>OY992537.1:16088066-17437522 GCA_963921195.1 Pegoplata infirma | reverse complement strand
TACCGAAAGCTTCTACTTGATATTCATGGTATTTTAATATATGTATAACGATCAGTCTAAAATTTTGATAAATACCTTCAACAAAATTGACATGACGTATTTCATAGAAATTTAATTTAGGTCTTCATTTGAGATTTCACATTTAGTTTTAGTCCTTAACAATTCCATTAAATTTAATTGTTTTGTTGTAGTTCAGAGCATTCAGCTAAAAAATTAAAATAAAATATATTTCCAAAAGTTGAAGAAAATAACAAAAACTAAATTTAACTTTTTAACTTTAGAAAGTTAAAAAAAAAAGAACAGTGATTGCCTAACTTGTTTTAGGGAGAAGAATTAAGAGAAAGTAAAAGTAGATGAAGACCGACCATATAATACCCTGAACCATAGTTTTATGGCATCAAAAAAGTTCTAAATTTACAACTTTAAAAAGCTTGTAAAGTTGCAAAAAAGCTCGTAATTCTTACTAGAAATTTTCGAAAAATAGGAGGTAGTAAAAAATAAAAATAACAAGTTTTCTTGTAATTTTCAAGGTTTTTTTCTGTGTCTTGGAAACAACCGCTAGTTATTTGCAAGTTTCAAGTAGCGACATCTCGAAAGTCGTTTGACCGATTTTTATCCGTGTTCATCGAATCAAAATTAATAAAAAAGATGTATCGCAATCGGGGTTGGCAACCGATACACACCTAGAATAACGGTATTTGGCTACTGTACCGCAACCAATAAAGATATGGACATTTTCAAAAGCGATTATGAAAGCTGATGAAATTTCAAGTATGTAAAATATGTCATTTCGTGTTTCTACCAGTTCGTTTTAGTTATATAGGCCAATACCGTTATAATTCCGTTTCAAACGGTTTTATAAAGGTATTGACCTATATTTGGAAAACGAACCGGTAGAAACACGAAGTGACACATTTAAAATACTAGAAATTTCATCATCTTTAATAATCGCTTTTGAAAATGTCCATATCATTATTGATTGCGGTACAATAGCCAAATAGCATTAATCTAGGTGGGTATCGGTTGCCAACCCTGATCGCAATACACATTCTTTTGTGTAAAAAGGACTTATAAATTAAAAATTATCATAAATCATGATACCACCGCCGTTTGAGAAACTCTGCTTTTTTTATATAACTACAACATTTATATTCAACACAATTTAACTTCATAAATTGAACCACATGTGCAGCATGTAGTCAACTTGAATAACTATTGTGTTCGTGTACAACGAATACAATCCTTTTTTGTATTTTCCTCAATGGAGGGCTCTTCTAACAATTGCATAGTTATACTCATACCCACATTAGGGTGCACGAAAAATGAATTTTGTCGATTGCTGGGCAAATTATGGTGCCTTTTTGTCTTAAAACTCTATGTTTAAATTGGTAGCCAAATCGGAGTGTTAACTATTTTTATACCCTCCACTTATTGTTAGTGATAGAGAATATAAGTTTGTCATTCCGTTTGTAACTCATCGAAATATCGGTCTGGGACCCCATAAAGTATATATATTATTGATCAGTAGGGATGAGATTTTCATGCACTAAAAAATCGAAAATATGCGCTAAAAAATTCAAAATATGCACTAAAAGACCTAAAAATATGCATTCAAAAATAAAATTTGTGCAATAAAATTCTTATTTTCATACGAAAAACTTCTTAAACATCAAAAAATAACGCCGGGTTTGAAAGATATATTTAAAATTTTATGTAAGCAAGATTTTTTTAAAAATTAAGACAATCTTTAAAAAAAAATTGAAAAGAAAAAAAAATATTTTCCTTATTTTCAAATTAAATTTTTAAAATTCAAAATAGTTTTTGAAACAAATATAATTCAATTTGAGTTTTCGCTAATTTATGACAAAATATGCAAAAATATGCACTTAAAAGTTGGAAATATGCACAAAATATGCATTTAAAACCAATATATGC
The DNA here is from genome assembly GCA_963921195.1 of Pegoplata infirma. Classification (NCBI taxonomy): domain Eukaryota; kingdom Metazoa; phylum Arthropoda; class Insecta; order Diptera; family Anthomyiidae; genus Pegoplata; species Pegoplata infirma. The sequence continues at coordinate 17,435,587 of OY992537.1, read as the reverse complement.
CAAAATATGCATTTTTACCAAAACATGCAAAAATATGCAAAAACAAATCGATGCCATTTTAACGCAAATTTCTTGATAGGGAATAATAATTGGTCGATATCGTTTTTAGACTATCGACAAAAACATGCATTTGCATGGAAATCACATCCCTATTGATCAGTGATTTCCGTCTGTGGAAATGGTGTTCACCGCCAAAGCACTAAACATTTTTAACTAAGATTTAGCATTTTTACTTGTTGTCGGCTTAAGCAGTTTGGTATTGCATTTGAGCGACATCGGTTCAGCGGAACATTTTGGTACATTCAACAAAAAGTTGGCAACCTTGTCGTGTAAAGTTTACATTTTTCAGTGCTCTCTCAGTGAAATTTTTTAAAATCATAAAAATAACTCTTGATTCTGTATTTAATTTCTTTACTTGAAATTTTTATTTAAATAAAAGTAAAATTCAGTTGAACATTATAAAATATGCCACCAAAAGTTCGCCGCAGCCTTAAAAAACCAATAATTATATGTGGCCAGTGCAAATTGATTGTGGAAGAAGAAGATTATTTTATTGAGTGTGATAAATGCGCCAAAATTTTTCATGCTGTATGCACAAAATTAGACAAACGTCAATTTGATTATCTATTGAAAAATGAGAAAGAAGAGTACGTTTGCCATATATGTAATGAAAGTGGAGGGGGACTGTCAAATGTAACAAATGAGTTGAACCAAATCAAAACAAAGCTTAGTAAACTTGATCAGCTGGATGCTTTGCAAGATACAATAAATTTCATATCAAAACAATTTGATGATGTTTTAAAAGCAACAGCTGTAAACAATAAGAAGTTAGAAGAGGTACAAAAAGAAAACAAACTTTTAAAAACCGAAATTGATGATTTGAAGAATGCAGTAAAAATATTGAACGACAATCGTGTGCAAAATGATTGTGTTATTCATGGTATCGAAGCTAAGGATAATGTAAGTGCAGTAGAAACAGTTGTAAATCTGATGAAAGATGTAGGTGTGGAATTAAACACTGACGAAATCGATGGTGCTTATTTTCTAAAGCAACGGGAAGAAAGTACTAAAAAGTCGCTGGTTGTAAAATTTGCAAATAAAAGCTGTAAAAAATCAGTGATGTCAATTAAATCCAAATTGAAAGAGAAAGTAGCTACACAAACAATTTTTATCAATGATTTTTTAAGCAAGGAGACATTAACTTTGCTAAATTACTCAAAAAGTCTAAAAGATGTTGGTTATCGCAGAGTTTACCCTAGTTATGGAAGGATCTATGCTAAAAAAAGTGAGCTGTCGAAACCAAAGCATATTAAAAGCACTGAAGAAGTGGATAGTCTTCTGTTGGAGTCATCTCATTACAGAAGATCTTTACGTGATAAGTCTGCTGCTGTTATTCCTAATGAAAGTGGCGATGAATCCCATGAGTATTACTTGTCACCTGCCTAGATGTCCTATTTTGAATGGAGTAGAATTTGTTAAATATCTTTATTTTTTTTTTCATTGAAATTGTAATAACATTGTTGTTAAATTAAACTTTGGTCATTTTAAAATTTAAAATTTTTAAACAGAATGAACTAAATGAACTTAACTGATTTGAAGTTTTAATTACATATTGTTTTAAATTTTCTTTTGGTTGTTAAAACAAAAACAATGTTATATATAAGATATATTTGTCCGTTATTCTTTTTTTTTACATATTCATATGTATGTACAAATGTACGTAGCGCACATAACTTTAATCTTTAATTAATTTGTTTTTATATATATATTTATATTTTTTTTTAAGTTTTTAACTTTATATTTTGTAAAACATATAACTAAATTTGATTATGTTTTTATTGCCGACTTGCCTCTACAATGCCCTTGTGGCGCTGAGGACTCAAAATTTTTGAAATAAATCTAAATATGGTATCAAAAAAAAAAAAAAAAAAAAAAAAAAAAAAAAAAAAAAAACATAACCTAAAAATACAAAATGCTCTACTTCGGCGCATGGTTGACAGATGTGAACAGAATTGATCACTAGGGTGGCTCGGTTTTGGGCTTTTCTCTACGATCGAATTCTAAAACCTGCCAAAAGTGTCGGTCCCCTAATGGTAACTCACATGCAAAATATCACTCCGATCGGAGTTTATCTTCTGTCTCCACTTTGAGCCTCAAAATTGGGGTTTTTGCAAAAAAGGACTTTAAAAAATTAAAATTTTTTTATTAAAATAATTAAAAAAATAGTTTTGTATAATATTTGAGCGTTAATACTTAAATATGAAATTTAAAGATTTTACGGTATCATTAACCCGTTCAAACTTGATACCAAAAAAATGGCATGATTTTGGGGGCGTTCTCAGAACACCTTTTTTCAAAATTTCAAAATTTTATTAAAAAATAAATTTTAAATATACCATTTTTTCTTTCTGAATTCATTAAGAACACCTTGGAGAAGAAAAATGTAAAATATGGCGGATATCCGTCCTGCCACTTTTCGGGAATCGCGGGGGTAAGTTAGCGGATTTCAAGGAAATGTTGGTTTTATCAATAATTTGGATTAATAAAATCTTATAAATTTAATTTTTGGGCAAGTTACCTGTTTTTTGGTGTCGTGACATTCTATTAGATAACTTTAAGTCTCTGATGAAATCTTACCAATCTAGGACATATTTAACCCACATTGGCTGGTGGTCAAAAATGAAGCCCGCAAAAAAATTTGAAGTTTAGAGTTTAAATTTTGTGCTATAAACAAGTATAAAACTGCTTTTGTGTTCTTTACCCCAACTATTATTACGTATTAATATATTATCTTTAAAAAAATCGTTAACCCTTCTTGGTAGGGGGTCAAAAATGACCCATTCAATAAAAAATATATATTTTGTTGATATCAAAAAATTCAAGCACTATGCCTAAAAGTTTTTGCCGGGGTCATATTTGACCCCTGGCCAATATGGGTTAAAGATATCTTAAATAGGTAAGATTTTAGGGCTGATTTACAGTTATCTAATAGATTGCCAAAAATTAATTTTCCATAAAAAAATATATACTTTTTATTGAATGGGTCATTTTTGACCCCCTACAAAGAAGGGTTAACGATTTTTTTTAAGATAATATATTAATACGAAATAATAGTTGGGGTAAAAAAACAAAAGCTGTTTTATAATTGTTTATAGCACAAAATTTAAATTCTAAACTTCAAATTTTCTGCGGGGGTCATTTTTGACCCCCAGCCAATGTGGGTTAAAGATGTCCTAGATCGGTAAGATTTCATGACAGACTTAAAGTTATCTAATAGAATTCCACGACACCAAAAAACCGTTAATTTACCCAAAAATTAAATTTATAAAATTTTATTAATCCAAATTATTGATAAAACCAACATTTCCTTGAAATCCGCTAAATTCCCCCCGCGATTGCCGAAAAGTGGCCCGACGGATATCCGCCATATTTCACATTTTTCATCACCAAGGTGTTCTTAATGAATTCAGAAAGAAAAAATGGTATATATAAAATTTTTTTAAATAAAATTTTCAAATTCTGAAAAAGGTGTTTTGAGAACGCTCCCAAAATCATGCCAGTTTTTGGTATCAAGTTTGAACGGGTTAATGATATCGTAAAGTCTTTAAATTTCATATTTAAGTATTTACGATCAAATATTATACAAAAATATTTTTTTTAATTATTTTAATAAAAAAACTTTAATTATTATTTTTTTTTTGAAAAAAGTCCTTTTTTGCAAAAGCCCCAATTTTGAGGCTCAAAGTGGAGACAGAAGATAAACTTCGATCGGAGTGATATTTTGCATGTGAGTTACCCTTAGGGGACCAACACTTTTGGCGGGTATTAGAATTTGATCAGATAGAAAAGCTTAAAAACGAGCCACCCTATTGATCACCAAATGGTATTTAAACAAATACATACTTATTTTTTTACAAAATTTCAAAATTTCGCCACATTTTTTTTTCACAAAAAAATTTTTCGCGGATTTTTTTTTGTTAAAAACGAGCCACGTGGGTTAAAATTTTCCAATTGAATATAAAATTTAGAATTTTGAGACCAAAAAGAGCCATTATTTGCCCATCAATCGACGAAATTCAAAAAAACTCATTATTCGTGCCACCCTAACTCACATGCATAAAAATACACACATACATACGTTACACACATACAAGTAGCATAACTTTAGTCAAATAACACAAACAAATCTGCCTGCCAGCCTGTGCCTGATGCTATTACTACAAACATACTTTCATACATATGAACTGCTGTGGACAATTGTTACAACATGCGGAAAAACGTGCAATTTTCCGTTTTTGTATAACTGTCCTTGCTGTGTGAAAGAAAATCTAACTTTCGTTTTTTTTTTGGTTTTCATTTCACCGTAATAAACAACATCATGTTGAAAAAGCGTTGCAAAAAAACTTTTCAGTTTTTTTTTCTTGTGTATTTTATAGCGAAATTTGAGAAGAAATGCGAAAAAAATTCGCAAACACCACAACAATAAGCCATACCATACATGAGCAATTTGACTTACAAACTGCGAAAAAAAAGGAACAATAATGTCAGGCAACGAGTTCATGCTTTTCATTTCCGGTTTTAGGTGTTTTGGCTTTTACTGGCTGTTGAGTATTTTATTCTTCGTAATTTTTTGTTTGCAATTTCTGTGACATTTAAAAAAAACTAGAATACCAACATAGCTGGATTGTTTGTCTAAATTAAAAGAGAAAATGGTGGATAAATTATACCTTAACAAATAATATTGTATTAAATTTTAACTTAAACAATGGAGATTATTATATTCGGCTGTATCGAGTCGTACGTTATTTAAAAGATTTTGGCAAAACGCCATTAATCCCTGGACCCTGGAGTGGGGAAATTTGCATTTTAGGGTTGATATTAACACACAACAAGTAAAAAAGTTAAATTCGACCTTGCCGAATGTATTGATATCCTCCACAATGTAACAAGAGTTTATTCGCAAAAATAAAAATTTTTGAAAAAAAAACGCAAAAAAAAAACGCAAAAAATTATTTTTAGGTTATGTTGAATACATAGTACATTTTCTTTCATAACTTTTGAACCGCTAAACCGATTTTTCTCAAATGCAATACCAAACTGTTTAGGGCAACAGCAAGTAAATATGCTAAGTCTTAGTCATATCTGTTTAATATTTTGGTCGTGATTGCCATTTTCACAGACGGACATCGCTAGAGTATCTTATAATCGATCACTGATCAATAATATATATGGGGCCTTCCAAGTCAAATCAGACGCTTTGAATAATTTTTTTTTAGATTTTTACAATTTGTTGACAGTTTTTAGTACCCTTCAAAAACTCCTTCGTGGTAAATTTTCAGATTTTTTTGATTTTCGAAAGAAATCGAATTTTTAAAAATTGGTAGTTTGTTCCTTTACTCAAACTTTTTTACTCATAACAGTTGGAGCTAATTTTATAAAAATGTAATTTTGAATGGAAGCTCGCTTGGGGAGTGGAGATAGGGCGTAATTATGTATTACAAAAATGTTGGAGGGTAAAAATAAATGGGAGTCAGTCTCACTAATTACCCCTCTCGGACGCACCATTGGGCCGGTAGAAGCTGATTAAATAAAATAAATTTACAAAAAATAAAAAAAAATCGTATGGGGACCGCCTTAATAGTTTAAGATAGAGGGTAGATGTGTTCAGAGAAAATGTTTGGACTAAAAATATATTGTGGGTCGGTCATATATTTTATTGCTCTAAGGGCACTCGTAGGGCAGTTAGAGCGGTTGGAGCAATTTTAAAAAAATGTCATTTTGTGTGGGAGCCCCCTTAAAAATTGGAGATAGGGTGTTAGTTAGTTTCGAAGAAATGTTTAGACGTAAAAATTAATGGGGGTCGGTCTTGGAAATGGCCCCTCTATGACGCACCATTGGAGCAGTAGAAATGCTTTTAAGATTGGAAAAATTACAATAAAATTTTTTAAAAATTTTTTAAAAAACAGTAAAAATCGTTATCCCACGATCCTACTGGGAAAAAATTTGTAGAATCGATAGAAGTTTTACACAAAAAAATTTCAAAAATATCAAAGAGTACATACATTTTCAAAAATAAGATTTATATTTTAAAACTTAAAAATCGCATACTAGAGCACTTTTAAGAATTTTTCTGGATTTTTTTTTTAAAAAGTACGTAAAAAAATAAAAATTTTGAAAAAAATTGCAATTTGGACCATTATTGAAGAAGTTATGAATGAGTAAAAGAAGTTTGAGTAAAGGAACAAACTACCAATTTTTAAAAATGCGATATCTTTTGAACGGTTCGTCAAAAAAATCGGAAAATTTACCAAGGAGTTTTCGAAGGGTACTAAAAATTGTCAACAAATTAGAAAAATCTAAAAAAAAAATATTTAAAGTGTCCGATTTGACATGGAATGCCCCATATACATTATGGGGTCCTAGACCGATATTTCGATGAGTTACAAACGGAATGACAAACTTATATATACCCTCTATCACTAACAATAAGTGGAGGGTATATATACTTAAGATTTCACTAATTCCACACGCCTTTGAAAAAACTTCAGTGGGCCATAAAAAAACTGTAGGTACCAAAACAAAGTCCTTGGGGGTTGTAGTATACTATTAGGGTAGGTACTTTAATTTTTTATGGTCTCAAGACAAATTCACTTTTGTGTTGAACAGTTTTACAAAATTTTTACCACATCATCAGAAAAGGATCTTATCGCTTCATTATCTCCTCTTTTGTATGCATAACTTCTACATCCTTTATTTTTAACTGCATATCACTTTTCATATTTTTTTTTTGCAAATTCACGTTAAAACATTGTTTTGCTTACACACACACATTCATAAACTCGGTTGTACAAATAAACTGATTACCATAAAGGAATTTTTATACACAATGCACTCCACTGCTATGATGACATTCTAAACCAAATAATTTGTCACCTACTGCTACTACTACTACAATAAAGACATTAGTTATAATCCCTGTGTACTAGTATAAATAAGTGAGAGTTTTAAGTTCGGCTAACATAAGCCGAATTTTGTATGCCCCACAAAATGTTAAAATATTAAAAAAAAACAAGAAAGTCGGTGAAGACCGACCAGATATCCTACACCAGTGTTTTCCAGAAAATGGGTCCTCGGTCCAAACATGGACTGATTGGATTTATATTTCGTTAGATCTTTAATTAGCGTAGAAAACGCACACAAACCAAATTTGAGTGAACTTTTCTAACTTTTGTTGCCAATAAACCGATTTAAGTGAATATAGGTCGAACTTTTTATATGAGGTCTGATTGACAAGGGTACCAAAGTACACGTCTACCACCTACAAACAAAATTTTTATCAAATATTTCCTATTTTCATGAATTTTCAGGGATTTATGTGAATATCGGGAGGGTGCTTTGTATGGGGACTAAAAGAAGATCTGATCCGATTCCTTTAAAATTTGAAATGATGCTTTGTGAATATAAAATACATTAACTTGTCAAATTTTGAAAGGATACCTGTTATAAAACGGTTGTATGAGTCATTTGAGCAAAAAGATAAAGGGACGTTTGTATGGCGCTAGATCTAAACATGGACCGATTTATTTTAATTTCACTAGGATTCGCCCTTGGGCTAAATTTTATACAAATCAGTTGATCAATTGCCATCTGTTTTGTGTTCACAACATTTATATGGACAGACAGACGGACGGACATCGCTAAATTGTCTTAGAAATTGATTCTAAGTTGGTTAAGATCTTCAAGAGAAACTCGTCCCTGGTTCTGATTTTTCCCATATTTACTATTCACCAGTCTATGACCATAAGGCATATTTTTGTCAAACTTCAGGAGTCTAGCTGTTTTATTTTAAACTGTATTAAAGGTGATACTCTTTGAATCGATCACTAATAACTTTATGGAATCCCCGATAAATATTTCAATGCGTTACATACGGAGTGACAAAGTGAGTAATACCCTCCATACTGTTGATGGAGGGTGTTTCAAAAATGCTTCTGCTAGTTATTGGTGGTCGGTCATAATGCTAAAGTTCAGTATGACCATTTGTATTCAGATGGTTTTTCGTTGCTCTCACCAAATGCCAACTTTTAAGCACTTTATCTGTAATATGATGTTTTAGTTAAAAGCGAAAAAATATCACACAACTGCATTAAGATGACATAAAGTTATCACTTAATTTACGTTTTTTAATTAATCAGTGCATATCTGTGTTATGGAGTGCCATATCAGTTTACATTTAATAAAACTGGGCAGCGAATTTGGATGTTGTTTATTTTTTTGCTTAAAACTTTGTTTTCTGTTTCAATGTTATGGTTATTGCATTTTGGTGTCGTTTAAATTTAGCAATAATGTCTGTGGAAATATGATATTTTTGGATGGACATTAGGGTGAAGCAAATTTATGTTTTTTTTCGAATTTCGAATTTCGAAATCGGGGTCGGGAAAGTTGCCTTTTTGGGTCGATATTAACCCACAAATATATTAGACCTGTATTTTTGGATGGACATTAAGCTAAGTACTCTGTTTCTTACGGTGAAAATTTCACTTAAACTTTAAACGCCTCAAATTGCAATAAAACATTTAAAAATCAAGAACTTTTGACAATGATAAGAAAGAAACGATCATAACAAAACTGAAATGTCACTTTTTCACGGCAATTTAAATTGTCTTGTATAATAAAAATGAGTGAAAACTTTTTTAACAATTTCCCCTTAATTCCTCGCGTTGCCAATTTTTTTTTTTTTATATGGAGTTTGACAGATTTTTTCCCGTGAAACCGAACAGAGTACTTAGCTTTAGGGTGAAGCAAATTTAGCTTTTTTCGAATTTCGAAATCGGGGTCGGGAAAGTTGCTTTTTAGGGTTGATATTAGTCAACAAAAATATTCGACCTGTAGGACAATGGCTTTTGGTTCCTTTTTTGACTTGAAAATCGTAAAAATAACTTAAAAATAACTTAAAAAGTTTCATTAATTTCAAATTGCGTTAAAAAGGCCAATAAAATAATACAATAATTATGAATATACATCTTTTAAATAATGAGTTAATAGTCCGATTGTACGATGGTACAATTTTCGTCTTCTAATTGCCAATGGGAGTAGAGTCGAATATTGTCATTAAAGACCCTTTGCTACTTGTAGTACAGGTTTTTTATTTTTGCTAAATAATCTTGACAATGGGATCTGACAAATCCCGAAACACGTGTCGATTAAGTCTTGCAAAAAATTACCAATATAAATAAATTTAAAACAGAGTAAATTTCTTGAAAATTATTCTATGAGAATATCATAGTTTTAATTAGTAAAGGAAATACTGACCTCGAGCTAAAGAAAACCTACTCAAAATATAGTACGATATATTTTTATTTAAAAACTAATTAAAAATATTTTTTTTCCAAAACAAGAAAAAACAAAAAAAAATAATTTTTTTTAACATAAAAACACTTTTCAGTAATGTCCGAATATTAACTAATATTTTAAGCAAAAAAAAAGAATTTTTTTTTTTGCTCTTTGTTCGGAACTTTCCGATTTTCAAGTCAAAAAAGAAACCAAAAGCCATTGTCCAACAGTTTCAATATTTTTGTAGATTTCGAAATTCGACGTTTTCGAAATTCAAAAAAAGCTAAATTTGCTTCAGCCTAATAAACATACATAAAAACATAGGCTATTGTTGAAAAAAAAAACTATGATAAAGTTGGTAATAAAATTATTTTGTTAAATGTGTTGCAGGTTTATTTGTAAAATTTTCTTACAATGTCTGTTAACAAAAATGAGAATTTTTTTTTTTCGATTTGGCATGGAATGCTTAATATACTTTTTTTTGATCCTAGACCAATATTTCGATGTAATACACACGAAATGACAAATTGATACTCATACTGTGGAAGCAAGGTTATCAGATTTTTTTTACGCTCATCACCAAATCGGTTGTAAAAAATCGTCAGAAATCGCCAAAATTTAAATGATTTCAGTTTTCGTTAAAAATAATAATTATTTTTCTTTTACAAAAATATGTTTTATTTTCTTAATAATAGCAAAAAAATAATAATATTCAAAAATCGCCAAAAACCTAGAAAAATACATAAAAATCGCCAAAAGTCAATTTTTTAGTGTTTGTAATTTTTAACTTCAATCGGTTATTTATAAATTACTCCATACAAAAATTTCGATAATTATTTCACTCAAAATGCATATATGCTTGTTTTCTAAGCTAATACAAAAAACCCAATCAATCCATGATAGTCGGTCTTGAATTTTTCTTAATTTTAAATTAAACAGTGTTAAATTTAAGAAAACAGTAATTATTTTTTTTGTGGTTCGCGTATTATAGTTTTTGGCTCTCCTAGACACTTGAAATTTCCCAAATTGTTTTGTTTTTGTTTAAATTTATAAAGAGCAGCTTAGACGACCAGACTTGTAGAAAGTCTATCAAAAATGTTAAAAAAAAGTCTTAACTGTCTAAGCGAAGCAAAAGTAAATATATTTTGATAATTTGGCTCTCCTCATCTTTTTAAATTATTTAGAAATTGATTTGACAAGATCGCCATTGAAATCGCCAATCATTTTATAAATCGCCAAAAAATCGCCACGTCGCCAAATCGAAAAACTCGTCGCCAAACACATTTAAAAATCGCCACGTTTCTTGAGAAATCTGACAGACCTGATTGAAAGGTATAAAAATATTGGTTAAAAAAAGAGTGAGTGAAAGGAATGTTTAGAGAAAAAAAATGTTGAGTAAAATAAATTTCATTTCATGTCGTTTCGTGTTCCATTCCATTTCGTCCATCGTTCTATTCCGTTTCGTTTCCTGTTCCATTTCATTTCCTGCTCTTCGATTAACATTTTTAGGGTCTTTCATTACATTCGAATATAATCTTTTACTTGTTAGATTTAAAACGATTTTAAAGGTTAAAATAGTAAATACTATATGACATATTTTAAAAATGGTAGCATGAAAATATCATTTGATTAAAGAAATTTAATTTGTTCCATTTAAATTTTTTTTTTTTACAATCACCATTCAAATTCTATGTATATAAAAATATTGCACTTTGTATATAAATTTAACCCTTTGATGTACAGTTCGTAAGCCATTATGTCCCCTGATTTTTCTTAACAAGAAGCCAGCAGATTTTTTTTTACCAATTATTCAATTCATTTAAGTTGTTTATTTAGCTTAATTTGTTACAATTTTTAATAAAAATTATTGTTTTTTAAAATTTTTTTTTTGTAAATAAATTCTGTTGCCAATTATGACATTAGCAGGTTAAGGTTACTGATAATTCAGAACATAAAAGCATGTTCAATTAAATCTTGTTAATACTTTTTTGCACGTAAATTTATTTCCATTTAATAATTTATAATATTTTTTACCACTTTGTGCCGGAACACAAAGTTTTATAAATTGCTATTCAAATTGGAAAAAGCCACAAAAATCGTCAAATATACAAAATACACTTTACATAAATAAATGAGCACACATACATAACATACATAAATATATTTATGTACTATACATATAAAAAAATGTCAACACATTTTTATCAAAATATATTGATATTAAGGTAGAACTTAATTAACTGACTTAGAGTTCTCAGAGTGATTTAGAATTAGCATGAAAATAATTAGAAACCATTTTATTGTCTGACTTGTGACATAGTTTTAATTGACATAATATTACTGGCGCAGTATTTTGAAGTTTCCTTTCCTTACGACATAATTTTCAACCTAATGTTGATATAAAAATGTTTTTAGTATATCTACAAATTCCAATAGTATTTTTTATAACCCGATAAAAAATGGGGTATTTTGAATTTGTCATTGAGGGTGTAACACTCCGAAATACCGGTCTTAGACCTAATCTATATACATATTAAAAAGTTAGAGTGTTAAATAAGACAGTACCGCTTATTTTATTCCCCCAAAATTGTAAAAAAATAAAAATAAGTAAGAAAATTATAGTCGGTCAAGACCGACCGTATATTAAACAATATATAAAAAGAGCAGATATTTTTTTATTATAGTTTTTTGACGTTTTCCACACGCCTTTGATAAAAATTAAAAATTTCAGTGGGCCATAAAAAGGGTAATCATGGATTCGGCCAAATCGAATTTAAATATTTTCTCTACTTTTCTCATAAATGTTCTTTTTTACAAAAACATAAGTTGAATAAATAACCAAATAAAACCTTAAAAAATTATTAACGAGAGGTAAACAAAAAAAAAATGAGAAATGTATACAACACCATTTCCAATAATGGTTTACAGATAAAATAAAAATAGAACCAATTAAACTTTTCGTACATTTTATGTAAAGTTAACAAAACATTTATGAAAAATATCCCACAATTAATAAATTTTACCTAGGAATTTTGTAGGAATTAAAGTTCTCAAAAACGAAAATTGTAAAATTTTCCATTGAACTTTAAAATGGTGTTTTGTAGTACTTACATTCTTAATAAACGTATATAACAAACAACAAAAATGAAATTGAACAACAAAATTTCATTTCATAACAATTGAGCCATTTCACTCAACATCCCTTGAGTATTGTTATGGAGTTACGAGTGCCTAAATGTTGGGTTTTTCATTTTTCCTAGAACTAACTACACACATAAACAAAAGCCCCATCATAACAAAAGCTATTTATGTGTTGTTTGCTTTAACTACACACAAAAAAAAGAAGGGGAAAACTTACAATAAAAGGATATAATACCAAATCCCACACCTACTCGTGACTTCCGACAGAGAAAAAAGTGCAAAAGTGAAACCAATTCAATTTAAGCATCAAAACAAATAAGTTTCGTTAAAAATACTAGAGACAGTTTTCCCTAAATAATTTAGGTAAAAGAATTTTCCGCAATGCGGTGATGGTTGCTGTATTATTGTTATTTAAAAAAAATATAAAGCTTTGAAATGGAATAAAGGCATATGTACCTGGAGTATTGTTTGGAATTTTTCTGTTTACAAACTTTAATAAATTTTTAATTTAAACTTATACCAATTACAGCAGTAAAAACAATTTTGAGTAAACAAAATTTGAGAGAAACAGAAATGAGTAACAAAAATTTTAGTAAAATATTTTGAGTAAAACACTTTGATTAAAAAAAAAATCCGTGATAGATTTCCTTTCGTTCCCCGTTCAACTTCCATTTTGTTTCACACCCTACACTGATAGAAATTTGTACTTGACAATAATGAAAATCTACATTAATGTTATGAAAAATTACGTTAAAAAGGAACATATGTAGGGTTTCATTGAATTAATGAAAGTGGTATCATAAAATGTAATTACAAGAACAAGTTTCATTAAATTAATGAAAATTGTTCATACAAAATATAATTGTAGTTTATGAAAATATTTCATTACTTTAATGAAAAAAGTATTTAATTCTTCTAAAATACTTTCATTGAATAAATCCTCTTTTTATTTTTGAAATAAAATACTTTCATTGCATAAATGCTACTTTTATTTTTAAAGCGAAATATATGTATGAAATTGTAAAGATCTTTTATAGAATTAAGAATAATAAAAAATGTGGTTCACTTATTGTTAGTTTTCTCGCACTATATTTTACTCCAACCTTAAATTATAATACATTATTAAAACCACGAAGTAATATAAACCAGCGCGAATGTAGTAAATATAAAATTAATAATTTACTTTTTATTTCAAATTTCATTAAAAGTCTGAAGAAATCACAAAATAACCAATTAAAAAAAACACTTACAAAGGAATTTAAAAATTGGCCAAATAGAAAAACAACAAAACACTTTTATAATTTTTTTATTTTAACATGTTTTTAGGCTGGTGTCTGATTTTAAAAAGGTTGCAGGACGCCACCTCAGTTTGACTATATAAGCTAACAATTAACGAAAAAGAAAATAAGAATAACCATTTTCATTTTTTTAAAACCAAAAATTTTAGTAACTTGGGTTTGTAACTTGGATAATAATTCACATCGTGGTGAATAAAACCGATTTTCACCAGCTGGTGAATAAAAAGTAACATAATTATTTTTCAACAAAAAAAAAAAAGAATTGTAGTGTTGGAAACTGTCAAAATTTATTCTGTAGAAACTATAAATATTCACATATATAAAAAACAGTTTTCATTAACAAGACAAACCGACATTTAAAATCCTACTGAAGATGACACTAACTGGGGTGTTTGAAACCGGTATAGGAAATACCAGAAATGTCTATAATTTTTAGAAATTCAATTTTTCTTCTGCATTTTTTCAACTTGAACTCTTATAACAAATATAATTAGAGCCCGTGCTCGATCTGTACTTACAGAAAAAATCAAATAAAAACAAAAATTTTTTTCATCAATTTTTTTTATTAAATTTTTTTATTAATTGTGTTTATATTAATTATTAATTGTGTTTATATATTGTTGGACTGTATATTTTATAACTGAATTTTTATTTAGTTCGGTTTGAGTCCATATTAATTATTTCTGAGAAATAATAATTGTTGTACAATGAGAAAATCTGAAAAAAATTTTTTTTTCATAAATTGTTTTTTTTTCATACATTTTTTTTTATACCCTCCACTTAGTGATAGAGGGTATATATAAGTTTGTCATTCTGTTTGTAACTCATCGAAATATCGATCTGGGACCCCAGAAAGTATATATATTCATGATGCCCGATCGATTTTAAGACATTCTAGCAATGTCCGTCTGTCCGTCTGTCCGTCTGTCTGTCTGTCTGTCTGTCTGTCTGTCTGTGGAAAATGCTGTAGCGGACAAAATATTGCACAGAGATGACTAAAACTTAACATATTTATTGGAAGTTCTCCCGAGAAGTTTGGTATTGCATTTGAGCGATATCGGTTCAGCGGTTCAAAAGTTATGAACGAAAATGTAAGCACATCTCAAAAATTTCAGTATATTCAACATAACCTAAAAATACAAAATGCTTTAATTCGGCTTCTGGTTGACATATGTGAACATAATTGAACACCAAATGGTATTTAAACAAGTACGAACATATTTTTTGACAAAAAAAGAAAAAAAATCGCGGATTTTTTTTACCAAAATTTTTTTTCGCGGAAATTTTTTTTTTCAAAAAAAAACTTTTTTTTCAAAAGTAATTTCCTTTTAAATAAAGTTTTTTGCAATAATCTTTTTGAAATTGTGGAGGGTGTCACTACATTCGGCAAGGCCGAATTTAACTTTTTTACTTGTTTTTTCATAAATTTTTTTATCAAATTTTTTTTTCCATCAATTTTTTTTTTCATCAAATTTTTTTTTCATAAATTTTTTTGTTTTTGCACCAAATTTTTTTTTCCATAAATTTTTTGTTTTCATTATTTTTTTTTTCATCAATTTTTTTTTTCGTCAAAATTTTTTTTATCATATTTTTTTTCATAAAATTTGCTAAAGTGCACTTTACGGGGCACAAATATTTTGGGGGAAAAAAATATGTCACCCCCTTTAGAATTAAAAAAGAAAAAAAACGAAATTAAAATTTAAGGGGGCTGGGCCCAAGTGGACCCCCTGGAGCCAAAAAACCGCGCCACCCTCAAACATGTGCGTATGGGTACTCAAATGAAAGGTAATTTGCTCACGATTACAAATACGTATTTTTTGTATGTATTTTAACAATATTATAACCCCTAAATCCATTTCAGTAACTTTCAGTTCAATAATTAATGGTGTTTTCTTTTCTAAAAAAAAATGGTTGCCATTTTAGGGTGTACATTTTTAAAATGTTTAACTCACACCTTCAAAAAATTGCATTTTATTTGACTGGAATAGAACACAACATACCTTAATACTCTGCCCTGTATTTTTTTAACAGCTGTTTTGAGAAAACAACACAGAAAAAGTCAGCTGTTGTATAAGGCAATTTCAACCCCGTGATTTTTTTACGGGGTAAAAAGTGCAAATTTTTTGCACTTTATAGGGCAGACATTTTTAGAAAAGAACACGATATTCTTTATAAGGGTTGACATTTTTTTAAAAAAGAACACAAAAAACATAATTTTTGGGACAAAATGCCAAAAAAGGTACATTTTTTGGCAGAAAAGAAAACACCATAAGCCATTCAGTAATTAACAACGTAAAATCTTGGTACACAAAAAAACTTTATTTAGCGAATCCGCTAAATTAATTTATGGAAAAAAAAAATTATTTTTGTGGACTTTTTAAAAAAAAAAAAAAATGCACCAGGACGGTTT
The DNA here is from genome assembly GCA_963921195.1 of Pegoplata infirma. NCBI lineage: Eukaryota > Metazoa > Arthropoda > Insecta > Diptera > Anthomyiidae > Pegoplata > Pegoplata infirma. Next base: position 17,419,405 of record OY992537.1, on the reverse strand, counting down.
TTTGGACCTAGAGGGGCCCAGGGACCTAGCTCCCCTTTATTTTGTTTTTCTTTTTTTAATTACCTTTAATTTAAGTACCCACACAATTCTGTAAGTGGGAGGGGCGGTTTTTTGGCTGCCCGGGGCCTAGCCCCCTTAAATTTTAAATTCGGTTTTTTTCTTTTTTAATTCCAGAGGGGGTCCAATTTTTTTCTTCCCCAAAATATTTGTGCCCCGTAAAGTGCACTTTTGCCTCAAATTTTCTAGTATCAATTTTTTTCTCACCAAAATTTTTTTTTCATAGTTTTTTTTCATAAATTTTTTTTACATCAAACATTTTTCTTTTCATCAAAAATTTTTTTTTTACCAAAAATTTTGTGTTCATTAAATTTTTTTATCATAATTTTGTTTTTCGTTAAAAAATCATTTTTTTTAAAATTATTTTTACCAAAACTACTTTTTCACCAAGTCTAGCTTTTCATATTAAAATTTTCCATTTGTTTATCAAATGTACATAAAACATTTGATAAACAAAAGATTCGGTGCCGAATATTTTGTACTTTCCAAAATGTAAAAACACTTTTTGCATTTAGTTTTGCACTCACTTACGAAATGTACAGCTCTTTTGGTTTTTTAATCGACTGATATTTCAATTCGTTTTCCATGGAATATCAGCTGTTTTTTGCGCGCGTAAACTAACAGACTAAACAGACTCGACACGACAGGTTTAAAAAAACAGCAAATTTTATAAACAAAACTTAATGAAATTTTTTAATGAAACTACGAAATCTAATGAACTAAAATTAATGAAAATCTTGCACAATATGTATGAAATTTTATTAAGCATATGAAAAATTTCATTAATGTAATGAAACAACATTAATGAATTCCATTCATTAGTGATATGAATCGTTTTTCAATCAGTGGACTGTGCATTAAAATTTATTGTAGCATATTTTTAGCTTCAGTGAATTTTTATCACTTTTAATCAATATTCCAATTCATCTATGCGTTCAGTGATGCCATTTTAGCACTTTTAGTGCTAGATCTAGCAATTTTTTTTTGGACTTAGCACTAAAGTTTTGGAAAAAAGTGCCAAGTGCTAAGTTAGCACTTTTTTAAAATTTTTTAGCATTTTTAGCATTTTTTTTAAATTTAAATTTGTTTTTTTAAATCTCTTGTAAAATTTTTTAGCCTGCGGCGCTTTCTTTGCATCTGTATAATAAAATAACTCCCAAATCGCATGGAATTTATTTAATGTTTATTCTTGGGACTTATTTCATGGTGCCCAATTAAAAATCAGGAATCCTAAAGGTACCTACAGACGACGCAATATTATGCACAATATTTTTGACGCTTACCCACAAATGGCATACATAAAAATAGTGTATAAAATATTGTACTGAAAAAAATATATGCAGAGGTATAATATTGAATCGTCTGTAGAGGCCTTAAGAAATTAAGAAAGTAAAAGTTGAAATTCAAAAATTAAGAAAATATAAATTAAAATTTAGAAATCCCAGTTAAAATTCAGAAAACCCAATTGACATTTAAAAATCCAGATGAAAATTAAGAAAAGATTAATTGAAATTCGAAAATACCAAATGAAATTTAGAAAACCCAATTGAAATTTAGAAAACCTAGTCGAAATTCAGAAAAATGAAAGTGATAAAAACCAATTTATATTTAGAAAACCCGATTAAAAACTGAAAATCTTTTTGAAATTCTGAAAATCAAGAAAACCATTGCAAATTTAGAAATCCATATTGTAATTAAGAAGATTTTAATTGAAATTCAAAAAACCCAATTGAAATTCAGAAAACCCATTTTAAATTAAGAATTTCAGAAAATTTTTTTTAGTGGTTCAAAAGTTATTAGCAAAACCGTAAAATTCGGATTGGTTTTACCTTAAATTCACGTGTTGAAAAAACAGAGCTTTAAAAAAAACAGATTTAAAAACATTGGTTAGCAACAAAATTTATTTACAAAGTATTTTTGTTACTGAGTAACATTTTTACACTTAAAAAAATTTACACTCGAATAAAATTTTACACTCAAAAAAAATAGTAATTTTTCTTATTACAAAAATAAAAAAAAGCTTTTTACTCAAAATAAACTATTTCTAATCAAAATCGTTAATTTTTTCACGTTTTTACTTTTCTTTAAAAATGGCAGTGTGGAAAAATGGAATATCTGAATTTAATTGAAACCGTAAAAAAAAATATGTTATGATTTTTTTTTAGCCTGATCCTTAACAAACAATAAGATAACAAAGTCGGTTTGATGAAAATCTGTGGGTTATCACCGAAGTTATGACTTATTGTATGAAAATACACACAAAAAACACTATGGTATTTAACCAAGTTTTTATTCTTGTATTTTAAATAAAAAAAAATTTAAAGAAATTTTTATGCGTAGTGTCAAAAAATTCATTATATCTTTGGTGGTTGCCCATAGATTTTTATGAAACCCATTTTGTTATATTTGTAGAGGTTCAGGTTTTTAAGGTAAATAAAAAAACTTGCTAATTTGCAACGATCCGTTAAAAATAAAAGTGAGTTTTTTGATTAACAAATGATTTTTTTTTAATCAAAAAATAAATTTTTACAATATATTTGTAAACTATTGAACTTGAGGGAAAGTAACGTGTGTAAGGTTTGTTGCAAATTTGATTAACTTTAATTTGGTTCTTATCACGAGAAGGTCGGAGGTACATTACTCAAGATATAGGGAAAACAGTAAAAATAACTCCAAAAAACGCTAAAAAAGTTATTACTCAACTGTCTTTACAGAAAAACAAAAATTTGAAAATAACGACTTTAAGTCGGCCTAAGTGGCAATATAGTATCTTTGGAAAATGGCAACACCTAACATTTGTGTCTACAAAATATAGGCCATGTTCTGGCAAGGTTGCAAAATAAGTACTTAGATCAGAGTTGATGAAGGAGAGGAGGACGAATGATGATTACTAAAAAATTGAATTTATTCACCATAATGCAATTTCACCTTCTTCTGTACGAAAAAACAACAGCAACAACCACACAAGAATTGAAAAACCATGATGTAGTTGATACTTGCTTAACAGCCAACTTAGCGTATCGGTCTAGAGTGATCGTACCTAAGAGACAGTTAATAGCAAAAACATTACAGATCATGGGTTCAATCCCTGGCGGCTGCGATCTGTTAATAATTTTCACATATAGAATAAAATTGACTATTAACTGAATAAATTTGACATTAAAAGTTTTTCTGATGATTATAATAACTGGATTATATGAAACCAGTAAAAAACGAACCAGGATGTCTTAAATTTTTAGAAAAATAAATTTTTCTTTCACACCTTTCTCAATTCAAACAATATATAACGTTATTAGAAATATTTTTTTCGATACAATTTTTAAGTTTAGTGGTAAAAAAAAATATGTAGACGCAGTTAGTGCGCATTTTCGTTGTAAACTAGAGTTATTGTTTAAAATCATTATTTGTTAATTTAATAAACGAAGAAAAAAAATCTAGCACTTTTTTTTTGGACTGTAGAGCATTTTAGCACTTTTTTTTCTGCCATTTAGCATTTTTTCAAAATTCTCTTATGGCAACACTGTATGCGTTCGTCTATTGTTATAGCAGAGAGAACCTTTGTCTATTTTAAAGAATTATTTTAAAAGGTTATTGTCTTAAAAATTCTAGGCAAGGACAAATAACGCAGACAAATTGATTTATTATATTTACATGATTAATTAAAGCATTAAAAACATACAAAAAAAAACTTAATCAATCAGCCATTTAATGGAAATTGCTCATTTTATTTTATCTGTGTATAGTTAGCAATTCAGTTTATGTGTGTGTGTTTTTTTTTTGTTTGCTACCAATTAACTTAACCACTTTAAAGAGGTTAGTTAATATTTAATTATGAAATTGAAATCAGGCAAAAATGAAATAAACATGAACACAAATGCACACATGCCCAGGCAGAAAAATACAATCGTAACAGAGTTGTAAAAGCATTGTGGACGGTTTTACCAGCTTTTTGTATGACATCTTCAAAGAGCTTTTAAATGATCATAATGATAACGTCGACAACAACTTTATTTGAAGCAGTGGTGCGCAAAAACATACTATAACATTTATGCTTGTGTGTGTAGTAGCAAGAGAAAAATCAACAAATTTGCTCAAGCAACAGAATTTTATAGTGTACGTGAGTCGACTGAGCACAAGCAGCATTTTTTAGCCTATTCCCACGGGAATAGGAATTACAAAAATGCTTATCACTGATTTGAAGTCATCAAGCACCATAGTAATAAACATATGTGTTTAAGTTCTGTTTTAAAAAAAAAATTTTGAAATAAAGTAAAATAATTGTTTTTTTTTTTAGTTCGGTTTGAGTCCATACTAAATATTTCTGAGAAATAACAATTGTTGTACAATGAGAAAATCTGAAAAAAAAAATCAAGTGACAACACAGGCTAAGTGGAGATGTCGACAGCTTTCTGAAGATACCACTCTTCCATCATTAGCACTCCTTCGATTGCCACACACTTGATGTGTGTCAGATTAAAATTACACTTTAAAAATTATGCCATTAACTGTTTGTAGATTATTTAAAAAATTTTACGTTTAGTCGTTTTTAAAAGAAAAAACATTTGTTTGATGTTCAGTTTTAATAAATGAATACTTGTGTCCTTTGTTTCAAAAATAACACATTAAAAAATAAAGACTTTCATTAACATTTAATTTTTAAAGTCATTTATTTTTGTTCTGTAAGTAAAAACTACTGATTATTCTTTAAATTTTTAATGATTTGTGTAAGTATTTTTTTTAATTGTTGGTATTTTTTAATGAGATATCATTAGTTTTTACCTAGTTTTTTTTTGTAGAAAAAAAATTCAAAAAATTATTTTTAGAAATATAAAAACATGTTTGTATCAAGTGACTTTGGCACGATGGGTAGAGTGTCTGGCCAGAATGTAGTTGATTGCGGTATCGATTTCCCAAAATTTAATTAAAAATTTTTAAAAAAATATTTCAATAGAAAATTGTAAAAAATAACCAACGAAATCATTAATTTTTAATGTTTTTGTAGGTTATTTTTTTGGAATTTGTTGGTAAAAATAACAGAACTATCATTAATTTTTAATGTTTTCGTAGGTTATTTTTTTCGAATTTGTTGGTAAAAAATAATAAAAAAACGTAATTTTTTATTGTTTAATGTTTTTTATTTTAGAAAATTTTGTCAACAGTAAAAAATCAATGTTGATGTTTGTTAAAACAAATGAATAATTACTGGGATGGTTTTCAAATGTTTTATCACTTGTTTTAAATATGTTTTTCATTTGGTTTTGCCTACAAAATATTTTGAGTGTAGCCATTTTAATGAAACTTTTGAACAAATAGGATATACTTTTATTACGAATAACGAATAATTAAAGTAATTCCGATATCCTATTTGTTCAAAAGTTTCATCTAAATGGCTAATTTTAATCTGACATACATCAAGTGTGTGGCAATCGAAAGAGTGCTGATGATGGAATTTTTTTTTTCCTAAAAAACATTTTTAATGTTTATTTTACTTTAAAAAGCAAAAATAAAACAAGTAAGAAAATTATAGTCGGTCAAGACCGACCATATAATACCCTACACCTATGGACCGATTAGATATATATTTTGTCAAATCTTTAATAAGAGTAAAAAACACTCACAAATCAAATTTGAGTGAAATGTGCTTCTATTTGTTGACAATAAACCGCTTTAACTGAATATCGGGCGAAATTTTCGAAAGGGGCCTAAGTCCAAAACTGGTTCCATGACTATCAGATTTTATAATGTTATTTAAGTACGCGTTTAAAATACACAAACAAAATTTTAATTACTATTTTCTATTTTCATGAAATTTGAGAGATTTATGTGAAAATCGGGAAGGTGGTTTGTATGGGGGCTACAAGAATAACTGGTCCGATTTCTTTAGAATAAGGAATGATGATTTGTGACGAAAAAAACACGTTTACCTGCCAAATTTCGAAAATATACCTATTTTAATACGGTTATTATAGTCATTTGAGTCAAAACTAAAGAGGACCTTTGTATGGGGGCTAGGTCTTAATATGGACCGATTTTTTGCAATTTCAAGGCTTCGTCCTTGAGTCAAGGCTTCGTCCTTGGGCCAAGAAAGGCTTAAGTTTCAAATTTCAAGTCAATTGAATGAAAATTGCAACCTGTATCGTGTTTACACCGTTTACATGGACAGACAGACGGACGGACATCGCTAATTCGACTCAAAAAGTGATTCTGAGTCGATCGGTATACTTAAAGGTGGGTCTAGGACCAATATTTCGGGTAGTTACAAACATTAGCACAAACTCATTATACCCTGTACCACAGTGTGGTGTAGGGTATAATTATTGTGTCCGGGACTTAAAAAAAAATTCGGAACACGCTCGCAAAGCATTGCGTCTTGAGAGCGATTAATATATTTTTGTTACAGTGCTTTCACAGCGCTTTGTTTGAGATTCGTCGTCAATTTCTACTTGGGTTTATACTTTTCTCGGTAAAAACTAGATTAAATCAATATTCATCATTCTATATGAAATACTGAAAATGATGACATTATTAATAATTCTGTACATGTATTAGAGAGTAAAATTCTCATCATGATTTTCATTGGTATGTGCTAAAATTTAAATGGAAAATTATCACGTGTTAACTAACATTATTCACAATTGTGGAATTTGCAAATGTTTGCGGAGGTTTGTGTGTGTATTTAAAGCAGAACTATAGTGGTTTTATATATAATTTAGTGTCATCTATAGAAAACAAACTAGAGATGGGCTTATGCATCTTCAATCAATCACGAGTTATTTTTTTTTAATTACGTACATCAATAATATTTAATCCAACGCACAGTCACGCAAACATCAATCAAATTTATGAAATCCTAGCGATTAAATTTTTAAAATAATTTATTCACTCATACTTACTGACTTAAAATCGATATTCCACTTATAATAATGTGGGTTATATTTTTTGTTAACCACACTTAAAGCTGATCACGCGTGATTAGCGCAAAATTCTGTTCATGTACGCATCTCTAATAAAAACTCATACATATGCGTACTCTGTACAGACTCTGTTCGTATATATTGTATTTTTGGTTAGCTAAAAGTCATTTCCACAGTTACATTTGTATTGAAATACTCATACATTAACACTTTTTTTTGTTACATGTAGTTGCATTTTAACAATATGCAAATCATATGCATAAGTGAAACATTGCAACACAAATTTACACTATTATACACACAAACACTATTTCGACAAAGTCAACATTCTCACTCATACTAAAATGCGTCTACAAATATTTACAGTATAAATGCAAACTATTAGAATTTTTATAAAAATTTTCAAAAATGTCTTAGAATCATTTTTTTTTTTCCATTGATTTTACTATCGGCAAAATGTCTCAGAATCTCAACATCTTTCTAAAGAAACCCTTTTTTAGGAAATATATATATTAGTATCTGAGACCTTTTCTATACACTCAAAAAAAAAAACTGTAATGTTAGCAAAAAAAGCTTGTAAACCTACAAGAAAATTTGATGATTTTGAACCCACAATTTATTTGGTAAAGTTAGCAAAAATGTTTTGCCAAAAATTAGTTATCTGAAATTTCTTTTTATTTCAACTTAGTTCATACACTATTAAGGGTTTGTGATTGAAGAAGAAAACATTGTATTTCTAAAGATTATTTTTAATGTGGATTTATTCCAGACCATGGTTTCTGTAGCCACCTCTACGTCATCAGTGGAGAAAATTACATTAGATATAAATTGTTTGATTATTTGTAAGACTGTTTTTTCTATATGTTTTTTCATCAACAGACTTAACTCTGAGTGGAATAGAACCCACGTTCTTCAAATTTTCCATCAGTTTGCACTGTACTCTACCATCTGAGCTATCGCTCTGCTTGACAAACTAACAGCAGAAGTTGGTTTGTTCGTATTTCATTACAGATGTTAAGTGTGTGACGTCAACAGAAGATTTTTATTTTACACCAACAATTACGATCCTTAGAAACAACAACATTCCTTAATCTCTCTTTGTCTCGTTTTTGCACATAACAATTTTAGCGCTGAATTATTTGTTCATACACGTTAAAGATGAGTGCATATATTTGAGACTACTTGCCCGTAGGGCGACATATATTTGCATATATTTTTGTCAATTCTGTATTTTTAAGTGTTTTTATCGGCGCATGCCATACACATTTGAGGACCCCATTGGGTTCGGACCCAATAGGTCCAGACCCCGATGCACAGTGGACCAAATGCTTAATCTAGCGTGCAAGAGAGTATAATTCGACTTTGAGTGCACCTAGAAACATTAAATTTGTAATGCACAAGGAAAATGAGATGAGCTTCTATATAGTCCAAATGTGGGCGGTATTTGAAGGGGCGTGGCACTTATTGAAACATTTTCATAACAAAATATAGGTAAAGTAGAGCCAATAATAAGCAGAGAAAGTAATTTTTTAACGTAAAAAAGATTTTTAAACAGTTTAGAAAAGAAATATTTTATTTTGAGTAAAAAAAAATTTTTTTTTACTCATTTCTGTAAAAAAAAAATTTGTTCGAGTGAAAATATTTTTTTGAGTTTAAATTTTTTTTTACTTGTAAAATTTTTACATTGGGTTAAAAAATGTTTGAGAATGTCAAAAATACTCAGCAAAATATTTTTGTGACTCTTCAATGTCATTTAAAGCGTTTAGGTGTTTTTTTTAACGTAAATTCAAGGTACACCAATCTGAAATTCACGATTTTTGCTTACAACTTCTGAACCACTGGACCGATTTGGCTGATATTCAATACCAACCTGACTAGGAAAATTTAAAATATATATGCCAAGCGTCAGCAGCAACAGAGTTGCCGTTTGAAAGTTATCGTGTTTTAAACAGACAGACGGACGGACATCGCTAGATCGACTGAAAAACAAAAACCAGCAGCCAATTTTTTTATTATTTTGGAGCTCAAATTTTTATTTTGGACTTTTAATTTTAATTTACGTTTTTTTACGAACAACAACACAAATTAGCTTCAAATATACATTCCTTGAGGTTAAAATATAACAAATAATTTGATAAATTGCCTTAATACGGTCGTAAAATAGCAGTTTAAACAATCAACACGTCTACACAGATCTTGAAGAAATTTTTTTATAAAAACTAATTACTCATGTTTGGCTGCCTACTACGTTGGTGTTTTTGCAATAAACAAAGAAGTTTTATTAGGGTTAAGTAAGGTAGGAATAGTGCAATCATATATGCGATACTAATTCAATATTGTAAAAACTTAATTTTTCGACAAACTGCGCACCAGATTCAACATTTGGTCCACTGAGCGATGGGCCCGGACCACCGGGGTCTTGAGAATTGCAAAACTCGATAACTTCAAAAATATTACTCGGAGTCTTGTTCTACGTGTTGAGAGCTACAACAATGCTTTTGGACTTTTTGTTGTGTCAGCAATAAAGGGGGCCCCCGTAGGCTAGTTGGTAGCGTGCTAGCCTTTCAACGTGGGGGTCGTGGGTTCGATTCCCACCAGAACCCTTGGTTTTTTTCGCTACAACGAGACGACGGTCATTGATACCAGTTCTCGGTTAGGTTGAAAAGAGTTGTAAATAAATAGAGAGAATAAATAAAAATAATTGATCATGTGATGTGATCAAAACTATTGTGTCGGCAATATTTACCGAGATATGAGCATTTTAAAATTTTCGGGTATGCTAACTTTTTTTGATCCAAAGTTAGGACTCATTTGGGTCCACACATGTGAAGAGGACCGGCTATACTATGGAGAGCCCGAGAACCAAAAATGGCCTCCATTTTGCTCTACTTATCTGGCTTAGTTTCCGAAATAGCGCCATTTTAAGTTTTCTGAAAATACAAATAACACCGCTCAACAAATCGAAGGTTTTTGGCTCCGGTTTGAAGTTTGATATAAAATTTTTAAAGATTTTGACTCGCTGATTCCAAATTTGTGCTCCAAATTTTTCCATCACGTCTAGAATTTTAATTATTCGCGGTTGAAAATGCGAAAAAACGCGATTTTTGCCTTTTTTGAAAGCCTGCACAGCAGCCGCTGGGTGGAATAAAAATCAGGTATAAAGCGTGAGAGTAGAATTGAACTATGATCTCAAAAATATGATCAAAAAAATTTCAAGTTGTTGCACTATTATTGGTCAAACATGTATTTTAAAAAAACACTGTGAAAAAAATTAGAAAAAGCACCATTTTTAAAAGCCTCTAAAACAAAAACTACATGATCAATCTTTACTGTGATGAGCTCAAAATTTAGGCAAAAGTTCATTCTTTCTTATAGACTTTTAAACCCATTAAAGATATCTTCCGGTTTATACGAAAAATAACACAGAAAACTTAAATTTGTAAAATATTTATTTTTTTTAGTTTTTCTTTGAAAAATATCAAAAAATACTAAGGTATCTATCTACCTTATCTTTTTTACAAAAATGGTAATTTTAACAGTATCATTTTAAAGCGCAAGTAAAGCCCAACCAAACGTAATAATTTGAAAAAAATTGTGCTCTATGTTGGAGACCATAGACAAATTATACTTTTGCGCTTTATACCAGATTTGTATTCCACTGAATGGCTGCTGTGCAGGCTTTCAAATAATGCAAAAATCATCATTTTTCGCATTTTCAACCGTGAATAACTAAAAATCTGGACGTGATGGGAAAATTTGGAGGACAGATTTGGAATCAGGAGATCAAAGTCTACTAAAATTGATCATCAGAATTCAAACCGGAAAATGAGTGTTGAGCGGTGTAATTTACCATTTATTTTTGCTAATATTAACAAAAAAGCTTGTAAAAATTTGGTCAACTAAATTTTAAATTTAGCAAAAAAAATTAGTTCAAATTTTGTTTAAAATTGCTAATGCGCTAAATGAAGTTTACAAGATATTTTTGCTAACATGCTAATCTCAACTAAAAATTTGCTAAAAGTTAGCTAACCAGCATTAGCAAAAAAAATTAGTAAATCTACTAATGTATTATTTTGAGTGTAGGAAAAATATTTTGAGATCTAGGAAAAATTCTCAGATCATGAGGTATTTTGGGATATTTTTCTTTTTTAAAGAAGATTTATTTTTCTACAGATTCTGAAACAATTTTTACCAAAATTTTGTCCCCCAGCAAATTTTTGTAAATATTCTTTTAACAAGCAATGCGTACTGTTCGGTTTATTTACATTTTGTATATTTACTTGAAATCATTTATGCTAATGTAATATTATGTATCTACCTTCATCTACCTTTGTATTCGTCTAAATGTCTGTCTGTATCTTTTTTTTATGAATAACCCACCAGGTGTCAATGTGAATGATATTGTGAATGTTAGAGAAAAAATTTTAAGCAAATTTATATGTTACTAGAGTTAAACTTATATCGTTAAAAATTAAAAATATTTTTCGAATCAATCGATCGGTTTTCAAGAAACCATTGAATGTTGCGAAAACAGTAGTGAGATTTGTTAAAACAATAAAAAAAATAATAATTATGTTTTCTTCACCTTCAAATCAAGCTTTCATTTGAGTACGATTAGAGAAAAATTATAAAATTTTCGATTATAGTGTTATTCTAGTTCGAGACCCAAAAATCCAATTTATGATATTTTCACAATGGACTTTTTTTAATTGCTTTAAAAATGTTACTCATATCGTGTTAATATCTACCCTGAAAGGCAACCTTACGGACTCCAACGTTTTCGAAATTCGAAAAAAATGCTAAATTTGCTCCATCCTACTATGCATCCACTAGGTCCCAACATATGGTATGACGAGCTGCAGCCACTTCAAACCCGACCATTAAACCTAAATCATCTTTTAACATCTTTAATAAGTTATTTGATAATTTTACATTTAGCGTTTTCAATTACATCTTTAACAATTTGCTCTCTGCACAGAAAGAGTTGATATCAAATTTTAGTCAATAAAAACGCGATTTCAATTGATTTTTTAATTGAAACTCCTCCGATGAAGAAAATTGTTATATCAATCATCAAATTGTAGGTGATTATTTGATTTTATTTTCAATTAAAGACTTTTTCGATTTTGATCAAAAATTTAATCAATTTTTTATTTAAAGTCAATCAAAATAATAATTGATTAAACGAATGAATTGTAAGATTATTGCAAAATTATGAAGAAATTCATATTTTTTGCTTTCCAATATGTTGCCAACAATAAAAAAGTAACACTGATTATATTGTATATAATTTAAATTAATGTATTCAAATAAATTAAAGCGAAAAAAATCTGGTTTGTTGAAAACTTATAATTTGATAGTTAAAGAAAATAACAAAAATGTTGATCAAACCAATAATTGACTAATTTAAATTTTGTTGATCAATAGATTAACCCCCAGTTTCTGTATGACGAACGAACGTCAAAAATATGCATGTATTTTGTTATTGTAACAAAAACAAAATACATGTAAATTTTTGACGTTCGTCATACGGAAACTGGGGGTTAATTAAAATTTTTTAGCCAATTATTTTTTGTGTGTCTGCTTACCTTTTTCAATCTATACATTTTTTGTTCAAGAATCACTTAAGATTTGCCCTTTATTTGGTGTTGATAATATTCCGTTGTTAAACACCAAACATAAAAAGTTATAAAAACTAAGTTTTTATTTAAATCAAAACAATAAATAATACTACTACTTGTTTATGTCTTCGCCTATAAGTATGCAATTAATATTTTTAATTATGTTTTTCCATTAAGTTTTCGACACAATTATTTCATTGTTTTAAACATTTTGAAGAGCAAAGTTAAATTAATCAAAAAATTTCTAGTGATTGGCATTTAGCTATTATCCATTTACTCCTTAACTGCTGAATATATAAAATATTTACCAAACTTAATCATTCAAAAAAATGTTTACCTTAACATTTTTACACAACTTAACTTTTGACCTGTTTGGTTGGCAAACTTTTTGTTTTGTGGCCATAAATTTTCTCTTGACCACAAAACAGTTTAAAGTTTTTATATCCTTTACTAACAAGGAAGGTATCCCATAGCTTACACTCTGATTATTATGTTGGTGAAATTCCTCTAACAAGGGAAGTCTCACACCAATCTTCATGAAATTTGAATATGTTGTTAAGAACGAAAATTAATTCGACACTTATTTTTTTTAGCGGCCCAAACTCATTTTTAGGGGGATCGATTTGTATGGGGGAAATTGGCTTTTTTCAGTTTTTTACGATTTACGCCTATTTAAACAATATTAATATAGGCATGTGTGGTATCAGATTAAAGGTATTAAAAGTACCTATATTGTGGTGCTAACAACGGGCCAAATAAGTTAATATTTTTCGACTTATTAACAAACATGTCCTAAAATTTTGGTATTTTACTCAATATGACGAAAAGTTGTGCATTTTTGGACACGTTCTTTGCACACGTAGATAGGTTTTTCAAAGACCTTTCATTTGGTATAAAACATGACTAGGTTTCTTTGCATAATATAGGAGATAAACGAAAAAAACTGAAAAATGTTTTTATACTCTTTACTGTTATAACAGTTTTTTATAAAAAAATCAATCAATGTTTGTATCTTTTATTTTTTATTTTATACATTTTAGTTTTATTTTGAGGATATTTATTCTGGCTCGAGGTCAATATTTTCTTTACTAATTAAACCATGATATTCTCATAGCATAATTTTCAAGAAAATTATTTTTCTGTTTTAAATTTATTTATGTTAGTCATTTTTGCAAGACTTAATCGACACGTGTTTCGGAATTTGTCAGATTCCATTGTCAAGATTATTTAGCTAAAATAGAATGGACTATCATATGTAAAACTGTTTTAAATATTTTTGTTGGTTATTGTCAATCGTTGCCTTACTAGTATAGTAAAATTGCTTCGTTTTTCTAATTCCCATTGTGGAAAGAGTCGAATATGTATTAATATTTTAGTTTGTGCACAAACGATTTGTCATTAGACTCGTTTGCTACTTTGTAGTAAATCGTTTCTATTTTTGGTAAATAATCTTGACAATGGAATCTGACAAATTCCGAAACACGTGTCGATTAAGTCTTAGCAAAAAAATGATCAACATAAATAAATTTAATACAAAAAAAATAATTTTCTCGAAAATTATGCTATGAGAATGTCATGGTTTTAATTAGTAAAGAAAATAATGACCTCGAGCCAGAATAAACATCCCCAAAATATAATACTTTAAAGGTCGAATAAAACTATTTTTTTTTTAATAAAAATTAATCAGAATTTTAGTTTTATTTTAAAAACTCAAGTTTTTTAAGGCTCAAGAGTTTTTAATATCTGTTATAAAAATAATAGTTATACACTACACCACTACCCGAAATATTGGCCCTAGACCTACCTTCAAGTATACCGATTGACTCAGAATTACCGATCGACTCAGAATTACGTCCGTCTGTCCGTCCGTCCGTCTGTCCATCTATCGGTTTAGGCACGATACAGGTTGCAATTTTCAATCAATTGACTTGAGATTTTAAATTTAAGCATCTTTTGGACCAAGGACGAAGCCTATTGAAATTGGAGAAAATAGGTCCATGTTAAGACCTAGCCCCCATACAAATGCCCCCTTTGGATTCTGTTTAAATGACTCTAAAAACAGTATTATAATAGATATCGCTTTGAAATTTAGCAGGTAAACAAACTTTGTAGGCACAAATCATCGTTCCAAATTTCAAAGGAATCGGGTCAGTCCTTCTGGTAGTCCCCATACAAACCACCCTCCCGATATTCACATAATTTCCTCAAAATTCATATAATTGGAAATAATTGATAAAAAAAATATTTTTAGGTGTTAAACGTGTACTTTAGTAACCTTATCAAATCGGAAAATAATTGGACCATTTTTGGACTTAGTCCCCCATATAAAAATTTCGACCGATATTCAGTTAAATCGGTCTCTTGACAAAAAAAATAAATGAATTCCACTAAAATTTGATCTCTGTGTGTTTTCTACACTAAATAAATATCTAGCAAAAGACAGATCCAATCGCTCCATGTCTGGACTTGTGACCCATTTTCCGGAAAACACTGGTGTAGGGTATCATTTGGTCGGTCTTGACCGACTATAACTATCTTACTTGTTTTTTATTTCTGTTATTTTGGACAGATATTTGTATTAATCATTTTAAACTGTTATTTTTAATTTTTATTTGAAAAAGTATTTTTGGACAGTTAAATTTGATTTTTTTCAATAAATCTCATAATAGTTATGGTCTCTGGTTTGAACTTGAAAACATCGACTTACAAGGAAGGCCTCCCTGGTGTCACCCTCTGATCTTTATGGAATTGGTTTTATTTTGTAGTGTAGGAAAAATAAAGGGACACGAAATTTTTTTGGGCCCAAATTCATATTTAGGGGGTGAAAATGAGGGGGGGGGGGGGGAAGAAACGGTAATTTTTCAGTTTTTTGCGTTTATATTCTATATAATACAAAGAAACCTGGTCATGTTGTATACCAAATGAAAGGCCTTTGGAAAACCTATCTTCAAGTGTAAAGAACGTGTCCAAACATGCACAACTTTTCATCATATTGAGTAAAATGCCAAAATTGTAGGACATTTTTGTTAATAAGTCGAAAAATATTTACTTTTTTGGCGCGTTATTAGCATCATGAGGTAGGTATTTTAAATACCTTTAATATGATATCAAATATGCCTATATTTATTTTGAGTAAATAGGCGTAAGTCGTAAAAAACTGAAAAATTTAATTTTCCCCTAATACAAATCGACACCTCCTAAAAATGAGTTTGGGCAGCTAAAAAAAATACTTGTCGAATGAATTTTCGTTTTGAGCAACATATACAAATTTCATGAAGATCGGTAGGTGACAACAGGGATACTCTCCTTGTTAGAAATATTAAGGGCCCCTAAAGTAAAACATGTTGAGTACACAAAAACTTAAAATGCTTTAAAATCACTTAAATTCGTGTAAAAAAATCTAGCGCTGAACTAAAAAAACTTTAAGGGATGTTGCATTTGCTTTTTGGTTTCATCCCATTCCGTTTCAGAAAGTTCGATTTTGTATCACTGTGATATTAGTTTTATTTGTAATATTTTTTTTTTAACATTTCTTTTTAGCACATTTAAAGTTGCCGAAGAGGTTTTATCTCTAACCCAATTGATACTCTTTATTTCAAGCGGTTTAATTATTTGTTTAGCTGTAATATATTTATTTTTCTACGCCATTAATCTTTCGGACTATATTTATTTTATTACCTTGTGCGTGGGCATTTGTATTGAATTATATCCGATTTACTATTATGGATCATTGCTGGAACAGGAATTTGAGAATTTACCTCATGCTATATATTGTAGTAATTGGCCCTCCCAATCGAAGAATTTTCGTCATAATATGATGGTTTTTGTGGAAGTAGCATTGCGTAAAGTAAGTATGATGGCTGGTGGTATTGTGGACTTACGTTTGGAGAGTTTAATTGCCATTTATAAAATGACATATTCAATATCTGCTGTATTGATAAATAAAAATGATGAAAATTAATTTAGAACGATTAGGAGCACTGTTTTTTTTTAAAATAGTACGCTATATTCGCGATTTAAAATTTTAATGCTTAAGTACAATAAAAACGATATTTTTAAACTTTTGCGATAATTTTTAAATTTAAAACCATTTAAGTCTATTAAACTAACACAACAAACCATAATACCGTGAATTTTTCCGCGAAAAACATTTTTTGTTCGCGAATAATCGTTATTTTCTTTGGTTCAATACAAATATTTTTAGTTTGATTTGAATTTACGACTGCCATCTGGTAAAGCTAGTTCGTGTACACTAAATTTTTTTGTATTTTGCTATTAATTTATGAAAATGAGTAGAATACCATACATTACAGACACAAAATTTAAAAAAAAAGTTTTCGCCGAATTTTTTTTTCGCGAAAAAAAATGCGTTTTCTAAAATTATATTGAAAAACTATCCCAAATGCATACAAGTTTAATTTTTTTAGTACCTAGGCTTTACAATTTAATATCGAATACGAGCGCTAACTTCTAAAAACAGCTAGCACCATTGAATTCAGCGTACCCAAATCACAGACTAAATACAGACTCGACAGTAGAGTTTTACAAGAAAAAATGGGGAAAAACTAAGCGATTTTAGGAGAAAACACAGCGGTTTTTAGTCCGTTTTACGCTAACATGGCAACACTTTCTACGACTTAGGAGTGAGTGAGACAACAAAAGCCGATCTGGCATCCATTTTTCTAATGGCGCGTTATATTAGCTTTCTCTTTCTAACCTAATTCGTAGAATAATTTGAAAACATTAACCATATGGTTCAAGATTACTTTTTTGACATCTGTCACTTATGTCGAGTCTGTATTAGTCTGTGCCCAAATTAGCTTTACCAGCAGGGTGCCCAGCTTGTTATTTTTTGCGACTTGCACAGTGTAGTAAATATATCATGTTAGACATATTTACGTATTACTTATACGCACTCGAAGTTATAAGTATTTAAAAAAATAAAGTTAAGAAAAAATCAACTTGTGCCAAACCAAAAAATTCTTGAATACACTGTGCAACAAATTTGGAGTCTTTGAGTGTATCTTGAACGGGACCAAAAAAAAAAGGTATAATAATAGAAGTCCAAAGGGACTGAAGGTTTTTGAAAGCTTAGCTATAATTCTTTTTTTAGGGTCCACTTAAGTTTTTGAATATTTTTCAAATGCGTTTTAAATAATTCCAAAAAAAAGTATTAAATCTAATTCTGAGGTAAATAATATTAAAATAAAAGATATATCTTTAGAAAAAACTGATGGCGGTTCTTTCTTAGAATGTATTAATCCTCTATCTCCCATTTTTATACCCTCCAACCACAGTTTGGGGTATACTCATTTTGTCATTCCGTGTGTAACGCATCGAAATATCGGTCTATGACCCCATAAAGTATATATGGGGCATTCCATGTCAAATCAGACACTTTGAATAACTTTTTTTTTAGATTTTCCAAATTTGTTGACAGTTTTTAGTACCCTTTGAAAACTTCTTCTTGGTAAGTTTTCAGATTTTTTTGATGACCCGTTCAAAAGATATCGAATTTTTAAAAATTGGTAGTTTGTTCCCATACTCAAACTTCTTTTACTCATAACTTCTTCAATAATGGTCCAAATTGCATTTTTTTTTCAAAGTTGTTGTTTTTTTACGTACATTTTTTACGTAATTTTTTAAATGTGCTCTAGTATGCGATTTTTAAGTTTTAAAATTTAAATCTAATTTTTGAAAATGTATGTACTCTTTGATTTTTTTGAAATTTTTTATGTAAAACTTCTATTGATTCTACAAATTTTTTGCCCTGTAGGATCGTGGGATAACAATTATTACTATTTTATAAAATTTTTTGAAAAAATTTTATTGTAATTTTCCAATCTTAAAATCATATCTACTGATCCAATGGTGCGTCACATAGGGGTCATTTCCAACACCGACCCCATCAATTTTTACGTCTAAACATTTCTTCGGAACAAAATAATACCGTATTTCCAATTACTAAGGAGGCTCCCAAGCAAAACGACATTTTTTAAAATATGCTCCAACCGCTCTAAGTGCCCTTAGAGTGCCCTTAGAGCAATCAAAGGTATGACCGACCCACAATACTTTTTTAGTCCAAACATTTTCTCTGAACACACATACCCTCTATCTTTAACTGTTAAGGCGGTCCCCATACATTTTTTTTTATTTTTGTAAGTTTGTTTTATTTCATTGGTCATTGGTGAGACCGACCCCCATTTATTTTTACCCTCCAACATTTTTGTAAAACATACCTACGCCCTATCTCCACTGCCATTCAAAATTACATTTTTATAAAATTTGCTCCAACTGTAATTTGTATGGGAGCCTACTTAGGGAGTGGAGATAGGGCGTAGGTAGGTATGTTTTACAAAAATGTTGGAGGATAAAAATAAATGGGGGTCGGTCTCACCAATGACCCTCCTCGGACGTTCCATTGGACCGGTAGAAGCTAATTAAATAAAACAAATTTACAAAAAATAAAAAAAATTATAGGGACCGCCTTAATAGTTAGCAAGTAGAAAAGTTAAATTCGACTTTGCCGAATCTATGAATACCCTCCTAGGGATGCCAAACGGGATTGATATTTACAAATCCCGGGATTCGGGATTTCGAAATCGTAATCCCGGGATCCCGGGATTTTTCGGGATTTCGGGATTTTTCGGGATCCCGGGATTTTTCGGGATTTCGGGATTTTTCGGGATTTATTAAAATATAAAAAAAAATATAAATAAATGTTCAATAAATTCATAATCATTGAATAATTATCGATTTAACATATTTAGCACAGAAAACTCGAAAATTAAGGAACAACTTAACTGGCACTGCTAAAAGTTTTTTTATATCCTACAACCAAAGTATGGTTGTAGGAACACGATGCAGTCCAAACCAAAAGAGCTAGACCACTGCAGTTTGACATGAATATTTCTTATGGTCATAAGTTTATTAAATGCAATATCGGCCAATGGGAAAAAATGTTCCCCTTTTGGATTCAAATCAACCTCTGAAAACGTAAAAATGTTTTAAACATTTTTTTGATGACAGACAAAGTTTAAAGTTACAGGATATTAGAAAATGATATTTTGAAGGCGCGGATTTAAAATATTTATTTAAATAAAAATATAAAATTATATTAATAAATGTGTAAGCATTTCCTTCGCCGACACCGCCGCAAAAACGCCCCTGTTCAATTTGTTTTGCTGTTTCTAACAAAAGTTGGATCTAAGAAATATATATTTCGTAAGATATTCGTGTGATATATCGATTTTTGATAAGATCTTCGGTATTTGTTAGATTTATACAAAATTTGTATACATTGCCCTACTGGCGATTCGAATTTTAAAAGTTGCGTCCCCTCTCCCGACAAATGTTTAAAAATGCATTTATTACGCTTAAGTAACTGAGTTTTATCATTAATTATATTATTTTTTACCCACAAAAGGGGCGGGACGAGAAAATTCAATTTCATGAAAATGTCACTATTGCTTAACAAAAATACAAACTGGTAAAAAAGTTGGGGTTTTCAGAGGTTGTATTAGTTGTTCAAGGGAGAAAAAACTGTTCCGATTTTGCACATTAAGAACTAAGACTGCTTAATAGAAACTTTACAGATGAAATACTAAATGCTTCGTTATAGAATAACTCTCGTCAAAATTTAACAAAATTTACATAAAAACTGTATATTGAGTAATCCACTCTAAAAATGCGATTTGCCTTCCAAAGAGTAAGAGAATTTAAGCCCAACATGCCTGCCTAATTTGAAAGGTATTTCAAAGACCTTTCAAACGATATCAATTTTGTCGAAATCGTGAAACAAGTACTGAAGAAAAAGTCAATTTTAATTACAAATTTTGCAAACAAATCCCAAAATCCCGGGATTTTTCGGGATTTGTCAATCCCGGAAAATCCCGAAAAACCCCGGGATTGAAAAAAATAAATCCCGGGAGTCGGGATTTGTCAATCCCGAAAAATCCCGGGATTTCGGGATTCGGGATTTCCCGTTTGGCATCCCTATACCCTCCACAATGTATTTTTTGAAGGATAGTACATTTTTAACGGGAATAAAATTAACAATTTTGATTAGAAATATTTTATTTTGAGTAAAAAACTCTTTCTTTTGTCATAAAAAAAAAAAAACAAAAATTAATATTATTTTTTCGAGTGTAATGTTTTTTTTACTGTAAAAATATTTCTGAGTGAATGCACGTACGTATGTACACAAAATATTGTAATTTTTGTAAAAAAACTAAATTTTTTTTTTTAAGTGTAAAATTTTTTTCACTTAGCCCGGATAAAAATAAATGTGTATGTTCGTATATGCTTATATATAGATCTTTATATGATCATTTATGACATATATGGAAACATATATGTGACCATATATGCAAGAAACGATCCCATATATGTGGCCGTATATAAAATATGTGCCATATATGATATCATATATGGAAACATATATGTTATCATAAAATGTTAAGTTTTAGTGCATGTGTATGAAAATATCAACCGGAATTACAAAACAAAAGTTTTGTAGGATTGAAATTATATTTTATTACCATATTTATACCTTAATACCGATTCGTATCAATAATTTAAAAAAATATTGTTTCCTAGTTGCAAAATATTCTGATTAAAAAAGTTACTTTTACATAAAGAAAATGGAAAAGGTAAGTTTTAATTAGAATTTTAAATGAATTTAGAATTTTAAAATCATATATATTATTTTTTCCAGTTCATCGTCATAACAAGTATAAGCGTGTACATTTTATTCCAAAACAAGATCATATTCAAAAGGATCATATATATAGAGTGCTTTGATGTTAAAGAAAATTAAACTACGCAGCTTCGTTAATCTCGTGCAACTTCGTGGAAAGGGCATATGCACCACCATTATGTTTTCACTGCGATTGCAATACTGCAAACTATTTTGAAATCCCTTAATGTCGCCATAACAAATTGGAAATGATAGATCGTATAAGCAGTTTTGAGCCCGAATAAGGTTAAGCTCACTCAACTTGGAGAAGAGGACATATGCACCACCAGAAATGTTATCACTACGATTCCAACACTATAAATTATTTTGAAATCCCTTACTGTTGAAAATTGGAAATGGAAAGAACGTATAAGAAGTTTGAAGGCCGAGTTACTAGAAAATTCAACCATACGGAGGGACGTTAAGCTCGCTTAACTTAGAGCAGAGGGCATATGCACGACCATAACGTTATCACTACGGTTCCAACACTACAAACTATTTTGAAATCGCTTACTATCGCCATAGCAAATCGAAATGAAAAGAACGATCAGTTTTAAGGTTGAGTAACGATTTGGGAAGGACAACGTTTTTATACAATTACAAGAAAGCTGTCTATAAGCGAAAGTGACAATCTGGCACATTGTCACCATGATGTAAGTAGAAATAGTTACTATCCCTGTCCTTCAAATATCCTTACAAACATGATGTAAGTAGAAATAGTTTTTATCCATATCCTTCAAATATTCTTACAAACATAACCCAGCAAGATAAAATACATATGTACTACTGAATATATTGCTTTTAATCAAAGTCTTAAGTAATTATTTGCTTGCTATGAATTTTGATGCGTGCATTTAGTAGTAGCAAGTTCTTTTTTGCTGGAATAAAAAAGAAATGTGTAATAATTTTTAATATTTTTTCAGATGGATGAAAGACAATATATCTTTCCTTAAAAAGCATTCCAGTCTTTAGCATACAATGGGCTTAAGCATCCCATGGTCTTAACAAAATACACTCCAACATGTATGTATATAACTAGCAGTATCTAGCCAATCTTTAAAGGTAAATGGTTGCTTCGTTAAATGACATCCGTGTTATCATTAACCTATTAGCACCAAATGCTATCGTTGGTAATACTTTAATACAATAAAAATTCTAGAAATATCTTAAATATTAATATTATTTTATATCCTTTTTTAGATTTTGACTATAAAAATTGTAAAAAAGAGGCTTATACCATAACAAAAACGCTAAGTCTGAAGATAATCGGAATTAACACTAAAACAATAAAACACAATGGAAATCAACGTTCCTTTAATAAGCCCTTTGTTCGCATCTTTCGTAATTGATATGAATTGAAAAACTTGATACATAAGATCTTTTATGTTCAATTTATTTTGTTTACTATCAAAATGTATTCTCATATCTATAAGTTAAATTATTTATTTTTATATGGTCGCCAAAAATGCAAACGATAGTAACTAAAAAATGAAAATCATCAAAGTAAAGGGTTTCATTAAAATATATGAAAACACCAAAATTAATAAAAAAATATTTTTAATTTTAAATTATACTTATGTACACCGTTTGCAATTCTGGTGAATATATACATTAGAGTGTCCCTTATTTTGGAAATGTTCGAAATGTTGAGACGGTACCCGCTCATTTTTTTCCTTTTGACTTAAAAATAACTCAGGAAAAATTTTACGCCCCTAGGACCACGCCTTCCCTACGCGACGGGGCCTTAAAGAGCGGGGCCTTAAAAATCATTTTTCCATACAAACCAAAAAAATTTTTTTTTGATTTTTAATTTTTTTGTTATTATTTATTATATTACTTGGTTTGCTTATTCACGACAAAAAATTTGATTTTGGTGGGATAAGTCTTTCAGCGCTAAAAAATTTTTAGCAAAAAAAAAATTTTGAGCCGCCGGGGTCCTACAGTAAAAAATTTTTAAAAAATATTTTTTTTTAGTTTTGACCAGCAACGGTTTTAGCTGCTATGTTGCTTTAAATGATATATATTCCAAAAAAAAAATTATTCATATCTGTGACATCTTTATCTTTTTCGAAAAAAAAAATTTTGAGCCGTAGGGATCCTACGGTAAAAAATTTTTAAAAAATATTTTTTTTTAGTTTTGAAAAGTAACGGTTTTAGTTGTTATGTTGTTTTTAATGATATATATTCCAAAAAAAATATTTTTCATATTTGTGACATCTTTATCGTGTATCGAAATAAATCAACAATGCATTTTTTACCCTTTTTTAGAACACGATAAAGATGTCACAGATACAAAAAATATTTTTTTATGAATATATATCATTTAAAGCAACATAGCAGCTAAACCCGTTGCTGGTCAAAACTAAAAAAAAATATTTTTTAAAAATTTTTTACTGTAGGACCCCGGCGGCTCAAAATTTTTTTTTGCGAAAAATTTTTTAGCGCTGAAAGACTTATCCCACCAATATCAAATTTTTTGTCGTGAATAAGCAAACCAAGTAATATAATAAATAATAACAAAAAAATTAAAAATCAAAAAAAAAATTTTTTGGTTTGTATGGAAAAATGATTTTTAAGGCCCCGCTCTTTAAGGCCCCGTCGCGTAGGGAAGGCGTGGTCCTAGGGGCGTAAAATTTTTCCTGAGTTATTTTTAAGTCAAAAGGAAAAAAATGAGCGGGTACCGTCTCAAGATTTCCAACATTTCCAAAATAAGGGACACTCTAATATACATAATAATCTATTACATGTAGTTTAAAATGAAAAAAATAAATAAAAAATATGAAAAAGAATGTAAAACAAATTGAAAACAACATCATATATGATCCCATATATGATTCAATATATTATCCAATATATGATTCAATATATGATCTAATATATGATCACATATATTGGATCATATATGATCGTGTCTTATATAAGCGCCAATTTTGGAATATGGTCATATATGAGACCATATTTGATACTATATATGATACTGTATATGGTCTCATATATGATATCATATATGATAATATACAACATTTTTAGCCGGGAGTGTAAATTTTTTTTGGATTTAAAAATTTTTTTCGAGTGTAATTTTTAAGTTACCAATACTTTTAAAACTGAACAAGTTTAAAAAGCATTGCTTTAAAACTAAACAAGTTTGAAAAGCATTGCTAAGTTACCACCAATGCTTTTAAAACTTTTTTAACACGTGGCATTTAAGATGACACCAATCTGAAATTCAAGGTTTTGCTTATAACTTTTGAACCACAGGACCGATTGAGCTGAAATTCAGTACCAAATACACCTGGGGAAGTGAAAAGATACATGTCAAGTTTCAGGAGTCTTATTATTGTCTTTCGAAAGTTAGTGTGCTTTTTATGTCGTACATTTGCGAAAAACCCTTGCCGAAATTTACTCTTTTTCTCGTAACTTTTGAACCACTGGACCGATTTGGCTGTATTGCAATACCAACCTGACCCGGTAAATGACAAACATATATGTCAAACCTTAGCGGCCTCTGTATAGTCTTTCAAAAGCTAGCGTGTCGCTAGATCGACTTAAAATTGATCGAGGATCATGAATATATATACTTTATGGGGTCCTAGACCAATATTTCGATGTGTTACAAACGGAATGACAAACTTATATATACCCTCTATCACTAGAGTGGAGGGTATTAAGATAGAGGGTAGGTGTGTTCAGAGAAAATGTTTGGACTAAAAAAATATTGTGGGTCGGTCATACAATTTATTGTTCTAAGGGCACTCTTAGGGCAGTTAGAGCTGTTGAATCAAATTTTAAAAAATGTCATTTTGCGTGGGTGCCCCCTTAGAAATTGGGGATAGGGTATTAGATTGTTCCGAGCAAATGTTAAGACGTAAAAATTAATGCTGGTCGTCTTGGAAATGTCCCTTCTATGACGCACCATTGCAGCAGTAGAAATGATTTTAAGATTGGAAATTACAATAAAATTTTTTTAAAAAATTTTAAAAATAGTTATAATCCTTATCTAACGATCCTACTGGTCAAAAAATTTTTAGAATTGATAGAAATTTTACACAAAAAAATTTCAAAAAAATCAAAGAGTACATACATTTTCAAAAATAAGATTTAAATTTTAAAACTTAAAAATCGTATACTAAAGCACTTTTAAGATTTTTTTTTTGATTTTTTTTTTTTTTAAAGTACGATAAAAAAATAAAAAATTTTGAAAAAAAAAAATTGCAATTTGGACCATTATTGAAGAAGTTATGAGTAAAAGAAGTTTGAGTAAGGGAGCAAACTACCAATTTTTAAAAATTCGATATCTTCTGAACGGGTCATCAAACAAATCTAAAAATTTACCACGAAGGAGTTTTCGAAGGGTACTAGAAACTGTAAACAAATTGGGAAAATATAAAAAAAAAAAAATTTTCAAAGTGTCCGATTTGACATGGAATGCCCCATATATACTTTATGCGGCATATCCCCGACCGATATTTCGATGCGTTACAAACGGAATGACAAAGTGAGTATACCCCCATACTGTGGTTGGAGGGTATAAAAAACATTTTTTATAACCTACACCACTCTGTGGTACAGGGTATTATGAGTTTGTGCTGATGTTTGTAACTACCCGAAATATTGGTCTTAGACCTACAGTATAGCGATCGACTCAGAATTACTTTTTGAGTCGATTTAGCGATGTCCGTCCGTCTGTCCGTCCGTCCGTCTGTCCATCTATCGGTTTAAACACGATACAGGTCGCAATTTTCAATCAATTGACTTGAAATTTGAAACTTAAACATCTTTTGGCCAATGGACGCAGCCTATTGAAATTGGAGAATATCGGTCCATGTTAAGACCTAGCCCCAAACAAACGCCCCCTTTGGATTCGGTTTAAATGACTCTATTAACCGTATTTTAATTGATATCGCTTTGAAATTTTTCAGGTAATCAAATTCTGTATGCACGAATCACTATTCCAATTTTTTTTTTTAAAGAGATCGGGTCAGTCCTTCTGGTAGCCTCCATACAAACCACCATTCCGGTATTCACATAATTCCCTTAAAATTTATAAAAATTAAAATATTTGATAACAATTTTATTTTTAGGTGTTAAACGTGTACCTTAGTAACCTAAAAAATCGGAATATAATTGGACCGTTTTTGGACTTAGTCCCCCATAAAAAAATTTCGACCGATATTCAGTTCAATCGGTCTATTGACAAAAATATAAACCAATTCCACTAAAATTTGATCTGTTTGTGTTTTCTACACTAAATAAAGATCTAATAAAAGACAGATCCAATCGGTCCATGTTTGGACTTGGGACCCATTTTCCCTAAAACGCTGGTGTAGGGTATTATATGGTCGGTCTTAACCGACAATAACTTTCCCCAATAAGCAATTTTAAAATTCAAGTGCAAATCAAGTATAAAACAAGTGTAAATCGAGCCCTAAATTCCAGACCCTGCTTGATTTACACTTGAATTCAATAGCATACTCCAGCAAAACGGACACTGGAATTCAAGCCCTGTTTTTACAGCCTTATCACTGGTTTTACAGTGTAAAAACAGCACTTGAATTCAAGTATACGTTTTGCTGGAGAATGCTATTGAATTCAAGTGTAATTCAAGTATAATTCAAGCACAGACTGGAAATTAGGGCTTGATTTACACTTGATTTATACTTGAATTCCAGGAATTTTTCAAGTGGTTTTTTGGGTCTTACTTGTTTTTTGTATTATTTAGACAATTGCTGAATTTTTCTTATCTACTTTCTTAATTCTTTGTTTGGGGCTTACTTAATTTTTCTTGAGACTTATTTTATTTTTTTGGTTTTGGTTTGTTTCATTTTATTTGGGATTTACTTCATTTGGACTGATTTCATTGGAAGCTATTTCATGGCGCCCGTAAGACATTACCATTCATAAGATTTTGCTAAATTCCTTGTTAGTTACAAAAATTCCATTTTATACAGTAAAATATTTCCAAAAGTCAATCAATTAACATCAAACCAAAAATAAAACCAATTTGAAAATTCCAAAATGTTGTTTTCACAGAAATTGTAAAAAAAAAAATCCCAGAAACCTTATACTCATTTGATTAAAATCCAAACAAAACCTATTGTTAAATTTCTACACTCAAAAAAATACGTCAGTAAAAAAGTTTGTAAAATTGTTTGTATCCCAAGTTTACAACTTTTTTACTAAATTGTACTAAAAAAATATTTTTTTGTAATTCGTTTTAGTAAACTCGCGTTACAAACTATTAATTTTTTAGTGATTTTTTAATAATTTTTTCAGTTGATTTTTTAAAAATTTCGTATTAACTTTTCGGTTTTCTTTTCTAGAAAAGTAATGCACTAATGAAATACAAAAAGAAAATGTTATTAAAATATTTGGAAATTAAAAAGAGCATTTAAAAAAAATATATAGTTAGTTATTTTTTTATTTTAATGGTAAAACTGCGCTTTGATGAGTATGAATATGTTTATTATTTTCAATATTGAATTACACTTATTTGTCTGCTTCATTGTAACTACTTTGTTTTCTTTCAAATAAAAACATATATAAAAAAGGGAACAAAATGCAGTAAAGAGAAGATATGCAAAATTCAAAAAAAAAACACCGACCTTTTTCAATTCTTTTTTCTTTCTTCTCCACTTGCGGCCCTTTTTTGTTTTACGCTATCTGTGATTTTTTTTTCTTGTGTGCAGTGTACACAAAGGGTTGATTTCTTAATACTCAGAATAGTTTTGGTAATTTTGTGTACTTTTCTTCATGCCTTTCTTTCTATTATTCAGTTGGAAAATAGCATTTAAAGTGACAACGTCGCGGAGCGGAAGAAATAAAAAAATGTACAAACAACAAAATATTACAACACAACCAAATGATAAAGTATTTTTTGTTTAAAATTAACTCTTTTTTTAGGACAATAAATAAAACAAAATAGAAAATTATGAAAGCAGGTAACAACTGTATATTTATGTGTTCCATTTAAATAATATCAATATAATGTATTTTTTATTCTAGAACACCAATTTATTCAACACAATTTTCAAAGCATTTATTTTATGTGGTATGTAATTTATATTTTGTACAAAAAAAAAATGTATTCAATATTTTCTCTTACATATTTCAGGTAAAAAATTCAAACAAAATCTGACTTGCATTGAAATACTAATGGCGACAACAAGCGCAATACGCAGTTTACATATAGTAAAAAAATACCAAAAATTTAAAATACACAATTTACAATTTTTTTACAAAAAAATTTAGTAATACTAATTTTTTTAGTGTTTTTTGAGATTACTAATTTTTGAAAACCAAAGTTTGTAATGGTAACTGAAAAAGTTATCGGGCACAAATTGAAAACTTTATTAGTAATGGTAACAGACTTTTTTGTAAGGAATACTAACAAATTTTTATGAGTGTAAAAGCATGCATTTTTAAAAACCAAAACAATGACGGCAAAATTAAGCTAATTGATTGAAAGTGATGGCTTGCTGACTCTACTATCAGCTAAGAAGTAGGCAATTAATAAATTTTAATTGCTTTTTTTAAGTTTTCAACACAATTGCTTTATTTTTGAAAAGGTATGTATGTTTGGTAATAAATTTATTTTTATGCTGATTGTGAAATAAAAAATGAGAATGTGTTTTTATTCAGGTAAGTTAGTAGGGGAGTTAAACTGGGAGGCCAAGAAATCTAAATTATTTAAATGCAAATAAATCAAACTGTTAGTTAAAATTGAAACCAATTGTCAATGCTTTGCTAAATAATAAAAATAAATAAAAAAACTCCATAAAATGGTTAAAATTAGTTTTTTTTTTAAATTAAATTAATTTGTGGCATTGAAAAAAAAATAAATCACTTGAATATTGTTCCAACTACATAGTTCCCCAGCAAAACTTGGGTAATGGGTAGTGATTATATAACACATTACCAGGTAATGTATATAACTTATTTGTAGCATTATTTTATGATGTCTTACTAAACGTTTGTTCCACAACGTATTATTTTCAAGTGAAAAATAATGCATTACTAATAATTTGCTACATGATGCATGATTATTGGAAAAAATTTATTTCATATTTATTATTTCTAAACATTAAATCATGGATGACTTATATTTGGTTACATTATGGATTATTTGAAAGTTTGAAATAATGCATTATTTATAATTGGATGCATAATCCATTACAATAACATAAAAAATAATTATTTTATAAAAAAATGCATAAGTTTAAACTAGAGATGGGCTCACGACAGAAAATTTCTAACGACACACACTCACGAGCATATTTTATATACTTACACTCACTTACAATCACGTGAGTAATTTTAATACAAAATTACTTTTTTACTACTCGTAACACCTTATATATTATCTTCTGGTATGCTATATTATATCATTTCTCGTAACCTATAAAATATCATATATTTTACACCTTACTCGTATTCTTCGTTATAAATTTATGACTTATTTTATACCTTACTGGTATTCTTTGAGATAATGTGGATGCATTATTTTGAGTCTCATCGCCTGTTAAAATCATCAATGCTGCAATGTATAAAATAAGAGATCATATACCTTATTTTATACCTTATTTGGTAATCTAAGTTTTGCTGGGTCACGATAATAAATAAAACATATAACAGTTTATATAATGCAGAAATTCTTAAAATAAGTCATTTACATTTTGTGTCTGCCCCATTAAAAGGTTATTAAGACATTAGTTGTGTTTTCTTAGGATTTAAGCTATTTTGGGATATGATTTCCGTGCGTTTTATCGATAGTCTAAAATCGATATTAACCAATTACACTAGTTCACAAACCAAAATGCGCACTAACTGCTACAATTTTTTTTGGATGTAATATGGATTGCTAAATTAAAAATCGAAAAAACTTTTCACGGAAACATTTTTTAATAATTTTTTTTTGAGGTATTTTCACTATTTGCCTTATATCTTGAGTTACTTCCGATTTCCTCGCGCTAAAAGCCAAATTAAAGTTAATCAAGTTTGTAACAAATCCTACTTACATTATTTTCCCATCAGAAAGACACATGGCATATTATAAAAAACGTTTTTTTTTTATCAAAAAACTAATTTTAAATTTTTTTTTTCAAAAAATAGAAGTCGTTGCAAATTTACAAGCTTTTTTTATTTATCTTAAAAGCCTGAACCTTTACAAAGAGAACAAACACCAAAGTTATAAATTTTTTTAGAAATTACGCATACAATTTCCTTTGTATTGTTTCTTTGTTTTTTAAATACATTAAAAAATCATGGTTAAATTCTAGAGTTGTCAACCGATTAAGAATAATTCGATTAATCGATAAAACTAAACTAAACTCTTGTTCGATTGATTTAAAAATGACGATTTTCGAATAACGAATAAATCCATTAATTTATGTCAATTAATCGAAAAATTTTTGTATACCTTCCAACTACAGTATCGAAATATCGGTCTAGAACTCCATAAAGTAAATATATTTTTGATCAGTGATCAATTATATGACATTCTAGTGATGTCCGTTTGTCCGTCCGTAAAGGGCACGATACAAACCAAAATAAACGTTTATGTCTTCTGGTCATAGGCTGGTGAAGTTCCGAGACAAAATTGGACGATGGGAAAATATTCCCCCTTAAAGAACTAAAACACCACCAGAAAAACAATAGAGGTATTCAGAGTCCTGCTTGCCAGCACTGGTGGTAAAAAAGCACTTTTTGAAATTACCTTTCAAAATACATGTATTTTTTGAAAGAAGTACTCTTTTGGTATATTGCCAGGCCTGGCAACAAGACTCTGAATACCTCTAATATGTTTTTGCACTTTTTTCTACTTATTTCATTGACCTACATTTGGACCAAGATGATTAGGAAATGAAATTATTCGGCCCGTCCACTTTTAAGGGCGTTGTTATAGAATATAATACAAAATAATAATAAAAGTGTGTTTTTTAGGCGTAAGTATCCTAATAAATAATTTGTAAACATTTTTGTGAAGAGGGAAAATATGTCCTCCAACGTCCCCCACCGAATCCCCCCAACTTTAAACCAACTTTTATGGCCATTTTTTTATTTATTATTCCCATCGATTAATCGAATAATTTTTTAGATTTTATCGTTTGATCGAACGAACAAAAACAATTATTTGAATTATTCGAACAAAGTTAAAAGTCGAATAATTGACAACTCTTTTAAATACCTTAGTGTTTTTTGTGTGTTTTTTCATACAATTAGTCATAACTTCGGTGATAACCCATAGATTTTCATTAAACCAACATTGGTATCTTTGTTAAGATTCAGGCTTTTAAAAGAAACAATAACAAAAATTATTTGTTACGATTTCTATTTTTGGCGACCATCCAAATTTCGATTTTCTTACTCATATAGTGTATTTTTGTAATATGTATGCCAATTTCACGTTGTGCTCGATTCTGGAATACGATTTCACCACTCACCTAATTTTTAAAAATTTTATATTTGTTCGAATTTTAAGATTTAAAATTTTTTTCTTGTATCAATTAAAGAACTTGTTAATATCCTTAATAGTTACAAGAACAAATTTAAAAAATCTTTAAATTCGAAAAAATATAAAATTTTTAAAAATTAGGTGAAAGCTGAAATCGTATTCCAGAGGCACGTTATCTAATTTGCTGATTGGAAAATAACGTTTGTACGATTTTTGCAAATATGTAGATCGGATGTATACAACGCGAGATGTAAACCTTAAAAAAACGCGTAAAAGTTATTTTTTTTAATATTCCTGATTCCGTAAAAATGTTTTTTAATTTCTTTTTTTGAGTTTATAATAATTAGGGATGAGATTTCCATGCAAATGCATGTTTTTTGTCGATAGCCTTTTTTTTGAGTTTATAATAATTAGGGATGAGATTTCCATGCAAATGCATGTTTTTTGTCGATAGCCTGAAAACGATTTTGACCAATTATCTTTCCGAATCAAGAAATTTGCTTTAAAATGGCATCCATTTGTTTTTGCATATTTTTGCATATTTTGGTTAAAATGCATATTTTTGCATATTTTGGTTTTAAGTGCATATATTGTGCATATTTCCAACTCTTAAGTGCATATTTTTGCATATTTTGATATAAATTACCTAAAACACAAATTGAAATTTATTTGTTTCAAAAACTAATCTAAATTTTAAAAAATTATTTTTAAAATAAAAATATTTTTTTTAGCTTTTTAATTTTTTTTATAGATTGTCCTTTAAATGTTTAAAAGTTTTAAATGTTACTATTTAAGCCCGGTGTTATATTTTGCTTTTTTTAAAAAGTTTTTCGAATGAAAACAAGACTTTTATTGCACACATTTTATTTTTTAGTGCATATTTTTAGGTTTTTTAGTGCATATTTTTAATTTTTTAGTGCATATTTTAAGCGCATATTTTCGATTTTTTAGTGCATGAAAATCTCATCCCTAATAATAATATCCAGTCACTTTTCGCGCGCAGAGACTTTTTTTTTAATTTGTAAACTAGTGTTATCTTAAAATGGCATCAATTTGTTTTTTCATATTTTTGCATTTTTTGTTAGTAATGTATAGGGATGAGATTTTCATGCACTAAAAAATCGAAAATATGCGCTTAAAATATGCGCTAAAAAATTCAAAATATGCACTAAAAAACCTAAAAATATGCACTAAAAAATAAAATGTGTGCAATGAAAATCTTGTTTTCATAGGAAAAACTTCTTAAAAAGCAAAAAATAACGCCGGGTTTAAATAGTAACATTTAAAACTTTATATAAGCAAGATTTTTTTAGAAATTCAGACAATCTGTAAAACAAATTTTAAAGAAAAAAAATAATTTTTCTTATTTCCAAAATAAATTTTTAAAACTTAAAATAGTTTTTGAAACAAATAAATTTTAATTTGTGTTTTTGCTAATTTATGACAAAATATGCAAAAATATGCACTTAAAAGTTGGAAATATGCACAAAATATGCATTTAAAACCAAAATATGCAAAAATATGCATTTTCACCAAAATATGCAAAAATATGCAAAAACAAATCGATGCCATTTTAACGCAAATTTCTTGATTCGGAAAGATAATTGGTCGATATCGTTTTTAGACTATCGACAAAAAACATGCATTTGCATGGAAATCTCATCCCTAGTAATGTATATTTTGCATATTAAGGTTTTAAATACATATTTTGTGCATATTCCATCATTTAAGTGCATATTTTTGCATATTTAGGCAAAGATTAGAAAAAACACAAACTTATGGCGTTTTCTTTTCTGGGAAAAAATGGTACATTTTACCGTCCCTTCAAAAAAAATTGCACTTTTTTGCTCTTTTCTAAAAAACTGGCAACACTTTAAAAATTTATTATGTTTTTTTCTAAAAATGTTGCATTTATTTAAAAATTTGAAAATATCACACTTTTCACACGTTCATATAATGACGGGGTAGTAAAGTTGCCGTATAAAAACAGCTGATTGCCAATGTTTTGGTTGAAAGAAAATTTTTCTCAATTTTTTGTTTTTTTGTACACTCAAAAAAAAAAAACTGTAATGTTAACAAAGAAAGCTTGTAAACCTACAAGAAAATTTGCTGATTTTGAACCCACAATTTTTTTGCTAAAGTTAGCAAAAATGTTTTGCCAATAATTAGTTAACTAAATTTTTTTTTTTTACTTAGTTCATACACATCTGAGAACCCCATTGGGTTCGGACCCGATAGGTCCAGACCCCGATGGGCCTAGACCTAGTTGGGTTCCTTTAAAATTGTCATAGTTTTTGATCCAAAATTTGTGT
This sequence comes from Pegoplata infirma, assembly GCA_963921195.1. Lineage (NCBI taxonomy): Eukaryota > Metazoa > Arthropoda > Insecta > Diptera > Anthomyiidae > Pegoplata > Pegoplata infirma. The sequence continues at coordinate 17,385,314 of OY992537.1, read as the reverse complement.
CCGTTTCGCTCTACCTTGCTTAGTTTTTGAGATACGTGATTATAGGGGACCACTGGGGTCTTGAGAATTAAAAAACTCGATAACTTCAAAAATATTACTCGGAGAGCTTTTGACTATTTTGCGGTCTTGTTCTACGTGTTGAGAGCTACAAAAATGCTTTTGGACTTTTTGTTGTGTCGGCAATATTTACCGAGATATGAACATTTTAAAATTTTCGGGAATGCTAACTTTTTTGAATCCAAAGTTTGGGCCCATTAGGGTCCACACATGTGAAGAGGACCGGCGATACTATGGAGAGCCCGAGAACCAAAAATGGCCTCCATTTTGCTCTATCTGGCTTAGTTTCCGTGATAGCGCCATTTTAAGTTTTCTGAAAATAAAATTTACCATTTATTTTGCTAATATTAGCAAAAAATCTTGTAAAAATGTTGTCAACTCGATTTCAAATTTAGCAAAAGAAATTAGTTCAGAGTTTGTTTAAAATTGCTAATGTGCTAAATGAAGTTTACAAGAATTTTTTGCTAACATGCTAATCTCAACTAAAAATTTGCTAAAAGTTAGCTAACTAGCGTTAGCAAAAAAAAATTAGTAAATCTACTAACGTATTTTTTGAGTGTAATCACAAAACTGGCAACATATTAAAAGGGTTGTTTCTACATTTTGCAAATAATACTGTTTAAGGGTGCAACATTTTGTTTCAGAAAAGAAAACGCCATTAAATTAATTTGTTTCAAAAATGATTTTAAAATTTATTTTTTTTTTAATATAAATTTTTGTTGACTAAATGTCTTTAAAAAAAATTTGCAGCTAACTGTTTTTATAAAGTTTAAAATATAAATATTAAAACGCATTATTTTTGCTTTTTGAGAAGTTTTTCTATTGCAAACAAGATTTTTTTTGTACACATTTTATGTTTTTAGTGCATATTTTAAATTTTGTTAGTGCATATTTTTGAATTTTTAACGCATATTTTCGATTTTTTAGTGCATATAAAACGCGGTCCTAATTGTTACTATAATAAAAGCAATTTCAATAAATCAAAACAAGTTAAATTAAATGACATTTAATTGATTTACCTTTATAAAATAGCTAACATCTTAAAATTGCACTAAATGCCCCCCAAGAACAAGTCAGCAGTTGGTCAGCGTTGCCTAAAAGCATTGTCGGTGTTCATTTATGATGGTGGACACTACTGACTAGTTGCTGACTTGTCCTTGGGGAAAAATTATGTAAAGATATTATCAATTTCATAAAGGGAGGGTCAGCAGGATGTCAGGGGTTTTGAATTTAAACTCCTCATCTGGTGAGTGCATTTATAATTTAAATATCGTGTTATTAAGGTCTAGACAAATTAGTAATCAAGATTTTTAAAATTTAAAACTTAAATGTCGTGTTCATAAATTTAAATTATAAAAAATACAGCTAATATTAATTCTAATAAGTCTAGTCTAGTTTTTAATAACTTATTTTCAGTCACCTACCATAATGTTTATTTTAAACAATAACATATAATTAAATTTAATTAGATGAATAGTGTACAGTAAATATTTATTAAGGGGTGTAATGAATGTATCCTTTACAATCAATGTATAATGAATCTTAATCAGAATGATCCGTCCCAAGTAGGTACAACCACTCAAAGAAAAATGCTTTATCGTATTGATGAAACGGTTTCATCACTTCATATTGATAAAGGATTTACCTTGTCATCAAAAATGTCATAAAAAATAAAAAAAAAAATTAAAATTAAAAATATTTAAAAAATTTGCTGCACTTGAACCCACGGTCTTCCAGTTGTAGTGTTTATTGTCGACGCCTTAGCTAGTTAAGCATCCAATAGAGAAAAATCTTACCATCTAGCACTTACAATTAGTTAGGTTTCGTTCGCTAATGTGAATTTGTAAAGACACAAAAATATTATTTTTAATGGAAAATAACTCTCGACAACGATTGCTAATGTGGATTTGTAAAGACTCAAAAATTTTAGTTTTATATCTTTCTCTTTCTCTCCTACAACTTTAGGCAGACGTACAAAATTTGAATGTTTTAGCACACAATAAACAAAATTAATTTTAAGCGTTAGTATTTGTTAATATGCGTTAAGTACGTGGCTAGAGGCTAAGCCTAACAAACGAGAAGTCCAGTGTTCAAATCTTGGTGGGGATAAGATAAAAGAGATTCATCATATTAATGACACCACTTCATGATATTGATGACAATTTACATTGGTCAAAAATTGATTCAACATTTAATCATACTGATGTAGCTTTTAAAAAATAGGAAGAAGCTTTTTCTTTGAGTTCACTAAAATTCAGTTGCATTAAAAATGTCGTAGGAGCTTTGGAGGGTATTCATGAATTAGGCCTAGTCGACTGTAACTTTTCTACTTGTTAAATAGGATTTGGAGAAAATACTTTTCGATCCACACAGGTGGCACCCACCCGATGCAGTTTTATTTTCAAGCTAGGATAGAGCTCAGTCTGTCCAGGTTCGACAAAGGTCTGCTTCCTTTGAATAAATAAAAGACGAATGCTTTTGTGGTTTAACTACAAAAGTACGATCTTATCTCGCACACAACTTTATTACCAAGATCTTAACCTAGTTGTCTTATACTACTTAAGCTAATATAAATTCAATCGGCTCTTCGATCGTCTTCGGCAATGACGATTTGCTTCAAGGTCGTTGGCAACCACGGCGTTGGTTGCAGGATCTCAAGGATTTGTCCAATATTATAAAGTTTTGGTTGAAAAGGTTAATGTAATACCACTGAGCAAAAACGAACGATAAACGGCGTTCGGATTACTGAAGTAGTGCAAAGCTATGAAGGGAACACTAACGATAAACGGCGTCCGTGTTAGTAAAATATATACGAACAATAAACGGCGTTCGTGAAAGTAAATACGGTGGGTAATACGAACAATAAACGACGTTCGGGTAAGTAAATACGATTGCTAATATGAGTAAGAGTAAGAGTTAGTAAGATACTTTCTACAAAATAAACAAAACTACAAAATAAATACGAACAATAAACGGCGTTCGTGTAAGTAAATACGGCAGCTAATACGAACAATAATCGGCGTTCGGGTTAGTAAGACACTTTCCAACTACAAATTAAATGCGAACAACAAACGGCGTTCGGGTAAGTAAATACGATGGCTAATACGAACAATAAGCGGCGTTCGGGTTAGTAAGGTGCATTCAAAACTACAAAATAAATACGAACAATAAACGGCGTTCGTGTAAGTAAAGACGGCGGCTAATACGAAAAATAATCGGCGTTCGGGTTAGTAAGTTATTTCATAATTTTTTCGGTGGGAGTTCTTTCATACGAAAGAACTCCCACTGTTGTTTCATTGTTGGTGAAAGTATCTGGAACATTTTGATTTATAGAATATTATTATTAATAAATTAAAATTTGTTGTGATTTTGGTACCAAATTTTAGGAAAAAGTGTTTTTTTTAAACAAATTTGTATGTTTTAGAAATTTTGCTACCAAAACTGGCATGGATTTTTGTGGTAAGAGCGCACTGCAGCCGAAAATGTTTTTGTTAAAATACAAAATTGTTATAAAAAAACGGAGAGCGAGAAAGTTATACAACGTGTTGTGTTTTCGATAACAGGCCTTTTTTGTTGGCAAACTTTGATTGTTACCATGCATCAAAACGAAAAAAAACGACACCTTAACTTTCATAAATTTCTCAATTTAGTTTAGCGTCGTTTGGAATAGTTTTGTAAAATATTACACATTTTCGATGAAATATTGATAAAATTAGATTATTAGACGCAATTTAGCTTGACAGCAACACAAAAACATTTATCTTTTTTATTAATACCAAAGAGAGGCAATAACAATAAGAGAATCATTCACAATGTATGGAAGTTAATTTTTAACTTCTAGAATTTTGAGCGTTAACACTAATAACAACTTTGTATGGAAAAACACTGATAATTATGCCAACAAAAAACGCCTAACATAGAAAGTTTTTCGCTGACATACAAGATTGTTGAAAAAAGCACCGCAGATGAAAATTTAAAAGATTTAATTAGAACTTGTAAAAAGCGCCGCAGGCGAAAATTTGGTACCAAAAATCGCGGCGAAAATTTGGTACCACAAATCGCGGCGATTTTTGGTACCAAATTTTCGCATGCGGCGTTTTTTACAACAATATCTGATTAAATCTGTTTACATTTTTTCGGTAACATAAAAATTTTTCGCGTGCGGTCCTTTTTGCGATTATATATATATATTAATTCCTATAGTTCCAGGCTGGAACAAAGGGCCACTCATTATTTGTGGTTTCGGTAATCATTTATGTTTAGGAGTGAATCGGTGATTAGCCGATAGCACCCGATTCTGGTGCTGGGGCTGCCAGCTGTAGCCTCCAGACATGCTATTTTCCACAACACATGTTGTGATATTGGTTTTCTTGATTGGCGCCAATTGCTCGCCACGACGCTACAAGGATCATTGGCAAACTCGGGATTTTCGGAGTCTAAAAAGACCCTCCGAGACTCTCCTCTTGTAGCCGCTGACTGTCCGCTAGGCTGGGTCGTATTCCAACAAAGTGCTCAGATCAACTATTAATAGTGAAAAAAAGTTGGTACAAGTAAATACAAGCAATTTAAAACCAAAATGAACAAAATCGGTCCATGGCTTCCGTTCTCGCATCGCGGGTCAAAATTGCGGTTTTTGAAAAAATGGACATAATTTAAAAAAAAAATTAAATATTTAAAAAAAAAAAGTATTAAAAAAAAAATTTTTTTTGTATCGCATTAATTCAAAGATATTTAGAAAAATTTTGTTTGTTTTTTTCGGATATCGATAACCCACCCAAACGTGAGGCCAAAAAAAACTCACATTTTTAACATGGAGCTCAAAACTACTTTTTCACTATTTTAAAAATTTAGTGAAACAAAATTTTTAAATATATTAGTTTATCCACTTGATATCATTGAATACATCTCAGGGATTGTAGAAAAAAATTCTTAGTTAAATTCCTTCGTCTAGTTGGTGTGTGGAGCGATTTGAATTTAGCGGATTTCCAGAACATGTGTTTTTATCGACATTTTTGACTAATTTGTAGTTGTTAGCAACATTTTACTTAAATTAACCAACTTTTTTTGTTCAAATGGTTGTTTTGGACCATAGTAACACTGCTTTGAAATAATAGGCTTTTTGGACAACGTTAACCCTTGACGGCACGGGGTTAAAAAATTCCTCCAATGAAATTTTTGAAAATTCCTCACTCTAAAATCGTGTATGTGTTTAAATAATAAACAATTTCAAATTTATACAAAGTTTTCTTGAAGGACATCTTTAACCCTTGTTAAACGAACGCCCAAAAAATGTCAAACAGCTGTTTTTTTTGCTCATAGTCAAATGGACTTTTTTGACATATTAAATAATATGTTTTTACTTTAAGCTTTACACAGTAAAAACGACGAAAACGTAATGAAATTTCGGATGCCATTTATTTTATTTAGTTTTAAGCATTTTCCGCTTAAGTGCGCTTACTTTAAAACGTTAATTTAAATACGATCGTTTAAATGCATTCCCCGCTTAAACGATTCGTCGTTGTTCCTGGGTTAATCTAAGAGTGAAAAACTTATTTAGAATGTTAAAAAGTCCATTTTGACTATGATTATAAAATGAAAGATATGTACATCTGCGAGTGAATCGTTTGAGCGGTGAATGCATTTAAACGATCGCATTAAAATTAACGTTTTAAAGTAAGCGCACTTAAGCGGAAAGTGTTTAAAACTAAATAAAATAAAAAAATGGCATCCGAAACTTCATTCGTTTTTACTGTGTAAAGCTAAAAGTGAAAAACATATTATTTAATATGTCAAAAAAGTCCATTTGACTATGAGCAAAAAAACAGCTGTTTGAAATTTTTTGGGCGTTCGTTCAACAAGGGTTAAAGATGTCCTTTAAGAAAACTTTGTATAAATTTGTAATTGTTGATTATTTAAACACATACACGATTTTAGAGTGAGGAATTTTCTAAAATTTCATTGGAGGAATTTTTTAATCCCGTGCCGGCAAGGGTTAACGTTGTCCAAAAAGCCTATTATTCCAAAGCAGAGTTACTATGCTCCAAAACAACCATTTGAACAAAAAAAGTTGGTTAATTTAAGTAAAATGTTGCTAACAACTACAAATTAGTCAAAAATGTCGATAAAAACACATGTTCTGGAAATCCGCTAAATTCAAATCGCTCCACACACCAACTGGACGAAGGAATTTAACTAAGAATTTTTTTCTACAATCCCTGAGATGTATTCAATGATATCAAGTGGATAAACTAATATATTTAAAAATTTTGTTTCACTAAATTTTTAAAATAGTGAAAAAGTAGTTTTGAGCTCCATGTTAAAAATGTGAGTTTTTTTTGGCCTCACGTTTGGGTGGGTTATCGATATCCGAAAAAAACAAACAAAATTTTTCTAAATATCTTTGAATTAATGCGATACAAAAAAAAAAATTTTTTTTAATACTTTTTTTTTTTAAATATTTAATTTTTTTTTTTAAATTATGTCCATTTTTTCAAAAACCGCAATTTTGACCCGCGATGCGAGAACGGAAGCCATGGACCGATTTTGTTCATTTTGGTTTTAAATTGCTTGTGTTTACTTGTACCAACTTTTTTTCACTATTAATAGTTGATCTGAGCACTTTGTTGGAATACGACCCAGCCTACTGTCCGCGACTGCCATATAGCAGCTACTCCACATATCTGCGGAACGTACCACTATCCGCAACCTGTGACGCGTCCGGTAGCACTCAGCTGTGCGTCCCATAAGCAGTTAATATATCATATACCATCATGAAAATGACAGTTAGGTAATTCACATGGGTATCGTATTAGTTGTATATGTTGTATGTCCTATCTAAAAACAGGAGTGGTAAAAATTATTTATCTCTCATTTGATAATTTTCTCTTAGATTCTCTTCTTGTTAGCATACTTGAAAATAGCAGACAAAACAGAGGTATAAATGTTGTATCGTCATATCGTGTAAGTGTCGTATTATTAATTTAAAGTTTAACCAACCCTGTTTTTAGATAGGACATACAACATACAACACCAAATACGATACCCATGTGAATTCCCTAAGTATATGGTATATTATCCACAAGGGCGGATAAGTACCAAAAATTGTTGCAAAACATCGGCGCGATGTTTGAATGTAACCGAAGCAAGTCAAATAGAACAGTCGATGTATTTTTGCATGTTTTCGAAAAACTCTAAAAAAAAAACAAATCAGCCGTCAAGTTTCGCATTTGGCAGTTATTATAACTTGTTTGTATTGTACCGAAATTGACATCAGGATCCTCGTTCTTGACTTAACTGATATATTTTCCCTTCTTGTTTGTTTATTTTTTGTTGAGATTTCTAAATTTTGTTATTGGGAGTTCTTTTATTATTAATGGGAGTTATTTCATTGGCACTTATTTCATTTTGTAGGTGGAAGTTATTTCATTGTGGTTGGGACTTATTTAATTTTTTTCTCCATTGGGACATATTTCATTTTTGGTGGGATTTATTTCATTGGGAGTTATTTCGTGGGAGTTATTTCATGTGGGAGTTATTTCGTGTCGCCCTTTCAAACTACAAATTAAATGCAAACAATAAACGGCGTTCAGGTAAGTAAATACGATGGCTAATACGAACAATAATCGGCGTTCGGGTTAGTAAGACACTATCAAGCTACAAATTATATACGAACAATAATCGGCGTTCGTATGATCTACGGACCAACTACGGCATACGGCGGAGTCGGGAACAGGAATCTTTTCGGCTTACGGTTATACAACGTCTGCAGTACGAAATATAACACGAACTCCAACTGGATTCTCATTGTTTTGGTCAGCCAAACTTTGTCATTATAAATAACAATTTGACCACCTCAACGAGAATTGCGAGATAGTATTAACTGTTTGCTAGTAATAACTATCAAACAAAGAACTCTGTATTGGGTATGGGCACAAGTAGAGTGATGAGGTATATGGAAAAGTATTTTTCTTGTAACGGCACGTTACACCCATCAAGAGAAAGAGTCAATCATTTTTAATATTTTTTTTTTTATAAACAGTTAACATTTCTTTCGGGATACTTCTCCAAAAATAAAAGAGTAAGTTTAACCGCAAACACTTACTGGCATTTTTTAAAATAAATACTTTTTAATTAGTGTGTTATTAGAGTGGTTCAACATATGAAATAAAATCAACTTTTAATTTAACATGTTAATTTTCAAGCAAGGGGTGTTTGGATATCATATGTGCTAAGGATATCAGGACTAGTTCACTTAAGAAGATAAATAGGTTCCGTGTGCATATATTATGTGTTAGGAATTGGTATAAAGTAGCAAAAACCGGTCCTAGAATTGAACTATCTCGTTGACATGAATTTATTCTACGATGAAATTATTTACCACCTGCTGAAATGTCACAGACGAAGTTTAAAAGTATTTTACAGATTTAGTCTTTAACAATATGTCACAGAGTGTCCGTTTCCTTGACATCTATACAACCCATATGTACACTCAAAAAAAAGTGAACTAAAATTTGGGAAAATTAACTCAATTTTGAGAAAAAGAGGGAATGATTTGGCTCCAAAGATTTTTTTTCTTAGTTTTAGTTCATAATTTTCCCAAAAATAAGGAAAACAAAGTTATTTAATTTTAACCCAATTTTAACTAGAAAATGGGAAAAATTATACTTCACATTTTAGAAATAGATTGGGTCTAGGCCCTGGACCCATGGGTTCGGACCCCATTTAACTCGAGACCCCGTTGGGTCCTTTAAGGGTCCCCATAGATTTTGAACCAAAACTTGTTTCGCTCTAACTTGCTTAGTTTTTGAGATAGGCCTGATAGGGTCTTGAGAATCTTAAAAACCGGATAACTCAAAAACTAATAATCGGATGGCTTTCGGGTATTTTGCGGAAGTGTTCTACGAGTCAAGAGCTACAAAAATGCCGTTGGACGTTTTCTCGTGTTGGCAGTATTTACCGTGATATGTGTATATATAAAATCTCGGGAATTTCAAATTTTAGATCTAAAATTAGGGTCTTGAGACCCCGACAGATATGCAGAGCTGGGCTATTCCATATTTTTTGTAGTCTTTCTTTTGAAAATTTCATCCGTTTCGCTCTATCTCGCTTAGTTTTCGAGATATCGCCATTTTGAATTTTTAACTAAATTCTAAGAAGTTATTTACTAAATTCTCAGAAGTCATTAACTAAATTCTAAGAAGTACACTTCCTCAATTCAAAGAAGAGAAATACGATGATGTTTTTTTTAGTAAATTTTAACTAAACTTGAACTAAATTGTTTTTTAAGAAATATGTCTTTAAAATAAAGATACGATTCTTAGATTTGTGGAAAATTTCTTTGGCAGTAAGAATTTTTTTCCCAATATTTAAAAAACCCATTTAAAGAAAACTTTGAACTAATTATAAGTAAATGAACTAAAATTTTTTCCTCATATTTAAGAAAATTTCTCATTTTTAAGTTAAATTTAACTAAATTTTAGGAAAATTCATGATAAATTTTCAAAGACATTTTTTCCTTAAATTTAGTTATGTCTTTTTTTTCAGTGTACAGATGACGCTGTTGGTTTCACAGTCCTAACATGCAACACTTTGTATTGCGTGCATTGAACCTGACCCTATTTGCAAGACCCCAACCGGAGATTGTCAACAGGTCTTTTTAAAGTGTGACATTCACAATCTGCGTTCTGTCCCCAACCTCAAGAAGGCTTAGCTCATGGTCAAAGGAAATGAATGACAAATGTTGCTGTCATCAGCAAAAAATTGATGGGATTTGAAGCTCGTTAAAAAAAATTAAACAAAGGGGAGGAGAAAAAACAGAACCTTGCGGTACCCCTAAATATATTACCTGACGTCCTTGACTTGTGGCTTAATATTGGGAAATTTTTAACAACCCTACTGCTTGTACTTATAAAGTTATTATTTGTTTATTTTTTGTTAATTCTATTACACCATGCAAGCTAGAACTACTGATTCACCGGATAGTGGTAGTGTTTTCAAACCATTTTGGTTATGTTGGCATTTGCTTGGTGTAACTGCCTGGAAAAATAGAAACTGTTATATGGTCTATAATACCATTACAATCATCTTTGTATCATTCTGGTATCCAATACATCTATTTGTTGGATTGCTATTGCTACCCAAGCAAGAAGATATCTTCAAAAATCTCTCCATGACCATAACCTGTATAGTTTGTACTATTAAACACTTTTGTATACGTTGGAAAATTAAAGATTTTGATGTAATGATGAATTTATTTCAACAATTAGATAAGCGAGCTAAAACCCAAACGGAACGTGAATATTTTACACGGACTACTATGAGGAACGCTACACTTATATCGAAAATGTATTTCATCGTCTATATGTCAGCGAATGCAGCTGCATTAGTTGCAACTGCAGTGGACAACGAACATCGTCTAATGTATCCTGCCTGGTTTCCATTTGACTGGAATTCATCATTGATTTTATATTATTTGGCATTTGCATATCAATTTGTTGGTATTACAATATTAATTGTACAAAATTATTCACAAGATGCCATAGCTCCTGTAACATTATGTTTGTTAAGTGGTCATGTTAGATTATTAGCTCTAAGAGTGGAAAATATTGGTGGTGATTGCAAGAAAACTCAACAAGAAAATGAAGTTGAATTAAAATACTGTATTGAGGATCATATTACATTGATAAGGTAATTTCACAGCTCCACAAAAAAAAAAGAAAGGATTGTGACCCAGAAACTAGATCCACTAATCCTTATGTATTTTGACCTTCTGGATTCGATTCCGTCCTTAGAATTGAAATTCTATCGTTGGGTTTTCCTGTAATTTACAAGGTAATTCCGCAATGTGAACCTACATGATTTCTTTGTAAATTTGTCTAAGTTAAACATTTTTTAAATTTTATTTCTGTATGCAAATTTCAAGTCTGATTTATTACGAAGAGATCAAGAGGTTTTTTAATAAAATCTGTCAAAATTTGTAGAAGTTACATGCATTTCAACAAAAATGCATCAATTCAGTTTTATACAAAAACATTTGTATTTGTTATATGCGGCACACTCGAAATTAAACTAAATTTATGTATTTTTGTTCAAATGCTTGTAACTTCTACAATTTTTGACGGATATTATCAAAAAATGCCAGCGAATTTCGTTCCCTTTCCCAAAACATTAAATCATGATAATATTTTGCGGAAGCTTTGGGTGCACTTGCCAAGGCAAAGTTTTTTTTTAGAAAACATTATGTTATATTTCTTTGCTATTCCATGCAAAACGAATTGAACCCATTAAAAAAACAAAAGAGCTGTGGTAAATGAGTAGGCTGACCATTCGTACTGATTTGATCAGTACATGTACTGATTTTTGATCACGAGTCCTGATCAAAAACGTTGCACTGATTTGTACTGATTTTTTGAAATATGTACTGATTGAACTGATGTTTGAACATTTTTACATAGTCCAATTTGTTTTTATAACTCAAGTCTGTCTGACCATGTGATAATTTATAATGAATTAATTCTAAGGAGATTAGAGTTAGTGAATCAAGAGGTTTCTTAACGCAAAAATGTATCTGATCATGGGGTTATTTTGATCTTCCTAAATTTATATAAAATTGCGTACAACATCTTTGACGTTTTCTATAAAGAAAAGTGAAATAGGCCGATGGATTTTTTATATTTTCAGAAAAATTATGTTAATTGCATGAATTCAAATCATTCTGAGATCTTAGATGAGGTATTGTCATCAGAGATTATATCAAAAAGCGCTTAGAAAATCAGCACCGTTAAAAAAATGTGTGCATATAAGCTGGAAAGTTTTCTTAAACGAAAAGTTGTCAAAACTTACGGAAAAAAGTTCTCAAAATCATAGGGCTTTTCTTATTCTTAAAACCTGTGGAATTTTGTTATATTTTCTGCCGTGAAACGATCACAACTTTCAAATGAAATCGTTAAAGTCAACTAAATTTTCTGAAAAATTACGATAACAGTTGTTTTTAACAGTTATTTTTTTGCGGTTGTATTTAACAGTTTTTTTCGCAGTAGTTTTTAACAGTTGTTTTTACTTAAAATACTTGCTTGGGGTTAGTTAGTGTAACCGAATTTTTTGAGTGTTGAAAAAACAGCAGTGTTTTCCCGTAGAAAAAAAATTTAGAGAGTTATTTCTAGAAAATGAACATAAAAACTTGGGCGTACTGATTTGAGTTCAGAAAAAAATGGGCACACTATAAATGAGTGCAAAAATAAGTGCAAAAAAGTATATAAGTAAAGTATAGTATTGAAAACAAAATTTTTGATGGAAAAAAAATTTTTGATGAAAAAAATTTTTAATGAAGAAAGAAAATTTTTCAAAAAAAAAACTTTTTGAGAAAAAGTTTGATGGAAAAAAAAATTTTTTGATGAAAAGAAACATTTTTTGATGTATTTAAAAAAATTGAAAAAAAAAAAAATTTATAAAAAATAAAAAATTTATGAAAAAAAAAATTTATGATGAAAAAAAATGATAATAAAAAATTTGATGAATATAAAAAATGAAAAAAAAAAAAATGATGGAAAAAAAATTATAAAATCAAAAATTTATGAAAAATTAAAAAAAAAAACTTGATGAAAAAAAACTTTGATGAAAAAAAAGGTGATGGAAAAAAAATTTATGAAAAAACAAAAACATGTATGAAACCAAAATTGAAAAACAAAAAAAAATGTGAAAAAACAAGTGAGAGTGTTACATTCGGCTGTGCCGAATCTTTTATTTGGAGGGTATAAAAGATTCGACGCAGCCGAAAAAAGCAATATTTAAAAAATCCAGGGGTTTTTTTTGGGGGGGGGGGGGGGGGGGGTTGGTGGGAGACCAACGTTAGGGGGCACCTTCCCCATGCGATTTTGAACTTCTTCTGAGAGTATAATGTTCCATTTGCTTAGCAAAAGTTCAAAAAACCCTGTAAAAAATGCGGTTTTTCTTAGGTTGGTTTTGTTCTCCATGGGGGAACTTTTTTCCCCTTGGTCCGATTTTGCCCATTTCCGAACTTAACCTGCATAGGAATATAAGACATATTCGGGCCAAACTTCGGAAGTCTAGCTCTTTATGTATCGTGTTCTTTTTTTTTTTTTTTTTGGGGGGGAGGTTTTGGCGATAGGAGACAACATTTCTGGATCCAATGCAGGACTTTGAACTTTTTTTGACATAAAAATGTTTCGTTTGGTAAGCAAAAGTACAAAAAACCTATAAAAAATATAGTTTTTTTTCAGAGGTTGGTTTAGTTCTTAAAGGGGGAACTTTTTCCCCCTGACCCGATTTTGCCATGTTCGAACTTAACCAGCCCAATACCATAAGACATATTCGTACCAAACTTTAGGAGTCTAGCTCCTTTAGTTTGGACTGTATCGTGTCTTCCACAGATGCGTTACACACAGAATGACAAAGTGAGTATACCCCCATACTGTGGTTGGAGGGTATAAAAACTACGAAAAAAAGAATGTGATGAAACAAATTTTTTTTTTGGTTGAAAAATAATTATGATAATTTTTATTCACCAGCTGGTGAAAAACGGGTTTATTCAACACGAGGTGAATTATTATCCGAGTTACTAAAATTTTTGGTTTTAAGAAAATGAAAATAGTAATTCAATTATTGTTTCTGTAAAGACAGTCGAACTCAGGCTCTAATTATAATTATGTATTATAATTTTTTGATTTGTTATATATGGTATTGAATTGAGAAAAGTGTGAAAGAAAAATTTTAATTTTTCTAAAAATTTAAGACATCCTGGTTTGTTTCTTACTAGTTTCATATTAGCCAGTTATAACAATCTTCAGAAAAACTTTTAATGTCAAATTTATTCAGTTAATAGTCAATAGAACTCTATATGTGAAAATTATTAACAGATCGCAGCCGACAAGGATTGAACCCATCATCTGTAATACTTTGCCATTTACTGCTTGTAAAGTACAATCAACTAAATCTGATTTTTTCAATTCGAGTTTGGTTGTTGCTGTTGTTTTTTCTAACAGAAGAGTTGTTATTGTAATTTGTGTAAACAAACTCAATTTTTAGTAATCATTATTCTCCTTCCTCTCCTTTATCAATTCTGATCTAAGTACTTATTTTGCAAACATTGCCAGACATGGTCTATATTTTAGACTCAAATGTTAGGTGTTGCCATATTTCCAAAGATACTGATTATTGCCACATAGGGCGACTTAAAGTCGTTATTTTTAAATTATTGTTTCTGTAAAGACAGTTGAGCTCAGGCTCTAATTATAGTTATATTCTTATTTTCTTTTTCGTGAGTTGTTAGCTTATATAGTCAAACTTAGGTGGCGTCCTGCACTTTTCGGATTTTCCTCGTAAATTACAAGAAAACCCAACGATAGAATTCAATTCTGAATTCCGCCTAGTTTCTGTGTCAGAACCTGCTTATATTTTTGTGGGGCTATGCATTTAATAAAATAAGGAAATTATTAATATATCTTCCCTAATTTTTCAATTTCAGACTGGCCAAAGTCGTCGAAACTGCTTTATCTTATGTACAATTGAGTTTATTCATATCCAGTGGTCTTAATGCCTGCGTGGTTTTGGTCTATTTACTCTTCTACTTTGAAAATATGTTTACCTTGATTTATTATACAATATTTTTGTTTGCCCTTGCTGTTGAATTATTTCCAATTTATTATTATGGGTCAGTGTTGGAGGAAGAATTTAAAAATTTACCATATGCTATATTTTCAAGTAATTGGCAATCACAATCGCGTAGTTTTCGCCAAAGTTGTGTCATTTTTATGGAGGTGACAAAAAGAGGTATCACTTTGATGGGTGGTGGAATTGTGCCCATATGTTTGGATAGTTTCTTTGCTATATGTAAGACAACATATTCGTTATTTGCTGTGGTCATTAGACTAAAGTAGGAGATTTAAAGTCTAACTTTGAATGTTTCCAGTTTTGAAGGCCAAAGAAATTGTACAAATCTACAAAACTGCACTGAATTATATGTTTTTTTTGAGTTACAGCACGATTGAATATTATAAATTTTAAATATTAATATATGTATTTTTAAATGTTTTATGCAAAATTTTGTTTTTTCCAGTTGCCCATGTAACTAAATTAGAGAGTACCACAAGATTCTGTTCTTTCTTCCTCTCTATTTCTTATTTTCATAAGTGATCTTCGGAAGGGCTTTTACAGGGCAGGGCACCAACTAATTGTCCTGAAACTTACATATGGGAAAGAAGGGATGAAAATATGAGTTACCTGTTATTTGTTAGCTACCCAATCTCGCATTTAGCGGGTCAAAGGGGAGGGAAAAAACGGATTTTTTCCCGAAAGACCACATTTTTTCATAAGTTGGCAACCCTTTATTAAATTTGAGATTGGGAAGCTAAAAAAACAGGTAACTTCTATTTCCATATGCAAGTTTCAGGACATTCGGTGGGTGAAAGACCTTCCTTGTTAGTCAAACTTTTAATCCTATCTACTCTTTTGCAGATGACAGCAACACTTGTCATTAATGTTAAATTTTCAAAAATGTTTTCTAAAGAAAACTAATTCATTTTAAAAGACATTAAAGCTCATGTAACACCCTGTTAAATAATTGAATGAGATTTCATGTGAAAAATCAAGTTACTTTACAGCTTTTAACTGTATGCCAGCCACTACAGAACCAACATTACTAAAGATGTAAACAAAATATACAATGTTTACCAAACGTACACATACCAACATACTCCGGCATAGGATAGACAACATAATACTTATAGTTACACTTTCTTTGGGGAATACAGTATGTGATTCCATTTAATTTTTTCTTATGTGAACAGTGAAATATTTTAGAAAAGGAAGTTTATTGTGAAATAATAACAATGCTATTTTATTAATTTTTTTCTTAAACAATTTTCTTACACTCAAAAAAAAAAACCCTTTTCAAATTACATTGTATTAATTTTTAACACTTTTCTGGTTTTTTAACAAAAATGTTTCGAACGAAATTAAATTTTTTTTTTGTAATTTTACAATTTTTTTCGTAGATGTCCAAATTTTCAAGGAACAAAATTCTGCTAAAAACAGTTTTTGTGGAAAAATTTGGTTGTCCTTGTTTAAATAAGTTCATCAACAGTCGAATTAAATCGTTGAGGTAGTGTTTCGAGGTTTTTTTTTGCATTATCGTTTATAACTTTTTACCGCTGAACCGATATGGCTCAAATGCAATACCAAACTTCTCGAGGCAAAAACAATTAGGTATATTAAGTCTCAGACACATTTGTGTATACCTTTGGTCGTGATTACTATTTCAACAGACGGGCATCGCTGGAATGTCTAATAACACCGCTCAACACTCATTTTCCGGTTTGAATTCTGGTGATCAATTTTAGTAGACTTTGATCTCCTGATTCCTAATCTGTTCTCCAAATTTTTCCATCACGTCCAGATTTTTAGTTATTCATGGTTGAAAATGCGAAAAATTACGGTTTTTGCATTATTTGAAAGCCTGCACAGCAGCCATTGAGTGGAATACAAATCTAGTATAAAGCGCAAAAGTTTAATTTGTCTTTGGTCTCCAACATAGAAAACAAATTTTTTCTAATAATTGCGTTTGGTTGGGTTACAATTGCGTTTTAAAATGACTCTGTTAAAATGATAATTTTTGTAAAAAAGTTGAGGTAGATACCTTAGTTTTTTTTGATATTTTTCATAGAAAAACTAAAAAAATAAATATTTTACAAATTTAAGTTTTCTGTGTTATTTTTCGTACAAACCGGAAGATATCTTTAATGGGTTTAAAAGTCTATAAGAAAGAATGAACTTTTGCCTAAATTTTGAGCTCATCACAGTAAAGATTGATCAACTGGTTTTCATTTTAGAACCTTTTAAAAATGGTGCTTTTTCTAATTTTTTTCAGTGTTTTTTTTTAAATACATGTTTGGTCAATAATTTTATTCCATCCACTGTCTGCTGTGCAGGATTTCAAAAAAGGGAAAAATCGCGTTTTTTCGCATTTTCAACAGCGAATAATTAAAATTCTAGACGTGATGAACAAGTTTGGAGCACAGATTTGGAATCAGCGAGTCAAAATCTTTAAACATTTTTTATCAAACTTCAAACCGGAGTCAAAAACCTTCGATTTGTTGAGCGGTGTAAACAATCACTAATCAATATTTTTTTTTTTAATAAAGAAAATATAAAAAACAAGTAGAAAAACTAAATTTAACCTTGCCGAAAGTGTTGATATTCTTCACAATGTAGAAAAAGTTTATTTTCAAAAAAAAAAAAAAAAAATTAACAAAAAAATCCGCGAAAAAATTTTTTTGTGAAAAAAAAAAAAAATTGACGAAAAATATTTTTTTTGTAAAAAAATATGTTTGTACTTGTTTGAACACCATTTGGTGATCAATTCTGTTCACATGTGTCAACCAGCAGCCGAATTGAAGCGTTTTGTATTTTGAGGTTTTGTTGAATGTACCAAAATTTCGAGGTGTCCTTACATTTTCTTTTAAACTTTTGACCGCTTACTTAATTTTTGCATCGACTCCAAAGATTTAGTTTTTCAACAGTACTTTTTTTATTTTTGAAATCCTAAAGTAATGATCTAAAAATTTAATATTTGGAATGAATGATAGTAAGACGGGAAAAAATGGGAAACAATTTTATGTTGGTACTTTTTTCAATTCGATATTCTAAAAAATGGTTTTATAAATTTGAAATTATAACAAAAAATAGAATATTCAGAAACTAAAATTTTGTAGCGTAAACGGTAAAACAATGTGTAAAAGAATGGCCAAACGGTAGTTTTTATATCTATTGAAATTAAGACTCTCATGGGTGGTCCGAGACTGTTAGCCTAAAAGTGCGAATACCATAATTTTTTTTCTTTAATATGTATTTGGGCAGTGTAGAAATAATTAGCAACAAAAACCATAATCTTCGATCGAGCACTTTTTACTCTTCAAAATTTAAATATATGGACTTAGGGCGGATTACTCAATGAAAAGTTAGCTGCTAACTGCCGATTTAACGGAACTTTATGTCAAAATTTGTATGAAAAAGTTAAATTTAACGGAGAGTTATTTTATAACAGAGCATTGAGTAATCCAGCCTGAATAGATTTTGATATCCAGATTTTGACATTCTGCATTCAAATTTATTGTAGCTCACAACGTTTTCGAGATATTCGCGTTTGCAGATTCTAAAAACCGTTATTTTTATACTTTCTGTTGTTCCATTGTAACGTTTTCTAAAATCGGTAACAACAAAGTTTATATTAAATGGACCTCCTGAATCCAAATCAACCATCAAAACTTTTCTAGCAGTATCCATTTTCAAGATATTCACGTTTAAATATTACAAAAAAGTGTGAATTTTGTAGTTTTTATGACGGAACTGCAACATTGCTGTAAGTTATAGATACAAAATGGGACAAATTTTACATAAATTCGACCTCGTGATTTCAAATCCGCAGTCAAAATTTCTCTAGAGCTTTTCGTTTTTGAGATATTCGCGATTGAAATTTAAAAAGTAGAAAAGTTAAATTCGATTGGCCAAATCTATGAATACCCTCCACAATGCCCTTTTTAAGTGATAGTAAATTTTCTTACGTGAAAAAATAAAATTTTTCATTAGAAATATTTTATTTTGTGTAAGAAACATTTTTTTTAATTATTGAAAAAAAAAATTTACTCTTTTTTTTTTGAGTGTAAAATTTTTTTCGAGTGTATTTTTTTTTTTAGTGTTAACATTTTTTTAAGAACAAAAATACGTTGTAAAATATTTCTGTGGCTTACCAATGTTTTTAAAACACGTTTAACGTTTTCAACACGTGAATTTAAGGTGAAACTAATCTTAAATTCACGGTCTTGCTAATAACTTTTGAACCACTGGACCGATTTGGCTGAAATTGAATACGAACCAGGGGAACGACAAATTTATATGCCAAGCCTCAGCATCATCAGAATTGCCTTTCGAAAGTTATGGTGTATGTGTGAATTTTTTATCTCGTTAATTCACAAAAAACCCTTGCCGAAATTCAATATTTTGCTAATAACTTTTGAACCACTGCACAGTGGTAAATTCCGGCCAAAATCCTATAACTTCTTTTATTTTTCATGTTAACTTATAAAATGTTGTAGGTAGGTTAAGAATATAATAAAAAACCAATTTCGTGAAAAAAAAAAATTCCGCGGAATTTTTTTTCCGCGAAAATTTTTTTTTTGGGGGAAAAAAAAAAATTTTACGTGTTTTAAGATGTTGTGTCTTAATTGTCAGAATTTCATCCATCATCATACAAAAAGTATTTTTTTTGGGCTTTCCAAAATTTTTATTTTTTTAAATTTTTTATTTATTTAGATTTATTTTCACCACCACTGTTTAAATTCATCCACGCACTCGAAATTACCGAAATGCATATGACATATAAAAATAATGAAAAATTTTCAAAATGTATCAATTTCAAGGCCAATTTTTTTTTTAAAGTTTATAGCCTACTTGGATTTCAAAGTTGCAAATCACAACTTTTAACCCGGGTAAAAATGAAATATATATGATCATATATATTTCATTTTTACCCGGGAAATTAAAAAAAAAAAAAATAAATACAACTATTCAACTTTGCTTCGTTATAAAACCTAAACTAGTCAAGGGATCGCACAGTGGCCGAAACATCCAATCTAGCGGCGCTTAATTCGGAAATGTAAAATTATAACGCTCAATGCATATTTGTGATTACAAAACTTATAAAGAATTAAATTTTTAACCATT
This sequence comes from Pegoplata infirma, assembly GCA_963921195.1. Taxonomy (NCBI): domain Eukaryota; kingdom Metazoa; phylum Arthropoda; class Insecta; order Diptera; family Anthomyiidae; genus Pegoplata; species Pegoplata infirma. The sequence goes on along the minus strand of OY992537.1, from coordinate 17,365,523 downwards.
TATTTATTTCAGTGTTTTTATGTATTTTGGTCAATTTATGTGAATATCGGGAGGGTGGTCTGTATGAGGACTAGAAGTTAAAATGTTCCGATTCCGTTTAAATTTAGAGTGATTATTTATGGCTACAAAAAACATTTACCAGTCAAATTTCAAGAGGATATTTGTTAAAATACCATTGTTAGGGCTTTTTAGTAAAACTGGAAGGGGAAATTAACATGGGGGCTATGGGATAACATTGACCGATTTTGTCAAAAATTTAATAGGTTTTGTTCTTTCGATAAAAAATCTTCAATTTAAAATTTTAGCCAAATCGATTGAAAATTGTGGTCTGTATCGCGTTTATACTGTTTATTTGGACAGGCAGATGGACCCTAAAAAACCGAACAACTTGCGCGAACTAGCACGCCATACTGAAACGTTACAACAAAAATAACCCAAAATAATAAACAAACAGGAATTGGACCGAATACGATCGAATTTCAAAAGTTGCAGTCCATGAAACTATAGTTTATATCACAAATGTCAACTTCTATAATGCACTAATAATAAACTAGATACACACAGGCAACAAACATTTATTTTTTAGTTAAAACATACCTTTTACTTTCAATTAAAACTTTTTGGCTCAAAATGTATAAACAATTGACTTAAAAGTGTCAAGAAAAACTCACTGAGTAATTAGGCCCCAAATTCCTTTAATACACTTGCTGCAGAAAATGTATATTTGACAGCTTACAGCTGTGCGAATATTGAAAGCAAAACAAAAGTAAAAACGTAAATTTTTTCTGTAAAGTATAGGTAAACGATGCAGTGCAAAAATATTTATCGATCTTAATTTTTAAATTTTGACTTAAGCGGCGCTAGATCAGTGATTTCGGCCACAGTGGATCGGCACAAAACTTTGTAATCGCATGTTTGCAGTGTTAGCTCTCATTTGGCATCAATTTGAAAAAAAAAGATTTTTTTTTTTAGTTTTGGTCGGTTTTTACCTCTGGACCGATTTCGCTGGATTGCAATACCAACCTGACCAGGTAAATGCCCAATATATATGCCAAACTTCAATTTAAAAATTGAATGCTAATGAAAGTCTTTATTTTTTATATTGTTATTTTTGAAACAAAGAACAGAAATAGTCATTTAATAAAACTGAACATTGAACAAATGTTTTTTCTTTTAAAAGCGACAAACGAAAGACTTTTTAAATAAACTACAAACAGTTAATGATATAATTTTTTGTTGGTTTTTGGTGGAAATTAGTGATTTTTTAGGTGACATAACATAATCCCCACGGACATTATGGGGATTATGACAATTCATCACTGTCATAATTCCCATAATAGTTATGGGGGCTATGACCGTTTCCAAAACGGTCACAATTCCAATGGGGATTATGTTCGTTCCCTGGAGGGATTACGACCGAACTTTTTCGATCATAACCCCCATTCACATTATAGGTACACTCAAATAATAACTCTGTAAAATACTCTGTAAAATGACTGTAATCTCAATTCAACAGATATTTGACTGAGTTTTCTGTCAAAATACAGATTTAAAGAAAATACTTTGTATTTTGTTGTGACAAAAAAACAAAGTTTGCTCTGTTGTATTACTTTTTACTTCGTAATCTTAATTTTACAGATAATTAACAGAGTTTTCTGCTAAAATCCAGATCTAAGCAAAATAATTCGTATTTTTTATAACCAAAAAAGTTTTCTGTTTTGAGTAGTTTTTATTTTTGTTACCAAACATTAAAATTCTATCTGTATATTTTTTTTTTTTGAGAAAAAGTTGAAAAAGTAGCAAAAAAAGTTATCAAAATTTTATTTTCAGAAATCTTATAAAAATTTTACAAAATAACAGGCATTTAACTAAACTCTGTAAATTTACAGAGTTTTTTCTGTAAATTTTTTTTTGCATCAAATGCATTTAACAAATTTAACAGTTTTTTTTGTTCAAATCATTTTACAGAGTTTTATAGTAAAATTACAGAGTTTTCTCTATAAAAAAGCTTTCATATTTAACCAATATTTTACTATAAACTCTGTAAATTAACAGTTTTTTTCTGTCAAAATCAGTGTACAGAGTTTTTTAGTAAAATTACCAAGAAATGTTGTTAGCTGGAAAAGTATGGTGTACTCTGTTAAATTAGCAGAGTTTTTCTGTAATTTAACAGAGTTATTATTTTGAGTGTAGTAAGTCCAAAGTAATTTTGATCATAATCCACATTTTCGGCAGCGAGGGTGGGCTTAGCGAAGCCCGAAATTAATTTATGGAGTTTGTAATCCCTAAGCCCGGCAAAAAAAAATTCAATTGTATGGATTATGACCAACTACATAGTACACTCAAAATAATTAATCTGTTAAATACTCTGTAAAATGACTGTAATCTCAATTCGACAGATATTTGACCAAGTTATCTGCTGAAATACAGATTTTAGGAAAATACTTTGTATTTTCTTGTGAGCGACAAACAAAATTTTATCTGTAATTTAACTTTTTACTTTGTAATCTTCATTTTGCAGTTAATAAACAGAGTTTTTTTTGTTAAAATACAGAGTTTAGAAAAATATTTTGTTTTTCTCGTAACCAAAATACAAAATTTCGTCTGTAATTTTACTTATTACTTTGTAATTCAGTTTTTAAATAAAAATCTCTTCAAAAATCTTCCAAATATTTATAACCCTCTTTAAAAAGCGGCTTAAATTTTAATAAAAGCTGGTAAATTTTACGAGAATGTTGGTTTTCGTAAAAACTCTTAATTTTCACAAAAATAAAAAAAGTAAATTTACAATTTGGAAGCAATAAAGCGGGCAAATTTACACGATGGTATTTCCCAACTGTCAACACAACTTGCAAATTAAGGCAGGAGAAATTGATCAGGAATCAAATAATGACCATTGTGTAAAAGACATATCAAGCGCATTAAAAAAATATGCATGTAAGTCAAGGCATTCTTAAACGATTTCCCTTTAATTTTTATAAAAGTGTTTATTGAAATGTCCCCGCTCGAATGTGGCACTGAAAATGAGAAGTTTATAAAAAAAAACCGTGAGAACATCTAGAGAGTTTATAAATAATTTCTAAAATGTTAAAAATTCGCGTACTTAACATTAAAGCGGGCGCATTTAAATGATGGCATTGGCCTTTGTTTCGTGTCAAGTTATTATTATTACTTAAACATGCTTCTTGGTAAAATTCTGGACTCTTTCATCAACATTTTACAGATAATTCTGTAAATTTACAGTTTTTTTATATCGAAATCATTTAACAAAGTTTTCTTCGTAATATAACAAAAAATCTTGCTGGTTGGAAATCTATGGTATTTTCTGCTGGCTCAGCAGAGTATCTCTGTATTTTAACAAAGTGATTATTTTGAGTGTATAGTGGACATAATCCCTGTAGTGGGGATATGGCCATTTGTTACGTGGTCATTATCCCCATAAATCTGGGAATTATGTCCATTTTTTTGGAATTATGTCCAAACTATTTTCGATCATAGTCCCCACTACCATTATGGGGATTATGACCGCAATGAATTTGGTCATAATCCCCATAACGGAAATGGGGATTATGTACGTGGAGTTTATGTAATGTCACCAATTTTTTATTTGTGAAAAAAATATTTATTGAAAAATATTTATATTTAAGTCTTTTAACTCGAGTTTTCACTGTTTATACTTTTAGCAAATATTATGTTAAAGGAAGAAAATAAAATACGAAGAAACAAACTTTTTGGTAATTTCTGTTTAGCCTCAATACATTTACAGGATAATATTGCACGACCTTAGGGGACAAGATTATTGATGCAGGGATTTTTATTTTATTTTATTTATTTTCTTCGGAAATTTAATAAAACTTTAATCAAGCTGCAGCAAAAACGAAATTTTATCAAATATTTATATAAATTTAATGTGAAATAAGTGTGAAATTTGTTTTAAATTCAATTTGAACAAAAAACATAAATGAATTGTCGTACAATGCCTGCCTGTTTATTTAGTTTAGTATGCCAATTTTATAATTTTTTTTCTCTATTCTTTTATCTCTTGATTTTGCAATTTAATGCATTCTTGAATAAAATAATAAAGTAAGAAGAAGCAGAAGAAGAAGAAAAGTTTTAAGGGTCATTGCGTACATTATGGTAAGACGCATTGGTGACATTAAAATGACATCATCTTTTATGCAGACAATATCAAAGACATTTTGACGACAGTTGAGATTATATTTTTTATTTTATTATTGGGGTTATAAAAAAAAACGCACGCAGAGTGTTCCGGTGACATTTTTTGTGACCGAATTTAATAGTGATTTTATGCTTAAAGTTGATGTATGACATAAACGTTATTGAATTTAATGTAAAGTATACGTTATACGTTAAATTGAGTGAATTTTATTGAATTAAATATTACACATATAGGGTTAATTCTTCTTGGTAAGGCAAAGGTGTGAGACATTTTTTACACTAAAAAAAAAAACTTGTAAAATAGGAGGTAGCTTTTAATCTCGTAAAATTACGAGGATTTCCTCGTAAATTAGAATTCTTCAAAAAATAGTAAAAACAAGTAGAAAAGTTAAATTCGACTTGGCCGAATCTATGAATGCCGTTCACAATTCCCTTTTTAAGTGATAGCAAATTTTCTAACGAGAAAAAAATTAACAAATTTGATTAGAAATATTTTATTTTGAATAAAATTTTTTTTAGTAATTAAAAAAAAAAACATGTGGAAAAGTTAAATTCGACTTTACCGAATATATAAATACCTCCACAGTGCCTTGTTTAAAGGATAGTACATTTTTTAAGGTAAACAAATTAACAATTTTGATTAGAAATACTTTATTTTGAGTAAAAAACAATTTTTTTTTGCATTTAAAAATAAAATAAGTAAAATTACAAATTTTTTTTTGAGTGTAAAATTTTTTCGAGTGTAATGTTTTTTTTACTGTAAAAATATTTCTGAGTAGTGTCATTTTTGTTACCAATGCTTTTAAAACTAAACAAGTTTAAAAAGCATTGCTTTAAAACTAAACAAGTTTGAAAAGCATTGCTAAGTTACCACCAATGCTTTTAAAACTAGTTTACCACGTTGCATTTAAGATGAAACCAATCTGAAATTCAGGGTTTTGCTTATAACTTTTGAAATACTGTACCGATTAAGCTGAAATTCAATACCAAAGAGGGGAACGGCAAAGATACATGCCAAATTTCATCAGTCTCATTATTTTCGTTCGAAAGTTATCGTGTTTTTTATCTCGTAAATTCGCGAAAAACCCGTGCCGAAATTCCTTCTTTTGCTCATAACTTTTGAACTACTGGACCGATTTCGCTAAATTGCAATTCCAACCTGACCAGGTAATTGATCAACATATTTCCAAACTTCAGCATCTTCAGTAAAGTTTTTCAAAAGATAGTGTGTTTTAAACGGACGGACAGACAAACGGTCGGACGGACCCAGACAGATCGACTTAAAATCGATCAAGGATCATGAATATATATGAGGCATTCCATGTCAAATCAGACACTTTGAAAAATTTTTTGTTTAGATTTTCCCAATTTGTTGACAGTTTTTAGTACCCTTCGAAAACTCCTTCGTGGTAAATTTTCAGATTTTTTTGATGACCCGTTCAAAAGATATCGAATTTTTAAAAATTGGTAGTTTGTTCCTTTACTCAAACTTCTTTTTCTCATAACTTCTTTTTAACGTACTTCTTAAAAAAGAATCCAAAAAAAATATTAAAAATGCTCCAGTATGCGATTTTTAAGTTTTAAAATTTAAATCTCATTTTTGATTTTTTTTTGAAATTTTTTGTCTAAAACTTCTATAGATTCCACAAATTTTTTGCCCAGGAGGATCGTGGGATAACGATTATTACTATTTTTTAAAATTTTTTGAAAAAATTTTATTGTAATTTTCCAATCTTAAAATCATTTCTACTGCTCCAATGGTGCGTCATAGAGGGGTAATTTCCAACACCGAACCCTATTAATTTTTACATCTAAACATTTCTTCGGAACAAACTAATACCCTATCACCAATTTCTAAGGGGGCTTCCACACAAAATGACATTTTTTAAAATTTTCTCAAAACGCTCTCACTGCCCTAAGAGTGCCCTTAGAGCAATCAAATGTATGACCGACCCACAATATTTTTTTAGACCAAACATTTTCTCTGAATACACCTACCCCCTATCTTTAACGTTTAAGGCGTTCCCCACACAATCTTTTTTATTTTTTGTAAATTTGTTTTATTTAATCAGCTTCTACCGGTCCAATGGTGCTTCCGACAGGGGTCATTAGTGAGACCGACCCCCATTTATTTTTACCCTACAACATTATATTTAAACATACATACGCCCTATCTCCACTCCCTAAGTAGGCTTCCATACAATTTTATAAAAATGTAATTTTAAATGGAAGCCTCTTAGGGAGTGGAGATAGGGCGTAGATGTATTTTACAAAAATGTTGGATCGTAAAAATAAATGGGGGTCGGTCTCCATAACGACCCCTCTCGGACGCACCATTAGACCGGTAGAAGCAAATTAAAAGAAATTTACAAAAAACCAAAAAATAATGTATGGGGACCGCCTTAACAGTTAAAGATAGGGGGTCGGTGTATTCAGAGAAACTGTTTGGACTAAAAATTATTGTATGTCGGTCATACAATTTATTGCTCTAAGGGCACTCGTGGGGCAGTTAGAGCGGTTGGAGAAAATTTTAAATAATCCCATTTTGTGTGGGAGCCCCCTTAGAAATTGGAGATAGGGTAGTAGTTTGTTTCGAAGAAATGTTTAGACGTAAAAATTAATGGGGTCGGTCTTGGAAATGACCCCTCTTTGACGCACCATTGGAGCAGTAGAAATGATTTTAAGATTGGAAAATTACAATAACATTTTTTCAAAAATTTTTAAAAATAGTAATAATCGTTATCCCACGATCCTACTAGGCAAAAAATTTGTGGAATCGATAGAAGTTTTACACAAAAGAATTTCAAAAAAATCAAAGAGTACATACATTTTCAAAAATTAAATTTAAATTTGAAAACTTAAAAATCCCATACTAGAGCACTTTTAAGATTTTTTTTTTTGATTTTTTTTTAATAAGTACGTAAAAAAACAAAAATTAAAAAAAAAAGTGATTTGGGCCATTATTGAAGAAGTTATGAGTAAAAGAAGTTTGAGTAATGGAACAAACTACCAATTTTTAAAAAATCGATATCTTTTAAACCGGTCATCAACAAAATTTGAAAATTTACCACGAAGGAGTTTTCGAAGGATACTAAAAACTGTCAACAACTTGGGAAAATCTAAAAAAAAATTTCTCATCTAAAAAAAAATTTCTCAAAGACATGGAATGGCCCATATATACTAAGGTGGCCCAAAATCCCCTTTGCTTCGCTACAGGTCAACGTACCTCAAAAAATTAAAGATGGTTTTGTTTTTGATCACATGATCAATTATTGTTATTTTATCTTTCTATTTATTTACAACTTATTTTTATACCCTCCACTCTAGTGATAGAGGGTATATATAAGTTTGTCATTCCGTTTGTAACACCTCGAAATATTGGTCTAGGACCCCATAAGGTATATATATTCATGATCCTCGATCGATTTTAAGACGATCTAGCGATGTCCGTCCGTCCGTCCGTCTGTCTGTCTGTCTGTCTGTCTGTCTGTCTGTCTGTCTGTCTGTTGAAAACACGCTAACTTTTGAAAGACTTTACGGATGCTCCTGAAGTTTGACACATATGTTGGGCATTTACCTGGTCAGGTTGGTATTGCAATCCAGCGAAATCGGTCCAGTGGTTCAAAAGTTATAAGCAAATGAGTGAATTTCGGCAAGGGTTTTTCTGGAATTTACGAGATAAAACACACGGTAACTTTCGAACGGCAATTCTGAGGGTGCTGAAGTGTGGCATATACATTTGCCGTTCCTCTGGTCCGGTTGGTTTTAAATTTTAGCCAAATCGGTCCAGTAGTTCAAAAGTTATTAGCAAAACCGTAAATTTCAGAAACGCCTCACCTTAAATTCACGTGTTGAAACCCCTTTACAGGTTTTAAAAACATTGGTAAGTCACAAAAATATTTTGCAACGCATTTTTGTCACTCAAAAATATTTTTACACTAAAAGAAAAAAAAAAAAAATACACTCGAAAAAAATTTTACACTCAAAAAAAATTATACACTCAAAAAAAAATTTAGTAAATTATTATTTTTTTTTTTTCAAAAATTAGTTAAAAAAAAAAGTTTTTTTAAACAAAATAAAAGATTTATAATCAAAAATGTTATTTGTTCACTCTATAAAATTTACTATAACTTAAAAGGGGCATTGTGGAGGGTATTCATAGATTCGGCCAAGTCGAATTTAGCTTTTCTACTTGTTAATAAATTCAATTTTACCGAGATCTTCTGAATAGATTGTATGGATAGCCCTATATGCATCTTAGAAAATTGCGTTTTTTGTTTTTCAATTTTTAAATTTTTCAAAAACTGGGCTTAGGAGGGCTGGGCAGATATTGGAAAAATGGTCAAATTTGTGGCGAGTGGCCTTGATTAAATATTTATCACATTAAAACGGAATGCTCCACAATCTCAAAAATTTACATTCTTATATAGTTTTGTATGGGCTATCGATAACATTTTTTTTTTTGGAAAATTTTCAGAACCCGTTTTGAAATTTTCCATTTTTTAAAATTCAATTTATCAAAAATCCGGTCACTTTTTTATTTTTTTTAAATTTTTTTTTTTTTTAGCTTAGATGTTTGTCGATCCACACAAAAAAAAAAATCAAAAACGCGTTTTTCGTTTTTTTTTTCGAGAAAATCGCATTTGAATTTGCTTGTATTTTCTTGTTTCAACAGAGCGTATGAGTAATATTTATGCAATTAATAACACTCATTCGCAACGTTAAAACAAGAAAATACAAACGAATTACAAAATTGTTATGAAATTTAAAATTCAAATGCGATTTTCTCGAAAAAAAAAAATGAAAAACGCGTTTCTGATTTTTTTTGTGTGGATGGACAAACATCTAAACTTAAAAAAAAAAAAAAAAATAAAAAACAGTGGCAGAATTTTTGATAAATTGACTTTTTTAAAAAATGGAAAATTTCAGAACGGGTTCTGAAAGTTTTTCAAAAAAAAAAAAAAAATTATTCTATAGCCCATACAAAACTATATAAGAATGTAAATTTTTGAGATTGTGGTGCATTCCATTTTAATGTGAAAAATATTTAATCAAGGCAACTCGCCGCAAATTTGACCATTTTTCCAATATTTGACCACGCCTCCTAAGCCCAGTTTGAAAAACAAAAACACAATTTTCTTAGTTCCATATAGGGCTATCAAACAACCTATTCACAAATTTACGGGACACATGTTTTTTTTTGTAGCGTGACATTTGGTGTGGAATGCCTCATATATGCAGTAGTTCTGATTTCATCCATTTATATATGATCCAAAATTGTTTTTATTGAAGGTGTGTTTTGATGTATATAAATTTAAACGGAGTATCTCAATTTATGTAAATACTAGCTTACAATCCCGGTACTTCGTTACCGGTTGTATTGAATACCGGATAATAGAAGGATCAGAATTATTCTATCGATTTCAAAAAAATTCCCCAACGTAGTCTTTGTTTTATTTACTTGTGGACGTTAAAGTCTTCCATAAAAAAATATTTCAATGAATAATTTAAACAATAAAATTTGAATAACTTTGCTGGTACGTTATCATGTTCGTTCCGGGGGAAAAATATAATGAGAATTTTCGAGCCCTTATGTCGGGATTTTGGATTTTGAGTGAATAAATATTTCAGTGAAAAAAGAAATTGGTATAAAAAAATATGGAGTAAAAAAAGCTAAACACCAAAAAATTGAGTTGAAAATATCATTCCATATTGTTCCCTGCTCTATCTATTTCATATTGTTCCCCATTCTACGCCATTTCATTTCCAGTTCCATCTTCTAAGGTCATTATTATAGGAGCAAAAAAAGTACCAAAAGTACACTTAATTACCCCCATTAGAAACGGAATTTAAAAAAAGTACCACTTCCAGAATGTTTTTTCTTCACCGAAGGATCCCACAATCCATATTTCAATTATCTACGATCATTGTTTCAACAAATATTAAAAGTACTTTGTATCCCCGTTAAGAAACGGAATTTCCAAAAAGATTTTCCCAATCTCTTTTTTCACCGAAGGATTTTATATTCCAAATAAGGTAAGGTAAGGTAAGGTAAGGTAAGGTAAGGTAAGGTAAGGTAAGGTAAGGTAAGGTAAGGTAAGGTAAGGTAAGGTAAGGTAAGGTAAGGTAAGGTAAGGTAAGGTAAGGTAAGGTAAGGTAAGGTAAGGTAAGGTAAGGTAAGGTAAGGTAAGGTAAGGTAAGGTAAGGTAAGGTAAGGTAAGGTAAGGTAAGGTAAGGTAAGGTAAGGTAAGGTAAGGTAAGGTAAGGTAAGGTAAGGTAAGGTAAGGTAAGGTAAGGTAAGGTAAGGTAAGGTAAGGTAAGGTAAGGTAAGGTAAGGTAAGGTAAGGTAAGGTAAGGTAAGGTAAGGTAAGGTAAGGTAAGGTAAGGTAAGGTAAGGTAAGGTAAGGTAAGGTAAGGTAAGGTAAGGTAAGGTAAGGTAAGGTAAGGTAAGGTAAGGTAAGGTAAGGTAAGGTAAGGTAAGGTAAGGTAAGGTAAGGTAAGGTAAGGTAAGGTAAGGTAAGGTAAGGTAAGGTAAGGTAAGGTAAGGTAAGGTAAGGTAAGGTAAGGTAAGGTAAGGTAAGGTAAGGTAAGGTAAGGTAAGGTAAGGTAAGGTAAGGTAAGGTAAGGTAAGGTAAGGTAAGGTAAGGTAAGGTAAGGTAAGGTAAGGTAAGGTAAGGTAAGGTAAGGTAAGGTAAGGTAAGGTAAGGTAAGGTAAGGTAAGGTAAGGTAAGGTAAGGTAAGGTAAGGTAAGGTAAGGTAAGGTAAGGTAAGGTAAGGTAAGGTAAGGTAAGGTAAGGTAAGGTAAGGTAAGGTAAGGTAAGGTAAGGTAAGGTAAGGTAAGGTAAGGTAAGGTAAGGTAAGGTAAGGTAAGGTAAGGTAAGGTAAGGTAAGGTAAGGTAAGGTAAGGTAAGGTAAGTTAGGTAAGGTAAGGTAAGGTAAGGTAAGGTAAGGTAAGGTAAGGTAAGGTAAGGTAAGGTAAGGTAAGGTAAGGTAAGGTAAGGTAAGGTAAGGTAAGGTAAGGTAAGGTAAGGTAAGGTAAGGTAAGGTAAGGTAAGGTAAGGTAAGGTAAGGTAAGGTAAGGTAAGGTAAGGTAAGGTAAGGTAAGGTAAGGTAAGGTAAGGTAAGGTAAGGTACTTTTTATAAGAGGTACTTTTTATAAAAGGTACTTTTTATAAAAGGTACTTTTTATAAAAGGTACTTTTTATAAAAGGTACTTTTTATAAAAGGTACTTTTTATAAAAGGTACTTTTTATAAAAGGTACTTTTTATAAAAGGTACTTTTTATAAAAGGTACTTTTTATAAAATGTACTTTTTATAAAATGTACTTTTTATAAAATGTACTTTTTATAAAATGTACTTTTTATAAAAGGTACCATTATTTCAATAAATTAAAAAAAGTACCAAAGGTACACTTTTTTCCATTTTACCCCCGTAGAGTCAACATTGGCAAAAACCCAGCCTTGGTGAATATTTTTTCCGGGAGGTGAACCTACATTGCAAATTTTAAGTTTCTAGGACCATTATTTAAGAAAATGTAAAAGGTACCAAAAGTACCGTTTTTTACCCTTTTTGTCCCTTAGAATCAACATTGGCAAAAATCCGGTCATACTGGATCTATATTCCGGGAGGTGAACATACAGTCCAAATTTCAAGTCTCTATGACCATTATTTCAGGAGATATAAAAAGTACCAAAAGTACAGTTTTTTTACCCTTTTTACCCCCTTAGAATCAACATTGGCAAAAATCCGGCCTTACTGAATCTATATTCCAGGAGTTGAACATACAGTCCAAATTTCAAGTTTCAGTGACCATTATTTCAGGAGATATAAAAAGTACCAAAAGTACAGTTTTTAACCCTTTTTACCCCCTTAGAATCAACATTGGCAAAAATCAGGCCTTACTGAATCTATATTCCAGGAGTTGAACATACAGTCCAAATTTCAAGTCTCTGTGACCATTATTTCAGGAGATATAAAAAGTACCAAAAGTACAGTTTTTTACCCTTTTTGTCCCCTTAGAATCAACATTGGGAAAAATCCGGCTATACTGGATCTGTATTCCGGGAGGTGAACATACAGTCCAAATTTCAAGTCTCTATGACCATTATTTCAGGAGATATAAAAAGTACCAAAAGTACAGTTTTTTACCCTTTTTACCCCCTTAGAATCAACACTGGCAAAAATCCAGCCTTAGTGGATCTATATTCCGGGAGGTGCACCTACAGTCCAAATTTCAAGTCTCTAGCTTCAGCGGTTTGGGCTGGGAGATGATGAATCAGTCAATAAGTCAGTCAGTCAGTCAGTCAGTCAGTCACATTACTCTTTTATATATATAGATTAAGTATACGCTACGTTTAATTGCGTCAAGTGTTTTGAATTAAATATTACTCATACGCGATACAGCACAGTATTAAATTTTAATGAAAATTACTCAATACGTTTTCAAAAATATAATTTTAAGTAAAACAAATACCAATTGTAATTTTTTTACGATGGGAATACGTTCTATCTTTATATTTTTTTATAAATCGAAATATTTTATTTTGTCCCTCTGGTTCTTTTCAGACGAGGATATAATTTGTTTTCAATTTTCCTAAAAGCTACTTAACTTTTTGTAAAAAAAAAATATATACATCTATTGGTGTTTTACATATACCCTTTACGATTATAAAATGTCCTTGGAGCTATTTGTCTTCCACTCTATTTAACAATTCGTATATTTATGTATACAGTAGGGTGACAGGAAAATTTTAACTTTGGATTTTCACTATTTGTGAAACATGGTCTTAAATTGTTGTAGAACAAATTTCAGCCAAATCGGATATCTTTGACCCGTGGTCCTTGGGGTCGAAGTTCACAAGGGAAACAAAATTGTATGCAAGCAAAAATTTTATTTTTTTATTTTTGAAAGAAACCCTATTCGAAAATTGACACAAAATCTTTAATCTGTGCTTGTGAAAACTAAAAAAAAAATAAAATTTTTTACAGCAAGCCCCCAAAAAACCTGATTTTTTTTCGCAGTCCACCCTAGTATACAATATACAAATTTGCTAAGAAGTTCAATGTTTTTGTGTTTTAGTAGCAACATGCCTGATTGATTGTTGACATATCATCTGTAGAAAAATGTCAATAAAAATATGATATAAAAAAAACAAGTAGAAAAGTTAAATTCGACTTTGCCGAATCTATGAAAACCCTCCACAGTGCATTTTTTTTAAATGGTAGTACATTTTTTAACGTGAAAAAATTAAAAATTTTGATTAGAAATATTTTATTTTGAGTAAAAAACTCTTTTTTTGTAATTTTTTTTTTTAAAAGAAAAGTTACTAATTTTTTTTTTTAGTGTAAAATTTTTTTCGAGTATAGTGTTTTTTTTTACTGTAAAATATTTCTTAGTGAATGCACGTACGTATGTACACAAAATATTGTCATTTTTGTAAAAAAAAAATGAATTTTTTTTGTGTAAATTTTTTTTTTGAGTGCAAAATTTTTTTTGAGTGTAAAATTTTTTTTGAGTGTAAAATTTTTTTCGAGTGTAATTTTTAATTTACCAATGCTTTTAAAACTAAACAAGTTTAAAAGCATTGCTTTAAAATTAAATTAGTTTGAAAAGCATTGTTAAGTTACCACCAATGCTTTTAAAACTTGTTAAAACACGTGGCATTTTAGATGAAACTAATGTGAAATTCAGGGTTTTGCTTATAACTTTTGAACCACTGGATCGATTGAGCCGAAATTTAATACCAAACAGACCCGGAGAACGGCAAAGATACCTGCTAAGCTTCAGTAGTCTCATTATTGTCTTTCGAAAGTTATCGTGTTTTTTATCTCGTAAATTCGCAAAACACCCTTGCCGAAATTTACTCTTTTGCTCATAACTTTTGAACCACTGGACCGATTTGGCTGGATTGCAATACCAACCTGACCAGGTAAATGACAAACATATATGCCAAACTTCAGTAGCCTCTATAAAGTCTTTCAAAAGTTAGCGTGTTTTCTACGGACAGACAGACAGACAGACAGACAGACGGACGGACGGACGGACGGACATCGCTAGATCGACTTAAAATCGATCGAGGATCATAAATATATATACTTTATGGGGTCCTAGACCAATATTTCGAGGTGTTACAAACGGAATGACAAACTTATATATACCCTCTATCACTAGAGTGGAGGGTATAAAAATGGTAAATCATGTTTATAAAAAAATGCTTTACTAATGCCAACTACGTCTTTTAGAAGAAAACTAGGCTTCACCCACTTGGTGTAAAATTCTTTGGAAATATTACTTTTTAAGCCAAATACCATCAGTCGCACAATGTTATTTTTAAAGTTTTAACAATTGCAAAAACACTATCAAAACCTTAAGTCCTCGTTGCAGTGTGTCATTCTTAAATTTTTAATCATTTACCACTTGTAAAAAATCCTTCCTTTATCGCTTATTCCATTCGCGTGTGTAACGAAGGACCTTATTAAGTGCTTTATAGCTATTACGTTTAAAAAGATTTTTATATCCTTTGTATGTGTATTTGCATAGAATTGTAAAAATCATTTACACAAAACTAAACTCGCTCATCCTTTAATGAGCACAGTCAGTACTTGAGATGCCAAGTATAAAGGTTTTTATCACAAAATCCCATGACTTTTCGGGATTTCCTTAACCCATTTCCAGGATTTTTTAAAAAATACTTGATTTCTATTTTGGAATTTATGGTTTATTTTTGTAGTTTCGGGTAAATAGTTTTAAAAATTTCGGAATCTAAAATCACTACGTGTATATCTTTTGTAAAGAATTTTTAATCCTAGCATTTTACACATTTTAATGCCATTTGGCATCTCTATCAATTACTTAAAAACATATGAGATACAATTTTAAAACTACCTGGCTTTAGAAAACTAATATATTTGGTAAAATTGTGAAATAACTTGAGATATGTTTCATTTCTGGTAGTGTCCGAGCGAAAGTAGTAGAAAAGTTAAATAAATAAATATTTATTTTGTTGGTTGTGTTTTTTGATTGAAGAAAAAAATTGTGTCTTCTAAAGATTAAAGTAAATGTGGATTTACCGTAGATCATGGTTTCTGTAGCCACTTCTTCGTCATCAGAAGGACATTAGATTAAATTGATTGTTTTTAATTAGAAATACTTTATTTTGTGTAAAAAAACTTTTTATTTATTTAAAAAAAAAAATATTTTACTATTTTTTTTTGGGTGTAAAACTTTTTTTGAGTGTAAATTTTTTTTTAAATGTATTTTTTTAGTGTAAAAATATTTTTGAGTGACAAAAATACGTTGTAAAATATTTTTGTGTCTTACCAATATTTTTAAAACATGTTTAACGGGTTTTCAATACGTGAATTAAAGGTGAAGCGAATCTGAAATTTACGGTTTTGCTTATGACTTTTAAACCACTGAACCGATTTGACTGAAATTCAATATGAACCAGCCTAGGGGAACGAAAAATATACATATATGCCAAGATTCTGCATCCTTAGAAAATCCTTTAGAGAGTTATCGTGTTTTTTCTAAATTTGAGAAAAACCCGTGCCGAAATTCACTCTTTTGCTCATAACTTTTAAACCACTGCACTGTGGCCGAAATCACTGATCTAGCGGCGCTTAAGTCAAAATTAAAAAATTAAGATCGATAAATATTTTTGTACTGCATCGTTTACCTATACTTTACAGAAAAAAATTACGTTTTTACTTTTGTTTTGCTTTTAATATTCTTACAGCTGTAAGCTGTCAAATATACATTTTCTGTAGCAAGTGTATTAAAGGAATTTAGGGCCTAATTACTCAGTGAGTTTTTCTTGACACTTTTAAGTCAATTGTTTATTCATTTTGAGCCAAAAAGATTTAATTGAAAGTAAAAGGTATGTTTTAACTAAAAAATAAATGTTTGTGGCGTGTTTGTATTTAGTTTATTATTAGTGCATTATAGAAGTTGACATTTGTGATATAAACTATAGTTCCGTGGACTGCAACTTTTAAAATTCGATCATATTCGGTCCAATTCCTGTTTTGTTTATTATTTTGGGTTATTTTTGTTGTGACGTTTCAGTATGGCGTGCTAGTTCGCGCAAGATGTTCGGTTTTTTGGGTCCATCTGCCTGTCCAAATAAACAGTATAAACGCGATACAGACCACAATTTTCAATCGATTTGGCTAAAATTTTCAATTTAAGATTTTTTATCGAAAGAACAAAACCTATTAAATTTTTGACAAAACCGGTCCATGTTATCCCATAGCCCCCATGTTAATTTCCCCTTCCACTTTTACTAAAAAGCCCTAACAATGGTATTTAAACAAATATCCGCTTTAAATTCGACTGGTAAATGTTTTTTGTTGCCATAAATAATCACTCTAAATTTTAACGGAATCGGAACATTTTAACTTCTAGTCCTCATACAGACCACCCTCCCGATATTCAAATAAATTTCCCAAAAAACTTAAAAACACTGAAATAAATTAATATGGTTAAAAATTAAATTCTTTATAAGTTTAATAATCACAAAAATGCGTTGGGGTTTATTATTTTACATTTTCGAATTAAGCGCCGCTAGATTGGATGTTTCGGCCACTGTGCACTGGACCGATTTCGCTGGATTGGAATACCAACCTGAAAATTGAAATGAGTTTTTTTTAATAATAAAACGATTTTTTATAATATGCTTCTCGCAAATCCATGGGAAATTTAATTGAATGGTTATTTGATAGAGCTTTTTAAATGATAAACCATATTTTATTTTCAGATCAATACTATGGAAGCTAAGGGCGTTTAAAAAAGCGCTTTTTTGACAATATTGACTTTTTGACAGTTTTTTAACATTTTTCTGCTCGGAAACCGTAAGTCGTACGATAAATCTTATGAAAACAATATTGTTTATAAAATTATGAATATTTAAAACTTATAAACAATTTGTTTATAAGTTTTTAAGGGTTTGTGATTGAAGAAGAAAACATTGTATTTCTAAAGATTATTTTTAGTGAGGATTTATTCCAGACCATGGTTTCTGTAGCCACCTCTACGTCATCAGTGGAGAAAATTACATTAGATTTAATTTGTTTTTTAAAATTTCAACAAAAAATTTTGAAAACTATATTTGAATGTCCTTTTTTCCTGGGAAGGACACCACAGATTTCCAAAAATAAAATTTTGTATTAAAGTCTAGAATGTCCTTTTGACGCTATTAAAATTTCAGAGTGGTGATTTTTCGTAATGTTGAGCAATAAATTTTCAAAGTTTTTTAGAGAGCCAACTACATATTTGATTTTTTTTTTTCATAATTTTGGAAAGAAATCAAATAGTTTTTCAAAAAAAAAATTAAATAAAAAAATGTAAAACAATATTGGAATGTTTAACAGAGGAGACTCTGTCAAGGACACCATGGATTTACAAAACCAAAATTTTTTATTAAAGTTCAGAATGTCTTTTTTACGCTGTTAAAATTTCAGGGAGGTGTTTTTTCGAGCTGTCGAGCAATTAATTTTCAAAGCTGGTGATATAGCTAAATTTTTGATTTTTTGCTAAAATTAAAAAAAAAAAACAAAAATCAAACATTTCCCAGCAGAAATTTTGCTGAACGTTCAGCAGCTTTTGGAAGGGGAACTTGAGTAAAGGAGCGCATCCAATTGCGCTGAATTCATGCATGATTCCCTAAGGCGATGTCCCACTTTAGAGCGCTAGTTGGATACACAGAAACAGCGCTCTTTAGATGCACTGAAATCACGTGTCTTTAGAGCGCTGATTTAAGCAATAAAGATGCTGTAAATTCATGTATCTTTTTAGCGCTGATTTAAGCAGATTAAAGATGCAGTGAATTCATGTATCTTTGTAGAGCTGATTTAAGCAGAATAAAGATGCTGTAAATTCAAAGTTGAAATCAAATAACTAAAATTTAAAAAAATATAACAAAAAAATTCATTCGTTTTGCTTTACAAAACTTTATTTATGTGAAACAAAATGAAAAAAAAAATCGGAAGTGAACATCAAAAAAATATCGGAAATTTTCATTTTCACATTTTTTATGGGATTTTTATTGGGAACAGCGGTCAAAGATGCTATGATTGAAGCGCCCTTTGCAGCGCTGATTAATGCGCAATAATGATGCAGTCAAATCATGTGTCTTTGTCTAAAACTCATGTTTTTTTATTCAAAAAGTGTTAAAAATATTAAAAAGGAAAGCAAGTGTGAAATTTTATCAAAAAATAATTACACATTATAAGTTTTATATAAAAAATCTTAAAAAAAAATTAAAATTTTTTCCCCTTCCTTTTACTGCATCCCTAAGAGCGCTCTTTGGATGCGCTACGGTATGCTATAAACAGATGCTGTGTCGCCAAAATCTCGATTTATTTCTGCTGGGTTGGCTATCTAACAAACTTCAAAAATTTATTGCTCAACAATACAAAAATACACCTCTCTGAAATTTGAATAGCGTTTAGGGGATATTCTAAACCTTATATCAAAGTTTTGGTTTTGAAAATCCATGATGTCGTTCCCAGCAATAAAGAACATTCAAATATGGTTTTCAAAATTTTTTGTTGAAATTTTTTAAGACAATTTTTTTTTTTTATAAATTTTAAATCTTCATAATTTTATAATAAATAATATTGTTCTTATAAGTATTTTCGAACGACTTACGGTTTCCAAGCACAAAAATGTTAAAAAGCTGTCTAAAAATCAATATTGTAAAAAAAAACTGGTGCATTTTTGAAGTAATGCTTCATATGCATGCACAGGGAAATGTTGTTTTAAAGTTTTTGTTTACTTTATGTTGTACTTGCTTACATGTTTTATATATTTACATTAAAGGTGTCCTAACGACTAAGGTAATTTTTCAAAATCACTTTTTAATACGTGGTAGGGTCCTAAATTGTAGTTTTGTATCTAAAAATGAGTGAGCCAAAATTTGGAGACAATCGGATAAAAATAACTCGTGCCGAAAATGGATTGAAGTTTTGGGACACTCTTATCTGATGAAAAAACACGTTTTTTCTAGTTTTTTTTAAAAATATTGGTATATGCTATTTTTTGTTAATTTTTTTGTTAAGTAATATGAAAATGGTAATAAATTACCTTTCCAAAAAGCTTAAAGAAATTCAAATCGGATGAAAAATAAGCATTTTACGCATACATGCCCCAGACCATTGCATGGTTTTTAAAGCCAAAATTTGAAAATTTTCAAAATTTTTTGGCAAAAAAATAAAAAAAAATAAATTTTACTTTATAATTATATTAAATACATGTTAAAGATAAAAACTAACAGATATGGTAGTCTAACTTTTTTTCATTTGGCGTGGGTAGTGATATAATTTCCGCGGATTCCAAAGAAAATGAGTTTTTCTAAAATAATTTAGCAAATATGGGAAACAATTTTCTGTATTGTATTATACGAAGTGAAATACATAAATTCTGTAAATTTTTTGAGAATTCGGGCATCTTTAACCCCTTTTCGTCGAGGTGAAATGACAAATTTGAGACGTTATACATTTCTGTAATACAAAATATCTGCATATATCCGATTTCTCAAAAGTTACAGAATTTACGTTTTACACTTCGATACGAACAATAGAGCACAAATTTTCAAAAATTTGCTTAATTATTGTAGAAAAACGCATTTTATTTGGAATCCGCGGAAATTTTATCACTACCCGCGCCAAATAAAAAAAAAGCTTGACTACCATATCTGCTATTTTTAATCTTAAACATGTTTTCAATTTTATCATAAAGTAAAATTAAATTTTTACTATTTTTTTGCCTAAAAATTTTGAAAATTTTGAAATTCTGGCTCTAAAAACCATACAATGGTCTGGGGCATGTATGCGTAAAATGCTTATTTTTCATCCGATTTTAATTTTATTAGTCGTTTTGAAAAGGTAATTTAGTACCATTTTCATATTATTTCACAAAAAATTTAACAAAAAATATCAAATACCAATGTTTTTCCAAAAACTAGAAAAAACGAGTTTTTCGTTCTTATAAGAATGTCCCAAAACTTCAATCCATTTTCGGCACGAGTTATTTTTAGCCGATTGTTCCCAAATTTTGGCTCACTCATTTTTAGATACTAAAGAACAATATAGGACCCTACCAGGTATAAAAAGGTGATTTTCGTTTTTAAGGACACCTCTAATTTACATAAAGAAATAGGCATGAATATGTCTGTTTTTTAGCTCTTCTGCAGTTGGGGTTTGTTTTCATTTTCTGTTCAAGGTCTTGTCAGAAACTTTTTGTTTTGCATTTAATTTTTTGTAAATATTTCTAGGTTTTACTTTCTATACGGAATTTTAGTTATTAACTAAATTTAAATGTTAAGGATGCATTACAAATTTTTGTTTTGAGAATAAAACAAAAAATCTCCGCAATCGTAATTGTTTAACCCATTAAAGGTAGCATCTACATTAGGGCGGGTCGATTTGTATGGATCGAAAAAAACTGAAAAATCGTATAGCAAAAACAAAATCTACAAGAAATTCTAAGAAACTTTTCCAAAGAAACCATTGGTCTAAAATAAAACCCTATACCGCGCCTAACGACATGAAAATTTGTCCGTCCGTCTGACTTTCTGTCTGTGTGAAACACGTTAACTTTCAAATGTTAGCGGAAGAATGAAAAATATATACGCAAGCTGCTGAAGCGTTTATATTTGTTATACTTCTGGTCAGATTTAGTGCCAGTTTACAGAAGGCGAACGATACACACGAACGAAAATTTTACATGTATTTTGTTGTTGTTACAATAACAAAACACATGCAAAATTTTCGTTCGTGTGTATCGTTCGCCTTCTGTAAACTGGCGCTAATACTAAATTTCAGCGAGATCTGTCCAGTGGTTCATAAGTTATTAGCAAAATGGGGAATTTCAGAACTCCCGTGTTGAAAAAAAAAAAACGCTAAGCTCGCTTTGAAAAGGAATGGTGAGCAAAAAAAAAATAATTTAGAAACTATTTTTGTCACTCAAAAAAACTAAAAAAAAATATTACACCCAAAAAAAAAAAAAAAAAAAAATTTACAATCGATTTTTTTTTTTTTACAAAAATTTAAAAAAAAAATTTACTCAAAATAAATGAAATACTGATACAAAAAAAATATTCAGTTATCAAAAATTTTTATCGAACACAGTTTTTTTTCTCTCTAAAATGCAACTCTCCAATTTCATCCCTCAAAAGTATCTTTGTGTTTTTTTTTTGACAAAATAACAATTTCCTAATTACATTATGATCCTCAATGACATACTTTTTAAGAAACATACAAAGGTTTTGGTGGGAATTGAACCCACAACCCCTGCATTTACCTTCAGATTATCACGCTACATTTTAATATACTGCAGCCCAATATAAAATAAATAATGGATTAAAATAATAATGGATTAACGATTATAATTTTTCGTCTGTGGCGTTTTAATTACAAATCAATATCATTATTTATTTCTCCATTTCAGGGATTATGTCTAATATACTTGCCGGTTATAATCCCAAAATTGTTCGAATTATATCCAGCGGCAATTAGTAAAACATATCCAGCGGCAATTAGTAAAACATTGCCGCTGGATATGTTCTTGCAGCATATCGGTATATAAATGTTTTCTTTACATCTGAGGTGTAGGGTATGTTCAGCAACTTTGTAGAAAATATTATGGCAAATATTTTTGTGAAACATATTAACCCTCTAACTCCATATAAACCCTCCAACTCCCTCTCATAACGGTATTTTTTGATTCTATTCTAACAAATCGCAAAAAAAAACCCGAAAGAGGGGGAGAGTGGGGATGAAATGTTTACAAAAATGCTGCCAATAAAATTTTACTATATACCTCAGACCACACCAAAGCCCAAAAATTAACACAAACACCTAAAAAGAGTCAAGTTCTATGTTTTGCTTATGAAAAAAATGACGGACGGACAAATCTTCATGTCGTTAGGCGCGGTATAGGGTTTGATTTTAGAAACATGGTTTCTTTGGGAAATGTTCTTAGAATTTCTTGTAGATTTTTTGCTATACGATTTTTGACAAATAAAATCGACCCGCCCTAATCTACATACAAAGATGAATGTTTCTTTATATTTATGAAATGGTTTCATCACTTGCTATCATCAATTTTGATAGCAAATTTCAGCATATTGAGGAAGTTGTTTTTTAATATGATGAAACGTGGCATCGAATTTGATGTAACAAGTGATGAAACTTTTCATCATACCACCAAAACTTGTAACTCTTGCAACTTTTTACAAGAGGACTAATCAACAAGGAAGGTATCCCATTGCTTAAACTCCGATCATTCTGCAATTTATATATGTTAATAAGTATCGAAAACTAACAAGGGAAGTCTTGCATGTTAACTTGTGCTTAAGTAACCCAATTGGCAAAATAAAGTCACCGCTGACATACTGCTGACTCTCCCTTTATGAAATTGCTAACATCTTCATACGGTTTTTAAGAATGTCCCCAATGAAATGTCAGTAGTTGGTCAGCAGTGTCCACCAGTATCGGTGGCCACCAAAAATTCGTTTAAACAACAGCTGAAATATCATTGGGGACATTTTAAAAAAATAGTATAAAGTTGTCAGCAATTTTATAAAGGAAAAGTCAGCAGTATGTCAGGGGTTACATTTTTTTTGCCGACTGGGAATTAAATTAAAATTTTCTGCTTTAACTAAAAAAACTATTTTAATTTAATTTTCAAAAAGATTTTTAAAGAGAATAAAAATGATTTAATATTTCAATTGTTGTTTTGTTATGAAACCACAACAGCAACAATAATTGTCAACCATAAAGTAAAAAAAAAAAAACAAAAACAGAAACAAGAACAATAAACAATATTAATATACCAATACATTTACTATAACAGTATTTCTTGTTAGCTTTAACTATTTGTACAGAATGAAAAAGAGAAAAAAAAAAAATCAAACTGAATCCAATTGATAAACAATTGATTGCTCTGTTGGTTGCCTTGGTCACATACACACACAGCCATACATTACCCCACATAGACACACCAACACATACATATACTCATATTCACACAACTGGCTTGTGGTCTATTTTGTTTCTGACATACATACTTAACAAAACACTTTCACATATTTACCCTCCTTTTACAAGAGAGGTCTTTTAATGGATAAACTTAATTCTCGGCATGTTGTAGGGTAAAAAATAAAGTGAAAATGGGAGGGGAAAACTAGGAAAATTATAATTTTTTTTAGTTTTTCCGAAAAATTATATTGGCAGATGGATTAGAGTATTATTTTAGTTCGAGGCCCAAAAATGTTATTTACGCTATTCTCAAAAAAACACTATTTGTTTATAGCTTTGAATAAGCTACTTATCTCATAGTACATCTGTACTGTTTCACCCTTACTCAGGGATCATCAGCAGATTTATTGTAGAGTAAACCAGACATAATATTTCATATGTTTTACAAGTTTATTAAGAAATACTATTATGGAGGTCCAAGATGTGATATTTGGACTCTCAGAAAATATGGGTACCTCATACATTTTTGTCTTAAACAACGTTTAAGTATTTCATAAAGTTGGTGGCGTGTGCCTATTGAAATACCTACCTTGTAAGTAGTAGAGGGTATTAATATCTTATACCTTTTACA
This sequence comes from Pegoplata infirma, assembly GCA_963921195.1. Lineage (NCBI taxonomy): Eukaryota > Metazoa > Arthropoda > Insecta > Diptera > Anthomyiidae > Pegoplata > Pegoplata infirma. Next base: position 17,341,731 of record OY992537.1, on the reverse strand, counting down.
GAAGTTAATATAAGTTTGTCGTTCCGGTTAAAAAACCGCCATATTTATTAAATTTAAAATGGCCATATCTCAAAAACCTTTTGACCGCTTTCAAATATTTTTGACAATCATGATCTACGTAGTCTATTAAAGCAAATAATTTCTGGAATTCTCCTAAACGAAATCTTTATTTCATTTAATTGTCATTCACAAAAACTATTTAGAATGATTTATACTTTTGGAAAATTTCCACCAAAAATTTTGTTAAAAGTTTTCCTGCGGCTACGCAGGAAAACTTTTAAGACAAAAAAAAACTTAAATTTTTGGCATTATGATCAACTAGCGTAGTGAATGAACATAATCCCTGTAATGGCCATTTTTTACATGGTCATGATCCCCATAAATCTGGGAACTATGTCCATTTATTATTGGGATTATGTCCAAATTATTTTCGGCCACAAACCCCACTACCCGTGTGGGGATTATGACCAAAAAAAAATTTGGTCATAATCCCTATAACGGAAATGGTGATTATATCCATGAGGATTATCTTATGTCACCGATGAAAGGGTTAATCACTTGCTTTCATCAATTTTGATGACACATTTCATCATATTGATGAAACTTTTCTTTAATTTGATAATTCATGGCATCAAATTGAAGAAATAAGATAAAACAAGTAAGAGTGTTAAATTCGGCTGTGCCGAATCTTGTATACCCTCCAACATGCAAAAAAAAAAAATAAAAAATGCAGGGGCGTTCTATTTTTTTTGGGGGAGGGGGGGGGGTCAGGGGGTTGCTTGTAGTAATTGAGGGGGGGCAAATTTTCCATCGAATTTGTGTTTAAAAATTCATTGTTATGCTTTTTGCACTAAAGAAATACAAGATTATCATTATTTTAAAAAAATGTTTTATTCCACGCCCATAAAAGGGGGGCGGGCAGAAAAAACGACATTTTATAATTCTCTGGGTCCAAATGCAGGACTTTGAACTTTTTGTGGCATAAAAATGTTGCATTTGTTAAACAAAAACACAAAAAATCATGTAAAAATATGGTATTTTTCAGAGTTTGGTTTAGTTCTTCAGGGGGGAACTTTTTTCCCCCTGGTCCGATTTTGCTCATTTACGAACTTAACCTGCCTATGAACATAAGACATATTCGTGCCAAATGTTGGGAGTCTAGCTCTTTTATTTTGGACTGCATCATGTTAACTACAGACGGACAGACGGACGGACGGACGGACGGACAGACGGACGGACGGACATCGCTAGAATGTCTTAGAATCGATCACTGATCATAAATATATATACTTTATGGGGTCCTAGACCGATATTTTGATGCGTTACACACGGAATGACAAAGTGAGTATACCCCCATACTGTAGTTGGAGGGTATAAAAATTTGTAAGTTTTAAAAAAGAGAAAATTGCAAGAAATTCTAAGTAAATAAATAAATAAAAAAAAAAAAATAATAAATCAAAATATTGAATTTTTTTTTATTTTTCAAATAAAAATATACTCTTGTTGTCGATGACACGTTTCATCATAATGATGACTCCCCTTTCTCATGGTGATGACAAGCTACGTTGGATGAAAATTAATGCAACATTTCATCATATTGATTAAGGTTTTCATCATTATAAAGAAACTGTTTCTTTGAGTGTTGGATATCATTTACGGTCTTGAACGACTATAATTTTCTTACTTGTTTTAATTTTGTTTTTAATTTTTTTTTTTCAAAATTCCGAAATTTTGATCGCCGACTGCACGGCTTAATGTTTTCTGATTTTACTCAAATTTGAAACTCATAAGTTTCAGGTCTACACTGATAGAAATTTGTACATGACAATAATGAAAATCTACATTAATTTTATGAAAAATAACGTTAAAAGGAACTTATGTAGGGTTTCATTGAATTAATGAAATAGGTATCATAAAATGTAATTGCAAGAACAAGTTTAATTAAATTAATGAAAATTGTTCTTAAAAATATAAATTTTATTTTATGAAAATTGTTCATTACTTTAATGAAAAACGTATTTAATTCTTATGAAATACTTTCATTGAATAAATCCTACTTTTTATTTTTCTGAGACCTTCTTCTTAAAGAAAAGGTCTCAGTTTGGCACTTTTTCCCATAGAAAAAATATCAGATTCTGAGACATTTTGTTCATAGAAAAAGTATCAGAATTTGAAACCTTTTTTCATATAGAACAGAAAGAATACCTCGAACTAGAAAACCCAACTTGAAATATATATTTTTTTATTTCTTATTAAAACAGAAAAGCAAAATCTTTTTTTCTTGTCATGCGATCTTTCCAGGGGGCCCCCAAATTCATGTGTGCCCAGGGCCCCACCATACCTTAATACGGCCATGACGACAGGTGTCAAAAAACAGAAAATTTTATAAACAAAACTTAATGAAATGTTTTAATGAAACTTCGAAATCTTATGAATAACAATAAGTGAAAATCCTGCACAATATGTATAAAATTTCATTCAGCATATGAAATATATCATTGTTGTAATGAAATAACGTTAATGAATTCCATTCATTAGTGATATGAAGCGTTTTTCTAACAGTGTAGTGGCATTAAGATGTTATTTTTAATAAATATTTATCAGGGGGCTAATTATGTAACTTGATAAGCGTCAAATTGTATCGTTAGCTCATTATTTCATTACCATATAGTGTCATTTTATGTTAATGGACTAATGAGCTAACGATACGATAAGGCGACTATCAAGTTACACAATTACCCCCCAGAATTTGAATTTTACTGGACATTGAAAATCGAAAAAAAATATTTTGTCAAGTTATTTTACTAATAAAGACCTATTGGCACCCTGATGTAGGGTATTTTATGGTCGGCATTGACCGACTTTTAATTACTTACTAGATATTGTTTTTTCTGTTGTCTCTTAAAATATGCAAAAAAAGGTTCAATAATGGAAAAAGCAGTCAGTCAAATGAGCAGCATCTTCAAACAATTTGATGAATAGTATTAATACACACAAATTTATATATGTTAAATAAGCGTGTCCCGTAAAAAATTAAGTTAAAAAACAACATAAAGGAGTAGATTTTTACGAAGTTTCATAAATAAATTTATGCAATGTCACAAAAACGGAATCGATTTTTATGGAGTAAAAATCCAAAAGCACCCCGGTAAAATTGTTACAGTTTATTATTGCCATTATTAGTTCCTAAACTAACTCAATTGTTTGGTGAATAATATTTGTCTGCATTTTCTTTAAATATTGCCGGACAGGACACTCTAAAGTAAGCACATCTATACTTGATATACTACTATACATTTGTCCATAAACAACAATCTATTTATAAAAAAAAAGTCATGTTCGTATATATTTCTTGTGTTAACGAACGACAACGTACTTCTGTCAATAGAGATGATAAAAGCCAGAAAAACACAAGAATCACAGGAAAAAACAAAAGTACATAACAATCTACTTTTTCCTAGAAGTCTAATGAAAACTACTTTTGCACTATGAGCCGGAGATAGAAAATAATTAAATAAAAATTGGGTTGTTCATAATACACAGCAGTATTAAACAAACTTAGCTCGAACATTACAATTATTTTATTTAAAATTTTTTATAAAACACTAAACTTTTTTAATGCATATGGACATTTCCATTTAACTTTTCATTTGTTTGAAATTTTAGGTTTTTGGCAAAAACTTTTTTTATTTGCATTCAAATGGCTATCTACGGATAGAAATGCATAAAGGACCTTTGATGCAATTAGCTTACAAACACTTAAGACCAAAAATCTTAATTTGCGGTAGTTAGCTACAATCAAACTTCAGAAATGTGGAAAAGTAGATTGAAATTTCATAAAAACTTTGTACTCTTTGGCCTATAGTATTTGCGCAGAACAACGTATTCTTCGAAGATTTAAAACGTATGGTCCCTATACTTGTTCAAAAAAAATGTATTTATGAATTTGATGTGCCATCAATAATAAAAAAGTTATTTGGTGGTAACGGTTTGAAGTTAAAATTTCTTCATTTTCAATTTTCTGTCGTTTTTTGATCAGGAAATTTGCGCCGCTTCATACTTTTCAAAAGCTAGTAAGAAGAATGATAGCTGTCGTAATTCCCTATAGTTTGAAACCGGTCTCATGAATGTGCCCTCAGTAGGAGCGGAGTACTAGCTAGATAAAGGTTGAGAGATAAAACATGAAAGTCATTTAAAATCCACTTTTTTGCGAGGCACATTCGAAATATTATCTAAAAGTGGCCAGCACATCGCGTGATCCAAATATTTTTTGATTTTTTATAATAAAATCGATATAGCGTGTTAAAATTTTGATTAGCAAAAATTTTGCAAAAATCTGACATTTCACGATTTTTAACTTTTGCTTGTATTTACGTGAAAAGAATTTAGATTTAAAATATACCCGTCAGACGATTACTTGTAATACGCATTATGGATTGTGTGCAAAAATTGGGACTTAATGTAACTGTACGCTGAAAACGCGCCAATTTTGTCTCCAGATTAACCGCCAGGGTACACCCAAACCGCCAATAGAAATTAAATTTTATAAATGGCAATTGCTGGTACTTATATAGCTTTATCCCAAAACTGATCGGCATTAATAAATTTTGAAGATTGTGGATTTTATGCATCTTTCAAATTTCATTAATCTGAAATTGCATCACTTTTAAAAATTCACAATTTTGCATAATGCACGAGTTTCTTAATTAATTTGAGGGTCTTAAATTCGAATCTTTAATTTGATCTTTAATTTGGTCCATCGTCACTTGATTTCGCGTAAATTGCTATTTATAATAAAAACCCGGGCACCTCGGGTTAATTTAATCCAATTGGCCTCAAATTTGTACCATATAATTTTTGGGCCTATAAGAATAAATATTTGACCGAACGTTCAAATTTGGAAGAATTTTGTTTTTTGCCATTTGGAAGGATTTTTTTTTCCATACAGAAAATGCCGTCTAATGGGTCATGTTGTTTTTTTAAATGTTTTTACACTCAAAAAAATACGTTAGTAGATTTACTAATTTTTTTTTTGCTAACGCTAGTTAGCTAACTTTTAGTAAATTTTTAGTTGAGATTAGCATGTTAGCAAATAATTCTTGTAAACTTCATTTAGCACATTAGCAATTTTAAACAAACTTTGCACTAATTTCTTTCGCTAAATTTGAAATTGAGTTGACAAGATTTTTTGCTAATATTAGCAAAATAAATGGTAAATTTTTTTTTTATTTTCAGAAAACTTAAAATGGCGCTATCTCGGAAACTAAGCCAGATAGAGCAAAATGGAGGCTATTTTTGGTTTTCGGTCTCTCCATAGTATCGCCGGTCCTCTTCACATGTGTGGACCCTAATGGGTCCTAAATCTGGATCCAAAAAAGTTAGCATTCCCGAAAATTTTAAAATGCTCATATCTCGGTAAATATTACCGACGCAACAAAAAGTCTAAAAGCATTTTTGTAGCTCTCAACACGTAGAACAAGACCGCAAAATAATCAAAAGCTCTCCGAGTAATATTTTTGAATTTATCGAGTTTTGTAATTCTCAAAACCCCGGTGGTCCCCTAAAATAACGTATCTCAAAAACTAAGCAAGGTAGAGCGAAACGGACACTAATTTTGGATCAAAACTATGACGATTTTTAAGGAACCCAAGTAGGTCTAGGCCCATCGGGGTCTGGACCTATCGGGTCCGAACCCAATGGGGTCCTCAAATGTGTATGAACTAAGTTGAAATAAAAAAATTCCAGTTAACTAATTTTTAGCAAAACGTTTTTGCTAACTTTACCAAAAAAATTGTGGGTTCAAAATCAGCAAATTTTCTTGTAGGTTTACAAGCTTTTTTGTGCTAACTTTTTTGTTTTTGAGTGTACTTTCTAGCCCATTGTGTATTTCATGAGTTTTTATTTCTGTGTAGTAGTAAGCTTATCGCTTATTTTACACGCCACCCTATAAACGTATTTTTTATTCAAATAAAATACCACATCAAACATACCGAGGCGTAGACAACAGAATGCAAGCAATTTTATGTTAAATTCCTGTAAAACACATGCATTTACATTAGGGTGGCAGTTTTTGTTCAGCATTTAATATTCAATAATCTCCAGAAACAGTTTTATTCCACTAGAAATAAATTTTTTGTGTAAGAATTTGAGGTCAATCTTATTTAACTCAAATGGGAGTCTGTTTAAAAGGTCTATAAGATTTTTTTTTTTAATTCTTTAATTTTTAAATAATTATGTCTCAAAATGTGTTTAATCTATTTTTAACACCTATGTGGTAAAAATGTTCCTGGACTGTGAAAATCAGAAGAAAATATTTTTCCCAAACAAAAAAATGTCGGTCTAATCTTCATATACATAACAAGAAAAAGTGTTGAAAAACAAATTAAAGGAGATGTGGTAATATACACAAAAAAAAAAAAAAACGTGGGTATTTAGTACTAAAAATTTAACTAATTTTAGTCCAAAAGGACCTAGAACAGGAAATGGTAGCCAATACTAATATTTTTTACTAATATTATTCAAAACCAGTAAAAATTACTATTTTTTATTTTTGAAAGAAGCAACACTCAGGCAATGCTGCCTATCAATTACCCAATTAGAAATTTTGTCTTGAAGACAATGTCAGTAATGATTCATCAGGTAGAAGTCAGCAAGTGAATACATTTTACTAAAGACAACTTAAGGACATGTCATAATTTTTGTCAGAGCTCCCCAAGTTCTATAAATGTACAGACTTGTCATATAAGTTGTCTTATCAATTTAGAAAAATCATGTCTTTAATGCTGACAATTATATAGCAAATCCGACCAATCACTAAAAAAAATTTTTCCGATGTAAAATCCATGTAATTTTGTTTAATCCTGTAAAACTCTTTTAATTTTCTTTGTAATTAAAAAAATAAAATTAAATTGGTCTTAAAACAATAAAAAAAAAAAAGTAAAAAAAAAATCCGCGACCGGGGATTGAACCGAGGCCAAAAATCTACAACACGTAAGCTGTCGAACCTGCTAGACAACTAGGCCAACCACAACTTAAAATTGTTTGTAATAAAATATTGTTTGAAATCATAATATTTTTAAATTTGTCAAAAACAAAATAAATTGAATATATCGTCACCTTAATTGTAAAGGGCTCCTGCAATATTTTTTTGTAAATATTTGTTTTTGTTTTGTATAAATAATATTAAAAACAACTGAGATACGCTTAAATAACTCTAACAAAATCTTGTTAAATAGGATGAAACCAAATTCCAATTAATATTTAAAAAAATGTTATATTTGAGGAAGAAAAATTCGTATTGTAGCATTTTTCAATTCAGGTGACGAAATATATACACTCAAAAAAATAAAACTGTAAAGTTAACAAAATTTTTTTTGTTAACTCGAGTTTACTGGCTTTTTAGCAAATTTTTAGTTAAAATCAGCGTTTTAACTACTTTTTTTAGTTAAGTTCAATTTACGAAAATACTAGTTTTGTACAAATTTTGAATTAATTTTTTTTGTTGACTTTAAAACTGAGTTTACGAATTTTTACTAATTAATTTGCTGATTTTTTGTAACATTTTTGTCAAGTGAAAAATTTTAAACATTTCTTGTGTAGCCTCCTATGCAAATCTCATAAGTCCTACTTAAGCTGAACTTAATGCTGTGAAAAAAATAAGAAAAAATAAGTGAAGTGTTAGTGTTTAAATCCAATATTTAACAAACTTAAAATTTTTTTACAAAAAGTTTAGCTGAATTCAACTAATAAAAAAAGTTACGAAATTTTCAGCTGAATTTTTAGTTAAAATTACGTTTTTTTTGCTACATTCATTCTACGAAAAGTTAACTAAATATTTTTTGTTAAATTAACTAGAAATTTAGTAGGTTCAAAATCAGGTGTTTTTTTAGTTAAATTTAACTAAATTTTTTGCTAACTTTACAGTTATTTTTTTTTTGAGTGTATAACAGGACAATTCAAATAATAAATTAATTTAAATTTGTTTTTAAATAAATACATTTATTATCAAAGTTTGGCTAAAGGGGTAAGGTGCTAGACCAGTGAACAGAAGGTTCTGAGTTCGCGGACCAAGTGAGGCAGATCAAAATAGTAAGTTTTAAAAAATTAAATTTAAGAAATGGACAGATAAAAATAGTAAGTAGTGTAAATTAATAGACGTGATTAAAAAATTTTAAATTTTTGGACGATCCCAGACGTGCTATGTACATGTCATAATGTAGTCAGCACTATTGACTACCTGCATACTTGTCGGCGAGGAATTTTGACAAAATACTTGAAAAAGTCAGGAGGTGTCATGAGGTTTTTTGTATGGTCAGAGATTTTTCAGTCAGCAGGTACACTGACATTGTCATAAGGAAGTCTTTGAGATGTCTTAACGACATTTCTAATTGGGTACCCGTGTAACCGTGATGCTTCCTTCGGAAAGGGGATAGAAGAGAGATTTTGAAAGATAGAAGGGCTTCAGTATGACAACACTGTAATTGTGCGTGTTGATAATTTTGAGTACAGTTGTTGCAACGCCATCTGTTGTTGATCTGGGAATTATTTTTGAAACTGTGTTTATAGCCACTATTTTATTATTTTACTTCGTTGACGTTTTAGTGCTATTTATCAACGAAGGAGTGTGCTGCGGTAGATTTTAGATACACTCAAAAAATTATGTTAGTAAAATCAACTGAAAATGTCAGTTAAAATAACTACTTTGTATGTTGTTTTGGGGTCAACTACTTTTTCAGTTAAATCAACTAACAATGTTAGTTATTTTAACTGACAAAAAACAACTGGTTTATGTAGTAAAAACTACTTACATTTGTAGTCAAAACAACTAAAATGTAGTAAAAATAAAATAATCAATAAATAATTTTTTTTTTTTTCAAAAAATTTTTTAGAAACAAATTTGAAGACCAAATTTTTTCAGTTTTTTTTTTTTAAAGTTGTGAAAAATAAAAAAACGAAAATTTATTTTTAATTTTTGGAAAAAACTTTGAAAATTTTTCAGAGATAAAGAAAAAAAAAATAACTACTTTAAATAACTGTTACTACATCACAGTACTTTTTTGTTAGTTATTCAAAAAAACTACTTAAAATAACTAACAGAAATAGTTGTTTGATATTTTTCATACAAAAACAATTGACTTTGTAGTTGAAAACAACTAACTACTGTAAAATATACAAACAACTAACATGTAGTAACTTACATAATTTTCTGAGTGTATAAATAGAAACTAATAAATATCTGAAAAAAATGCTGCCTAAGTTGAGAATCGAACCCAGGCTTGCTGGCTAGTAGTCCAACGCGCTAACCACTAAGCCACAGCACCCTCTAATAAAATTAGTAACTTATTAGTAGATTTGGGTACAAAATCACTTACTAAAACTTTTATAAAATTCGTAAATTTTTAGGACTTATAAATTTTCAATTTAACATAATATCGTCGCTGCTCCGTCGTGATTTGGTATGTGACATTTTTGAATTTTTTTTTATTGCATAATATGAAACCTCTATAGGGCATCCGTCTGCCCACTAAACCGTTTAGCGATATCTTGAATGGTTTGGAAGTTAGCAAAAGTAGCTATGTGAAATCCATATGTAAATGTTCCAAAAAAAAGTGGTATGTGTAGTTTAAAACCAGTTTTTGCTAAGAAAACTTTTGCAATTATTAAAATTTTTGCTTAAAATTTTTAACATAAGGGTTTTAGGCATGCTTACATACTATACTAAAAAATGAAGTATGAGATTACATTTCAAAGGGATGCTGCCATTATAAAAAAAAACGATTTTTCGCGATTTTCAAAAAAAGTTATATGTATCTAAACAGTTTTTTTGCAGAAATTAATTACATACTTTAGTCTTTTTATACACATGAAATCAATTCGGAAAAATAATTATAGGGTTGCAAAAAAAAACGCAAAATTATTAAAATATCACAAAAATCGCGATTTTTACCATTTTAACGCAAAAATTTTTATCCAAATTTGTACTATTATATCGTTATGAGTCTAACCCCCATTTCCCATACCAAACAAATTTGCATTTGTAAAAGAAGAATTTTTTTAATAAAAAAAACTGCAACAAAATGTGCATAACTTTAACGATGATTTCCATGAAAACTGTTCCATTGATTCAAAAACGGACTTCACCATTGAAATTAGCATGCCCCAATTATATAGAAATGATGGTCAGATCTCATGGCACAAATTTCAGTAACATTTTTTTAAGTAAAATTTTTTCGCTAAAAAAAAAACAAAATTCATTGAGCAACTCAGCACTTGGATGCAGATTTGTACAAAATATGGGATTTAAAAGTGTATTTACAATCACTTTAATGAATATTACAATTTTTTGCACTATTATCAAATTTTATAACTTAAGTTCTTTGAACAAAAACGGTCATGTGTATAAAAATGTCCAAAAATAAAAAAAATAATACCAAAAATGTTCCAACAAAATGTGTTATGTGTAGTTTTTTATGTAATTCGTTAATATCTTCGTTTTAGCTAAAAAATCATTCTTTTTTTTGTGGTACACATATATAAAACATCTTTATGTATTTTAAAGCCGCTTGACTTTTATAAAATATGGCAAAATCACAAAATAAAACGGTTTTTTTGCTCTCCTGAAAACTTCATTAAAAACACATACCAAATTACGATGGAGCAGCGACGATATGTTACTACGTTTCTTAATGACATGATCATTATATGATTATTTAAAATCATGTTATGAAGTTTTTGATCATATAATGAGCACTTTATTAATATGTTTAAATTTTTTTCTTTTATTAAATTCTCTAAAAAACTGTTTTGGGACAACTACCCTGTAAGGACAAAAAAAATTCTTGAAAATATGTTTAAGTAATAATACAAGACAAAATTGATATTTAAAACGTGTTTAAATTTACAATCTTTTCACTTATTGTATAAAAATGTATGAACGAGTATAAACAATGTTCATTAAACATATTTGTATGTGTGCCTTCAGTTCAGAGTATTCTATTTTCTATTCATAGACTAAAGTCATTCATATTAAGTACAAAGTAAAAAAAAAAGAGAAGAGTAAAAATGAATTTCTTTGGTGATTTACTTGGCATTTGACATTGTATAATAGGGTGGAGTGGCTTTTTCGTTTTTGGTTTTTTTTTAGCGTCAGGGTTTGTGCAAATCAAGAAGATTTAAGTGTCATTTTAAAAATGTTTATAATAAAACCGATTATTTTAATATGGCGGTACTACAAAATTACAAGAAGTTCTTAATTATTTAATTTAAATACGCAATATTTTTTAGTCGAGTATGAAAATTTTTGATTTGATCACGATTTTTTGTCTCTGATTTTCATGTTTAAAAAGGAACTTAAAAACATTATAACACTGGTCCAATATTTTGTGTGTGTTAATATTGATCCTAAAGGGCAACTTTTCCGACCCCAAAGAAAAGCGCAATCGTAAAAAACGAAAAATTGCTCCACCCTGTTGTTTAAGTACGTAGTAGCTTTTTTTTTTCTTTTGGTTTTTCTTATTATTTGCTGTGAAAAGTGATAGTAGTTGTGTTTGTGTGTCAGCAAGCCTAGCATATCATGTTAGTAAATGTTTTTGTTGCAACATTTTTGTTTTTTTTGCTTTCTTTTCTGTCGACTTTTTATGTTGTTGTATTTTGAAGGTATTGTTTTGAATGTTAAATTTTTATTGATTTGGTTTACATTTTTTTTTGCCTTACGGTTTGGTTACTTTGCAAATTTTATTTAGTTTTCCTTCTTTTTTTGTATTTTGTTCATAAAATTCTTAGCATACTTTTAGGTTTTCTTATTTGTCATTGCTATTGATATTTGTTGTGAGTTTTTTTTGTGCTTTTCTATACAACGTTGTTTTTTCCAGTATGTTTTACTCAAAATGTTGTTGTTTTATTAGTTTTTTTGCATTTTAGATGTGTGCACTTGAGTGGAATATAATGAAATTAAACATATGTTTGTATGTATGGATGTAGTAAATATAGATTTAAATAGATTTAAAAGGGTTGCCAAGAAATTAAAAAAACAAACAATAGAATATTTTTATAAAAGTTTAAATATCCCAAGCATATCAATGGGGTTTGTACGAATCAGTATTCGTTCGTTTCATAGACTACACCGTCCGACAGCCAATATTAAACATGAACTGGATGATATACGTCTGAAAGTAGAGATAAAATGGAGGAAACTGCACTTACAGTTTTTCATCCCATGATCCTGTTTCCATTTAAAAGGACTTCAAAGTTTTAAAGCATACATTTTGTAACATTTTTGAAATATTTGTACTTGTCCTAGGAAGACACTGGTGACGGCAAATGAAAGAGGATACCAAGATAAAGGGATGTGAATAAAGTCGTTTGAAAACTTTATCAAAATATTTTGTTGAAAATTTTTAATGATATTGAATGATATATTTTTGAAAGAACGTAGGTTAGGTTGTTAGGTTAGGTTGTAAGTGGCTGCTGACATTTTACGTCAACACACGTAGACTCTGAGGTCCATTGTAATACCACTGGACCGAAATAGATTTCCCTACTAGTCCCTGTCGTTAAACCAGTTTGAGCTTCTTATGAAACTCCTTAGATGTTGAATTTTGACATCCGATAAATCAAAAAGATCGTACAGCTCCCTAGATCCCAGTGAAGCAAGTCTCTGACCAGAAAGTGCCGGGCAATGGCAAATAAAGTGTTCGATAGTTTCCAACTCCTCTTCATCCATGCAACTTCGGCAAAAGTCATTCGACGGCACATTTAACCGCTCTGCGTGCTTCCCTATAAGACAGTGTCCGGTAATTATAGAAACCACCGTCGAAATCTCTCTTCTTGGAAGCGATAACAGCTCACCTGTGCGCCCCTGATTAAGAGAAGGCCAAATCAGTCGTGTTGTCTCACACGTCCATCCACTTGCCCATCTTTGATTAGTCTCCGTCGCAGAACAAAGCCGTAGGTTTTGCTTGCAAATTTCTAGAGGCATACCAGCACATTCCAATTCTGTTGGAACCTGTAAGGTAGTTCCTAGTCTTGCAAGCTCATCGGCTTTGCAATTCCCTGGAATATCTCTGTGCCCTGGGACCCATATGAGTCGTATGTTAAACTGCTTGGCCATCTCATTTAAAGACGTGCGGCAGTTAAGGGCAGATCTTGTTTTCAGAAACATTGAATCCAGGGACCGCGGCTTGACTGTCAGTATAGATGTTGACTGCGGTTGTAGACAAGACATTGCAGCTCAACCAGTCAGCCACTTCCTTTATTGACAGCATCTCTGCCTGGTAAACACTGCAATGATCTGGCAATCTACGAGCCAGGCTCAACCCAAGCTCTTCCGAATAGACTCCAAAGCCCACTTGTTCGTGCAGCCTCGATCCATCTGTGTAAAAATTTATGGTAGCTCCACTACCCGGAGTATCCCCCATCCAAGACTCCCTGCATGGTATCATAGTGGTAAAGTGGCGCTCAAAGAGGCTCAAACAGGGAGCACAGTCCACATTTTGTGGTATTGTTATCTTTTTCAAGATCGCGCTATGGCCACAATCGCTGCTCCTCCATTGCAGCGTGCTATTAAGTCGAATTGCCGACGCAGCCGCATACTGCCTACCCAATATGTCCAACGGTATCAGGTGGAGGAGGATTTCTAATGCAGCCGTAGATGTAGTACGAAGAGCACCAGTGATGCACATCGACGCCATTCTCTGTACCTTCGTGATAAAGACACGGTTCGCTTTCGTTTCTAAAGCAGGCCACCAGACAATGATTCCATACAGCAAAATTGGACGCACCACTGCTGTATAGATCCAATGAACGACTTGAGGGCTAAAACCCCATCGTTTTCCAATGGCCCTTTTACAGGAATACAAAGCAATCCTTGCTTTTCTCACCCGTTCCTCAATATTACGCCTGAAATTCAGCTTCCTATCTAGAAATACTCCAAGATACTTGGCTCCATCTGAGAAGGTGATTTCAGTACCGTCCAGAGAAATAGGATCAAAAGCAGGAATCTTATTTTTCCTTGTAAACAAAACAAGCTCTGTTTTACTAGGATTAACTCCTAGACCACAGTCTCTTGCCCATTTAGACAGATCTTTCAGAGAACCCTGAAGAATGTCCCGCAATGTTGGCAGATGCTTCCTCTTTACCGCTCTCGCGACATCGTCAGCATATGCGACAACATGACAACCACGTGCTTCTAGAGATAGTAGCATTGAATTCAGTGCCAGGTTCCAAAGAAGCGGCGAAAGAACACCTCCTTGTGGTGTGCCCCTATTGACCAATCGAGATATGAAGGACGCTCCCAATTCAGACGTTATACGTCTATTGGCAAGTAGGTTTTCGACCATTAAAACGATTTCACGCTTTACTCCCAGACCAGACAATGCCAATATTATCGATTCTGGGATGACATTATTAAAAGCCCCCTCAATATCAAGAAAGGCCACCATAGTGTACTCCTTTACCGAAAGCGATCTCTCGATGGTACCAACGAGCTCATGAAGAGCTGTTCCGTTGATCGTCCCTTGCTGTATGCATGTTGCTTTGTCGAAAGCAACCTCGGGTCAATCACTCTACGCAAATATGGGTCTATCATTCGTTCCATTGTCTTTAACAAAAAAGAAGACAGACTAATTGGTCTGAAATCCTTCGGAGCTGTGTGGGAACTTTTCCCAGCCTTCGGGATAAATACGACTCTGGTATCCCTCCATTTTAAAGGAATATACGACCAGTTGATGCATGCTGTGTATAGATTATACAGCAACGGGGCTATATAGTCCGACACTTGCTACAACTCAGCCGGGATTATACCATCAGGTCTCGGGGATTTATAGGGCTTGAAGCTTTTTATCGCCAGATTAATGTTGGCATATTTATTATGTCCGAAGCAATTTCAGATGCTTGGGCGTCAGAACGTTCCAAAGCTTGAAACGGCGTCATGGAATTGCCCGGAAAATGCGTGTTTAAAAGGAGATCCACCGACTCTCCACTGGAGGAAAAACACACCCCATTAGGATCATTCAGGTATCCCAGAGTGCAAGGTGAAAAAGCCAGAACCTTGCGCAGCCTGGATGCCTCAGAAACGTCTTCTATGTTTCCACAGAAGTTTTTCCAAGAATCAAATTTTGCATTTCTGATCATCTTCTTATAACTCTTAAGTTGCAGCCTGTATGCAGACCAGTCCTCGTCCGCTCTTGAAAATTTAGCTTATTAAAGAGCTTTCTGCAGGAATCTCTGCTCGTTTGACCACCAAGGTGGCTTTGAAAGGACGTACTTACCTTCTTTTTACTGATATGTAAAAATAATAAAATAGTAAAATTAGGGGAGATCCTCCTCTTTCATTTGCTATCACTAGCGGCATCCTAGGACAATTTCAAATATTAAAAAAAATATTTTATTAAATTTAAAAACTAAAACTGTGAAGTCCTTTTAAAAGAAAACAAGATCACGAAATGAAAAACTGTAAATTTAGTTTTACCACAGTTAGTAGTTTCAAACGTATATTATACAGTTCGTATTTAACGATTTTTGTTTTTCATTTTTATCGAACGGTGTTACATTTGATATGGATAATTGCTTAAATTTTTCTTAGGGAAAATTTTTCAGAATCTGAGTCGTTTTCTATACGGAAAATGTCTCAGAATCTAAGACTTTTTCTAGACGCAATTTCTTGAAAAATGTCGCAGAATCTAAGATTTTTTCTATACGCAAAATGTCTCAGAATGTAAGGCTTTTTGTATGTATGTATTCGAATCTGATACTTTTCCATACGAAAAATGTTTCAGAATCTGAGACTTTTTTTAAACGAAAAATTTCTCGGAATGAGATTTTTTCTATACGAAATATGTCCTAAAATCTGAGACTTTTCTATACGAAAAATGTTTGTTAGCTTAGGAAAAAACGTATCTTAATATCAAAATTCTATAAAAATATTTTTTTTATTTCTTTGTATGGCAACCCTTGCCTATAATTTATGCCATTCTTTACAATCTCTCTTGAAGGTATAGAACATGAAGGTATTTAAATGGTGTTAAACCATCGCTCTTGTACGTTGAAGATAGTAGTAGAAAATGGTTAAGATATTATAGATGCTAGAATAGTTAAATTGTAATAATTTTCTTCTTTCCGAATTAGAAAAAGACTTGTTGTTTAGTTTATTGATTTTATTTGATTAAAAAAAACTTAATTCAAAAACATAACTTATAAATAACCTATGAGAAGTTCTTAACATAATCTAGAACTCTCTCTATGAGTGACTCAGTAGTTTCACTCAATAACTTAAAGTATTCAATGCATTTAGACTTAATTATAACTCCTCCCACATTCTTTCTCTCTGTATTAAAAATGCACATGCATATATTGAAGTTTGAACTCTTTCCAAAATCCAAACTTGAAACTAAAAATGAAAGTGTCATTGCACTGCATTTAACAAATCAAAACAAAAACAGAGAATTGGGTTATTGGTATCAAAGCGATGACCAAACTCATATATCGAAGTATGACTCAATATTTTGAGGAATTACATGAAAACAAAAATGCATTGAAATGTATGCAATTGTAGAAGTCATAGTATTTTCAGTTTTACGCTATACTGTGCGATTATTGAATATGTATTCAATATATATTCATTACACCCCACGCGTTTTAGAAAAATCATATAGTTTGTTGTTAAAGAAACTATAGGATTTCGAATAGTCGGTGGCCTTCAAAGTGTAAGTAAAATTTAATTGCTTTTAGTATTATCAAATTTCATACTTATATTTCCTTTTTTTTTCCATTGTTGAAAAAGAAAAAAAAATATGTGATTTGTGCCTTCTACATTTGTATACCTACATTAAATTTAGTCTAAAAAAAAATTTTCGTTCTACTAATATCATTTTACAATTTAAGTGTTTTGGTTAAAAACAAATTTATATGGGGTTTTTTTTTTTTTACATATATTTTTTTTTTATAATCTTATTTTTTTTAAAATTTATTAAACAAACAAAAAAATTCATTGCACATATATCATGTTGCTTCTTAAGTGTTTTGTTATTGTACTTTTTTTTTTTTTGTATTATACATTTGGTTCTTTTTTGTTTTTTTTTTTTTTTTTATTTGGGTTATTTTCTGTTGTATATTTTTAGTAAATTTTTATGCACAACCCTTTCTTTGTTGTTCATGTTTATAGTTACATTTAAATCATTGATATTGATAATTTTGTACGGACCGTGGTATGGTGGTTCGCTTTTCTTTCTATTACCTACTTTAACTAAAACTAAATCCCCTATTTTTAATTCTATGCTATTTTCCTTATCTAGAGATTTTATACTTCTCTTATTTTTTACTACTTCTATCATGTTTCTAGCCTTTTCTAATGAATGTTTTAATCTCACCTTGAGTTCGTTCGCGTAATTTTCAAAATTGTATACCTTATCATCACTAAAAATATGTTCCCCTGGTAGTCTTGCTATTTTCCCAAAAACTAGTTCAAATGGAGAATATTCAGTGTCAACATGTGGCGTTATATTATAAGCAAATGAATAGTATGGTATCCAATCATTCCATTTGTCATCATTCACAAAAGATAAAAAATACTCGTTTAAAACTCGATGGTTTCTTTCAACTGTACCTAAAGTTTCATGATGGTATGGAGTTGAAAATTTTTGTTCTATTTTCAATAGACTACATATTTCCTTCATTAGTTCGTTTGTGAATTCAGTGCCTCTGTCTGATTTCAATGTTTTAAATATACCGTATTTTAATACGAGGTTTTCAATCAGTGCCTTTGCAATGGATTTGGCCTCTTTTGTTTCCATTGGGACTGCTATAATGTATTTAGTTAAATCACACTGCATTGTCAGTATGTATCGATAATTGTCAGAAGGACGTAGTGGACCAACTGTATCAATAACCACAGTACTGAAACTTTCTGTCGGTGTGTCTGTTTTACATAGTGGTTCTTTAGTGTGTCTTATTTGTTTGTTTCTTTGACAAAGATCACACGTTGAAACGTATTTCTTAACCATTTTAAACATATTCTTCCATATGTATTTTTGTTTTAATTTCAATAGAGTCTTTCTTACTCCAAAATGACCTCCGCATGGTGTATTATGATACAATTCGATTAGTTCATATTTTTTTTCATCATTTAAAATTTTCTGAGGATTTGTATATAAAAGAATTCTGACGTCATTATTTTTAATTTTATTAAATTTTTCCTTCATTTTCCCATGGGTTATTATTGAAAATATTTCGTCACCTTTTTCTAGTGCGAATGTTTTACAATTCAATCTGCTTAACTCAGATGACAGCTTCTCCAAGATACTATCTAGATAATATGGATTATTACTACATCTTACGCGCGTTTCGTTCACAGAATGATTGTTTTCAATTTTTAATTCTTTAGTCGACTTTTCTAATATAAATTTCAATTTTCTCGCAAGTTTTATTTCATTTATGGATGTACAGTCCCACATTTTGAGTTGATCAGGCTCAGCAGGTGATGATTCATCCTTTTCCTCATGTATAGCTTTATTGTGTATCATTTTATTTTTCATTCCTCGTGTTATCACCAGTGATTTTTTTATTGATTCGTCAATTACGTGAGGTATCATGGTTTTTAGTACATCAGAGTCCAAATTTACTCTAGAAAGTGCGTCTGCGTTTGTGTTGTTAATCCCTTTTTTGTATATTATATGAAAATCGTAGTCAGACAATTCTAACCGAATTCTGGTTAATTTGGAACTAGGGTTCTTATGAGAAAACAAAGATACTAGTGGACGATGGTCAGTCACCACAATAAATTTTCTTCCATATAGATATGGACGGAAAAATTGTATTCCCCAGTATATACCAAGTAATTCTTTTTCTATTACCGGTTTGTTCCTCTCATGCTTATTCAGAGAACGACTTGCAAAAGATATTGGTCTGTCAATTCCAATTTCTCCTTGTGATAGTATGGCTCCTAAAGCAAAATTAGATGCATCCGTTGTCAGTATGAATGGCCTTTCGAAATCAGGATATTGTAAAATTGGTGGACTAATCAATTTTCCTTTTAAAGTTTCAAATGCCTTTTGACATTGTTCTGTCCATTCAAATTTTGTACCTTTTTTTAACAAAGCATTTAAACAGCTTGCTACGTCAGCAAAATTCTTAACGAATCGTCTGTAATAATTGCAAAATGCCACAAATCATCTAACATCATCAGCACTTTCCGGAACTGGATATTTATTTATAGCATCAAATTTTGAAGGATCGGGTTTGATTCCATTAGGAGTGATCAAATGACCAAGATATACCACCTCTGGTTTCAAAAAACAACATTTGCTCGGATTTAGTTTTAAGTTGTATTTCTCCAATCTATTAAGAACTTTTACCAGATTTGTGTTATGATGTTTAAGACTACATCCAAAAACTATAATATCATCAACATATAAAAAAAGCTTCAGACTCTAAACCCGATAGAGCTATAGTCAGCATGCGCTGAAAACTATTTGATGATATTTTTAGACCAAAAGGTAGCCTAGTATACTGGTAATGACCATTAGGTGTCGAAAATGCTGTACATGGTCGAGACCGTTGATCAAGTTCTATTTGATGAAATGAACTAGTCATATCTAACGTTGAAAAATATTTGGCTCTTCCAAGTTTATCCAATATGTCGTCTAAACGTGTTAACGGAAATTTATCATTGACGATTTTATCATTCAGTTTTCTAAAATCAACAACCAATCTCCATTTTTTTTAGATCTGTCTGTCCCTTTTTAGGAACTAACAATAGTGGAGCATTGTATGGACTAATTGATGGTTCAATGACGTTACTTTGTAAAAGTCCTTGCACTTGAGAATTTATTTCTTCAGTGTGCGTATGTGGTAAGCGGTAGTTTTTTATATATACAGGAGTTTTATCGTGTAGATTTATTGTTTGCTTATAAAAATTATTCGTTGTTAAATCTTCGTCGTCCAGATGGAATGTTGATTGAAAATTTTTTAATATTGTTACTAATTCTCGTTTATTCGTATCATCTAGATCGTCAAGTTTTAGATTCTTCAACAACTTCTTAAATCTTTCATCTGTATATTTCTTCTTATCTACATCCCTTACTACTGAACAAATTTCATAGTTTCGTAATGGGACGGTTTCCACCTTCATGTTGTCCACGACTATCGCTTCATCCGTAACGTTCAACAATTTTACATGTTGGTATCCATTTTTGGGTATAATTGCATTTGCCAAGTAGACACCCTTAATAATTTCTCGATTTAACACTACTGCATCTTCTTCCAATCTTATAGTGAAAGGTAAAATCATCTCACTTCTTCGTGGTATTATCACCTGATTGATATTGAAAGCACTATCATGTATTGGTATCGTGATACATTCACCGTTTATGTCGAATGTTATGACGTATCTATCATAGTCGATATTGCATTTGTACTTTGACAGAAAATCTCTGCCTAGAATTCCATCAGTGCCAATTGGGATACTATTCGCAACTAATTGCACATTTTGTTCAATTATTATGTCATTTATATTTATTTTTATTATAGTGGAACCAAAAGATTTTATAATTTCTTTTGAAATTCCGGTTAAATTGCAATATTCATCTGGATTTTCCTCATAACGATATAAAAATTTTTCCTTACATAGTGAGACATCTGCACCCGTGTCTATTAAGAATGTAAGTTGATTATCCGCATCTAAAACGTTTAATCTTACGTAATTTCTGAGGTTAGATGATATGCTAAATATTTTATTACTGCTTATTGGGCTGCTTCCGAAGATACTGGTCTTGCGATCTCCGGAGTTTGCGCGTTTCCCTGGTTTTGTACCTGGTTTACGTTTCGGTTCCTGTTGTTATTTCCATTGTTCCTATTATTTCCTCTGTTTCCATTACCATTTCCTCTATAATTGTTGTTATTGCCATTGTTGTTATTATTATTGTTGTTGTTGTTATTCTGGTATCGGTTGCTGTTAGTGCTATTATTCTGGTATCCGTTGCCATTATTGGTATTGTTTCTGTAGCGGCTATTACCTCTATTGTTGTTGTTATTGTAGTAGTTACGATCTCGGTTACCATAATTGTTTCGACTACTGTTGAAATTACCCCTATTATTATAATTGGAATTCCCATTCAATCTATGGTTTCTTCCCAAGTTTCTATTATTTCCTCTATACCTAGTGGGTTGAGAATTTTGGTAAAATACACTTTTCTGTTTCACACGAGAGGCAGCCCTCTCAGCTATTTTAAGTGCGTCAGTAAATGTCGTAACCTGACTGGCGTCAATAGTAGAAATTACTTGCTGGTCTTGTAAACCATTTATAAAAGTATTAAAAGCTATTTTGTTGTTGGTGTTAATCACTGTTGCTCTATTGGCTTCCCCCTCTTCGGATATCTGAATTTCGTTTAGTTCAGAAACAAGACTCTCAATCTTCGTAGAGAAACCGGCAAGGTTGTTATTCCGTTGCGTCAATCCAGTAAGTTCATTTAAAATGGTATTCGAGCTTTTCATTGGTTCGTATGCCTTTTCAAGTGCTCTAATCAATTCCGCGATTGATGTGGGCACCACATCTTGTTTAATTCTATTTTGAACTTTAAGGTCCAATCTAGATTTAAAAACAAAATTAAAAAAATAATTTTTCTTTTCCTGGGGAATGGTCTGTTCAACCATTTCCAGGTTTGTGGTAAAACCATGAAGTTCCTCCCTTTTACCAGAAAAAATTGGAACCAATTTTGTAACGGCGGATAGTTCATTTATTCCCATGTTTAATACTATAATTCCCTGTCCTTTTTCCGAATTACTTTTCTTTTTATTATGTTGTTCTAAAACTTCTATTGTCTCTGTTCTTAGTTTCTTGAATTTGTTCAAAGTTTTCTGTCCAATATCACCCTCAATTTTTTCGCTAACCAAAATATCTTCCAATTCCCTACTTAAGCTTTCTATTTCTTGTAACTTCGCGTCAATTGTCTCTTGAGAATAAGGACGGTTCAAAGATTTCTTCGCATTGGCTAATAAAATTTCTAATGATTGAATGATTTTCTCCATGTGAGAGAAAAAATTGAAAAAATTGTAAAAAAAAATTTATTGTTTGGATTTCACCCAAAAAAAAAAATTGATTCAATTAATCGGGAAAAAAAATATTTTATATTATCCCTTTTTTCTTTTGTTCTTAGATGCTACAATTTCAATATATATTACAAATTTTCTTATTTATTAATTTTCATTTTATACAAAAAAAAAATGTTTAAAAATTTCATATTTGTTATTTTTATACCCTCCACTCTGGTGATAGAGGGTATATATAAGTTTGTCATTCCGTATGTAACACATTGAAATATTGGTTTAGGACCCCATAAAGTATATATATTCATGATCCTTGATCGATTTTAAGTCGATCTAGCGATGTCCGTCTGTCTGTCTGTCTGTCTGTCTGTCTGTCTGTCCGTCCGTCTGTCTGTCTGTCTGTTGAAATCACGTTTTTGGCAATACTCCGAAACCGATTTAAACGCTTGGGGTACCAAAAGTTGCGTAATTTTGCCAGGCAAAAACTGGTGTATTTTTTTTTTTTAAATCGGTTAAGTATTTTAAAAGTTATGAGCGAATTACTAAAAAACACATCGTTTTTTTCAACATAACCCTAAATTAACTCATATTTTGTGTGATCCATAAGAAAGAAAACGGAAATGAAAAAAAAAACTGAGAAAAAGGAAAAAAATCTTTACAAAAAAGCTTTAAAATATGTAAAACAAAATCTAAATTTAATTAAAAAAAGTTCGTTAAGTAATAATAAAAAAATTAATAGTTATTTTTATATAGCATGTGTGTGTGTGTGTCCATTTTTTGCTTCGTCATATTAACGGGGTTGCCAGACTTTTTTTTGGCTTTGTCGCCAAATCGGATGTAAAATACCGCCAAAATTCAATTTTGTTCAGATTTCTTAAAAAAAAAAAATATTTTCATTTAAAAAAATTAATTTTGTTAAATAATAAAAGACAGAAATAAACTTTATGGCAAAAATCGCCCAAATCCGGAAAATTTATGTATATAAAAGAGTAATATGACTGACTGACATACTCATTCATCATCGGCCAGCCCAAACCGCTGAAGTTAGAGACTTGAAATTTGGACTGTAGTTTGACTCTCAGGAATAAAGATCCACTAAGGTTGGAATTTTGCCAATGTTGATTCTAAGGGGGTAAAAAGGGTAAAAAACTGTACTTTTGGTACTTTTAATATCTCCCGATATAATGGTCATAAAGACTTGAAATTTGGACTGTATGTTACCCTCCCGCAATATAGATCCACTATGGCTGGAGTTTAGCCAATGGTAAGGTGGTAAAAATGGTAAAAACTGTACTTTTGGTACTTTTTAAATCTTCTGATATAATGATCATAGAGACTTGAAATTTCGGACTGTATGTTCACCTCCCGGAATATAGATCCATTAAGGCTGGATTTTTGCCAGTGTTAATTCTAAGGGGGTCAAAAGGGTAAAAAACTGTACTTTTGGTGCTTTTTATATCTCCTGAAATAATGGTCATAGAAACTTGAAATTTGGACAGTATGTTCACATCCTAGAATATAGATCCAGTACGGCTGGATTATTCCCAATGTTGATTCTAAGAGGGTAAAAAGGGGAAAAAAATCTGTACTTTTGGCACCTTTTATATTTCCTTAAAAAATTGTCACATAGACTTGAAATTTGGACTGTATGTTCACCTCCCGGAATATAGATCCCCTAAGGCTGGGTTTTTGCCAATGATTTTTCTAATAGGGTAAAAAGGGTAAAAATATGTACTTTTGTTACACTTTATATTTCCTTAAATAATGGTACTAGAAAATGGAAATTTGCAATGTCGGTTCACCTTCCGGAAAAAAGATTCACTAAGGCTCGGGTTTTGCCAATGTTGATTCTACTGAGGTAAAATGGGTAAAAAGTACTTTTGGTACTTTTTTTTATTTACTGAAATTTTATTCAAACTTGAAATTTAGAATGTAGGATCCTTTAGTGAAATAAAACATTCTGGAACAAGTACTTTCCGAAAATTCTGTACCGTTTTCAAAAAGTACCTTTTATAAAAAGTACCTTTTATAAAAGGTGCCTTTATAAAAAGTATCTTTTATAAAAAGTACCTTTTATAAAAAGTACATTTTATAAAAAGTACCCTTTATAAAAAGTACCTTTCATAAAAAGTACCTTTTATAAAAAGTACCTTTTATAAAAAGTACCTTTTATAAAAAGTACCTTTTATAAAAAGTACCTTTTATAAAAAGTACCTTTTATAAAAAGTACCTTTTATAAAAAGTACCTTTTATAAAAAGTACCTTTTATAAAAAGTACCTTTTATAAAAAGTGCCTTTTAAAAAAAGTACCTTTTATAAAAAGTACCTTTTATCAAAAGTACCTTTTATAAAAAGTACCTTTTTTAAAAAGTACCTTTAATAAAAAGTATATTTTATAAAAAGTACCTTTTATTCAAAGTACCTTTTATAAAAAGTACCTTTTATAAAAAGTATCTTTTATAAAAAGTACCTTTTATAAAAAAAAACTTTTATAAAAAATACCTTTTATAAAAAGTACCTTTTGTAAAAAGTACCTTTTGTAAAAAGTACCTTTTATAAAAAGTACATTTTATAAAAAGTACCTTTTATAAAAAGTACCTTTATAAAAAGTACCTTTTATAAAAAGTACCTTTTATAAAAAGTACCTTTTATAAAAAGTACCTTTTATAAAAAGTACCTTTAATAAAAAGTACCTTTTATAAAAAGTACCTTTTATAAAAAGTACCTTTTATAAAAAGTACCTTTTATAAAAAGTACCTTTTATAAAAAGTACCTTTTATAAAAAGTACCTTTTATAAAAGTAAAGTGAAATAAAACATTCTGGAACAAGTACTTTCCGAAAATTCTGTACCGTTTTCAAAAAGTACCTTTTATAAAAAGTACCTTTTATAAAAGGTGCCTTTATAAAAAGTATCTTTTATAAAAAGTACCTTTTATAAAAAGTACATTTTATAAAAAGTACCCTTTATAAAAAGTACCTTTCATAAAAAGTACCTTTTATAAAAAGTACCTTTTATAAAAAGTACCTTTTATAAAAAGTACCTTTTATAAAAAGTACCTTTTATAAAAAGTACCTTTTATAAAAAGTACCTTTTATAAAAAGTACCTTTTATAAAAAGTACCTTTTATAAAAAGTACCTTTTATAAAAAGTACCTTTTATAAAAAGTACCTTTTATAAAAAGTACCTTTTATAAAAAGTACCTTTTATAAAAAGTACCTTTTATAAAAAGTACCTTTTATAAAAAGTACCTTTTATAAAAACTACCTTTTATAAAAAGTGCCTTTTAAAAAAAGTACCTTTTATAAAAAGTACCTTTTATCAAAAGTACCTTTTATAAAAAGTACCTTTTTTAAAAAGTACCTTTAATAAAAAGTATCTTTTATAAAAAGTACCTTTTATTCAAAGTACCTTTTATAAAAAGTACCTTTTATAAAAAGTATCTTTTATAAAAAGTACCTTTTATAAAAAAAAATTTTATAAAAAATACCTTTTATAAAAAGTACCTTTTGTAAAAAGTACCTTTTGTAAAAAGTACCTTTTGTAAAAAGTACCTTTTATAAAAAGTACATTTTATAAAAAGTACCTTTTATAAAAAGTACCTTTATAAAAAGTACCTTTTATAAAAAGTACCTTTTATAAAAAGTACCTTTTATAAAAAGTACCTTTTATAAAAAGTACCTTTTATAAAAAGTACCTTTTATAAAAAGTACCTTTTATAAAAAGTACCTTTTATAAAAAGTACCTTTTATAAAAAGTACCTTTTAAAAAAAGTACCTTTTATAAAAAGTACCTTTTATAAAAAGTACCTTTTATAAAAAGTACCTTTTATAAAAAGTACCTTTTATAAAAAGTACCTTTTATAAAAAGTACCTTTTATAAAAAGTGCCTTTTATAAAAAGTACCTTTTATAAAAATAACCTTTTATAAAAAGTACCTTTTATAAAAAGTACCTTTTATAAAAAGTACCTTTTATAAAAAGTACCTTTTATAAAAAGTACCTTTTATAAAAAGTACCTTTTATAAAAAGTACCTTTTATAAAAAGTACCTTTTATAAAAAGTATCTTTTATAAAAAGTACCTTCTATAAAAAGTACCTTTTATTAAAGGTACCGAAAGTACACTTTTTGGTACTTTTTTATTTCCTGAGGTATAAATAAAACAAACTTTTTTGTTTTTTAAATCATCACATTGGTGGAGGGTATTTAAAGATTCGGCACAGCCGAATATAACTTTCTTACTTGTTTTTTTTTTTGTTTTTTACTGCAACAGTCCAGCCCTTGCTTGCTGTCTTCGTATTTGTTTCTTTACGTATCTTTTCAGGTATCGTACAATCACCGCTAGCGTGACACCCACGCATATAAGTATTATTACTTCGACACTCACGCTTACTGCTGTTGGAGCGTTAGCCGTGGCAGAAATCACCTCGTTAATTTTAGTTTGGGTGCTGCCCATTACTCTTAGATTTCCTCTTCTTTTTTTCTTCTTTTATCACCCGTTTGAGGTTTGATATTTTGTTCCTTAGAAATATCTTTTCCTTTTCCTCCTTGGTGTAAGATAATACGTGTAGAGCCACACGTAGTTCCTTTTTGTTTCTATTTATGACACCTCCTCTAGATTTCTGTAGATTTGGTAGAGGGAAAATCGGGATTTTGGGTTCTTCTTGGGGATTTTTTATGATTTTTAATATTTTCGGTTTTGGACCGAGATTCAGTATCCTGGGTTTTTCTTCTTCAGGAATATCTTTTAGCAGGTTTCCCCAGCGTTCCTCTGCTTTCTTTACCTCTTCTAGGATCTCCTCTAGCGATTGCTCCATTTACCAAAAGAAACACGAAAGAAATACAAACACGAAAAACACGCACAAGCACTGAAACTTAAAATCCAAATATACTAAAAGAATCAACTAAGCATAAGCTGTGTTTGTTGAAACCTTCATGTATAGATGGTTTTTTTTCTTTTTTTTTTTTTACACCGAAGCAACAGGATAGTTAAGCATTTGCATGCTATTTGTACTATCTATGCTTCTAAGCAGTGGGATAGTTTAGCATTTGCATGCTATTTGTACTATCTATGCTTTTTTTTTTTTTTTATTATTTCGGGAACAGCAGGATCAACTTTGCAGCATCAGTATTAGCAGGATCACAGGAAAAGTTTCAGGATCAGCAGTGGTAAGATCAGGATCACGGGAACATTGGCAGGATCAGCAATTGGAAGATCAGGATCACAGGAACAGTGGCAGGATCGCCATGTAATAATTTTCTTCTTTCCGAATTAGAAAAAGACTTGTTGTTTAGTTTATTGATTTTATTTGATTAAAAAAAACTTAATTCAAAAACATAACTTATAAATAACCTATGAGAAGTTCTTAACATAATCTAGAACTCTCTCTATGAGTGACTCAGTAGTTTCACTCAATAACTTAAAGTATTCAATGCATTTAGACTTAATTATAACTCCTCCCACATTCTTTCTCTCTGTATTAAAAATGCACATGCATATATTGAAGTTTGAACTCTTTCCAAAATCCAAACTTGAAACTAAAAATGAAAGTGTCATTGCACTGCATTTAACAAATCAAAACAAAAACAGAGAATTGGGTTATTGGTATCAAAGCGATGACCAAACTCATATATCGAAGTACTAGCTTACCATCCCGGTACTTCGTTACCGGTTGCATTGAATACCGAATAATAGAAGGATCAGGATTACTCTATGATTTCAAAAAATTCCCCTAGGTAGTCTTTGTTTTATTTACTTGTGGACGTTTACGTCTTTCATAAAATAATATTTCAATGAATAATTTAAACAATACAATTTGAATAACTTCGCTGGTACGTTATCATGTGCGTTCCGGTGAAAAAAAAAAATATTGACAATTTTCGAGCCCTTATATCAGGTTTTTGGATTTCAAGTGAATAAATATTTCAGTGAAAAAAGAAATGGGAATAAAAATAAGTTTGAGTGAAAAAACATATAGAGAGAAAAAATATGGAATAAAAAAAGTTAAATACGATAAATTTGAGTAAAAAGTATCATTCCATATTGTTCCCTGCTCTATTTAATTTCGATCCCCGTTCTACTCCATTTCATTTCCAATTCCATCTCCTTTTGTTCCATGCAAGTTTCATTCCTCTCCGTATAATATGCGTTAAAGAAATAAAAATTTATATTGTCGTTATTTTATAGATATGAAAAGTATCATTTTACACCACTTTTACCAGGTACCCCTTTTTATCCTAAATTTTAAATTTTAAAATATGGCTGTTATTTCTGGGGCTTTTAGTTTAATAGTTAGATAGGTAAAAATAACCATTTGCCACCTCTTCCCTTAAAATTAAATTTTCCAAAAAACCTTTTTTTTTTGTGCTAGTTGATCCTATATTTAAAATATCAAGTTTCTGAACCATTATTTCAAGAAATATAAGAATAACCAAATTTACACTTTTTTATCCCCTTTACAATCAGTCGCGACCCTTAGAAACAGAATTTCCTAAAATAAAGCATTCAAAATTTCAGTGCCTAGGATCATTACTTCATGAAATATAAAAAAGTATAAAAAAACCCTTTTTTATACCTCTAGAAACGGATTTTTTTTTAAATACTTTAGCAGAATGTTTTTTCACCGAAGTACCCTACATTCCAAAATTCAAGCTTCTAAGGTCATTATTATAGGAACAAAAAAAGTACCAAAAGTACACTTTCTTACCCCCGTTAGAAACGGAATTTCCAAAAAGTATTTCTTCCAGAATGTTTTTTTCTTCATCGAAAAATCCTACATTCCATATTTCAATTTTCTAGGATCATTGTTTCAGCACTTTCGGTACTTTTAATAAAAGGTACTTTATATTAAAGGTAATTTTTGTAAAAGGTACTTTTTATAAAAAGTACTTTTTATAAAGGGTACTTTTTATAAAAGGTACTTTTTATAAATGGTACTTTTTATAAAAGGTACTTTTTATAAAAGGTACTTTTTATAAAAGGTACTTTTTATAAAAGGTACTTTTTATAAAAGGTACTTTTTATAAAAGGTACTTTTTATAAAAGGTACTTTTTATAAAAGGTACTTTTTATAAAAGGTACTTTTTATAAAAGGTACTTTTAATAAAAGGTACTTTTTATAAAAGGTACTTTTTATAAAAGGTACTTTTTATAAAAGGTACTTTTTATAAAAGGTACTTTTTATAAAAGGTACTTTTTATAAAAGGTACTTTTTATAAAAGGTACTTTTTATAAAAGGTACTTTTTATAAAAGGTACTTTTTATAAAAGGTACTTTTTATAAAAGGTACTTTTTATAAAAGGTACTTTTTATAAAAGGTACTTTTTATAAAAGGTACTTTTTATAACAGGTACTTTTTATAAAAGGTACTTTTTACAAAAGGTACTTTTTATAAAAGGTACTTTTTATAAAAGGTACTTTTTATAAAAGGTACTTTTTATAAAAGGTACTTTTTATGAAAGGTACTTTTTATAAAAGGTACTTTTTATAAAAGGTACTTTTTATAAAAGGTACTTTTTATAAAAGGTACTTTTTATAAAAGGTACTTTTTATAAAAGGTACAGAATTTTCAGAAATTACTTGTTCCAGAATTTTTTATTTCACTAAAGGATTCTACTTTCTAAATTTCAAGTTTGAATGACCATTATTTTAGTAAATAAAAAAAAGTACCAAAAGTACACTTTTTTACCCATTTTACTCCTGTAGAATTTACATTGGCAAAAACCTAGCCGTAGTGAATCTTTTTTCCCGGAAGTGAACCGAAATTGCAAATTTCAAGTTTCTAGTACCATTATGTCAGGAGATATAAAAAGTACCAAAAGTACAGTTTTTTACCCCCTCAGAATCAACACTGGCGAAAATCCAGCCTTAGTGGATCTATATTTCGGGAGGTGAACATACAGTCCAAATTTCAAGTCTCTATGACCATTATTTCAGGAGATATAAAAAGTACCAAAAGTACAGATTTTTACCCTTTTTACCCCCTTAGAACCAACATTGGCAAAAACCCAGCCTTACTGGATCTAAATTTCATAATGTAAACATACAGTCCAAACTTCCAGTCTCTATGACCATTATTTCAGGAGATATAAAAAGTACCAAAAGTACAGTTTTTTACCCTTTTTACCCCCTTGGAATCAACACTGGCAAAAATCCAGCCTTAGTGGATCTATATTTCGGGAGGTTAACATTCAGTCCAAATTTCAAGTCTCTATGACCATTATTTCAGGAGATATAAAAAGTACCAAAAGTACAGATTTTTACCCTTTTTACCCCCTTAAAACCAACATTGGCAAAAACCCAGCCTTACTGGATCTAAATTCCATAATGTAAACATACAGTCCAAATTTCAAGTCTCTATGACCATTATTTCAGGAGATATAAAAAGTACCAAAAGTACAGTTTTTTACCCTTTTTACCCCCTTAGAATCAACACTGGCAAAAATCCAGCCTTAGTGGATCTATATTTCGGGAGGTGAACATACAGTCCCAATTTCAAGTCTCTATGACCATTATTTCAGGAGATATAAAAAGTACCAAAAGTACAGTTTGTTACCCTTTTTACCCCCTTAGAATCAACACTGGCAAAAATCCAGCCTTGGTGGTTCTATATTCCTGGAGGTGAACATGCAGTCCAAATTTCAAGTCTCTACGACCATTATTTCAGGAGATATAAAAAGTACCAAAAGTACAGTTTTTTACCCTTTTTACCCCCTTAGAATCAACATTGGCAAAAATCCAGCCTTAGTGGATCTATATTCCGTGAGGTGAACCTACAGTCCAAATTTCAAGTCTCTAGCTTCAGCGGTTTGGGCTGGGCGATGATGAATCAGTCAATAAGTCAGTCAGTCAGTCAGTCAGTCAGTCAGTCAGTCACGTTACTCTTTTATATATATAGATGACTCAATATTTTGAGGAATTACATGAAAACAAAAATGCATTGAAATGTATGCAATTGTAGAAGTCATAGTATTTTCAGTTTTACGCTATACTGTGCGATTATTGAATATGTATTCAATATATATTCATTACAAAATAAGTACCTACAAATATGTACTATATACAATGAGTAATCCAGCAACAAAAAAAATCTTTAAAAACCACACATTTACAACACACACACATACATAAATAAAATAATCTACAAGAAACATATTCTTTAGCAAATTGGTACAATTCATCCTTTTACACTTGTTTTTTGTCTAAGGCTTTTCATTCTTTTATACATTTTCATAAATTTTATATCCGTTTTTTATATTTGTATGTGTGTTTGTAGTTGCTGTTTTTATTATTATTATTTTTTTTCTTTTCGTTTTCTAACGGAAGTCAATTTTCAAATGTGTTTTAATATTTATTTACATTTGTGTGTTTTTGGTTGCCATCGAACATTGTAATATGGATTTCAAACATGTTTGACAGCTAACTTTAGTGGGATATGAACAAAAAGGAAAATAAATCCGCATTGCTATCAGTGATGTAAATGGTGTTATTAATCAAGTAATATGTGAAAAAAGCGCTAGAAGTATTACGAACTTGCTGTTTAATATTTTCTGATATGAAAAATCTTATACATTTTCTATATGTCTTTGAATCTCATAATTTTTCTATAGGAAAAATGTTTCAGAATCTCAGACTTTATCTCGGAAAAAGAATCTCGAAAGAAAACATTTTCTTCCAATATTTCAACATTGAAAAGGTTAAAGACCTAGCTGGTGAAGAACACAAGTAGCACGACAAAAATGTATTTTCGTATAAAAAAAGTTTCAGATTCTGAGGCATTCTTCGTACAGAAAAACAAGTGAAAAACACATTTAAAACCAGGGAATAAACAATTGAAAACCATTCCAGTAATTATTCATTTGTTTTAACTAACATCAACATTTATTTTTGACTGTTGACAAAATTTTCTAAAATAAATAACATTAAACATTAAAAAATAACGTTTTTTTATTCTTTTTTACCAACAAAATCGAAAAAAATACATACGAAAACATTAAAAATTAATTCGAAAACATTAAAAATTAATGATTTCGTAGGTTATTTTTTACAATTTTCTATTGAAATATTTTTAAAAATTTTTTAATAAAATTTTGGGGAATCGACCCCGCAATCAACTACATTCTGGCCAGACACTCTACCCATCGTGACAAAGTCACGTGATACAAACGTGTTTTTATATTTCTATAAATAATTTTTTTTATTTTTTTTTTCAACAAAAAAATAATCTACTTGTGTAGGTAAAAACTAATGATATCTCATTACAAAATACCAAAAATTAAAAAAAAAATACTTAAACAAATCATAAAAATTTAAAGAATAATCAGTAGTTTTTATTTACAGAAAAAAAATAAATTACTTTAAAAATTAAATGTTAATAAAAGTCTTTATTTTTTAGTGTGTTATTTTTGAAACAAACTACAGAAGTAGTCATTAATAAAAACTGAACATCAAACAAATGAACATCAAACTAAAAACAGTTAATGACATAATTTTTTGAGTGTGGCTTTTTTTATGTCAGAGTCTGAGAATTTTCCTATACGAAAAATGTTTCGGAATCTGAAAATTTTTCTATACAAAAAGGTCTCAGAGTCTGAGACTGAGACTTTTTCTATACGAAAAATGTCTAAAGATCTGAGACTTTTTTCATACGAAAAATGTCTCAGAATCTGAGACTTTTTCTGTACGAAAAATGCCTCAGAATCTGAAACTTTTTTTATACGAAAAATTTTTCTAGACGAAAAATTAGTCAGAATCTGAGACTTTTTCTATACGAAAAATGTCTCAGAACCTGAGACTTTTTGTATACGAAAAATGCTTCAGAATCTGAAACTTTTTCTATAGGAAAAATTACTTTTTCTATAGGAAAAATGTCTTAAATTCTGAGACTGTTTCTATACGAAAAATGTCTCAAAATCTGAGACTTTTCTATACGCAAAATATCTCAGAATATGAATCTTTTTCTATACGAAAAATCTCAGAGTCTTATACTTTGCATGCGACAAGTGTCAGAGAATCTGAAAATTTTTATTTTGGAAAAAACTTATACGAACTGTAGACTTTTAAAATCACAGAATCTGAAGCTTTTTCTGTACAAAAAGTATTTTACAATCTGAAACTTTTTATTTAGGAAAAATTGCTATGAACTTGAGTCTTTTGATATAGAACAAATTTCTCCTATAGAAAAAGTCTTAGATGTATTCGAAAATTCTGTTCCATTCTGAGTATTTTTCTGTAAGAAAATGAAAATTTTTCTTAAAAAAAAAATTTAAAAATGTTGGGCCTCTTATATTAGGGGCCCTTGGCATGTGCCCAGTGTGCGCTAATAGTTAAAAGTATATTTGTTCTACCTCGAGGTCCTTATATCTTTTACTAATTAAAACTATGATATTCTAATAGAATAATTTTCAATGAAATTATTTTTATGTTTTTTTAAATTGATTTATGCTTGTGATTTTTGTAAGACTCATTGTTAGTCGACACGTGTTTCGGAATTTGACAGATTCCATTGTCAAGAGTATTTAGCAGATATGAAAACCATATACTACAAGTAGCAAGGGAAATTAAATGACAAATCGCTAATGTTCAAACAAAAATATTTATACATATTCAATTCTGTCCTCATTGAGAATTAGAAGAAGAAAATTTTACATTCTCTTAGCAAAATATTGATCGTCAAAAAAAAAAAATATTAAAAACATGTCATTTGACGATCGTTATCTTACTAAAAGATTGCACAATTTTCAGAGGACTTGAATTTGCATTTATATTAAAGAAAATGCATTCTACAATTGAGTGGAAATTTCAGTTGACCAAATTTTGTGTTATAAAATTTTAAAAATATTACAATAATTTATCTTTAAAAAATTTTTTTTTAAAAAAATATGTATTTATTTTTTATAGCTGTTTAAAAATTGCTCACATGAAGGCTGTTAAGATTTCTTGTCACTCTTCATAATGGTTTAATTTTTTTTTAGTTCTTTCTTAGTTCATTTTTTTGTGGGATCGAAATTTTAATCTAAATTAAGGTTTTTTTTTATAAATTTTTTTCTTACAGAAAATTTTTTATACCCTCCACTCTAGTGATAGAGGGTATATATAAGTTTGTCATTCCGTTTGTAACACCTCGAAATATTGGTCTAGGACCCCATACAGTATATATATTCATGATCCTCGATCGATTTTAAGACGATCTAGCTATGTCCGTCCGTCCGTCTGTCCGTCTATCTGTCTGTTGAAAACACGCTAACTTTTGAAAGACTTTACGGAGGCTCCTGAAGTTTGGCATATATGTTGGGCATTTACCTGGTTAGGTTGGTATTGCAATCCAGCGAAATAGGTCTAGTGGTTCAAAAGTTATGAGCAAATGACTGAATTTCGGCAAGGGTTTTTCGTAAATTTACGAGATAAAAAACAATTCTGAGGATGTTGAAGCCCGACATATATATTTGTAGTTCCCCTGGCCTGGTTCGTTTTGAAGTTCAGCCAAATCGGTCCAGTGGTTCAAAAGTTATTAGCAAATCCGTGAATTTCAGATTAGCTCATCTGAAATTCACGTGTTAAAAACACGTTAAACATGTTTTAAAAACATTGGTAAGTAGAAAAGATAAATTCGACTTGGCCAAATCTATGAATACCCTCCACAATGCCCATTTTAAGTGATAATAAATTTTCTAACGTGAAAAAATAACAGTTTTGATTAGAAATATTTTATTTTGTTTAAAAATTTTTTTTTTAGTAATTTTTGAAAAAAAAAATAATTTACTAATTTTTTTTTGAGTGTAAAATTTTTTTTGAGTGTAAAATTTTTTTCGAGTGTATTTTTTTTTTGTTGTGGTATAAAAATATTTTTGAGTGACAAAAATACGTTGTAAAATATTTTTGTGACTTACCAATGTTTTTAAAACAGGTTCAACGGGTTTTCAACACGTGAATTTTAGGTGAAGCTAATCTGAAATTCACGGTTTTGCTAATAACTTTTGAACCACTGGACCGATTTAGCTGAAATTTAATACGAACGAGGCTGGAGGAACGCAAAATATATATGCCAAGCTTCAGAATCCTCAGGATGTCTATAAATAATTTCATTTTCCAGATTGACCCTCGTAGCACCTTTATTATTTACTCAATTTAGACGCCATTAAGCTTAAATGAAAGCTTAATAAATTACCTACACAACATTTTTTAAAATAATACTCATTTGATAATAATAACGTTTAGTATTGTTAACTTTGTCTTTAACTAATTGCATCTACTATAAAAAAGTTTCCAATGTATTGTCGCCCACTGTATACTTTATGGGGTCCTGGACCAATATTTCGAGGTGTTACAAACGGAATGACAAACTCTATGACTAGAGAGGAGGGTATAAAAAGTACTTTTACATATTTCCCCTCTATTACCATTTATTTTAGAATATTTCTTTAGAAACATTGCCCCTGCCTAAAAATTGTTTCGGTATTAGTTTTTCATTGTTTAAAAAAAATCCCTTTATTGTCATCACTGTTATTTGCGCACGTTGTCAAACTTATTATAAGCTCGTATTTTATGTTGTCGTATGTTGTATTTTCCTTTTTTGCGTTAGTTGTTGTTTTTATTTTTCTTTCGTTTCCATTTTCATTTTCCTTTTTCCCAATTCGTTAGTATTTTTTTCTCATACAGTTAAATCAGTTGTGTTGTAGCTTTTGTTTGTAACGGTTCATTACTGAAACGTTTTTATTTGTGTGAATATTTTTTCAAAGCAAAAAATTAAAAAAAAAATATTTTATTACAAAATATTTGAAAAAGATAAAATTAAATAAATATTGATATTGTGTTTTTCTTTAAAACATAATCAAAAAATGTTATTTATAATATTTCTGCAGTAACAAAACCAAAAAAAAAAACGCGCGTGATTTTTTCTAAAAAAAAAAAGTAAAATCAAGTGAAATTTTAATATAAACAAAAAAAACCGAATGTTTATCAATAAGTGAATGCATCAGTTATACAAAACATAATTTGTAAAAATATCAAAATAAAACGAATGTTTGATTATTAATAATTCTTTCTACATTTTCTAAATAAAACAAAAAAATATTTAAATAATCAAAAGAATATAAAAAAATTTGTAAAATTTGTATAAAAATAAAAATTGATTTTTTTATGCAAAAACAAGTCATCAACACAAGTAAATGGTAAATCTATTTATATAATTTTTAAAGTGTTATAATTGGAAATTATTTTTATAAAAATAAATTTTCAATGTTCCTCATTTTCATTTAATATTTATGAAAAAAAAAATAAAAATAAAACGTAAAATACCGTGTTACCAAATTGTAGGAAATAATATGTAAAAAAAAATGTTTCAAGTTCGTGCTCTATTATTGTCATTTCTCCAAAAAAAAAAACTATAAATAAATCACCATAGAAAACTATAAAAAAAAGGTTTTTACCTGAAAACCATACAAATGTATACACAGAAAAAAATTGTAGAATTTAAGTCAACAAACAACAAATGTTATTGTTTTATATCGAATTTTTAAGATCTCAAAATTTGAGTTTTTGAGATCTCAGTTAAATTTGATTTAGCTAATCTTAAAAACAGATTCGTACTGTTATTACTAAAAATAAGTTTATAAACAAAAGTCAGGAGGAATTTTGCTTAAAGGACTGGTCTTTATGAAATAACAAAAAATAAATCGGCAGTCTCCAGGTTTTAAAATTCGAAATCAAAATCTAAAATGTTAAACTAAATAAAATTGATTATTATTATTAAATAGCACGCACGCCCGAAACTTTGTAACCGCACTCAAAAGAAAACCTTTGCCAAAAAATCTATAAAATGACTTTCAATTTAGAATAACAAATTTTTAGCAGATTTTTCTGCTGAAATGAATCTTTTAGCAGAATTCTCTGCCAATTAATTTCTGAAAACAACCGCTAAGTTTCACAAAGTTTTTGTGTAGAATTTCAGCAGATTATTTTGCTAATTTAACATCTTTTGTTATCTTTTTTTAAGCATTTTTTTAAGTGTCGGCCTTGCAAAAATGAAAATCAGATGTCACTATCTGAAAATCAAAGGTGAACGCATATAAATAGATCCCGCTTAAATGGGTCACCAAATATGTAAGCTTTAATAAATAATGCAAAAGAATAGAAACAAACAATTCACTTAAACATAACAATAGAAAATTCAAAACCACCCTTGGAATGAAGTTTAAAAAGATTTTTTATTATAAGTGTGTATGTTTTGTTACTTTTGTTTTCATTTGTTTCGTGTGTGTGAGCTTGTCAAAACATGTCGATTTATGTATTTTTATACCCTCCACTCTAGTAATAGAGGGTATATATAAGTTTGTCATTCCGTTTGTAACACCTCGAATTATTGGTCTAGGACCCCATAAAGAATATACATTCATGATCCTCGATCGATTCTAAGACGAATTAGCGATGTCCGTCCGTCTGTCTATTGAAAAAACGCTAACTTTTGAAAGGCTTCACAGAGGCTTCTGAAGTTTGGCATACATGTTGGGCATTTACCTGGTCAAATTGGTATTGCAATACAGAGAAATCGGTGCAGTGGTTCAAAAGTTATGAGCAAAAGACAGAATTTCGTGAATTTACGAGATAAAACACAAGGTAACTTCCGAACGAGGGTGCTTTCTGAGGGTGCTGAATGGTTGCATATATATTTATCGTTCCTCTGATCTGGTTCTTTATAAATTTTAGCCAAATCCGAACAGTGGTTCAAAAGTTATAAGCAAAACCTGAATTTCAGATTGAATTCACATTAAATTCACGTGTTGAAAAACCCGAGTTTAAAAAAAAAAACGAGATCTAAAAACAATCTCTGAAATATTTTTACACTAAAAAAAAATTTTCCACTCGAAAAAAAATTAGTAAATTTATTTTTTTTTTTACAAAAATGACAAAAAAAAAGTTTTTTATCCAAAATAAAATATTTCTAATCAAAATTGTTAATTTTTCCTTTAAAAAGGGCATTGTGGAGGGTATTCATAGATTCGGCCAAGTCGAATTTAACTTTTATACTTGTTTTTTTGTTTGTTCATATTAAGAATTGTATAAAGGTTTTAAATCAGCACTTTTTTTTTGCCAAAATCTGCAGATATTTCTGCTAAAATCAGCAGATTTTTCTGCAGTCTTGAGAGATTTGTCTGCAGATTAAACCCAGGTTATCACTAAAGAAATTTAGCAAACCGCGTGTGCTAAAACCAGCAGATTTCCCATATGGCTTCATATGTGTATTTTCAGCAGATTTTTCTGCTGATTGGATAGTGTATTTATTTTGAGTGTGGTAATACTAAATACCGAATTAAAAGAGGAGAGGCAATATAGTATGATTGGAATTATGATTGTAGCCAGTCATAGTCTTTATGTTTACTAAACATAGTCCAAACCAATGGTGCCCAAACACTTGTTAAAGATCGACAAAAATACACGTACACAATCCGAACAACAACAAAACTAACAACAGAGAGCGTAACAAACAAAAAAAAAAATATTATAGTTTCTCTTTTTGGGCACCACTGGTCCAAACACTAAATTAAATAAATTATGATTGCTGCCAAGCATACATTAAAAAAATATGTCATTAACTGTTAGTAGTTTGTTTTAAAAGTTTTACGTTTTATTGTTTAAAAAAAAAAAATCTTTTTTAATGTTAATTTTTTTATTAATGGCTACTTGTGTGCGTTGTTTCAGAAATGACAACATAAAATATTAAGACTTTATATATATATATATTAGGGTGGGGCGATTTGAACATCTTAATGGGCGCTTCGCGTTTCTGATTCTTGGGATTGTACTGAGCAAAAAAGTCAACTAGACCATACGTCTACGGTGAAAATCGAGCCTCCCGATTTTGACTTGAAGTTTTTTCTCAGACTTTATTTTTTTGGAAAATTTGCAAATATGCTTGGGCTCATATTTCGTAAACTATTTGAAATTTTGACTTAATTTCAAAAGTAAAGTTGTAGCTATTGTCTCGGGCTACAACTTCTACTTAGAAAAAACTTCGTTTTCATGATCAAAAAGTCGAAAATGTAGAAAATTTACCACTTTTTGTAATTTTTTTTGGATATTTTGGCCTATAAAAGCCAAACCATTGAGATTTTCGATCCAATACTAAGACAAAAATTGTAGCCAAGACTGATAAATTACCATTCTCAGTTGTTCATAGCACAAAATCATAAAAATGTTCTATTTCTTAATTTTTCTACTTTTTTTATCCAAAAATATAATGTTTTTTTTTTTGTTTTGTTCAATATTTATTTTGAAAATTCATTTAAAGTACAAAGTAATTGTATTGGTATTTAAAATGCGTATTTAATTTTATGTGTATTTGATACTGTGATCGTCAGGGCATTGCGTGTATGGCAATACCGGAAAAAAAGTTTTCTACGTTTATTCAGATGGCAGCACTTGCTAGTAAGACCTTAGTAGCACACTAAATTTTAGAACCTCTATAACTAAATTATGCGTGGAAAATTTCCAAATTTAATTTTATGTATACACTCAGAAAATTATGTAAGTTACTACACGTTAGTTGTTTGTATATTTTACAGCAGTTAGTTGTTTTCAACTACCAAGTCAGTTATTTTTGTATGAAAAATATCAAACAACTATTTCTGTTAGTTATTTTAAGTCGTTTTTTTTAATAACTAACCAAAACGTACTGTAATGTAGTAACAGTTATTTAAAGTAGTTAATTTTATTTTTTTTATCTCTGAAAAATTTGCAAAGTTTTTTCCAAAAAAAAAAAAACCGTTTTTTTATTTTTCACAACTTAAAAAAAAAACTTGTAAAAAATTTGGTCACAATATTTTTTTTGAAAATTTTTTTGAAAAAAAAAAAAATATATTGTTTATTGGACCATTCCAGAAAATTAAGCTCAAATTTTAGTCATTTTGGAAATGGTGTCTCAGATTAATTTGAACCTTGACACAAAGATAGCCCTCATAAATATGATATATGTACCATATATCGTTTTTTTACATTTGGTGTATTTAACGAATTATGGCGGGTCAAAGATTGACTTTTTAAGCAAAAGTAAAAAAAATACATCACGTTTAAAGAGCTGTAACTTCTTAACCAATGACCCGATTTTCACAAATTTAGGCTCATGTGAAACCTGGGTTTCTTCTTTTGAAAATATTTTTAAAATAACACATTTTTTTTACAGAAATGATGCAAAAATGCAAAAACATTTTTTCTTTTCGAATATTTAAAAAAACACATCTTCGATTTTTTAAAAAAAAAATCTGGTGAAAAATAACAATGTTTTGTGTAACATATTCAAAATTCAGAGTGGGATCTCCATGGGATCAAAAACTATTCTGTTTTAAGTACGAGGTTCTCATATTTTTCCCTTAGAAAATTTAAATTTCTAATGTTTTAAATGTTTTTCAAAATTTTAATAGTATAATTTTCTTTGAAAATTTAAATTATTATTGAGAAAAAACATAAAATTTTAATTTTCTAAGGTAAAATTTAAGAACTTCGTACTAAAACCAGAATATTTTTTGATCCCATTGGGATCCCACTCTGAATTTTGGATATGTTGTACAAAACCGTATTGTTTATCTCCAAACTTTTTTTTTAAAAAATCGAAGATGTGTTTTTTTAAATATTCGCAAAAAAAAAAATGTTTTTGAATTTTGCAACACTTCTGAAACAAAACCGTATGCTTTTGAAAATATTTCCTAAAAGAAGAAGAATTAAGCTTTCATATGAGCCATTACTTGTGATAATCGGATTACTAGTTAAAAAGTTAGAGCACGTTAAACGTCATGTATTTTTCTGACTTTTGCTAAAAAAGTCGAACTTTGACCCGCGATAATTTGAAAACTACAGCAAATTTTGAAAATCCAAAAATGCAACATATCTCATATAAACGTGGATATCTATGAGCCAAATTCTCAGTGGCGTCCAAAGGCATGTTTCCGAACAGTGGGGCGAACATTTTTTTACTACATATTAGTTGTTTTGACTAAAATGTTAGTATTTTTACTTCATAAGTCAGTTGTTTTTTGTCAGTTAAAATAACTAACATTGTTAGTTGATTTAACTGAAAAAGTAGTTGACCCCAAAACAACTTACAAAGTAGTTATTTTAACTGACATTTTCAGGTGATTTTACTAACATAATTTTTTGAGTGTATGTAAGATATTGGATAGTTCTTACGAGTGAACTGATCATTTCATAGTTATATGAGCAGTATTTGCTGAGTTATTTGAGCCTTCACTAAGTCTTAGTAACACCTCAAGAATATCAGTAATATTCTTGAGCTGATATTAAAGACTGGCGCTCTCTAGGAGCCAGTAGAAGAACTAAATTTGTTTTATCTCTATATTATAAAGTCTCTGGTGATCGTTTACAATAAACTAACAAAAATGCGTTAAATGAACTTAAAACAATACAAGAGTAAAAAATAAGAAATAAAATAAATAGAATAAAATAAATAAATAAATAAATAAATAAATAAATAAATAGAATTAAAATATGAAATAGAACATTTTTATGATTTTGCGCTATGAACAACTGAAAATGGTAATTTATCAATATTTTCACAAAAAATTTGCACTTTCACAAGACCAAAACTGCCTGAAGGAGCGTTCTAATGCTTTTGTGATGTACTAGAGAGTTCTTAACTAATGTCTTGGCTACAATTTTTGTCTTAGTATTGGATCGAAAATCTCAATGGTTTGGCTGTTATAGGCCAAAGTATCCAAAAAAAATTACAAAAAGTGGTGAATTTCCTACATTTTCGACTTTTTGACCATGAAAACGAAGTTTTTTCTAAATAATATTTTCAGAGAAATTGTAGCCCGAGACAATAGCTACAACTTTACTTTTGAAAATAAGTCAAAATTTCAAATAGTTTACGAAATATGAGCCCAAGAAAATTTGCAAATTTTCCAAAAAAAATAAAGTCTGAGAAAAAACTTCAAGTCAAAATCGGGAGGCTCGATTTTCACCGTAGACGTATGGTCTAGTTGACTTTTTTGCTCAGTACAATCCCAAGAATCAGAAACGCGAAGCGCCCATTAAGATTTTTTTCCTTCTTTACTAATCGCCCCACCCTAATATATATATATGTTCCCGTCGTTCCTACAAGGAGCATAGGGCCTCAACGAATTGATTGAATTCATGTTTATTAGTTGCCAACGATTTTTTTTCACCCCAGCTTCTTCGCATGCTCTTTACTTCGGACTCTACTTGTCTTCTCCATGTGTGAGCAGGCCTTCCTCTTCTTCGACTTCGTTGCGGATTCCAGTCAATAGCATTTCTGGTGATATCATCATGTGATCTACGCAAAGTGTGGCCGATCCAGTCCCATTTGCACCTACGTATTTCAATGTGAACTGGCTGCTGGTTTGTTAAGGTCCAAAGTCTGTGGTTGGAGATAGTTTCAGGCCAGAAAATTTTCATAATTTTCCTGAGACACTGGTTTACGAACACTTGAATTGACTGCAATTAAGACTTTCGTTAACATTTAATTTTTAAAGTCATTTATTTTTGTTATGTAAATAAAAATAACGTATTATTTTTCATTTGCTTTTAATGATGTGTGTAAATGAGAAATCATTATTTTTTACCTACTTTGCACAGTGGTTTATTATCGATTTTTTTTCGAAATAATTCGGCCAATCAGTAAATACTGGACCGATTGCAGTAAAATTTATACCGGTTATAGCTAACGTAATTTCGAGCTTAAGCTTGCATACAAAGGATTTAAATACTTGACAATTTGTTGACTATTTTTATGAAATTTGGATTTTTTTAGAGCGCTAGTAAATATTTAAAAAAAAAAACATTTTATAACCTCCACTCTAGTGATAGAGGGTATATAAAAGTTTGTCATTCCGTTTGTAACACCTTGAAATATTGGTCTAGGACCCCATAAGGTGTATATATTTATGATCCTCGATCGATTTTAAGACGATCTAGCGATGTTCGTCCGTCTGTCTGTCTGTTGAAAACACGCAAACGTTTGAAAGACTTTACGGAGGCTCCTGAAGTTTGGCATATATGTTGGGTATTTATCTGGTCAGAATGGTTTTATAATGCAGGGAAATCGGTCCAGTGGATCATAAGTTATGAGCAAAAGGCTGAATTTTGGCAAGGGTTTTTCGTTAATTTACGAGATAAAAATCACGCTTACTATTGAAATGCAACTCTGAGGATGCTGATGATTGGAACATATATTTGTCGTTCCCCTGGCCTAGTTCGTGTTGAATTTCAGCTAAATCGGTCCAGTGGTTCAAAAGTTATTAGCAAAACCGTGAATATAAGATTGGATCACCTTAAATTCACATGTTGAAAACCCGTTAAACATGTTTTAAAAATATTGGTTAGTCAAAAAAATATTTTACAACGTATTTTTATCACTCAAAAATATTTTTACACTAAAAAAATACACTCGAAAAAAATTTTACACTCAAAAAAAAATTTAGTAAATTTTTTTTTTTTTTCAAAAATTACTTAAAAAAAATTTTTTACACAAAATAAAATATTTCTAATCAAAATTTTTTTTTTTTCTTATTAGAAAATTAACTATCACTTAAAAAGGGCATTGTGGAGGGTATTTTTAGATTCAGCCAAGTCGAATTTAACTTTTATACTTCTTTTTTTTTTATCTCTTTTACTTTTCGACTTATAGGCATTTAAATAGGGAAAATTAAAATTTTTTTCCGATCCTGGTCCAGTTTTTCGGGAATACGAGTATGTTGGTCACCTTACGTCTGATTTTTTCAAACTTGAATTTATAGCTAGTTAGATAAATTTGTGATATTTTAAAACC
Organism: Pegoplata infirma; assembly: GCA_963921195.1. Classification (NCBI taxonomy): domain Eukaryota; kingdom Metazoa; phylum Arthropoda; class Insecta; order Diptera; family Anthomyiidae; genus Pegoplata; species Pegoplata infirma. The sequence continues at coordinate 17,297,901 of OY992537.1, read as the reverse complement.
ATAACGAATAAATGTAAGACCGACCCCCATTAACCCATTTCTTACCAGCGTGTGTTTGAACGCACGCTTGTAATATCTTAAAAAAATACAAAACATGAAAAAATATTAATAAATAATTAATTTGTTTGAGAGTTTTTATTACGGTTTGGTCAATTAGTAAAGAAATAAGATATTTTTGGAAAAATTTCAGAAGCCTGCTCTTCACAAGGGGAGGGGAGCCGTTCCTAAAAAGGTTTCATCATTTATTATTCAAAAGAGGACGAAAAGAAGTCGTTCCTACACTCAAAATAATTACTCTGTTAAAAACTCTGTAAAATGACTGTTATCTCAATTAGACAGATATTTGACAAAGTTATCTGCCGAAATACAGATTTTATGAAACTACTTTGTATCTTCTTGTAACTGAAAAACAAAATTTTATCTGTAATTTTACTTTGTAATCTCTATTTTACAGAAAATAAACAGAGTTTTTTGTTAAAATACAGATTTTAGAAAAATACTTTGTTTTTATCTCGTAACCAAAATACTCAATTTCAACTGTAATTTTACTTATTGCTCTGTAATACAGTTTTCGAATAAATATATCTTTAAAAACTTCCAAATATTTTAACCGCTCTTTAAAAACGTCCTAAATTACAATAAAACCTGGTAAATTTTACGAGGATGTCGTGAAAAATTGGAAGTACTCGTAAAAAAAAGTCGTAATTTTCACAAAAAATAAAAAAAAGTAAATTTACAATTTGGAAGCATTAAAGAGGGCAAATTTACTCGATGGCATTTCCCAATTGTCAACACTAATTGCACATTAAGGAAAGAGAAATTGATCAGAAATAGTAAATAAAATAGTAAAATTCTGGTCGCTTTTATCAATATTTTACAGATAATTCTTTCAATTTACAGTTTTTTTTTATCGAAATCATTTTACAGAGTTTTCTTTGTTAAATAACAAAAAATCTTGCTGGTTGGAAATCTATGGTATTTTCTGCTGGCTCAGCAGAGTATCTCTATAATTTAACAGAGTGATTATTTTGAGTTTTGTCAAAAAATTTCAACATTTAAATTTCTGGTAAGAAATGAGTTAATTTTTACACCCCAAATTTTTTTCTGAATAAACCTACTCCCCATCTCTACTTCCTAAGAGGGCTCCCATACAAAATTATATTTTTTTTTAAATTCTGATTAATTTTTATTAACCCGAGTAAAAATAAACATATATTACAATACATAACTTGATACAAACATAATAAATTATATATGATTATACATCCGTGAGATATTTTCTAAATTTTTTTAATGCAGTCATATGTAGTAATATATAAGTGAATCATGATTTGGATTAAATGGTGTACGGTTGATATAATTATATAAAATTACATGAGGGTCAATACAAAATTTGTTTTTCTGTATAATTTAATATAAAATTATATATATCCAATTCTGTTCCATATATAACACTATATGTTTCCATTTAACCAACAATTTTCTAAGTTTTTAAGGCAAAGTATAAGAAACTTTTTAAAATGTTCCTAAACATTTCCTTGTAAGGGTTATGTATATCACCTATCTGGTTCGAAGCGTACCTGAACATTTTTTTTTTTAAGAAAATTATATGTTTGGTGAATGTATCGTTGACCTGTGGTGTAACTCAACCCAAACCAAAAAAACACCAGGATTTTACATGTTTTTATGCAATTAGATCTAATTAGATCCACTAATATATGGCAATGTCTGGTCAAAACTCGGATGAAATCAAATCATATTTTATACAAATTGATCGTTTTTAATGCAAAAACATCCACCATTTTTCGGATCAAATTGCGTTTAATTATATATTGTATTACATATCAATATATATTGCATCATATAAAAATTTTTACTCGGGAAACAATAAAAATTGTTTTATTCGACCTTTAAAATATTATATTTTGAGGATGTTTATTCTGGCTCGAGGTCATTATTTTCTTTACTAATTAAAACCATGATATTCTCAGAGCATAATTTTCAAGAAAATTATTTTTTTGTGTTTTAAATTTATTTATGTTGGTCATTTTTGCAAGACATAATCGACACGTGTTTCGGAATTTGTCAGATTCCATTGTCAAGATTATTTAGCAAAAATAGAAACGATTTACTACAAAGTAGCAAACGAGTCTAATGACAAATCGTTTGTGCACAAACTAAAGTATTAATACATATGCGGATCTATCAACAATGTGAATTAGAAAGACGAAGAAATTGTACTATACTAGTAAGGCAACGATTGTCAATAACCAACAAAAGTATTTAAAACACGTGTTGGTTAAGTCTTGCAAAAATGACCAACATAAATATATTTAAAACAAAAAAAATAATTTTCTTGAAAATTATGCTATGAGAATATCATGGTTTTAATTAGTAAAGAAAATAATGACCTCGAGCCAGAATAAACATCCTGAAAATATATTTTTTTTTTTTTCAAAATATTGGGCGGAATTTTAAAAAGTTAATTTTCATTGTGCAATAAAATTTTTGTTTTTGAACATATTGTAATGAAATTTTGAAATTATATAGGTCTTACTATATATAGCAAGTGTTAATAGAAAACAATATATAAAGATTTAATGAAAATCCAACAATTTCCGATTTGTTTGTCAATAATTTAAAAAAAAAAAACTGATTTTTGCAATTTTTGGGGGGATAATTGGTTATTTATGTTATAAGCTACTTACATTTTAGTTAATCTATGTCTGCTTTTTAAGGCCCAACAGAGGCGTTCACTTTAAATTTGAAATTTTTTTAGAAAAAAAAAGTTAAAGAATTATTTATTAGTAGTATTTTTTCAAAACATGTTTGTATCAAGTGACCTTAGCACGATGGGTGGAGTGTATGGCCAGAATGTAGTTGATTGCAGGATCGATTCCCCAAAAAAGCCTCAATAAATTTAACTTAAACTTCCGCAAAATTTTATTAAAGATTTTTTAAAAAAATAAAACAATAGAAAATTGTAAAAAATGTCAGTATAAGAATTCACTTTTTTTCTGTGTATCAACCTCAATTTTTTACTTTTTTTTTTTGTTCTACTTAAAAGTTCATGACTATGAAGAGGATATACAAATCACCTGAAACGTACGGTTATATTTTATTATATCCATTTTTCAAACTGCCTTTTAACAAAAATCCTTAATTATTTAAAACATTTTACATTTCCAATTGTACTGTGGAATTTTTAATAGAGAGTTCATAGAATATTTTTGTGACAATATTTCTAGAAAACTTAATTAATTTTTTTTTTTTCTCGAATTTACATATTCCACCTATCGTGCGAGGGTAGTGAGATAAGTTTTAATGGAATCTGAAATCTGAAAACAAAAACGACCAAAAAATATTTATTTATTATGATATTTACGGTTTAGAGCGCACTTGTCATAATGATCATAACATATATTCGTAGCAAACTCTAGGGGTCTAGTATTTTTGTGTTGGCCTGCATCACAGACTGCCTAAGAATCAGTCCTATACCTCTTTACTGTAGTTGGAGGGTATGCAAATCAAACCTCACTAATTTTAAATTCTCAAAACACCTTAGCGTATAATATTTTATCTAACAATAAGTTAGTTCCTTTGTCTTGTGCATGTAAAAATCTTTTCATTTGTAAATTTGTTAGACTGGCTCAAAATATAAAATTGTTAAATATGTAAGATCCACAAGTTGCCAATTAAATTTTAATATTTGTTTTCTAATCTAATATCTTGTTTTCTAATCAAAATTAGTGGCCAAAGTGGTTGCCAAATGCATAGGTCTAGGCTATTCCTTAGTTTTCATTGCTGAACTTTCTTTTAAATATTTCATTCGTTTTGCTCTATCTCTATTATATTTTGAGATATCGCCATTTATAGTTTTTAACTAAATTCCAAGAAGTTTTAAACTTAATTCTTAGAAGCTTTAACTAAATTCTAAGAATTATACTTCCTCAATTCTAAGAAGATAAAAATTATGAACTTTTTACATCAATTACTTCTGAGAATAATAATTTTAATAGATGATTTGATGGCGGTTCTTTTTTTAGAACATATTAACACCCTACCATTTTTAGGGGTAATTTTTGTCCGTATTTCGAATGCTCTCATAGAAAACTATTAAATCGTGTGTTTAATGGGTTAAAATGTTTCACAAAAATGTTTTGAATCAAATTTAACTAGGGGTTTCCAAAAGCCGAAAAATCATATGATGTCAGCAAAATGCATAATAAAGTAAAATTGTTAAGTATAATATTTTATTAAATTGTGTTTTACCAAAAAATGCTTTACAATTTTACTTTTTTATGAATTTTATTTATATCGCACGAATTTTTGGCTTTGACAACCAATACTGAAATTTAATGCAAAATATTTTTGTTGAACATTTTAACCCTTTAGACTCAAGCTTTAATGGTGTTCCATCAGAATATTTGAAAAATGGTATAAAATGACACCTAAAAATAGGAAATAGGGGTTAATATGTTCTACGAAAAGAGCGTGACTCGTGTAAACGTTATTAATTAGATTTAATACATTTGTCGACTTATTTCACACTAGTTTGGATAAAAACAACTTTTTTAAGTGGCGCTTTTCGCGAAATCGCGAATTGATCTAGAAAAACTTGGAGACACGTTTATTTTATTTTTGGTCCTAATGTCAGAATTTATCCGTCTGGCCCTTGTGTAAAAAAGTGTGTCGTATGGTGTAATAAAGAAAAACTTTCGTATTTCCCTTAGATGTGTATTTTGATGTCGTTTATAAACGCATCGTCAATCGTTTTCGTAATACGTAATTATCCCCTGGTAATAATGACTGTCATCTCGTTGTAGCCAAAGACCAAGGTTTTGGTGGGAATCGAACCCACGACCACCTTTTTTATTGGCAGGCACGCTACCAACTAACCAACAGGGGCCCCTGCAATAATTTTCAAGAAATTTTTTCGCAAAATTTAGTAATGTATTTTTTGAGTGGTCTTGTTAAACAATATATTATGAAAAATTTTTTTAAAAGTTTCTGTACCTACATTGGTACTTTTTTGATTTCTTGAAATTATAGCCTTCTTAAATTGAAACTTTGAGTCTGGCAACAGCAAAAACATTTTAAAAAAAGTTTTTGATATTGTGATTCTAAAAGATCAAAAAGGGAGTACAAATGGAAAATTGGTACTATTTTATAACATTTTGTTAAAGACCTCCAGAATCTCAAAATTTTACATGAAAAATTCTCCTTCTCATTTAGGGTAAATTGGGGGGGGGGGGGGGGGGGAAAGGTTAAATTTGGGTAAAATGGTCCTTTTTTTTATATATATTGAGACATTCGTGTTATACCGAAAGGAATGAAAAATATATGGAACAAAATAGAATGAAACAGAGAACAAACTATAATAGACTGGAAAACAAAATGAAATGGAACAGGGAACGTTATAAAATTAAATTTTTTTTACGAAAAATGTTTCCACTAAAATTTTTTTCCCTCAATATTTTTTTTCACTCAGGATTTACTCAAAAATTTTTCTCACTCAAAGTTTTTAAAATATTTTACACTAAAAAAAATTATTGTTTTTAATTAAAATTTTGTTTACTTTAAATCAATACCAACGAACTTTTTAAAATACGTTATTTCACCTGTGGAAAAATTCTGAGAATCTTTTTATAGGAAAAGTCTAAGAATTTTTCTATAGGAAAAATAATTTTCTTCAGTTAAAATTTGTGGACTTTTCTATAAAAAAAAATTTACAGAATCTGAGACTTTTGCTATAGAAAAACAAGTTACACTCAAAAACAAAACCTTAATAAATAACTAGAAAAATCTTGTAATCAGATTTTACCAATATTCCCTGTTTTTTAACAAAAACATTTTTGTTTTGTCCAATGGAAATTTAATTTTTTTTTGTAATTTTAGAATTTTTTCGTAAATTTTCAAGGTAATTTTACAAAAAAAAAATTTGTTAAATCACGAAAATTCCTTGAAGTTTTATCTCGTCCAAAAAGTTGTAAATGATCAATTGAACATTAAAAATACAAAACAAAACGTAGTTTTTACTAGGAGTTCTCGTGAAACAGGTGGTAGAAAAAAATCTAGTAAAGTCACGAGAACTCCTTGTAATGTTTATCTTGTCAAAAAAAATTTGTCAATTTGTCAATTTTTTGGTAAATAGTTAGCAAAATTACAAAAAAGTTCGTCGTTTTTACTAGAAATTCTTGTAAAAAACAGGAGGTAGCAAAAAATAAAGGTTTCAAACTTTTCTTGTCATTTTAACATTTTTTTTTTTTTTGAGTGTAGAATATAAAAAATGTTTCAGAATGTTTTCTACTTTTTCCAAAGGAAAAGTCTGTGCTTTTTTTCTATCGGAAAAATCGGAGAATTTTTCTATGGAATATTTTTTTTTACGAAAAATTTAATAATTTTTTTTCCGTAAAAATTTTATAATTTTTCTATAAAAAAATTTATTGGAGTCTAAGACTGTCTAAGTCTAAGACAAATATAATACTGATACTCAGAATCTGATACTTTTTTTTGTAGGATAAATATCTTGGAATCTGAAATTTTATCTATAAGAAAATGTTTCAGAACCTGGATATATTTCAACAGTTAAAATGTCGCAGAAAATGTTTCAGAATCATAGACTTTTCTAATGAAAAAATGTCGAAGTAATTATAATTATTAGTAGTAGTATTTTTTAAGAAGAATGTCACAGGAAATTGCCTTAAAAACGTTAAATAGCATTGAGGTAGGTGATTTTTAATTGAAAAAAATCAGAACATGAGAAGTTTTTAATGTAAATGTTGGCTCTAAATTTGGATATTTTTTTTTAACCAAGAATTTTTATAAATTTTAGTTTTTTTCGGTGAAAAAATGACTCAGAATCTGAGCATTTTTCGGCAATAAAGTCCCAGCAAAAAAAGTGCGGAGTACTTCTATTTGGAGTGCTTTAAAACTATAACAAATGTAATAAAATACAACAAAAATAACAAAAAACACACAAACAGTTTTTTCTACTCCCTAAAAAGTTGTTATTTAGCTCTTAACTCATTACCTTCCGCGACACTCCCATACAAAAGTAAGTAGATATTCAGTAGGTAAGAAGTACTCCGAACTTTCAAACAACTTCCAACTACTTCCACGGAGTAGTTCTTATCTACTGAATATCTACTTACATTTGTGTGGGGGTGTCGCGATAGGTAATGAGTTAAGAGCTGAATATCTATGTATTCTGGAGTAGAAAAAACTGTTTGTGTGTTTTTGTCTTGTGTTTTTTGTTATTTTTGTTGTATTTCATTACATTTGTTATAGTTTTAAAACACTCCACTGAGAAGTGGTAATGACTTTTTTTGCAGGGGTGTATCGGAATCTGAGAATTTTTCTTTAGCCCCCTTTTAAGGCATCCATATATTTTTGGTCCTGTCTATTGTATTATATATGTATGCAATTGTATGAATATGTCATTGTACTCAGCACGTGTTAGAAAATTAATTTGTCATGAATGTACAACAGATATTTTCCAAATAAATCGTACAAAAGAATAACGTTGAATAAAAAAGAATCAAGTCAAACATTTGAATTTTAATACCAAAAAAAAAAAAATCTATAATACGTAGTTTTTTTCCCTTACGACCTTAACATTTTGATAGCATGTTAAATAAAATAACAATTATTGGTAGATGTTTTTTCGTTTTTATTTTTTTTGGAATTCGAATAAGTTCAACGGGTTTACGACTAGTAAAACATACCACAAACAATTAAATTAAAACATAATTTCAATGCCAAATTAAAAACAAAAAGGAACCAAAATATAAAGAAATACTAGACAACAAATAAAAAAAAAATCGATGGTTGATGTTTCAATGACGCCATAAACAATAGTCGAATTAAAACCCCTCCAAAAACCAAAAAAAACACTTCACTATAATTATTTATTATAAAAAATTCATAATTAAAATGGTGTTTTTTGTTTGTTTTTTCAATCAATAAAATAATAAGCAATTATAATATTATTTTGGAAGGAAAAGAAAACTACGATGTAGTCAGTAAGGAACTGTGAATGCTAAGGACTTTAAGAAAAAAAAAAATATTTCTTTGAATTTAATCTAACTCAGATTTTGAGAAATTGTTAGAACAGAAACATTATTAGATTTTGAAACATTTTTCTTATAGAAAAAGTCTTAGATTCTGAGACATTTTTCTTATAGAAAAAGTCTCAGATTCTGAGACATTTTTCTTATAGAAAAAGTCTCAGATTCTGAGACATTTTTCTTATAGAAAAAGTCTCAGATTCTGAGACATTTTTCTTATAGAAAAAGTCTCAGATTCTGAGACATTTTTCTTATAGAAAAAGTCTCAGATTCTGAGACATTTTTCTTATAGAAAAAGTCTCAGATTCTGAGACATTTTTCTTATAGAAAAAGTCTCAGATTCTGAGACATTTTTCTTATAGAAAAAGTCTCAGATTCTGAGACATTTTTCTTATAGAAAAAGTCTCAGATTCTGAGACATTTTTCTTATAGAAAAAGTCTCAGATTCTGAGACATTTTTCTTATAGAAAAAGTCTCAGATTCTGAGACATTTTTCTTATAGAAAAAGTCTCAGATTCTGAGACATTTTTCTTATAGAAAAAGTCTCAGATTCTGAGACATTTTTCTTATAGAAAAAGTCTCAGATTCTGAGACATTTTTCTTATAGAAAAAGTCTCAGATTCTGAGACATTTTTCTTATAGAAAAAGTCTCAGATTCTGAGACATTTTTCTTATAGAAAAAGTCTCAGATTCTGAGACATTTTTCTTATAGAAAAAGTCTCAGATTCTGAGACATTTTTCTTATAGAAAAAGTCTCAGATTCTGAGACATTTTTCTTATAGAAAAAGTCTCAGATTCTGAGACATTTTTCTTATAGAAAAAGTCTCAGATTCTGAGACATTTTTCTTATAGAAAAAGTCTCAGATTCTGAGACATTTTTCTTATAGAAAAAGTCTCAGATTCTGAGACATTTTTCTTATAGAAAAAGTCTCAGATTCTGAGACATTTTTCTTATAGAAAAAGTCTCAGATTCTGAGACATTTTTCTTATAGAAAAAGTCTCAGATTCTGAGACATTTTTCTTATAGAAAAAGTCTCAGATTCTGAGACATTTTTCTTATAGAAAAAGTCTCAGATTCTGAGACATTTTTCTTATAGAAAAAGTCTCAGATTCTAAGACATTTTTCTTATAGAAAAAGTCTCAGATTCTGAGACATTTTTCTTATAGAAAAAGTCTCAGATTCTGAGACATTTTTCTTATAGAAAAAGTCTCAGATTCTGAGACATTTTTCTTATAGAAAAAGTCTCAGATTTTGAGACATTTTTCTTATAGAAAAAGTCTCAGATTCTGAGACATTTTTCTTATAGAAAATGTCTCAGATTTTGAGGCATTTTTTTAAAAGAAAAATTCTTAGATTCTAAGAAATTTTTCTTATAGGAAAATTCTCAGATTCTGCGAAATGTTTTCTTTTAGCGGAATTGCAGTCAACTCAATTAAATAAAAATACTTTGTTTAATTTATTCGTTATCTTTTAAACAACAGGTCACGGTTTTAAACCTTAAAAATGCTTTCGTTGCATTTTGTGTTTTAGTATTGGAAAATTTTCCCCCAAATTCTTCAAAACAGTTCATGTTTAATTTGTTCTTTTATTCATTTTCATAATCTTCTTTAGAATTTAATTTCATAATTTTCTTAAGTCACGATTTTACTGTTTATTTCTGTTTTCTCCCCCTTAAAAAGACCAACCACAAAAAAAGGACACGCTAAAAATTCTTGTAAATCCCTTTCAGTACATATTGCGTGCATTCCTGCTAAATGGAACTCCATGTTAAACCATTTTTTTTTAGGACATTTTGGTTGTTTTTCTAATTAACAAACACAAAACAGTTTTGGCATTTACAGTTGTAGTGGTATGAAAAAGTGGCGAGCAGGTCAACATTATGGTTTGCTTGCTTAAGTCCTTTCATAATAGAATAAAGTGTTTTTTTTTGAGTTTTCCTTGCTAGAAATTTTGTTAAAATAACTAATGTTAATATCGACAGGTCGTTGAGATAAGCACTCATTCCTGTTAGACACTTAAGGAAGTAAAGTTGTCTAATACTTAAATATTAAGGATTTTTTTTTGTTGGATTGTTAATGGTGGTTGGTTGATAGAAATTTAAATGTCAATTAAAGGCGCATAAAATATTACTTAAATTTATTATTTTTTTATTTTAATATGACTGAACATATTTCCTTATTAATGAAAAACGTGCTGTTATTTTGATATCTTTTTTATTTGAAAATGAGAATTCTTTATTTATTAAAGACATGCAAATTGAAGAAGGTAAAAATAAAGTGAATGAAATAAAATTATTAAGATATTTTTAGCAGAATAAGGTAGACATTTTGAAATTTTAATTCAAAATAACATAAGCTAGATATTTAATACTGAAGTGATGCTTGATTTTATTGAATAGAAGTAGTTTTTAAAAAATGTTAAGTTCTTAAACAAAATCACTACTGACATACGGTTGTCCCTCTCCTTATGAAATTTCTGACATCTACTTACAATTTTTCCAAATAGCATCTTCTAACAAATTTTCCAAATGACAACATTTTTTTTAAATGTCCCTAAGGTCTAGTCAGCAGCTAGTTAGCGGTTGTCTAAAAGCACCCAGTTGTCAATGTCTATGAGCCATCTTTGATGACGGTCCGCTGACATGTCAGAGTAGAGTAACATTTTTTCTTCTACATTTGATTTTCCCAAGTATCCGGGTAAAATATTGTTTTGCTAGACCTAAAATTTATGAGTTACACAATTAAGGTCAATCGGATGAAATAAATCCGTGGCTCCCGGCGATCAAGATTTTGAATTTTTTTAAAACTTAAAAAAAAAAATTAAAAAAGGAAGTGTTGTGACATACATATAATATTCATTAACGCAAATACAAATCGCTGTTTAAAATTTTAAATAAAGTGGCGGGTTTTTCCTTCGTTGAAGAAATTTTTAAAAAAATATCTCAAAATTTGTTTCCTTTGACCGTTTCATAGAACCTGAGGCAGGCTTTAATTTAAAATTAATTTGAGCCAATTTTTTTAAAATTTCACCAAAAGCTCAAATTTTTTATCATGTGGGTCCCATGGGTTAAAAGTGTCTGACATGTCTCACATTAAAATTAAATGAAATGTTGTCTCAAGATCTATGAAATAATTAATAGAAAAATATTTTATAATGTTTTTGAAAATTTTTGGCAAATTTCAAATGACGATATCTTAAAAACCGCTAGAACGATTTCAGAAATTTAATGATATTTATATTCAGCGTGTCAAAATTAATAAAAAACAAGTAAGAAAATTATAGTCGGTCAAGACCGACCATATAATACCCTACACCAGAGTTTCCCGAAAAATTGGTCGTAAGTTCAAACATGGACTGATTAGATATATATTTTGTCAAATCTTTAATAAGTGTAAAAAACACTCACAAATCAAATTTGAGTGAATTATGCTTCTTTTTGTTGAGAATCAACCGCTTTAACTGAATATCGGGTGAAATTTTAACAAGGGGGGCCTAAGTCCAAAAATGGTCCGATGATAATCAGATTTGACAAGGTTATAAAAGTACGCGTTTAACATACACAAACAAAATTTTAATAAAATATTTTCTATTTACATGTAATTTGAGAGATTTATGTGAAAATTGGGAAGGTGGTTTGTATGGGGGCTATAAGCAGAACAGATCCGATTCCTTCAAAATTCGGAATGGTGATTTGTGAGGACAAAAAACTTTTATGTGCTAAATTTCGAAACGAAACCTATTATAGTACGGTTATTAGAGTCATTTTATCCAAAACTAAAGAAGACCTTTGTATGGGGGCTAGGTCTAAATATTGACCGATTTTTCCCAATTTCAATAGGCTTCGTCCTTGGTGCAAAAGAGGCTTAAGTTTCAAATTTCAAGTCAATTGAAAATTACGACCTATATCGTGTTTACACCGTTTACATGGACAGACAGACGCACGGACGGACGGACATCGCTAAATCGACTCAAAAAGTGATTCTGAGTCGATCGGTATACTTGAATGTGGGTCTAGGACCAATATTTCGACTAGGACTCATTATACCCTGTACTACAGTGTGGTGTAGGGTAAAACAAGTAGAAAAGTTAAATTCGACTTGGCCGAACATATGAATACCCTCCACAACACCCTTTTTAAGTGATAGTAAATTTTCTAACGTGAAAAAAATAACATTTTTGATAAGAAATATTTTATTTTGTGTAAAACAACTTTTTTTGTAATTTTTGAAAAAAAAAAAATGACAAAATTTTTTTTGAGTGTACAATTTTTTTCGAGTGTAATTTTTTTTTTAGTGTAAAAATATTTTTGAGTGACAAAAATACGTTGTAAAATATTTTTGTGACTTACCAATGTTTTTAAAACATGTTTAACGGGTTTTCAGCACGTGAATTTAAGGTGAAACTAATCTGGAATTCACGGTTTGCTAATAACTTTTGAACGACTAAACCGAATTGGCTGAAATTCAATACGAACCAGGCCAGAGGAACGAAAAAAATATGTATGCCAAGCTTTAGCACCCTCAGAACTACCCTTCGAAAATTAGCGTGTTTTTTATCTCGGATATTTACGAAAAACCCTTGCCGAAATTCAATCTTTTGCTCATATCTTTTGAACCACTGGACCGATTTTGCTGGATTGCAATACCAACCTGACCAGGTAAATGCCAAACTTATATGCCAAACTTCAGGAGCCTCCGTATGGTCTCAAAAAAATGGTTCAAAAGTTAGCGTGTTTTTAGCAGACAGACAGACGGACGGACGGACATCGCTAGCTCGTCTAAAAATCGATCGAGGATCATGAATATATATGGGGCATTCCATGTCAAATCGGACACTTTGAAAATATTTTTTTTAGATTTTCCCAATTTGTTAACAGTTTTTTGTACCCTTCGAAAGCTCCATCGTGGTAAATTTTCAGATTTTTTTGATGATCCGTTCAAAAGATATAGAATTTTTAAAAATTGGTAGTTTGTTCCTTTACTCAAACTTATTTTACTCATAAATTCTTCAATAATGGTCCAAATTTCAAATTTCAAAAATCCCAAAAAATTCTTAAAAGCGCTCTAGTATGTGATTTTGAAGTTTTAAAATTTAAATCTCATTTTTGAAAATGTTTGTACTCTTCGTTTTTTTTGTTTTTAATTTTTTGTGTAAAACTTCTATCGATTCTACAAATTTTTTGCCCAGTAGGATCGTGGGATAACGAATATTACTATTTTTTAAATTTTTTGAAAAAATTTTATTGTAATTTGCCAATCCTAAAATCATTTCTACTGCTCCAATGGTGCGTCATAGAGGGGTCTTTTATAAGACCGACCCCCATTATTTTTACAATTTTTACAAACTAATACCCTATCTCCAATTTTTAAGGGGGCTCCCACACAAAACAAAATTTTTTAAAATATCCTCCAACCGCTCTAAATGCCCTAATAGTGCTCTTAGAGCAACAAAATGTATGACCGACCCACAATATTTTTTTAGTACAAACATTTTCTCTGAACACACGTACCTTCTATCTTGAACTGTTAAGGCGGTCCCTATACAATTTTTTTATTTTTTGAAAATTTGTTTTATTTAATCAGCTTCTACCGGTCCAATGGTGAGTCCGAGAGGGTTCACTGTTGAAGAAAAGAAGTTTAAGTAAAGGAACAAACTACCAATTTTTAAAAATCCGATATCTTTTGAACGGGTCATCAAAAAAATCTGAAAATTTACCACGAAGGAGTTTTCGAAGGGTACTAAAAACTGTTTACAAATTAGGAAAATCTAAAAAAAAAAAAATTCAAAGTGTCCGATTTGACATGGAATGCCCCATATACACTTTATGGGGTCCTAGACCAATATTTCGAGGTGTTACAAACGGAATGACAAATTTATATATACCCTGTATCACTAGAATGGAGGGTATAAAAACAAAATAAAAATTTGATTTTAATTTCGTGAACTTCGTGATCGTGATTATTTCGTGAAAGTGAAAAAATGTTAGTCACTCACGTGAGCCTATGCGAACGATAGCAGATAAAAGAAATATCGTATGTGAGCAATTTTTATATTTCGTAAGCTTGCGTGAGTCAAAATTCACTAACGCGCCCATCTCTATTCGGCACTCACGAAATAAAAAAATTCAACTGTTTTGTGTAAAACTGCATTTATGCTTTTTTGTTCAAATGCATGTAACTTCTACAGTTTTTGACGGTTTTTATTCAAAAACCTCTTATTTTCTTTGCAATAAATCAGTTTTAAAATTAACATACTACAAAAATAAAATTTAAAAAATTTGTAACTAAGTTAAAGTTACAAAAGAATTGATTTTTTTTCTAAATTTCGTTTAAATTGAAGTAAAATTGTCGATATATCGATGAATAGATTTTAAGGCGATAATCAGATTGAAAAATATTGTATACACTAAGAAAATTATGTCATTAACTGTTTGTAGGTTATTTTAAAAAGTAATCAGTAAAGTTATTTTAAAAGAAAAATCATTAATTTTATAAAGGATTTCTTGTGTTCTACTATTTCTTTAGGTTAAAAAATATAATTTACTGTCTAAAAACTGAATTTTCTGTTACATTCAATTTCGGCAGTAAAAAAGTTCTTCTCTAGTTTTACTGTTTTTCAATACAAAATAAGTGAATATTCACTAGTTTTTTAATGTTTTGGTAAGTCAATAATATAACATTAAAAATTGACTGTAATATGTTTTTATTTTAAATGAAAAAAACAGTGGAATGGTTTTTAAATAATATTTCATTTGTTTTAAGTGAATATTCACTGAAATTTACCTACATAATTTTTTGAGTGTAGAGAATTAGTAAATATTTAATTAGCTTTAATTTGAAATCAAAAAATTTATATGCTCCGGTTTCGTCCGGAGATATTTTTATTTATGTAAAACCTTTTTTTTAATGTGGATTTGGCAATATCTTAACAACTTTTCTACTTTTCAAATTTTTAACTTCATTTTCGGATTCACAGCGCGATTTTATATGGAAAATAAATGTCAAATATCGTGAATCGAACAATATTTCAAAATTTGTAAACTGGTGTTACACTCAATAAACTAAAAATGTATAAAAAAAAACCTGAATTTCGCATTTTTACTCAAATGCATGTAACTTTTACAAATTTTAGCGGATTTTCTTAAAACCAATCTTGTTTTCTTCGTAATTGATCAGACTTGAACTGCAAAGAGAGAAATACATTTTAAATTTTTTATATTGTGTATAGGGTTGATAGATACTTTAAATTTAAAACCAAAAACAATGAAATCCCTCAATTTGTTCCGGAGATATTTAGATTTAAGTAAAACCACTTTTTTAAATATATAAAAATTTTGAAAGTAGACAGTATCTTAAAAACTGTTCTTCTTTTGAATCTTTGATGTAGATTTTCGTATTCAGCGTAAGATTTTACATTGGAAATAAATGCAAAATGTGGTTGGTCAAAATCTCTGTATACTAGTGTTATTTAATGAATTAATATCCCTCAGACGCACTGTGGTACCGTCATGAGCAGGGACAGGACCTTCATGCACTAAAAAACTATGTTTTAGGCGCCTAAAATATGCACTAAAAACTCTTGAAATATGCACTAAAAATCTTAAAATATGCACTAAAAACCATAAATATCCACTTGTTTTTTTACTTTTATTAAAAAAAAAACATAACATTTGAATTCAGTCTGGCATTGTATGCTCAGATATACATAGATATATAATATACAGGTGTATAAAATGTTACTTATTAAAAAAATAAAAATGTTTTTAAAAAAATTTAACAAGTGCTTTAATACAAAAAATAAAAAAAAAATCATAAAAAAAAAAAAATTTAAAATAGCTAAACATACTAAAAAATGTCTAAAAAACTAAAATTTATACAAAATATGACCTAAAAATATGCATTTATAGCGAAATAATAGCAAAAATGCAAAAATATACATTTTAAGCAAAATATGCAAAAATATGCACTAACAAATCGATGCCATTTTAAAGCAAATTCTTTGATTCGCATAGATATCTTGTTTATGCTGTTCTATGACCAATGGGAAAAAACATACATTTGCATGAAAGTCCTCTCCTTGGTCATGAGTAGGGCAAGTACTTTCATGAAAATGCATATTTTTACTCGTCACTTTTATCATACAACAAACTAAATATCTATCCGAATCAAGAAATTTGCAATAAAATGGCATCGATTTGTAGTTGCATATTTTTGCATATTTTGGTATAAATGCATATTTTTGCATATTTTCATACAAATTGCACTTTTTGTTTAATTTTTATCACTTTTTTCAAAACTCACCTTAGAAAAAATCAATTTCAATCAACTTTTTTTGGAGAAAAATTATTTTTTGTTATAGAAATGATATTCTGAGGCATTTCTTGCAAAAATTGGATTCAGGTAAAAAAGTTTTTAGATTCTGAGAATTTTTTCCCACATTAAAATTTAAAATTTTCCTATTTTGAAACATTTACAAATTAACAAAAAAAATGTCTCTGAAATACCTATTCAAGCGAATGCTTTTTTGACAATTTAAAAAATCATTGATTCTGGAACAATAAATCGGTTTCAAGATAATATACTGGGTTCTGGAACTAATTGTTTTAAACGGAAAATTTTTCTGGGAAGGTTTATGTAAATAAGTTTGTCATTCCGTTTTTATAAACTCAAAAAAAAAAATTACCTCAATTTTTTTTTTACTAAAATGACTAAAACTTTTTTTTTTTGCGCCCCAGGAATATTAAATCATCGATTCTGAAATATTAAGTAGAATCGGCTGCAGGGTAATATGTTGCGTTCTAGAACCGAATATTTGGAACGGAAATTTTTGTTTTATAGACACATCACAAAATGTGTCTATGAAACAAGATGTTTTACCAATTAAAAATGGTTTACAATAAAAAAAACTTTTTAAAAATTGTAGGGGACATCAAATGTTTAAAAAACCCCTATTTTATGTTAACAACATTATTTTTTTTGGTAGAACAATAATTTTTAAATGCATATTTTTTAAATTTTTAGTGCATATTTTGGATTTTTAGATGCATATTATAGGCACATATTTTCGATTTTTAGATGCATGAAAGTACTTGCCCTAGTCATGAGCATTGAAACAACCATGCGTATGATTAATTTAATTTAAATAAAATTTTTTATACGCCCTGTGGTACTCTCGTAAGATTTTAGTGTATTATTTATAGTAAAAGTTGTTTTTTAAACCACTTCAATTAAATTTTGTTTTGTTGAATTTAAAAAAAAAAAAAGTTTTACAGCTTTTGTTTTTCTTATTTTAAATTAAACTTCAAATATTGTTTTCCCCCACAACAACAAAAAAATGTTTGTGTGTACAATTCTCATCATCTTAGCAGTACAATTCTATACAGTATGATTTGGTTTTGTTTCCTATTTTTGTTGGTTATACAGTTGGTACTTTTGTTTTCTATACTACTCTTAATGCATACAGTTCAAAGTATAAAAGAAGAATAAGAAATATATAAGAAAAAGCGCACAATTGTTTACAAATATCTTCCGAAATGAACTTCCGTTGCTAAAAATTCTCTTGTTTGTGGCGGAAAAAAATAAAAGTGAAATTTATATTAAGCAGAAACAACAACAATTATTTCTTATTAAATTTTAGAAGAACAATGAAGTTAACCCTTTAATGGGCTGAGAAAGGGATCTCTCTGAAAACTATGAATTTCTAAAACAAGAGTTTTTGCATAAAAAAAAAATAAAAATTTTAAAGTAAGTTTTACTATAAATAAGGTTTTTAAATTAAATGGCGTTTTTAAGTACCTTGTCCATGAAAGGGTTAACTGACAATTTGTCTCTAAAATTATTCAAATATTTGGAGAAATGCAAGTAATAACAACAGCAATAATCAGCATGGGTGAGTGAATAGTGCTGTTTTCTTGTTTTTCTTTATTTTAAAAGAACATTTTACAAAAATTGTAAAATATTTATATAGTTGATTCTGAGATTACGGGACAGATTCGACATCATTTTTGGCATTCAAGTTTTTTTGCAGAACTTACAAGGAAAGTATATCAACCCTTATGAACCGATTTGCCTAAAATTTAAATATGTATAATAGAGGCAATTCTATGGTTGTTGTGTCTAGTCATATCGGCCATATCGGGTACTAAAAATGGGTTCAAAAATGGCGAAAAATCGTTTTTAAGATTTTTCAGCTATTCCTTCTTAAGAAACTGAAGTAACCTTGTATGTGACGACAAAAGTAGTTCAAATAGCTACACTCAAAAAAAAAAAAAACTTGTAAAATGACAAGAAAAACTTGTAACTTTTATTTTTTGCTACCTTCTATTTGACGTATATATTTCACAAATTTCTGTCTGTGGAAATGGTGATCACGACCAAAATATTATACTGAGATGACTGAAACTTAACATATTTATTGGAAGTTTCCCCGAGAAGTTTGGTTCAGTGGTTCAAAATTTATGAACGAAAATGTTAGGACACCTCAAAAATGTGTGTATTCAACATAACCTAAAAACACAAAATTCTTTAATTCGGCTGCTGGTTGACATATCTGAACATTATTGAACATCAATTATCAAGGACGAACATATTTATGACACAAAAAAAAAAAAAAATCGCGGAGTTTTTTTACCAAAATATTTTTTCGCGGAATTTTTTATCAAAAAAAATTTTTTTTTTCAAAAGTAATTTCCTTGTAAAAAATGTTTTTTAATTATTTTTTTTGTATTAGTGGAGGGTATTTCTATATTCGGCAAGGCCGAATTTACCGTTTTTATACCCTCCAACTACAGTATGAGGGTATACTCACTTTGTCATTCCGTGTGTAACGCATCAAAATATCGGTCTAGGACCCCATAAAGTATATATATTTATGATCAGTGATCGATTCTAAGACATTCTAGCGATGTCCGTCCGTCCGTCCGTCTGTCCGTCTGTCCGTCTGTCCGTCTGTCCGTCTGTAGTTAACACGATGCAGTCCAAAATAAAAGAGCTAGACTCCCGATATTGGGCACGAATATGTCTAATGTTCCTAGGCAGGTTAAGTTCGTAAAGGAGCAAAATCGGTCCAGGGGGAAAAAAGTTCCACCTTGAGGAACTAAACCAACCTCTGCAAAATACCATATTTTTACATGATTTTCTTTGTTTTTGTTTAACAAATGCACCATTTTTATGCTACAAGAAGTTCAAAGTCCTGCATTTGGACCCAGAGAATTAAAAAATGTCGTTTTTTCGGTCCGCCCCCCCCCCCTTTTATGGGCGAGGAATATTTTTTTTTTTTAAATAATGATAAACTTGTATTTTTTTAGAGCAAAAAGTATACGAATGAATTCTTAAATTCATATTCGAGAAGAAATGACCCCCCCCCCCCCAATTACCACTACCGACCCCCCCCCAAAAAAAAAATAAAACGCCCCTGCATTTTTTTTTTTTTTTTTTATTTGCATGTTGGAGGGTATAACAGATTCGGCACGGCCGAATTTAACACTCTCACTTGTTTCTTGTTAAATTTAATATATTTTTATACCCTCCAACTACAGTATGGGGGTATACTCACTTTGTCATTCCGTGTGTAACGCATCAAAATATCGGTCTAGGACCCCATAAAGTATATATATTTATTATCAGTGATCGATTCTAAGACATTCTAGCGATGTCCGTCCGTCCGTCCGTCCGTCTGTCCGTCTGTAGTTAACACGATGCAGTCCAAAATAAAAGAGCTAGACTCCCGACATTTGGCACGAATATGTCTACCCTCCAACTATAGTATGGGGGTACACTCACTTTGTCATTCCGTGTGTAACGCATCGAAATATCGGTCGGGGACCCCATAAAGTATATATATTATTGATCAGTGATCGATTCTAAGATATTCTAGCGATGTCCGTCCGTCCGTCCGTCTGTCTGTCCGTCCGTCTGTAGTTAACACGATGCAGTCCAAAATAAAAGAGCTACACCCCTCAAGTTTGTCACAAATATGTATTATGTTCCTAGGCAGGTTAAGTTCGGAAACTGGCTAAATCGGACCATGGGGGAAAAAGTTCCCCCTTGAAGAACTAAACCAACATCTAAAAATATACACATTTTAACATGTTTTTTTGAATTTTTATTAAATAAATGAAACATTTGGTATATTTATCGCGATGGGAAGGTGCTCTCAACGTCCCCCACAGACCCCATCAACCCCCCCCCCCCAAAAAAAAGAAACGCCCTGACAAAATTTTGTTTTTAATTTTTTTACATTTTGGAGGGTATAAAAGATTCGGCACAGCCGAATTTAACACTCTCACTTGTTTCGGTTGATTTTATTTACAAAATATTTTAAGTGTATAAAAATTATGAAAAACAAATTTTGATAAAAAATTTAATCAAAAAAAGGGGACTAAAAAAATTTTTCATGAAAATTTTTTTTTCATGACTAATGACTAACCGATGACTGACCGATGACTGACTGATGACTGACTGATGACTGACAGATGACTGACTGATGACTGACTGATGACTGACTGATGACTGACTGATGACTGACTGATGACTGACTGATGACTGACTGATGACTGACTGATGACTGACTGATGACTGACTGATGACTGACTGATGACTGACTGATGACTGACTGATGACTGACTGATGACTGACTGATGACTGACTGATGACTGACTGATGACTAACTGATGACTGACCGATGACTGACTGATGACTGACTGTTGACTGACTGATGACTGACTGACTGATGACTGACTGATGCCTGACTGATGACTGACTGATGACTGACTGACTGATGACTGACTGATGACTGACTGATGACTGACTGATAACTGACTGATGACTGACTGATGACTGACTGATGACGGACTGATGACTGACTGATGACTGACTGATGACTGATGACTGACTGATGACTGACTGATGACTGACTGATGACTGACTGATGACTGACTGATGAATGACTGATGACTGACTGAAGACTGACTAATGACTGAGTGATGACTGACTGATGACTGACTGATGAATGACTGATGACTGACTGAAGACTGACTGATGACTGACTGATGACTGACTGATGACTGACTGACTGATGACTGACTGATGACTGACTGATGACTGACTGATGACTGACTGATGACTGACTGATGACTGACTGATGACTGACTGATGACTGACTGATGACTGACTGATGACTGACTGATGACTGACTGATGACTGACTGATGACTGACTGATGACTGACTGATGACTGACTGATGACTGACTGATGACTGACTGATGACTGACTGATGACTGACTGATGACTGACTGACTGATGACTGACTGATGACTGACTGATGACTGACTGATGACTGACTGATGACTGACTGATGACTGACTGATAACTGACTGATGACTGACTGATGACTGACTGATGACTGACTGATGACTGACTGATGACTGACTGATGACTGACTGATGACTGACTGATGACTGACTGATGACTGACTGATGACTGACTGATGACTGACTGATGACTGACTGATGACTGACTGATGACTGACTGATGACTGACTGATGACTGACTGATGACTGACTGATGACTGACTGATGACTGACTGATGACTGACTGATGACTGCCTGATGACTGACTGATGACTGACTGATGACTGACTGATGAATGACTGATGACTGACTGATGACTGACTGACTTACTATAAAAGTTTCAAACCTTTTTGGTTTTAAGAAAATTAAAATAGTAATTTTTAATTTCTATTTGTTTTTAGTCGTTAGCTAATATTATCATGCCAAAAGTTTTTTATATTCGCAATAAATTTTTTTTGGTCAAAATTTGTATTCGATTTTTTTTACATGAAAAAAAGTACAATCACTAAATAACATTTGAAATGTTTTCGGAATTGTAGAGTGTATTCATATAGTCGACCAAGACTTATTTAACTGTTTTTCTTGTTTAACCTTTATTAAATTTTTATATTCATAAAAAAAACTCTTTAACTAAATTTAATCTTCATTAATTATTTTTATTTTCTTCTCCTTTTTTTAGATAAAATCGCCAGTTTTAAAAAAGAATAATAATAAAAAAAGAATATTAAAAACTCTGTTAAAAATTAAAATAAAAAAAAAATAAGAAGCAACTATAAAAAATATTTTCCTTTACCGAAAGAAAAAAATAAGATTTGAAATAAAACATAAAAAAGTGGAAATAAAAAAAAAATATACAAATAAAAATATACAAAAAAAAAAAAAGAAAAATCCCTCTTATGGTCGTCAGCAACATCATCACTTCATCAGCTTAGTATACACTGGAATAGTTTCAAAAGACCAAAGTAGGAAGTAAAGAAAAGAAAAACCGAAAGTTCAGCAGAAATTTACAAGCATCCTTTGCACATCCTCTACAATTGTAAGTATTATTTTCTGTGATTGTATTTTTTTTTTTCAACTATTTTTGTTTAATGGAAGTTTTGGCTGGTTTTAAATTAGAAATACTTTTTTGGGTATATTAAAGAAATTTTAATAAAAAAATTGTTGTTGTAGATGAGAAAAAATTTAAAGTTCACTTTACCTGAATTTTATTTAAAAGTTTTTTTTTAGGTTCTAAAATTTTCTTATAACCTAATATCAAATACCAAGAAAGCTTTTCTTCCGATTTTGAATATCTGGGAATTTTTTTTTTGTTCTAGGCTTAAAACTTATGTGGTAAAAATTTGGGGCCAATCGATAAAATTAACCCGTATCGCCCAGCGATCAAAGTTTTCGATTTTTAAAAATTAACATAATGAATAAATACAAATTTGTTTTGCGTTACATCATACTTTTTTTTCTTTTGATGAGCCGAACACAACTATTGAAAAATTTAAAAATCTGTCGAACGGTTTTCGAGATATGGCTAAATAAAGTTTGAAAATATGGGCTTTTTACTACGTTCAAGAATTCTTTAAAAAAAAATTCAAATATTTCGTCCCTTGACACCTTCATAGAGCTTGAGAAGATCTTTCAGTTAAAGTTTTGGTTTTTAGGAAAATTTCCATATTCCATATTAATTATTTCTGAGAAATAATTATTTTTGTTGTACAATGAGAAAATCCAAAAATAATTATTTCCCAGAAATAATTAATATGGACTTAAACCGAAATAAATAAAACTTCAGTTATAAAATATAAAGTCCAACAATATATAAAACAGAATTAAAAACTCAACTCATAAGGTACAATGCAATTTATTAATATTTCTAAGAATTAGAAATACGAAATATAAATTCAAACCTAACGGACATTTTTCAAGACTTGAAAAGTCCTACTAAGCGTTGCAACTCTGAGAAAATCTACTACAGTGTAAGAAATTACAACTGTGATGGAAAAAGTTAAAAATAGATTCATTAAGTTCGTGCTAAACGTAACATATGGGTAATGAAATGTGATATAATTCCCGTCATCTTTTTCGCCTTAATGTACGTTTAAATAGTTGATCTTAATCTTACACACCTACAGTGACAATCGAAGAGTGCTGACGAAGGAAG
The DNA here is from genome assembly GCA_963921195.1 of Pegoplata infirma. NCBI lineage: Eukaryota > Metazoa > Arthropoda > Insecta > Diptera > Anthomyiidae > Pegoplata > Pegoplata infirma. The sequence goes on along the minus strand of OY992537.1, from coordinate 17,274,331 downwards.
GGTGGCTTCTTCCGAAAGCTGTCGACATCTCCACTTAGCCTGTGTTGTCAATTAATTTTTTTCAGATTTTCTCATTGTACAACAAAAATAAGTATTTCTCAGAAGTAATTAATATGGACTCAAACCGAAATAAATAAAACTTCAGTTATTATGGAGTTTCCCTACATTTTTTTTAAATCTCCTAATTTTTTTCCATTGACTTTTTCTTAGAGATTGGGACAAACTTTTATTTTAACTTAATGGGAACCAATTCAGACCATTGTAAATAGAATTATACATTGGCCCGTACCACAAGAAACCAAAAAATCTATTTTAACAAAAGTTTTATTTTAAATTTCAAATTTTCAATACATTTTTTGAAAGTCGATTTTAAATACAAAAACAATTTGTATGGAAATAAAATTTAAAGCTCATTTTAAATTTATTTTATTTTCTTATGGTAAGGCTGCTTGAATATTCTGAAATACATTTGGAAAATTTTACAATACATACGGAAAAATTTAAATGACTTTTGCAAAATTTTAAAATACATTTGGACAATTTTAAAATACATTTGGAAAATTTTAGAATACTTTTGGACAATTTTAAACATGCATTTGGAAATTTTTAAAATACAATTGGAAAAATTACATTTGGAAATTTTTAAAATATATTTGGAATGTTTTCAACTACATTTCGACAATTTTAAAATACATTTGGACAATTTTTAAATTAATTTGGACAATTTTAAAATACATTTGAACAATTTTAAATTTTATTTGGACAATTTTAAAATTTATTTGGAAAATTTTAAAGTACATTTGCACAATTTTAAAATAGATTTGGAAAATTTTAAATTTCATTTGGACAATTTTTAAATATATTTGGAAATTTTTAAAATAAAATTGGAAATGGTGTATTGATAGAGGGTATAGATAAGTTTGTCAGTCAATTTGTAACACCTCGAAATAATGATCTAGACCCCATAAAGTATATCGTCACCTAAAATGCAAAAGGCCCTAACTAATATTTTATTAATTTTACAGAAGAAGCAAAAAACAGTATAGAGAAAAATTTTTAATTTGTTAAAAACTTTGTTGGTTTTGATTGAATTTGGCCAAAATTTTGAGAAGACGTATGTTTTGTAAATATGTATCAAAATTAATCGCAATATGATTCAAAAACGTATTTCTTGTTGCGTTCATTGGCTATTTCGCAATTTTTAAATTTTTGCTATAAATTCGCTGATTTTTATTATGTGACCCTAATTTTTTGTTGGGACGTGTAGGTTAATAAATACACCAGAATCTATCAAAATACCGATTTAGAATTTTCTGTTAGTTAGGGCGTTTTGAATTTTAGGTGACGATAATGATCCTCGATCGATTTTAAGACGATCTAGCGATGTCAGGCCGTCTGTCTGTTGAAAACACGCTAACTTTTAAAAGACTTTAATTAGGCTCCTGAAGTTTGTAATTTTTTTTGTTGGTCATTTACCTGGTCATGTTGGTATTAAAATGCAGCGAAATCGTTCTAGTGGTTCAAAAGTTATAAGCAAAAGAGTAAATTTCGGCAAGAGTTTTTCTCGAATTTACCAGATAAAAACACGCATACTTTCGAAAGACAATTCTGAGGATGATGTAGCTTGGCTTATAGATTTGTCGTTCCCCTGTTCTGGTTCGCGTTGAATTGCAGCCAAATCGGTTCTGTAATTTAAAAGTTATTAGCAAAACCGTGAATTTCAGATTGTTTTCATCTTAAACTCACGTGTAAAGCTAAGTACTCTGTTCGGTTTCACGGGAAAAAATCTGTCAAACTCCATATAAAAAAAAAAAAATTGGCAACGCGAGGAATTAAGGGGAAATTGTTAAAAAAGTTTTCACTCATTTTTATTATACAAGACAATTTAAATTGCCGTGAAAAAGTGACATTTCAGTTTTGTTATGATCGTTTCTTTCTTATCATTGTCAAAAGTTCTTAATTTTTAAATGTTTTATTGCAATTTGAGGCGTTTAAAGTTTAAGTGAAATTTTCACCGTAAGAAACAGAGTACTTAGCTTAAGCCACAAAATTAGTTTACAAAGTATTTTCGTCACTCAAAAATATTTTTACACTAAAAAAAATTTACACTCAAAAAATTACAAAAAAGAAAAGGTTTTTACTCAAAATAAAATATTTCTAATCAAAATTTTTAATTTTTTCACGTTAGAAAATTTACTATCATTTAAAAATTGCATTGACGATTGTAATCATAGATTCAACCAAGTCGAATTTAACTTTTTTACTTGTTTTAAAATTTTTTGACCGAATTTTTTGCAAATTTCAAATAGCGATATCTCGAAAATTTTCAGAAATCCCCATTTTTACTGATGGGCGCTACGATCCGATTAGACTCATAATTTTTATGAAAAATCGATAGTTGAAGATAAAATTGCTGCAATTAATTTCACTGTGCTCGAATTTGAATTATTTTTTTTAACAAGCTGGGCCCGCTACTGGTAATGTTAATTCGAGTACGCTGAATTCAATGGTGTTAGCCCTTTTTCGAAGTTACTGCTTGTATTCGCGATATTCTCGATTTAAAATTTTGATGCTCAAGTACAATAAAGACGATATTTTTTAACTTTTGCAATAATTTTTAAAATTAAAACCATTCAAGTTTAATAAACTAACATAACAAACCATAATACCGTGAATTTTTTATCGCGAAAAACATTTTTTGTTCGCAAAAAAACTTTATTTTCGTGAAAAAATAGTTCGTGTACACTAAATTCCAGTGTAATATCAGTTTTTTTAAAGTTAGTGTATAGCGCAATAGCGATATTCGCGATTTTTTTTGTTTTTTGTTTTTATGTTATTTAGACAATTGCTGATTTTTCTCATCTTAACTCTATTAAATATACAAAAAAAAAAATCTAGTCGTGGAAATTTTTTTTTCTCGAAATTTTTTCTTCCATTTTTTTATTTTGCTATTAATTTATGAAAATGTGTAGAAGACGATACACAAAATTTTTCGAAAAATTTTTTTTCGCGGTTTTTTTTTTCGCGGAAATTTTTTGTTTTTTTTTTTAATTAAAATCATTCAAGTCTGTTAAACTAACATAACAAACCATAATACCGTGAATTTATTTTCGTGAAAAAATTGGTGCAATAGAAATATTTTCAGTTTGATTTGAACTTACGACAGCACTCTGGTAAAGCTATTCGTGTACACTTATTAACCCTTGTGTAATATCAGTTTTTTCAAAGTTAGCGATTTTTTTTTGTTTTTAAGTAAAAAAAAATATTTTTTTATGTTATTTAGACCATTGCTGAATTTTTCTCATATTAAATATACAAAAAAAAATCTAGTCGCGGAAATTTTTTTTCGCTAAATTTTTTCTTCCATTTTTATACCCTCCAACCATAGTATGGGGGTATACTCACTTTGTCATTCCGTTTGTATCGCATCGAAATATCGCTCGTGGACCCCATAAAGTATATATTTATATTATTGATCCATGATCGATTTTAAGATATTCTGTGAATGTCCGTCTGTCCGTCTGTCTGTAGATAACACAATGCAGTCCAAAATAAAACAGCTAGACTCCTGAAGTTTGGCACAGATATGTCTCATGTCCATAGGCAGGATAACTTCGTGAATAGGAAAAATCGGGCCAAGGGGAAAAAAGTTCCCCCTTGAAGAACTGAACCAACCTCTGAAAAAATACATGTTTTTTTGTATTTTTGTTAAATAAATAAAACATTTGGTATATTATTCGCAATGGGAAGGTGTTCTTAAAGTCCCCACGGACTCCCATCACCCCCCCCCAAAAAAAAACGCCCCTGACAATTTTTTTTACAATTTGGAGGGTATAAAAGATTCGGCACAACCGAATTTAACACTCTAACTTGTTTTTTTATTTTGCTGTAGAAATGTATAGAATACGATGCACAAAATTTTTCGCGGATTTTTTTTTATTTTCGCAAAAAAAAAGATGCATTTTCGAAATTTATATTTAAAAACTAACCCAAAAGCATAAAAATTAAATTTTTGTAGTAATTAATCTTAACAATTTTAAATCGGGAATATCGCGAATACGAGCGCTAACTTCGAAAAACGGCTGGCACCATTGAATTCAGCGTACCCAAGTTAATTTTTGCGACTAGTTGGTACAAATTTGTGGATTAATCGGATTAAATTCAACCTTGGTACAAATTTGAGGTTAATTCAGATTAAATTCAACCTTGGCTGGATTTTTCAAAATTTTATCAAAAAATATGTTTTATATGTCTTACGACTTATCGTATTTACTAATTTAGACGCGCTGAGCACGAATATAAAAAAAAATAAAGTCGGTCCAACGGTTTTCGACCGATAAAAAAATTTGCAAGAAATGGCGGAGTTTTCCTACGTTCAGTTGAAGATTTTTTATTAACAATTTATTAAAGTTAGGAAAAAAACTCCATTTTATGCAAATTTTAAATAGCGATATCTCGAAAACCTTTTGACCGACCCTAATTTTTTTTAATAAAAATGACGGTCGCAAGAAATATTTAAAAAAAAAAATTTTCTTTAAATTTTCAAAAATCTAAAACTTTGATCGCTGTTTTGGACTGGTTAATTCAATCCGATTGTGCTTAAATTTGTACCACATAACATTCAGTTATAGTAAAAAAAAAATTTCCGGGCACTTGGGAACATCAAAAGTTTATGAAAAATGGGACATGTCACAATCCCCACGAACATTATCCCCCATTTCCGTTGTGGCGATTATGACCAAAATTATTTCGGTCATAATCCCCATAATGGTTGCGAAGACTATGACCGAAAAAATTTCGGTCGTAATCCCAACAGTGAACGGATGTTTTGGAAATGGTCATAACACTTACAACTAATATTGGGATTATGCCCGTCATCCTGTCATTCCTGTCATTCCTGTCATCGAAGAAAAATGACACTCTAACCTATCATATATATCATCAAATTTAATTAAACTTTATTATATTAGTTTGTAAATTTTTTCCTCGTGTGTACTCTTTAATTGAGATAATTTCATTTTAATTTTTTTCGACCCTCATAATTAATGTCTGTTCTTTGATGAGAGATAATTTTTTGAAAGGTTTTAATGTGTTAATGAATTAACAACTTAATGTATATTAAACAGGATATATTGAGTTTAATGAACATTTTTATGTTACAAAAAACATAAAAGGGAACATTTTTGTTAAAAAATAAAATGATAAATATTTTGTAATTAAAAAAAGCACGTTCTTTCCTTAATTATTTTTGGTAAAAAACCAGAATAAAAAATTTTATATATAATCATATATAACTTGATAAATTTATATGTATTTATATAAGATTATATTTAGAGGTTCAGTTTTGAAATAAATGGATAAAATACGATAAAATTATGGATAATTTGATAGAATTATTTATAATTTTATCCGAAAAATTTAATAAGATTTTAATTTTTTTTAATAAGATTTTTATAAAACTTTATCGAATTTGATATAATTTAGAATAATTTTATAAGATTTTTATATAAAAACAATCGGATATAATTATATACAATTTTATCAATTATATCGTCGCTGCGCCTAAAAATGGAGTCATGTGTTTTGGGGCAAGTGTTCAGGAGAGCAAAAAAACTGTTTATTTTCGTACCTTCGCGATATTTTTTAAAAGTTTGTTCTACAAAAAATTCTTGTACCGATATGCTATCCACATACTGCAAAAAAATTATGAAACATTTAGCGGTTTTCCAGTGGTGCAGAAATTTTCAAAAAACATACACATAACTCCTTTTTTAAGTACTTTTTGGAACAAAATTTAAATAAATGGAAATATTTTCTACACATAACTCTTTTTTCTTGTGAAACCATTCTTATTGTTAATTTCTTTTCGAGAGGGACAAAGACTAAATATAGTTTGTTTGCGGTTTAAAGCGACATTAGTTAGACAAGGTCCTTAAAATTTTGATATTTAAAAGCTCTTCACTAAACAGCGAACAACAGATTTTTCGCAAAACTGGTGCTGAGTTTTTGTTTTTTGTTGTAAATATTTAAGAGCCTTGACATAAATTGACATCTGCGAAAGATGCTGTACTTTAGATACTAAAATTTTCCGCCGTCGATGATTTAATTGCTTTCACAAGGCTTTATTACACGCCATTTAGGATTTAGATAACAGGATGAAAATTTGCAAATATTTTCCAAAAAATCTTGACAAATTCATTCAAAATACTTGGATGCTATGTGTGAATCTTATATTACGAAAAAAGTGGTCCATTTTGTCACGTTCTGTTACTTTTTTATCAAAAAAAGTTATGTGTAGCATAACACATAACTCCTTTTCAGACCATTTTTAGTATGACTAACACATAGCTCCTTTTACTAACTTTTGAACCAATCAAGATATCAAAAAACGGTTTAGTGAGTAAACGTATGACCAATAGGGGATCATAAAGATGTAATAAAAAAAAATTTAAAAAACTACACATGACTCCATTTTTAGGCGCAGCGACGATATATAACTTTATCTAATTTGATCAAATTTTCTAAAAACTAAAAACTCTATATAAGATCTGATATAATTTGATAAAAATATATATAAACTTTTTTAATTGGGAATCTGTCGAAAAATATACATAGATATAGTTTATGAATATACAACAAACAAATGCTTTAATTTTAGGTCTTGAGTAATTTGTTTTAAAATTTTTTAGATTTTTAAATTTATGAAACTAAAAACCCATAAAAAAACTCAAAAAATTCATCAATAACTCTTAAACGTCACACACAGTTGCAATTGTATTTAATGATGTGGAAACAAGTTCTTCAAGACCAAGACTAATTGGACAAAAAATAAAAAAAGAAAAACATTTTTTTTCTTAACTGTCCATAAATTACGAGTATTGTCTGCTTATGGCTAGATAATCCTTCTTTATTTCAATGAAAGTTAATGCTTTTTTCTATTTCTGCAATAAAAGTTTAAATATTGTGTGGTTTGTGGGGGTAAAACACCCACAAAGTTGTTTGACACTTTTCCTTAAATTTCTTTTTTTTTTATAAAAAAAAATTCTTCTGAAAAAAAACCCTTTAGCAAGAAAAACAACAAAACAGCTAAGATAAAAAGTTAAACAATTCACTTTAACTTTATGAACTTAAAAGGCAAGAAATTAAATTTTTTTTCTAAACAAACTAAAAAAAAGGGATAAAAAAGTTTATATTAACTTTGTAAGTTAGTGAATTAATTATATTTTGGTCTATGTTTTCTACCGTACACTTAACGGTAATATAAGATTTCTGGTTATGAGTTCAAATTTCGCAAGATAATAATAGTCAATTTGAAATCTATTATTACAGCCGCGCTTACAAAAAAGTAATTCACATTAAAAATTTGAATTTGAAAATTTCAGAATTTATTGGTTTTCAAGATATCATTTTAAAATATTTTAATTCATTTCGTTTCACATAAACAAAGTTTGGTAAATGTAGAATGATTGCACTTTTATCTTAATAATTCTCAAACTTTTAGTTAAAAAATTAAACTTTGAATGATAATGTGACACAAAACACTGAATTCTATTGCATGTGATTCAGAAAATCATAGATACCTTAGATATTTCAGAAATGTTGTTTCGTCTTTCTGAACCTACAAATGATCTAAACTATCAATAATATAAATACAGTCATATAAAGTTTTGAATTGAGAAAAGTGTGAAAGAAATTTTTTTAATTTTTCTAGAAATTTATGATATTCTGGCTCGTTTTTACTGGTTTCATATAATTCAGTTATTATTATAATCATCAGAAAACGTCTTATGTCAAATTTATTCAGTTAATGTAAAATTTATTCAATTACAGTTTTCTTTTAATTACCCAACTTAATTTAAAATTAAAATAAAAAATACAATAATTACATTATGTATCTGACACCCATACATGAGAATTTTCTTACTTTCCTTTTTAGCTTTGACTTATTCGAATAACTTTGACCTGTAGTGACAACCATTTTAATTATGCACAAGATGAAACTGAACGTATAATTAATATTATTAACACTCATACGTCATGTTAAACCATCAATCTTTTACTATATAGATGTAGTTTTCTTGCTTGTGTTTGTTTAATTTATAACCCTGCAAAATAAAGATGTGGTTAAACAGGGAAAACAAATTTATAATGGAAATTTTCTAGGAAACTAAATTAAAATTTTTTTTTTATTCGACCTTTAAAATATTATAATTTGAGTAGGTTTGTTCTAGCTCGAGGTCATTATTTGCTTTACTAATTTAAACTATGATATTCTCACAGAATAATTTTCAAGAAAATTATTTTTTTGTTTAAAGTTAATTTGGGTTAGTTATTTTTGCAAGACTTAGTTTTAATTAATAAGGAAAATAAACACCTCGAGCTAGAATGAACCCACTTAAATTATTTCTGGGAAATTCTTAAGAAAAGAAACAAATTTTCTTAGTCTCCTACATAAAAATTGCGCTTTGAAAGACTACACAGAAAATAAAATAGTCAAATTTAAATCAACAAACAGCAATTGTAAATCAAACAAACAAGATATCAACCAAACATTTAGTAAAAACGACGGCCTGTAAGTCAATACCACAAAACTTCGATTTTTTTCAACAAACTCAGTCAAGTAATTTTATTTCAAAATTAATTTATCATGTCAACAAATAGTTTTTGTGTTTGTTGAATTTCTTTGTTGAAAAAAAAAAAAGATTTTTTACGTTTGTCAGATCAACAAATTGTGTGTTTGTGTTTGTTGAATTTCTTATTGTTAGTTGAAAAAAAAAATTTAAGATTTTGTACGTTTGTCAATACAAATAATAATTAAAGAGAACTATATCAATCTCATTTATCAATTTTTTCAACAATCAAAATTTACAAACGTTTGTTGATATTACAAATTTCCGTATAGGAGCACTTTCAGTGAAAAAATTAATTGTATTCACAAATATGGGGGTCAATATAACAATTCGTTTTATTCTGTGTAAGGAGAAAGAGATTTTAAAGTTATTCTTATCAGTTCTTCTTGTAACCCCCTGCAAACCACCTTCCCGATTTTTACATAAATCTCTCAAATTTCATGAAAATAAAAAATATTTAATTAAAATTTTGTTCTGATTACCATCGGACCATTTTTGGACTTAGGCCCCATGTGAAAATTTCGCCCGATATTCACTTAAAGCGGTTTATTGGCAACAAATCGAAGCCTATTTCACTCAAATTTGATTTGTGAGTGTTTTTTACACTTATTAAAGATTCGTCAAAATATAGATCTAATCGGTCCATGTTTGAACTTGGGACCCATTGTCCGGGAAACTATGGTGTAGGGTATTATATGGTCGATCTTGACCGACTATAATTTTCTTACTTGATTTTTGTTAAGGTTGTTGGAAAAATTAGTTGATTACTGAATAAAATCTATTGGACCATTTCAAAATTTTTAATGTTTGCGCTTCAAAAAAATCGCCTCAGAAATACTTTTAAGAAATTTTGTGAAAAATGTCTATTAATAATATCATTTAACAGATCGATTCCGTAGCACATTTATTATTTAGTAAACCTGGACGCTATCAAGCTTAAATTAAAGCTTTAAAAAATATCTACGTAACATGTTTTTAAATTATAATCGTTTGATAACACCGTCGCGACGCGTCCGACAAAAATGAAAAAAATCGTTGAACACGAACTGCATAATATGCGTTTGAAACTAGAGACTAAATGTAGTAAAACTGCATTTACAGTTTTTCATTTCGTGATCCTGTTTCCTTTGAAAAGGACTTCAAAATTTTCAAGGATACAATTTTATAAAATATTTTTTTAATATTTATACTTGTCCTGGGATGCCGCTAGTGATAGCAACTGAAAGAGGCGGAGCTCTCCTAATATTCCTATTTCATTGTTTTTATATATAAGGAGGTGAGTTACAACCTTTCAAAACTTTATCCTTCAATATCATTCAAAATTTTCAACAAAATATTTTGATTAAGTTTTCCAAGGACTTTATTCACATCATTTTATCCTGCTGTGGCAAAATAAAAAAAAAATGTGAAAAATAAGGGGAGATTCTCCTCTTTCATTTGCCATCAACAGCGCAATCCAAGGATAAGTATAAATATTTCAGAAATATTTTACCAAATGTATCTTTTAAAAGTTTGAGATCCTTTTAAAAGGAAACAGGATCACGAAATAAAAAACTGAAAATGCAGTTTTTCTCCATTTGATCTCTACTTCCAGACGTAATAACGTTGAGTATTTTACTATCAAAACGTTTCTAATTAGTTGAAATCCACTGTATTTGCAGAAAAATCGTTTATTATTCCCAATTAGAAATTTTGTCTTTAAGACATTGTCAGTAATGATTCATCAGGTAGAAGTCAGCAAGTGAATACATTTTACTAAAGACAACTTAAGGACATGTCATAATTTTTGTCGGAGCTCCCCAAGTTCTATAAATGTACTGACTTGTCATATAAGTTGTCTTATCAGTTTAGAAAAATCATGTCTTTAATGCTGACAATTATGTAGCAAATCCGACCAATCACTAAAAATTTTTTTCCCGATGTAAAATCGATGTAATTTTGTATAATCCTTTAAAACTCTTTTAGTTTTCTTTGTAATTAAAAAAATTAAATTGAATTGGTCTTAAAACAATAAAAAAAATAAAAAAAAAATCCGCGACCGGGGATTGAACCGTGGCCAAAAATCTACAACACGTAAGCTGTCGAACCTGCTAGACAACTAGGCCAATCACAACTTAAAATTGTTTGTAATAAAATACAATTTGAAATCATAATATTTTCAAATTTGTCAAAACCAAAATAAATTGAATATATCGTCACCTTAATTGTAAAGGGCTCCTGCAATATTATTTTTGTAAATAATTTTTTTTGTTTTGTATAAATAATATTAAAAACAACTAAGATACGCCTAAATAACTCTAACAAAATCTTGCTAAATAGGATGAAACCAAATTCCAATTAATATTTAAAAAAATGTTATATTTGAGAAAGAAAAATTCATATTGTAGCATTTTTCAATTCAGGTGACGAAATATATATAACAGGACAATTCAAATAATAAATTAATTTAAATTTGTTTTTAAATAAACACATTTATTATCAAAGTTTGGCTAAAGGGGTAAGGTGCTAGACCAGTGAGCAGAAGGTTCTGAGTTCGCGGACCAAGTGAGGCAGATCAAAATAGTAAGTTTTAAAAAATTAAATTTAAGAAATAGACAGATAAAAATAGTAAGTAGTGTAAATTAAAAGACGTGATTAATAATTTTTAAATTTTTTAACGATCTCTGACGTACTATGTACATGTCATAATGTAGTCAGCACTATTGACTACCTGAATACTTGTCGGCGAGGAATTTTGACAAAATACTTGAAAAAGTCAGGAGGTGTCATGAGGTTTTTTGTATGGTCAGAGATTTTTCAGTCAGCAGGTACACTGACATTGTCATAAGGAAGTCTTTGAGATGTCTTAACGACATTTCTAATTGGGTTATTATTCAATTAATCGTCATAAATTCTTCGATTTATCATTTAATCGAAATAAGCAAATTTAAATTATTCGAAAATTGTTCGATAAATCGAACAAAAACTAACCGACTGATCACCATATCTATTACCTAATTTTAATTATGAAACAAAAATTTGGACATCTAAGCCCCATACTTCCTCCGCATTCCAAAAAAAAAATTATTTTAATGCAAGTATACTTTCCTGTGGTCGTAAAAGAGTTAAAGTAATTTATATATAATAATCGAAAAAAATAGTGTAATATTGTGCCATATATTCAGTTTTTTAAAATATATTTATTTTTTTTACAAATAGTAAATAGCGATTGAATATTCGTCATATCCCTTTCCCAAACATATTTTTGTGTCTTTGCAGTAAATGCTCTTTCGTGGATAATCTTTAATGAAAAATTGTTGAAATTCCGTTTTATAAATAACATAAAATGAACATGTATAAATATTTTATGAACATATTATTGACATTAAACAACTGGCCTAATGTCCTGAAATATCAAAAAATTGTTTAACACTAAACTACAACAGCTATAAAATAAATAAATTAGGTAAAATTTGTGAAGATTTTCTATAACTGAACATATGTATGAACATAATAAACATTATTTAATATAGTTTAATATAATAACAAAAAAATCAAACATAACCCAGCAAAATATTACATGAAATTATGGGAAAATTAGAAAAAAAATCGTTGACAGGTACAAAAAAAAAATAAATATATTTAATGGGGATACTAAATGCCCTCGAACTACAACAATCTATTACTCATTGTACACATAAAAGGTCAAGTAAGTAATTTGTATCTTTTTTTTAATAAATCAAACTTGGTTTATAAAAAAAATATTATTTGTAACCAAAATTTATGCTGGGATACATAAGACATAAGTTTGTTTATATCCTTATCTATGTTTTGTGTATTTATAAAATATTTCCACACATGTTTCGATATACACTCACACATATACACATTAAAGTAATGTCTTTAAATCATATTTTCTATCTGTTTGTCTGTCGGCCAACATCACTAGAAAGAAAAGTAGAAAGCCGAAAACGAAATGCGGTAATAAAAAACACATTAGGAAAAATGTCATAAAAATTTCGGCAACATAAAATATAGTCCATTTAATATAACTATTATAGCTAAAACTTTATATGCATTAATGGGGACGGAAAATTAAAAAATAGCAAAATTATAATATAATGCTCATGTATTTTAAAAATTACAACGACTGTCCAAAACGATGATTTAAATTGCACGATAATTTAAAGTGCACAGAAAAAAAAAATAAAAAAATTAAATTAAAAAATTCGTAGATTTAATTAAAAATGTAATTAAATCCGGACCAATCACTAGAATGCGCATATAAATTAAAAATTTTTATGTCGTTAATTAAAAATAAATGTACATTTAGTTAATTAAAAATTTAATACTATTAATTAAAAAATTTAACTAAAATTAAAAAAAAATAATTAAAAATTTAATTATATAAATTAAAAATTTCATTACAAAAAAATTGATAACCAATTAAAATTCTAATTGTATAAATTAAAAAAATTAGTTAAAACTTATACATTTTCGAAAAATTAATAATTTATTTTTTTTTATTTAATGAAAGGTAAGAAAAACATTTATTTAAACTTTACCAAATATATTTATGCCGTAAATACATAGTCAATGAGACAATTTTATAAAGTTGATTATAAACCTTTTATATATATAAAACTGTAAACAAAATGAGAATTTAAAAAACTATATGAGAAATAAACAAGTAAAAAAGTTAAATTCGGCCTTGCCGAATGTAGTGATACCCTCCACAATTTCAAAAAGATTATTGCAAAAAACTTTATTTAAAAGGAAATTATTTAAAAAAAAAAATTTTTGAAAAAAAAAATTTCCGCGAAAAAAAATTTTGGTAAAAAAAAATCCGCGATTTTTTTCTTTTTTTGTCAAAAAATATGTTCGTGCTTGTTTAAATACCATTTGGTGTTCAATTATGTTCACATATGGCAACCAGAAGCCGAATTAAAGCATTTTGTATTTTTAGGTTATGTTGAATGTGCTGAAATTTTTGAGGTGTGCTTACATTTTCGTTCATAACTTTTTAACCGCTGAACCGATATCGCTCAAATGCAATACCAAACTTCTCGGGAGAACTTCCAATAAATATGTTAAGTTTCAGTCATCTCTGTGCAATATTTTGTCCGCGACAGCATTTTCCACAGACGGACAGACGGACAGATGGACAGACGGACAGCGGACAGACGCACAGACGCACAGTGGGGAAAAATGGACTTTTTTTGTCCGATTTTGCCTACAGGTCGCAATTCTTAACCGATTTTAGTTTTTCTTTTTTTGAAATTTAGCTAATAAAATTCCTTATCGGTCTGTCATGGTGGATTTCTAAAAATCGTTTTTGTTTTATTTGAATATTTTATTAAAGTTCAGAAAATTTTAATTTTTTTATAATTTTTGCTCTAAAAAATGTAATAGGCAGGGGACGAATAAGCTGTATGGACAAAATTAAAGGTATTTGAACCCCTTATAAATGGCATTGATAGCATTTGTTAATTTATTATTATTTTGGTTTTTATAAACATCTGAAAGCTTAAGAATGTTCACTTTTAAGTACCTATATCATTTTAAATGAAGTACCAATTTCAATGATTTTTTTTTTTAAATTAAAGCTTATCATTTTCTTAACCATTATTGGTACATAAAGTATTTTTGCAAAATTGTTTAACTCTTTTTTTCGAATTTACAATGTAACAACTTTTTTTTTTTTTAATAGACTAAAAAATAACTTTGAAATTCCAAAAATCATAAGGTAAAATTTAAGCAAAAAAATAAAATATTTGTTTCAAAAAATTTTGTGTACCAATTATGACTAAGCAAAACATTAGCTTTAATCTAAAAAAGATTTCATTGAAATTGGTACATTATTTTTAAAGATATAGGCCTTTAAAAGTGAAAATTCTTGAATTTTTGTCTGGTTATAAAAACCAAAATAATAATATATTTTTAAATACTAATCATGTCGTTGATAATGGGTTCCAATTCCTTTAATTTAGTCCATAAAGCATATTCTTCCCATGCCTAATACATTTTTTATTGCAAAAAAACTGAAAAAATTAAAATTTTCTGAACTTTAGGAAAATATAAAAAGTAATCCGAAAATTTTTTTCAAAAATCCACCGTGACAGATCGATGCGGAATTTTATTAGCTAAAATACAAAAAAAGAAAAATCAAAATCGGTTAAGAATTGCGACCTGTAGGCAAAATTGGACAAAAAAAGTCAATTTTTCCCCACTGTGAGACGGACAGACGGACAGATGGACATCGCTAGAATGTCTTAAAATCGATCGGGCATCATGAATATATATACTTTATGGGGTCCCAGATCGATATTTCGATGAGTTACAAACAGAATGACAAACTTATATATACCCTCTATCACTAAGTGGAGGGTATAAAAAAAACTTTCAACAAACTGTTATAACGTATACATGTTTTTGTGTGTAAAACAATGTAAGAGAAAAACACACACTCGCACACACACGGAAAACAAACAAAAAAAATAAGTGAACCTAAAAATTTAATTAAAAAATTAATAATATTAATTAAATATTTAATTAATAAATTCTGATTAATTTTTTATAAAAAAAAAATTTGTTTTATTCGACCTTTAAAATATTAAATTTTGAGTAGGATTTTTTTCTAGCTCGAGGTCATAATTTCCTTTACTAAAACTATGATATGCTCATAGAATAATTTTCAAGAAAATTATTTATCTGTTTTAAATTTATTTATGTTGGTAATTTTTTGCAAGACTTAATCGACACGTGTTTCGGGGTTTGTCAGATCCCATTGTCAAGATTATTCAGCAAAAAATAATCTTGCAAAAAATGTCCAACATATATAATATTTGCAAGACTTAATCGACACGTGTTTCGAAACTTGTCAGATTCTATTGTCAAGATTATTTAACAAAAATAGAAACGATTTACTACAAAGTAGCAAATGAGTCTAATTACAAATCGTTTGTGCACAAACTAAAATATTAATACACATTGGACTCTATCCACAATGGGAATTAGAAAGACGAAGAAATTGTACTATACTAGTAATGCAACGATTGTCAATAACCAACAAAAATATTTAAAACATTTTTACATATGACAGTCTATTCAACTACAAAAATATGTTATATGTTGTTTTGAGTGTAATAATCCATATTAGGGTTATTCATCACTATGGCATGCCAACCATTATGTTCAAATTCTGATTAATTTTTATTAAAAAATAAAAATTGGTTTATTCGACCTTTAATTTATTTAGCAAAAATAGAAACGATTTACTACAAAGTAGCAAACGAGTCTAATGACAAATCGTTTCGATATTATTTTTTGTGTGGGTTAAAAAAAAAAAAGTATATTTAGTTATTTTTTTCATTGATTAAATTAAAAAAATTACTGATTCTATTCAAAGCAATTAAGTTTTTTAACAACCACATTTGTTGTTACACATTCCAACATTGATTAATATATTAATCAATACAAATAAATTTTGAATTTTTGATTAACTTTATTTCATCGTACTTCCATTTCGCTTTAATACATTTTGTAATGAAAAATATTTGTTTCTAGTTCGAGGCTATTTTTATGTTCGCTTTTATGTATTTACTTAACAAGTACTTACGTTGACTCTACTTTCTTTATTAGGATATTCTGCAAATAAATACTTATAGAGTTTCTAATTTAAAAAAAAATCCATGAAACGATCAACAATTTATTTCTGAAAATTACCAAAACTTTATTGAAATCAAAAACTGTATTAGTATACACAGAGAGAATATAAAACAAGTAAAGTTAACATAAATATTTCATATGCTAATTCATAATGGAGAACTTAAAAATGGTCTCGAACTAGAATAAACTTTTTTATTGCGCAATAAAAATATTAAATAAATAACAACATGAATAAAAAAGTTTGATAAAATTATAGAATTATATATATTTGATAAAATTAGATAAAGTTATGTATAATTATATCCGAATTTTTTTCATATCAAATTTAATAAAATTAAGTCAAATTATATCTAATTTGATGAAATTTTATAAAATTAGGTAAAATTATATATAATTTTATCAAATTATATATAATTACATCAGAATTTGTTTTATATAAAATTTTATATAATTTTATCTAAATTATATTATAAAATTAGATAAAATTATATAAAAATTGATAAAATCATATATGAAAAAAATTCGGATATAATTACATACACTCAAAAAAATACGTTAGTAGATTTACTAATTTCTTTTTGCTAACGCTAGTTAGCTAACTTTTAGCAAATTTTTAGGTGAGATTAGCATGTTAGCAAAAAATTCTTGTAAACTTCATTTAGCACATTAGCAATTTTAAACAAACTTTGAACTAATTTCTTTTGCTAAATTTGAAATTGAGTTGACAACTTTTTTACAAGATTTTTTGCTAATATTAGCAAAATAAATGGTAAATTTTTTTTTATTTTCAGAAAATTTAAAATGGCGCTATCTCGGAAACTAAGCCAGATAGAGCAAAATGGAGGCCATTTTTGGTTCTCGGGCTCACCATAGTATCGCCGGTCCTCTTCACATGTGTGGACCCCAATGGGCCCTAACTTTGGATCCAGAAAAGTTAGCATTCCCGAAAATTTTAAAATGCTCATATCTCGGTAAATATTGCCGACACAACAAAAAGTCCCAAAGCATTTTTGTAGCTCTCAACACGTAGAACAAGACCGCAAAATAACCAAAAGCTCTCCGAGTAATATTTTTGAAGTTATCGAGTTTTTTAATTCTCAAGACCTCAGTGGTCCCCTATAATCACGTATCTCAAAAACTAAGCAAGGTAGAGCGAAACGGACACAAATTTTGGATCAAAAACTATGACGATTTTAAAGGAACCCAACTAGGTCTAGGCCCATCGGGGTCTGGACCTATCGGGCCCGATCCCAACGGGGTTCTCAGATGTGTATGAACTAAGTTCAAAAAAAAAAAAAAAAATTAGTTAACTAATTATTGGCAAAACATTTTTGCTAACTTTAGCAAAAAAATTGTGGGTTCAAAATCAGCAAATTTTCTTGTAGGTTTACAAGCTTTTTTTTGCTAACATTACAGTTTTTCTTTTGAGTGTATAATTTAATCAAATTATATATAATTTTATCAATTTTTTGAAAACAGAAATCTCTATATATAATTATATATAATTTTATCAAATTATATATAATTACGTATAATTATTTAAAAAACTTTTTTACTCGGGAATGTTTTATTATTATTATTGAAAATCTAACTAACTTAGTTTGATTTTTTCATTTTTTTCAGTCCACTTTTAAAAATATATTTTTTTCATATACTAACAAAATCTATGAATGGTTAGTTTTGTTGTTGTTAGGTCACAGACAACAGACCATAATATTTATACACATTGACTACTAAGACTATCATAGTTAGTCTTTATATACTCAAGTTAAGTTGACTTATGATTACCAACATATATGTTTTTTTTTGGTACTTTTGTACCTTAACACAATGAAACCTTTTTTTGTTCTTAAGTATTATCCTCCATTAGATTTTGTTTTTTTTTTCTTTAGGATTTTGTGTCTATACCATAAAATATAAGATGTATGGTTACAAGGATAATGACATGGAATTTTTATCGCGCATTTAATCTAATGTACCACTATGTGAAGTTTCGCATAGAGGCAAAAAGTCATAAAATAAGTAAACCATAAGTTATTTAATTATGACCCCTTTTAGTTAACACTTTAGGATTATAAGATGCTAATATATTATAAAGGGATTTTAAGTACTAAAATCAACACATGGTTAGCAGAGAGAGAGAGATAGCGAGAGAAATTGTAGTTGGAAGAAGTACCTAAAAATTGTTCACCTGAGTTTATGATAGTTTATTGTAAAATAACAAAGGGTTATAGAGAAAGATAATGAGATGAAAGACGAAATGTGGTTACCATATTTCATGCCAGGTAAAAAAAATAATTTCAATCAAAAAGTTTGTAGATTCAATTAAAAAATTAACTTAATCTGCACCACTTAATAAAAGAAATGTAAGTAGTTAATTAAAATAATTTAGAAAATAAAAAATAAATAAAATTTTAATTAAATTTAAATTTTATTGAAAATAAAACTAAAAATCAACTCAAATGAAAAATAATTTATTCTAGTTCAAGGTCATTTATTTTACCCCTATAAATTAACTTTTCAATTACTTATGGTAACACTACTTTCTCGCTTAGGATATTCTCCTAATAAATTTTCAGAATTTCTGCTTTCAAAAATTATTTTTTTTTCAGGATTAAACTGAGGTTTAAATGTGAACTATGGTTAAAATGAATAAAGTAAATCTAGGATTTCAAAATTTTGCTGGTTTTAACCAGTTTTAATTATTTGGAAAACATCTTCTGAGAGTTAACATAAGTGCTTGTTATGCTCATTGATAATGGTTAACTGTTTTTTTTTCTTTAACTGACAAAACCAAAAAATACTTCAAGTATATTAGTTTTTATTAAAAAATAAAGCGACCCAGCAAAACTTTGATTACCAAATAATGTATAAAATAAGGCATAGTATACCTTATTTGGTACCATACTGTTTAAGTGATTTTAACATCGGATGAAACTCAAAGTAATGCATCCAAATTATAACATAGCTACCAGTAAGTATAAAAGTAATGCTTACTGGTAGTTATAAAAGTATTTAAAAAGTGAAAAAAAATATTTGTTTTTATTATTAATTGTATTTGTTTTATTTAATTCACTTTTTTTTTTATTAGTTAAATTTAATTGTTTATATTTTTTTTCGTTTATTTATTACTTTTTTTAATTTTAAAAACTTAAACTTGAGTCTGCATAGGGATTCGATCCAAGAACCTCTGGTCTCTGCTGCTTAGCCATTAGGTACTCACCTAAAGCATAATAATAAGCAATGATAATGTTTCAATTTCTTTTAAGCTCACCGTTAAATGAGAAATTATATGAAAATAAATTTTTTGAGAATTTGAATTAATACATTTTTTATGTAATTATTTTTAATTTTTTCTTAATTAATTCTTTTTTTGAATTATTAATTTTTTTAATTTATTTTTTTTTAATTCATTTTTTGGAAAGCACACACATACTCTGTATAACATTTATGCTTATCCAAAAGCATCAAGAAAAAAATTAACCAAGCAACAATTTTATTTGTACATGCGTCAACGTCGCAAAAGCAGCATTTTTAGCATATGGGCATTAGACTGGCATTTTTCTGTATAGCAAATTTTTTTCTTCTCTGATTTTCAAAGACCGGGCATTTTTTTATTCTACTAGGCCTAAACCTCATGTGGTACCAATTTGAGGCCAATCGGATTAAATTAACCCGTACCGCCCGGCGGTCAAAGTTTTGGATTTTTGAAAAATTAAAAAAAATAAAAAATAAATATATCTTTCGACACATCACATTTGTTAATTTTGAAAAAAAAAATTAAAATCGGTCGAACAGTTTTAGAGATATCGCTATTTGAAATTTGCAAAAAATTGCGGTTTTTTTCTACGTTCAAGAAATTTTTTAAAAAAAGTCTACAAATTTCATTCCGCGACCCTTTTAAAGAGCTTGAGACAATCTTTCATTTAAAGCTAATTTGAGTCAAATTTGATCATTTTAACCCGTCGCGCCCTTCGATCAAAGTTTTGGACTTTTGGAAAATTTCCACAAAATAATTGGATTTTGAAAATGAAAAAATAAAAAAAAAAATATCTTGCGATACATTACACTGTAAGTACGTGAAATTGACACAACAAAACGCCGAGACACCCAATCTTAATTTTGGGTCGTAGAACACAGTGGAATTCTCCGTTTTGACAGATCAGGTAAATTTAAAGAGATATTTAATTTTTGAGTTTGTGATTTTCAGGCAATTTTTTATTGTTATTTAAGAAAATTGACAAAATAAGGAAAAATATTTTATTTTACTTGCTGAAGTTGATTAAAAATCATTGTTAGAGATTAAAAATCATTAAAAGAGTTTTTGAAGGATTTTTTTTAGAAAAGTATAATAAAAACTTATTGAAAATCTCAAAACTTTGAAACGAAATATCTCTTGATTTTGACCTGACCTGGCAAAACGGAGAATGCCACGGGATTCTACGGCCCAAAACTAAGTTTGCGTATCTCGGCGTTTTCGTGTGTCATTTAAAAAGTTAAAATTATACTTACAGTGTTATTTTTATTAAATTTAGCATGTTGAATACGAATATCAAAAAATTTATAAAATCGGTCAAACGGTTTTCGAAATATCGCCATTTAAAATTTGTCAAAAAATTGCAAAATGGGAAGTTTTTCCTACGTTTAAGATTTTTTAAAAAAAAAAAACTCTAAAAATTTCTTTATCCCTGCAAAAAAAGTCATTTAAAACTATAACAAATGTAATGAAATACAACAAAAATTACAAAAGACACAAGACGAAAACACACAAACAGTTTTTTCTACTCCAGAATACATAGATATTCAGCTCTTAACTCATTACCTATGGCGAGACTTCCATACAAATGTAAGTAGATATTCAGTAGATAAGAACTACTCCAGGGAAGTAGTTGGAAGTTGTTTGAAAGCTCTGATTACTTCTTACCTACTGAATATCTACTTACTTTTGTATGGGAGTGTCGCGGAAGGTAATGAGTTAAGTGCTGAATATCAACTTTTTATGGAGTAGAAAAAAATGCCTTTGCGTTTTTTTCTTATGTTTTTTGTTATTTTTGTTGTATTTCATTACATTTGTTATAGTTTTAAAGCACTCCAAATAGAAGTACTCCGCACTTTTTTTGCTTGGTATTTTAACCCTTTTATAGAGCTTTATACAATCTTTCATTTAAGCTTAGTTGGAGCCAAATCCGATAATTTTAACCCGTGGCACCCTTCGATCAAAATTTAGGGTTTATGGTAAAAAGTTTCAAAAAAGTCAAAACTTTGATCGATGGGCGCCACGGCTTAAAATGATCGGATTTGGCTCAAATTAGTTTTAAATAAAAGATTGTCTCAAGCTCCACAAAAGGGTCGGCGGAATGAAATTTTGAGACTTTTTTTAAAAAATTTCTTAAACGTAGGAAAAAACCGCAATTTTTTACAAATTTGAAATGGCGATATCTCGAAAACCGATCGAGCGATTTTTTTTTGATATTCGTGCTCAGCGCATCGAAATTAACAAATATGATGTGTTGAAAAATATTTTTTTTTTAATTTGTTTTAATCCGATTGACCTCAAATTTTTACCACATAAGTTTTAGACCTAAGACAATTGCCCTGCCACTTGGGAAAATCGAAAGATGACAAAAAAATGACAGTCTAATGGGCATAGGAATTATAAAGACTGTTATAAACCAAAATGTTTGCAAGAGAAAACATTTTTATTTTTTTTTTCGCCGAATCCCTCTACCATACAGAAAAAGCAAGTGAGTGTTATATTTGACAGTGACGAATATTAAATAACTTCTAATATAATAGAGGGATTCCGCCAAAAAATTGCAATACTTTTGTTTTCTCTTGCAAGCATTTTGGGTTATAACAATGTTTCAAAGTTTTAAAAAATAAAATAGACCGTGCAAAATGAATTAAAAAAAAAATAATTTAAAAAATTAATTAATTAAAAAAAATCAATTTATTCAAAAAAAGAATTAATTCAACAAAAGAATTAATTAAAAAAGAAATTAATTCAAAAAATTAATTAATTCAAAAAATTAATTAATTCAAAAAATGAATTGAAAATTAATTAATTCAAAATGAATTAATTCAAAATGAATTAATTCAAAAAAACTTAATTGAAAATGAATTCATTCAAAAATAATTAATTCATGCTTGAATTAATTCTTTGAATTAAAATTGAATTATTCACAAAATGAATTAATTCTTTTTTTAAATAATTCAAATTAAATTCCGCGAATTAATTCAGGCACGAATTAATTCATTAATTAAAATTTTTGATACGAGAAAATGAATGGTGAATTAAAATTTCGAAGGTCTGGCTGGTGGCTAAGATAGTTAAGGCGTAGGCGAAACAAGCAAGAGGCTGGAGGTTCAACAGCACCGGCGGAGGATTTTTGTTTTTATTATTATTTTATTTAAATTAATTTTTATATTATTTTTATTTTATTTTATTAATTTCAATTATGTGAGCTATTTTAATTTTATTTTGCCATTAATGTTAATGGAATTTTGTGTAATTATAATGCATTACATAACACATCGTAAGTAAGTCATTATTATTCATTTTGAAATAATATATTATTAAACAAAAGTTTGGTAAGACATACCAAAATAATGCTATAAATAATGGATATACAATACCTGGTAATGTATTATATAATTACCACCCATTACCAAAGTTTTGCTGTGGTATTACTTCTACACGTTCCACTGTTTAGCGGCAGGGTTTGAAATTGACCGATTGAACTAAAAATTTTAACAAAGAGTTTTAAGCCCACACGGAACCATATTTTGTCCCAAAATCGACTAAATTTAAAAAAAGTCGTTATTCGTGCCACCCAAGTGAATATACCTCCTAATGTGTTTAAAGTGTATAAAAAGTTAATAAAATATTAAATTAACATTTTGTCAACTATGTATGTATGACCCGAAAACTACTTTGCCACACACAGCACCTCATTCAAACATTAACTAACCTACACTCTAAAAAAATGAGTCCAGTTTCCTACTATAAATTGGGTAAATTTCAACAAATTCAAAAATTATACTACTATAAATTGGGTAAATTTCAAATAATATTAAGTAGAATTACGCAGTGTGTGTAAATTTACCCAATTTATAGTAGGAAACTAAAATCATTTTAATTAGAGTGTATATACTTAAATCAACAATTAAGGGAATTTTAAAAATGTCTATATTATAGCTCAACCTCCCCCTTTATATCTTATTTACTACAAGAACTGCTTCATCTTAAGTTTTTATACTTCTAGTGTAATAAAATGTAACGATGTTATATTTTACTATTAATATTAATGATAAGTTATGAACGAGGACGATGATGCTATGCTGACTGAAAGTAATGATGATTAAAACAGACACCTACAATATTCACAAGTTAACTCTTTTAACTATAAACTAACTAGAAACTACTTGGCTTCTATCAAATCTCATAAAGTTTTAAATTAAAATATCCAGTTATCACAACCCCTCAAAAAAGTTAAAAAAAATCTATAAAAATTTGCAATTAATTTACCAAGCAGTTGTAAAATGAAAAAAAAAAAAAATAAATAAACTTGTTAACCTCTTTTACATCTCTTATGATGCTAGATGATAGTTTGGAGAAAATTTTTAAACAGTATAAAATTGTTGGGTTACTGTGGGGCAACATTACTTAAAAGTTAACTAAAAAAAATATTTGACAAATTTAAAACCACAATTTTTACCACAAGAAAACAAAACTCTATTTAAACAAAAGTTTTATTTTAAATTTCAATACATTTTTTGAAAGTCGATTTTAAAAACAAAACAATTTGTATGGAAATAAAATTAAAAGCTGATTTTAAATATATTTTATTTTTCTATGGTAAGGCTGAATGGAAAATATTTAATATTTCAAAATGTTTATGCTAAAAAGTTTCACATGGACCTATGGAGTAAGAAGATCTTTTTTTTTGTCCGCCCTCTTTCGTGGGTGTAAACATAATCAATATTATTCCAAAATGTTTTTTTACCGAAGTGTCCTGCATTTGAAGTTTCTTAAACCATTATGCAGGGATATGTAAAATAAAAGGGGTAAGGGGTAGGTACTTGAAATTTGGAATGTTGGAAAAAAAAATGATTCTGGAAAAAGTGATTTTTGTGAATTCCGTTTCTACAGGAGTATAAGTTCTTTTGGTACCTTTCTGAATTTCGACGAAAAAAACGTTCTGGAAAAAGTACTTTTTGGAAATTCAGTTTCAAAAGGGGGTAATGAAGTGTACATTTGGTACTTTTTTTAGTTCCTAAAATAATGGTCCTAGAAGCTTGAATTTTGAAATGTAGGATCCTTTTTTGAACCAAATATTCTGAATAAAGTAATTTTTGGCAATTCAGTTTCTAAGGGTGTAAAAAAGTGTACTTTTGGTACTTTTTATAATTTCTTAAATAATGGTCCTAGACAGAGATGGGCATGTGTCACATTTTCCATAACTCATTATTTTATTTATTTATTTTTTGCAAAAATATTTCTTATTCGAGCTTAACAGCCCAGAACCTCATAATTTTAATTACGATCCTCGAATATGGCCTGCCAGCAGAAATAACATCCAAGAGATGGACATATTTTAAAATTTTAGGGTTAAAATGGGTACCTTAATTGTTTAATTGGTGTGAAATTATACTTTTTATAAAATAAAGACATTAATTTTGTTTTTTTATTGTTATAACGCATTTTATACGGAAAGGAATGAAACTTACACGGAACGAAAGGAAATAGAATTGAAAACGCAATGAAGTAGAACGTGGAACGAAATGAAATAGATCAGGGAACGATATGGAATGATACTTTTTTCTCAAATTTTTCGTATTCAATTTTTCGTTCTCAAATTTTTTTTCTCAATATTTTTTCTCTATATTTATCTCCGTCCGATAGCCAATATTAAACATGAACTGGATGATATACGTCTGAAAGTAGAGATCAAATGGAGTAAAACTGCGGTTTTTCATTTTGTGATCCTGTTTCCTTTTAAAATGACTTCAAAGTTTTAAAGGGTACATTTTGTAAAATATTTTTTAAAATATTTGTACACTAAAAAAAAAAAAAAACTGTAATGTTAGCAAAAAAACTTGTAAACCTATAAGAAAATTTGCTGATTTTGAACCCACAATTTTTTTGCTAAAGTTAGCAAAAATGTTTTTCCAATAATTAGTTAACAAAAAAATTTTTTTTTTTTTTTTTGAACTTAGTTCATACACATCTGAGGACCCCATTGGGTTCGGACATGTCATAGTTTTTGATCCAAAATTTGTGTCCGTTTCGCTCAACCTTGCTTAGTTTTTGAGATACGTGATTAGTGGGGACCACTGGGGTCTTGAGAATTAAAAAACTCGATAACTTCCAAAATATTACTCGGAGAGCTTTTGACTATTTTGCGGTCTTTTTCTACGTGTTGAGAGCTACAAAAATTTGTTGTGCCGGCTATATTTACCAGGATATGAACATTTTAAAATTTTCGGGAATGCTAACTTTTTGGATCCAAAGTTAGGGCCCATTAGGGTCCACCCATGCGAAGAGGACCGGCGAACCAAAAATGGCCTCCATTTTGCTCTATCTGCCTTAGTTTCCGAGATAGCGCCATTTTAAGTTTTCTGAAAATAAAAAAAAAAATACCATTTATTTTTGCTAATATTAGCAAAAAAGCTTGTAAAAATTTGGTCAATTCAATTTTAAATTTAGCAAAAAAAATTAGTTCAAATTTTGTTAAAAATTGCTAATGCGCTAAATGAAGTTTACAAGATATTTTTGCTAACATGCTAATCTCAACTAAAAATTTGCTAAAAGTTAGCTAACCAGCATTAGCAAAAAAAAATTAGTAAATCTACTAATGTATTATTTTGAGTGTACAGGGGTAAAAATATGTAGTTTTGGTACCTTTCTGAATTTCGATAAAAAAAAAACATTCTTGAAAAAGTACTTTTTGAAAGTTCAGGTTCTAAATGGGGTAGTGAAGTGCACGTTTGGTACTTTTTTTAGTTCCTAAAAAAATGGACCTTAAAGCTAGAATTTTAAAATGTAGGATCCTTCTGTGAACAAAATTTTCTGATAGTTTTTAGATATTCAGTTTCTAAGGGTGTAAAAAATTGTACTTTTGGTACTTTTTATAGCATGTGTCACGTGATTGGGCTCACTCACGTGATTTTTGCGTGATTGAATCATGCAATCACAAATATTTGTTACATTTGTTTTATTCGAATGAGACTTAATTTTACAACCGAAGTTGTAAATAAATATTAATTTTCACCACTTTCACTAACTCATTATTTTTTTTTTTGCAAAAATATTTCTTTTTTTGAGCTTATAAGCCCAGAATCTCAAAATTTGAAGAATCTAGAGATTTGGGAGAAATAACATCCAAGAGATGGACATATTTTTAAATTTAAGGTTTAAAATGGGTACCTAAATTGGTTGATTGATGTGAAATGATACTTTTATAAAATAAAAACATTAGATTTTTTATTTTTATAACGGAAATAAATGAATCTTACATGGAACGAAAGGAGATAGAACTGAAAACGAAATGGAGTTGAACATGGAACGAAATGAAATGGAGCAGGAAACGATATGGAATGATACATTTTTTTCTCAAATTTTTCATGCTCAATTTTCGTTCTAAAATTTTTGTTCTCAATATTATTTCTCTCACTCAAACAAATTTATAATCACAAATTAAAAAACAAAGACTTCGTTGGGGAAATTTTTTGAAATCGGAACTCTAATCCTGATCCTTCTGTCATGCGGTATTCAATAAAACCGGTATAATATAAATAATGATAAAATGGCTCAAGAAATTTTGTAAAATTTTATTATTTTATTTTAAGCAAGTTTAGTTTGTGTTAAAATGGTGACAAAAACGGGTAAGGCATTTTGTACCTATTCATTTTGAACTTTAAAAATCGTCAACTCAAAAATCCTAGCTGATCCTGTTTTTGAGTTATTGCTAAATAATTACAGTGTTCGACAACTAAAACCTCCCAGTGAAATACCCAACTGATTCTAATAGATTTTGCTCTCCTGAATCCAAATCTGCCATCCAATTTTATCTAGCGCGTACCATTTTTAAGATATTCACTGTTAAAAAAATAGAAAAAAAACAATAATTTTGCATTTTTGGGGATCCACTGTTACGTTGCTTCCAACACATAGGACTTGTTTTCATATAAATTGGACCTCCTGATTCCAAAACTGCAATCCAAATATCGAGCTGTTCCGTTTTCGAGATATTCGCGTTTGCGATTTTCCCGTGGAAGAATTTTCAAACACGAATATCTCGAAAACGGAACATGCTACAAAAATTTGGATTGCTGGTTTGGAACCAGGAGGTCCATTTTATATGAAAACAAGTCCTATTTTTGGAAGAATCTGTAACGATGGACGACCAAGAGTGCGAAATTATGGTGTTTTTACTTTTAACACCGAATATCTCAAAAACGTTACATGCTAGAAAAAATTGGATGCCATATTTGATTTATTTCGAGTTTCGTCAGGGATCGTTCTATACGTGTTGTTATAGATAGGTTCTCATCTGATGAGTTTCGGCTTCAATCAGGGGTACCGCAAGGTTCTGATCTTTCTCCTACCCTTTTTCTTATTTTCTTAACGACCTTCTAAGTCAAACTTCAAATTCTATCTACTCTTTTGCAGATGACAGCAACATTTGTCATTCATTTTCCTTTGATCGTAGGCCAAGCCTTGTTGAGGTTGAGGGCAAAAGGCAGATTATGAATGACACACTTAATCAAGACCTGTTGACAATCTCAGAGTGGGGTCTTGCGAATAGGGTCAAGTTTAATGCACGCAAGACTCAATGTTGTATGTTGACCAACAGGAATGTGGAATCAACAGTGTCATCTGTACATATGGGTGGTATAAGTATCGAGGAATCTGACACTCTTGATGTTCTGGGCATGAAAATTCAGT
This sequence comes from Pegoplata infirma, assembly GCA_963921195.1. Taxonomy (NCBI): domain Eukaryota; kingdom Metazoa; phylum Arthropoda; class Insecta; order Diptera; family Anthomyiidae; genus Pegoplata; species Pegoplata infirma. The sequence goes on along the minus strand of OY992537.1, from coordinate 17,246,104 downwards.
GTGATGTCCGTTGGAATAAGCACGTTTTTCAAGTGTCGAAAGAAGCATTCATGTGTCTCGGTTTTTTAAACCGGTGTAAGAAGTACTTCACCTCATCAGATCTCCTTACTATTTATGCCACCTACATCCGACCGAAGATTGAATACAACTCCCATATATGGGAAGGGGCTTCATAGTCTATTTTGGAGCTCTTAGACCGTGTGCAAAGGAGGGCGTTGATGCTAATCAATGACAATAGTGTGTCCAACTCTATTGACTCATTGGAGCATCGTCGAAATGTGGGTTGTGTGACTCTGTTCTATCGATATTACCAAGGAAAGTGTTCTGCTGAGATAAGTGAACTTATACCTAGAGCCCGAGTTTTTGTTCGCAATACTAGGTTGTCTAGTAGATCACATCCGTTTGTTGTCGATTGTCCAGTGGATCGCAAAGCGCATTACAGAGAAGGTTCGTTCATCAGTCGAACTAGCCGTATGTGGAATAATCTTCCCGCAGAGGTCTTCCCAGTTTCTTTCAATGTAGATAAATTCAAGTCAAATATCCACAAACACTACTCCCTCTTTCCTCCTCCTCATAACCTATTTTCCTGATATCAACACAATGCACTGCATTAATAGGGGCATCCCCAGAGTGTTGGTTCAACGTAAAAAAATAAAAAATTCCAACTTATTTTAATTCCGTCCCACTGTGCATTGTTGATAGATATGAATAATTCTAATGTGTATTATACAAAGTTGTTGTTGTGTACATATTTATAAATGAAATGTAAGAAAAACATTTTTTGTGTTTTTGTTCAACTTTAAAGTGTAGTAATGTTGGAAAACATTTTTATGAAATTTTCATGAGTAGCTGAAAAAAAGAAATTAAAGCAACTAACATGTAGAATTATATTTTTTTTCTCAACAGTAGTGTGAAAATAAAAACAAAAAAACATTGTATGTAGAAACCTTCCAATTAAATGTTGGGTATAATCCCCAGAGAGACCTTCTTTTACAGTAATTCAGAATGTAGGCCATATTTTTTGTTAAATTGTTTATGTTTATGAGTGGAAGACAACATCAACATAAAGCTTAAATACTTGAGGATTTGTTATTTAAATTTTTTTGTTTCTAAACATTTTTCTATATGTGAATGTTTAAGTGTGCATAACTAATAGGGGGATTCAAATCTCTGAGAGTTAGGGAATCTCTGAGAATTTTCTATACGAACAATTTTTCAGAGTCTAAGAATTTTTCTATACAAAAAATTTTTCAGAATCGGAGAATTTTTCTTTATAAAAAATTTGTCAGAATTTAAGAATTTTTCTATACGAAAAATGTCTCAGAATCTGAGATCTTTTCTATACAAAAATTTTCTTTGCGAACAATTTCTCAGGATCGTATACCGGTTTAAAACACTCCAGTTGTTTTTACTAAAAACCATTGCAAATTCCAGGCATTTTTTTATTTTCTTGTTAAAAACAAGTCAAGTCAGACAAGTTGCATTTGAAATCATCCTAATGTTTTTAATACATTTTTAGAACAGTTTGCAGTCAAATCTTAAGAAAGTCTTATAAAAAAAATTTCAACAAATGACACAAATTTAAAACATTTATTTCAAACTTCAGTAGCATCAGTAGAGTATTTCAAAAATTATAGTGTTTTCTAGAGACAGACAGAGAGGGACGGACATTGACAAATCGACTTAAAATTGATTGAAGATCATAAACATTCGAGTATATACTTTATGGGGACAGTATTACAAGGTGTTACAAATCGAATTACAAACTTTTACTACAATGGAGGGTATAAACAGGAAGATTTTTTAATTTTTTCCGAAGCCAAGGTGACCAAATCCAATAAAAAATATTTTTTTTATAGAACATATTCCTTATGAAAATTTTCTTTTTGTTAATAAATTAATACGGGTAAAAAATATAAAATTATTAAAACATAATTTTTCTTCCAATGATTTTTTTTTTTATTTCTTCAACAAAAAAATATGAAAAATCGCTTTAATTTAGTTCTTTCAATTAGAAATTTTGTGTGATAAAATATTTATCGTTAAGTTAACTTTTTATCAGAGTTTTCTTAGTATTTAACAAGGAATTTTGGAAAACATTGTGCTCGATTCTGGAATACGATTTCACCATTCACCTAATTTTTAAAAATTTGATATTCTTTCGAATTTTAAGGTTTTACAATTTTTTTTCTTGTAACAATTAAAGATCTAGCTAATATCTCTTATAATTACAAGAACAAATTTAAAAATCCTAAAATTCGAAAGAATATCAAATTTTTAAAAATTAGGTGAATGGTGAAAACGTATTCCAGAATCGAGCACCTTGAAACTTTGACTTGACCACATTGGCTGCCGAAAATCTCAATTAGAGTTGTCGAAAATTATAAAGTATGTCACCGTCGACAAAAATGAAAAAAAGTCGTTAAACACGAACTGGATAATATACATTTGAAACAAGAGACTACATGTAGTAAAATAGCGTTTACAGTTTTTCATTTCATGATCCTGTTTCCTTTTAAGAGGACATCAAATTTTTAGAGGATTAAATTTTATAAAATATTTTTTTAATATTTGTACTTATCGTAGGATGCCACTGTTGACAGAAAATTAAAGAGAAGGATCTTCCCTAATTCTCCTATTTTAATATTTTTACATATAGAAAAAAAATAGGTAAGTTACGTCCTTTCAAAAATGTATCCTTTAATATCAATCAATATTTTGAACAAAATATTTTGATCAAGTTTTCAAATGACTTTATTCACATCCTTTTATCCTGAAATGGCAGAATAGAAAATTAAATGTATAAATTAGGGGAGATCCTCCTCATTCATTTTCTGTCTCTAGTGTCATCCTAGAACAAGTACAAATATTTAAAAAATATTTTACAAAATGTATCCTTTAAAACTTTGAAGTCCTTTTAAAAGGAAACAGGATCACGAAATGAAAAACTGTAAATGCAGTTTTACTCCATTTCATCTCTACTTTCAGAGGTATGTCATCTGGTTCATGTTTAATGTTGGCTGTCGGACGGTGTTATCATCCTTCTTCAATTTGCAATTATTTCTTAAATTTTTTTTTTTTAAGAACAAGTCAAGTCAGACAATGCGTTTTAAATGAACCTAATGTTTTAAACACATTTTTATAACAGTTAGCAGTCAAATCTTTAGAAAGTCTTGTAAAAAAATTTCAACAAATCACACAACTTTTGCTGGTATAAACCATAATATTTTTTTGTTAAAAAATAAAATATCTTTCGCTAAAAGAAAAATCTTTAATAAATTTTATATTTTTTTAACTTTCTTTTGTCATGCCCCTTTACTGTTAATTTTAATGTGTGAAATGAAACCATGTGGAAAATTCTCCAACAACGTAGAACAGAAATAACAATGCAGAAACATTTGTAGCATTTAATGTATGAAATAGTACCTACACAAAATTAAACCCGTAAGAAACATAAATTTATTTAAGGAAAATTTAATATTATAATTATTAACTTTACGTGCATTATTGATTACCCTAGATATGTAGTGCATGACAAGTCATACAAATTTAGATATTTTATCTGTTTATAAAATGACAACTTGTATATAAATTAAATTATTAACCTGCCAAATTTATATCAACATTTCTAATATGAGGCATTCCACACCAAATGTCACGCTACAGAAAAACATGTGTCCCGTAACATGTGTTGTTTGGATAACCCTATATGGAACTAAGAAAATTGCGTTTTTGATTATTCTAATTTTCAAAAACTGGACTTAGAAAGCGTGGTTAAATATTGGAAAAATGGTTAAAATTTTTTGTGAGTTGCCTTGATTAATTATTTATTACATTAATACGGAATGCACCACAATCTCAAAAATTAACATTCTTATATAGTTTTGTATGGGCTATCGAATAAAATTTTTTTCTTTGGAAAATTTTCCGAACCCGTTCTGAAATTTTACATTTTTTAGAAAAGTCAATTTATCAAAAATCCGGCCACTTTTTTTTTCTTTTTTTAAAAATTTTTTTAAAGTTTAGATGTTTGTCCATCCACACAAAAAAATTCAGAAAAACATTTTTCGTTTTTATCGAGAAAATCGCATTTGAACTTTAAATTTTGTAATTTGCTTGTATTTTCTTGATTTAACGTTGCGAATGAGTAATATCAATTGCATAAATACTACTCATTCGCAACGTTATTACAAGAAAATACAATACATGCGATTTTCTCGAAAAAAGAAAACAAAAAATGTTTTTCTGAATTTTTTTGTGTGGATGGACAAACATCTAAACTTAAAAAAAAAAATTTAAAAAAAAAGAAAAAAAAGTGGCCGGATTTTTGATAAATTGACTTTTTTAAAAAATGGAAATTTCAGAACGGGTTCTGAAAATTTTCCAAAAAAAAAAATTTTAGTCGATAGCCCATACAAAACTATATAAGAATGTAAATTTTTAAGATGGTGGTGCATTCCGTTTTAATGTGATAAATATTTAATCAAGGCAACTCGCCACAAATTTGACCATTTTTCCAATACTTTACCACGCCTCCTAAGCCCAGTTTTTGAAAAATTGAAAAACCAAAAACCAAATTTTCTAAGTTCCATATAGGGCTATCCATACAAGCTATTCAGAAGTTTACGGTACACGTGTTTTTTTTTCGCTGGACATTTGGTGTGGAATGCCTCATATGAGAAAAAATAAATAATTATAAAAATTAAACTTTCATATGAGCCCTTTGGAAGCCAATCTGATCAAATCCAGTTTTTTTTATTTAAAAAAATTACACTCGAAAAAAATATTTTACACTTGAAAAAAAATTTACACTAAAAAAAAATTTAGAAAATTATTTTTTTTTTTTTTTCAAAAATTCCTTAAAAAAAATAGATTTTTTTTTACAAAAAATAAAATATTTCTAATCAAACGTGTTATTTTTTCACGTTAGAAAATTTGTTATAACTTAAAAAGGTCATTGTGGAGGGTATTCATAGATGCATCCAAGTCAAATTTAACTTTTGTCCCGATTCATCCTCGGTAGGATGCCAGTATTTGTCCCCTCACACTGGCAACTTGTCGATGTGTGCACGGGTAAGGCTCGTCGGGCTTGGGCGGGTGTTCATTGAGGGTTACATAAATAGTGGACACAGCATATAAGAAAAATTGTACTAGTGTACCAGAAGTTAAATTTGAAAAAAAGAAGGGCTTCGAAGACAAGTCAATTTGTATTAAAGTTGTAAGTTGTTGATGTTAAAACCTATGGGCTCCCTACGAATGTATTCGGTGTCAAATGATGATTGTGGAAAATTTTATGCGTATTCAATCCACACCATTAACGTTAAAGTTGAAAATTTTATTTTGATAAAAAAAAATTGTTTTTATGCGGATGTTTCCAGCAGCCAAGATGGTACAATTTACGATTTCCACTTTTATAAATTATAGATGGCAAAAATTTAACGATGACAATAATTTTATGGATGACAAATGATTACTGTGTAATTTTTACAGTGGGCAATCCGCACCATTAATGGAATGGAAGTTTCGCAGATAAAAATGGTGATTTTAACGCTGGTTAACTTGCAGATTTTTGCATCAATCCTTGTAAAGATGATGACGATTATAGATGCCCAAAAAATTTAAAAGATGGTGGCACAGATGTCTCAAAAAAAAAATCACAAGATGGTGGCCACTTGTCTTGATTTCTCAACTTGCTAAGTTGTTACTTATTTTCCGATGTTAATCTATGGCGTGAGAAAAATTAATTTAGAAAACGATATTTCGAAACTTTAAAAACTGTTTCTTACCTTTTTGATTCTAAAAGTACAATGGATGCTTTTCGAATTTATTTGATGAAATTCTGCGCTCTAAAAAATGTCTGACCCACCTGTTACGCCACCACCGAAAAAAGGAGTCAAAGCCTAGTGCTGCCAACCTAAAGTTCATTGAACTGCAGCTAACTTCAGCTCTGACAATGCACTTTTTTGCAAGGCTACCAACTGTCGATACACGGTTGTATTTGGGGCATTCCATATCAAATCGGACACTTTGAAAATTTTTTTTTTTAGATTTTTCCAATTTGTCTACAATTTTTAGTACCCTTCGAAAACTCCTTCGTGGTAAATTTTCAGATTTTTTTGATGACCCGTTCAAAAGATATCAAATTTTTAAAAATTGGTAGTTTGTTACTATACTCAAACTTCTTTTACTCATAACTTCTTCAATAATGGTCCAAATTTCAAATTGTTTTTTCAAAATTTTTGTTTTTTTACGTACTTTTTAAAAACAATCAAATTTCTTAAAAACGCACTAGTATGCGATTTTTAAGTTTTAAAATTTAAATCTCATTTTTGAAAATGTTTGTACTCTTCGATTTTGTTTAAATTTTTTTGTGTAAAACTTCTATCGATTCTACAAATTGTTTGCCCAGGATGATCGTGGAATAACGATTATTACTATTTTTTAAAATTTTTTGAAAAAAATTTATTGTAATTTTCCAATCTCAAAATCATTTCTACTGCTCCAATGGTGCGTCTTAGAGGGGTCATTTAAAAGACCGACCCCCATTAATTTTTACGTGTTAACATTTCTTTGAAACAAACTAATACCCTATCTCCAATTTCTAAAAGAGCTCCCACACAAAACGAAATTTTTTAAAATTTGCTCCAACCGCTCTAACTGCCCTAATAGTGCCCTTAGAGCAACAAAATGTATGACCGACCCACAATATTTTTTTAGTCCAAATATTTTCTCTGAACACACCTACCCTCTATCTCTAACTTTTAAGGCGGTCCCCATACATTTTTTTTATTTTTTGTAAATTTGTTTTATTTAATCAGCTTCTACCGGTCCAATGGTGCGTCCGAGAGGGGTCATTAGTGAGATGACCCCCATTTATTTTTACAATACAACATTTTTTTAAAACATACCTACGCCCTATCTCCACTCCCTAAGTTAGAGCGGTTGGAGCAAATTTAAAAAAATGTCGTTTTGTGTGGGAACCCCCTTAGAAATTGGAGATAGGGTATAAGTTTGTTTCAAAGTAATGTTAAGACGTAAAAATTAATGGGGTCGGTCTTATAAAGGACCCCTCTATGACGCACCATTGGAGCAGTAGAAATGATTTTAAGATTGGAAAATTACAATAAAATTTTTTCCAAAAGTTTTAAAAAATAGTAATAATCGTTATCCCACGACTCTCCTGGGCAAAAAATTTGTAGAATCAATAGAAGTTTTACACAAAAAATTTCAAAAAAATCGAAGAGTACAAACATTCTCAAAATTGAGATTTAAATTTTAAAACTTAAAAATCTCATACTAGAGCGCTGTTAAGAATTTTTTGGGATTTTTTTTTAAAAGTACGTAAAAAACAAAAATTTTGAAAAAAAAAACAATTTGAAATTTGGACCATTATTAAAGAAGTTATGAGTAAAAGAAGTTTGAGTAAAGTAACAAGCTACCAATTTTTAAAAATTCGATATCTTTTGAACGGGTCATCAAAAAAATCTGAAAATTTACCACGAAGGAGTTTTCGAAGGGTACTAAAAGCTGTAAACAATTTGGGAAAATATAAAAAAATTTTCAAAGTGTCCGATTTGACATGGAATGCCCCATTTATACAACTGATAGTTGGCAATCCTTTTCCAGAGGCGTAAGCAAGTGCATTCATTTATAAATTTTAACAAGTAATTTTGTAAATTTAATCAATATAAAAAAAGTGAAACGCTACAGTTTTCTACTTGTTTTTAAATATATTTTGTTTCAAAAAAATTAATTCTAGTACTCATGGTGAGTATTTTTACTTGATGTTAACTTATTTAGATGAAATTTTTTAATTCCATCTTATTTTGATGTTTTTTTGTGGTCGTTTTTTTTTTCAATTTAAAATAGTTTCATCGTCTTTTGTGGAGTATAACTTTAAATGTTAATAATTTTCAAAGCAGTGTTGACATATAATTCTTCGTAGAAAGCTCAGGTTTAATTTTTTGTTAATATTATATGCGAACGAGTGCTAACGAATGAGTTATTAGCAAAATATCCATTAAGGAAGGGCTTTAGTATGGCAACACTGTAATTGCGCGTGTTGATAATTTTGAGTACAGTTGTTGCATCGCCATCTGTTATTGATCTGGTGAGTTATTTTTGAAGCTGTGTTTATAGCCATTATTTTTTTATTTTACTTCGTTCACGTTTTTAGTACTATTTATCAACGAAGGAGGGTGCTGCGATAGATATTAGTTATAAATAGAAACTAATAAATATCTGAAAAAAATGTTGTTCTGCCTGAGCTGAGAATCGAACCCAGGCTTTCTGGCTAGTAATAGAACGCGCTAACCACTAAGCCACAGCACCCTCAAAGAAGTCAAAGCTTAGTGCTGCCAATCCCCCTTATGGGTGGGTCACTGTCCATTTTTCTCAAATCGAATAATTTAACAGTAGAAGACTGCATACCAAATTTGGTGAGGCTAGCTTGCCGGGAAGTATTTTTTGCCGCGACCTTGGGTTTTTCGGCCATGGTGGACCGATTTCGATGAAATGCAATACCAAACTAACCAAGTGAATTAGAAACAAGTATGTCAAACTTCAGTAGCCTCAGTAAAGTCTTTCAAAAGTTAGCGTGTTTTCTACAGACAGAGAGACGGACGGACAGATAGACGGACGGACGCACATTGACAAATCGACTTAAAATCGATCGAAGATTTTAAGTCCTGAACCGTTGTTTCGATTTGTTACAAACTTAAGGACATACCCTCTATCACTAGAGTGGAGGGTATAAAAAGGAAGATTTTTTCAAGTTTTCCGAGGCCAAAACGACCAAATCCAATAAAAAAATAAATTTTTTGTAAGAACATTTTTCTAACGATTTTTTTTTTTTTTTATTAAATTAATACGGTTAAAAATATAAAATTCATTTATACAACAAAATTTGTTTTTAATGCAATTTGTTTTTTCTTCATCAGAAAACGTTTTATTTTGTTGCAATAAGTTATCTTTTCAATTAGAAAAAATAACTTATCAACGAGCTTTTTTATTTCGTATTTAACAAAGAATTTTGTAAAACCTTAAAAATTGGACTTTGTCACATTGGCTGCCGAAAAGCTCTATTAAGGTTTTTGAACATCATAAAGTATTATCATCTTTCTTTAATTTGCAATTGTTTTTATAATTTGCAAAAAATTTAAGCTGACAAAATTTAAAAAAAAAAATCAATCCTTTAAAAAGATAAAGTTAACGCCTTTTAGAGGAATAAGTTTTGAAAATAAAGTAGTCAGTCGTCCTTAAATACCAAATTGTAGCGGCAAACAGAACAACAATTCATGTAAGTTAAAAAAAAATATTGTAAGACATAAAGTATAATAAAAGTGCTAACGTAAGTGAGGGTTTCGTATTTACAAGTATATTCTTATATCCATGTAATTGTAAAAAAAGAAGGGGCGACTACTAAAAAGTATGTGTTTTGTTTCCCCCAAACATTTCGTTTCATTTTAATAATAAAGGTGTCAACACTTAGCAGGAAGGATGGTTTAAACTAACAAATATCCGCCTTTCATTACTGCTAAAGATCCTTGTTGTTTCTGCTGCTGCTATTGCTACTGCTGCCACTTGCTATTACGTGGCAATAACAAACAATACTGTAAGAAAATATGCCTGAGGTTGCAATTTAATCACCTCTACCATTGTGTAATGTAAACATCTAGTAAAAAATACAAAAAAAAAACGATTTCATGTTTACACTTTCATATTAAATGCGAGAAAAATTATTCAAGCTGCTTAAATTGTTTTCTTAAGGTATATTGTTTTTACTTTCCCTTCATCTTTTTCTCATCTGCTTTAACTTTTTGTTATTTTTACTTTTTGGATTTTCATTTATGTAACACATGCCAAAACAATATAAAGTGCAAATAGCTGAAAATCATTTTAAATATTTTGCTTTTCAACTTTAACCTTCTAGTGCGGAAAATAAAAAAAAATATTTTAATTATGAGGGATTAAAATTGTTGTTGAATACTTACAGCAATAACTATTGTTATTAATTCAATTAAAATATTATTTAATTCTACAACTCATTTAGATTGAGGGTTTTAAACTGTTTTTGATTAATTAACTAATTAATTTTTATTAAAAATATTTCACCGTTCAAATATTGTATTTTAAGTTGGATTGTGTTAGCTCGAGGCAATTTTTCTTTACTAATTACACCATGATTATGTCATTACAAAATTAGTAAGAAAATTATTTTTCTCTTTTATTTAATTTTTTATTTATGTTGTGTTTCTACCAAAAAGGTATTCCCCAACGATCCCTCCCTTCCCCAAAAAAAACCGGTTAAACCGGTTTTTTCGGTTTTTATTCTTCAGGTTAAAAATGAATTAAACTTAATTATATTTTTACAAAGGCATAACCCAATAAACACAAAATCGATAAGTCACAGCGAAAATAGTATCATCTGTATGACAGGAAGTAACAACTAAATTTGAATACTTTGCAATTGCGAGCGTAAGTCCTTAGAGAATTTATTTACAAATTTGTTTTTATTGAATTGGTTAAAGAGCACAATTAATAATATATTCAGACATCTGTCCTATCATATTCATTTGGGCTGATTTAGCCCATTCCGATTTTAAAAATTTCAAAAGGATAATTTAAAAAAATGGTTTGCCATAGAACTCCATTGTGCCAAATTTAAAAAAATATATATTGATTTCAATATTAAAGGAATACATTGATACATTGATATATTGATATTGACATACCAACATATCCATAAACTGATTATGGTAGTACCGCTAACTTATGTGAGTGTTTCTAAAAAACTGTGTAATATCAATACATATTTTAACTCATTATATTATAACTTTTTATAAAAACCGGTTAACCGACACAAAAAACCGGTTTCTCGAATATTCGAAAATCAAAACTATTCGAAACCGGTCGAGTTTATAAAAATGAAAAAACCGGTTAACCGGTTTTCGGTTTCGGTTTTGAATACTCTACTTGTTTTCCGTTAGATCATAAATTTTCATAAAATCACTTAACAAAAAGAATCAAAGTTCTTAGAAAAAAAAATTTCTTTGTGTCCCTTTCCACTTTTAGGGTTAAATTTTATTTTCTCAAGTATTTAACTGAAAACTGTGGAAAACAAGAGAAAATCAGAAAAAAAAATATTCACACAAGTGAAAGTGTAAAAGTAATAAGAGGAAAAGTAAAAAAACAGAAAAATATTATGTAAATATTTTAACAAAGATTACCAATGAATGGGGGTCTTAAATGATAAAAACCCATCTTATAGCAAATAAGTTTAAAATCAACTACTTCTGGGTAACCTTTTAAAATAACAACAAGTTTAATAAAAAAATTTAACAATGTAGAAGGGAGTGTATGTGCAACATACACACATATACACGCACATTTTGATAATATTTCTTCCGAGTAAATAGTGTTGGTAATCACACGTACGTGTATATTTTTACAAGATAAGATTAAGTGTAGAAATGTTGTTTGTATTTGAAAAAGAAACTATTGTATTTATTTCCGGTAACAATTTCCTTTTGGTTTGTTTAAGATTTCTGCCTTTTTTTAAGGAAAAAATGGGAAAGTATTCTTTGGAAAAATTATGATTTTTTTTATTTAAATTAAAGTTTTGAATAATTACACTGTGCTAGTCGCAAAAATTAACAAGCCTGCTGGTAAAGCTAATTCAGGAACGCTGCATTCAATGGTGCTAGCCGTTTTACAAAGTTAGCGCTCGTATTCGCAATATTTGCGATTTAAAATTGTAAAGCCTAGGTACTACAAAAAAAAAATTTATGGTTTTGAGATAGTTTTTAAATGTAAATTTAAAAAAGCCATTGTGTTTTTTGCGAAAAAAATTTTCACGCAAAAAAAAAAAAAATAAAAAATTCCGCGAGAAAAAAAAAATCCGCAGAAAAATTATTTTTTTTTTGAAAAACTTTGTGTCTGTAATGTATCGTATTCTACTCTTTTTCATAAATTAATATCAAAATAAAAAAATTTGGAAAAAAAATTTCGCGAAAAAAATTTCGCCAAAAAATATTTTCGCGAATAAATTTTTTTTATATGTATTAGAGTGATGATGATTAAAATTCAGAAATTGTCTAAATAATAAAAAAAAATAGTTTATTTTACTTAAAAATATAAAAAAAAAAATAATCGCGAATATCGATAATTCAATACTTTGAAAAAAACTGAAATTACAATAGAATTAGGTGTACACGAACTAGCTTTACCAGATGGCTGTCGTAAATTCAAATCAAACTAAACATATTTGTATTGAACCAATTTTTTCACGAAAATAAAGATTTTTCGCGAACAATAATTTTTTTTACGTATTATGGTTTGTTATGTTAGTTTAATAGACTTGAATGGTTTTAAATTTAAAAATTACCGCAAAAGTTTAAAAATATCACTTTCATTGTACTTCAGCATCAACATTTTAAATCGCGAATATCGCGAATACAAGCGCTAACTTCGAAAAACCAGTGTTGGCAACCGATACCCACCAAGAATAACGGTATTTCGCTGTTGTACCGCAACCAATAAAGATATGAACATTTTCAAAAGCAATTATGAAAGCTGATGAAATTTCCAGTATTTTGAATGTTTCACTTCGTGTTTCTACCGGTTCGTTTTCGAAATATAGGTCAATACCTTTATAAAACCGTTTAAACGGTATTATAACGGTATTGGCCTATATAACTAAAACGAACCGGTAGAAACACGAAGTGATACATTTAAAATACTAGAAATTTTATCAGCTTTCATAATTGCTTTTTAAAATGTCCATATCTTTATTGGTTGCGGTACAATAGACAAATACCGTTATTCTAGGTGGGTATCGGTTGCCAACCCTGCGAAAAACTGCTAGCTTCATTGAATTCAGCGTACTCGAGTTAAATTTTCCAGTAGGGTGCCCAGCTTTTTTTAAAAAAAGTGTCAAATTCGAGCACAGTGTAATCTATTCAACATTATTTTTTAGAAAAAATATATTTCTAAAGTAATTTGGGCTAATTTAGAAATTAAATTTTAGTTTTAACTTTACCGTGATTCTAGCGTGATCACATGACTGAACTCAATTTTTCTCACGTGAATGAGTGTGATTGATGAAAAATTGTCTGAGTGAGTGTGCGTAAGTAAGATTTTTACATGAGTAAGTGTGTGCATGAGTCGATTTTTTTGCGTGAGTTTACGTGACTTATTTTCTCTTCATATTTCCTTTCGTGCCAAAACAGCAAACAAAAATGATAAAATTTGGCTAAATTTTAATTTTCGTCCCGAAAAAAGCAAAAACATTAAAAAATTTATCTAAAATTTAAAATTTTGTTATATTTTTGATATATGGGGCATTCCATGTGAAATCGGACACTTTGAAAAACTTTTTTTTTTTAGATTTTCCCAATTTGCTTACAGTTTTCAGTACCCTTCGAAAACTCCTTCGTGGTAAATTTTCAGATTTTTTTGATGACCCGTTCAAAAGATATCGAATTTTGAAAAATTGGTAGTTTGTTCCTTTACTCAAACTTCTTTTAATCATAACTTCTTCAATAATGGTCCAAATTTCATTTTTTTTCAAAATTTTTGTTTTTTTACGTACTTTTTAAAAAAAATCCCAAAAAATTCTTGAAAGCGCTCTAGTATGCGATTTTTAAGTTTTAAAAGTTAAATCTTATTTTTGAAAATGTTTGTTCTCTTCGATTTATTTGAAATTTTTTGTGTAAAACTTTTATCAATTCTACAAATTTTTTGCCCAGGAGGATCGTGGGAGAACGACTAAGTATTACTATTTTTTAAAATTTTTTGAAAAAATTTTATTGTAATTTTCCAATCTTAAAATCATTTCTACTGCTCCAATGGTGCGTCATAGAGGGGTCCTTTATAAGGCCGACCACCATTAATTTTTACGTCTTTACATTTCTTTGGAACAAACTAATACCCTATCTCCAATTTCTAAGGGGGCTCCCACACAAAACGACATTTTTAAAATTTGATCCAACCGCTCTAACTGCCCTAATAATGCCCTTAGAGCAACAAAATATATGACAGGCCCACAATATTTTTTTAGTCCAAACATTTTCTCTGAACACACCTACAATCTATCTTTAACTGTTAAGGCGGTCCCCATACAATTTTTTTTATTTTTTGTAAATTTGTTTTATTTAATCAGCTTCTACCGGTCCAATGGTGCGTCCTAGAGGGGTCATTAGTGAGACCGACCCCCATTTATTTTTACCCTACAATATTTTTTCAAAACATACCTACGGCCTATCTCCACTCCCTAAGTAGGCTCCCATACAAATAACAGTTGGAGCAAATTTTATAAAAATGTAATTTTGTATGGGAGCCTACTTAGGGAGTTGAGATAGGGCGTAGGTATATTTTGAAAAAATGTTGTAGGAAAACAATAAATGGGGGTCGGTTTCACTAATGACGCCTCTCTGACGCACCACTGGACCGGTAGAAGCTGATTAAATAAAACAAATTTTCAAAAAATAAAAAAAAATTGTATGGGGACCGCCTTAACAGTTAAAGATAGAGGGTAGGCGTGTTCAGAGAAAATGTCTGGACGAAAAAAATATTGTGGGTCGGTCATACATTTTGTTGCTCTAAGGGCATTATTAGGGCAGTTAGAGCGGTTGGAACAAATTTTAAAATATGTAGTTTTGTGTGGGAGCTCCCTTAGAAATTGGAGATAGGGTATTAGTTTGTTCCAAAGAAATGTTAGGACGTAAAAATTAATGGGGGTAGGTCTTATAAAGGACCCCTCTGAGACGCACCATTGGAGCAGTAGAAATGAGTTTAAGATTGGAAAATTACAATAAAATTTTTTCAAAAAATTTAAAAAAGTAGTGATAATCGTTATCCCACGATCCTCCTGGGCAAAAAATTTGTAGAATTGATAGAAGTTTTACACAAAAAAATTTAAAAAAAATCGAAGAGTACAAACATTTTCAAAAATGAGATTTAAATTTTAAATGTTCAAAATCGCATACTAGAGCGCTTTTAAGAATTTTTTGGGATTTTTTTTTTTAAGTACGTAAAAAACAAAAATTAAAAAAAAAAACAACTTGAAATTTGGACCATTATTGAAGAAGTTATGATTAAAAGAAGTTTGAGTAAAGGAGCAAACTACCAATTTTTAAAAATTCGATATCTTTTAGACGGGTCATCAAAAAAATCTGAAAATTTACCACGAAGGAGTTTTCGAAGGGTACTAAAAACTGTTAACAAATTAGGAAAATCTAAAAAAAAAATTTTTCAAAGTGTCCGATTTGACATGGAATGTCCCATATACTTTATTTAGTGAAAGTGAGTACACGTGAGTTTGAGTACACGTGAGTGTGAGTAAAGCTTTTGTGAGTGTGAGTTGTATTAAATTTACACACGTGATTGTGAGTTAGTGTGAGTAGAAAAAATATGCTCGCATGTGAGTGTGAGTGATTCAAAATTCACTTACGTCATAGATCCAAAACTTTTGTCCGTTTCGCTTTACCTTGTTTAGTTTTTTAGATACGAATATTAGGGTCTTATAGGGTCCTGAGAAAGCGAAAGTGTTCTACGGGTCAAGGGTCGGCTATATTTGCCGAGCTGTGTAAATATAAAATCTCGGTAATGTCAAATCTTAGACCCGAAATTAGGATCTTGAGACCCCGATAAATTTCCATGGCGGTACTTTCATTTGAAAATTTCATCCGTTTCGCTCTATCTCGCTTAGTTTCCGAGAAATAGCCATTTTGAAATTTTAACTAAATTCTAAGAAGTACACCTCCTCAATTCTACACGGTGAGCCTCAGCGATGTTTAGATTGAACTTTAGTGTCGACAAAAAGTGTAATCGCTCTTCGATTTATACAGGATTATATGTCACAAAACTGTTAACAGCGAAATCGTAGCTGTATACTCAGTTTTATTTTTAAAAACTGAGTATACAGTTTTAATTGTACTTATTTAAAGGTCACAAAACAGTAAACATCAAAATCCTATCTTTTTTAGTTCGCGAGAAATCGCGAAATTAATTTTTTGCTGTTTTTTTTTCGTTTTTTATCCTTAGATAGGTTTCTTTAAAATTTCGTAAAAACATGGTATGCAGGCTTACTTGTGCTTGATCAAAGGTCACACAGCTGTTGACATCAAAATTGTAGGTGTTAAATTTCGCGAGATATCGCGTAATTATGTATTTTTTTTTATTATTTATTTATATTTTAAAACCGGTGTTTTAGAAATGATAAAAAAGTGGTATGCAGTTTGATTTGAGCATGTTAGAAGAAATTAAAACAGCACACAAAAAAATTATAGCTGCTCACTTTCGCGAGAAATAGCGAAAAACAGATTTTTGGGGGTGTATCTTGTTTTGATAAATAAAAGAAGTTTCTTCAACATTGTTGAAAAACACGACACGCAGTTTGATTTGCTATTGATTATAGGTGATAAGACTGTTAACATTTAAATTCTAACTTCTCTATTCTTCGGGATATCGCTAAAAAACTCGCTAAACTACAAGTTCTTCATTACTTTGTGTTATTTTTGGTCTGTAAAAACATTTACGTCAATTAACGACAAAAATGTGGTACGCAGTTCGAATTCGAGGTTATTAAAGTTGATAAAACTGCAAGCATAAAAATTATAGATGATCAATTTCCCGAGAAATTGCAAAACTCCTGTTCAAGCTTTTATACTAATTAATTTATTTTTTCTTTAGTGTCTAAAATAATGGGAAAAAATCAAGAAACGGCAAAAATATATTGTATGCAGTTTAAATCTTATGTGGTCAAAGTTGGTAGAACTGTTCAAATCAATATTTTGACTGCTAATTTACGCGAAAAAATATTTTTTTTCCAATTTTTTATTTTTTATTTTTTATTTTTTTTTTTTAATTTTGCGATTTCTCGCGAAATTGAGAAGAAATGATTTCGATGTTAACTGTTTTGTGGCCTGTAAATAAATAAAATTAAAACTGTATACTCAGTTTTTGAAGATATTTAAAAAACTTCATTATCAAAATTTTAGAAAATACAAAAACACTAATTTCGCGATATCTCGCGAATGCGAGCAGCTACGATTTGGCAAGACATTTTTGCTAACTTTACCAAAAAAAATTGTGGGTTCAAAATCAGCAAATTTTCTTGTAGGTTTACAAGCTTTCTTTGCTAACATTACAGTTTTTTTTTTGAGTGTATAAAAAATACCGTTATAAGAGGGAGGTTTAAGGGTTAATATGTTCCGCAAAAATATTTGCCATAAAATTTTCTATAAAGTTGCAGAGCATACCGTTCACCTCAGATGTAAAGAAACATAGTTTGATATACCGATATGCTGCAAGAACAGGCCGCCTTTAAAATAAAATTTCGATGTGAAACATCGATACACTTATAACTTTTTTTGGTCTACTCTACCAGAATAAATCGTCGGAAAACCATAATTTTGGAAAAAGTTTGATATTGCTGTACAGTGCAAAATATCTGCCTATTTAAATAATCTATTCTATATCTAAGGTAACATCCTTAATCTTCTTTCCTTTTTTAATTAGACCCTTTATATGCGTTAAGCATTCTGTTAATATAACATGTAATTACATTTTCTGACTAGCATTGGTAAAAATGTTATATCTCTAACAACAATTTGTTTGGTAGTATTACAATAAAAACAATACAAATCACATCTAGAAGTTAAATAATAACAGGCGTGTGCGTATCCTTTATAAATTATAGTGAATCTTTTTTACCCCAAAATTAACAAACACACAAAAAATTCGATAAAAAAAAAGAAACATTAAGATTTTTTTTCTCTCGCTAAATTGAGTACATTTATTTTATTCGTATTTGATTTATTTAATTGTATACGAGTAGTTAAGGAATAATTTATTGCCTGTTAAGCGTGGCATACAAATTAAGGAATTTTTTTGGTAGATTCAATGCAAACTCAATTAACTGCTCATGTTCAATTTGTGTAGCATAATTGTATGATAGTTTCAATAAAAATTATATATATTTTTTTTTGGAAAATTTATTGCAAATTAAAAGCCAATATTAATTAATACTTTTAACAGATTTAACATTTTCAATATGTAATAACTAAAATCTGAATTAAAATGCTGTTTTGGATCTTAGTGATCTATCCAGAATGAAATCAGGACATTTTAATCTGGTTGTTCACATTTATGTAATAATTTTAGTTTAAACTTGATAAATTTAAGGCAATTAATAAAAATATACCTTTTATTTGGGGCTTTATTTCCATTTAAAATGTTGTCGTATTAACAAACAAAATTCATTGTATTGACAATGATATTAACTGAAATTAATGGCGTTTTCTTTTCTGGAAAAAAATGTTGCACTTTCTGCACTTTTTTTTCTTTAATGGCTCTTTGTGTATAGTAATGAGCAGTAAGTGTAGACATGTTTGATACTAAAAGAAAGGTATTGTCCTGTTCTATCTAACTGTTTATAATAAAATGTCGAAACAGGATTATTTTATTCAATTAAGTATCAAAAACCCATAAATTTTTACATTTTTAGAATTGGCTCAAAAACTGAGTATTATTTTAAAATGCTTTATATAGATATTATTAGATAGGCCTTGAAAATACCTTTCTTTTGATACCAAACATGTCTATATTTACTGTGCGTAACTGTGCACAAAGAGTCATTAAAGAAAAAAAGTGCAGAAAGTGCGACATTTTTTTCCAGAAAAGAAAACGCCATAAGTTTAACTACACAATTTGTTAATACAATCAAATTGTTTGTTAATATAACAAAATTTAATCGAATCCGGGTAGTAAACATTTAAAAAGGTTATGATTAGTTGGATAGCTCCCCTAAAAATATATCACACTCGGAGGCCATAACTAAGCAAAGATGCTTACAAAGAAGAATATTATAAATTTACAAAATTAAACGTCAGTTTAATGTCAAAATACTTAGGCTCTTATTCATAATACTTATAGTAGACTTATTGCAGGTTTATTTGACAATTATTCCTGCAATATCTGTCAAATAAACCTACTTTAAATATATTTCAGGTTTTTTGAATAACCACCAAAAGAAATAAGTTACAAAAAAATTAAATTTAATGTGTTTTGAAATCATACAGCAATGATAAAACCATTTCTATAAATAAGTAAATTCCATTTAATATGTACTGAAATCGCAATAACAAAGTATGGCAACATTCATTTCGATAATAAAGTTCAATTACAAATTGAATAAAAATTGTCATTACTAAAGGAAATGAAAACACTTAATCATTATCATTATGCAAAAAATTGAAGCAATAGCAACAGCAATATAAATTCCTTCAGCAATGTCATCAACAATAGCAATTGAAAAAAAATAATAAGGGTATTCACTGCAGAAAGTTCTCTTTTTTGTATTCAAAAGTACCTTTTATTAACAAGTACCTTTTGCTAAAAAGTAACTTTTATTAAAAACGAACTTTTACTAAAAAGTACCCTTTATTAAAAAGTACATTTTAATTAAAAGTGCCTTTTATTAAAAAGTACCTTTCATTAAAAAGTACATTTCATTTAAAAGTGCGTTGCATTAAAAAGAACCTTTTTTGAAGAACCTCTTATTAAAAAGTACATTTTATTTAAAAGTACCTTTTATTAAAAAGTACCTTTTATTAAAAAGTGCCTTTTATTAAAAAGTACATTTTATTAAAAAGTACCTTTTATTAAAAAGTACCTTTTATTAAAAAATATCTTTTATTAAAAAATAACTTTTATTAAAAAGTACCTTTTATTAAAAAGTACCTTTTATTAAAAAGTACCTTTTATTAAAAAGTACCTTTTATTGAAAAGTACCTTTTATTAAAAAGTACCTTTTATTAAAAAGTACCTTTTATTAAAAAGTACCTTTTATTAAAAAGTACCTTTTATTAAAAAGTACCTTTTATTAAAAAGTACCTTTTATTAAAAAGTACCTTTTATTAAAAAGTACCTTTTATTAAAAAGTACCTTTTATTAAAAAGTACCTTTTATTTAAAAGAACCTTTCATTAAAAAAAAATTTTGTTAAAAATTACCTTTTATTAAAAAGTTCCTTTATTAAAAAGTACCTTTTATTAAAAAAGTACCTTTTATTAAAATAGTACCTTTTATTAAAAAAGTACCTTTTATTAAAAAAGTACCTTTTATTAAAAAAGTACCTTTTATTAAAAAAGTACCTTTTATTAAAAATGTACCTTTTATTAAAAAAGTACCTTTTATTAAAAAAGTACATTTTATTAAAAAAGTAACTTTTATTAAAAACGTACCTTTTATTAAAAAAGTACCTTTTATTAAAAAAGTACCTTTTATTAAAAAAGTACCTTTTATTAAAAAAGTACCTTTTATTAAAAAAGTACCTTTTATTAAAAAAGTACCTTTTATTAAAAAAGTACCTTTTATTAAAAAAGTACCTTTTATTAAAAAAGTACCTTTTATTAAAAAGAACCTTTTATTAAAAATTACCTTTTATTAAAAAGTACCTTTTATTAAAAAGTACCTTTTATTAAAAAGTACCTTTTATTAAAAAGTTCCTTTATTAAAAAGTCCTATTTATTAAAAAGTATCTTTTATTAAAAATTACCTTTTATTAAAAAGAACCTTTCATTAAAAAGTACCTTTTATTAAAAAGTGCCTTTTATTAAAAAGTACCTTTTATTAAAAAGTACGTTTTATTAAAAAGTACCTTTTATTAAAAAGTACCTTTTATTAAAAAGTACCTTTTATTAAAAAGTACTTTTTATTAAAAAGTACATTTTATTAAAAAGTACCTTTTATTAAAAAGTATCTTTTATTAAAAAGTACATTTTATTAAAAAGTACCTTTTATTAAAAAGTACTTTTTATTAAAAACTACCTTTTATTAAAAAGTACCTTTTAATTAAAAGTACCTTATATTAAAAAGTACCTTTTATTAAAAAGTACCTTTTGTTAAAAGGTTCCTTTTAATAAAAAAATACATTTTATTAAAGAGTAATTTTTATTAAAAAGTACCTTCTATTAAAAAGTACCTTTTATTAAAAATTACATTTTATTAAAAAGTACCTTTTATTTAAAAGTACTCTTAATACTTTCTTATAAAATTAATAAAAAACAAGAAGAAAAGTTAAATTCGACTTGGCCGAATCTATGAATACCCTCCACAATGCCCATTTTAAGTGATAATAAATTTTCTAACGTGAAAAAAATAACAGTTTTGATTAGAAATATTTTATTTTGTTTAAAAAAATTTTTTTTAGTAATTTTTGAAAAAAAAATAATTTACTAATTTTTTTTTTTGAGTGTAAAATTTTTTTTGAGTGTAAAATTTTTTTCGAGTGGAATTTTTTTTTGTTTTGGTATAAAAATATTTTTGAGTGACAAAAATACGTTGTAAAATATTTTTGTGAATTACCAATGTTTTTAAAACAGGTTTAACGGGTTTTCAACACGTGAATTTTAGGTGAAGCTAATCTGAAATTCACGGTTTTGCTAATAACTTTTGAACCACAGGACCGATTTGGCTGAAATTCAATACGAACGAGGCTGGAGGAACCCAAAATATATATGCCAAGCTTCAGCATCCTCAGAATTGGTTTTCGAAAGTTATAGTGCTTTTTATCTCAAAAATTCACGAAAAACCCTTGCCGAAATTCAGTCTTTTGCTCATAACTTTTGAACCACTGGACCGATTTCGCTGGATTGCAATACCAAACTGACCAGGTAAATGCCCAACTTATATGCCACTTCAGGAGCCTCCGTTAAGTCTTTCAAAAGTTAGCGTGTTTTCAACAGACAGACAGACAGACAGACAGACGGACGGACGGACGGACGGACATCGCTAGATCGTCTTAAAATCGATCGAGGATCATGAAAATATATACTTTATGGGGTCCTAGACCAATATTTCGAGGTGTTACAAACGGAATGACAAACTTATATATGCCCTCTATCACTAGAGTGGAGGGTATAAAAATAGGTTTTTATACTCCAAAAGATTTGTGTTTACAGGAATGACTTAAAATATTTTTGGCACTCAAACAAAATAATCTGCTGATTTCAGAAAACGTACTGATCATTAAAAGTTTATTTTATTTGAGTAAAATAAAAATCAAAAAGTTTGAGCATTTTTTCTAAAAAAGCGATAAAAACTTTTTTTTTTTACATATTGACAATTTTTAGTTTTAAGTGTTTAAAATAAATAGACTTAACTACAATTCTTCATTACAAATTTCAATAATCAATCTAATTTGGTCCGAAATTCATCAAGCTTTCCAATGAAAATTATAATTTTGATAAGTAAAAAAAAATCGGTTTAAAAAATCCATCAAATATAGCTATTTTTCCCTATATCAAGAATTAAATTTATAAAGTGAATATCCTTAATAGAATACAATTTGCATAAGTGTACTTAAATCAACGAAGAAATATGCATGTAGTGGTAAAAAATTTGATTGTGTGAGTTTTATGCAAATAATGATGGTTGTGGTAGATATCGAATGAATGAATGACTGAATGAAGGTATTTATTGTTTGGAATTTAATTTGTGTTTCTTGTTCTTTTTCTGTTCAACTTTTCCCTTATTGATTTAAATCCGAAAACAAGTAAAAAGGTTATTTATTAATCAGTCTTGTCGAATGCATAGATACTCTTCACAATGTAAAACAGATTATTGCAAAAAAAATTATTTAAAAAAAAATTGTTGTAAAAAGTGTTTATTAAATTATTATTGTCGGAAAAATAATTTTTTTGTACTTGATTAAATGCTTTTCGGTATTCAGTTTTGTTAACAAATGTCAACTAGCAGCTGAATTAATGCATTTTCCATATTAAGGTTAAGTGGAATATACCAACATTATTGAGGAGTCCGAACATTTTCGTTCGTTACTTTTGAACCACAGAACCGATATCGCTCAAATGCAATTCCAATGAAAAGTAAATAATATTAGTAACAGTTATATTTGTTTAAATTTGGTTTTGAATATTTTTTAAATTTGGTTTTGAATATTTTTTATCTATCTAAATTAATATTTTGAGTAGGTTAATTCTAACTCGAGGTCATATTTCCTTTAGTAATTAAATCTATGATACTCTCACAGAATAATTTTTAAGAAAATTATTTTTATGTTTTAAATTTATTTATGTTGGTCATTTTTGCAAGACATACTTAGTAATTAGTAAACACGTATTTTGGAATTTGTCAGATTCTATTGTCAAGACTATTTAGCAAATATAAAAAACTTATACTACAAGTAGCTAAGGGAATTTGAATAGCAAATCGCGAAAAATATTAATATGCATTTAACTATTAAGGGTTTGTGATTGAAGAAGAAAACATTGTATTTCTAAAGATTATTTTTAATGTGGATTTATTCCATACCATGGTTTCTGTAGCCACCTCTACGTCATCAGTGGAGAAAATTACATTAGATTTAAAATTGTTTGATTTTTTGTAAGACTGTTTTTTCTATATGTTTTTTCATCAACAGACTTAACTCTGATGACGTAGATGACGTAGAGGTGGCTACAGAAACCATGGTCTGGAATAAATCCACATTAAAAATAATCTTTAGAAATGCAATGTTTTCTTCTTCAATCACAAACCCTTAATAACAAACAGAATATGGCATGTGCCGATAAAAACATTTAACTCTACATTCATTGAGAATTAGAAGAAGAAAATAATAAATTTGACGATCGTAATCTTACTAAAAGATTCTACAATGTCTTCTTCTAATTCTTAATGAATGTAGAATTAAATATATATTTATATTTTGGTTTGAACATTAGCGATTTGTCATTTAAATTCACTTTGCTACTTGTAGTATGGGTTTTTTATAATTGCTAAATAGTTTTGACAATGGAATCTGACTAATTCCGAAGCACTTCTTGAACAAGTCTTGAAAAAGTGACCAACGTAAATAAATTAAAAACGAAAAAATATTTTTTTTGAAAATTATTTGAAAATATCATAGTTTAAATTAGTAAAGGCAATATTGACCTCGAGCTAGAATGAACCTACTCAAAATATAATATTTTAAAGGTCGAATGGAACAATTTTGATTTTTTAATAAAATTTTTTCAGAATTTAATTTAAATTAATATGAACAATATTTAGTTTTAACTGACCTCTTTTACTTTTTCTTTGCAGATTGTACATAAACGAGCCAAATCGGTTCAAAGTTATGAATGAAAACGTAAGTTTATTTTTATAGAAAATTATTAGATTTTAGTTCAATAAATGGAAAAAAAATACTTCAGAAGCATTTTTATTACATTTTAAATTATAATATTCTTAACAAAGCTTTTACTGGTACTTCATAGATGGCGCTTAATAGAAGGTGCAAATGAACCATTTTCATGACAGAAGTTGTTCAAAGTCCTGTACTTGCACCAATGGGACTACAAAATACTATTTTCCCGCCTATTTGTGGGCATAAATATATAAAATGTTGGTTTAAATAAAGATTTAAAATTCCATAAGTTGTCATTAATTTGTTATCTCACAGCCGTTGCAATAACTATTGACGGGCTTGTCATTTAAAAAAAAAAAAAACGAAAGTAAAGGACATCCATATCATGTTGTATTGATTGGTTTTAGAAAGTAACAAGAACAATTGATCGTTGGCTATACAGACTTTCATAATCCGTAATACAAAAATTTATATCACGCTTTGACGGATACGACTTTAACTATAAGTTTTAAAAACTTTAAATGCCTTTCACGATTTTGTACCTTTTTCTCCCAAAAAAATCGATGATTTGTGAATTAATGTGGTAATATATACAGTTAATCTTAAAAAGTTACACATTTAATGTGTAAAATTACACCCTTAAAGTGTAAAATTACATACTTAATGTGTAAAATTAATAAATGGGGCAAATGAAACGTAGGGGTCATAGTCCCATCTGTTCTAGATAACTGTGATTTCACTGTGTGTATGTGTTTTTTTTCACTTTGTGGTAAATGACATTTTTGTAATGGGCATTCCATGTCAAATCGGACACTTTGAATTTTTTTTTTTTAGATTTTCCCAATTTGTTTACAGTTTTTGGTACCCTTCGAAAACTCCTTCGTGGTAAATTTTCAAATTTTTTTGATGACCCTTTCAAAAGATATCGAATTTTTAAAAATTGGTAGTTTGTTCCTTTACTCAAACTTCTTTTACTTATAACTTCTTCAATAATGGTCCAAATTTCAATTTTTATCTTTTCAAAATTTTTGTTTTTTTACGTACTTTTTAAAAAAAAAAATCAAAAAAATTCTTAAAAGCGCTCTAGTATGCGATTTTTAAGTTTTAAAATTTAAATCTCATTTTTGAAAATGTTTTTACTCTTAGATTTTTTTGAAATTTTTTTATGTAAAACTTATATCGATTCTACAAATTTTTTGCCTAGAAGGATCGTGGGATAACGATTATTACTATTTTTTAAAATTTTTTGAAAAAAATTTATTGCAATTTTCCAATCTTAAAATCATTTCTACTGACCCAATGGTAAAACAAATTTACAAAAAATAAAAAAAATTGTTTTGGGACCGCCTTAACAATTAGAGATAGAGGGTAGGTGTGTTAGAGAAAATGCTTGGACTAAAAAAATATTGCGGGTAGGTCATACATTTTGTTGCTCTAAGGGCACTATTAGGGCAGTTAGAGCGGTTGGAGTAAATTTAAAAAAATGTCGTTTTGTGTGGGAGCCCCTTAGAAATTGGAGTTGGGGTATTAGTTTGTTCCAAAGAAATGTTGGAACGTAAAAATGAATTGGAGTCAGTCTTATTAATGACCCCTCTATGACGCACCATTGCAGCAGTAGAAATGATTTTGAGATTGGAAAATTACAATAAAATCTTTTCAAAAAATTTTAAAAAATAGTAATAATCGTTATCCCACGATCCGACTTGGCAAAAAAATTGTAGAATCAATAGAAGTTTTACACAAAAAAAATTTCAAAAAAATCGAAGAGTACAAATTCTTTAAAAAAAATTTTTGAATTTGTTTTAAAAAGTACGTAAAAAACAAAAATTAAAAAAAAAACAAGTAAGAGTGTTAAATTCGGCTGTGCCAAATCTTTTATACCCTCCAACATGGAAAAAAAAAAAAATACAGGGGCGTTTTATTTTTTTTTTTTGGGGGGGGGGTCAGGGGTTGCTAGTTGTAATTGAGAGGGGCAAATTTTCCCTCGAATATGTGTTTAAAAATTCATTCTTATGCTTTTTGCACTAAAGAAATACAAGATTAAAAATTCGATATCTTTTGAATGGGTCATCAAAAAAATCTGAAAATTTACCACGAAGGAGTTTTCGAAGGGTACTAAAAACTGTAAACAAATTGGGAAAATCTAAAAAAAAAAATTTTGAAAGTGTCCGATTTGACATGGAGTGCCCCAATTCAAACAAAAAGTAGTAAAATTGTAGTAATTACTGTGGTTGATTGCGTTTCATAGGCACAGGCGAAATATGTATAACGGTATTTTTGCACAACACACTATTCTACATATAAAAAAAATGTATTTCAAAGTTGGTTGTCAATAAATTGAATCGATATCTGCTTATAGTATGTTCAATGTCATCATCATCAGAATCATCATCATTTCAGGTTGTTGTTTTTTTTACTTGTTATGACACAGGATGTTGTTGTTGTTATTGATGCTACCGTATTCCATTGATGTCGACAAATATTAAAAAATACCGGAAATTATTCTTGTGAGGGATGATAATTAAGTTCGATATGAGTTGTCATTTCATAATAAAAAGTGATTATCGATTAATCGCATATTTTTTTAAGTAAAAATTATAAAAATATATAAAAAAAACTCGTAGATTTTGAGATTTTAAAATTTTTTCTTGGGTGTTTTGCGAAAATGGAAAATAAGTATAAACAGAAAAAAATATGGTGGACAAACTTTTGAGTAATTACTTATTTAAATTAAAAAAAAAAAATAATAATTTTTGATTGACGCAATTAAAAATTTACTTAAACGCTTTTTTAAAAAGTAAAAAATAAAGTTGTTTAAGCTCGAGGTCAAGTGTTTGTAAATTACTTTTTGTGATGTTTGTGTTATTTGTTGTTTTTCTTATTATTGATGTTTATACATATTCGTTTTTGTATTAATTATATTTAGAGTATTAGCTCTGAAAATGTTACGCGATGTGTAGCGAAATGTAGGCAATAAAGAAATTTATAAACACTTGACCTCGAGCTTGAACAACTTTATTTTTTACATATTAAATCTGAAAGGTCGAATAAAAAACAACTTCAGTTTTTTTTTAAATATTATATTTTGAGTAGGTTTTTTTTCTAGCTCGAGGTCGTCATTTCCTTTACTAATTAAAACTATGATATTCTCATAGAATAATTTTCAAGAAAATTATTTTTCTGTTTTAAATTTATTTATGTTGGTAATTTTTTGCAAGACTTAATCGACACGTGTTTCGGGATTTTTCAGATCCCATTGTCAAATTTTTTTAGCAAAATTGAAAACCCTATACTACAAATAGCAATGGGTCTTTAATGACAATTGTTAATGATCAAGCTAAAATATAAATACATATTCGACTCTACTCCCATTGGGAATTAGAAGCCGAAAATTGTACCATCGCACTATGGTTCCAAATGCATATTTTTTTGGCAGAAATTAAAAAAAAAAAATTTAACAAATTTCCAAAAGCTTATACAGTTTCTCAATGGCAACACTCCAAGCCATTAAGAAAGTATAATGAAAAAAAAATTTATGGCAATACTGTCAGTCTGCCAGGTTTCAAAGTTGATAGTTTTAAGGCGTATTATTAAATCGGGATCAAACCATATTACAATTATACTAACAGCAAATAGGAAAAAATAAAATTATAAAAAGGCTACAAAGAAAAATTGAAGCCTAAGGAAAGTAGTTCTTATTAAAAACTCCAATTTGTAATTCCATGCATCTTTGGCGTTATTCTTGGGGGTTGCGGTTTTGATGATTTTGAAGCCAAAATCTATCTATATATGGGGCATTCCATGCCAAATCACTCACTTTTAGGCCCGACCCCCTTCGATTAATTTTATTTTTGGATATGTTTTAGTACGTATTAAATGCAACTTCCAGCCAAATTTTCAGCCTTTTATACCAAGGTGGTGTTGAGTAATCAATTTTTCAAAATGGCGATTTTTTCCAAAAAATTAAAAAATTTAAATTTTCAATCAATTTTGACCAGTAAAAAATATAGATATATTAAAAAAAGATGGACAACATTTTGTTGGTAGTTAAATGTAGTTTTAGAAAAAAAATATGAAAAATTATTCGAAGTAATTATCACTTGTTTTTTATCGTATAAAAATTAAAATCGACTTTTTGAAAAAGTCCGAAACCTTCGATTTTTTTTTAAATGTCAAAAAATTCTACTCTTAATTACGCAACTTTTAAGTCATAATTCGATGTGATCGTAATTCGTTCTATTTTTATTCAAATTTTGAAAATTGCACTTTTTTTTTTTGACTCTGGTTTATTTTATATGGTGCTCCAAAAAAAATAATTTGGTAAATATTGACCGTAACTTCCCCTAGATATATTAACTTGGGTGTAAAAATACGTCTCAGAAAATTTTAGGATGATCGGACATGGGTAAGGCGTGCCGCATCGGCTTTGAAGTTTGAAAATCGGATTACAATGGAAAATACACTAAGAAAATTATGACATTAACTGTTTGTAGGCTATTTGAAAAAGTAATCAGTAAAGTTATTTTTAAAGAAAAATCATTAATTTTATTATGGACTTCTTATTTTCTACTGTTTTGTTGTTTAAAAAAAATAATTTACTGTATTAAAAACGAATTTTCTGTTACATTTAATTTCGGCAGTAAAAAATTTCTTCTATAGTTTTACTGTTTTTCAACACAAAATAACTGAATATTCACTAGTTTTTTAATGTTTTGGTTAGTCATTAAATTAACATTAAAAATTGACTGTATTGTGTTTTTATTTTAAAAGAAAAAACACTGGAATGGTTTTTAAATAAAAGTTCATTTGTTTTAAGTGAATATTCACTGGAATTTACCTACATAATTTTTTGAGTGTATGAATTTTTTTCTGTTTTCTTAATTTTTTTGGTATTTTAAGTTAATTTTGAATTCAAATGGTTACAGAATTGAAATGTAGAGTAAAATGTCTCTCTATTAAGGTCATAAAAACCGAAATCGGTTTAAAATCAGCCAAGTTATGACAACTTCCCCAGGCTTCTAACGTGTGGCAGACAACTTGATTAATCAATACAATCCGATTTTTGAAATTCATTGAAATTTTCTACTGTAATAACATTTTTTTATTCTTCAAGTTCAAATGTTATTAGATGACAAGTATTTTTCATATTGTGTTTTGCTAACATTTTTTAAATTAGTGCTAAAAATGCCTGCATTTTCCACACCCTTTTGAAATCTCTTTTTAAAAAAAAAAATATTTTTTTTGTTTTAAAATTTGGAAAAGTCAAAAAAATATTACACTGAAACATGAATAATGAAAAAATGTTTTTACAGTTGAAAATTTCAATAAATTTAAAAAAAGGGCCTCGTATTTTTTAATCAAGTTGTATGGCACACGCTAGATGCCTGGGGAAGTTGAAATAACTTGGCTGATTTTCAACCGATTTTAGTTTTTAGTACCTTATTAGAAAGGCATTTTACTCCACATCATAATTCTGTAATCACTTGAATTAAAACTTAACTCAAAATACCAAAGAAATTGTGAAAACAGAAAAAAATTCATATTTTTCCTTGTAATCCGTTTTTTAAACTTCAAGGACCATGCTAAGCGCCTTACACATGTCCGATCGTCCCAAATTTTTGTGTGACGTATATTTACCTCCAAGTGAATATATTTAGGGTAAGTTAGGGTCAGTATCTACCATTTTTTTTTTTTTTTGGAGCTCCATATAAAATAAATCAGAGCCAAAACATAAAAGGTGCAATTTTAAAAATTAAAAAAAAAATAGAAAGAATTGTGATCACATCTCGAGTTATGGCTTAAAAGTTGCATAATTTAGAGTAGAATTCTTATAGTTTTTTACAAAAAAATCGAAGGTTTCGGACTTTTTCAAAAAGTCGATTTTAATATTTAAACGTCAAAAAATAAGTGATAATTACTTCGAAAAATTTTTTCACATTTTTTTTTCTAAAACTACATTTAAATACCAACAAAACGTTGTCCAACCTTTTTTAAAATATCTATATTTTTTACTGGTCAAAATTGATTGAAAATTTAAATTTTTTCATTTTTTGGAAAAAATCTCCATTTTGAAAAATTGATTACTCAACACCACCTTGGTATAAAAGGCTGAAAATTTGGCTGCAAGTTGCATTTAATACGTACTAAAACATATCCAAAAATAAAATTAATCGAAGGGGGTCGGGCCTAAAAGTGAGTGATTTGGCATGGAATGCCCCATATATAAAAATGGATGTGTGTATGTATGTATGTGTGTATGTATGTTCCGTATGGACTCGAAAACGGCTGGACCGATCTTGATGAAATTTTCAGGGAATATTCAGAATAGCCTGGGGAGTAACACTGTGAGGTCAGATTTTTGATTTTCTGTCGGTGGGCGGAGGGGCGTGGCAAAATCAAATTTTTACATTCCACCACTAAGGACATCTACATATAAACAAAACGGATGGACCGATTTTGATGAAATTTAAACCAAAGACAGTACTAACCGATTACTACCTATATGCCAAAGGTTATTGAACAAAGGGGCGTTAAATGCCACGCCCCTTTGTATTGAACTGAAAATATTTCTGGATGATTTGCAATAATGTAAAAACGGCTGTATGTATGTTCCTTATGGACGCGGCTGGACCGATCTTGATGAAACTTTCAGGGAATATTCAGAAAAGCCTGAGGAGTAAGACTGTGCGGATTTTTGATTCTTGATTTTTGATTCTCAATCTGTGGGCGAAGGGGCGTGGCAAAATCGAATTTTTAAATTGCACCACCATTGACGTCTGTATATAAAAAATAAATAAACCGAATTTGATGAAATTTAA
This sequence comes from Pegoplata infirma, assembly GCA_963921195.1. Lineage (NCBI taxonomy): Eukaryota > Metazoa > Arthropoda > Insecta > Diptera > Anthomyiidae > Pegoplata > Pegoplata infirma. The sequence goes on along the minus strand of OY992537.1, from coordinate 17,215,139 downwards.
ACCAAAGATAGTACTAATGGAGAACTAACTATGTGCCAAATTAGAGCGTTATCGTCCAAAGGGGCGTAAAATGCCACGCCTCTTTGTATTGAATTGAAAATATTTCTGCAAAAACGGTTGTTACGATTTTAATTAAATTTTTAGCACTGATGGTACCAACGGAGTGCGTAACTATAGGTCATGTTACACTACGATCGCAATTACGCAAAAACAGTTGAACCGATTCTCTTGTCGTTTTTAATCAAGATAGTGCTAATCAATTGCATGTGATGGCCATATATGTAAGATTATAATTGTAAAAAGACGCGAAAACACAATGAATTTAATTTATAGGGGCATTCCCTGAGCGTTGGTCAAACAAACAAATAAAAATATATTTCTGTCACTTCCGCAATCAAGCAAAATCGACAAAGCCGATCCTAATGAAATTGCCTGCTCAGATTGTGCTAAAAGAGGGTGGAACTACATGACATATAAGAACACGAATCGATGACGAGGCGTAGGTTTCCTCGCCTCTTTATGCTATACTCAAAGTTATTTTATCTTTTACTACTGATAGTACTAACCGAGCTGGAAATGCTTATAGTTCATGTTAGAGCGCGATTCGGCAAAGGGGTAAAAAATGTCACTCCTTTTTTTGATTTAATAAAAGTTATTTCTTCCGCAATCACACAAAAACGACTAAACCGATTTCATGGAAATTTGCAGCATAGATAGTACTTACCGAGGACGCAACTTGGAAGTTTAGTTATATTAAAAGCAACGATTCGATAAGAATGCGTAAAATGACACTCCCCTTTGTACTATAATCAACGTTACGTCTGTCTGTTCTCTATAGATTTCTCTATAGATAGTGCTAGGTTAGGTTGTAAGTGGCTGCTGACGTTTTACGTCAACACACGATAGTGCTAATCGAAGGTGGAACTAAAAGCTACTTCTGGTCCCAACCCCGTGCTTTAAATTTGTCCGACACTGTATATTAAGAGCTAGATGCAATAGAAACCAGAATCGATGTTTTTTTTTTTTGGGCCAGCAAGGCGGACCGGGTCAGCTAGTAGCCTATATATTTCGTGGACAAAAAGTTGTGTGTTGGGCACGAACTTACATGAGTCTTTAAATGTGAAAGTGTTTTCTAGATAGTCTATTCAATACTAAAATTAACATCTAAGCAACATTTTTCGGCTAACTCTCACAATTGCCATTTTAGTTTAGCACAAATTTCGGCAAAATTTTTGGTTTTTTGCATGACAAATCTTTAAATTTTTTTTAACTATAATTTGTTTGCCTTCGGCCGAGCTAACTGACTACTAGAAATATATTATTGCTGATATTTTTTTTTTCCAAAATTCCGAAAAAAATTTTTTTTACATTTTTTTTTTTGAAAATCGTTCTTTGATTGCGTTAAGAGATAAAAATTCGAAACTAGCGACATTGCTCTATTTTTGGAATTTATGCCAAAAAAAAATTGATTTGGAACCATAGTGCATCGTAGCAAGATCACGATCATCAACTATCCAACAAACAAATATTTAAACAAGTAAGAAAGTTATAGTCGGTCAAGACCGACCATATGATACCCTACACCAGTGTTTTCCGGAAAATGGATCCAAGTCCAAACATGGACCGATTGGATCTGTCCTTTTTTAGATCTTTATTTAGTATAGAGAGCACACACACATCAAATTTTAGTGAAATTGTTTTTTTTTTTGTCAATAGACCGATTTAACTGTATATCGGTCGAAATTTTTATATGGGGGACTAAAACCAAAAATGGTCCAATTATATTCCGATGTGATTTCTGAAATGTAGGATCATCCATCGGAACAAAACATTCCGAAAAAATAATTTTAAGAATTTCTGATACTCATTCTAACCTTATGAACCAATTTGCCTGAAACTTAAAAGATATATTATAGATACGATTTTAAGGTTGGGGGGTGTCTCGGCTTATCGGCCATATCAGTGTTTCAAAATTTCATTGTCCCCTTATGAAACAATGAGGACCTTCGGGAAAATTTCTATAACTCCCGAACTAACAGGAATATCCTCTAGAGCAAAAATACGTGTCGACTTAAATTTAATAAATATTATTTCATATTCATATGGACATCGTAGGTCTCTGTCTTCATAAAAATACCGCCCAAAATTTACACATTTTCATGAAAAAAATATTTAACGAAGCTGAATTTTTACAAGGTTATACCCCTATTGGATAGGCATTACAAAACCTTTCTTCTCATATGTAAACATCATATAGTTTTCTAGAAAGAAATGACTGAAAAATCCAAAAAACGATTTTTTGAATGGCCGATAAGGCGAGACACCCAAACCTTAGAATTGTCTCCTTTATATATATTTTAAGTTTCATGCAAATCGGTTCATAAGGGTTGAGATACTTCCCTTGTAAGATCTTTTAACAAAAAAAATATGTTTTGGAAAATTGGTACTTTTTATAACTAACGAATTTAAGACCCCCAGAATCTCAAAATTTTTCATGTAGGATCCTCTTCTTCATCCAAAAGAATTACATATGGGCACTTCCACCGAAAGGTCTACCAAGACCAAAAAACCAAAAGTTCTTGAAACGAATTTGTTTTAACATATTTTCATAGGAAAACAATCAAATTTAACTAAAGTGAACAAATTTTACATTTATTCATAACCCATTTCGAGATATTCGAATGTAAAGTCGAGCAAGCCAATTTTTTCTCATTGGGACATTTCTATTGCACCTTTTGTTTTGTTAAAAGTTCTTAAAGAGAAGCATTAAATATTGACTTTTGATTTTAAAAAATCTTTCTGGAGATACAAAAAGCTAAAAAAAAAATGCATAACAAACTATGCAATTCAAAAAATAACGGTTAGTTTTTGCTATGCTTTATCACACATTTCGATGTCCCGTGCGACATTGAAAAACAACATTTGTAATAAGTGCGTCAAGTGTATATGACGAAAGTTCATCAAAAATTGAGAACAAACACAGATTTTTATTACAATTAAAATAAAAAAAAAAAAATTGAAAAATAATAAAATCTGTGGTCTTGGTTCTTATATAAAGTTGGTCACGTGCGACATGGTAAGCGTGGATTTTAAAATTTTGAAAAAATATTTTTTTCTTAAATAAATGATTTACTTATTTTAATACATTCTTTTAAATTATTTAAATATAGATGAGTATAAACGGCGAAAAAAATAAAGAGAGATGCAAACGGAGGAGAGAAAAGTTGAAGGAAGATGAAATAAAATTACAAGACAATAAATTAAACAAGTTGAAAAGTTAAATTCGACTAGGCGAATCTATGAATACCCTCCACAATGCCCTTTTTAAGTGAAAGTAAATAACATTTTGGATTAGAAATATTTAATGTTATGTAAAAAATTTTTTTTAAGTAATTTTTGAAAAAAAAAAAAATAATTTACTAAATTTTTTTTGAGTGTAAAATTTTTTTTGAGATTAAAAATTTTTCGAGTGTACTTTTTTGTGACAAAATTTTTGAGTGCCAAAAATACGTTGTAAAATAGTTTTGTGACTTACCAATGTTTTAAAAACATGTTTAACGGGTTTTCAACACGTGAATTTAATGTGAAACTAATCTGAAATTCTCGGTTTTGCTAATAACTTTTGAACCACTGAACCGATTTGGCTGAAATTCAATACGAACCAGACCAGGGGAACGAAAAATATATATGCCAAGTTTTTTAAGCTTATTTATTTATAATTTGTTAAAAAGAACAACAAAACAAACATAAATATGATGATGGAAAAAACGGTCCCGTGCGACATGTCCCGTGCGACAGTGATTAAAGTTAAATTAAATAAAAAGTAGAAACAATTTTGAGGTAAAATTTTACAACTTTTAAGAGACATTATAAGCCAACATTTCAAAATTAGTCGCATTGTGATATTGCCTCAGGTTTCGCTGAAATCAGTGTTTTGATTGATAGTCGCGAAAACGACTTCTGTTTTTTGTCCCGTGCGAATGGTTGTCTTTTTTGCGATTATCTCGAAAGCTTGAAACAATTTTCAAAATCAACCTGAGCAACAATTATAGAGCTAGTTAAGAGCTATAAGTTTCCCCTTTTGTCAAAAAAAAAAATCTTTTTATTTCGACTTTTTATTCAACTTTAATGTGTGCAACGGTCACGTTCGACATGATGGAATTGCCCATATGTTGAAATTTAACCTTTTTTGGTAAGAAGGGGGTACATTAAAAAAATTAAATGACATAACTGTTTGTAGTTTATTTAAAAAGTTTTACGTTTTGTCGCTTTTAAAACAACACAAAAAATAAAGACATTCATTAGTATTAAATTTTTAAAATCAATTATTTTTGTTCTGTAATTAAAAATAAGTCATTCTTCTTTAATTTTTTATGTACGTTATTTTTTTCAGTTGTTGGCATTTTTAAAGGAGAAATCATTAGTTTTTACCTACTTGTGTGGGTTATTTTTTTGTAGAAAAAAAAATCAAAAAATTATTTATAGAAATATAAAAACATGTTTGTATCAAGCGACTTTGGCACGATGGGAAGAGTGTTTTGCCAGAATGTAGTTGATTGCAGGATCGTTTCCCCAAAATTTTATTAACAATTTTTTAAAATATAATTCAATAGAAAAATTGTACAAGTATCCTACGAAATCATTAATTTTTAGTGTTTTCGTAGGTAATTTTTTTCTGAATTTGTTGGTAAAAATAACACACTAATCATTAATTAATTTTAAATGTTTAAGGCTGGATTACTCAATGCTCCGTTATAAAATAACTCTCCGTTAAATTTAACTTTTTCATACAAATTTTGACATAAGGCCCCGTTAAATCGGCAGTTAGCAGCTAACTTTTTATTGAGTAATCCGCCCTTAGTAGGTTATTTTTTTCAAATTTGTTGGTGAAAAAATATGAAAGTGATATTATTTTTTAATATTCAATATTATTTATTTTAGAAAATTTTATGAACAGTAAAAAATAATTGTTGATGTGTGTTAAAACAAATGAATAATTACTTGGATGGTTTTCAATTGTATTATCACTTGTTTTAAAAGTGTTTTTCATTTGATTTTGCCTACAAAAGAATTTGAGTGTAAACAATGAGTAAAAGTAGAGTAAAATATTATTTAAATATTTACTAACAAGGGAAGTATCTCAACCCTTATGAACCGATTTGCCTGAAACTTAAAATATATATTAAAGAGACGATTTTAAGGTTGGGGTGTCTCGGCTTATCGGCCATATCGGTTATTAAAAATTTCGTTGTCCCCTTATGAAGCCAAGTGGACCTTCGGGAAAATTTTGATAACTTCCGAACTAACAGGAATATCGTCTAGGGAAAAAATACGGGTCAACTTAAATTTAATAAAGATTATTTCTTATCCATATGGATATCGTAGGTCTATGTCTTCACATATGTACCCCCCAAAATTTACCTATTTTCCTGAAAAAAATATTTAAAGAAGCCGAATTTTTACAAGGTTATGCCACCATTGGATAGGCATTAAAAAAACCTTTCTTCTCATATAAAAACATCATATAGTTTCTTAACAATAAATGGCTGAAAAATCCAAAAAACTATTTTTTCACCATTTTGTGACCCATGTTTTGAACCCCTAAATCCCCGATATGGCCGATAAGCTGAGACACCCCAACCTTAGAATTGTCTCTATTATATATATTTTAAGTTTCAGGCAAATCGGTTCATAAGGGTTGAGATACTTCCCTTGTAAGATAAAAACTGTGCAATTTTTGTATTTCTTAATAAAAACTTCCGGAATGAAATTAAATATAATGGAATAGAACGGAAACGAAATGGAATAAAACAGGAAACAACATGGAATTTTTTTTTTTTTTTTGGACTCAAAATTTTTTTCACTGAACATTTTTTTTAAACAACATTTTTTTTACTCAAAATTTTTTTTAACTCAATTTTTTTTTTTCTAAAATTTTTTTTTTATTTTAAAATTTGTTCACTTGAAATTTTTGAGGTTCTTAATAAAAGACGAAAGAATTTTTGTATCCATCTCGCGTGCAATGGGCGACAGATAGTTTCTAAAAAAAATTGTAATCCCCAATATTAAAGCTTAAGATTCAGAAAAACCCCAGCAAATGTAAAAATTATGCAAAAAATATGTAAAATGTAGAAAAATATTTTAAAAATACTATTTTTATACATTTGACCAAACAATGAATGGATGAATGAAATATAAAATGAAAAAATATTTGTTTTCAAATGCGAAATAATGAGATGTACGAAAAAAAAGTAAAGAACTTTATTATAATCATGGTTACGAAAAAAGGAACAAAAAAAATATGTTTAGCAAGCAATAATGAGTGTCATTAGCAAACAGCAGTAACAAACTTCAGGAGCAGCCAAAAGCAGCCACCAATGAATAAATAAATACGTGTTGCAAAATAAACTTCTGGACAATAATTTAAATATGTAATATTAGAGTGACATTTTTTTGTATAGCAAAACAGTTTTTCTTCAAATTTCAAACGTCCAGGCAAATTTTTATTATTAGGCATACATTTTTTGCTGAACAAATTTGAGGCCACTGGGAGCCGAGCTCCACGTGCTATTTTACGTGGAGCTCGGCTGTCAAAATTGATGCGCCGGACACGAATATAATGGTTTTCAAGACATCGCCACTTGAAATTTGCAAAACATTTGGGCTTTTTCGTACGATCAAGAAAAAAAAGAAAAATATGTCTTGCGACACATCATATTCAGTATTTTAATGAGCTGAACACGAAAATAAATTAAATCGGTCGAACGAATAGCGGTTTTTTCGTTAAAAAAAAATCTGAAATTTTTTTTCCTTTGACCCTTGTATAGAAATTGAGAGAGAAAAATTTGCCCAAACACTGAAATTTGAAAAAAAAAAAATTTTGCTACACAAAAAATACCACGCTAATGTACCATATTTTTTTTTTGCTTACCAACTTAGTTTTTGTATAATACTCGTACCTATTTATGTTTGTGAGTAGTTATTTTCCTCATTATATATTGTTGAGATCCAACACATTTATACAAATACTACCACACACAGAGTACTTTCACACTTTACTTGGGGTATTTTATTTTTTGTTCGTTCGGTTGTTGGCTCAAAAGTGGCCATTAGTTGCGGTTTAGATTAATGATGCAATTAAACCATACACATTCGTAATATTGTGACCACTCGTTGTACTTCTATTCTGCCATACATCCATCCAATTCTTAGTTACGTCTATAATTTGATGTGCTTCTGTTAAAAGCAGTATTTGTGAATATAAGTATTAAATGACTGCTTTCCTTGATTGTAGTGATGATGATGATTATTATTATGATTACTATGCAGAAAATGGCCCATAAAATGCAAATAGGTTAAAGGCATTTAAATAAGATTTTTTTTTTTATTTTAAGCTGTTTAAAAGAATTAAAAAATATTTAATACTAAGATTCAGGGTAGACATTCCTTTAAAAATATTTTTATTAAATTTTAAAGTTTTAAAGAGAAGAGATTTTTATTCTAAATTTGTCTTCGAGATCAAAATGACCAAAAGCCATTAAAAAAATTAATTTTTCTAAAGAATTTTTATGATTTCTTTCTAAATGTCAAAGCAAACCAAAATTACACTACCTTATTTTTGATTGTATGAATGAAGCAGGAGTTGTAATAATAAATTGGATTTGGCCAGGTTGGCTGCCAAATAGATGGTATTGTGTATTTTTTATTTTTTTTTTTGATAATTATGAATTAAAACCAAAATTAGATTGATATGGAAAAATTTCCTAAACCTTTTTAAATTTTTTCCACTGATGATTTTATCAATTTTTTCCGAAACCAAAATGACCAAAAGGCTTTAAAAATAAATTTTTCTTAAAAATTTCCTCTGCAAGAATTTTTGTTTTTCTTTTTTAAATTTCAAAGCAAACCAAAATACGAATAATAATATTTTTTTGTCATTGAAGATTTTTTAATTTGTATGAAAAGGCAGGAGTTTGACTTTTTGGTTTCAGAAATTTTTAAATATTTTTCCGGAGCCAAATTAAACTTAAATGAAATTATATTTTGCTTCTAAAAACTTAGTATTGAAATACTTATTTTTCAAAGTTGTAAATAAATATAACGAATTAAAATGTTTTAATGATTCGGAATTTTTTCGATTCCGGACTGGGAATTAATATTAATAAAAAATTCACATATTAGAAAAACAATTACCATTAACAAAATTTAAATATTACTGATAAAGGCAATTAACTGGAATACTCGTAAGGAATATAGATTGAGACTTTTCGTGGATTATTATGACAGGCAGATTTCGTATAGACTTCTGCAACGTACGCGGATTGAGAGCGAATCACTTTTCTGCATATGCTCACATTCGCTTTCATCGGCCGGATGTTTTCGCCTTATGTGAAACTCAGGTGTGTGAGGATGCTGATCCACAGGATTTTCACATACCTGGGTATCACCTCCTATCCCTTTTTTCTCTACATCGGGGCCTTGCAATGTACATTCGCGACGATGTTGTGTACCAGTATCAGCAACAGTTGAACTGTAATGATAAGGAATTTAGCTCTCTTTGGGTTAAATTCCAGATCAGGTCGCACATATTGCACTTCGGATTTCTATATAGAAGTCCAAACACGGAATGGGCTAAATCCCTTGATGGCTTCGATGCCCTTTCCGATTCAATTTCAAGAATCTTGGAGAGTTGTCCGAATAGTGAAATTGTAGTTGCTGGTGATTTTAATATCCACAACTCATCCTGGATTCGCCATTCGAGCCATACAACTCCCGAGGGCCAATACGCTGAGCTTTTCGCCGCGCATAACGATCTTGCGCAACTTGTGAATGAACCAACGCACATTGCGTGTGTTGAAGGGCAGTCGGAAAACACTCTCGACCTCTTCCTCACTTCTCACCCTGAAAAGTACGAAGTGAAAATACTTGCACCTCTCGGAAACTCGGATCACAGTACTATTTCTGCATCTTTTTCATATTCTACTCTTCGTAGCGTTTCTAACATGGCGCCGAAACGCTCTATTTTCCTCTATGAAAAAGCTCGTTGGGCCGAGCTCAACGATTTCTTCCGGCATTTTAATTGGAAACTCTGTTTTCTCGATGGAGACGTCGATGCCGCTGCGGAAATGGTAGTAAATATTATTATGCTAGGAATGAAATTTTTTATTCCCACGAAGCATATTTCGGCTAAATCAAAGCACAAGTGTTGGTTTAACCAGACGTGCAAAAATGCAGTCAGATCCAGAGAGGAAGCGTTCAGTAATTGGCGTTCGAACAAGAATGTCGTTACTGATCTGCATCGCAAAAAGGCGAGAACCGAGTGTGCCAAAGTACTTAGACGTGAAAAGGTTCTTTACGAACGGCGTCTACGACCAATTATTCACTGACCCGGTTGATAAGGCCAACCTCTTCGCTGAACTTTTTGCAAGAAATTCTTTCTTGCCGGAAAGCGATCAACCACTGCCCGTTCTCGAAAGGGTATCCTATACTATGCCTTCGATTTTATTTCGAGCCCGAGCAGTCAAAAGGGTTCTTGCGAACCTCAACGTAAACAAGTCACCGGGGCCGGATGGCATATCAGCATTGGTGCTGAAACAGTGCTCTTCTACGTTGGCACGTCCATTGGCTAATCTTTTCAGCTCTTCTTACCGTGCGGGAGTCTTCCCCTCTTGTTGGAAGGTGGCCAATGTCCAGCCAATCCCTAAAAAGGGTGCGGCTAACAACCCTGAAAATTACCGCCCAATCGCAATTTGCTCTGCGCTCTCCAAAGTGATGGAGAGCATGGTTAACTACCATCTTGTGAAGTATTTAGAGACCAATTCACTTTTAAATGATCGACAGTATGGCTTCCGTAGCGGTCGATCTACGGGAGACCTGTTGGCGTTTCTATCGGAACGTTGGAGTCGGTCCCTTCACCATTTTGGTGAGAGCAAAGTGGTTGCTCTAGATATTTCTAAGGCGTTCGACCGTGTGTGGCACGGGGCACTCGTGTCTAAGCTAGTTGCTTTTGGTGTCGGTAATGACTTCTCTCGTTTTATAACGAGTTTTCTCAGAGACCGCACTATACGTGTTGTTTTAGATGGGGTCTCATCAAACGAGTTTCAGCTAAATTCAGGGGTACCGCAAGGTTCTGTTCTTTCTCCTACTCTATTCCTTATTTTTATTAATGACCTTCTTGGTCAGACCTTCAATCCTATCTACTCTTTTGCAGATGACAGCAACATTTGCCATTCATTTTCATTCGGTCACAGGCCAAGCTCTCTGGAGATTGAGGGCATGCGGCAGAACATGAATGACACACTCAACCACGACCTTTCTACAATCTCCGAGTGGGGTCGAGTGAATAAGGTCGATTTTAATGCGCGCAAGACCCAATGTTGTATGTTAACCCACAGACGCGCTGTGGAATTAACATTGTCATCTGTAGCTATGGATGGTATAGGTATTGAGGAATCGGATACTCTTGATGTTCTGAGCATGAGAATACAGTGTGATGTCCGTTGGAATAAACACGTGTTTCAAGTGTCGAAAGAGGCATTCAAGTGTCTTGGTTTTCTGAAACGGTGCAAGACTTACTTCACTCCATCCGATCTCCTTACTATTTATACCAGCTATATCCGGCCGAAAATGGAATACAACTCTCATATATGGGCAGGGGCTTCAGTGTCTATTCTGAAGCTTCTGGACCGTGTTCAGGGGAGGGCGGTGAAGCTTATCAACGACAGTAGTGTATCCAACTCTATTGATTCGTTGGAGCATCGTCGGAATGTGGGTTGTGTGGCACTTTTCTATCGATATTACCATGGGAGATGCTCATCTGAGATAAGTGAACTTATTCCTCGGGACCGAGTATTTATTCGTAATACTCGCTTATCTAGTAGAGCACATCCGTTTGTAGTTGATTGTCCTGTGTTTCGCACAACGCATTACAGAGAAAATTCGTTTTTTAGTCGAACAATTCGTATGTGGAATAAACTTCCCGCAGAAGTCTTCCCTGTTACTTATAATTTAGAAAAGTTTAAATCAAATATCCATAAACACTACTCCCTCTTTCCTCCTTCCCATACCCTATTTTCCTGATCAGTACAATGCATAGCATGAGTAGGGGGCATCCCCTGAGTATTGGTTAAAATTAAAAAAAAAAAAAAAAAAAAAAAACTGTCCGAAACCGGTATAGGAATACCAGAAATATCTAGCTTTTAGAAATTAAATTTTTCTTCTACATTTTTCAACTCAAACCCTTATAAGAAGATTTTTTCATTTTAATGATAAAGCAAGATTTTGACTTTTTGGCTTCGGACATTTTTTATTGGATTTAGTCAGGTTGGCTTCCAAATACCTTAAAAATTATATAGTAGCATAATTTTTTCTTTGAAGGTTTTTCAATTTCTTCCATTTCAAAGTTATTTTTTTCTCCAAGACGTGTTTTATTTCTTTCTAAATCAAGAATCAAAACAAATTAAAAAAAGCCTTTAATAATCTTATTGTTTTTTAAATGACGATTTTTTAGTTTGTACGAATTTTTAAGTTGGAAAATAAAATAATATGATTCTTGTTTTAAAAATATTTAAATGCGTTTTTTTTTTGGGTTTTGTTTCATATGAAACAAATCCCCATTTTGAAAAATGAAATAAGACCCCAATTTGAAATTTATTAAACGCTCTCAAAAAAAAAAACAAATAAAAGAATTCAAAACATTTTGTTAAATATTGTTGTTGAAATCATAACTATATAACGAATTTATAGTTTTGGTGTAGAACAAAATTTATTTAGAAGAATGACATTTTTTAAACTTTTTAGTTCCATTATGTATGTTTTCATGGTAGAAGAAAATTATTGAGAATTTTTTATGTTTCCATTGTTGCAATTAATTATTTCTTGGAGTTTTGTTTTTTTTTTCATTTCCAACCGATTTAAAATAGATTAAAAATTTTTCAGGTTCTTTATTTATTTTGAGACGCTTAGACGGTACAAGAAAATTGTTTGGAACTTGTCATGTTTCCGTTGTTGAAATTAATTGTTTATGGGAACATTATTTCTTGGTAACAGTTTTGTCAACGAACTATTAATTTTGTTGTAAGAAATTTATTTATTGTTCGCGCAAATTTTTCATTTCCAACCGATTTACAATCAAACAATATTTTTCTCCAACAAAACTAATAGTTCGTTGACCACAAAATATAGTTTCTACTTTACCAATTTGTAACGAACTAACTTACAAGGGAAGTTTCTCAACCCTTATGAACCGATTTGCCTGAAACGTAAAATATATATAAATGAGACGATTTTAAGGTTGGGGTGTCTCTGCTTTTCGGCCATATCAGTGTTTCAAAATTTCGTTGTCCCCTTATGAAAAAATGTGGACCTCCGGGAAAATTTCGATAACTCCCGAACTAACAGGAATATCCTCTAGAGCAAAAATACGTGTCGACTTAAATTTAATAAAGATTATTTCGTATTCATATGGACATCGTAGCTCTATGTCTTCATATAAATACCCCGCAAAATTTACATATTTTTATGAAAAAAGTATTTAAGCAAGCCAAACTTTTACAAGGTTATGCCACCGTTGGATAGACATTAAAAAACCTTTCTTCTCATATGTAAACATCATATAGTTTCTTAGAAAGAAATAGCTGAAAAATCCAAAAAACGATTTTTCGCCATTTTTTTACCCATGTTTTGAACCCCTGAATCCCCGATATGGCTGATAAGCCGAGACGCCCCAACCTTGGAATTGTCTCTTTTATATATATTTTACGTTTCATGCAAATCAGTTCATAAGGGTTGAGATACTTCCCTTGTTAGTACTAGTTTTGGTGGAGCAAAAATTTTATTTAAGTGTAAGTCGGTTGGAAATGAAAAATTCGCGCGAATTTTTCATTTCCAACCGACTTACACTTAAATAAAATTTTTGCTCCACCAAAACTAGTACTAAGTTAGTTCGTTACAAATTGGTGAAAAAAAAAAAAATTGTTAAAAACTCGAAAAAAAAAAATTGATAAATAGACTTCAACCAAGGAAATGTGTACTTAAATTAATTATAATTGCAACACATTAAACTACAACTACTACTGGTACTATGTAATAAGTTCCCCAAGCTATATCAGTCCAGAACCCAAAACCTTAATGGGGGCCTAAAGATACTTTCCTTAATACTTATCAGTATCCTCATAATTTGTTTGTCTCATTGCTTGGTTGCACCACAACATAATTAAACCAAGCATTCCTTCTATGTCCAGAAATAATTTTAAAACTTATCATCTTCATTTGAAAGAAAAATGAAATAAGTCCCCAAAAATAATTATTGGGTGTTTATTTCATTTGTATTTTTGGGGACCTATTTCGTAATAAAATAAGTCCCCAAATAAAAAATGAATTAAACCCCCGAAAAACGAAATAAATCCCCAATTATCGTTGTTGTGTTTTTCTGTACAAATTTTTGGGGACTTATTTCATTTTCGTTTTGGGGACTTATTTCCTGGGGGTTATTTCATGCTGCCGAAGGGCGCCACGAGTTAAGATGATCGAATATGGATCAAACTAATTTTAAATGAAGTTTTGTGTCAAACTTTTTGAAAGGATCAAGGGTTAGAAATTTTGAAATTTTTTTAAAAAATTTTTAGTACGTACACAGAAAAAAATAAAAATGAATTTCAATTACGAAATTCGTTGATTCAATTAAAAAATTAATTGATTTCGCACCTATCACAAAAATGCGCATATTAATTACTCATTTTGTTTGAAAATAGTTTTAAAACTTAATTAAATTGTTAATTGAATCAATTAAAGTTTTAATTGAAAATAAAATGGAAAACCAATTAAAATTGTAATTAAATAAACTAAAAAAAAAATTAATATAAAATTGAAAATCAATAATTTTCAAATAAAATCAAATAATAGATTTATTGATTCACATAAATTTTTTAATTGAAAAAAGACCAAAACTCAATTTAATTTTAAAAGTTAAACTTCAAAAAATGCCCTAAAATAAAAAAACATAGAATTTTTTTGTTTTACATTATTCAGAAATTTATTTTCTTTATCTATATGGGGCATTCCATGTGAAATCGGACACTTTGAAAAACTTTTTTTTTAGATTTTCCCAATTTGCTTACAGTTTTTAGTACCCTTCGAAAACTCCTTCGTGGTAAATTTTCAGATTTTTTTGATGACCCGTTCAAAAGATATCGAATTTTTAAAAATAGGTAGATTGTTCCTTTACTCAAACTTCTTTTAATCATAACTTCTTCAATAATGGTCCAAATTTCAAAATTTTTTTTTTCAAAATTTTTGTTTTTCTAAGTACTTTCTAAAAAAAAATCCCAAAAAATTCTTGAAAGCGCTCTAGTATGCGATTTTTAAGTTTTAAAATTTAAATCGCATTTTTGAAACTGTTTGTACTCCTCGATTTTTTTTGTAATTTTTTTGTGTAAAACTTCTATCAATTCTACAAATTTTTTGCCCAGGACGATCGTGGGATAACGATTATTACTATTTTTTAAAATTTTTTGAAAAAATTTTATTGTAATTTTCCAATCTTAAAATCATTTCTACTGCTCCAATGGTGCGTCATAGAGGGGTCCTTTATAAGACCGACCCCCATTAATTTTTACGTCTTAACATTTCCTTGGAACAAACTAATACCCTATCTCCAATTTCTAAGGGGGCTCCCACACAAAACGACATTTTTTAAAATTTGTTCCAACCGCTCTAACTGCCCTAATAGTGCCCTTAGAGCAACAAAATGTATGACCGACCCACAATATTTTTTTCGTCCAAACATTTTCTCTGAACACACCTACCCTCTATCTTTAACTGTTAAGGCGGTCCCCATACAATTTTTTTATTTTTTGTAAATTTGTTTTATTTAATCAGCTTCTACCGGTCCAATAGTGCGTCCGAGAGGGATCATTAGTGAGACCGACCCCCATTTATTATTACCCTACAACATTTTTTCAAAACATACCTACGCCCTATCTCCACTCCCTAAGTAGGCTCCCATACAAAATTACATTTTTATAAAATTCGCTCCAACTGTTATTTGTATGGGAGCCTACTAAGGGAGTGGAGATAGGGCGTAGGTATGTTTTGAAAAAATGTTGTAGGGTAAAAATAAATGGGGGTCGGTCTCACTAATGACCCCTCTCGGACGCACCATTGGACCGGTAGAAGCTGATTAAATAAAACAAATTTACAAAAAATAAAAAAAATTGTATGGGGACTAGGGCTATAACCAAATTTTTGGCATAGCACCACGTGATAAACAATGTTGTTTTATTAAACAAAATCGCAATCTCCGACCATTTTGCAGAAAAAACCACACGCACCAAATGCATTTTCTAAAAGTCCTCAAGATTTTTGTTTTATGAATACAATATTTATGTATTTTTTATTTAACAACAAGTAACAAATAAAAAAAGTTAAAAAAAACACTAATGTCTAATTATTGAGAGAAATAAACTTTAGATTTAAAGTTCGTGCTGATTTACATAATGGATAAATATCCTTGACCTCTAATTACATAAAAATGTAATAAACAAGAAAGTGAAATTTTCTAAATATGTGGTAATTTTAATTTTGTTGGGGAGGGGGGTAGTACCCAACGGGTACCTTCCCCGCCTACCTTAGTTTTAGTTTCGGACTCGATTAAAGCGGAATCATAGTTAAAATAGTTACATTTTTCGATTAAAAAAAAAAATACAAAAATAGTAATTTAAAACTTCATCGCGTTTGGTGCGTGTACTTTTTTAACATCCGCGAAAAAGTGAAAACATTTTTCTTCATAGTTTTTCGTGGCCTATATAACTGTGCAATGCCAATTTTGATATTTGCCAAAAATGTAAAAAACGTATAGCCCTAATGGGGACCGCCTTAACAGTTAAAGATAGAGGGTAGGTGTGTTCAGAGAAAATGTTTGGACGAAAAAAATATTGTGGGTCGGTCATACATTTTGTTGCTCTAAGGGCACTATTAGGGCAGTTAGAGCGGTTGGAACAAATTTTAAAAAATGTCGTTTTGTGTGGGAGCCCCCTTAGAAATTGGAGATAGGGTATTAGTTTCTTCCAAAGAAATGTTAAGGCGTAAAAATTAATGGGGGTCGGTCTTATAAAGGACCCCTCTATGACGCACCATTGGAGCAGTAGAAATGATTTTAAGATTGGAAAATTACAATAAAATTTTTTCAAAAAATTTTAAAAAATAGTAATAATCGTTATCCCACGATCGTCCTGGGCAACAAATTTGTAGAATTGATAGAAGTTTTACACAAAAAAATTACAAAAAAATCGAAGAGTACAAACAGTTTCAAAAATGAGATTTAAATTTTAAAACTTAAAAATCGCATACTAGGGCGCTTTCAAGAATTTTTTGGGATTTTTTTTTAGAAAGTACTTAGAAAAACAAAAATTTTGAAAAACAAAATTTTGAAATTTGGACCATTATTGAAGAAGTTATGATTAAAAGAAGTTTGAGTAAAGGAACAAACTACCTATTTTTAAAAATTCGATATCTTTTGAACGGGTCATCAAAAAAATCTGAAAATTTACCACGAAGGAGTTTTCGAAGGGTACTAAAAACTGTAAACAAATTGGGAAAATCTAAAAAAAAAGTTTTTCAAAGTGTCCGATTTCACATGGAATGCCCCATATCTATACTAATATTATAAAGAGGTAATGTTTGTATGTTTGTTTTTTTGTTTGTTTGTTTGTTTGTTTGTTTGTAGAGGGTAATCTCCGGAACTACTTATCCGATTTCAAAAATGTTTTCAGCAATATTTAAAGTGTTCCTCCAGGACGGACATAGGCTAGGTTTCATCGACCACGCCCACTTCAACGCCCACTTTTGGCCAAAAAACGTAAAATTAAAAAATTTCTAAAACTACCGTACCGATTTCAAAATTTTTTTCACCAATATATACTTGGAATGGTCCTTCATGGTGGATATATGCTGGGTTTCATCGACCACGCCCACATCTACGCCCACTTTTGGTAAAAAAATTTAAATATCTATGAAACTACTCATCCGATTTCAAAAAAGTTTTCAGCAATATTTAGAGAGTTCCTCCAGGGTTGACATAGGATAGGTTTTATCGACCACGCCCACTTTTACGCCCACTTTTACGCCCACTTTTGGCCAAAAAATGTAAACTTGAAAAAATCTCCAAAACTTCTGAACCGATTTCAAAAATTTTTTCACCAATACATGGTCCTTCATGGTGGACATATGCTGGGTTTTATCGTCCACGCCCACATCTACTCCCACTTTTGGTAAAAAACTTAAAATTTAAATATCTATGAAACTACTCATCCGATTTCAAAAAAGTTTTCAGCAATATTTAGAGTGTTCCTCCAGGGCTGACAAAGGCTATGTTTTATCGACCACGCCCACTTCTACGCCCACTTTTGGCCAAAAATCGTAAACTTGAAAAATCTTCAAAACTACTGAACCGATTTCAAAAACTTTTTCACCAATACATACTTGAAATGATCTTTCATGGTGGACATATGCTAGGATTCATCAACCACGCCCACTTAAACGCCCACTTTTTGGCAAAAAAAATAGAATTTTCAAATCTCCAAAATTTTTCATCTGATTTCCAATTTTTTTTCACCAATACTTGGTCCTTCAGAGTGGAAATATTTTAGGTTTAATTGACCACGCCTATTTCTACGCCCACCTTCGGCAAGAAAAACGTAAAATTTAAATATGATCAAACTACGTATCCGATTTAAAAAATGTTGTCACAAATATATATTAAGAATGGTCCCTCAGGGTGGACATGGGTTAGCTCTATTCGACCACACCCACCTCTACGCCCACTTTTGGCCAAAAACATAAAATTTCGATATATCCGAAACTACTCATTTAAAAAATGTTTTCTCCAGCATTAAGAATGGTTCGACATAGGCTACGGTTCATCTAAGTAAAATTTGTAAATATACGAAACTTATTATGGAATTTCAAAAATGTTTTCACTAATATTTAGAATTTTCCTTCAGGGTGAGTAAGGTTTGGTTTCATTGACCACACCCATTTTAAAGATCAATTTGGGTCAAAAGACATAAAATTTTAAAATCTCCGAAACTACTCATCTAATTTGAAATATTCTGAAAAATTACCTTTTTGGAAATTCCTATTTTACTGGGGCAAATACGTGCAAAGTAGTGAACTTTGTAACTTTTTCTATCTCCTGAAAAGTTGGTCATAGTAACTTGAAATGTGCGATCCTCCAGCCCGAAAAATCATTCTGAAAAAGTACCTTCTGCATATTTCGATCTTAATGGGGCTATAAGGGTAAATTATTGCATTGTGGTACTTTTATTTTTTTAAAGGAATGCATCCTACATGGAACGAAATGAATTGGAATTGAGAACAAAATGCAATTAAAAGGGAAACAAATGAATAGATAAGGAAACGAAATGGAATAGAACGAGGAACGAAATGGAGTTAATCGGGGAATGAAATGGTTTCAATAGTTACGATATAAGGGCTCGAAAATTTTCAAGAACATTATTTACCGAAACGAACACGATTCCAACTAAACAGCGCTGTTTTAATTTTATTGTTTATTCTAAATAGTTTTTATGAAAAACTTCAACGATAACAATTAAATAAAATAAAAATTCTGTAGGGGAGAATTTTAGAAATGGAGATTCTTATCCTGATCCTTCTTTAATCCGGTATTTAATATTACCGGTGGCGAAGTTCCGGACGGGCCTGCTAGTTAAATATAAACAGTTGGTATAGTTTTGCATAGAAACATTATAGTAGTATTTTAAAATATCAATAACTATTTAAAATTACATTTTTATTTTTAAGTCTTGTTATTGCATGCATTTTTGTCGCTTTAGTAAAGTTGAAACAAAAAAAAATTGTATTATATTTCAATGTTTCACAAGGCAAATGCCTCATATTATTTTTTTTTTGTTTCAACTGTACACATTTTATTAGCAAAACACTTTATCCGCAACGACCACTCGTCTTAAAGAAAACAATAAAACTAAATTTGTTTGTTGCTGCTAGCACAAACAAATAAACAAAACAATAGTTCAAAAGTTTTTTTTTTGGTGTTTTTTGCATTTTTGTTTTTTCATTGGCTACTAACACTAATGCATACAAAACCGGTTTCGTTTGTTTATTTTATTTTTGTTTTCAGTAAAGTTAAGAATTCAATTAAAACATTAATTGAATCAATTAAAATGTTTAATTGAAGTTAAATTTAATATCAAATCCATTTTTAATTAAAAAAAAAATTACGATATTATTTTCTGTGTAGGACCGCCCTTTTATGCAAATTTTAAATAGCGATACCTCTAAAACCGTTTGACCGATTTTAAAAATTTTTTGATATTCTTGCTCAGCGCATCAAAATTAATAAGTATGATAGTTCGTAAGACAAAGTTTTTTATTTATTTTTTTTTTTCTTAAAATTTTCAAAAATCCACGGGTTAATTTAATCCGATTGATCTCAAATTTGTACCACATAAGTTTTAGGCATAAAAGAATTAGAACTTTCCCTGACGTTCAAAATCGGAAGAAAAACTTTTTTGCCATAAGGTGGCTAAGTTGCTCGGTTTTCATGTGAAAATCTGTCAAACTCCATATAAAAAAAAAGAAACGTAAATTTCACACTAGCTTTACAAAAGCGTAAAAATTTCGCTGAAGAGGTATTCTGTTCACTGGTGAAAAACCAGCAAAATAACCCGGTATATGTTGCATCAATACGCAACAACACTATAAGCAACATTTTTTTTAAATTGTACAGTAGGGCGGATCGAGAAATGCTTTTTCACGAATTTCGATTGGGCGCTATGCGGGATTGGTAAAAATAGATGCCAAAACGATGTGGTTAAAATTTCAGGAAGATCGTACTTCATCTAGGGTTGCCCCCCCAGCGCTGAAGTTTCAACTTTTTTAAGCCAAAGAGCATTTTTTAAAAAAATTGTCAAAAATTCAAATTTGATCAGATCTTCTCAATTTTGGATTTATGTGGTCTAGTTAATCACATCTATTTAGATTTTAAATATCAGCTTAATACGATATCGCTAACCTACAAAAACCAGAGGTGGAAAAGTATACTTACATTTTGGAGAAACCCGAAAAGCAACTTTTTGCAATTATGTAAAACAAAACACAGTAAAATTGCAAAATATGATTTTTTTCTTTTCGACTTGGAAAATAGACTACTCAAATAGACTACTTCTTGAACGGCGTGTGGACCAATCTAAACTTACGATATTTTTTAAAAAATTTATTTCATAATCTTTTTTTGCTATATTGTTTTATATTTTAAAATTTTTTTACAAAATATGTCATATTTTCCTATTAAAGATAATCTCATTAAAATTTAAGAGATCATTAACCCTTGTCGACATGGGGTCATATATGTCCCCCACAAAAAATTGTTTTTTACCAATTACAAATATATTAAAATTGATAACGTTCTTTGAAAAAAAAATAATTCAAGTACTCAGATAACCTGTGTCGACACATGGAATAACTCCATTCCTTCCCAATTAAAAAAATTAGAAAAAAAACAAACAACAACATTATAAAATTTAAAAAACATCAATTAATAATTTTTCTTTGACAATGAATATTGCGATTTTGTATCAAATTTTGGCATATTTTTTCTTGCTGATATTCTGGTTCTTATGAATCCGTCACGCGATTCCATACCACATACGGATGTTTAAGCCTCAGTCACTAGCTTTACGCACCGTTCTACAGATTGCGAATGACATGGAAACTTAAACTCATTCATTTCATCGGCATTATTAATTATTAAGTTTAGTTCGCAGATTGATATGTTTTTTAGAATTGGTGGAAATGTAACTTCTGCCGTTTCCCAATCTATTAGATCGGTATAGATTTTCGCTGCAAAATTAGGTTTTGGTACTTTAAAAGCTCTCACATCATTTGAAGTCGATGAAGCACTCGCTTAAATATTATTCACACGACTAATTCCAAGTTCTTTTATTTCATCACTTTCGTCGAAAACCATAGCCAGTAAAATGTTTTCTGAATGCCCAAAGTATCCGTTTCTTTGAATAACGGGATCAATTATTTTTTTAACGTGTGTTTCAAAATGTCGTGATTTTTGAATGAGGTTCCATAAGTGATATGCACCATGCCAGCACATTGGTTTATTTTTAATTTCAAACCACATCGGGGCATATACTTGAACAACAAATTTCGCCAGAATTTTAAGATTTTCTTGTGGGTTTTCTTGTGTAACGTAAAGCCTTAAAATTCGGCTTGCTGTTGTAAGTCATCGAGAGTGTCCCATTTTTCCTGGGGTTTTGTTTGCCAAATCTACTGAGATGTTCTTTTTTGATACTGCTAGAGTCATCTCATATAAATATTTTTGGTCTGTGCTTAGATCATCAAAATTTGTTGCTGGTAAATCAGAATCGATTGGTAAAAAAGATACTATAGGAAAATTTTCACATATTGCAAGTTGTTTACCAATTTCTCCTGAAAAAGCATTTGGCCCACTTGTTTTGCCATCCAACTTAAGGAACAAGTGGCGGAGTGGCAGTTCGTTCATATGTAATAAACAAATAAACCATTGGAGAGGCTTTTTAAGTTCTTTTTCTAATAAAGAAATAACGCCATTTTTACAGCCCGTGTTTACGACAGTTCCATCGCAACCAATGACATTTAACTTATCTGTTCCAATTCCATTTGTTGCAAAAAAATTTACGATCTCATTTTTGATGTCGACAGATTTACCAGATTTTGGTATCACATGACCAATATAGTTTGAACCTGGCTGAGAAACAAGAACAATATGTTCCTCGACAATATTTTTTTTGACAAATTTGTTTCCAACCTTTACTTTGGTTATTGTTTGTTCTTTACGTCCATCAAAATATATACCACAAAGCTTATTTCCATGGATTTTCTCCTCATTTTGAATTTGTGATCTGTACAATTTTCTTGCTCTTCTTACTTTATTACGGTCAACAACCAAAGAAGTGTCTTTTTCAGATATTAAGCCAACATCCTCCAAAGCTGAACTGACAATTATTGCTGCTGAGCGATCAGAAATACCAACACGATCACAAGCCTCTGCTAGTTTAGAAAATTTTGTAAAATTCTTTGAAACAATTTTTTCGGGCACATTTTCGATGGAAGTTAAATTTGATGAAACAACCATTGGTGTGTCAATAACAATATCGGTCACGTTAAGGTCTAACGCATTATTGGTTTCTGAATTATAGGTAATTGAAAAATTTTGCTGATGACCATTGAATACGGTATTTTGTTCAATACACGTATTTATTTGTTTCTGATGCGGTTTCCGATTATCGACACGACCAAAACCCATTATTCTTAAATTGCGTTGGTCATTTAGGAATTCTCTTTCATGTTACGCATTTGCATGAGCAAATATCGAAGAGTTTTTGTCCAAAATCATGGTACCTCTTTTTTGATAATTCTAAACGTTTTCTTAACTGTTTCAACTTACCACGAAATACCTTAAGCTTTCCAATAACTGATTTTGGAGAAATTGTTGGAATTGTTGTTTTTTCCCATATAGATAAAATTTCTTTCGCTAGAGGCTTGGCAATACTCATAAAAGGCAGATCATTCCCTTTTTTAACGTTATTTTGAATGAAGCAATATCCTTTCGCTACATCGGAAAATGTTGGTAGTTGGTTTACGGGTAGTTTATTGGCCTTACCGAAAATTGGACAATTTATATTTTTATTACCAATACGCGACATTTTAAAGACTGCTACTAACTTTTTTAAATTAATTTTTTATTGCTTTGCAAAAATTATTTGATATATGCAAAACCTAAGCCTACTATAAAAATCAATTTTTTATATTTCGCACAGGTTAAAGATGAAATTGGATTTGAGTTTTTTTTAAATAATTCAAATAATACTAGTCTACAACGAAAATGCGAACTAACCGCGAATATTTAATATTTTTTTGTACAAACATGTAATATGATCCGCTAAACTCATAAAAGTTTTCAATTTTAACCTATTTGTAATTGGTAAAAAACAATTTTTTGTGTGGGACATATATGACCCCATGTCGACAAGGCTTAATGATCTCTTAAATTTTAATGAGATTATCTTTAATAGGAAAATATGACATATTTTGTAAAAAAATTTTAAAATATAAAACAATATAGCAAAAAAAATTATGAAATAAATTTTTTGAAAATATCGTAAGTTTAGATTGGTCCACACGCCGTTCAAGAATTTCGTATTTTTTGGTTTTAACGGTTTTGGAACCCTTGAGTAGTCTATTTTCCAAGTCGAAAAGAAAAAAATCATATTTTGCAATTTTACTGTGTTTTGTTTTACATAATTGCAAAAAGTTGCTTTTCGGGTTTCTCTAAAATGTAAGTATACTTTTCCACCTCTGGTTTTTGTAGGTTAGCGATATCGTATTAAGCTGATATTTAAAATCTAAATAGATGTGATTAACTAGACCACATAAAATCCAAAATTAAGAAGATCTGATCAAATTTGAATTTTTGACAATTTTTTTAAAAAATGCTCTTTGGCTTAAAAAAGTTGAAACTTCAGCGCTTGGGGGGCAACCCTAGATGAAGTGCGATCTTCCTGAAATTTTAACCACATCGTTTTGGCATCTATTTTTACCAATCCGGCATAGCGCCCAAGCGAAATTCGTGAAAAAGCATTTCTCGATCCGCCCTATTGTACAGACCATTTAAAAGGCGGTGAAATTTAACATTCAGAAATAAAATGAATTAATTATAAGTGTTTGGCACTGTAAACATTAATTATATCACATAAATAGACAAAAATCATCAACAAAATTTTAATTTAAGGTATTTTATGTATGCTGATGCGCGAAACATAACCAAACATATGACTGTCAAATTTTCACTACAAATAAATTGATGTTTCGAAACATTTTTTTTTCACCGGTGAACAACTTACTTAGCTATACAACAAAATGCCAGTCTAATTACCATAGATACAATTCGAGTTTGAATGCATATATCGTCCATTCCACGAGACATTTGGTAATTTTAGGCATTTTTTGACCGAGGGTCTTCCGATTTTTGTTATTTTTTTCATACAGACACTCTATGGAGCCAATTTCAAATTTCATCCATCAGATCGAAAATATTTGAAAAACTCGCTATTTTATTCACGATTTTCGTTTTAAAAAAAGTCAAAAAAATGCAAAATCTGTGCAATTTTGAGCACCTGTATTTTCTAATCTACATATCGCATTTTAACAATCAATAGCGCAAACGGATGGTATATAAGTCTATTTTGATATCTTATAAACTGAAAAAATATCGGTGGTTTAAAAGTGCATTTTATATGCAAATGCAGTTTTAAAGTGCATTTTGCGAAACTTTTACCCCATTAAATTTTTTTTTAATTAGCATATTTGGAAAATTTAGGATTTTTGGTATAAAAAAATGTTTTTATTACAATGGACCGAGCATGTATGATATTTTTAATATTTTTTTTAAAAAAATACTTCGTTAAGTTTCCCTTATAAAAATTTTTATTTTTTTAATTATACCAAAATCATGTAAAAATACATGTTTTTAAACCGTTATATTTTCAAAAGTACTAATCGTATCTCATTGTTTTTATGCACATTAGAAAGGTATTTTTATCTATTTTTTGCATTTAATGACCGCAAATATATTGGTGTTTCAAAAATGCATTTTAAATGCAAATGCAGTTTTGAAGTGCATTTTTCAAAACTTTTACCACTTTGAATTTTTTTTTAGGTATCATATTCGATAAGCTTACAATTTTTACTACAAAATAACGTCCTCCTAAAAATGGACCCACTGTGTGTGATATTTTTTAGAATGTCTTTTTACATGATTTTGGTATAATTTAAAAAAAAAAAAAATTATAAGGGAAACTTAAGGAAGTATTTTTTAAAAAAAATATTAAAAATATCATACATGCTCGGTCCATTGTAATGAAAACATTTTTTTGTACCAAAAATCTTAAATTTTCCAAATATGCTAATTAAAAAAAAAGTAAAAAGGGGTAAAAGTTTCGCAAAATGCACTTCAAAACTGCATTTGCATATATAATGCACTTTTAAAGCACCAATTTTTTCCAGTCTATAACCCAGCAAAACTTAGATTACCAAATAAGGTATAAAATAAGGTATAGGATCTCTTATTTTATACATTGCAGCATTGATGATTTTAACAGGCGATGAGACTCAAAGTAATGCATATACATTATCACAAAGAATACCAGTAAGGTATAAAATAAGTCATAAATTTATAACGAAGAATACGAGTAAGGTGTAAAATATATGATATTTTATAGGTTACAAGTAAGGTATACAATATAGCATACCAGAACGTAATATATAAGGTGTTACGAGTAGTGAAAAAGTAATTTTGTATTAAATTTACTCACGTGATTGTAAGTGAGTGCAAGTAGATAAAATATGCTCGTGAGTGTGTGTCGTTAGAAATTTCCTGTCGTGAGCCCATCTCTAGTTTAAACTTATGCATTTTTTTATAAAATAATTATTTTTTATGTTATTGTAATGCATTATGCATCCAATTATAAATAATGCATTATTTCAAACTTTCAAATAATATATAATGTAACCAAATATAAGTCATCCATGATTTAATGTTTAGAAATAATAAATATGAAATACATTTTTTTCAATAATCATGCATTACGTATCAAATTATTAGTAATGCATTATTTTTCACTTGAAAATAATACGTTGTGGAACAAATGTTTGGTAAGACATCATAAAATAATGCTACAAATAAGTTATATGCATTACCTGGTAATGTGTTATATAATCACTACCCATTACCAAAGTTTTGCTGGGAAGATAACAAAACAGACTTACTTACCATTCGTATGCGCTGTGGATTGTTAAAATGCGATAAGTAGTTTAGAAAATACAGCTGCTCAAAGTTACACAGATTTTGCATTTTTTGAACTTTTTTAAAAACGAAAATCGTGAATAAAACAGCGAGTTTTTTAAATATTTTCGAGCCGATGGATGAAATTTAAAATTGGCTGCATAGAGTATCTGTATGAAAAATATAACAAAAATCGGAAGACCCTCGGTCAGAGTTTTTAAAATGACTCATGGAATGGACGATATAAAAAAATTATAATTTTATCGTAATCTGATAAAAACTATTTTAATTAACAACTTTATTCGTTTAAAAATTATGCATGGTTGTTTGAATGTTTAAATTTAAAACTGTTGAACTTTTTGAATTGTTAACAAAGTTTTTAGTTGCAAAGTTGCGTTTTATTTAAAATCACATGAGATTTTTAACATTTTTTTTTTTTTAATTAACGTAAATAGTTTTTAGACAATTTCGGTTTTTATTAATTTGGTATTTACCAAAATGATACTTTTTTCAGCTCACTTTTTGAATTTGAATTTCTTATTTGGTGATAAATTTAGGGACTTTTTTTTCATTATTCAATTTTGTGGTTCATTTATTCCCTTTAAAATCAATCATCTTTTTTGTATCATGACATTTTGGTTAAATGTTTGGGATTATAAAGATTTTATATTTAAAAACTATGATAAGTGATTGAAATTTTAGCTTGGGGCTATATTCAAAAATAATAATAATAATCTTTTGCATGTAAACGATATCATTTGATTTAAAAGAGCTTTTTTTTTGATATTAATATGATTCAGCTTTTTTTTTGATATTAATATGATTCATTTTTCTTTACATTCTATGACTTCCTTTTAAAATTTATATTTCAATCAAACATATGTGAATAATAGAGATGGAATGGTGAATACATTGGACTCACGCCCTCTTTTGAAATATGCTTTAGTCTTAAATAAATATGTAGATTTTTAAATAACAGGGTAGAATCAAAAAATTTTAAATCTGCCAAAACATTAAACACAATTTGAAGTGGATAATTTTGTCATAAGCTCTTTTTGCTCATATTGTTAAAATTTTTGGAATTTTCTTTTTATCTCTGACTACGCGGATCTTTTTTGTTTTTTCTTAATTATGACGAATTTTGCATTAGATCCCATAAAAAATGTTGTTGTCACTTTAAGTGTTACTTTTTCATCTCTGATGTAAAATTATTTATTCATGCATCGAAAAAATCTAAAATTCAAAAATTTATTTTATACATTTATTTTCCACTGTGTCAGTCAAAATACTCAAACCTTGACAAAAAAAAAAAAAAAAAAATATAAAAACTCAGCTGTTATTGGCACCAACATTAAAACTAGACAGAATATTTTTATTACATTCTTGACATTTACAAGGCTTTGCAAGTTAAAAATAAATTGTTTCTTATATACGACTGTAATCAAATTTGAATACAACATTTTGTTTTTATTATGTCATATGTATGTGAATTTGTTAGCAAAAGGGTATCCAAAATGATAGGTTTTTTTTCGAAACATTTTGGTTTTACTCTTTGTAGTAAGTAAATGTCCCACTTTGAAACTTTTAAAGTCGTTTTACCTATAACTCCATGTTTTTTTACAGAAATTTTACATCAATCGAAATATAGATGACTTGAGAATATTCAATTAAAAATTTTCTGTTATCAATGCATCGATAACTATAAAATTTTCTATTGAAAATTTACTGTTATCGAAACATCGATAACTAAAGAATTTTCTATAAAAATTTTTTTGTTATCAAAAAATTGATAGCTAAATATTTTAATAGAAAATTTACTGTTAGCGAAACACAGATAAGCAAATAATTTTCTGTTATCGAAACTATAGATAACTATAGAATTTGCCGTGCAAAAAATTTTCTGTTATCGATGCATCGATAACAATCATTTTTGCAGAAATTTATCTATTATCGATACATCGACAAAAACAGAATTTTCTGTTATCGATACATCGATAACTACATCGATAACTATGTAATTTTCTATAAAAAAATTTCTGTTATCGACAAATTAATAGAAAATTTTCTATAGAAAATATATCGATTGATAATTAGAGAATTTTCTATAGAAAATTTTCTCTTGTCGATACATCGATAACTAAAGAATTTCCTGAAAAATTTTTCTAGAATATTTCCCGCTATAGATAAAAGAATTTTCTATAGAAAATTTTTTGTTATCGATAAATCGATAACTTGAGAACTTTCTACAGAAATCTTTCTGATATCGATAACTATAGATATTTTTTTAACTATGGCATTTTCTATAGAAAATTTCTGTTATCGATATATTGATAACAATAGAATTTTCTATAGAAAACTTTCTGTAATCAATATATCGATAACTATAGAATTTTCTATAGGAAATTTTCTGTTATCGATATATCGATAACTATAGAGTTTTCTATAGAAAATTGTCTGTTAATGATAGATCGAATTTTTCTATAGAAAACTTTCTGTTAACGATATATCAATATAAAATTTTCTATAGAAGATTTAATGTTATCGATAACTATAAATTTTTTTATCGAAAATTATCTGTTATCGATATATCGATAACTATAGAATTTTCTATAGAAAAATTCTATAGTAAATTCTATTGTTATCTATCGATAACAATAGAATTTTCTACAGAAAACTTTCTGTTATCGATGACTAGAGAATTTATTGTAGAAAATGTTCTGTTATCGATACATTGATAACTGGAAAATTTTCAATAGAAAATTTTCTGTTATCGATACGTTGATAGCTATAAATGTCTGTTGTGGACTACTTGAGAATTTTCTGTCAAAAATTTTCTGTTATCGATACCTAGAGTATTTTCTATAGAAAGTTTCTATATTTTCAATATTATATTCTCTAGATATCGATTTATTAATACCAAAAAAGTAGAGAATTGTATCTATAACTGAAAATTTTGTTAAGAAAGTTCTCTAGTTATCAATGAATCGATTGATAAATTTTCTGTTATCGACACAGCGATACTAGAGAATTGTTTGTTATCGATAACGAGAGAATTTTCAATAGAAAATTTTCTGTTATCAAAACATCGATAACTACATAATTTTCTGTTATCAATATGTCAAAAATTAGAGAATTTTCTGTTATCAATACATCGATACATCGAAACATCGACAACTAGAGAGTTTTCTATAAAAAATTTCTGTTATCGATGCATCTATCCTACAGAACATTTTGAGTAATCGATACATCGATAACTAAAGAATTTTCTATGCAATATTTTTTGTTATCGATACTTCGATAACTAGAGAATTTCCTATAGACATTTTTTGTTGTTGATGCAAACATAAAAATAGAAATTTTCTGTAGAAAATTTGCTAGTTATCAGTGTATCGATAACAGAAAATTTTCTATGTCAAATTTTCGTTATCGATTAATTAATAACTAGAGAATTTCTATAGAAAATTTTTTATTATCGAAACATCGATAATTAGAGAATTTATATAGAAAATTTTCTGTTTTCGACAAATCGATAACAAGAAAATTATTTATAGAATTTTTTTTTCGTTATCGATACTTCAATAACAGGAGAATTGTCTATAGAAAATTCTCTAGTTATTGATGCATCGATAACTAGAGAATTTTCGACAGAAAATTTTTTGTTATCGATACATAAAAACCTAGAGAATTTTCTATAGAAAATTTTCTGTTGTCGATGAATAGAGAATTTTCTACAGAAATTTTCTGTTACCGATAACTAGAATTTTCTATAGAAAATTTTCTAATATCTAATAACTAGTGAAATTTCTGTAAAAAAAATGTCTGTTATCGACACAGCGATACTAGAGAATTGTTTGTTATCGATACATCGATAACTAGAGAAATTTCAATGGAAAATTTTCTGTTATCAAAACATCGATAGCTACATAATTTTCTGTTATCAATATATCAAAAATTAGAGAATTTTCTGTTATCAATACATCGAAACATGGACAACTAGAGAATTTTCTATAAAAAATTTTCAGTTATCGATTTATCGATAACTGAATTTCTGTTATTGATGCATCGATCACTAGAGAATGTCCTACAGAAAATTTTGAGTAATCGATACATCGATAACTAAAGAATTTTCTATGCACCATTTTTTGTTATCGATACTTCGATAACTAGAGAATTTCCTATAGACATTTTTTGTTTTTGATTCAAAGATAAATATAGAATTTTCTATAGAAAATATTCTGTTGTCGATACATCAATAACTATAGAATTTTCTTTAGAAAATATTCTTTTATCGATGCATTGATACATTCTATAGAAATTTTTCTGTTATCGATACATCGATAACAAGAGAACTTTCTATATATACGTCGATAACTATTGAATATTCTATATAACATTTTTTGTTATTAATAGATCGATAACTAAAGAATTTTCTCCAGAAAATTTTCTGTTATCGATACATCGTATCTAAAGAATTTTTAAAGTCTGTTATCGATGCATCCATAACTAGAAAATTTTCTATATAAATTTTTATGTTATCGATACATCGATAACTAGAGAATTTTCAATGGAAATTTTTCAATAGAAAATTTTCTTTTACCGAGTTATCGATAACTAAAGAATTTTTATAGAAAATTTTCTGTTATCGATAACTTGAGAAGTTTTTATAGAAAATTTTCTGTTATTGATAACTAGAGAATTTTCTATAAAAAATTTTCTGTTATCAAAACATTGATAAGTAGAGAAATTTCTATAGAAATTTTTGTTGTTGTTGAGTAATGATAAAAATCGGGACACTTTAAATTTATACATTCCAGATGATGAGTGTCTCTTTTTTATTTGTTACAAAATTTCTACAAAATTTGTCTATACGCATAGGAAAGTAAATATAAATGCAAATTATTTGCTCTTTTTTGTTTTTGTTTATAATATAATTTCAATGTATGTAAATTTACTATAGAATTTTTGTTTAACAAATACAAGTACAAAACATAAATGATTTAACAAAAAAAATATTTTGCATAATATTAAATATTAAATAAACAAATATTAATAATGATGTTTGCAGACAAATACTTACTACATTCATACATATGTCAGTATTAGAACAATAAATTATAAAATAATACTCGATGAATAAGATAAAAAGGAAACATGAATAAATAAAAGCTCTTCATATAATATTTAACTTAATTTTAAATTGTTATTAAATAAATAATCTCACATATAAAAGGAAACATCTGGTTGGTATGATTGTTATTGAATTTTTAGATGGGATTTAAAATCAAGTATACGCAGTAGGGTAAATAACACTGTGTAACATGATTTTGTATCTTGAATATGACAAAGAAAGAATTAAAGTACCCTAGTAAAAATATTATGCTAATTTTACTAAATAGATCTAATTTGATCCGTAAAATGGTTGTATCAAATAATATCTAATTGTATTACTTTAGATCAAAAAATATAAAAATTGATAAAATTTGATCCTGAATTTGGTCAAATCTAATTAGATCAAATTGATCTTATAATATCAATTTTTATATAATTTGATGAGCAAAACCAAAATACGAATCTAATCATATATGGAGCAATATCTAACCATATAAAGTGGATCAACCGTATCAAAGTGATAGATAAAATTTTATATAAATTTATACGTAAGCATATTAACTCATATAAGATTGTATCAAATTATATATGATTAGACCAGAAAATTTTTACTCGGGTATGTACGTATTACATTAGTAGATCAAACAACTTAATATTTTTTAATTTTATACAAAGGAAATAAACTAAATACCCGGCTAAAAATAATATATACAAGCTCATGAACGATCGTATATGATAATTTATGTTAAGGATGGGCCAATATATGAACGCATATTATCATATGTTTTACCATATATGGTCATATATTGAATAAGCGCCAATTTTAATATATGTTCTTATATGATCATATATGTTTTCGAATTAATGATGTATGGTCAGATGTGTTCATATATGCTCATATACAATTCATTTTTAGCCGGGTAATTAAATTTTTTAACAGCAATTTAATTAAAAAAAATGTTTAATTCGACTAAAAAAAGCAACATAGTCTTTAAAAATTGTCTCTAAAACACATTTTGGTAAATTGACTCTAAACAAGTAGAAAAGTTAAATTCGACTTTGCCGAATCTATGAATACCCTCCACAATGCATTTTTTAAAGGATAGAACATTTTTTAACGTGAAAATAATTAACAAATTTTATTAGAAATATTGTGTTTTGAGTAAAAAACTCTTTTTTTTTAATTTTTTTATAACTTATAACAAATTTTATTAGAAATATTTTCTTTTGAGTAAAAAAACTTTTTTTTTGTCATTTAAAAAAAAAAAAAAAAATTACTATTTTTTTTTTTTTTTAGTGTAAACTTTTTTTCAAGTGTAATGTTTTTTTTTACTGTAAAAATATTTCTGAGTGAATGCACGTACGTATGTACACAAAATATTGTAATTTTTGCTTTTAAAACTAAACAAGTTTAAAAATCATTGCTTTAAAACTAAACAAGTTTGAAAAGCATTGTTAAGTTACCACCAATGCTTTTAAAACTTGTTTAACACCCCGAGTAAAAATGATATGATATATTCATATATGCTAATATATAATTATATTTTGAGGATGTATAATTATTTAAATTTATATATGGTTAATAACCATTGGTTATGCATGAACATTGATATGGACATTAGGGTGGTTTTTTATTCTATTTTTTTTGGAATTTCGAGGAGCGCGCAGCGGACTTTTGTGCCATTTGATGTTAAAATAATTGTGTAAAAATTTGAGCTAAATCGGATAAAATTAACCCGAGGCGCAAGGAGGTCAAAGTTTCGAGAAAAAGCCAAAATGGCAAAATTTTGAAAAACTTAAAAAAATTTAAATTTTGTAGAAATAAAAAAATAAAATATTTTTTATTTAACTTTCTTGCAATAATACTCAGAAAAAATTATCTTAACTTTTTATGACGGCAGTAACACTTTCAAACATGAAATACAAAAATTACCATGCATTTTGGGGGGTACATGAAATGAGTGTTTTCGATTTTTTGAAAATTTTATTAAACAAAAAAATTAAATCTTACTATTTTATAGCAACAGATTATTTAATACATCCTAAGGCTTAAATATTTAAAAAATTGGGGATATCCATCGACTCAATTTTTTTTTGGAGCCATTTGACTCCTTGAAATCCGCAAAACTCAAATGACTCCAAAAAAAAAATTGAGTCGATGGATATCCCTAATTTTTTAAATATTTAAGCCTTAGAATGTATTTAATAATCCATTGCTTTAGAATAATAAGATTTAATTTTTTTGTTTAATAAAATTTTCAAAAAATCGAAAACACTCATTTCAGGTACCCCCAAAATGCATGGTAATTTTTGTATTTCATGTTTGAAAGTGTTACTGCCGTCATAAAAAGTAAAGATAATTTTTTCTCAGTATTATTGCAAGAAAGTTAAATAAAAAATATTTATTTTTTTTTATTTCTACAAAATTTACATTTTTTTAAGTTTTTTCACAATTTGGCCATTTTGGCTTTTTCTCGAAACTTTGACCTTCTTGCGCCTCGGGTTAATTTTATCCGATTTAGCTCAAATTTTTACACAAATATTTTAACATCAAATGGCAGAAAAATCCGCTGCGCGCTCCTCGAAATTCCAAAAAAAAAATAAAATAAAAAACCACCCTAATGGACATATAAGTTTATATATAGCATTGTATTTTTCCTTATTTTTTTAATATGATAGCATACAGAATCATATATATTTATATACCGATCTATATGAAATTAGATATGACGTGTAAGATCGGGAATTTTTAGATATGGCAGATAAAAATATATCTGATTTTATTTATAATTATATCCCGAAAAAAAATTTCAAAATTTTCTAAGTCCCGGACAATTAAAAAAAATTAAAAAATTTCAAGTCCTAAAAAATTTTATGAAAATTTTCCAAAGTCCCGGACACAAAATTTGTTGGCAATTTTTCTTGGAGTAAAAAATTGAAAATGTTTTTAGGAAAAATTTTATGTTTTTAAAAAATTTTTAAGTTCCGAAAAAATGTTTCTAAATTTTCTAAGACACAAACATTTTTTGGAATTTTTAAATCCCTTAAAAATGATTTTAGAAAACAAAATTGACAAATTTTTAATAAAAAAAAAAAATCCGAAGAATGCAATAAAAACTCTTCTAATTGATAATGTATCCAATCTGATAAAATAGTTTCTAATTTCACGTTTAAAATTCCAAAAAATGTTACCAGATTTAATCTAATTATATAAAAATTTATCTAATTTTAACAGATAAGACATGATGTAATACAATTGGATAGACCAATTTTTGGGATCAAACTTAATCAAATTTGATATTATTTGATCAAAAATAATAGAATTTGATATAATCGTATAATATTCGATCCGCCAATTTTCGGATCAAAATAAATATGGATTTACATAAAAGCATATCTGTTCATATATATTTAAATATTGCGTCATATAACTCGGGACGTGGCATTTAATATGAAACCAATCTGAAATTTAGGGTTTTGCTTATAACTTTTAAACCACTATACCGATTGAGCTGAAATTTAATACCAAACAGACCTGGGGAACGGCAAAGATACATGTCAAGCTTCAGCAGTCTCATTATTGTATTTCGAAAGTTATCGTGTTTTTATCTCGTAGATTCGCGAAACACCCTTGCCGAAATTTACTCTTTTGCTCATAACTTTTGAACCACAAAACCGATTTGGCTGGATTGCGATAACCACCTGACCAGGTAAATGACCAACATATATGCCAAACTTCAGTAGCCTCTGTAAAGTCTTTCAAAAGTTAGCGTGTTTTCTATGGACAGACAGACAGACGGACGGACTTCGCTAGATCGACTTAAAATCGATCGAGGATCAAGAATATATATATGCTTTATGGGGTCGTAGAGCAATATTTTGATGTGTTACAAACGGAATGACAAACTTATATATGAGGCATTCCACACCAAATGTCCAGAGAAAAAAAAACACGTGTACCGTAAACTTCTGAATAGGTTGTATGGATAGCCCTATATGGAACTTAGAAAATTGCGTTTTTGGTTATTCAATTTTTTAAAAACTGGGCTTAGGAGGCGTGGTCAAGTATTGGAAAAATGGTCAAATTTGTGGCGAGTTGCCTTGATTAAATATTTATCAAATTAAAACGGAATGCACCACAATCTCAAAAATTTATATTCATAAATAGTTTTGTATGGGCTATCGATTAAATTTTTTTTTTGGAAAATTTTCAGAACCCGTTCTGAAATTTTCCATTTTTTAAAAATATCAATTTATTAAAAAACATGCCACTTTTTTTTTTCTTTTTTAATTTTTTTTTTTAAAGTTTAGATGTTTGTCCATCCACACAAAAAAATTCAGAAACACGTTCTTCGTTTTTTTCGAGAAAATCGCATTTGAACTTTAAATTTCATAACAATTTTGTAATTTGCTTGTATTTCTTTGTTTTAACGTTGCGAATGAGTAATATTTATGCAATTAATAATACTCATTCGCAACCTTAAATCAAGAAAATACAAGCAAATTACAAAATTGTTATGAAATTTAAAGTTCAAATGCGATTTTTTCAAAAAAAAACGAAGAATGTGTTTCTGAATTTTTTTGTGTGGATGGACAAACATCTGAACTTTAAAAAAAATTTGAAAAATAAAAAAAATGATATGTTTGTATAATAAATTGACATTTTTAAAAAATGGAAAATTTCAGAACGGGTTCTGATAATTTTCAAAAAAAAAAAAAAATTTAATCGATAGCCCATACAAAACTATATCAGAATGTAAATTTTTGAGATTGTGGTGCATTCCGTTTTAATGTGATAAATATTTAATCAAGGCAACTCGCCACAAATTTGATCATTTTTCCAATATTTGACCATGCCTTCTAAGCCCAGTTTTTGAAAATTAGAAAAACCAAAAACGCAATTTTCTTAGTTCCATATAGGGCTATCCAAACAACCTATTCAGAAATTTATGGGACACATGTTTTTCTGTAGCGGGACATTTGGTGTGGAATGCCTCATATAACCTCTATCACTAGAGTGTAGGGTATAAAAATTCAAATATTAACAGAAATGATTACTGGAATTCCCAAAACGTGTTTCTCCGCCCACTCTAATGTGCATGCCTGGTTAGTTTAAATATTCTTGTTAAAATATAATCCTTTTTACATAATTTCAAAATTATATCTATATATATAATTTCCCTATTTGTGTGTTCCTCTTTTTTTGTCTATCCAGAGGTTTTTGAAGCCCACTGATGAGCTACAAAGCTGAAAATTGGCATGCATATAGTAAAACACCTGGGGTAGATCCTAACGTAGCCGGATTTTTGATTTTTTGCCTGTGGGCGGAGAAATAAGCGGAAAAGTGGGCGTGGCAAAATTCAATTCAATAGAATATCCTGAGGTAATAAGATTTAAAATTTCTCGACTGTGGACGGAGAATTATAAGATAAAAGAGCGAGGAAAAATTGGGTGTTGTAATATTTGAAGACCCCCAATGACTTGGGAAGATGAAAATTGGCACATATATAGTAGGTTTCATGGGGAAGATCAACACGAATGTGGATTTTTGATATCCACACTGGATGGGTGGAGGATAAGAAAGGCAAAGGGGCGTGGTAAATTTATTTCCATTCTTATTTTTTGTGTATCCAGCCCTTTTGAGTCTCATTGATGGACTTCCCAGCAAAACTTACCTTACCATATAAGGTATAAAATAAGGTATAAGATCTCTTATTTTATACATTGCAGCATTGATGATTTTAACAGGCGATGAGACTAAAAGTAATGCATATACATTATCACAAAGAATACCAGTAAGGTATAAAATAAGTCATAAATTTATAACAAAGAATACGAGTAAGGTGTAAAATATATGATATTTTATAGGTTACGAGTAAGGTATATAATATAGCATACCAGAACGTAATATATAAGGTGTTACGAGTAGTGAAAAAGTAATTTTGTATTAAATTTACTCACGTGATTGTAAGCGAGATAAAATATACTCCTGGGTGAGTGTGTGTCATTAACAAATTTCTGTCGTGAATCCATCTCTAGTTTAAACTTATGCATTTTTTTATAAAATATTTATTTTTTATGTTATTGTAATGCATTATGTATTCAATTATAAATAATGCATTATTTCAAACTTTGAAATAATACATAATGTAACCAAATATAAGTCATCCATGATTTAATGTTTAGAAATAATAAATATGAAATACATTTTTTCCAATAATCATGCATTACGTAGCTGATTATTAGTAATGTATTATTTTTCACTTTAAAATAATACGTTGTGGAACAAATGTTTGGTAAGACATCATAAAATAATGCTACAAATAAGATATATACATTACCTGGTAATGTGTTATATAATCACCACCCATTACCAAAGTTTTGCTGGGTTAGACTGGATTTCTCAATGCTCCGTTATAAAATAACTCTTCGTTAAATTTAACTTTTTCATAAAAATTTTAACATAAGGCTCCGTTAAATCGGCAATTAGCGTTGAGTAATCCGCCCTTAAAAACTTAAAATTAGCATGTATATAGTAAAACACCAGGGCCAGATTCTTACGAAGCCGGATTTTTTGCCTGTGGGCGGCGAATTACGAGAAAAAGGGGCCTTGGGGCAAAATAATTTTTTTTTAACATATTAGAGTATTTTTAAGCTCAGCCCCAATGAATTAGGAAGCTGAAAATTTCTAACATGTAGTCCTAACTATGAAGCATATTCTAAAGTAGTCCGATTTAACATTTTTGGAATATAGACGGAGAGTTGAGAGAAAAAATGGCAAGGCAATATTGTGTTTTATTCTTTTTAATTTAACTAACTTTAAAGCCCTAATGACCTACGAAGCCGAAAATGGGCAAGCATATTGGCCTGACACTGGAGCATATCGTAAAGTAGTCAAATTTAAAAATTTTGAAAAATGGACGGTGAATTAAAAGAAGAAATGGGCGTGGAAAAATTATGTTTTTACATCTTACCTAATTTTGAAGTTACCTTACGACCTTGAAAGATGAAAATTGGGATGCATATGGTGCGGACTATGGCAAAGATCAACACTGACCTGGATAACCAATGAAAGGGCGGAGATAGAAAAAAAACCGTTGTGAATGTTGTTCAGTTTATATTTATAATCTGTAATGTAGCCGGATTTTCGGCCTTTAAGACAGGAGGAGTGGCGGAAGACGGCGAAATTTAGTTTTTAAACATTTAAACTATATCTGAAACCCCTTATGACTAAGGAAGCTGAAAATTGTAAAGCATAAAGTACTAAAAATGGATCATGTCCTTATAAAGTCAGTTTTAAAATTTAAACCGTGTACGGAGAATTATAAGGAAAAATTTTAGTGAAAAAATTGTGTTTTTTAACATTTTATCTAATTTTAAAACCCTTCATGACTAAGAAAGATAAAAATTTCCATGTATATTTGAGTGACCAAGGGACAGGTCCACAAGATGGATTTTTGATATCCGGTTTAAGGACGGAGAGACGAAATGGGTGTGATAAATTTAGTTCTAAAATTGTATCAATAAAACCTTTTATACTCATTAAATTTCTTTCCAGTTTGGGAAATATATTGATGTAACTCAATCTATCAATATTAAGTTTTTGAAGCACAAACATAATTTTTTATAAAGTTTGGTAAAAAATTAGAATTATTGAGAAAAGTTATTTGGTGTTCCGCCTGGCAGGGACAGGCTATTCGACTAGTGCATAAATAAATTTTATATTAAAATCAATATATTATTCTCTAGTGTGGCGTATGATTAATATTAATTTTATATAAATTAAATATTAATTACACGTATGTCGTTTGGTTTGAAACTTTATTTCCGTATGTTAACAAGAACAAAAAAATTAAAACTTTCAACACAACTCTTGTGTTAATAAAATTTCTGGAAAATTTAATTAAAAATTTACGAGAGAATATAATTTTATATTTATGTTTGTATGTATGCCTGTCAACATCGCCGTATTCAACATGTGTCTGTAAATACCATCTAAATATTCACACATACATAATATTTTAAAATTCCCTCTATGAAATAGTGATAAAGTTGTATGTATGTCATGCATTTTTTTTTAAATAATTTAAAAAAAAATTTAATATTATAAACTTTATTAGAGGAAGTTACTCTACAACTTTAGAAAGAGAGACAGCAAAAAAATAAATACGCACTAAAAATAAAGTCGACAATATTATAATTGAATATTTTCCCAGATAAGAATAAAGTGGAAATTCCTAAGAGAATTGTAGAAAATATTTTGTTTTATGTTTTCAATGGAATTATTGGTATTTTTCTCTCCCCCAGAAGCTATTTACTAAAGTTATTTATAGTTTTGCCTTTTAAAACCATATTTGCAGTTTTCTCTACATCATTCTATTTAAATGCAACAAGGACAAAGTTTATGAGAAGAAAATCATATAATAATTATATTAGAATATAAACCATTTTACAAACAATTAAATTATTGTAAATGAATTTTAATTCCCAGGTGATGTTGAGAGAAGTTCATCATTATCTTCATGTGCATGTAAATTAGGGTGTCACAAAATCAGAAAATTTTAAAATTTCCTTGAATGATGCTTCTTGAAGAGCTGATTACGCGACAAAAAAATTTAAAAACATTTTGGGGGTCATCTTCGGGGCGCAAACCAGCGCTTAGAGTTTGCATCCGTAGTGCATTTTGTCAGAAAAAAAAAAATATTTTTAAAATTGGTGTCAAAACTTTTGTACAGCGAGAAAACTTTAGGCGCTTATTGCGACGTCCAAAGATTTTTAAAATTTTTTCCCCGCAATTAGCTCTTTAATAAACATTGTACTAAAATTTTTGGATTTCGGGACACTCTAATGTGCATGTAAATAATTTCCGATATTTTTTTTTTACTATTTTGTAACTTGTATATGTTGCACATGTTGTTAAAGTTTTAACTAAATTTATTATTAACTTACAAATGTAACGAAAGTATGTTTATTTCATACATATATGCATTTAGTAGGGTAGAACAGTATTTTAAAATTGTTTGTAAAAATGACCAGCACGCCCGCCGGAACTTCGTTACCGGTAATATTAAACATCGGACCATAAAAGGATCAGGATTTGAGTCCCGATTTCAAAAATGTTCCCCTACGGAGTTTTTATTTTATTTAATTGTAGACTTTTAAATCTTTCATAAAAACTGTTTAGAATAATTTAAACAAGAGATTTAAAATAAATTTCCTTTTATCATATTTGTTCCAGTGTAATATTATCTTGACAATTTTCGAGCCCTTATAACAGGATACCCTATTAAATTGAGTGGAACATATTTTGAGTGAAACAAAAATCAATAAAAAAAGAAATTCGAACAAAAAAGTAAGTTTTATTCCTTTCATTTTTTATCAACGGCCCCATTCTATAACATGCTAAGTCGACATAGCATGTTTTGGCGGGATTAGCATTTCTAAATTCGTCGTTTCTTAACTTAGATTCTGTAAAATTTTGGTATTGATCGGACTATCCAATCAAAAGTTATAAGCACAAATGTACTATGTATAATTTAAAAAGTTTAAAAAAAAACTTCCTTTGAAAATGTTTTAAGTATACTTAGCATGATATGTTTCGATTTTTTAATTTTTTTTGTTTTATGCTAAGTGTTCATTCTATTTTTGTTTTATGCTAAGTGTTCTTTCTTAGTAGTAAAAAAGAATTTCAATATTAAATTTTTTCCAAATTAAAACATTCTATCTGAACTTAGAATATCATTGCAAGTTACTTTAATCTACTACAAATTTATAAATTTTAAATAAATTCTATTACAATTGTGATTCGAACACAAAAGGTCTCAAGGTTCTATCTCGTTCCCGAGATATCGTCAAAAAACATTGAGGGCGATTATCTCAAAACTAGCTTTTTAGACTTAGCATGTTTTAGAATGGTGCCGTCGATATGCGTTAAAGAAATAAAAAAATTTTAAAGTTTTTATGTTAGAGATATAAAAAGTACTTTTTTCCCAATTTCGGCACCCGTTTTTATCCAAAAATTGTAAATTGCACAGGATGTACTTCTCTTCGATGTTATTTCTGCTGGAGGATAATTTCAGATTTTTTTTTACCGAAGAATCATACATTCAAAAATTCAAGTTTCAAGGACCATCATTTCAGGTTATACAAAAAGGACACATTCTTAACTATTTAGAAACGTAATATTATTTTCCAGAATGATTTTTTTCACCAAAGGATCCTACCATTATTTCAAGAAATATAAAAAATACAAAAAGTTCACTTTTTTATCCCTTTTATCCCCCTTAGAAATGGAATTTCCAAAAAGTTATTTTCTAGATTCCTACCTTCCAAATTTTAAGATTATTGACCAATATTTCAGAACACATAAAAAAGTACCAATGGAAATTCAAAAAAAAACAATTTTCGGGAAAGATCATACATTCTAAATTTCAAGTGTCTAGGATCATTTCTTACGGATATATTAAAAGTACCAAAAGCACACTTTTTTCAAAAATTACTTTTCAAGAATGTTTTTTACTAAACCATTATTTCAGGAAATATAATAAGAACAAAAAGTACACTTTTTTATTGTTTTACCTTGCATAGAAACAGAATTTCCAAAATGTTATTTTCCATAATCCTACTTTCCAAATTTAAAGTTTCTGGACCATTATTTCAGAAAACATAAAAAGTACCAATCGAATTTTAAAAAAAGTACCTTTCAAAATTTTAAGTTTTTATGACCATTATTTTAGGAAAAAAAAAAAAAAGTACCAAAAGTACACTTTTTTACCCCTTCACCCCCCTTAGAAACGGCATTTCCAAAAGTATTTTTTCACCGAAGGATCCTTCATTCCAAATTTTAAGTTTCTGGGAACATTATTTCAGGATATATAAAAATTTATCCCTTTTACCTATACGAATCCCAGTTGGAAAATGTGTCACTGAGGAAATTTCCACAGTGATTCCTTGAGGAAATGTCCTCAGGTTCTGACAAATCATAGGTAATCCTTGATGACATGTCCTAACATTGTCAGCACTGAATGTTTGCTTTAAGAGTGTGGACAATTCCGCTAACAAGGGAAGTCTCCCTAGTGTCACCCGCGGATCTTTATGGAATTGGTGTTATTTTGTAGATCAGAAAAAATAAAAGGACACATATTTTTTTTAGCGGCCCAAATTCATATTTAGGGGGTAAAAAGGAAGGGTGAAGAAAAGGTAATTTTTCAGTTTTTTTCGCTTATCTCCTATATTATGCAAAGAAACCTAGTCATGTTACATACCAAATGAAAGGTCTTTGTAAAACCTATCTACGTGTGCTAAGAACGTGCCCAAACATGCACAACTTTTCGTCATATTGAGTAAAATGCCAAAATTTTAAGACATTTTTGTTAATAAGTAAAAAAATATTAACTTCTTTGGCCCGTTGTTAGCACCACGAGATAGATGTTTTTAATACCTTTAATCTGATACTACATATGCCTATAGGAATTTTGTTTAAATAGGCGTAAATTATTAAAAACTGAAAAATGTCAATTTGTCCCGATACAAATCGACCCCCCTAAAAATGAGTTTGGGCCGCTAAAAAAATACGTGTCGAATTAATTTTCGTTCTTAACAACATATCCAAATTTCATGAAGTTCGGAGAGTGACACCAGGGAGACTTCCCTTGATAGTGTAGTAAAACTGCAGTTACATTTTTTTTTTGATGATCTTGTTACCTTTTAAAAGGACTTCAAAGTTTTAGAGGCTTAAATTTTATAAAATATTTTTTATTATTTGTACTTGTCCTAGGATACCACTAGTGAGTGATAGAAAATTATAGAGGATGATCTCCCATAATTTTATTTTTTTTTACATATCAGGAAAAAGCAGGTAAGTTACGTCCATTCAAAAATGTATCCTTTAATATCATTCAAAACTTTCAACTAAACATTTTGATAAAGTTTTCTAATGACTTTGTTCACATCCTTTTATCCTGATATGGCAAATAAAAGAAAATGGAAAAAATAGGGGAGATCTTCCTTCATTATTTGCCCTCACCAGTGTCATCCTAGGACAAGTACAAATATGTCAAAAAGATTTAAAAAATGCATCCTTTAAAAATTTAAAGTCCTTTCAAAAGGAAACAGGATCCCGAAATGAAAATCGGTAAATGACTGATCCAATTGATCTCTACTTTCAGATGTATTTCATCCGGTTCAGGTTTAATATTGGCTGTCAGACGATGTTATTTAAAAAACAATTTGTATTAATTTTTTTTATATGAAAATGTTCAAGCTGTAAAAAATTGATTTCCCTAATGAACGCTGTTTACAGTTATATTCTTTTTAGCTCTTTAGTTATTATACCCTTATAATAATATTATAAAAATCTTATATCCCTTTACAGAAAAAATGCATATGCTGCATATGAGGCATTCCACACCAAATGTCCAGCCAAGAAAATTGCGTTTTTGGTTTTTAAATTTTTTAAAAACTGAGCTTAGCAGGCGTGGTCAAATATTAGAAAACTGGTCAAATTTGTGCCGAGTTGCCGTGATTAAATATTTATCAAATTAAAACGGAATGCACCACAATCTCAAAAAGTAACATTCTTCTCTAGTTTTGTATGGGCTATCGATTAAACTTTTTTTTTTTGGCAAATTTTCAGAACCCGTTCTGAAATTTTTCTATTTTTTAAAAAAAGTCAAATTATCAAAAATCCGGTTACCTCCGTTTTTTTTCAATTGTTTTTTTTTATAAAGTTTTGATGTTTGTCCACACAAAAAAATTTAGACATGTGTTTTTTGTTTTTTTTTTCGAGAAAATTGCATTTGAATATTAAATTTAATAACAATTTTTAATTTGCTTGTATTTTCTTATTTCAACATAGCGTATAAGTAATATTTATGCAATTAATAAAACTCATTCGCAACGTTAAAACAAGAATATACAAGCAAATTACAAAATTGCTATGAAATTTAAAATTCAAATGCGTTTTTCTCGAAAAAAAAAACGAAAAATGTGTTTCTGAATTTTTTTGTGTGGATGTCAAACATTTAAACTTAAAAAAAAAAAAAAAGTGGCCGAATTCTTGATAAATAGACTTTTTTAAAAAATGAAAAATTTCAGAAAGTTGCCAAAAAAAAAAAATTAATAGCCCATACAAAACTATATAAGAATTTAAATTTTTGAGATTGTGGTGCATTCCGTTTTAATGTGATAAACAGGGAAACCAAAAATAAGCAGTATCATGTTTTTTCCTGTGCATTTTATTGGTAAATGGGTAAGGTATTTATCCGTTTCAGAAGTTTTTAAGAAATCTGGCATCGATTTGTTAGAGCATATTTTTGCATATTTTAGCCTTAAGAGCATATTTTTGCATATTTTAGGTTTAAGAGCATATTTTATCATAAGAGCATATTTTTAGACCATATTTTCAATTTTTAGAGCATCTTTCCACTTTTTAGAGCATATTTTTACATTTCTAGAGCATTTTTTTTTCTTAATTTTTAGAGCATTCTTTTCCAATTTTTTTTATGACAACATGTATTTTTAAATTTTTTATCCAACGAGAATGTTTTTT
The DNA here is from genome assembly GCA_963921195.1 of Pegoplata infirma. Classification (NCBI taxonomy): domain Eukaryota; kingdom Metazoa; phylum Arthropoda; class Insecta; order Diptera; family Anthomyiidae; genus Pegoplata; species Pegoplata infirma. The sequence continues at coordinate 17,170,611 of OY992537.1, read as the reverse complement.
TTTTTTCAACAATTATGGAATTGTGACGATTGATTCCCATTTGGTCTGCTCTTGCTTCATATCGGTATATGAAACTATGTTTTCTTTAGATTCAACAACTTGGCAGAAAACATTAAGGAAAATATTTTTGTAGAACATATTTAACCCTCTTACTATCGCACATAACGGTATTTGGAGGGTCTATTCTCTAACAAATTGTAAAAAACACAACAAAAAAGGGGACATAATTTTTTTTAAGAGCACATTTTTATTGTTTTTAGAGCATATTTTCCGCTTTTAAAGGCATTTTTTAAGCGCATAAAACGTGTTTTTTAGAGCATATTTTTGGTTTCCTTGGTGATAAATATTTAATCAAGGCAACACGCCACAAATTTTACCATTTTTCCAATATTTGACCACGCCTCCAAAGCATAGTTTTTGAAAATTAGAAAAACCATAAACGCAATTTTCTGAGTTCCATATAGGGCTATTCAACAAACATATTCAGAAATTTACGGGACACATGTTTTTCTGTAGCGGGCCATTTAATATGGAATGCCTCATATATGAAATAAAGTCATGTGGATGTAAAAGTTTTTGGGTAAGGGGAAATGATATTTTCACATTTATTTTCATAAAATTTGCATTTGTTGTTCAGAAAAAAAATTTAAGACAAGTGTTTTTTGTTAAGAAAGATTACCCCAGCACGATGTCACGTTTTTTTACTTATTATTACGATGTCACAATTTTCCAGAAAGCATTTATAAAGTATGTTTGTTTTAAATTGATTGGTTTGGTCAAGTGTATTTCGAGAAATCATGTTTGTTAATCGAATTTAGAATCGGTCAAACGGTTCCTACGGTCAAGAATTTCAAAATTTCAAATTCTCCTTGACCGTTTATAACAGCTTGAATTTTCCTTGACCCATTGAAAGAGCTCAAATTTTCCTTGACCCTTTTAAAGAGCTTTCATTTTAAGTAAATTTGAGCCAAATCCGATAACTTTATACCGCTGCGCTCTTTGATCAAAATTTGGGTTTTTTAGACACACACAAATTTGTGCCACAAAAGTTTCAGACCTAGTAGTATTCAACTTTGTCCAACTGTTAAAAGTCGGAAGAAAAACTTTTTTGCCATACACGAAAATGCTGCTCTAATGTAACTCATGTAACACAGTCATTTATTTAGATTGTTTGCAAATTTTGTTTTATCCATTTTTAAATACACACTAACATGCTGCAAAATGTTCAAATATTTTGTCACATATATAATACACTTAAACAAATGTCACCACAACAATTCATTTTAGGGTTTTAGAGTAGTTAGATGGGAGGTTGAGTATCATCCAAGACTTAAATTATATTTAAAAATTTAAACTATTTGATGTCATCATCCAAGATAAATATGGGAAATATGACAAGAAGAAAAGCACAAATTTATTATGACCTCATACTTGAACTCTTAGCAAACTCATCATTGTCATCGTCTTGTCTTGCCACAATTTCAAATTTGTAGTTCATATGGTGAAGAAAATTATAATACTGATGATGCGAACGGTGATGATGGGGGGAGATATACATGCATAGAGATGCTAACAGTAATCACATTTATGACTACATATACAATGATTTGCAATTGTAGTAGGATTTTAGTATACATACAAGTTACAGCAAAGTGGTAGTGGTAAACTACAACAAAAAGTCATTTAAAAACTACAGTAGCAAAGTTTTACAACATTTCCGATTAAAAATATAATCACATATAATTGCACAGGAAATAATATCGTATATTTTATATTAATTAAAATTTTAATTGTTTTTTTAATTTAATATCAATTAAATTTTTAATTAATATAATTATTTGTTTAATCAAATTTTTAACTTTTTTTAATTAACATTTTAATTGTTTTTTTAATTTAATATTAATTAAATATTTAATTAATATAATTAATTGTTTAATTAAGTTTTTAGCTTTACTTATTTTTTTTATACCCTCCAACCACGGTATGGGGGTATACTCACTTTGTCATTCCGTTTGTAACTCATCGAAATATTGTTCGGGGAACCCATAAAGTATATGGGGCATTCCATGTAAAATCGAACACTTTGAAAAACTTTTTTTTAGATTTTCCCAATTTGTTTACAGTTTTTAGTTCCCTTCGAAAACTCCTTTGTGGTAAATTTTCAGATTTTTTTGATGACCCGTTCAAAAGATATCGAATTTTTAAAAATTGGTAGTTTGTTCCTTTACTCAAACTTCTTTTAATCATAACTTCTTCAAAAATGTTCTAAATTTCATTTTTTTTTTTTCAAATTTTTTGTTTTTTTAAGTACTTTCAAAAAAAAACCCAAAAAAATTCGCAAAAGCGCTCTAGTATGCGATTTTTAAGTTTTAAAATTTAAATCTCATTTTTGAAAATGTTTGTACTCTTCGATTTTTTTGAAATTTTTTTGTGTAAATCTTCTATCAATTCTACAAATTTTTTGCCCAGGAAGATCGTGGGATAACTATTATTATTTTTTTTTTAAATTTTTTTAAAAAATTTTATTGTAATTTTCTAAACTTAAATCATTTCTACTGCTCCAATGGTGCGTCATAGAGGGGTCCTTTATAAGACCGACCCCCATTAATTTTTACGTCTTAACATTTCTTTGGAACAAACTAATACCCTATCTCCAATTTCTAAGGAGCTCCCACACAAAACTAAATTTTTTTTAAATTTGCTCCAACCGCTCTAACTGCCCTACTAGTGCCCTTAGAGCAACCAAATGTATGACCGACCCACAATATTTTTTTAGTCCAAACATTTTCTCTGAACACACCTACCCTCTATCTTTAACTATTAAGGCGGTCCCCATACAATTTTTTTTATTTTTTGTAAAATTGTTTTATTTAATCAGCTTCTACCGGTCCAATGATGCGTCCGAGAGGGGTCATTAGTGAGATCGACCCCCATTTATTTTTACCCTTCAACATTTTTTCAAAACATACCTAAGCCCTATCTCCACTCCCTAAGTAGGCTCCCATACAAATAACAGTTGGAGCAAATTTTATAAAAATGTAATTTTGTATGGGAGCCTACTTAGGGAGAGGAGATAGGGCGTAGGTATGTTTTAAAAAAATGTTGTAGGGTAAAAATAAATGGGGGTCGGTCTCACTAATAACCCCACTCGGACGCACCATTGGACTGGTAGAATTTGATTAAATAAAACAAATTTACAAAAAATAAAAAAAATTGTATGGGGACCGCCTTAACAGTTAAAGATAGAGGATAGGTGTGTTCAGAGCAAATGTTTGGACTAAAAAAATATTGTGGATCAGTCATACATTTTGTTGCTCTAAGGGCACTATTAGGGCAGTTAGAGCGGTTGGAACAAATTTAAAAAAAATGCGTTTTGTGTGGGAGCCCCCTTAGAAATTTGAGATAGGGTATTAGTTTGTTCCAAAGAAATGTTAAGACGTAAAAATTAATGGGGTCGGTCTTATAAAGAACCCATCTTTGACGCACCATTGGAGCAGCAGAAATGATTTTAAGAGTGGAAAATTACAATAAAATTTTTTTAAAAAATTTTAGAAAATAGTAATAATCGTTATCCCACGATCTTCCTGGGCAAAAAATTTGTAGAATTGATAGAAGTTTTACACAAAAAAATTTCAAAAAAATCGAAGCGTACAAACATTTTCAAAAATGAGATTTAAATTTTAAAACTTAAAAATCGCATACTAGAGCGCTTTTAAGAATTTTTTGGGATTTTTTTTAGAAAGTACCTTAAAAAACAAAAATTTTGAAAAAAAAAAAATTTGAAATTTGGACTATTATTGAAGAAGTTATGATTAAAAGAAGTTTAAGTAAAGGAACAAACTACCAATTTTTAAAAATTCGATATCTTTTGAACGGGTCATCAAAAAAATCTGAAAATTTACCACGAAGGAGTTTTCGAAGGGTACTAAAAACTCTAAACAAATTGGGAAAATCTAAAAAAAAAGTTTTTCAAAGTGCCCGATTTCACATGGAATGCCCCATATATATTATTGATCGGTGATCGATTCTAAGACATTCTATGAATGTTCGTCCGTCCGTCCGTTTGTCTGTAGATAACACAATGCAGTCCAAAATTAAAAAGCTAGACTCCTGAATTTTAGCTCAAATATGTCTAATTTTCATGGGCAGGTTAAGTTCGTGAATTGGAAAAATCGGGCCAGGGGGAAAAGTTCCCCATTGAAGAACTGAACAAACCACTGAAAAAACATTTGTTTGCTAGTTCCTTTGTATTGTTGTTAAATAAATGAAACATTTGTTATATTTTTCGCGATGGAAAAGTGCTATAAAAGTCCCCCAATAAACCCCATCCCCCCCTCCCAAAAACGCCCCTGAATTTTTTTTTTTTAATTTTGTTTACAAATCTTCGAATAACACGTAAAATCTTCGTATTAAAATTGATCTTTTGTGAATAACATCTGTAAATGGTGTTGTTTACGACCACACAACAAACCAATATTAAAATAGTTAATAACAACAACAGCATAAGAAGCAATAACTAAACAACGAACAACAGTGACACAAATTATTTTGATTCGCAATATGAAACTATACTAACTGCTGCTATTAAATGAGATAAAAAGGCATCGTAGTACATGATTTAAATGCAAGAGTATGCTAAATTCACAATGGGTCAGATAACAATACAAATTTTAAAAGATTTTTTTTTTTTAAATTCCCAAAATTCTTTTTTGAATAAATTTTTCCCATTGAAAAATTCTCAAATTATGGAATATTTTGTTATTTATCACTTTTTCGGATTCTGAAAAATTTTTTGTATAGAAGAATTCTCGCATTCTGATAAATTTTTTGACAAAATTTTTCGATTCTGAAATATTTTTTGTGGATAAGAATTTTCATATTCTGAGACATTATTCATAAAAAAACAAAGTCTCAGACTCTGGGAAACTTTCGTGTTCAAAATATTTTTAGATTCTGAGAAATTTATCGTTTTATAGAAAAAAATATGATATAAAATATGAAAGCTGACTCTTGCCCTATTGTTCTGTGTAAAAACGTTTGTTCATATTTTATGGTGATTAGACTGGAGTGATTTATTGTTTTACATTTTAACAGAGCTTGGCAATGTTATGAGTATAAGACTTTTTTGAACCATTCTTAAATCCAGTGTGAAAGTCGATTTAGTTGAATACTCCTATACTTTTAGAAAATTACTCAATTTTGTTTGCAAATTGTACTCGTCGTTACATTTTGTAATCTTGAAAATGTTTGAAATACAAAAAAACAACATCTACATGTATGATGTAAGTAAATGTGAATGTAATACTTTATGCACTTACAGTAAGAAAAGGGTTTTTCGCATCAAATTGCAATTTGAACAAATACCAATATATTTAGTATTATTTTTATTTTTTTAAATTACATTATGTAGAATGTTAAGTTATATACAATAATAAAATTACATAGTGTTTTAAGTCACGTACAATTTTTATGGAAATTCATATAAGATCTATAATAAAGTATTTTGCATGACGAACAGCAGATAATCTAAATGTATATAAAAGAGTTAGGTGACTAGCAGACATATTTATTCACCATAGGTTCATATCCCGTAAAATGGATTCACTAAAACTGAGTTATTGGCTAGAAAGTGTGGTAATTTTTTGAATTTCTTGAAAGAAAGGGTACTATGAACTTGAAATTTCGCTTGTAGGATCCTCCAGTGGGAAAATATTCTGAAAAACATAGTCTTTGATTTTGAGGGCCAAAAAAGGTGTAAAATAGCAGGAACAAAATAGGAGGAACACAAAAAATGCTCAGACTTGCGAACCAACTTTTCTTATATTTTTTGGGAAGTAGATTACGAATCTGCACACCAAATTTTAAAGTTAGCTTTAGTTTTTGAGATATTTGCAAATTATTTTTATGGAAAAATCCACTTTTTTCAACATTTGTTTTTAATAACTTGCGAACTATTTTTAAATGTTACTCTCACTTTATATTATTTTTAAGTACAGACCTTTGGTATTATAATTAACATGTAACGAAATTTGTGTAATGCAAAAAAAAATACTGCGAATTTTTTGGAAATTTTCACTTTTTTGGCATTTTTGTTAAAATCTTAGGAACCAGTCGTCTGATTTTTTAAATCTTAACGGTCTTTTGTAGAAAACTCATTGGTCTTTTGTATAAATAAGTGATACTGAACAGGTAGTGCGTAATTTTTGCAGAAAAAATTTTTTAACATATGTTTTTTTTTATTTTTTTTTTTTATTTTCTTTGAAGATCTTACATACCCGACTTATCTTAATTAAGGTCAACTTGCTTTTAAAATAGTAAAAAAAAATCAGTGTATGTTAAAAAGGTTTATAATTCCCTAAATAGTAACATTAGCAGTTCTTAACAAGAATTCATAACAAAATATAAAAAATCAGGTTAAAAAAAGAAATACAATAATCTCAAAAACTAAGGCTAACTTATAAATTTGCTGTCCTTATTCGTAATCTACGTCCTTAAAACTCTTAGAAAACTTGGGTCGCAAGACATAAACATTTTTTATTTTCCTTCGTGTATTTTGATGAAAACGTAATTCACAAAACTTTAAATTTTTTTTCCACATTTTTCAACTTCCGTTTGCATTAAAAAAAGAGGAAAAATTAAGTTACCAATTTTTCTCCTAAAATAACAAATATAAGCAAAGACTATCAATACTTAAAGATATGTGAAGTCTCCCTTCTTCTGTTAAACCCTCTCTTAAATTCCCTTTGCTAAGTCCGCCATCGAACTGGACGTTTGATCAAACCAAAAAAAATCCCTTAAGTACAATATAAACAAAAAAAAGTGTTGCAGTTTGTCGATTTTCAGACTTAAGCTAGCGTTTTTTTTTTCATCTAGCTGTAAAAAAAGTTTTTTTTTGTTGATTATCAGGAAATCCAATGACTTTTTATTTGCTGACAATTTGTTTTAAACACTTTTAAAGGTATTTCTTAAATAATATAAACATAAAAATTATAAATTGATACATTTTTTCAAAATTTGTTAAGCGCTTTTTCGATATAAAAAGTTAGCATATCAAACCAACAATGTTAATTTAACATTATCGTATTTTCCTCGTCTAACAGTTTTCGAACCTTCTGTTAAAAAGTTCCAAAATATTAAGAGCGGGAGACAAAGAGCTTGATATAAGATGTTAACTAAAGGTCCACGTCCAAAGTTTAAACAATCTCTTATTAGAAGTGCAAATTTTTGCGATTTCTAAAAAAAAAACAATTTTTACATTCCAATGCATGTCAAATGAGTATCGTGGAACTTACCATTTTGAAATTAAGTATAGTCTGTAGATTAAACACAATCAAGTTTCTTAAATTTTGTTCCTACGTGATATAGAACCCTTCAAAAAACAAGAAAGAAATTAATAGTCAGTCAAGAGAGACCATCTGAGGAGTTCCATAACATCTGAGGAGTTCCATAACATAACAGTATTTTAGATAAAGGCATAAATGTAAATAAAGTCAGAAATCAATCTGAATGTAATAACTGAGCTTCTGGATGTTTCATAATTAAAGTCAGAGCGAATTGCAGTGTAAATAATGAGCTTTGGGAGGTTTTTTAGTAATAGTTAAATAGATTTTAAAGTGTAGAATATGATTCAGTCAAAAAAACAAAAATTTCAAAAAATGGAATTGTGTCGTTTTGTTATGGAACTCCTTCTATAATATCCGTCACCAGCGTTTCCCGGAAAATCGATCCAAAGTCGAAACATATCCGATTTAATCTATCTTTTGTTAAATCTTCCATAAGTGTACAAAGCACAAACAAACCAAACTGAAACAAGCTTCTATTTGCTGCCAATATACCGATTCAACCGTATATCGGACAAAGTTTGTTTATTGGACATAAGTGCAAAAATGGCCCAAATTAAAACAGATCTGATTAGGTTACCACACAGAAAAAATAAAAAAATATTTGAGTAAATTTTTAATACTATTGAGTAAAAAATTACTCAATTTTGCACCAGTAAACGATTTAATTGTATTGAGTAAATTTTTAACAAAAATTTATTTAATGTTTGAACAAAAATTTGAGCAAATTTGTAATCGACACAATTAAAAATTTACTTAAAATTTATCTATTTTTTTTTTTAAGTTTAAAAAAGTTTTAATTTTTTTTACAAAAAAAAACAAAACACGTGTTTTTTTAAACTTTACCAAACATATTTATGTCTCAAAAACATAGGAAAATTTTATAAAGACGATCACAAACTTTCATATACATACACAAAAAACTATAAACTAAACGAGAATTCAAAAAACTTTGAGAGTTTAAAAAAAAAATTAAAAAACTATTAAATTTTTCTTAAATTATTTACATAAATTGTTTTTAAAATTTTTTGAGTAAATTTTTAATTGTGTCAATTAAAAAATTACTCAATATTTGTTTTTAAATTTAAACAAGTGATTACTCAAACTTCTTTCTTCCATATTTTTTTCTGTGCAAAGAACGCTTTTAGCACATACAAATAAAATTTTAACAACATATTTTTTTATTTTAAAGAAATTTGAGAGATTAAAACAAAATTTAAAAACATATTTTTATTTTAAAGATATTTGAGAAATTAATTTTAATATCGGGAGGTAGTATGAGACCTACAAGTAGAACTGATTCGATTCCTTTAAAATTCATAATGGTGATTTGAGAATAAAAAATACGTTTATCTGCTAAATTTTAATTAGTGCGGTTATTAAAGTAATTTAGGTCAAATTCAAAGCGACTTTCGTATGGGGGCTAGGTCATAACATGGAACGTTGTTTTCCAATTTTAACAGACTTCGTATTTGGACAAACAATGCTTGGTAATTTTTTACTCTTGCACAAGACATTAAAAAATAATGATAGTTTTTTGCTGAATATTTGAGTGCAAAGTTTTTTTTTTTTTTTTTTAGAAAAAATAATGTTTAATTCATTTGCCATTTCATGAAAAACGAATTGAAATATCTGTCGAGGGCCCCTTTAAGTTTATATATTATTAAATCCATTTCTAAGACACTCTAGCTTAATACTATTATTACTAACAATAAGTGCAAAAAAGTGGTTTTACATTGTGGAGAGTATAAAAGATTCGGATCCAAGGAATCTTACACTCTCACTTCTTTTTTGTACATTTGTTGAACAAATGGAACATTTTTATGTCAAAAGTTTAGGGTTGATGAAAAAGCAGTTTTAAAAAAGTAGTTTTTACCAAAACTACTTTTTTCACAAAGGTTAGAGTTGATAAAAAAGTAGTTTTGGTAAAAAAATTGAAAAAATGTATTTTTTTTTTTCATGAGAAGCAAAATTATGCCAAAAAAGTTTTTTTTTTAAGAAAACATTTAAAAAAAAATTTGTAGACAAAATATTTAATGAAATTTTTTTTTTTTCGATGAAAAAAAACAATGAAAAAACAAAACAATGATGAAAAAAAAATGAATTAAAAACAAAATTGATGAAAAAAAAATATAAAAAAAAAATCGATGAAAAAAATTGATAAAAAAAAATTGATAAAAAAAATTGAATAAAAAAAAATTTGTTGAAAAAAAATCGAAGAAAAATTATAAAAGAAAAAATTTGATGACAAAAATATTTTTGTTGAAAAATAATTATGTTACGTTTTATTCACCAGCTGGTGAAAAACGGCTTTATTCACGAGCAGGTGAATCATTATCTAGTTACAAATCAAAGTTACAAAACTTTGTGGTTTTTGTTACTTGGTAGCTTATATAGTCAAACTGAGGTGGCGTCCTGCAACATTTTTAAATTAGATACCAGCCCAAAAAGATTATCATTTTAAAAATAATTCTGAGTCGATCGGTATACATAAAAGTTGGTCTGAAATTAATATTAACATTCTGAAAAATACATTAAAGAATTTCTGATACTAATCGGTTAAAAAGGGTAAAAAAACTGCACTTTAGTGATTTGTCGATTTCCTAAAATTATGGTCTTATTGACTTGAAATATTGAATATAGACTTGAAAATTGAAAAAAGTAAGATTAATGAAACCGACATATAATTAAATGAAATGGAAATGAAACCTACATTTAATAAAATGAAATAGATCAGCGAACAAAATGGAATAGAGTGAAGAACAAAATGGGATGGAATAGGGAACGATATGGAATGATTTTATTTTAATTCAATTTTATTTTAAATTTTTCACCGCAACAAACATGATTCCGGGCCAAATGGGGTTATTTTAACTTAATTGTTTAAATCATTCTTAACCGATTTTTTTTCTTAAGGAATTATAGGGGGACCGGTCATGACCCCAACGGATATTTTCTCTATATCATCGTTGTCATTATTCTCATTTTAGTTGTTGGGACTATGACCATTACCAAAACGGTCATAATCTCAATGGGAATTATGTCCATTCCATGTTGAGACTACGTTTTTTTCACTCACTAGTCACTAGCGCAAACTTTTTTTCCTCACGCTCACTCACCATTCACGTGAGTAAAAAAAGTTACTCACGATCACGCGTGACTCTCGCCAGGTTGAATCACGCAAATCACGTGACCAGCGCTCATATCTAGTCACAACCCACATTTAATTTTTGTTAGCTTTCATTATTCTTAATACCAATTAAAATTGTTTGTGTTGCAAAAATTCCCTCTTGAAAATGATTTGCAATGCCTTAAAACTTTAACTTTATTTATTTGACAATATCGTTGTTTATTTCATTGCCTTAAGTGTCATCAAATCAATAAAGTTGAATTAAAGGCTTTTAGTGCAACACTGTGAACTTTTGTTTTTTTGGCAGAGACTAAATATACGTAGGAAAGTCAAAAAGTTTTGTGAACTGTTAATGGAAAATCACAATTATAACTTAAAAGACTTAAGATTCTTTAACATATCTGCCGTGCTATATATAAAGTAAAAATAAACTTCTAGCTACACTCTTTGAAATAAAAATTCACTGAATTGTTTATTGCTTTAGTACGTGACATGATGCAAATCAGAAAAATCTCTACAAACATGTTAAAGAATATATTTAAGGAAAAAAAGGTAAAATCAAAGATATCAAGTTTTTAACATGGAAACAACCCAAAGAAAAATGTCAAATGTGACACTTTTCGTACATAAACAAATAAGATATGATACACTAGCTTACAATCCCGGTACTTCGTTACCGGTTGTATTGAATACCGGATAATAGAAGGATCAGAATTATTCTATCGATTTCAAAAAAATTCCCCTACGTAGTCTTTGTTTTATTTACTTGTGGACGTTTAAGTCTTCCATATAAAAATATTTCAATGAATAATTTAAACAATAAAATTTGAATAACTTTGCTGGTTCGTTATCATGTTCGTTCCGGGGGAAAAATATAATGACAATTTTCGAGCCCTTATGTCGGGATTTTGGATTTTGAGTGAATAAATATTTCAGTGAAAAAAGAAATTGGAATAAAAAAAATATGGAGTAAAAAAAGCTAAACACCAAAAATTTGAGTTGAAAATATCATTCCATATTGTTCCCTGCTCTATTTCATATTGTTCCCCGTTCTACGCCATTTCAATTCCATCCCCATCTTCTAAGGTCATTATTATAGGAACAAAAAAAGTACCAAAAGTACACTTTATTACCCCCATTAGAAACGGAATTTAAAAAAGTACCTCTTTCAGAATGTTTTTTCTTCACCGAAGGATCCTACAATCCATATATCAATTATCTAGGATCATTGTTTCAGCAAATATTAAAAGTACTTTTTATCCCCGTTAAGAAACGGAATTTCCAAAAAGAACTTTTCCCAATCTCTTTTTTCACCGAAGGATTTTACATTCCAAATTTTAAGTTTCTGGGACCATTATATCAGGAAATAAATAAGTACACTTTTTTATTCCTTTTAATCCCTTTATTTTCCGAGAGGCGAACCTTACCCAATTTTAAGTTATTTAAGGTAAGGTAAGGTAAGGTAAGGTAAGGTAAGGTAAGGTAAGGTAAGGTAAGGTAAGGTAAGGTAAGGTAAGGTAAGGTAAGGTAAGGTAAGGTAAGGTAAGGTAAGGTAAGGTAAGGTAAGGTAAGGTAAGGTAAGGTAAGGTAAGGTAAGGTAAGGTAAGGTAAGGTAAGGTAAGGTAAGGTAAGGTAAGGTAAGGTAAGGTAAGGTAAGGTAAGGTAAGGTAAGGTAAGGTAAGGTAAGGTAAGGTAAGGTAAGGTAAGGTAAGGTAAGGTAAGGTAAGGTAAGGTAAGGTAAGGTAAGGTAAGGTAAGGTAAGGTAAGGTAAGGTAAGGTAAGGTAAGGTAAGGTAAGGTAAGGTAAGGTAAGGTAAGGTAAGGTAAGGTAAGGTAAGGTAAGGTAAGGTAAGGTAAGGTAAGGTAAGGTAAGGTAAGGTAAGGTAAGGTAAGGTAAGGTAAGGTAAGGTAAGGTAAGGTAAGGTAAGGTAAGGTAAGGTAAGGTAAGGTAAGGTAAGGTAAGGTAAGGTAAGGTAAGGTAAGGTAAGGTAAGGTAAGGTAAGGTAAGGTAAGGTAAGGTAAGGTAAGGTAAGGTAAGGTAAGGTAAGGTAAGGTAAGGTAAGGTAAGGTAAGGTAAGGTAAGGTAAGGTAAGGTAAGGTAAGGTAAGGTAAGGTAAGGTAAGGTAAGGTAAGGTAAGGTAAGGTAAGGTAAGGTAAGGTAAGGTAAGGTAAGGTAAGGTAAGGTAAGGTAAGGTAAGGTAAGGTAAGGTAAGGTAAGGTAAGGTAAGGTAAGGTAAGGTAAGGTAAGGTAAGGTAAGGTAAGGTAAGGTAAGGTAAGGTAAGGTAAGGTAAGGTAAGGTAAGGTAAGGTAAGGTAAGGTAAGGTAAGGTAAGGTAAGGTAAGGTAAGGTAAGGTAAGGTAAGGTAAGGTAAGGTAAGGTAAGGTAAGGTAAGGTAAGGTAAGGTAAGGTAAGGTAAGGTAAGGTAAGGTAAGGTAAGGTAAGGTAAGGTAAGGTAAGGTAAGGTAAGGTAAGGTAAGGTAAGGTAAGGTAAGGTAAGGTAAGGTAAGGTAAGGTAAGGTAAGGTAAGGTAAGGTAAGGTAAGGTAAGGTAAGGTAAGGTAAGGTAAGGTAAGGTTATAAAAGGTAAGGTTATAAAAGGTAAGGTTATAAAAGGTACTTTTTATAAAAGGTACTTTTTATAAAAGGTACTTTTTATAAAAGGTACTTTTTATAAAATGTACTTTTTATAAAAGGTACCATTATTTCAATAAATTAAAAAAAGTACCAAAGGTACACTTTTTTCCATTTTACCCCCGTAGAGTCAACATTGGCAAAAACCCAGCCTTGGTGAATATTTTTTCCGGGAGGTGAACCTACATTGCAAATTTTAAGTTTCTAGGACCATTATTTAAGAAAATATAAAAGGTACCAAAAGTACAGTTTTTTACCCATTTTGTCCCCTTAGAATCAACATTGGCAAAAATCCGGTCATACTGGATCTATATTCCGGGAGGTGAACATACAGTCCAAATTTCAAGTCTCTATGACCATTATTTCAGGAGATATAAAAGGTACCAAAAGTACAGTTTTTTACCCTTTTTACCCCCTTAGAATCAACATTGGGAAAAATCCGGCTATACTGGATCTATATTCCGGGAGGTGAACATACAGTCCAAATTTCAAGTCTCTATGACCATTATTTCAGGAGATATAAAAAGTACCAAAAGTACAGTTTTTTACCCTTTTTACCCCCTTAGAATCAACATTGGCAAAAATCCAGCCTTAGTGGATCTATATTCCGGGAGGTGAACATACAGTCCAAATTTCAAGTTTCAGTGACCATTATTTCAGGAGATATAAAAAGTACCAAAAGTACAGTTTTTAACCCTTTTTACCCCCTTAGAATCAACATTGGCAAAAATCCGGCCTTACTGAATCTATATTCCAGGAGTTGAACATACAGTCCAAATTTCAAGTCTCTGTGACCATTATTTCAGGAGATATAAAAAGTACCAAAAGTACAGTTTTTTACCCTTTTTGTCCCCTTAGAATCAACATTGGGAAAAATCCGGCTATACTGGATCTATATTCCGGGAGGTGAACATACAGTCCAAATTTCAAGTCTCTATGACCATTATTTCAGGAGATATAAAAAGTACCAAAAGTACAGTTTTTTACCCTTTTTACCCCCTTAGAATCAACATTGGCAAAAATCCAGCCTTAGTGGATCTATATTCCGGGAGGTGGACCTACAGTCCAAATTTCAAGTCTCTAGCTTCAGCGGTTTGGGCTGGGCGATGATGAATGAGTATATAAGTCAGTCAGTCAGTCAGTCAGTCAGTCAGTCACATTACTCTTTTATATATATAGATAAAAACAAGCAGCCAATATAAATTAGCACTCTAAATAGAAAATTGCGCCTTTTTTTCGAGGACACAAAAAAAAAACAAAATAAATTTGTTAAAGGTAAATTTGATAAGGACAACATAATGACATGCGTCATAGTTGAAAAATATGAACATATTGCTTTAAGGTTTTTGCTGTAATGTAAAAAAAAAATATAACAATATTAAAAAAAATAAGTAGATAACTTAATTTCGACTAGGCCAAATCTATGAATACCCCCCACAATACCCTTTTTAAGTGACAAAATTTTTAACGTGAACAAAATTAACAATTTTGATTATAAATATTTTATTTTGAGTAAAAAAACTTTTTTTTAGTAATTTTTGGAAAAAAATACTGTTTTTTTTTAAGGTTCCATTTTTTTTTTGAGTGTATTTTTTCGAGTTTATTTTTTTTTTTTAGTGTATTTTTTTATTTTTAGTTAAAAAATATTTTTGAGTGACAAAAATATGTTGTAAAATATTTGTGTGACTAACCATTGGTAAAAAAGTTTTAAAAGCATTGGTAAGTTACCAACAATTTAGAAAAGCATTGGTAAGTTTAAAATGTTTTTAAAACTAGTTTAACGGGTTTTCAACACGTTGCACCTTTAATTCATGTGCTGAAGATACCGAGCTTTAAAAAAACAAGCTTTAGAAACAAGGTTTTTGTGACTCAAAAATATTTTAGCACTAAAAAAAGTACACTCGAAAAAAAATTATTCTCAAAAAAAAAAAAATAAAATTTTTTTTTTTACAAAAGTGGGAAAAAAAACTCTTTGAAAAAAAAAAATATTTGATGACAAAAAAATTTTTTGATGAAAAAAAAAAACTGTTTTAATGAAGAACAAACAAATTGATTAAAAAAAAAATTGTTGCTGCAAAAAAAAATATTTGATGACACCAAATTTTTGATGAACAAAAAAAAAAGTTTTGGTGAAAAAAAATATTTTTTGATAAAAAAAACAAATTGGTGAACAAAAAAAGTTTTGATAAAAAAAAAATAAATTTGAAGAGCAAAAAAAAAAATTATAAAACAAGTAGTAAAGTTAAATTCGACTTGCCGAATCTATGAATACCCTCCACAATGACCTTTTTAGGTGATACACTCAAAATATTTTGTAGGCAAAAACAAAAGAAAAACACATTTAAAACCAGTGAATAAACCATTGAAACCATACCAGTAATTATTCATTTGCTTTAACAAACATCAACATTTATTTTTTACTGTTGACAAAATTTTCTAAAATAAATAACATTAAACATTAAAAAAATTACGTTTTTTCATTTATTTTTACAAAAAAATTGGAAAAAAATAACCAACCAAAACATTAAAAATTTATGATAGTTCTGTTATTTTTACCAAAAAATCTAAAAAAATAACCTACAAAAACATTAAAAATTAATGATTTCGTAGGTTATTTTTTACAATTTTCTATTGAAATATTTTTTTAAAAATTTTTAATAAAATTTTGGGGAATCGATCCCGCAATCAACTACATTCCGGCCAGACACTCTACCCATCGTGCTAAAGTCACTTGATACAAACATGTTTTTATATTTCTATAAAAAAATTTTTGAATTTTTTTTCTGCAAAAAAAAACCTACTTCTGTAGGTAAAAACTAATGATATCTCAATAAAAAATACCAAGAATTAAAAAAAAAAAAAATACTTACACAAATCATTAAAAATTTAAAGAATAATCAGGGTTAGCAACCGATACCCACCTAGAATAACGGTATTTGGCTATTGTACCGCAACCAATAAAGATATGGATATTTTCAAAAGCGATTATGAAAGCTGATGAAATTTCTAGTATTTTAAATGTGTCACTTCATGTTTCTACCGTTTCGTTTTAATTTTATAGGCCAATACCGTTATAATACCGTTTCAAACGGTATTATAAAGGTATTGACCTATATTTCGAAAACAAACCAGTAGAAATACGAAGTGACACATTTAAAATAAAAGAAATTTCATCAGCTTTCATAATCGCTTTTGAAAATGTCCATATCTTTATTGGTTGCGGTACAATAGCCAAATACCGTTATTCTAGGTGGGTATCGGTTGCCAACCCTGAGAATAATCAACAGTCTTTACTTACAGAACAAAAATGAATGACTTTAAAAATTAAATGTAAATGAAAGTCTTTATATTTTAGTGTGCTATATTTGAAACAAAGGACAGAAGAAGTCATTAATAAAAACTTAACATCAAAGAAATGTTTTTTCTTTTAAAAACGACTAAACGTAAAATTTTTAAAATAAACTACAAACAGTTAATGACATAATTTTTTGAGTGTATTACATTTTCTAACATGAAAAAAATAATATTTTTGATTAGAAATATTATATTTTGTGTAAAAAAACATTTTTTAAGCAATTTAAAAAAAAAAAAATTATTTGCTATTTTTTTTTTTTTTGAGTGTAAATTTTTTTTCGAGTGTATTTTTTTTTTAGTGTAAAAATATTATTGAGTCTTACTTAGGGAGTGGAGATAGGGCGTAGGTATTTTTTACAAAAATGTTAGAGGGTTAAAATATATGGGGGTCGGTCTCAATAATGACCCCTCTGGGAAGCACCATTGAATAAACTGATTAAATAAAAAAAATTCACAAAAAATAAAAAAAAATGTATGGGGACACCCTGAATAGTTAAAGATAGAGGGTAGGTGTGTTCTGAGAAAATGTTTGAACTAAAAAAAAATTGTGGGTCGGTCATACATTTGTGTGGGAGCCCCCTAAGAAATTGAAAATAGGGTATTAGTTTGTTTCAAAGAGCAGTTGATTTAAAATTGGAAAATTACAATAAAATTTTTTCAAAAAATTTAAAAAAATAGTAATAATCGTTCTACTGGGCAAAAAATTTGTAAAATCGATAGAAGTTTTACACAAAAAAATTTAAAAAAAAAATCGAAGAGTACAAACATTTTCAAAAATGAGATTTAAATTTTAAAACTTAAAAATCGCATACCAGAGCGCTTTTAAGAATTTTTTGGATTTTTTTTTTTAAAGTACGTAAAAAAACAAAAATTTGGAAAAAAAAATTAAATTTGGACCATTATGGTAGAAGTTTTGAGTAAAAGAAGTTTAAGTAAAGGAACAAACTACCAATTTTTAAAAATTCGATATCTTTTGAACGGGTCCCCTGAAAATTTACCACGAACGAGTTTTCGAAGGGTACTAAAAACTAATTGGGAAAATCTAAAAAAAAAAATTTCAAAGTGTCCGATTTGACATGGAATGCCCCATATATACTTTATGGGGTCCTAGACCAATATTTCGACGTGTTACACACGGAATGAAAAACTTATATATACCCTCTATCACTAGAGTGGAAAAAAATGAAAAAAAAAAAAATTAAAAAAAACAAGTAGAAAAGTTAAATTCGACTTTGCAGAATCTATGAATACTAGGGTATTCAATTAATCGAGGTTCTGGTTTAATCGGTTAATCGAGCAAATAATTAATCGGGGTTGAGATTTAATCGGTTAATAATCGGTTAAATTTGAATTATTCGGTTAACCGAATAATATCAATTTAAAATTTAAATTGAATATAAAACCACGAATTGTATATACACTCAAAATAATCACTCTGTTAAAATACAGATTTACTCTGCTGAGCCAGCAGAAAATACCATAGATTTCCAACCAGCAAGATTTTTTGTTATTTTACTAAGAAAACTCTGTAAAATGATTTTGATGAAAAAAAAACTGTAAATTTACAGAATTATCTGTAAAATGTTTATGAAAGCGACCAGAATTTTACCAAGAAGCATGGATAAGTAATAATTTGACACAAAATAAAGGCAAGTGCCATCTTTTAAATGCGCCCGCCTAAATGTTCGTACTCGAATTCTAAACTTTGTAGAAATTATTTATAAACTCGCTAGATGTTCTGACGATTTTTTTCATAAACTTCTCATTTTAAGTACCACATTTAAGCGTGGTCATTCCAATAAACACTTTTATAAAATTAATGGGAAATCGTTTAAGAATGCTTCGACTTTCTTATATATATTTTAAATGCGCTTGATATGGCTTTTACCCAATGGTCACTATTTAATTTCTGAGCAATTTCTGCTTTCTTAATGTGCAAGTAGTGTTTGACAATTGGTAAATGCCATCGTGAAAATTTGCCTGTTTTAATGCTTCCAAATTGTAAATTAACTTTTTTTGTAAAATTTACGAGTTTTTTGCGAGTACCTCCAATTATACACGACATCCTCATAAAATTTACCAGCTTTTAGTGTAATTTAAGACGCTTTTTAAAGAGTGGTTGAAATATTTGGAAGTTTTTCGAAGAGATTTTTATTCGAAAACTGTATTACAGGGTGGTAAATAAAATTACAGATGAAATTTAGTAATTTGAATACGAGAAAAAAGCAATGTATTTTTCTAAAATCTATATTTTAGCAAACAACTAAAGATTACAAAGTAAAATTACAAAAAAAATTTTGTTTCAGTCACAAGAAAATACAAAGTATATTCTCAAAATCTGTATTTCGGCAGATAACTTTGTCAAATATCTGTCGAATTCAGATTACAGTCATTTTACAGAGTATTTAACAGAGTTATTATTTTGAGTGTACTTTTAAGAATTTTATTAATAAGAAATCTATATCCGATGGCGAAGCTTTAAATACCCGTTAGTCCAAATAAAGCATTTTTGTATGGCACCCTAAAAATTATCCCAATCCAAATTGGCCCCAATTCAATGAAAAAATGTCAAAAAAAATAAAGCAATTTTTATAAAAGGGAAAAATTGAGCCAAATTACTGCCGGGCTTAGATGCACCCCTAAAAAAGTTGTCAGGGCCGAAATTCCAATAATTTCATGGGGTCGATATCTTCGTAATGAAAAAAGATATCTAAAGGATTCCAAAAATATCAGAATTTTCAGATGTGCTGAACTATTTACACCGTCCGACAAAAATAGAAAAAGTCGTTAAAAACGAACTGGGTAATTTACGTTTGGAACTAGAGTCTAAATCTAGTAAAACTTCATTAACAGTTTTTCATTTCGTGATCCTGTTTCCTTTTAAAACGACTTCAAAGTTTAAGAGGATTAAATTTTATAAAATATTAGGGGAGATCCCCCTCTTTCATTTTCCATCACCAGTGGTATCCTAGGACAAGTACAAATATTAAAAAAAAAATATTTTATAAAATTTTTTAAAATGTAATCTTTTAAAATTTTGGGAAACAGGATCACGAAATGAAAAACTGTAAATGCCGTTTTACTTCATTTGATCTCTACTTTCAGACATATATTATCCGGTTCATGTTTAATATTGGCTGTCGGACGGTTTTTTACATTATAAAATAATTCGCGGTTTTATAGGATCCCGAACATAGAAAAAATCTCAGTTTATGCAGTATTGTCAATCGAAAATCTAAATATCTCAAGATGAGATGGATCAGTTCTAAGGTCAGATTCGGATTAGGCGCATGAAAAACTAATAGAAAAAAAATATATGTATACTGTTAGCAATGTAAAAAATTGGCTAGGGTTACAAAGTTTGTTTTCTTTTTTAAACCGAAATATCTTTTTAGGACTTCGATAAAATATTTTCTTGACGGAGTTTTTACATGTTACAAAAGACAGTTTGATAAATTTTTTTAGACCTAAACTTCTTTCAGCAGAACCGTAATTTAAATTAAAAATGAAATATCAAAAAACAAAATAAAGCAAAAAAAGTAGGTAAAGTACTAAAAAAAAAAAATTCGGTTAATCGGTTAACCGACACAAATTAATCGGTTTATTTGTTATTTGAAAATTGACAATTTTAAATTATTCGAACAGTTAATCGACCAAAATTAATCGGTTAACCGATTAACGGTTAATCGATTGAATACCCTAATGAATACCCTCCACAAAGTAGTTTTTAAAGGCTAGTACATTTTTTAACGTGAAACAATTAACAATTTTGATTTGAAATATTTTATTTTGAATAAAAACTCTTTTTTTGTCATTTAAAAAAAAAGAAAAATTATTAATTTTTTTTTGATTGTAAAATTTTTTTCGAGTGCAAGGTTTTTTTTTTTGTAAAAATTTTTCTGAGTGTCCATTCACGCATGTACACAAAATATTGTTATTTTTGTAAAAAAAAAATTTTTTTTTGGGTGTAAAATTTTTTTTGGAGTGTAAAATTTTTTTTGAGTGTAAAATTTTTTTGAGTGTAAAATTTTTTTTGAGTGTAAAATTTTTTTCCAATGTAATTTTTAAAGTTACCAATGCTTTTAAAACTAAACAAGTTTAAAAAGCATTGCTTTAAAATCAAATAAGATTAAAAAGCATTGTTAAGTTACCACCAATGCTTTTAAAACTTGTTAAACACGTGGCATTTAAGATGAAACTAATCTGAAATTCAGGGTTTTGCTTATAACTTTTGAACCACTAGACCGATTGAGCTGAAATTTAATACCAAACAGAACTGGGGAACGGCAATGATTCGTGTCGAGCTTCAGCAGTCTCATTATTTTCTTTCGAAAGTTATCGTATTTTTTATCTCGTAATTTCGCAAAACACCCTTGCCGAAATTTACTCTTTTGCTCATAACTTTTGAACCAATGGACCGATTTGGCTGGATTGCAGTGCCAACCTGACTAGGTAAATGACCAACATATATGCCAAACTTCAGTAGCATATGTAAAGTCTTTCAAAAGTTAGCGTGTTTTCTACGGACGGACAGACAGACGGACGGACGGACGGACGGACATCGCTAGATCGACTTTAAATCGATCGAGGATCAGGAATATATATACTTTATGGGGTCCTAGACCAATATTTCGATGTGTTACAAACGGAATGACAAACTTATATATACCCTCTATCACAAGAGTGGAGGGTATAAAACTAAATTTGAAGAACAAAAAAAATCATACAAAAGTGTATGAAAAAAAATTTGTTATTGATGAAAAAAAAAATGTTTTTAGAAAAAAAAAAATATGTTACGCTTTATTTACCAGCTGGTGAAAAATTTGTTTATTTCCCAGCAGGTTAATTACACACTGATACAAAATGAAACAAACCCGATATACAGAGGTTTTCATTGGTTTTCCTCGATCACATCGTTAAGTACTTTTTTATTGCCAAATGTCTTGAAAACCCGAAATTTTTAAATTAAAACCTAAAAAATTTTTAACGTTGTTGTTTTACAATGGAAACAAAACAAAAAAATTGATAACCGGTTGAAAATTGGATCTGCTACGGCTCTTTAAGTGAAAAAACACACATTTTTCTAAAAAATTTTCTTTTCTTTTCACTATAAGTTGATCGTAAAATTGAGAAAGATTACTCCAGCTCGAGGTCACGTATATTTAGTAACTATTACGATGATATTGTCAAAGTAAAAATTACTTTAGCAATATCATCGTAATAATTAGTAAAGAAACGTGACCTCGAGCTGGAGTAATCTTTCTTATATAGAATAAATAGGTTGAATAATAAATATTTTTTATTAAAATTCTGATTAATTTTTATTAAAAAATAAAAATTGTTTTATTCAACCTTTAAAATATTATATTTTGAGTAGGTTTTTTTCTAGCTCGAGGTCATTATTTTCTTTATTAATTAAAACTATGATATTCTCATAGAATAATTTTCAAGAAAATTATGTCGATTAAGTCTTGCAAAAAATGACCAACATAAATAAATTTAAAACAGAAAAATAATTTTCTTGAAAATTATTCTATGAGAATATCATAGTTTTAATTAGTTAAGAAATTAATAACCTCGAGCTGGAAAAAACCTACTCAAAATATAATATTTTAAAGTTTGACTAAAACAATTTTTTAATAAAAATTAATCAGAATTGTAATAAAAATTATTTTGACATAATGACCTCGAGCTAGAAAAAACGTAATCAAAATATAATTTTAATTAATTTAAAAATTAAAACAGAATGTTCGTAAAATATTAGATTTTGTTTTGAAAAAAAGTACTGTAAAATAGCTTTCCAAAACGAAAAATCGGGTTAAAAAATTAATGAGTTATACTAAATTTTGTGATAAGATGTACCATTAATGACATTTTTTCTTTAGCTTTTGATTCTCCAAAGTGTCTGGGCAAACTTTATTCTACTAGACCTACAAGTTATGTTTTGCAAATTTGAGGCCAAACGGATAAAATTGAAATTTCATTTAAAATTAATTTAAGCCAAAGCCGATTATTTTAAACCGTAATGACCTTCAATCAAAATTTAAGTTTTTTAGAAAATTTTCACCAAACACTCTAAACTTTAATCGAAGGTAGCCATGGGTTAAAATCGTCTGACTTGACTTGACTTAAATTAAGTTTAAACACTCAAAAAATTATGTCATTAACTGTTTGTAGTTTATTTAAAAAGTATTACGTTTTGTCGTTTTTAAAAGAAAAAACATTTGTTCAATGTTCAGTTTTTTTAAATGACTATTTCTGTTCTTTGTTTCAAAAATAACAATATAAAAAATAAAGACTTTCATTAGCATTCAATTTTTAAAGTGATTTATTTTTGTTCTGTAAGTAAAAATTAGTGATTCTTCTTTAATTTTTAATGATTTGTGTACGTTTTTTTTTTTTTTTTTTTTAAATTGTTAGCATTTTTTAAAGAAAAGTCATTTGTTTTTACCTACCTGTGTTGGTTAATTTTTTGTAGACAAAAAATTCAAAAAATTATTTTTAGAAATATAAAAACATGTTTGTATCAAGATACTTTGGCACGATGTGTAGATTGTTCCACAAAAATTTTATTAAAAACGTTTTAAAATAAAATTCAATAGAAAAAAATTACACAACAATCATTAATTTTTAATGTTTTTGTAGGTTATTTTTTTCGAATTTGATGGTAAAAAAAAATAAAAGTGACGTTATTTGTTAATGTTCAATGTTATTTATTTTACAAAATTGTATTAACAGTAAAAATTAAATGTTGATGTTTGTTAAAACAAACGAATAATTACTGGGATGGTTTTCAAATGTTTTATCACATGTTTTAAATATGTGTTTCATTTGTTTTTGCCTACAAAATATTTTGAGTGAAGAAAATTGTGTCTCAAGCTCTATGAAATAGTTAGTGGAAAATCATTTTTTAGATAATAAAATTAAGAAATTAAATTTTAATTAAGTAAAAATCAAATCTTTTTAATCTGTTTAACATTATATTTGATTTTTTAAGTATAAAAAAATAAAAAAATTCCAATAAAGTTTGTTAAGAATAGAAAAAGTAGCTGCCATTCGGCATCAATTAATTGCAACCTAAAATCTTTTTGACATTCTTGTACAAGACTGTTTTTTTGTAATACTAATAGCTAAAAGGTTTTCCTCTAGAGGCCCCTTAGTTAGAAAACTCATACCCCAGCTATTACATACTTGTATTCCCACGACTCCAATCCTCCGGCACTTAAATCACAGTGAAAATAGTGTACAAAGTTTTAAAAGAAATAAAAAAAAAATAATAAGTTAAAGAACGAACTTTTATAAAAGTTACTTACAATAGACGAAGCAAAAGAATATTGAAGTCAAAATAGACGTAAGCTAAAAAAAAAAAATAGTTAAATAAAGAAATTCCCAACCTTCTAAGTTACAGCGCCATTGAATGGAATTGAAAACTAATGGACCCTACCATACAATAACTAACATACATTCATTCACTCACAATCAGTCTTTGTTTTTGGTTAAAATGGCAAACGAAAAGAAAAACTGTGTACTTTTCCTTAATGTTCTCTTATGCAAGATACTTTGTGTATAGTGTCATACATTAAGAAAGCACAGCAAACATTTTTATAACATAATCATTAAAGCTCAAAAGAAGGTACATATATTGGAGATCGGCTGAATATAGAAAGCTGTTGTTATTGAGGTAAATTTTGTTTGTTCAATTACCATTTGCTGGATCTGTTAATAATCAGATTTGGTATAATATCTCAAAAAATGATTATACATATGAGGCATTCCACACCAAATGTCCAGCGAAAAAAAAACACGTGTACCGTAAACTTCTGAATAGGTTGTATGGATAGCCCTATATGGAACTTAGAAAATTGCGTTTTTGGTTTTTAAATTTTTCAAAAACTGGGCTTAGGAGGCGTGGTCAAATATTGGAAAAATTGTCAAATTTGTGGCGAGTTGCCTTGATTAAATATTTATCACGTTAAAACGGAATGCACCACAATCTCAAAAATTTACATTCTTATATAGTTTTGTATGGGCTATCGATTAAATTCTTTTTTTTTGAAAATTTTCAAAACCCGTTCTGAAATTTTCCAGTTTTTAAAAATGTCAATTTATTAAAAATCCGGCCACTTTTTTTTCTTTTTTGTTTTTTTTTTTTTAAAAATCATGCCACTTTTTTTCAATTTTTTTTTTAAAGTTTAGATGTTTGTCCATCCCCACAAAAAAAATCAGAAACACGTTCTTCGTTTTTTTCGAGGAAATCGCATTTGAACTTTAAATTTCATAACAATTTTGTAATTTGCTTGTATTTGCTTGATTTAACGTTGCGAATGAGTATTATTAATTGCATAAATATTACTCGTTCGCAACGTTAAAACAAAGAAATACAAGCAAATTACAAAATTGTTATAAAATTTAAAGGTCAAATGCGATTTTCTCGAAAAAAAACGAAGAACGTGTTTCTGATTTTTTTTGTGTGGATGGACAAACATCTAAACTTTAAAAAAAAATTTGAAAAAAAAGTGGCATGATTTTTAATAAATTGACATTTTTAAAAAATGGAAAATTTCAGAACGGGTTCTGAAATTAAAAAAAAAAAAATTAATCGTTAGCCCATACAAAACTATATAAGAATGTAAATTTTTGAGATTGTGGTGCATTCTGTTTTAATGTGATAAATATTTAACAACTCGCCACAAATTTGACCATTTTTCCAATATTTGACCACGCATACTAAGCCCAGTTTTTGAAAATTAGAAAAACCAAAAACGCAATTTTCTTAGTTCCACATAGGGCTATCCAAACAACCTATTCAGAAATTTACGGGACACATGTTTTTCTGTAGCGGGACATTTGGTGTGGAATGCCTCATATATATTCTATTGGTCATAATACACCCGGTTCCCGGGTGTATTATGGATCACCAAACACGATTGTGAATTTAGGTTATTTAGGACGCTGATTTCGAATTTTTATTCAGATTTCAAAAATTCAAAATGGCGGATCCAATATGGCAGATGATTTTTTTAAGTTGTCGCATTTAATTTAAACTCTATACCCGGGAGTTTTATGAGTCACTTAGTACGAATCTGACATCAGATTTTCAAAAATGGCGGATCCGACATGGATTTTTTTAAGAAAACCCTTGCCGAAATTTACTCTTTTGCTCATAACTTTTGAACCACTGGACCGATTTTGCTGGATTGCAATACCAACCTGAACAGGTAAATGACCAATATATATGCCAAACTTCAGTAGCCTCTGTAAAGTCTTCCAAAAATTTGCGTGTATTCTACGGACAGACATACAGACGGACGGACGGATATCGCTAGATCGAATTAAAATCGATAGAGTTTAAGACTATCTAGCAATTTCCGTCCGTCTGTCTGTCTGTCCGCCTGTCTGTTGAAAACACGATATCTTTTGAAAGACTTTACGGAGGCTCCTGACAGTTTTCTTTGTTTTTTAACAAAACATTTTTGATTGAAATTTAAATTTTTTTTATAATTTTTATTTTTTTTTGTAATTTTACCAATTTTACAGGTTTTTTTATAAAAAAAATCTAGTATATTCACGAGAATTTCTTGTAAGTTTTATTGCTCCAAAAAAGTTGAACATGAAAATTTATAAACTTTCACAGAAAAAACAGATTGTTTTTTGTTGTTTTGTCCAATAAAAAAATATTTTACAACATAAAAAAAAAAAAATTTGGTCAATATGAAAGGTGATTAAGAGCTAAAACACCTCAATTCAACCGAGGAGTTGACCGCACCCCCTCAAAATTTAATGAAATTAAGTACTGATGTTTACTTTAACAAAAAAGAGATTTTGCCAATTTTTCAGGCTTCTGGTCATTCCAGTATTCGAGATATGGGGTCTTGAAAATTGGCAAAATCGTATATATTTGACAAAAGTGTTCTGAGATAAATAAAGATAACTCGAAAAGTAATTACAATACACGTCTCAGTCAGGTCGCAAATAATAGATAATAAGACAGTCTTTAAAATGGCATTCCCGAAGATTTTTTTTGAAAAAGGTCAAAGGTCATTGGTTTTAACCTTAATATTTGGAGAGCTATATCTCAAAAAACGATATTTTTAAAATTTTGGAAAAAATATATATGATTAAGAATCATCTATACTACGTAAGTTTAAATTTTCAGGATGGAGACTTCATTGGAAATTTTTATATTAATAGAAACGTTGTGACAGGAAAGAAAAAGCGGTGTAATTTCCCTTAAAAAAAAATATTTTTTTTTTGTCTTTGAAATTCTGGTACCAAAGTTCATTTTTCTGAATGTTTTTGACGTGCTGAGTCCAAATATGACCTTTGAACTCGCCTATCGCTATTACTTTTCAAGATATATGCACCTAAATTTTCAAAAATAACACAGCAATAGCATTTTAGCAATTTTCACATATTTATGTGCAGATATCTCGTAAACTAATAGCGAGAGGCCAGTTCAAAGGTCATATTTGGACTCAGCACGTCAAAAAGATTCAGAAAAATAAATTTTGGTACCAGAATTTCAAAGACAAAAAAAAAAAATTTTTTTCTAAGGGAAATTGCACCGCTTTTTCTTTCCTGTCACAACGTTTCTATTAATATAAAAAGTTCCAATGAAGTCTCCATCCTGAAAATTTAAACTTAAGTAGTATAGATGATTCTTAATCACATATATTTTTTCCAAAATTTTAAAAATATCGTTTTTTGAGATATAGCTCTCCAAAAATTAAGGTTAAAACCAATGACCTTTGACCTTTTTCAAAAAAAATCTTGGGGAACGCCATTTTAAAGGCTGTCTTATTACCTATTATTTGCGACCTGACTGAGACGTATATTGTAATTACTTTTCGAGTTATCTTTATTTATCTCAGAACACTTTTCTCAAATATATACGATTTTGCCAATTTTCAAGACCCCATATCTCGGAAAGAAAAAGTACCAGAAGTCCAAATTTTTGGCACTATGATTTTTTTGTAAGGGCCCAACAATATTCCAAGTTTCATCAAATTCGAAAGGGGTAAGGTCAAAAATTCTACTTTTTTCGGTTGAATTGGGGTGTTTTAACTCTTAAGTGAAAAACGAACTAGTTTCATTTTTTTCATTTTGGTTCAAAATTACGCCCTCTATTGGAAAAAAATAAAAAAAATTTAAATCAATTACGAAATACACCGATTCAATTACTTTAGTATTTGAAATTCCTCCGAGCACGAAAATTATAATATTGATTACTAAAGTAAGTGGTTCAATTATTCCCTATGGCTTTATTTGAAATTGAAATAACTACTTTTTAATTTCACTGGGAAACATTTCTTTTAGTGTCTGTCCTTACGATTTGGTCATTCAACCTCAGTTGCTTGGTAGTCAGTAGGTATGACCTTATACTCTGTTGAATACAAGTAATTGATGGATGGCTTTTCAAAATTAAGACGACATAATTTATCTCTATTGATGATCGATAGACCATATTAAATAAAAGTTTAAAGTTTTTCTTATTAGATAGATATATTTAAATAAATTAAGACACCAGAAAATTTGTTATGATCACGAAACTTATCACCCAAGAAGATAAGAAGTAACTTTTCTTAAATTTAATAACATTATAAATAAAATTTTAAAAATTTAACCCCATTTTATTCATTAAATTCTGTTTTGTTGATTTGGTTATCATTATAAAAAATATCCTTACTTTCTATCATAATTTAAAATCAATTCAATCTAAATCAATTTTAAGTTTTTTGTGTGTTGCGGTTGCTGAATGTGATTTTGTTTTCAAAACAAGGTTGTGAAAATCTTGTTAGATGGTTTTAGAGTTTTTAGTGTTTTTTTTTTTCTATTTATGTGCCTTGAATACTGTTTTCTTTTTTTGCTGTTATTTCAACTTTTTCTGACGATATATTTTATTATGATTGCCAAATCTTCTGGAACAATGAGCAGAATAGAGAAAAAAAAACAGTTAAGCAAAAAAATTTATATTCTGATAACAAAAAAATACAGATTCTGTTAAAAATAAACAAAAAATAAGTGAGACGAAAACAATATGATTAAAAAACTAGAATAACCCAGGAACATTTTTTGGAATAGATTCCTAATGCAATAGATTCTAGAATAGATTCTACGGTAATCACAACAAGATTTTCATGATGAAAGAATTTTTTCAACAAATGGTTATAGCAATCATGACAATTTCAAACTAAAGTCAACGATTCTGTTCTGGAATCGATTATTTTATTACGGAATATGTTGCTGGGATTTTGAAATTTATGTTTCAAAGTTAAAAAAAAAGTCTATATTCTTATTTCTTGAGACCCGGAAATTTTGTTTAACGTTGAAATGTAATAAATCTACATTTAAAGCAATAATAATCGATTACATGGCCTTATTTTAAACGTTTTGATTTTTCACTTTATCAATGCTTCTTCACATTATTTTGCTTTTCATGTAAAGGTAAACCTCGAGCTACGCGGAACTATTCTATAGACATTGTGATTTAACAAATTTACAAAATTTATAAAAACAATATAGCAAACGAAATTATGGCAGTTTACAAGAGAAGAAACTGAATTTTTTCCTATACCTCCAAAATAATTTTATTACATTTTAAGGTGTTAATCTAGGATGAGGTGTAACATTTGGCAAGATTAGAAAATTTAACCTGTTTTTATAATGGAATAAATTTAGTTTGCTTCTTTGAAACTTTCAATATTAATATATTTTCCTATTTGTATTCCACTTTTTTTTGTTTAAAAAAGAAAAACAAATAAATAACATAAATAAAACATAGATTGATTTGATTTCCTCTTGTAAATCAAACTTATTTCACACAAATTTCTTAAGACTATCGAAACTAGGTGGGGTCATTACACTCAAATTAAAAACCTGTTTCCAATTGGAAAAAAAAATATGTTAAAAACTTCCCCATTTCAAGCCAAATGAGAAATCTTCTACTTTTGCAGACGCGGTTTGCTAAATGTTTGTCTTGATAATCTTGGTCGAATCAGAAGGTTTTTGATTTTCGGATATCATTTGTTTGGGCCCACCCCTTTTTGTGGGCGTGAATACACAAAAATAATATTAGTAATAATAAAATGTTGTTTTTAAACTCCAAAAATTATGTTGAATAAATTCAAACATTTATCGCGAGGGGAATTGAGTCCCAAACGCTACCTACCGAACTCCCTCCTTTGCAAATAAAAACACTCCCTCTTTTTATACCCTCCACTTAGTGATAGAGGTTATGTACATATAAGTTTGTTATTTCGTTTGTAACTCATCGAAATATCGGTCTAGGTTCCCATAATGTATATGAGGCATTCCATCTCAAATGTCCCGCTACAGAAAAACATGTGTCCCGTAAATGTCTGAATAGGTTGATTGGATAGCCCTATATGGATCTAAGAAAACTGCGTTTTTTTGTTTTTCAATTTTCAAAAACTGGGCTTAGGAGGCGTGGTCAAATATTGGAAAAATTGTCAAATTTGTGGCGAGTTGCCTTTATTAAATATTTATCACATTAAAACGGAATGCACCACAATCTCAAAAATTTACATTCTTATGTAGATACAAAACTATGGATTAAATTTTTTTTTTTTTGAAAATTTTCAGAACCCCTTCGGAAATGTTAGATGCTTTTCCATCCACACAAATTTTAAATTTCATAACAATTTTGTAATTTGCTTGTATTTTCTTGTTTTAACGTTGCGAATGAGTAATATTAATTGCATAAATATTACTCATACGCTCTGTTAAAACAAGAAAATACAAGTAAATTACTAAATTGTTATGAAATTTAAAATTCAAATGCGATTTTCTCGAAAAAAAAACGAAAAACGCGTTTCTGATTTTTTTGCGTGGATGGACAAACATAAACATCTAAACTTTAAAAAAAAAAATTAAAAAAAAGTGGCCGAATTATTAATAAATTGACTTTTTTAAAAAATATAAAATTTAAGAACTGAGTCTGAAAATTTTCCAAAAAAAAAAAAAATTTAATCGATAGCACATAGAAAACTACATTTATTTTTCCAATGTTTGACCATGCCTCCTAAGCCTAGTTTTTGAAAAATTGAAAAACGAAAAACCAAATTTTCTAAGTTCCATATAGGGCTATCCATACAACCTATTCAGAAGTTTACGGTAAACATGTTTTTTTCTCGCTGGACAATTGGTGTGAAATGCCTCATATATATTATTCATTCTAGCGATGTCCGTCTGTCTGTCCGTCTGTGGAAATGGTGCTGACGACCAAAGTATTAAACATATAAGACTTAGCATATTAACTTGTTGTAAGCAATTTGGTATTGCATTTGAGCAAAATCGGTTCAGCGGTTCAAAAGTTATGAAAGAAAATAATATGTAAGGACAGCTCGAAAATTTTGGTACTTTCAACATAACCTTAAAATACAAAATGCCTTAATTCGGCTACTGGTTGACACATGTGAACAGAATTGA
Source organism: Pegoplata infirma (assembly GCA_963921195.1). Lineage (NCBI taxonomy): Eukaryota > Metazoa > Arthropoda > Insecta > Diptera > Anthomyiidae > Pegoplata > Pegoplata infirma. Next base: position 17,139,709 of record OY992537.1, on the reverse strand, counting down.
TCTACGAATTGTATTTAAACAAGTACAAACATATTTTTTTACAAAAAAAAAAAAATCGCCGAATTTTTTTTTTCACCAAATTTTTTTTTGCGGATTTTCTATTTTGTTTCAAATTTTTTTTTTTTTAATAAACTTGTTTGACATTGGGGATGGTGTCAACACATCCACCAAAGTCGAATTTAACTTGCTTCCTTTTTTTTTTTTTTAAAAAAAAAAATTTGCAGTTTTCAAATCATTATATCAGTTTTACTGCTTGAATGATGCGTTCTAGAAAGGACAATACCGCCTCCATTAGTTTTTACCCTTTTATAATCTTTTCCAAATAAAAGTACACACATATTTTTTCACCAACATTTTTTTTTGCGGATTTTCCATTTTGTTTCAAAAAAATTTTTTTTAATAAACTTGTTTGACATTGGGGAGGGTGTCAATACATCCACCAACTTTTTTATTTGTTTTTTTTTTATTTTTTGAAAAAAAAAAATTGAAGTTTTCAAATCTTTGTATCAGTTTTACTGCTTTAATGATGCGTCCTAGAAAGGTCAATACTAAGCCCGCCTCCATTAGTTTTTACACTTTTATAAATTTTTCCAAATAAACTTACACTATGTCTCCAATTCCTAAGGGGCTCCCATTCAAAATGACTTTTCTTAATATTTGCTCAAAAATTCCGATCTCATCGACATTTTTTTAGAAGCGGGATTAAAGCTATGATTGTAACTCTGTTTTTTTCTGAGTTGTAGGGTGAATTTAGTAACTTTCTAGAGAATGTGAAAGCAAATACTTTTGTGGAACATAAAAAAATGTTGCCATAAAATATTTCTTAATATTTTTTGGTGTGCCCAAAACTTAACACAAAAAAAAAACTCAAAATTAGACACATTAAAAAATACAATCAAAAACTTCCAAAAAATGTTTGTGTTTCAAAAAGTTTTTTTGAAACTTGGAAAATTTTTAAAAAATTGTCAAAAAAAAAATTTAAAATAATTTTTTATGATAACCCAGTTGGAAAATGTGTCACGTAGGAAATTTCCACAGTGATTCCTTGAGGAAATGACAAATTATAGGTAATCCTTGATGACATGTCCTAACATTGCCAGCACAGAATATTTGCTTTAAGAGTGTGGACAATTCCTCTAAGACTTTTAGACGGAAATGTCTTCAGAATAGCAGTATAATAAATTAGAATTTTAAATCTGGCAACTCTTTAATTTCCAAGAAAAAGATGGCAATACTATCGATTTGTTTACAATGAATTCAAAATCTAACAAGTAGAATAAAAGAAATAAATAGACAAACAATTTTCAAAATAATGTTTGGTACAAGTAGTTAGGTGTGGGACTAATAAACTGGAGGTTCCAGGTTCAAATCCAGTAGGGACTAAATAACGCGAAAATTTTTTTTCTAAATATGAGAAAGATAATTAATAAAGGAAAATGGATAAAAGTAAAAACTAAAGGAAATACGAAAATTTTTTGTATTTTCCCATGACCTACGTCAGACATTTCCCCAAAGACATGTCCCCAGAATGTCAGACCTGACCACTGCCAAATTTGTGAGAGGACATTTTGAAAATTTGAATGAAACTGTCCTCAACCCAGTACATAGAGATGTCTTGTGGATGCCAGCAGTGACTCTGGCATATCACCGCTCCGTCACTGAGGATGGCTCGAGGACGTTGCCAACTGGGAACCTTAACAACAAAACTTAAAAAAAAATTGTGTTAGGGTTACGAAAATTTTTCGAACAAGTGTTTTTGATAAGGAAATTGAAGTGCATAATAAAGTCTAAAGATTTAAAAACATATATTCAATACATACGACTACCTTGCAATAAAGACACCTTAATAAAAAAGTTTTCATCATCATTTTGTTTAAAATAAAATTTACATGAAATAACCTTAAATAGAAGCTAGGCAAAATATTAAAGTGGGCAGTAAAAGTTTCGATTGGGAATAAAATTTGGAAAAAAAAAATTGCGAAAAATTAAAAACTTTTGAAAATTTTGCAAAATTGATGGAACAGTTTTGATTTATCAAGACCGAAAATTGCATTTTCATTTGCTTAAATACATATATTTTGTTTACAAAATATTTAGCATGACCAAATTAAACTGCTATCTTTGTTGATTTTTCTGTTAGTACAGATCGAGCACGGGCTCTAATTCTATTTGTTATAAGGGTTTGAGTTGAAAAATGTAGAAGAAAAATTTAATTTCTAAAAGCTATAGACATTTCTGGTATTCCTATACCGGTTTCGGACAGTTCCAGTTAACTGTCTTCATCAGTAGGATTTAAATGCCAGTTTGTTTTTGTTAATGGTAATTGTTTTTCTAATATGTGAATTTTATTAATATCAATGCCCAGTCCAGAATCGAACCAATATTTTCTATTGGTCTATAACACCGTCCGACAGCCAATATTAAACATGAAACGGATGATATACGTCTGAATGTAGAGATAAAATGGAGTAAAACTGCGTTTACAGTTTTTCATTTCGTGATCCTGTTTTTTTTAAAGGACTTCAAATTTTTAAAGGATGCAATTTTGGAAAATATTTTTTTAAATATTTGTACTTGTCTTATAATGGCACTATTGATTGCAAATAAAAGAGGAGAATCTTCGCTAATTTTCCATTTTTTTTATACTGCCATATCAGGAAAAAAAGGATGTAAATAATGTCTAGGGATGAGATTTCCATGCAAATGCATGTTTTTTGTCGATGATCTAAAAACGATGTCTACCAATTATCTTTCCGAATCAAGAAATTTGCATTAAAATGGCATCGATTTGTTTTTGCATATTTTTGCATATTTTGGTAAAAATGCATATTTTTGCATATTTTGGTAAAAATGCATATTCTTGCATATTTTGATTTTGAATGCATATTTCTAACTCTTAAGTGCATATTTTTGCATATTTTGGCATAAATTAACAAATACACATATTAAAATTTATTTTTCCAAAAACGATTTAAAATTTCCAAAATTTATTTTGAAAATAAGAAATAGTATTTTTTTCTTTCAAATTTTTTTTATAGATTTTCTTAATTTCTAAAAAATCTTTAAAAGTTACTTTCTAAACACGGAGCTATTTTTTGATTTTTAAGAAGTTTTTCCTATGAAAACATGATTTTTAATGTACACATTTTATTTTTTAGTGCATATTTTTAATTTCTTAGCGCATATTTTAAGCGCATATTTTCGATTTTTTAGTGCATGAAAATCTCATCCCTAATAAAGTCCTTTAAAAAATTTATCAACATATTACACATATTATACGGTAATTCTCTTCTTTAATTTTCCTTCACTAGTTGCATCCTAGGGCAACTACAAATATGAAAAAAATATTTTACAAAAGTTAACCCTCTAATAATTCGTAGTCCATTTAAAATGAAAAAGGATCACGAAATAAAAAAAACTGTAAATTCAGTTCTACTACACATAATCTCTAGTTTCACACGTATCCTATCCACTCCGTGTTTAACTGTTTTTTTTTTCTTTTTGTCGGACGGTGTAATTTGATAATTCTATTTTTCTTTTCATGCTTATTTGTTGTATGTAGGTCTAAAATTTTTTTCAATTTGCTCCTGTTTCGTATCAATTTGTAACATATCAGTCCACCCTAATTTATATGCACAATGACTTACCACTTTTATCTGGTGGTAATATATTAGGTTGCTATATATTACAATTCATGTATGTATTTTGAAAATGTATTGGAGTAGAAGAGCATTTTCCATACACACACATTCTTATTGAAATTTTTCATTTTGTAATGGAGGATGTGTGAATCTGTGTGTGTGTGTCTGATATGGTGTGATATTTCATATTATTAATTCTATATAGTTTTTAATGGAAAAAACGTGTATATTAGGCCAGATCGATTGTAACATTTTTATTGATTTCGAATATATTGGATGTTCAAATGATTTTTGTAAAGGTTTTAGCTTAATCGGACTAAGCCCCAGCTAACGCTATGTATTTGGAAAATTGTGTGGTTAAAAAAATTACACATTTAAAAATATGGACTTTCAAAAGATTGCTTGATTGCGCTTGTCAAAACAACTAGTTTTTATTTTTACATTCGTTCCTACCTGTTTTTGAGAATCGAAAAAGTGTAAAATCGATCAGGCCTAATGTATGTATACAGTATATTATATCACAACTTGACTATATTTGGTACATTTGCATCAAATATCAAAGTTATGTCTTGCTAGGTATTACTGTATTATAATGGTTATTCAGCTGTTTCTGAGTGTGGTTAGAAAAGTTTTAGTTTAAAACATTATTTGCATGATATTTTATTCATACATCTTTACATATCGTTTGAAAGGGGTATAACATTAAATTTATTTTGCAATGATCAATATTTATCAATTTGATATAGTCATATAAAACATAGAAATCTATCGAAAAAAACTATAAAAGTTTATCAATGAAAATTTTACAATTAAAGATTTCAGTAAAAATTTAAGTGTTACCAGAGATTTGTTTATGTTTTATGGGGTTATCAGTGCGTATGATGAATATTGTGGTATAAGATTTATAATATTACTCATACGACACAGTGTTTTAATGAAGAAATAATAATAGAGTGCTTCGTTTTCAACATTTCCCTCCGATGAAATTAACATGCCTATTCACAGTTATGACTGGTTATGACTAATTTTATTTTTTTTATACCCTCCACTCTAGTGATAGAGGGTATATATAAGTTTGTCATTCCGTTTGTAACACATCGAAATATTGGTCTAGGACCCAATAAAGTATATATATTCATGATCCTTGATCGATTTTAAGTCGATCTAGCGATGTCCGTCCGTCCGTCCGTCCGTCCGTCCGTCCGTCCGTCTGTCTGTCTGTCTGTCTGTCCGTTGAAAACACGCTAACTTTTGAAAGACTTTACGGAGGCTCCTGAAGTTTGACATATATGTTTTCCATTTACCGGGTCAGGTTGGTATTGCAATCCAGCGAAATCGGTCCAGTGGTTCAAAAGTTATGAGCAAAATAGTAAATTTCGGCAAGAGTATTTTTCGAATTTACAAGATTAAAACCACTATAACTTTCGAAAGACAATTCTGAGGGGGCTGAAGCTTAGCATATATATTTGCCGTTTTTCGAGGCTGTTTGGTTTTGAATTTCAGCAAAATCGGTTCAGTGGTTCAAAAGTTATAAGCAAAGCAGTGAATTTCAGATTTGTTTCACCTTAAACTGTTGAAAACTCGTTAAACAAGTTTTATAAGCATGGTGCAAACCAGTTTTGTAAAACTTGTTGTTGTTTGTTTTCTTGTCGTGGGGTGCAGTTTAGTTGTTAGACAAGTAAATATTTGTTATTGTTTTGTTATTGTGAGTGTTACTGTATGTAACGGGAAAAAATCAAATAAAGTATGTGTATGATTGAATGTTAATTTGTTTTTGGTTTTTAAAGAAGAAGATGGTAATATAAAAAGAAGAAAATATGTGAAATAGTTTTTTTTTGTATTACATTATAGGTATAAAACAACAAAAATATTTTACAAAGTAATTTGTTACTCAAAGAAATTGTACACTAAAAAAGTATTTACACTCAAAAAAAAAAATGTTACACTCAAAAAAAAATGTACACATTATTATTTTTTTTTTGTTTAATGAAATGGCAGACTCAAAAAAATGTTGACAGTCAAAAAAATTTTACACTCAAAAAAATTTGATTGATTAAAAGAAAGTTTGACTCAAAATAATATATATATTTATAATAAAAAATTTGTAATGCAATTTTTTAAATTTTTTTTAGAAAATTACTATCAGATAACATTGTGGAGGGTATTCATAGATTCGACCAAGTCGAATTTAATTTTTCTACTTGTTTAACTTCAAATTCCCTGTGTTTGTTATAAACACATTCATAAAAAGTCTTAAAATTCAAAATTATTTGTCAATTTAGAGAATTTTTTTAAAGTTTTGAAACAAAATTTGAATTTTTTTATGATTGTTTACAACAACCACGTTAAAATTGACTTATGATTGAGTTGTGACTATTTTAAATGAATCGGCCCCTAAATTTCTTTTTGACATAAATTAATTACTCCTGAAAGCATACGTTTAATTATTTTTCAAAAAGTCATTCCCCTATTTAACACTCACGTTACAGTTAAGTTGCAAAAGTTTTGCTATAATCTATTACAAAATGCTAGACTTAAATCTGTATACCTTTGCAATATGCTGATTAAATTTATAACTTAAGTATGAATAACTATCAGGTATCTTTGTAAAGTATAATGATTTCTAATAATACAAACTTTTAGCTGTTTAAATTAGTTTTTGACAAACACATTTTATTAGTTTTGCAAAAATAACTTAAAGTATTACGCGAAAAAAGTTGTTAAGGAAACAATTTAATAAGAGTTAATTGTTTTCTTAATACCTAAAATATCAATGTTAAAACAATGAAAATTTAAAATGAATTGTAAATATAAATTCACCTTAATTTCTACTAAAATTAACGTAAGTTTAAACATAATCAGCCTTACCATAGAAAAATAAAATGAATTTAAAAGCGACTTTTAATTTTATTTTCATACAAATTGCTTTTGAAATCGACTTTCAAGAAATGTATAGAAAATTTAAAATTAAATATTCTGAGGATGTTTATTCTGGCTCGAGGTCATTATTTTCTTTACTAATTAAAACCATGATATTCTCATAGCATAATTTTCAAGAAAATTATTTTTTGTTTTAAATTTATTTATGTTGGTCATTTTTTCAAGACTTAATCGACACGTGTTTCAGAATTTTTCAGATTCCATTGTCAAGATAATTTGGCAAAAATTGAGCCGATTATGTATTAATATTTTAGTTTGTGCACAAACGATTTGTCATTAGACTCGCTTGCTACTTTGTAGTAATTCGTTTCTATTTTTGATAAATAATCTTGACAATGGAATCTGACAAATTCCGAAACACGTGTCGATTAAGTCTTGAAAAATTACCATCATAAATAAATTTAAAACAAAAAAAAATAATAATAATTTTCTTGAAAATTATGCTATGAGAATATCATGGTTTTAATTAGTAAAGAAAATAATGACCTCGAGCCAGAATAAACATCCTCAAAAGATATTTTACTTTGTTTTTAATCCGCAAAAAAAAAAAATTAAAAATAGGTAATAATACGACAACCGAAACAAAACCGATATAATACCAGTTAAAATCCGAATAAAGGTAACGGTTTTATATCGGTAACGGTATTCAAAATTATTTATTTCGGTATTGGTAACGGTAGTCAATATTAAAGTTTTTAATCGGTAACGGTATTGAAAGGGTAACGGTAGCCAACACTGATGGATACTTAAACATTTTTCCAATAGAAAAAGTCTCAACTTTCCTATATACATTTTTTGTTGTGAGATATTTTTCCTGTAGAAAAAATTTAAGACTCTGAGACATTTTTCCTAAAAAAAGTTTAAGATTCAGAGACATTTTTCCTTTAGGAAAATCATCAGATTCTAAGACATTTCCTCTAGAATGTATCAGATTCTTATACATTTTTTCTTTAGAAAACGTATCAGATTCGAAGACATTTTTCCTACATACAAAGTTTCAAATTCTGAAATATTTTTCCTATGTAAAAAGTCTCAGATTCTGAGTCAATTTTCCTGTAGAAAAAGTCTTAGGTTCTGAGAAATTTTTCAGGTTCTGAGACTCTTTTCAGGTTCTGAGACATTTTTCTTTAGAAAAAGTCTTACATTCTAAGACGCTTTAACTATAGAAAAACCCTGAGATTTTGAAACATTATTCCTATAGAAAACGTCTCAGATTCTGACACAGTTTTCCTAAAGAAAAACTGTGAAATACATTTCCTATAGAAAAAGGCACAGGGTCTGAGACATTTTTCAAATTCTGAGACGTTTTTCCTGTAGAAAAAGTCTCACATTCTGAGTCGTTTTTTCTAAAGAAAAAGTCTGAGATTCTGAGATATTATTCCTATTGAAAAAGTCTCAGATTCTGAGACATTTTTAATAATTAAAAATCTCAGATTCTGAGATTTTTTCCTGTAGAAAAGTCTCAAATTCTAAGAAATTTTTCCTATAGATAAAGTCTCAGATTCAGAAACATTTTTCCTATAAAAAAAGTCTCAAACTCTGAGACATTTTTCATATAAAAAAAGTATCAGATTCTGAGACATTATTCTTATAGAACAAGTCTCAGATTCTGAGACATTTTTCATAAAGAAAAGGTCTCGAATTCTGACACAATTTTTCTACAAATAAAGTCTGAAAGTCTGAGATTCTGAGACATTTTTCCTACTCAAAAAGTCTCAGATTCTGTCACGGTTTTCCTAAAGAAAATGTGTCAGTTTCTGATACATTTTTCCTAGGGAAAAAGCTTCAGGTTATTGCTCTTAAGGATGCCGAACTCATTTGGTCTTTCAATGAATCTTATTGTATTCCGGTACTTATCATGTGAAAAAAAAAACTTGATAAGAATGCAATGTTACTTTATTCACATGATTAGGTTAGGTTAGGTTGTAAGTGGCTGCTGACGTTTTACGTCAACACACGTAGACTCTGAGGTCCATTGTGATACCACGGGACCGTAATAGGTTTCCCTACTAGTCCCTGTCGTTAAACCAGTTTGAGCTTCTTATAAAATACCTTAGATGTTGAATTTTGACATCCAACAAATCAGAAAGATCGTACAGCTCCCTAGATCCCAGTGAAACAAGTCTCTGACCAGAAAGTGCCGGGCAATGGCAAATAAAGTGTTCGATAGTTTCCAACTCCTCTTCATCCATGCAACTTCGGCAAAAGTCATTCGACGGCACATTTAACCGCTCTGCATGCTTCCCTATAAGACAGTGTCCGGTAATTATAGAAACCACCGTCGAAATCTCCCCTCTTGGAAGCGATATCAGCTCACTTGTGCGCCCCTGATTAAGAGAAGGCCAAATCAGTCGTGTTGTCTCACACGTCCATCCATTTTCCCATCTTTGATTAGTCTCCGTCGCAGAACAAAGCCGTAGGTTTTGCATGCAAGTTTCTAGAGGCATACAAACACATTCCAATTCTGATGGAACCTGTAAGGTAGTTCCTAGTCTTGCAAGCTCATCGGCTTTGCAATTCCCTGGAATGTCTCTGTGCCCTGGGACCCATATGAGTCGTATGTTAAACTGCTTGGCCATCTCATTTAAAGACGTGCGGCAGTTAAGGGCAGATCTTGTTTTCAGAAACATTGAATCCAGGGACTTGACCGCGGCTTGACTGTCAGTGTAGATGTTGACTGCGGTTGTAGACAAGACATTGCAGCTCAACCAGTCAGCCACTTCTTTTATTGCCAGCATCTCTGCCTGGTAAACACTGCAATGATCTGTCAATCTACGAGCCAGGCTCACATGATTACAATTATTCTCCTGGTCACAAATCCGGTTTCCAAACATTTCCACTGAATCAAAAATGTTGTCAAATGACATATTTGACAACTCATAGCGGATGAAATTATTCAAATTAGACAAGAGTACAGCTCAAGTATTGCCCTTTAAGATGCATTCCTCATTTGATCAGTCGCTTAACCGTTGCAACACTAATTGTCTTTTAATAAGGTATTTATTTGATTCTGGGGGAATAAGACATCATTGAAAGGCAATTGGTGCCCAAGGGTTAAGGCGACTGACAAAATAGTTCTGCATCTTAAAGAGTGATGTTTAAGCTTTACTCTTGACTTTTTTTAAGTCGCCTTTACATCAGGTTCAGCCGCTACGAGTTTCCAAAAACGCCGAAAATGGCGATTTTTTGGAACGTTGTCCTCAATTTTCTCAAAAACCTGATGTGATAAAAAAGTTTTTGTAATCAGGTGTATTAGATTGCGTCCCAGTCGCAATTTTGATATTGAGTAGTGTTATTTTTATTTATTTTGGCATGCTGAACACGAATATTAGAAAATTTTTAAATTGGTCAAGCGGTTTCTGAGATATTGCCTTTTGAAAAAAATTTGAAGAATGTTGAAGAAATCAATTCTTATGAAAGTTTGTCTCAAGCCCTATGAAAGGTTCATGGAAAAAAATTGGATTCTTTCTTAATTTTTTGACCATAGGAAAAACCAGAAATGTTTTTAAAATTTCAAATAGCGATATTTCAAAACACGTTCGACCGATTTTAATTTTATTTTTATATTTGTGATCCGCGCATCACAGTTAGTAAATATCGCAAGAACTATTTTTTTTTAAATTTTCGGAAATCCAAAATTTGGTCGCCGGGTGCCACGGGTCAATTTAATCCGATTGGCCTCTAATTGTTAACACATAATTTTTAGGTCTAGATTTTTGCCCAGACAATTTCGAAAATCAAAAGTTAAAGATCAAATGCCACTCTAAACATACTGCCAAATAACGTCTGAGCACTTTGGTAGGCAAATTTTAAAAAAAACAAAACTATTTTTTTTTTATATAAGTAAACTATGATTTTATTGTAGTTAATAATTAAGTGGGAAATATTTTATTTTTTTCTAATTTAAATACACACATTGAAAGAATTTCGGTCATAACGACTAGTAAAACGTACACTGAATGTATAAAATAGGATAAATAGCAACCAGAACCTATGAGAAAGTTCATGGAATTATTATTAATTCATAGAATATGTGAAAACTTGTTCATACAGATAATGATTTGTGTTCAGCTTTTAATGATAGAAATTCATTAATTTAATGAATTTAATCATTTAGGTAACCAATTTTTTATGAATAGCTATGTTAAGAAAATATTCATACATTTAATGAAACCATTTTTCTTTTATAAAATTTTTATGAAATATATAAATTTTGTTGTGATTTTTATGAAAAATTTCATACAATCTATACATTCATAAAAAAAAAAATATTGGTTTTATGAAATTTTAGTCTTTTTCATTATTTTTATGAAATTTTTCATAGTAAATATAAACGTTTTCAGATACTCACTGTTAAATTTTGTTTTTATTAAATTTTTTATAAAAATACAACAACTACTAGTAATTAAAACAAAATGAAATGAAAAAATTTAGTTATTAACACAAAAATTTAAATTCATTAATTCTATAAAGTTTTTATTAATCAAAATCTTAAAAAAAGTTCTACGAAATATGAAAATTCATTCAACCAATGAATTGTTTCATAGATTTTATGAATTTAGTTTTATGAAATTTGTTCGTAGATATTATGGAGAATAATTCTTTTAGTGCAAAAACAGCAAATTAGTCGGCTATCTCAATCAAATATTATTTATCACTAGGGATGAGATTTTCATGCACTAAAAAATCGAAAATATGCGCTTAAAATATGCGCTAAAAAATTCAAAATATGCGCTAAAAAACCTAAAAATATGCACTAAAAAATTAAAATGTGTTCAATAAAAATCTTGTTTTCATAGGAAAAACTTCTTAAAAAGTTAAAAATAACGCCGTGTTTCAATAGTATCATTTAAAACTTTATATAAGAATTTTTTTTTAGAAATTAAGAATATCTATAAAAAAAAAATTAAAAAGAAAAAAATATTTTTTTTTTATTTTCAAAATAAATTTTTAAAATTTAAGGTAGTTTTTGAAAAAAAAAATTAATTATGTGTTTTTGCTAATTTAAGCCAAAATATGCAAAAATAAGCACTTAAAATTTGGAAATATGCACAAAATATGCATTTTAAACCAAAATATGCAAAAATATGCATTTTCACCAAAATATGCAAAAATATGCAAAAACAAATCGATGCCATTTTAACACAAATTTCTTGATTTGAAAAGATAATTGGTCCATATCATTTTTAGACTATCGACAAAAAACATGCATTTGCATGGAAATCTCATCCCTATTTATCACTATGTAAATGGTAAAATAAAAATAATTAATACATTTATCATTATAACTAATATAAACGTTAGCCAAATTGGAATACGCTTCATCACCGTTATTTCTCGATCATATAACACTTTTACTTGGCTTAAAAAATTCCAATCAGTTTCTTTACCAAATTCCCAATACACTTCTAAGCAAAAGCAACCAACGGAGAGTATAACAGCACAAATAAAAAACATAATTAATATTTTAAGATCCTCCAATTTCACAGCTTTAAGATTTGCTTTTGCACTTGTATCTAATAACTCCATGCGTTTCATTTGTAAAGCTTCCAAAAATGCTACTGCCGTGTTCCAATGTTTAATTAAACCAGCTTGAGTGGCTTGACCAATCATAATATTCATGGCTTCCTCGTAGGGAGAATTTTGTTGAACTGCCCAGGCTAAAGGATACATTTTAAGAAAACAAATATCTGAAAATCGAAAGTGAGGTTTAGAATAAATTTTTTGTTGTTCCTCATATAAAGACCACTGAGATAAGGCTACTGGGTATATGAAACGAGAATCATAATTATCACGTAATGAAAAAAATTCTGCATTAGAAGTAAAAAGTTTTGTTATATGTTTTAAAGCACCGGCAGGACTATTTGCTTGTAAGGTAGCATATTCTTGATCAAATACAGCAATTTTTAAAGCAGAATTTTCAATATCCTTAAAGGTATTAATAAAATTTTCCAAAGGTGGACTAGCATTAAAAGCTTGTAAATAGGTAACATAGGAGGTATTAAATATAACACCAGCTATACAAATTATTAAATAAATGAAACTTCGAACTCCCGCAAAGGTAGATTCCATTTTAAAAGATTGCCCTAAAAGGCCATTGAGGAGGTAAATATCGATTATAGATTCTTTGTAGGAAATACTTTGACCTTCAACATAATTATTAAAGGTTAAAATTAAAGAACATATTATTAAAGTTGTTACAATTAGAGTTAGCGTTTTTAAATCATATATTTTGATATAAAATTTAAATGTTGGTATTGGTTTTTCCACGGGCACCATTAAACACCAATTTAAATAATCAATAATTTCCGTATAAACCACATCACTTTTAAAGAAACTATACGCCAGAGAGGCGGACATATGGTAGGTATTATTTGCTACAAACTTTTCCAAATTTCTACTAAAATTTATAGTTTCATTGTCCAAATTATCAAAATTGGGAAATACTAAAGTAGCATTATGCTTTTTAGCAAATTCCATTAATAGATGTCCACTTACACCTCCCAGGATGTTAACATCATTTTCTTTTCTTAAAACGTAAATGTAATTATTCACTTTTGAAAATATATAACGTAAAGGATGGGCTTGCATATTTTTAACATGATTTGGATAAAAGTTGGTGTTATTTTCTATTATTTTGACTTTTTTCATCTCAAAGTTTGGATATATTTGAGGTTGATAGAATTCATTTAAATTTTTAATCACCACCACATTTATGGCATAATTTTCTATACAAAATTTTAAAATATTTTCAATATAAATTACTTCGATTGTCTCCTTAACCATTATCAGCAATCTAGTTAAAACATTTTTCCTTAGCGACTTCCAAAGTATTTTCAGCATTTCTTTGTCTTCTAAATAAATTCCATTTAAATAAACTATCGCCATATATTTCAGATTAAACTTTTGCCATAAATCATATGTATGATTTCCTTTAAAATTCAATATTGCTATATTATTTTCTTCAGCAAAATATTTCATTAACATATCGGCAGTATAATTATTATTTTCACCATCCTCCATTTGATCATGTCTTGTATAGATTATTGTATGATAATACTCTTCTAACTTTATCCATTTCGTTATTTCTGTAAGTTTAAAACTTAATTCTTTTTCATATGTTAGAAATTTTAAAAATCCGATTAATACTAAAGTTGATGTTGCGTTAGCTACCATGATGTGACTACTTTGTTTGATAAGACTGTTTTTAATATTAGCGAATGCCATCATTTATATATTTTTAATATTTTCTATCCCATATTAATTCAATAATTGCTGTGTTTTTTAAAAATTTGGATTTATTATGTATATTTTTTATATTTATAAGAGAGTTGAAATTGTTTTACTACATGCTAGATTCACAGACGTTTTAATCCTATTTATGATTGATGATTTTTTTCACCCATTTTTATATGAATCTTAAGTCAAGTAATCAAAAATCCATTATTATTGTGTTTTGGATTTAATAAAACCATTTCTTAGTACGTTCTTCTTGATTTTATTAAAAAACACAGCTATTAATTATTTATGAATATAAAGTGTATTCAAATTATATTAACTATTTGTTAAATATAGTAATCCATTTTTTTAGCATAATTGAGAATGAGTGCATCGACACTTCGCATTAAATGACTTGATATTATACAAATATTATTTGTTCTGTGTATGTTAACAAGGCAATATGTACCCAGGCAGAAAAATACGGACGGGAGAGCGCTGGCAAAGTATCTTTTATGGTCGCTTCTGTGCTGGGATAGAATCACAGTTTAGTACTCTCCCAGCGTCCAAAATAATAACCACGGTAAACGGTATGCCGTTGCTATTTTAAAGCGCTTTGAAAGCGCATTAAAACAAACAATATGATACTATTAAAGCACTTTTAGAATAAAAACAAGTAGACAAATTAAATTCGACTTTGCTGAATCTATAGGATAGTACATTTTTTAAAGTGAAAAAATTAACAATTTTGATTATCAATATTTTATTTTGAGTAAAAAACTTTTTTTTTTGTCATTTAAAAAAAAAATAATATTAATTTTTTTTTGAGTGTAAAACTTTTTTTGAGTGTAATGTTTTTGTTTTACTGTAAAAATATTTCTGAGTGAATGCACGTAAGTATGTACACAAAATATTGTCATTTTTGTAAAAAAAAAAATTTTTTGAGTGTAAAATTTTTTTTGAGTGTAACATTTTTTTTTGAGGGTAAAATTGTTTTCGAGTTTAATTTTTAAGTTACCAATGCTTTTCCAACTAAACAAGTTTAAAAAGCATTGCTTTGAAACTAAACAAGTTTGAAAAGCATTGTTAAAATACCACCAATGCTTTTAAAACTTGTTTAACACGTGGAATTTGTTAAAATACCACCAATGCTTTTAAAACTTGTTTAACACGTGGAATTTAAGATGAAACCAATCTGAAATTCAGGGCTTTGCTTATAACTTTTGAACCACTGCACAGATTGAGCTCAAATTCAATACCAAACAGACCTGGGGAAAGGCAAAGATACATGCCAAGTTTCAGCAGTCTCATTATTTTCGGAAGTTGTCGTGTATTTATCTCGTAAATTCGCGAAAAACCCTTGCCGAAATTTACTCTTTTGCTTATAACTTTTGAACCACTACACCGATTTGGCTTGATTGCAATACCAACCTGACCAGGTAAATGGCCAACATATATGCCAAACTTCAGTAGCCTCTGTAAAGTCTTTCAAAAGTTAGCGTGTTTTCTACGGACGGACAGACAGACGGACGGACGAACATCGCTAGATCGACTTAAAATCGATCGAGGATCATAAATATCTGTACTTTATGGGGTCCTAGATCAATATTTCGATGTGTTAAATTGCCGAAGTCCCGAAGACACAAATTTTTTTGTTGCTTATTGAATAAATAAATTCATTAAATTTGGATAAAAAATTGATTTGTAATTTATTAAGATAAACATTTTGCAAGTCCCAGACACAATTTTGTTTGGCTTTATTTTGTACCCGAAATAATGGAAACCTTTAAGTATACTGATCGACTAAAATCACTTTTCGAGTTTAATTAGCGGCGTCATTCCGTCCATATAAAAGGTGTTAACACGATACATGTCGCAATTATCAATGTATTTGTCTAAATTTGAAACTTAAGCTTCTTTTGGCCAAGGACGAAACCTATTGAAATTGGAAAATTTCGGTATATGCTTATAACTAGCCCAAATAGAAACGTCCCCTTTAAGTTTGGGTTAAATGCCTGTAGTATAATTGGTAGTCTTAAAAAAATTTAACAGATAAACGTTTTTTGTATTCACAAATCATCGTTCCAAATGTCTAAGGAATCACACCGGTTTAACATGCCCATACAAACGACCTTTCCGATATTCACATTTCTAAAAATGTTAAATATTGGATTAAAATTTTGCAAATTTGATTATGTTCGACCATTAGGTATTAGCATCACCCTCCGATCTTTATGGAATTGTTTTTTTATTTTGTCGAGCAGGAAAAATAAAGGAACACATACTTTTTTAAGTGGCCCAAATTCATGTTTAGGAGGTGCAAATGAGACAAAAGAAGCGGTTATTTTTTAGTTTTTATACCTTCCAACCACAGCTGTGGTATGGGGGCATACTCACTTTGTCATTACGTGTGTAACACATCGAAATATCGGGCGGGAGCTCATAAAGTACATACATAATTGATACACGATCGATTTCTAGGTATGTACGTTCGTCTGTCTTTGGAAAGCACTATGCAGTCCAAACTAAAAGAGATAGTCTACTGAAGTTTGGCAAAAAATATGTCTTAAATATGTTCTAAGGCTGGTTAAGTTCGGAAATCGGATCAGAGGAAAAATAGTTCCCACTTTCTTCATTTTTTTTTTAATTTTTGTAAAACGATTAAAACCTAGAAAAGGCTTTGTTTTTTCTCAAGTTTGTGATAGGTCATTGTATTAAGGACCGGTCACTTATCCTGCAGGTCAGCGACGTATCCAGGAATTTGAAAAGGGGGGGGCCCAACTCAAAAAATTTTTTTAATCAGAACCAAATAATATGATATTCTAGGACTACCCCCCCCCCCCCTGATGATGCACCGTTGATGTACAACATATTCCTCAGAATTTTTGAATTTTTCTAGCGGACTCATCAAAATTTAAAACATCTCAGAATCTGCACGTCAAAAACACTTACACACTTATTACCCAAATTTTTGGTAAAAATACAATTTATCAATTTTTTTGAACAAAAACTTGGTTAAATTATGCAAAAGTCTTAGTGAGTTGTATTTTTACCAAAAACTTAGTTAAGTAACGCAAAAGTCTTGGTCTTGAGCAAAAACTGTAAGTTTGTTTGCGTTTGAGT
Source organism: Pegoplata infirma (assembly GCA_963921195.1). Classification (NCBI taxonomy): domain Eukaryota; kingdom Metazoa; phylum Arthropoda; class Insecta; order Diptera; family Anthomyiidae; genus Pegoplata; species Pegoplata infirma. The sequence goes on along the minus strand of OY992537.1, from coordinate 17,122,787 downwards.
ACTTCTTTATAAAAAACTATCTTAGAATTTGAGAAATTTTCTATAGTAAAAACTCCCTTTGAATCTAATTTTTTTTTTTTGTAGAAAAAAATGTATCAAATTCTGAGAAGTTTGCTATTTTTTTTTTAATATATATTTGCGATAAGCAGGAAAGTAAAAATATGCAGTATCATGTTTTTTCCTGCGCATTGTGTTGATAAATAAGGTATTTATCCGTTTCAGAAGATTTTAAGAAATCTGGCATCGATTTGTTAGACCATATTTTTGCATATTTTAGCCTTAAGAGCATATTTTTGCATATTTAAGGTTTAAGAGCATATTTTAGCATAAGAGCATATTTTTAAAGCATTTTTTCCATTTTAGAGCATTTTTTTTATTTTTTAGAGCATTTTTTTAATTTTTGGAGCACTTTTTCAATTTTTAGAGCTTTTTCAATTTTTTTATAACAACTCTTATTTTTAATTTTTTATTTTTGTGGTAGGTTTTTTTTTTTTAATTTTTCATTACATTGAACAACAATTTCAAACTTTTTCCAAAATTACTGGATTCTGGCGATTGATTCTTCTTTGGTCTGTTCTTGCCTCATATTGGCATATGAACATATGTTTCTTTAGATCTGACTCTAACTACCCCACATAATGGTATTTTTTGGGTCTATTCTCTAACAAATTGTAAAAAACACCGCATAAAAGGGGACATAATTTCTTTTATGAGCATATTTTTTATTGTTTTAGAGCATATTTTCCGTTTTGACGGACATTTTTTAAGCACATAAAACGTGTTTTTTGGAGCATATTTTTGGTTTCTCTGGTGATAAGTTTCAAAATCATCAATCGAACACTTTTTGCACAAAACAATTGAATTGCAAAAAAATCAAATTATTGAACAAGATTGATTTTGCTCTTCTGATTCCATATTATCTTTCCAAATATTTTAATAGTTTAACATTTTTCCGATATTTGTTTTTTGAAAATTCGAAACCGCTAATTTACTTTTTACAGATCTACTGTTACATATTATTGCGTTGGTGCAACATTTTAGGTCTAGATTTTTGTAAAATGGATTTCTAGATCCCAAATACGTTATTAAATTTTTAATGGTGCTTCTATAAATTATTTTATAAAAATTTATTTTTTTTTCATTCAAATAAAAAAAAAAGATTTTTTTGCCGGTTTAAATATTGTCCGAAGTCCATTTTCAATATTTAAAATACAAGATTTTTAATTCAAACCCGATTTTTTTAAAAAGTGATAGAATAAAAATTAAATATGAAAATTTTTCTTTAGAAAAAAAAATTTTAAAAACTGAGAATATGACATATATATTTCAATATACTTATGACAATAATATTGCAGAACCTTATATTTTTAATATAGAAAAAGTCTCTTAGATCCTCAGAGTTTGAAATTTTATTATAGAAAACTGTTTTCATGGTCCTGATGCATAATTTTCATTAAATGAACCCAATATAATGTGTTTTCTATACATATTTTACAGATATTTCGATATAAATGACTGTTTAAAAACGAAAATTTATCAAAATCAGTTTTTTTTTTTTTTTAAATATTAGAATCTTTTCTTCAAAAACCAAAACAATTGCAACACTGAAAAACTTATGTTTGATACTTGTATTACTTATGTGTTGGTGTGAATTAATTTTTTTTAAATTTTCAATCCAAAAGGGGGGGCCCGGGCCCCCTGGGCCCCCCCCTGAATACGTCCATGCTGCAGGTATATGAAAAATATAAACATTTTTATAAAAATTAAAAAAAAAATAATTACAAATTTATATTTAAGAGACTTTTTCTTTAAGACGGTTGGCAGTTTCTGCCTGGGTATTTACCAAAATTGATTTTATGGTGAAGAATTTTATTTGCCTTTTCATTTGTATTTCTGTTATAATCAAATACCAAAATTCAATTGGACGTTATGGTGGATAACTAATTGTAAGTTAAAGAGTTTGGGAATTATTTTCAAAAAAAATGTTGCATGTATTTTTGTGGAATTCCTAGGAATATCGCCAAAAAAAATTATTAAATATTCTTTGGAAATCTTATGAATTAAATCTAATGATTTAAATACTATTTCGTATTCCCATAAATGCATTTATGCGTATAATTTATATAATTAATTTTAAAAATATCAATCATACGCTCTGAAGAACGGGGATCTCAATTTCTAATTGGTATTGTATTGCTTTTCATCAATATTTCCTACAAGTTTTAAATTTTTTTGGGAACAATTGTTTTGAAACGCATTGTAGAAATTTGCAAAAAAAATAAGTTAAATTCGACTTGGCCGAATTCATTAATACCCTCCACAATGCCCCTTTCCTTCCAAAAACACTATCACTTAGATAGGTCACTTCAGGGGGGTAATTATGTAACTTGATAGCTGTCAAATCGTATCGTTAGCTCATTATTCCATTACCATATAGTGTCACTTTATGGTAACAGAATAATGGACTAACGATGGTGATTGACGACTATCAAGTTACATAATTAGCCCCCAGGTTTTTGAGAAAATTGAGGTCAAAGTTCATCGCCGGATGTGATGCCGATTTCAAAATAAGAAAAGGTTAAAGCTCAAGCATTACTTCTTAAGATTGAGAACTCATTTGGTCAGTAGCCTTAACCCTTTGGCCACGAATTGTCTTTCAATGATGTCTTATCGAAAAAATATGCTGGCGAATTTTGTACTCTTGCCCAAAACATTAAATCATGATGATGTTTTGCTAAAGATTTGGGTATACTTTTCAAAGCTAAGTTTTTATAGAAAAAACAATATTATATTATTCTGACATTTCATGCAAAACGAATCGAAATATCAATCGAGAACCCATTAAGTTTATATATTATTGATCTATTTCTAAGACACTCTAGCTATATACATCCGTCCATCTGTCTGTGGAAAGGAAGATGCTGTCCAAACCAACGGAGCTGTTAATTTTGAAATAAGTCTATTACTTAAGTGCAAAAAGTGTTTTTACATTTTGGAGAGCATAAAAGTTTCGGCACCGAATATTTTAACACTCTTACTTTTTTTGTACATTTGTTAAACAAATGGAACATTTTTATGTCAAAAGTTTAGACTTTGTGAAAAAGTAGTTTTGGTAAAAAAAATATTTTTTTTTTACGAAAAACTAGTTTTTAAAAAAAATAATTTGATAAAATCAAAATTTTTGGTAAAAAATGTTTGCTAAAAAATAAAAAAAAAAATTATGGAAAAAAATTTTGATGAAAAAAAAATGAAAAAAATTATAAAAAAAAACAATTTGATGTGATAAAAAAAATTTTGAAAAAAATAAAAATTTGATAAAAAAAAATTGAAGAAAAATTTTTTTTATGAAATTTGATGTGAGAAAAAAAAAATATTTGATAAAATAAAAATTTGGTGAAAAAAAAAATTTTGAAAAAAAAATTTAAGAAAACAAAAATTTTTTCATAAAAAATAATTATGTTTGGTGAAAAACGGATTTATTCACCAGCAGGTGAATTATTATCCAAGTTACAAACCTTTTTGGATTTAAAAAAATGAAAACAATAATTCTTTTTTCTTTTTTTTTAGTCGGCAGCTTATGTAGTCAAAATTAGGTGGCGTCCTGCATAATTTTTAAAATTAGACACCAGCCTTAAAACATTATCATGTTAAAAAGTTTTTGGTGAAAAATACCTTATTAAAAGACAATTGGTGCTCCAACGGTTAAACCGACTGATCAAAGGAGTTATACATCTTAAAGATAAATGTTTAAGCTTGTTCTTCGACTTATTTTTAAGTCGTCAGTACATCGGGTTCATCCGCTTTAAGTTGTCAAATATGTCCGAAAACGATAATTTTTGTATTTAAGTTTCTCAAAAACTTGATGTAATGTAAAAGTTTGGAGAACGGATTTCTGACCAGGAGAATAATTGTAGTCATGTTTACAAGGTGGCGTTATATTCGCAGTTTTTTTTTTTTTTGGTACCCTAAGGGTTAAGGCGACAGACCAAATGAGTTCTGCAACCTATTTTTAAGTCGCTCTCACATCGGGTTCATCCGCTATGAGATGTCAAAAATTACAAAAACGGCGATTTTTGAACTTTGATCTCAATTTTCACAAAAACCTGATGTGATGGTAAAGTTTGGGGATCAGATTTTTGATCACTAGAACAATATCAATTAGCTGTGTAAGGTCGTATCCCAGTTGCATCAAGTTTTTTTAATAATGTTCAGTAGTGTTATAAAAAAAGTCTCAGACCTTTTTGGTATTAAAAAATTCTTCGATTCTGAGACATTTTCCGTATAGAAGAAGTCTCATATTTGAGAAATTTTTTGTATAAAAAAAGGCTCAGGTTCTAAGATGGAAGGTAATCATGGATTCAGTCAAATCGAATTCAACGTTTCTACTTGATTTTTGTATTTATAAATTATATTTAATTAATAAATTTCATTTTCTTATCAAAATTATCAAATAATTATATAAAAATTTCTACTTGATTTTTGTATTTATAAATTATATTTAATTAATAAATTTCATTTTCTTATCAAAATTATCAAATAATTATATAAAAAATTTCTTCTCCTTTTTTATTACAGGAAATCTATAAATAAAAACCACTTAGCAAAACAACACGTGTAAGTAAAAAAAATATTTTTCTTTTGTCTCTATATAGTAATTAACCATCTTACGTCTCTCTTTATTATTATAAATAAAATTTTTCCTTTTTTTTTTTTTTTTTGTGGAAATTATAACAAAAAGCTCCCACAGTGCAAATGAAAAGAAAAAACAAAAATAATAAAATATACTACTGTTTAACAACAATATTACCATGATAGACAGTTTATTTACTGCCACTTAAGTTGAGATTTATAAAGCGTTCCTAGAATATGAATCAATGATTTGTTAAAAGGGGACACTATTGGAGGAGGGTCTATTTGTTTTGTTCATTTGTATTGAAGGCTTGTGAAAAAGGCAGTTTTATTTTCTATATCAATTTTTTTTTATACACTTTTTGTTTTGTTTGTTATGCGTGCGTCACATTAAGTTCATTACTTATGGTCAAAATCGATTTATTGATGATTTTCATGGTTAAACAACCACCATCATTATCATAGCACATCAGTGTTTTCTAGGAATATAGAACATAAGAAGAGAAGTATGTATTGCTAGAAAGTGTAACTAAATATTTTATAAAATTAACATGCAACATTATTGTTGGCGGTGGAGAAATTAATTTTTGTATGGTTTTTTGGTTTAAAGAAAGTTAGTTTATGCTTTAGTGAAAATTTATATTTTTCATGCATACGAACCCAGTTGGCAAAATAAAAGCACACCTGACATACTGCTGACTCTCCCTTTATGAAATCGCTGACATCTTCATACAATTTTTCAAAATGTCATCAATGACATGTCAGCAGTTGGTCAGCAGTATCCACCAGCATCGGTGGCCACTAACAATTCGTTTAAACAACAGCTGACCAACTGCTGACATGTCATTGATGACATTTTGAAAAACTGTATGAAGATGTCAGCAATTTTATAAAGGGAGAGTCAGCAGTATGTCAGGTGTGAATTTTTTGCCGACTGGGAAATAAAAAAAATTGTACATTTTAGGAAAAAGAATAAAAATAAAGTATCATAATCTCTGATTTAAAATTTTTTAACGTATTTACTTTAAAAAATGTTTAAATGGGATAAAAAATTATAAAAGGCATCTGCCTAAAACTGCAATTTTAAAAACCAATACGAGTTTTTTTAATAAAATCCATGAATACCCTCCACAATGCACAGAAAAAATAAAAAAAAATGTTGAGAAAATTTTTAATATTATGAGTAAAAAAATACTGAATTTTACATTAGTAAACGATTTAATAGTATTGAGTAGATTTTTAATAAAAATTTATTAAATGCATGCAAAAAATTTGAGTAAATTTTTAATTGACACAATTAAAACTTTACTCAACATTTTTGGTTTTTTTAATTAAGTTTTGAATTGTTCCATGTAATAATTAAGTAAAAAGTTGCAATTTTTTTTTTGCAAAATAAAACATTTTCTTAACTTTTAGCAAATATATTTATGTCCCAAAGACATGGAAAAATTTCATAAAGATGATTTCAAACTATTATATGCAAAAAACCATAAGAGCTAAAACACCTCAATTCAACCGATGAATTGACCTTACACGGTGCCATGGATAGGATTTAAATTAAGTTTTGGTGTTACTCCGATTTTTAAGTGGATTATGTTTTTAGACGATAAGAGAAAAAAAATTAGCCAAAAAAGAAAAAAAAGTACTAGGCGCTTTTTTTTTTTGGCGGGCAAAAAGAAGAATTTCTAAAAAACAAAAAATAATTTATTCTTTTAAATGCATTAAAATTTATTTATACAGTTGTAAATTCATCACATATTTACTTATCAGTGATATTTAAATATATATGTAACATATGTTTCCATATATGAGACTTAAAAGAATAATTTCACTATTAATTGAAACTAAATGAAATATGTCCTTGTAAATTATTTAAAAATGTAAGTTCTTAAAAGTTTTCAGTGTACTACTCAGACGGACAGCAAAACTCAAAGTTCCCTCAATATAGACATTAGTGAGTCATATCATTTAAAAAGAATTTATTCTTTTTTGTTAAAAATGTTTTTTCAAAACTAAAAAAAAAAAACAGAAAACGACAGTAAAACCCATTGAAAAATGCGTTTGCAGTGCCTAAGGAAGAGTAAAACAATATAAATAGTTTGAAAAGAGATGCAGAAAGTGGTTGGGACTATTTGTTTATTGTCAATCTTATGGATGCACTAAATATCCTTTTTTAATATTGTTTATTTCGCCAAAAATCCTTTGTAAATTTTGTTTGTATTGTTAGGGTAACTTCCCCGCTTCAAAGTCTAGAAACAGGATCAGTATTAAATGTGAAGTAACCCCTAGATTTAAAGTTTTCATTAATTGAAGATACAATTTCATTTAGTCTCACTTAATGGTGAAATTATTCTTTTAAGTCTCTTATCTGAAAAAATATGTCACATATATATTTAAATCTCACTAATAAGTGAATATGTGATGAATTTACATTCGTATAAACAAATTTTAATGCATTTGAAAGAATAAATTTTTTTTTTTTGAAATTCTTCTTTTTGCCCGCCAAAAAAAAAAAAGCGCCTAGTACTTTTTTTTCTTTTTTGACTCATTTTCTTTCTTTTATCGTCTAAAAACATAATCCACTTAGAAATTGGAGTAACACCAAAATTTTATTTAAATCCTATCCAGGGCACCGTGCTTACCTCCTCAAAATTTAATGAAATTCGGTACAGGGGTTTAGTTTAACAAAAAAGAGATTGTGCCAATTTTCTTAGCTTCTGGTCTTACTAGTTTTCGAGATTTGGGGTCTTGGAAATTGGGAAAATCGTATATATTTGACAAAAGTGTTTTGACATAAATAAAAATATCTCAAAAAATATTAACGATACAGATCTGGTTCAGGTTTCAAATAATAGGTAATAAGACAGCCTTTAAAATGACATTCACAAAGATTTTCTTCTGAAAAAGGTCAGATATCTCGAAAAGTAATAGCGGTAGGCCAGTTCAAAGGTCATATTTGGACTCAGCACGTCAAAAACATTTAGTAAATGAACCTTGGTACCAAAGTCCCAAAAAAAAAAAAAAAATTTTCTAAGGGAAAATTCACCGCTTTTTCTTGCCTGTCGCCATGTTTCTATTAATAGTAAAAGTTCCAATGAAGTCTCCATCCCGAAAATGTAAACTTAAGTATTTTAGGTGATCCCTAATAACGTATGTTTTTTTCAAAATTTTAAAAATATTTTTTTTTGAGATACAGTTCTCCAAAATATAAAGTTAAAACAATGACCTTTGACCTTTTTCAGAACAAAATCTTTGTGAATGTCATTTTAAAGGCTGTCTTATTAATTATTATTTTTAACCTAATCGAGATCTGTATCGTTATTACTTTTTCAGATATCTTTATTTATGTCAGAAAAGTTTTTTTAATGTATACGATTTTCACAATTTTCAAGACCCCATATCTCGGGAAGAAAAACTATCAGAAGTCCAAAATTTTTGCACTATCAATTTTTGGAAGAGCATAACTATATTCCAAGTTTCATCAAATTCGAAAGCGGTAAGGTCAAAAATGCTACTTTTTTCGGTTGAATTGAGATGTTTTTACTCATAAACTAAATGAGAATTCTAAAAACTAAGAAAATAAAAAAAAAAATTTTTAATTTTTATTAAATTATTTACTTAATTTGTTTTAAAAACACTAAAATTTTTTTTGCATCAATTAAAAAATTGCTCATTTTTTTTTAAATTTAAACAAGTGATTACTCAAAATTTGTTCTGAATATTTTTGTCTGTGTAAAGTGGTAGTAAATTTTCTAACCTGAAAAAAATAACAATTTTGATTAGAAATATTTTGTTTTGAGTAAAAAAGTTTTTTAGCCATTTTTGGGAGATAAAAATATTAGTAGTAATTTTTTCTTTGTAAAATTTTTTTCGAGAGTGTTTTTTTTGTGTGTGACAAAAATAATTTGTAAAATATTTATCTGACTTACCAATGTTTTTAAAGCGCATTGAATGGTTTTTTCTACACATGAATTTAAGGTGAAACCAAACTGAAATTTACAGTTTTCTAAGAAAATTTTGAACCACTGAGCCGATTATGCTGAAATTCAACACCAACCAGACCAGGGGAACGAAAAATATATATGGCAAACTTCAGCAGTCTCAGGATTATCGTTCGAAAGTAAGCGTGTTTTTTTAACTAGTAAATTCGCGAAAAGCGTCACTTTTGCTTATAACTTTTGAACCCCCAGACCAATTTTGCTGGGTTACAATATGAACCTGCTTAGGTAAATCACAAACACACATCCCTTAATTTAGCAGCAAAGCCTTTCAAAAGTTAATGTGTTTTCTACAGACAGGCGGATGGACGGACATCTTTAGATCGACTTAAAATCGATCTGGGATCATGAATACTTATACTTTACTAATATTAAGAGACGATACAAACGGAATGACAAACTTATATATACCCTCTTTCACTTGAGTGGAGGGTATAAAAAAAACAGCCGTACCCCTTTAATTTGCTTAAAAATAATGAGAATGAAGTGAGGTTGAGATTGCTAGAAATAGAATTGTAGTGTTGGAAACTGTCAAAATTTACTCTGTAGAAACTATGAATATTCACATATATAAGTAAAAAACAGTTTTCATTAACAAGACAAACTGACATTTATAATCCTACTGATGATAACACTAACTAGGGTGTTTGAAACCGGTATGGGAAATACCAGAAATGTCTATAATTTTTAGAAATTCAATTTTTCTTCTGCATTTTTTTTTTCAACTTGAACCCTTATAACAAATATAATTAGAGCCCGTGCTCGATCTGTACTTACATAAAAAATAAAATAATAATGAGGTTCGTTTGGTTTTTGTATTAAAAAAATATACGATTAATATGTTTTTAAAACTATTTTTGAAAGATTTAAAAAATACTCGAAACACTTGATGTCTTATAACCATGTGTTTCCTCTGAAATGGCAAAAAGACTTAAAATGCAGGTCAGTCGAGTTTCTCCTTAACACAAGTAAGGAAGACATTTTTTTTACGCTAATAATTCCCACTTTGTTAAAGGGTTCTGACAATGATCTATTAGAGTGACACTTCTCTTTAACTTTTGATTTTCCCAAGTGTTCGGGCAAATTTGTATTATACTGGACTTAAAAATTATGTGTAACAAACTTGAGGCCAATCGGATTAAGTTAGCACGTGTTTTGGATTTTTGAAAATTTAAAAAAAAAAAAAAAATTTATCACAAAATCAAAAAAAAATCGGTCGATCGGTTTTCCAAATATCGCTATTTGAAAAATGCAAAAAATTTCAGTTTTCTCAAAAAATCTCAAAATTTCTTTCTCTTGATCGTAGAGCTGGAGATAGTCTTTTATTTAAACAAAGCTTGATCCAAGACCGATCATTTTAAGCATTGACGGGCTTCAATCAAAGTTTTGGATTTTTGGAAAATTTCCACAAATATTTTGAATTTTTGAAAAATTAAAAAATAAAAAAAAATTCTTGTGATACATTAGTTTTGTGATTTTGAAATGCTGAATATGAATATCAAAAACTTCCTGAAATCGGTCGAGCGGTTTTCGAGATATCGCCATTTGAAATTTGTCAAAAAATGTCTATTAAAAAAAATCTTAAATTTTTTTCCACTAACTTCATAGAGCTTTCGACAAACTTGCATCTAGACTTAATTTGAACCAAATCAGAACATTTTATTCATTGCGTTCTTCGATCAAAACTTAGAGTTTTTGGTGAAAATTTTCTTAAAAAAAAAAACTAAATTTCGATCGGAGGGCGCCAATGGTTAAAATAATTTAACCATAGGGTGATTCCATGTCAAACCGCACAGAAAACTGTGATTTTCGGATTTGTCACCTCCGATTTTAATGAAATTCGCAAAAAATATTTCACATGCGTTGTTTTCATAAAATGATTACCTTACAGGCTCCAAAAATTTTTAGTTTTCGAAATATGGCGTCTTGACAATTGGCAAAAACGTAAAATTTTCAATAAGGTGCTCATACAAAGTCACTTATAACTTTAAAACTGTAAAACACACAATTACCAAATAGGTACCATTTGAAAGCTGAAAGGATTACCTTAAAAGTGGCATGCACAAATTGTCTTGTAATGAAAAGTCAAAGGTCATATTTCAATGTCTAATGTTCAAAGACCTATATCTCAAAATCCGATATTTTTTAAATTCTCAAAAAAATATATGATAACAATCAAGTCTTTCCCTACATTTGTATCAAAATTTCAGGGTGGACACTCATATGGTTCCAAAGTTACAGAGGAAAACGTGCTTGTAGTCAAGATTTTCTCTACGAGTTCATATGCACAAGCTTACACACACGAAGCAGCATAGCATGCTAGCATGATGCTAGCTGTAAACAAACAATAGGACGCACAGTGGGTTGAAACATATGTAAACTGGGGATTAATTCAGAAAAGCCCTTTATTATAAATATTTATATTTTTTAGACTAACTATACATTATTTAGTAAAAAAAAAATGTTTTACAGAAAAAAAAAATTATAGAAAATATTTTTTTATTAAAAAAGAAGATATAACCTTTTTATAAAAATTGGCTCCTACCGCTCTATCTGCTCCAATAATGCCCCAAGAGATGTCAAATGTGTGACCGACCCCAAATATATTTTCAATCCCAACATTTTCTTAGAATATTCCTACCCTCTATCTTTAACCCTTAAGGTGGTCCCCATACAATTGTTTTTTATTTTTTTTTAATTTATTTTATGAAATCAGCTCCTACCGCTCCAAGGGTGCGTCTTAGAGTACTAGTCAATAAGACCGACCCCCATTAATTTTTACCCCCCAACATTTTGTGGAACATACTTATACCGTATCTCCACTCGATAATGGGGCTCCCATATAAAATGCCATTTTTATAAAATCTGCTCCAAGGGTGCCTGTAATGTATATGTACTGTAAACTATTTATACTTGTTTTAAAAATAACTAGTTTGTTCGAAATTATTTGTAAGGAACATGCCAATCAAATAAAAATATATTTTCAGTTTGAAGTGAGCAATCGAAAAGGAAACTGTTATTTTTATAAATTCAGGTGTGGGGTGAAAATCAAATAATTTAATGAATTTAAGACCCAATCGCCAAACAATGGTTGACGCTTTAAATTTAGCCGGAATATCATTTCCGGAGCAAGCTACAATATCTCAATTAAGATCGCTGTATAATAGTTTGCCTCAATATGCAAATAACAATGAAGTTTCCAATGAAGAAGCTGCTTCTGCAACAATTGGTAGAGATGCTACCGCTGATGTAGTGACTAATGAAAGTTCTTTAACTGATGTTCGTAATACTGGTGGTAATCCCTCTGTTAGTGTTAACTTATGTACTGACTCTATGTCCAGTGTAATTGTCCCAAACGGTTCTTCCTCGACTTCAAATGCTAGTCCTGAAATAAATTCAAATGGTTTAGTTGAAAATTCTTCTGGTAGTCGAAATTTGTGTGCTGGTCCCTTTTCCAATGGTATTGTATCGAATTTTTCCGTTTCAACTACAAATGATACTCCTGGAATAAATTCTAATGGTTTAGCTTCTGTTCCTAATAATCAGGCCAGTCTATTGTGCGATTCTTCAAATAACGGGATAGCCCAAACTGAAGAACAATTAGAAAAAGAATTGAAAATTTTACGTATGAGTTGCGAAATTATTAATTTACAAAAACAAATAAAATCTCAAGAAGGAAATGATTTTCAACTTCCCGTTCCTTTTCGCCGTATTAATTATGAAGAGTTAGAAATAGTTGTTCAGAAATTCAGTGGGGACAATTTACAAAATATTTCTAAATGGTTCAAACATTTTGAGGATTATATGAAATCTTGTTCATACACAAATGATGAACTCCTACTTGGATTAAAATGGCTACTGCATGGAACTGCCCGTCAATTTATACAGAACGTAGACGCAAAGGATTATATTAGTTTAAAAAATTTATTAATAAATACTTTTCAAAGAACAACAACTCGTGAAGAAGTGTACCGAAAGTTACGTTTACGTCATTTAAAGCCAAATGAATCATGTTTGGGATATGTTATTGCTATGCAAACTATTGCTGCACAATCCAATATTGATGAAAAAGAATTAGTTGATATTATCATTGATGGGTGTCAAGATAAATCAAGCAATATAGCATTATTGTATAGAGCATCTTCAATTGCTGAATTAATAGAATGTATGGATCGTTATGAACAACGCCGTGTTCATAAGCCAGAAGGTATTTCAAACCCGAAAACAAGTGTTAGATGTTTTAATTGCTCCCAGTTTGGGCACTTTAAGAGTTCTTGCCCGAAACCACCTCGTCCTCCTGGTTCATGCTTCTCGTGTCATCAGATGGGACATTTTCACAAAGACTGTCCAAATCGAAAACAATCTACTACTATTGCATCGGTTTTCCAAGAAGGCAATTATATAGGGGATGAAAATTTTGTTAATCCAACACAAATGGTAAGTGTGGCTTTTTATCCATTTAATGAAGGCAAATGCACTAATTATAAAAATTTATGTTCTCTTATTGATTCTGGCAGTCCACTTAATTTTATCAAGAAATCGTTTGTTCCACAAAATTTAGAACTGCCAGATGAGTTAAAATCCACAAATTTAGTTGGTATTGGTAATTTTAAATTGAATATATATGGCCAAATATTATGTATGATAAAATTTCGAAATGTTATTAAATATGTTAAATTAGTTGTGATTCCGGATAATTATATGACTACTCCAATAATTTTGGGTAGAAATTTTATGAAAGAATTTAATATTCATTTATTTCAATTTAATTAAAGTAACTGTAGTGCATTTGATTTGATTAAGGATAAACAAAATGAATGTGATTGTCGTGCGCCATTAAAAGATCAATTTGAAGAACAAGAGTTTAATTTACAAGCTTATAATATCGATATGTCTCAGGATAGTTTAGATATTTGTCCAACGTTAACTAACAAAGAATCATGTGTTCTTGGGGACGTTGTTAAAAATAGTTATCTTTCTCCAAAAAATCTTACTAAGAGTCCGTATGACTATAAAATGAAAATAAGACTAACTGATGACATACCAGTTCACTGTTCTCCGCGTCGTTTATCTTATCGTGACCGTACCGAGGTACAAAAAATAATCGAAGACTTATTAGTTAGAAAAGTAATTCAACCTAGTAATTCCCCATATGCATCAGCAATAGTTTTGGTTAAGAAGAAATCTGGTGAAATTCGAATGTGCGTTGACTATCGAGGTCTTAACAAAAAGACAATTCGTGATAATTTTCCGTTACCATTAATAGATGATTGCATTGAATACATGTCAGGAAAACAATGGTTTAGTTTATTAGATTTAAAAGATGGATTTAATCACGTTGAGATGGATACAGATTCAATACCATTAACATCGTTTGTTACACCACATGGTCAATTTGAATATTTAAGAATGCCTTTTGGTTTGAAAAATGCACCAGCTAATTTTCAAAGATTCGTTTATAATATTTTTCGGGATTTGATTGACGCTGGTGAAATAGTAATTTATATTGACGACATCTTAATAGCATCAAAAGATTTTAATTCTCATTTGAAAACGTTAGAAAAAGTGTTTAGGCGTGCTTATGAAAAGGGCTTAGAATTAAAATTGAAAAAGTGCAAATTTGGTTACAGGGAAATTGAATATTTAGGATACACAGTTAATTCGAGTGGAATACGTCCAACTGATAGACACTTAATTGCCCTTAGGAATTTTCCAGTGCCTAAAAGTCAGAAAGAGTTACAAACAGCTATAGGGTTGTTCTCGTATTTTAGAAGATTTGTACCATCGTTTTCAAAAATAGCAAATCCTCTTTTGGACTTGTTGCGGAAAAAACAAGAAAAATCTTTTATTTTTTTCCGAATCCTGTATGATTGCTTTTAACGAACTTAAACAACGACTAACTGAAGCGCCAATTTTGGCAATTTATAATCCAAAATATGAAACTGAGCTACACTGTGACGCTAGTATACATGGATTCGGTGCAGTTTTATTACAACGTCAGAAGGATGGAAAATTTCATCCAATTGCATTCTATTCGAAATCTACTTCCGATACGGAAACAAGATACCATAGCTTTGAATTGGAGACATTAGCTATTATCTATGCACTTCGCCGATTCCGTATTTATTTAGAAGGTATCGCTTTTACGATTGTCACTGATTGCAATTCGCTTACTATGACCTTAAGCAAGAAACAAATTAACCCTCGGATCGCACGTTGGGCTCTAGAATTAGAAAATTATAATTATTTAATCCAACATCGGAGTGGTTTGTCTATGGGTCATGTAGATGCATTAAGTAGGTGTTGTCGAAAAGTGGACAATGATGAATGCCATTATATTGAGGAAACAGTAGACAACAGAATAGTAGCAGCAATTGATTCTAACGACTTGGACGTACAAATCCAAATCTTACAAAATCGTGACGAAACTATAAGGAATTTAGTCATAAAGTTACAAAATGGAAATGACAATAAATTTGAACTATCGGACGGATTATTATTTCGCAAAGGAGATTCAAATCGGTTGCTTTTGTATGTCCCTCAGGAAATGGAAGATAATGTCATACGAATGATACACGAAAAGATTGGTCATCTTGGTGTAGAGAAGTGCTATGATCAAATTCGTTTTAACTATTGGTTTCCGAAAATGAAGGATAAAATAAAGCGATATATTCAAAATTGTTTGAAATGTATTATTTATTCTGCACCGGCTCGATTACATGAACAAAATTTTTATAATATTTCAAAAACCCCGTTACCGTTCGATACAATTCATATAGACCATTTTGGACCATTGCCATCCTTAACTTCAAAACGTAAACACATACTAGTTGTGGTAGATGGTTTCACAAAATTTGTTCGGCTTTACCCGGTTAAAACTACCAGTACGAAGGAAGTTTGTTGTTCTTTGCAAAAATATTTTGATTATTATAGCAGACCAAGACGAATTATTTCTGATCGAGGCACATGTTTTACTTCAAATGAATTTAAAGACTTTGTGAGTAAAAATGATATCGAACATGTGAAAGTTGCCGTTGCATCACCTCAGGCAAACGGTCAAGTTGAGCGCGTAAATAGAATTTTAAAAGCAATGCTTAGTAAAATAACCGAACCCTTACATCACTCTGACTGGTCTTTGAAATTATCTGAAGTTGAATATGCAATCAACAACTCAGTACATAGCACTACGAAAGAAACACCGAGCCAACTGCTATTTGGAATCAATCAACGTGGTGTTATAATTGATGAACTGACGGATTATTTAAATGACAAAAATAATACAGATTTTAATAGGAATTTAAATGAAAACAGATCTAGTGCTTTGGAATGTATAGAACGTTCTCAAGAATATAACCAAAACTATTTTCTGAAGCATAGTATCCCTGCAAAAAGTTATTCGGTAGGAGATTACGTTGTTGTTCGATATAATCATAATGTTGTAGGGAAAAGTAAAAAATTATCTGAAAAATATCGTGGACCGTATGTTATAAGTAAGATATTGGATAGAGATAGATATGTTGTACAAGATATTGAAAACTGTCAATTGACACAGTTGCCCTACAAGGCTGTTATTGAGGCAAACAATTTAAGGAAATGGTTAGCGTAAGACAATCACATTTGCAAAAGCCACCTTTCCGTACTATTTTTATGTTTTTATTGTTTATTTTGATTGAGGTCAATCAATTTATCAGGTTGGCCGAACTGTAATGTATATGTACTGTAAACTATTTATACTTGTTTTAAAAATAACTAGTTTGTTCGAAATTATTTGTAAGGAACATGCCAATCAAATAAAAATATATTTTCAGTTTGAAGTGAGCAATCGAAAAGGAAACTGTTATTTTTATAGTGCCCCTAGAAATGCAAATGTGTGACCGATCCCCAATATATTTTTTGGGTTTTATAGTTTTAAAGTTATGGGTGACTTTGTATGTGCACCTTATTGAAAATTTGACGTTTTTACCAATTTTCAAGACGCCATATTTCGAAAACCGAAAGGTTTTGGAGCCAGAAAGTTAATGATTTTAGGAACACTATCCATTTGCAATATATTTGGCAAATTTCATTTAAATCGAAGGTGACAAATCCGAATGCTGTGTGGTTTGAGCTGGATTTGCCCCATAATAAATTTATTTTTAAATTTTTTTTTTTTTTAATTTTCCAAAAATCCAAAACTTTGTTCGTTGGGTGCTATGGGTTAACTAAGTCCAATTTTCCTGAAATTCGCACGACATACGTAAGTTTTGGGGCTAGGAGAATAAATATTTTCCCGGACGTTAAAAATTTGGAAGGAGAACTTCTTTACCATACAAAAAAAGAATACAGTTTAATGGACCATACCCAGCAAAATTTTCCATTCCAAATAATTGGTTCCAGAAGGCATCATATTAACCTGCAACCGGTTCTACTTAACATTCCAGAATCAATGATTTTTGTTTGAAATTGTCCCCAAAGCAATCGTTTTTTAGAGCAAGTAGTTTTTTTGAAAAATAATTTTACATAGAAAATTTTGTTTTGATTACCTTAGAATATATTCAAGAATCTATTGTAATAGGAATCTGTTCCAAAAAATGTTCTTGGGTATATTTTAGGGGGGTATTGCAACGAGTATTTTAAAAAACCTTTAAACAAAACACTCAAAACTATTTTTACATTTAATACATTCTAAAAATAAAACATTCAAAAATGTAATAGTAACGTCTTTATTATTGGAGCTATTTGAGTTTCGCGGATTTAAAGGAATGTGAATTTTTAACAATATTTTTTATTTTGCTCAAAAATACTTAAAACAGCGTTTTTCAAAAAAAGGCCTCGCAAAAAAATGTTACAAAAAAAATTACACTCAAAAAAAATTTTTGTTGCTGTAAATTTTTTATTTAAGAGTAAAAATCTTTTTTTTTTGTGACAAAAACTCTATTTTAAAAATTTAAATTCCTTGAAACCCTCGAAACTCTATTAGCTCAAAAAATAAATTAAAACGGGTGATACCCCTACTTTTTTGAATACTAGATTCTTAGGATGTATTATATAACTGAACGGTAAAAATAGGTAGTTGTGAGTGTTTTGCTTAATAATATTTTAAGAAATTAAAAATACTCTTTTGATGTACCCCCGCATGTTCCAAATATATATGGTACATTAGACTGGCATTTTTTTTTTGTCAACTTTCGATTTTGATCGAATGGTGCCACGAAACTTTGATCGAATGATGCCACGGGTTAAAATGATCGGATTTGGCTCCAATTAAGCTTAAATGAAAGATTGCATAAAGCTCTATAAAATGGTTAAAATAAAAAAAAGTTTTAGAGTTTTTAAAAAACAAAATTCTTAAACGTAAGAAAAAACCGCCCATTTTACAATTTTTTGACAAATTTTAAATGGCGATATCTCGAAAACCGTTCGACTGATGTTATAAATTTTTGATATTCGTATTCAGCATGCTAAAAGTAATAAAAATAATGTATCGCAAGATATATATTTTTTTTTCATTTTCAAAAATCCAAAAATTTGGTGGAAATTTTTCAAAAGTCCAAAACTTTGATCGAAGGGCGCCACGGGTTAAAATGTTCGAATTTGGCTCAAATTAGTTTTAAATGAAAGATTGTCTCAAGCTCTACAAAAAAGTCGGCGTAATGAAATTTTGAGACTTTTTTTTAAAAACTTTCTTGAACGTAGAAAAAAACCGCCATTTTTTGCAAATTTCAAATAGCGATATCTCGAAAACTGTTCGACTGATTTTAGTTGTTTTTTGATATTCGTGCTCGTGCTGAGCAAAATTATCAAAATTAACAAATACGATGTGTCGAAAGATATATTTATTTTTTTTAATTTTTCAAAAATCCAAAACTTTGTGGGCCGGGCGCCACGGGTTAATTTAATCCGATTGACCTCAAATTGGTACCACATGAGGTTTAGGCCTAGTGGAATAGAAAAGTGCCCGGAAATCGGAGAAGAACAAATTTTGCTATACAGAAAAATGCCAGTCTAATGGTACATGTTATCACAAAACTTAGCTTATCTTATTATTCTTTTTTTTATCGTTTATTATGTTTTTTGATGTGCAGGAAAACTACTTTACCATAAAAATGTTGATGAAAAAATAAATTTCTAATGAAAAAGGTTTTTGATGCACGTTTTTTTAAATTAATATTTTTTATAAATATTTAGTTAATTTTTTACACCCTCTTTTTTAATACTCTGAGAATATTTTTTCTAGGAAAGTTGTATTTTTAAGTTGTGTACAATTTTTTTCATAAAAAATAACACAACAGAAGTGAGTTGACATTTAAAAAAAATATATTACAACTCCTAGTAATATATGCAAATATATTCATTGATATGCATAAACATGTACTTATTTGCCAACAAAGTGTCAGTAATTCCTACCCAGCAATACATTTTTTTAATATTAAAAAAAAAAAAAAATTGCAAATAAACCATTTTAAAATTCATTACCAACAATAGCATTTCTTTCTTGTTTTTATTATTGGCATTTACATACACAATCATAAAAAAAAGACATAACGAATTTCCTCTTAACCGCTTAATCAACTTTGTTTTGGCAACTACAGACAATTGTGGCAGCGTTGACATTTTAACGTTTATTAAATTTTTGTTACCTCATAAAAAATACAACAATATGCCAAACAAATAAACGAACAACTTAGCAGAAATTTAATTTATTTATCAATTCAAAAAAAAAAAAAAACACAGAAAAAATGCAAATTAGCATACGGTTAATAAAGAAGATCTACATTTATTATGCCCTGGGGATAATGTGGTACAAGTGGCAGTCATTATTATTATTAACATTATGTGATGCTTAATATAAGCTTGAGAGAGATTTAATAATATTATGAAAACAACAACACAAACATGACATGATGAAAGTGTTAATAATATTAGGGGTATTCATGACAGAAATTTATAATATAGATTAATTGAAACAAATGATATTTTAAGAAAGCTGCAAAAACATTCCTCAAATTACAGAGAATTAAAAATTTTTACATCGGTTCGTCCAAAATTATTTGAATTAGACCATAAACATTCAATAAAACTTCTGATCTTCTTGTGCCTTGCTATCAACAAATGACAATTTCTGCAAGGTTTCAGTAACAAATTCATATATATTTTTTTTTTTCAGTTAACCTCTATCGTTAACACCTTACCACAAAATCATCCCAAATAAACATAATTTATAATGATTACCCAACCATTATCAAAACTGTTGACCTAACCTCATTGAAACACATTCTCTGACATAGGGGTATAATAACGAAAACCGCCAAAAAAAAAGTTTTTATTTTATGTGGTCTTAAAAATTGTAACTTATCTTCATGTGTGTTTGCTTCCTGTGTTGACTCCTTTCATAAATGTAATAAACATTTAATGACATAAAACCAACAAAGTTGATGATGATGACAGTGATGGGGATGAGTATGAAAATGTTGTGATACAGACTACACAGCTCTTGAGTTAAATTATTTTATACAATGTAATAAGTAACAGAATTTTAATTTTATCCCATCATAAAAATATGAACATTAGGGTGGCAATTATTTTTCAGACACAGTTTTCATACAATCAAAAAAAAAGTTTGTAAAATTACAAGCAAAAGGTCTTGTAATTCTATTTTACTAATATTTTTGTCTATTTACAAAAATTCTTGTATTTTTAATAAAACAAAATCTACCGTGCGCTTTGTAATTTTACTAAAATATGTTGGTAAATTTATTTAACAATTTTTTCAGGTAAATTAACAAAAAAATAATTATTTTACAAATTAAAAAAAAATTACAAGGTGTTTAGTTGTTTTACACAAGAAAATTTTAATTGTACAACAACATTTTATTTGATAGTATTTAGTCTTTCTACCAAAAAATGTTTTATTACAAACAATTTTTTTTCAAGATTTTTTAGTTTACAAGGTTTTCAGTATTTTGACACAAAAAAATGTAATTAAACAAAAATTTGTATTGAAAAATAATTATGCAACAATAGGAGACGCAAAAATTTTCTAAGTCCATATTTTGTTAAAAATTATTTTTTATAAATAAAAAATTTCATAAAAAAATTTTGAAAATTTTTTATGTTTCGGATACAAACATTTTTCAATTAGTTGTAAGCTTTATCAAAAAAATTGAATATCAAGACAATTTTTTGGTAACTTGCTTTAAGTAAAATACCACAATTTTTATATGTTTTTACTATATTATTGTTCTAGTTTTTTTGTTTGTATTTTTACCATTTTTTGGTAATTTTACCATATTTTTTTGGTACTTTTTTTTAAATCTGGCACTAAAATGTCAATCAAAAGCTGTAAATTATGAAAAATTAAGTTTTTTCTTATTTTATCAGGTACTTAAACGTCCAATCTACAATATCCAAAGTTTTTTTTATATTTTTTTAAAAATACTTGCTAAAATAATTAAAAAATCGAAAAAAAGGTAATTTTTTTGACTAGTTTTTCTTGAAAATATAAGAAATTTCTTGTGTAGCCGCCTTTGCAATTCTCATATGTTCTACTTAAGAAAATCGAAATTCCGAAAAAAAAATAAAAAGTGCAGTGTTATACTCTAAAAAGTTTGTTAAAAGTGTTCAAGTGAAAAAAAAAAAAAAATCATTCAGGTTGTTAAAGTGCTACTCCAGCTGCCGAAGAAGGAAAAATAAGATGCACCAATGGAAAAAACCTTTAAATTTACAAAACCAATATGTAAATACACCAAATTTTTTGTAAATTTACAAAACAAATATGAAAGTTTAGAGAAAAAAATTGTATACTTACAGAAAAAGTTGTAATTTTACAAAAATGAAGTAGAAAATACAAAAACAATATTGTAAATTTACAAATTATTTGGTTAAACTACTGTTTTTACGGCAACAAAATAAGAAAAAATGGTATATTTACAATAAAAATTGTAAATTTACCACTTTTTACTGTAAATATACAAGTTTTTTGCCATAAAAAACTGTAGTTAAACCAAACAATTTGTAAATTTACAATTTTATTTTTTGATTTTCTACTTTATTTCGTAAATTTACAACTTTTTTTGTTAAATCAATTTACAAATCATCCCCGTAACATTACGGGGATTCTTGCTAGTACATATTTTACAAAACCTGCCCCGTAAAATCACGGGGATTTTATGTCATTTTACAAACTTTTTTTTGAGTGTAGAAATGATCTTTAGATATAAACAGACAAGGGAAAAAATTAATATTACAATATTTGTATTTGATAAAATGCAATTATAATTTTAAGCAAGTAGAAAATTTAAATGATAGTAAATTTTCTAACGTGAAAAAAATAACATTTTTGATTAGAAATATTTTATTTTGTGTACTACAACTTTTTATTTAGTAATTTTTGAAAAAAAAAAAAATAATTTACCAAATTTTTTTTTGAGTGAAAAAAAAAAAATGAAAAAAAAATGAAAAAAAATTTTTTTTCAAATGTATTTTTTTTTTAGTGTAAACATATTTTTGAGTGACAACAAGTAGAAAAGTTAAATTCGACTTTGCCGAATCTATGAATACCCTCCACAATGAATATTTTAAAGGATAGTAAAAAAAATTAGCAATTTTGATTAGAAATATTTCATTTTGAGTAAAAAGCTCTATTTTGTCATTAAAAAAAAAAAATTACAAATTTTTTTTTGAGCGTAAAATTTTTTTCGAGTGTAATTTTTTTTTTACTGTAAAATTTTTTCGAGTGTAATTTTTAAGTTACTACACTAAGAAAATTATGACATTAACTGTTTGTAGGTTATTTTAAAAAGTAATCAGTAAAGTTATTTTAAAAGAAAAATCACTTATTTTATAAAGGATTTAATTTTTTTACTATTTCTGTAGTTTAAAAAATATAATTTACTGTCTTAAAAACTAATTTTCTGTTACATTCATTTTCGGCAGTAAAAAATTTCTTCTATAGTTTTACTGCTTTTCAATACAAAATAAGTGAATATTCAGTAGTTTTTTAATGTTTTGGTTAGTCATTAAATTAACATTTAAAATTGACTGTAATGTGTTTTTATTTTAAATGAAAAAACTGTGGAATGGTTTTTAAATAAAATTTCATTTGTTTTAAGTGAATATTCACTGGAATTTACCTACATAATTTTTTGAGTGTAATGCTTTTAAAACTGAAAACGTTTAAAAATCATTGCTTTGAAACTAAACAAGTTTAAAAAGCATTGTTAAGTAACCACCAATGCTTTTAATACTTGTTTTACACTTGGCATTTAAGATGAAACGAATCTTAAATTCAGGGTTTTGCTTATAACTTTTAAACCACTAGACCGATTGAGCTGAAATTCAAATCCAAATAGACTTTGGAAACGACAAAGATACGAAACCCGTTTCAGCACCCTCAGAATTGTCTTTCGAAAGTTAGAGTGGTTTTCATCTCGTAAATTCGCAAAATACTCTTGCCGAAATTTACTCTTTTGCTCATAACTTTTGAACCACTTCACCGATTTCGCTGGATTGCAATACCAACCTGACCCGCTAAATGGCCGACATATATGTCAAACTTCAGGAGCCTCCATAAAGTCTTTTAAAAGTTAGCGTGTTTTCAACGGACAGACAGTCAGACGGACGGACTTAAAATCGATCAGGGATCATGAATATATATGCTTTATGGGGTCCTAGACCAATATTTCGATGTGTTACAAACGGAATGACAAACTTATATATACACTCTATCACTAGAGTGGAGGGTATAAAAAATACGTTGTAACATATTTTTGTGACTTACCAATGTTTTAAAAACATGTTAAACGGGTTTTCAACACGTGAATTTAAGGTGAAACTAATCTGAAATTCACGGTTTTGCTAATAACTTTTGAACCACTCGACCGATTTGTCTGAAATTCAATACGAACCAGGCCAGGGGAACGACAAATATATATGCCAAGCTTCAGCATCCTCAGAATTGTCTTTCGAAATTTAACGTATTTTTTATCTTATAAATTCACTAAAAACCAAGGATGGGTACCAATTCGATAAAAGTATTGGTATTGGTATTGGTTTTTAAAATTATATTAGTATTGGTATAGGTATTGGTTTTCATTTTTTGTTGAATTGGTATAGGTTTCGGTATTGGTTTTGAATTATTTAGGTATTGGGTATTGGTATTGGTTTTAGCCTCGAATTGGTATCGGTTTTTAATAAGTATTGGTATTTATCTTATATCGGTTTTGGTATTTGTATGCAAAAGGTTTTGTCGTTAATATTAATTAATTCGAAGTAAGTCGTCCTTCTGTCCGCCCACAGTGCATACTGGGGCGAGATGATAGGTTTTTTGGCCAAAAGTCTCTACAGGTCGTAAATGTTAACCGATTTTTTTTTGAAATTCAGAATATAAGCCTATATTAAGGTAAAAAATAAGTGCCTTGAAAGTTTTTGAAATCAGACCTACAAGGAAACTATTTCAGGGTGGACACTTTATTTTTAATAAAATTTACAGATGTTATAGATGAAACAAATGAAGAGAAACTTGTCTTTTGTTTATGTATTTGAATTAGAAATGGTCTGTGGTCCCGTAATTTGCGTGACTCAAAAAACCACGTGATTCAGGCGTGAGCGATTTTTATTTAAATCACGTGATTATAGAGTGATTTTCATTTAAATTAAGTACTATATTAGGGTAATAAATAAATGACTTGAAACTTTTTGAAATCGGACCTACAAGGAAACTATTTCAGGGTGGACACTTCATTTTTAACAAAATTTACAGATGTTATAGATGAATCAAATGAAGAGACACTTGCCTTTTGTTTAAGTATTTGAATTGGAGACGCGTGAGCGTGAGTGATTTTCATTTAAATCATTTGGTTATAGAGTGATTTTTATTTAAGTCAAGTGACTATATTAAGGTAATAAATAAGTGCCTTGAAACTTTTTGGATTCAAACCTACAAGGAAACTTTTTCAAGGGTGGACACATTTTAAATAAAATTTACAGATGTTATAGATTAAACAAATGAAAAGACACTTGTCTCTTGTTTATGTATTTGAATTGGAGATGGTCACTGGTCCCGGGATTTGCGTGACTCAAAAAAGTGATTTTCATTTAAATCACGTGATTGTGAGTTGAAAAATTCTGAGTGAGTGTCTAGAGAGTGAGTCGAATTTTTGCGTGAGGGATGTTTTTTTTTTTAAAAACCCCTTTTAAAAAAATATATTTTTTAGCAGTATTTGCATTCAGAATTAAGTCTAACTTTAAACGAAATAGTACATGCTTAACCATTTTGGACAAAGATTATTTTTTTTTTATTTGGAAAAAGGTACCTATTTAGTAAAATTAGCACCGGCTGATCTCAAAACTCTTGTAAAAAAAATTTAATGTTCCGTTATTCCAGAAAAGCCTGTATTTCAACTTTTTATGCAATTTAAATGTTTGGATTTGTTTGATATTTTATTAATTTATTTCGTTATTTTCAAAATAAATAGCTTCAAAATGTTTCAATTAGTGGAATTTGATAATAAATTAAATCTAAAAAATTTAATATTAATTAATAAAAAAATTAAAAGCCTAAACTAAAAAAATGCTAATTTTTCGTTTTTGCTTGAAACAATTTCTGTGCTGATGCACATTGCATTTAATGCAGACTTAACATTTGTAACAAAATATACCTGAAAATATTTATGTATGAAAAGGATGAAGATCCTTTTCATACATAAATATTTTTTTGAAAAAGGTGATCGAAATGGGTTATCATGCAGGTGGCCCCTTTTTCGATTTTAAATCTTTTGGCAATTTCGATTACACGGGTAAATTTTTTTCTTATATGGGTTCACACTTACGACCGTAAACAAGTTGTTTAACAAAACACCAGTAACAGAATAAAAACGTAATGAATACAGAAAAAATAATTTTTTAAACACGTAGCCCTTAAACTCACAAAAATTGCAAGTGTGAACTGCACATTATGCGTTCTTAAATTCTTATATAATATGACTGTGCCTCTAATAAAACAATAATTTTTTTTTCCGTATTCTGGTGTTGTGACATAAAATTTTGTAACGTCTGCTTGATTAAAATTTTGGAATTTCCAAAAAAGGACATTAGTTTTTTTTTTACAACGCAAAGAAGGGTGCAGTGACATTCAATGTTAACAATGTTTGCAAAAGAAAAAATTTCATCACAGAAAAGGTCTAAATTGTTTAAGATTTACTTTTATTAGGGGTCATAAAAACCGTGACAAAAATATTTCTTTTATGGCTTTTAAAATTCAAGTAGCTAACTCCGTTTTGTTATGTGACATTGCATGCAAACGATTACTGATCGATGTAACATCTTTTGCAATTCGTTAGTCAGGTAAAACCTAATAATGTGATGGAAAGAAAATGTTTGACGTCACAATTAAAACAAACAAAAATAAGAATACAAAAAACCGAAACAAAACCGATACGAAAGTAGAAAAAATGAATTGGTATTGGTTTTTTATTGGTATTGGTTTTGAAGAATAAAGGTATTGGTTTTTAATTGGTATTGGTAGTGGGGAATCGGTATTGGTTTTTTATCGGTATTGGTATCGGACAAATAAAGGTATTGGTTTTTAATTGGTATTGGTTTTCAATTTGAATTGGTATTAACGGGTATTGGTATCGAAAAGGTATTGGTACCCATCATTGCTAAAAACCCATGCCGAAATTCAGTCCTTTGCTCAAAACTTTTGAACCACTCAACCGATTTTGCTAGATTGCCATACCAACCTGACCAGGTAAATGCCCAACATATATGCTAAACATCAGGAGCCTCCGTAAAGTGTTCCAAAAGCTAGCGTGTTTTCAACAGACAGACAGACGGACGGACAGACGGACGGACACCGATCGAGGATTTTCTAATAGAAAAAGTTTTAAGTTCTGAGTCATTTTTGCAATAAAAAAAGTGTCAGGAAATATGTCTTAGAATCTGAGAAGTTTCCTATTGGATAAATATCTCAAAATCTGAGACTTTTTTTATAGGAAAATTTTAAAAGAAAAAGGCTCAGATTCTGAGACATTTTTCCTATAGAAAAGTCTCAGATACGATGACATATTTTCCATGGAAAAGTATCAGATTCCGCGACATTTTTCCTATTGAAAAAGTCTCAGATTTTGCGACGATTTTCCTATAGAAATTGTCTCAGATTCTGAGAAATTTTTTTTTGAAAAAAATTCTCAGGTTCTAAGAAATTTTTGCTATAGAAAAGTCTCAGAAAAAATATTTCAGAATCTGGGACTTTTCCTATAGAAAAAATATCCCAGAATCTGAGACTTTTCCTATAGAGAAATTTCTAAAGGGAAAATCCTAGAGAAAAAGGCTCAGATTCTAAGATATTTTTCCAATACAAAATGTCTCAGATTCTGAGACATTTTTCCAATAGAAAAGGTCTCAGAATTTGTGACATTTTTCCTTTGGAAAAAGTCTCAGATTCTGAGAAGCTTTTACTATAGAAAAAGTTTCAGATTCTGAGATATTTAACCTGTAGAAAATGTCCCAGATTCTGAGACATTTTCCTGTAGTAAAAGTCCAAGATTTTGAAAAATTTTTCTTTAAAGAAAAACTCTCAGATTCTGAAACATTTTTTCTTTAGAAAAAGTGAGACATTTTTCGTATAGAAAAAGTCTATGATTCTGAGAAATTGTTCCTATAGAAAATATTTCAGATTCTGATACTTATTTCTTGTAGAAAAGTCACAGAAAAATTCTCAGATTCTCAGATAGAAAAATTCTCAGATTCTGAGAAATTTTCTAACAGAAAAAGTCTCAGATTCTGAGAAATTTTTCTTATAGAAAAAGTATCAGATTCTGAAACATTTTTCTTATAGATAAAGTCTCAGATGCTGACACATTTTTTTATTAGAAAAAGTCTCAGAATCTCAAAAACTTTTTGTTTCAAAAAAAGTCTCAGATTCTTAAATTCTTCAAATCTCAGACTCTGAGACATTTTTCCCATAACAAAAGTCTCAGATTCTGACACATTTTTGCTAAAACAATAAGTCGCAGATTCTGAGACATTTTTGCTATAGAAAAATTCTCAGATTCTCATATAGAAAAATTCTCAGATTCTGAGAAATTTTTTAATAGAAAAAGTCTCATATTGTGAGAAATGTTCCTTATAGAAAAATTGTCAGATGCTGACACATTTGTTCTATAGAAAAAGTCTCATAATCTTAAAAACTTTTTGTATCAAAAAAAGTCTCAGATTCTTAGACATTTTTTTGTATAGAAAAATCTTTACATTTTTGTAAAGAAAAGGTCTAAGATTCTGAGTATAGAAAAAGTCTCGGGTTCTAAAACATTTTACGTATAGAAAAAATCTGATATTCTTAAAAATTTTTCGTTTAGAAAAAGTCTCGGGTTCTAAAACATTTTTCGTACATTTCTGATATTCTAAGAAATTTTTCATTTTGAAAAACTCTCGTGTTCTAAGATATTTTTCGTTTAGAAAACGACTCAGTTTCTAGAATACTTCTCAGTCTCCAAGATAAATTTGTCAGACTCTGGGTATTTTTTCTGCAGAAAAAGTTACAGATTCTGGGAAATTTTTTTAAGATTCTGAGACATTAATCCTTAAGAAATTTTTTTTCTAACTTCGACTTTCTTTAATATTTTTACCCCATACAAAATAAGTGCCTACCAGCCATACTTAAATAAATATATTTTATATGAATGTATACAAAATTAATTGAATAAACACTTTTTGTATGTATTTAATACTTTTTATATACTACTTATTCACCATATCACAGAATTTATACACTTGATAATTTATACAGAGCGTATATATATATATTTAATCCTAGGGTTCCATGGAGGAACATAGGGCCACAACAAACTTCTTCCATTCTGATCTGTCTTCTGCCAAATTTTTGATTTCACGCCAGCTTTTTCGAGTTGATTGTATTTCACTTTCACAGACATACAGAGCGTATGATGAACATTAATTTTTGATTACACTTCGCATAATAATCATACGTCTAGGGTGGTTAGATGATATTAATATTTTCATATTTATACATATTTATTTATTTTATAAAAAAAAATCATTAACACACAATAAACGCTTAATAAAAAGTTAATTGATTCTGAATTTAATATGATTTTATGACTTTTTATTAAAAAAAAAACAAGGATTAATGTGCTAAATTGAAAAGAGTGAGATGATTTGTTAAGCAGTGACAAATTTACGTGACACTCATCAATCTTATTAATTTATTTTTAATGTGGGTTAATGAAAAATTAATAAGTATTTAAATATATTACAAAAAAAATCGAAATTTATTTCTGCATAAATTTCAATCATAAAAAGTTTGATTTGTGAAAAAGGAATAAAACAATCAAAAAATTTTAACCCGATTCGGACGATTCCAATAATACCCTCCACAATGATTAATTTTTATTAAAAAATAAAAATTGTTTTATTCGACGTTTAAATATTTATTTCGAGTAGGGTTGTTCTAGCTCGAGGTCATTATTTCCTTTACTAATTAACACTATGAATAAAGTATTTATTAAATAAAAAAGATAATAAAATTATATAAAAAAATATAAAATTATAAAAAATATTACTCTAATGTGCGTTTGTGAAAATGTTTCTCCAGGTTGTTTATTTACGCCAATAACAAACATTTTATTATAAGCAAATCGGCACAATTTCCAAGATTTTTCTTTAATATTTTAAACCAATTCTTACTTTAGTTAAAGCATCAAAATTTTTAAAAAATATATAGAGCATGTTAAGATTTATGTTTCCTTGAAAAAAAATAACGTATTACCGTTCCAAAAAAAAAATTTCATAACAAAACAAATTTATTGAAATTTTTATCTCTGTTTCAATCTTCTCAATCTCCTTAAATTTCTATCCAAAAAACTACATACGTTTGCTAAATTGAATTTGATAAAGAACAAAACATCTAAATATTTGTAATCGTATTTTTATTAAGCCCTTTTCTAATTTTATACGCACATAATAAAGTGATTTATTTAATTTTTGTTTATGTTTCTTGTTTTAGAAAGAAAAACAATTTATAATTTTTTTTTTCTACTACTATTTACTTTTATATACTTTTACTTTGTAGGCCCATATGTGGTTGATGACATGCAAAAAGTTAATTTTGTGTTATGAAGAAGATAACATTGTGACGATGATGATGATCATATGAGAAATATGAGATGACTACATGGGAGATAAATGAATTCAAATTGTTAATATATTTGAAAATTATGCTGGTTAATCATAATATTTTGGATGTGTACATAAACATTTTGTTAAGAAAAAGAAAAATGTGTATATTTCCAAAACAAGGAGGCAAGGATACCTACCTATAAAGTGGTTGATATTATTGTATTAGAGTGGGTTGAATTTTAAGAAATTTTGTTATTCATAATAAATCATTGTAAATCGAAAAAGATCAATTGTAATTCGAAACAAATCAATTGTCATTCGAAACATATCAATTATAATTAACTCCCACCGCTCTTACTGTCGCATGGATGACCCCAACATTTTCTAAAAAAAAAAAACTACACTCTATTTTTTACCCTTAAGGTGGTCCTTACACATTTTATTATTTTTAGACACTCCAACCACAGTATGGGGGTATACTCACTTTTTCATTCCGTGTGTAACGCATCGAAATATCGGTCTAGGCCCCCATAAAATATATATTATTGATCAGTGATCGATTCTTAACCATTCTAGCGATGTCCGTCCGTCTCTCCGTCTGGTCGTCTGTAGAGGACACGATACAGTCCAAAATAAAGGAGCTAGCCTTCCGAAGTTTGGAACGAAAAGTTCCCCCTTCGAGAACTAAATCAATCCCTGATAAACGTTATTTTTTTGCAGGGTTTTTTGTACATCTGTTAAGAAAATTCAACAATTTTATGTCAGAGGAAGCTTAAAAGCCTGCATGTGGACCCAGCGGATAAAAAAAAAATAAAAAAAATTTTGACCCGCTCCCTTTTGTGGGCGTGTATATACAAAAGTATTTTAATAATGACTAATTGGATTAAATAGTTGCTTCAATCATAATAATTGATAACATTAATCGCAATGCGAGGTGTCACCCAACGTCTCCCTCCTACTCCCCGAAAAAAAAACGCCGTGAATTTTTTATTTTTTGTACATTTTGGAGGGTATAAAAGATTCGGAACAGCCGAATTTAACACTCTCACTTGTTTCTTATAAAATCAGCTTTAACCGCTCCCATGGTCTCTCTCTTACGGACAGGAAATGCAGAATGATCTCCTGTTTTTGCCATGCAAACTTCCCAATTATGAACTTCAATTAAAAGAAGTTTTTGAAGCCAAGTTAGGCAAAACGTGGGAGGCAGTGGGAAAATATAAAAGATAAACCATACAGTCTTGGCATAGAAGATGAGGCAGTGGCAACCAACATACCGGCATTTGTATACCCTCCACTTAGTGATAGAGGGTCTATATAAGTTTATCTTTCCATTTGTAACTCATCGAAATATCGGTCTAGGACTCCATAATGTATAAATATTATTGATCAGTGATAAATTTTAAGACATTCTAGCGATGTCCGTCCTTCCGTCTGTCCGTCTGTGGAAATGGTGATCACGGCAAAAGTATTAAACAGATATGACTAAAGCTGTCCATTCACTTGCAATAAAATTGCTCAACTTAAAAAAAAAATATTTTACAATATTATTGTCGTTTTACCCTACACAGCAAATAAAATTGTTCAATACTTAAACCCAATATATTGTACAAGATATAAACATAAACATAACATAATAAAAGTTGTACAATATAGACAACACACTGATAATATATATTGCAGTATTCTTGTTTGTACAATAAATATCAAAAGTGTTTTGATATTCTCCAATATATTGCACAACCGTAAATATTACATACACACAAGCGATATTATTGTACAATTTGAAAAGTTGAACAATAATATTGCAAGTGAATGGGCAGCTTAAGACTTAACATAATTACTTGTTGTTGCTCTTAGTAGTTTGGTATTGCATTTGAGCGAAATCGGTTCAGCGGTTCAAAAGTTTTGAACGAAAATGTAAGGAAACCTCGAAAATTTTGGTACATTCAACATAACTTAAAAATACAAAATTCTTTAATTCGGCTGCTGGTTGACACATGTGAACAGAATTGATCACCAAATGGTATTCAAACAAGTACGAACATACTTTTTTACAAAAAAAAATTTTCGCCAAATTTTTTTTTTCGCCAAATTTTTACTTTCGCGGATTTTTTTTTTTTAATTTTTTTTTTTATTTTTTTTGCAAATAAACTGTTTTTTACAAGTAAATTTTTTACTTGTTTGTATGTCGAATAAGTTTTTCTTTCGATTTTGCCTAAAACTTATGTGGTACATATTTGTTTTGTGACACTTAATATTTATTAGTTTTGATTTGCTAAACACGAATATAAAAAATGAAAATTGGTCAAACGGTTTTTGAGATTTCACTACTTGAAATTTGCCAAATATGTCGGTTTTTCCCTACGTTCGAGAAATTAAAAAAAAGCCTCAAATCTTTCCACAGACCATTTTATAGACCTTGAGATAAACTTTTTTAGCAATTAAATACACACAAATTGAATTTAGTATTTTTATAAAAAAATTGTGTTTTTTATTTAACGTTTTAAGAAAGACTAAAAACTAAAGAAAATTATAAAATTGAATTTGACAAAAAAATAAAAACAAAAAGTAAAAGCTAATTTGATTATTTGAAATTATTGTTTTGTACATCAAATAAAGTTTTAAATTGCAAAGTGCCTACAGTGCTCCCCGCGAGACTTTTATGTGGCGAAGCGCACTGAAAGTCGTTTTGATCTACGATTTTCTGTTTGTTGATTCTGCAATGCTGATTTATCATCGAAGATATATGCGGGCTTTAATCTGTCAATAGAAACATTTGTTGGTTTGTTCTTAATTTTAAGAGTAAAGTATTTTGATGATTTATTTTCCACTGAATACGGACCCTCATAGGGCGGTGTAAGAGCTTTTTTAACTTTATCATTTCGCACAAAAACAAAACCTGTATCTTTTAAATTTGGATGAACAAATGGCTTATCCACTCTGTGATGTGCGGTGTCTACCGGTTGAAGATTTTGCATCATTTGTATGAAATCCTTGACAAAGTCTGACTGGTATTCTGTGTTAGATGGGGCTAGAAATTCCCCCGGCAGACGAATTTGAGTACCAAGAACTAACTCGGACGGAGTTGCGTTTATGTCGGGTTTGTAAATTGACCTTAATCCCAGCAAGATTATTGGAAGCTGTCGAGACCAGTTTAAATTGTTTTTGCACATAATGGAAGCTTTTAAAGTACGGTGAAAACGCTCAATGATTCCGTTTGATTGCGGATGATATGCCGTTGTCCGAAGATGAATAATGCCAAGAGCTCTCGTAAGTTCATTAAAAAGCATTGATTCGAACTGCCTTCCTTGATCGGATGTTATTTTTAACGGAACTCCATAGTGTTTTATCCAACCATCAATTAACGTAAATGCAACAGTTTCAGCCGTAGCATCAGGTAGTGGTATTACTTCTGGCCATCGTGTAAAACGGTCGATTATTGTAAGACAATAGTAAAACCCATTTGAAGAAGGAAGTGGGCCAATAAGGTCAATATTGATGTGTTCAAATCTTTGAGACGGCAGAGTATATTTTGATAAAGGTGATGATATATGTCTACTTACTTTAGATTGTTGGCATGGAATACAATTTCTGACATATTCTGAGATTTCCTGATCCATGTTTTTCCAAACAAAGCGTTCCTTGACCAGACGACCTGTACTTTTTCTTCCAGGATGTGATAAGTTGTGGATTTTCGAAATAATTTTTGAGCGACATGCTGCAGGAATATATGGCCGAGCCGTGTTGCCAGAGACGTCGCACATAATCTTTGTCTTTGATAATGGTAAACTGATATTCTTAAGCTGAAGCGAGGTACTGTTTGATATTAGCAATTCTTTCAGTTCATCACAGTTACTTTGTTGTTTAGCTATATCCTCGTAGTCTACAGCTTCATTACTCAGTATATCAAGTGCCTCAATTCTCGATAGTGCATCTGCTGTAAAGTTTACGTCACCCGGAAGATGGATGATTTTTGTTGAAAATTGCCCTATATAGTCCAAATGTCGAATTTGGCGAGGTGAAGCGTTTTCTTTCCTTTGTGTGAAGGCGAAGATGGGAGGTTTGTGATCAGTTGCAATTGTGAAATCACGTCCCTCCAGAAGATAACGAAAATGCTTAATTGCACTGTAGATCGATAGAAGCTCTCTATCGTACGTACTGTACTTACGCTGTGCTGTACTGAACTTTTTTGAAAAGAACGTCAGGGGCTGATGTTGATCATTTACTCTTTGATGGACAACTGCACCCATACCTGTGTTGCTGGCATCTGCACATAGTACGATTTGAGCCTCAGGGGCTGGGTGATACAAAGTGGTTGCATTTATTAAATCGTCCTTGGATTTTTCAAAATGTTGAATTGTTTCGGGTGTCCACGAAATCACGGTTTTATCATTTTTCTTATTACCGTTGATCAGAGCAATAAGAGGTTGTTGATGTTTTATAGCATGTGGAATAAACCGGCGATAAAAATTTATCATAGCTAAAAAGCGTTTTAGCTCACATGCTAATCTAGGAAGTGGAAAGTTTTTTATTACTTCTATTTTCTTTGATAACGGTCGAATGCCATTACATGATATTGAATGACCGAGAAACTCTATCTCGTTTTGAGCAAATCTGCACTTACAAGGGAAGTATCTCAACCCTTATGAACCGATTTGCCTGAAACTTAAAATATATATCAAAGAGACAATTCTAAGGTTGGGGTGTCTCGGCTTATCGGCCATATCGGGGATTTAGGGGTTCAAAACATGGGTCAAAAAATGGCGAAAAAATCGTTTTTTGAATTTTTCAGCCATTTCTTTTTAAGAAACTATATGATGTTTTCATATGAGAAGAAGGGGTTTTTTAATGCCTATCCAATGGTGGCATAACCTTGTAAAAATTCGGCTTCTTTAAATATTTTTTTCAGAAAAATGTGTAAATTTTGGGGGGTACTTATGTGAAGACATAGACCTACGATATCCATATGGATAAGAAATAATCTTTATTAAATTTAAGTCGACCCGTATTTTTGCCCTAGATGATATTCCTGTTAGTTCGGAAGTTATCAAAATTTTCCCGAAGGTCCACATGGTTTCATAAGGGGACAACTAAATTTTTAAACACCGATATGGCCGATAAGCCGAGACACCCCAACCTTAAAATCGTCTCTTTAGTATATATTTTAAGTTTCAGGCAAATCGGTTCATAAGGGTTGAGATACTTCCCTTGTTAGATGGATTAATAGTGAGACCGAATTTTCGAAGTCTCTCAACGACTTGTCGAAGATGAATTTCATGCTCTTCTGGAGTTTTTGAAGCGATACATATATCATCAATATAACAAAATGCGAAGTCAAGACCTCTAAGGACTTCATGCATGTATCGCTTAAAAGTCTGTGCAGAGTTTCGTAAGCCGAAAGGCATACGAGTGTACTCAAAAAGACCAAATGGGGTAGTTATTGCGGTCTTTTGAATATCGCTCTCCTCCATCGGTATTTGATGGTAGCCTCGTTGTAAATCAAGTTTAGAAAAAATTTTCCGGTTGTGTAAGTTATGGGAAAGATCCTGGATGTGCGGTAAAGGATACCGGTCCGGAATAGTCTGAGCATTTAATGCACGGTAATCCCCGCAAGGTCTCCAGGAATTGTCTGACTTACGAACTACATGAAGAGGAGATGCATATGGGCTTTTTGACGGCCGTATAACCCCAATCTTCATGAGGTATTCGAATTCCTCTTTTGCAGCACGAAATTTTTCAGGTGTTAGCCTTCTAGGCTTTGAAAAGACCGGGGGCCCATGTGTTTCAATGCAGTGAGTAACATTAACAGACTTACCATTACGTGGAACTTTAAAGTTAATTTGCGTGATGTCTTGAAACTCTTCCAGAAGTTTTGCATAGATGTTGTTTGAGCTGTAAAGCTTTATAGATGAATGATCGGATGTATCAGCAATAGATAAAATGTGAGCTTTCATCATGGTAGTTGAGTCAATCAGTTTTGAATTATTGAGATCAACTAATAGTTGAAAATGTTTGATAAAATCAGCACCAATGATGTTATGCGCAGTGTCTGCTATAACAAATGTCCATTCCATGGGTCGCCGTAATCCAAAATCTAGTTTGAGCCTTTTTTGGCCAAATGTACTGATAGTTGAATTATTGGCTGCGAAAAGTATCGTAGGAGATTTGCTACGGTGTTTACATTGAGTGTCAACCATTTTCAACACAGAAACATCTGCCCCTGTATCGATGAGAAAACGTTGATTCGATCGCTTATCCGTTATGAAGAAACGGTTTGGACCAGAAACGGTGTTAACTAGTGATGGACTTGTTGCTGATAAATGTTGTTCTTTAGATGAAGATTTGGCGGAATTATTCAATAAAACCGCCGAACTACCTAGTTTTTTTGAGCGTTAAAATTACAGGGCTGATTGCACTTACGTGATTGTGATCCAAACTTTTTATGGTACCAACAAGTCGATGAATTGGAACTTTCAGTACGTCTTCGAGGTGGTGTTGCTGACCGAGAACGTCTAATATCCTTCTGTAGGTTCGACAAAGTACGATCGATTTGCGGAAGTCGGTTGGAGACGCTATCAGAAATAGCATCAACCTGATTCTGTTTTGGGGCAGAAATTGTGTCCAAGGAATTAACTCGAACCGAATCCAACATTTCGTCCGCCAAAGAACCCAGTTCATCCATTGAACACGTTGGGCTGCTCTTTGCTACGCATGCAATAACTGCGCGAACAGAGACTGGCAATCGTTGAAGCCACAAATTCTTAATGAGCTCCGTATCATTTGTAACATCTGTACGTAGCATCTGCATGAGGATATGACTTGGCTTACCATCACCTAATTGAATCCCAGTTGTAAGCTGTTCCAATCTTGCCATTGGTGATACGGAAAATTTTGAGATAATTGTCTGTTTAAGAGTTTCATACCGATTGCTTAATGGTGGGTTGCGAACAATTCCATAAGCTTGCTCGTGCAGTTATTCATCCATATACATTACTGTAATATTGAATTTAGTTTGGTCCCGTTGATCCTGGGACATTTTTCCAAAGCTATTGATGTTGAAAAAGGCCTCCAGGCGAGTGAACCATGATTTTATATTTGTAATGGAGTATCCCTGTAGATGAGGGACCGAAACACGACCAGCAAAACTAGCCATATCTGCAGATTCGGCTCCATTAAATCCAACAGCGTTACCGGTTTCAAAACCATTTGCAGGTGCCTCCAAAGTTGGAGCAGCGTTTAAATTTGCTTGATTATTCATTTCTTTTCGGGGTCACCAATTTAGCAATTAAATACACACAAATTGAATTTAGTATTTTTATAAAAAAATTGTGTGTTTTTATTTAACGTTTTAAGAAAGACTAAAAACTAAAGAAAATTATAAAATTGAATTTGACAAAAAAATAAAAACAAAAAGTAAAAGCACAGTAAAAAGTTTTGGGTTAAATTTAAAACCTATCGGTACACATTTTAAACCACCTTGGAATTAAATTGAAAGTTAAATCCGAAATGGTTTATATGTTAAACCATATAGGAATTAAAAATTTGTTTTTCTTTATGTCATTTATTTTAGTTTTATTTTAATGCCAAAAAATAATTAAATTTCTCTCTTAAAAAACTAATAAAAAATAAACGTCAAACGTCATCAACATTTGTATTTCATCAAGTTTAAAATAAACACTTAACAAGGAATTGAAAACAGCTGTCATATTGATTGAGCAAAAACAGCTTGTTCATTCAATGAAAGTGTGACAAAATGTTTGCAATGTACGCAAAAATAAAAATTTATGGAAAATTTTATGTTATCAAAATTTGTGATCCAGAAAGTGAAGTTTTGACTCCGACCGGAATATAATTATCAAGTAAGTATTGACTACAAACGTTTTGCAATCGTTTTTAATTAATTTTTGTTTAACCTTACTTTTAGACCAGCTGAATCTTAAAGCAGAAGGCAGAGACTGGAATTTTTGATCGGGCAGTGCATTCATTAACTTTGAAAACCTTCCATAAATAATTAACTACACAATACTGATCCAGCAGCTGCTTTTGTTTCTTTTTGATGGAACGACATCAACAAACCGTGCCGAAATTGATTTGGAAAACCACCAGGAATAATTTCGTAATATAGAAGAATTATCACTTTTCCCATATAGTTTTTGTAGCATATGTAGCATGAATTAAATGCGTTATTAACCATAACTGTATTTTACTGCATTTTGACGATATTTTGGATAACTGAAATATGAGTATTATAAAAGTACAAAACGATACACACTGTTTGCATTGTACAATGACTATTGAAGTTACAGTAAACTAAGCTGAGAATACTCAGTCAAACTGTGGTAACTTCTACTGTAAATCTTTTTGAACAGTCAACCCTTCTGGTATTGTACGATGATCGTTGTTTCGTACTTAACGAATCTAACTAAATATATTAGTCCATTGCTACATTTCCCCACTGTTAATTTAAGTGCTAACTAAGCAATTTTATACTATAAATTAAGTTCAATTTTAATGAATAAAATCAATTGAAAAACAAAGCTCAACCGGCTTATCAATTTAATAACAAGCTCAACCGGCTTAACAAGTTGTAACCAAGCTCAACCGGCTTACCAAGTTACATGGCGACCGAGACAGTGTTTCCAATGTGCTTCTAAATAGAGCACTGGAAACAAAAGAAAATAAAAAAAATTATTATTCTTGTCCTGGCGGATTAGCCACAAATATCCGCCAGTCGCGTGAAGGAGGTTCCCCGTCTGGCCAATAGATGGGATGATGATGATGAAGGAAGGCCCACATCTATTCTCCTTAGAAGAAAACATGAGAAGATAAACACACCTCAACTACCTAAGGCACCTCCAACAACAAAACAAAAAGGGTATAAATAAAAAAATAACATTTAAAAAAAAAAATAACATAAAAAAAAAAAAAACAAAACTCAGTGCTCCCCAATGCACGGGTTAGGGCTAGAAGGCGATTTCGCTCTTAGCACACCTTTATTTTTTCTCGATAAATAAATAAATAAACAAATAAATAAATAAAAAAAAAAATAATAATTTTAAATGAATTAAAAGAACTTTCTTCAGAAAATGGAAATTTTTAAACAATCAGAAATATAAGATAATAATTTCAACGTTAAATTTAAAATGTTAAAAAAAAAAAAGATTTATAATAAAATTTTTCTATTAACTATTTAAATATTTTGTAAATGGTCCTTTATGAATTGAAGAAAGATTAAGAGTAAATATAAAACCCCAATAGATTGGAAGTATAGGGAACCAGTTTCTACGGAAGAAAAACTGTAGGTACTAGGGATCCATATGCAGAAATTCGTTACATGATTACAACATTTTTGAAGGAAACTTAATTATGGGCAAGGAACAATCGAAGGTGGTAAAACCCAATGCGAATGTAGTGAATGAGGTAGTAGTAGAGAACAATACACCCGAACTAGATACGATCAAACTCTATCTTTTGTTGATCACTATAATTCTTTCAATTAATTTCGGTTTAGGTATTTATGCAATGCATAACAAAAGACTCAAGAAGAAATATTATAGTAGGGCGAATGATTTGGATAAAATATAAATCAGTTTTCATATAGAGTTGGAAAAAGAATATATATAAATGGGAACAAATAAGGAAAATTATTTACACAGAAAGGGAAAATTTCAAGCAGGCTTATAAATGTATTAACAAAAATATTTATATTAAACCGGAAACAGTGAGAAAACACTTAGTAACATTAACCGGTTCTCTGGAGATAATTAGAGAAACAGCATACAGAAATAGAGGGAAATTCACTGAGGAACACAGGAACGAAGTTTTAGAAATTTATTGGAATCTAAGGGATCGATTAGTAAAAATACTTGATAAATATAATATTAACCAAAAAGTGCCACATTCAATTGAGCAACAATTAAAGATCGATACAAACATTATACTCGATTCTAGCAATAGTCAGAAGTTTGACCCAATTGCCGAAGAAGAAACCAATTCCGACTTTGAAGATTTCTCATATAATTTCAAAATGACACAAACGGTAGTAGAATTTCTTAACACAGCCTCAAAACTGATTTGCGATTTCGACGGCAAGCCTGAGAATCTAGTACATTTCTGGACTCGCTCCAATTAATAGATTCACTTAAGGGTACACACGAACAAGCAGCGGTATCTCTAATAAGGACTAGACTAAAGGGAACTGCTAGAAATCTGATTAGCAATGAATCTTCAATCTCTGAGATTATAAATAAACTGAATACCTCAGTAAAAGGAGAATCAGTCGACGTCTTGTCGGCAAAAATAATGAATATTAAACAGAGCAATAAATCTGCAAATGTATATTGTAGTGAGATAGAATCTCTAGTAAAATCACTTGAGAATGCATACATATCAGATGGTTTGACTTGCGATTTGGCAAATAAATACTCGACTCAAGTTGCTGTAAAAGCACTTACTAAAAATTGCAACATTGAGAAGGTAAAACTGATCATGGAAGCTGGACAATTCAATAATATGAATGACGCAATTAGCAAATTTGTGAATTGTTGCACTGAGGCAACTAGTCAGCAGAATTCCATATTATACTATGGGCAAAGACCCAATCACCACAGTTACAGCAGAGGCAGAGGAAGATTCCGTGGAAGAGGTAATTTCTCCCGGAATAACAATAATAATAACCACAATAACAATAATAATAATTATTCAAATAATAACTACAGAAATAGAAGAGGACGTGGTTACTATAATGGTAACAGAAACCACACTAGAGCAATAACTGCAAATGAAGATAGTTCGGGAAACTCGAACGCTCCCCTAAGATCAAGTCAATAAACAGGAAAATATACAACCTCAACCTTAACTTTAGTTGTTTCATACGAATTAAAATAGATATAATTAATACCATTGTAACATTACTGGTAGACACTGGAGCAGACATATCCTTAATAAAACATCAATGCACATTTAAACAAATAAATACGTCACATTGTACTACACTCACTGGTATAGGAAAGGGTACAATTAAATCCATTGGTATAACATTTTTCGATTTAAGAACTGATAAATTCTTGATACCCCACAATTTCCAAGTGGTAGAAGACAATTTCCCAATACCATGTGATGGAATAATTGGTACGGATTTTATGAAAAAATATAATTGCATACTTGAATTTAATCAAGACCAGGATTATCTTATCCTGAGACCACATAATTTAACACAACAAATAGTAATACCGATGACCAATACTTGTGATGATGAAATTACCTTACCAGCTAGATCTGAAGTAATACGACAAATAAAAGTTTCATCTTGCAATGAGGAAATATTGATACCTAATCAAGAACCCCAACCAGGAATATTCATCGCTAGTACACTAGTTAAAGCTAAAAATGCATTTATAAGGATACTTAACACAAACAACACAATATCTACACTAAAACAAAATAAAATTATAACAGAAGATGTCAATGAGTATGATATAATGAAGAACAACATCGACAATAAAAATAGAAAACACGAAATTTTAAACATATTGAAGAAAAATTTTCCAAAACGTTTTAATGAAACATTAACGGAAATATGTTCCGAATACAGCGATATCTTCGGATTAGAATCAGAAACTGTTACAACTAACAATTTTTACAAACAAAAGTTAAGAACAAAGGATAAAGAACCAGTATACATAAAGAACTATCGTATACCACATACTCATAAAGACGAAATTGAAGAGCAAGTGAATAAGTTGATAGATGATGGAATAATAGAATCATCATATTCAGAATATAATAGTCCAATTTTATTAGTTCCAAAGAAATCCTTGCCAAATTCAAAGGAAAAAAGATGGAGATTAGTGATAGATTACAGACAAGTTAACAAGAAATTAATAGCAGATAAATTTCCATTACCAAGAATAGATGATATTTTAGATCAACTTGGCAGAGCAAAGTATTTTTCTTGTCTGGACTTAATATCCGGATTTCATCAAATTGAATTAGAAAAAGATTCTAGAAACATAACTTCATTTTCAACTACCAAAGGTTCATATAGATTTACCAGATTACCATATGGTCTAAAAGTAGCACCAAATTCATTCCAAAGAATGATGACAATTGCTTTTAGTGGTTTGAGACCTGATCAAGCTTTTTTATACATGGATGATTTAGTTGTACTAGGTTGTTCCGAGAAACACATGCTTTCAAATTTAACAGATGTTTTTGAGTTATGTCGCAGACACAATCTCAAATTGCATCCTGAAAAATGTTCATTCTTCATGCACGAGGTTACATACCTTGGCCATAAATGCACCAACAAAGGCATACTCCCAGATGACAGTAAATATTCAGTAATTGAGAACTACCCGAAACCTACGGATGCAGATAGTGCTAGAAGATTTGTAGCTTTTTGCAATTACTACAGACGATTTATTAAAAATTTTTCTGAATATTCAAGGCATCTTACTAGATTATCAAAAAAAGGAGTATCATTTGAGTGGACAAGGGAATGCGATATTGCCTTTGAACATCTTAAAAAGGCACTAATGCACCCAACATTGCTGCAATATCCAGATTTTGAAAAACAGTTCTGTATAACAACAGATGCAAGCAAACACGCATGTGGCGCCGTACTTACACAGGAACACGACGGAAAACATTTACCAGTAGCATACGCATCTAGAAGCTTTACAAAAGGAGAAAGTAATAAATCAACCATTGAACAGGAACTAACAGCAATTCATTGGGCAATAAAACATTTTAGACCCTACATTTATGGAAAGCACTTTCTCGTTCGGTCAGATCATAGACCTCTTTCTTATCTATTTTCAATGAAGAACCCAAGCTCTAAACTAACAAGAATTAGACTTGATCTAGAAGAGTATGATTTTACAGTTGATTATCTTAGGGGAAAAGATAACTACGTCGCAGACGCTTTATCGCGAATTACGATAAACGACTTAAAAGAATTAAGTATAGAGAATAATAGTATACTAAAAGTAACTACAAGAACAATGACAAATAAGGCACAAAATATGGCTAAAAACAAAAATTTGAATAAGCGGCATCAATTAAATGAAAAGCCCAGTATATATGTACCGATTAAGAACACTGACGTCAGAAAATATTATAAATTGAAGATTAACCCTGAAAGATGTTACATCAAACGAGGCAAATCTATAATTGCATATATACCAATCGATGATTTGTTTATTAATGGGAAACTTGACTTAGGACAATTTTTCCCAAGGCTCGAAGAAGTGGCCGATAAACATAGCATTACGAAATTACAAATGGCACCTAGTGAGAAAATTTTCGAATTTATCTCTATTAATGAATTCAAACAAATGGGCAATAAAATTTTGAATCATATTAAAGTAGCGCTACTAAATGAGGTGACCCGAATTGATAAAAATGCCAAAGCTATTCAAAATGTAATGGAACGATACCACGATGACCCTGCAGAGGGAGGTCACTGCGGTGTTTCAAGAACATTAAATAAAATTAAAAGATATTACTACTGGAAGAATATCACAAAAGACGTAACAAAATACGTTAAATCATGCAAAAAGTGTCAAACAGCCAAGACTACAAAGCACCTGAAAAGTCCAATGGTATTAACGCCAACGCCAGCGAAACCATTTGATAGAGTACTAGTGGATACTATAGGTCCATTACCTAAATCTTACAATGGCAATGAATACGCAGTCACTATAATATGTGACATGACAAAATATATAGTAACAATACCTATACAAGACAAAAGCGCTAAGACAATTGCAAAAGCAATTTTCGAACATTTTGTTCTCACCTATGGTCCTATGAAGACGTTCATTTCGGACATGGGTACAGAATATAAAAACTCTCTTCTAACAGAGTTATGCAATCTCCTCAAAATAGAAAAAATAACATCAACAGCTCACCATCACCAAACGCTGGGCACTATTGAGAGAAGTCACAGAACTTTCAACGAGTATATAAGATCTTACATATCTGTTGACAAAAGCGATTGGGATGAGTGGCTCAAATACTTCACGTATTGCTTTAACACCACTCCATCGACAGTTCATGATTACTGTCCATATGAATTAGTTTTTGGTAAACTTCCAAACGGGTTCCAACAATTTAATGAGGTTGATAGAATAACACC
Organism: Pegoplata infirma; assembly: GCA_963921195.1. Taxonomy (NCBI): domain Eukaryota; kingdom Metazoa; phylum Arthropoda; class Insecta; order Diptera; family Anthomyiidae; genus Pegoplata; species Pegoplata infirma. The sequence continues at coordinate 17,078,903 of OY992537.1, read as the reverse complement.
ACTGTATAATGTAGAAGATTATACTATAGAAGTTAGATTTAGGTTAGAAGTAGCTCACAACAGGGCAAGAACAATGTTAGATAAGGCTAAGTTAAAACAGAAAATTAATTATGATAAGGGAACTTTAGATTATACTTTTAAAATAGGTGATTTAGTTTTACTTAAAAATGAGGTAGGTCATAAACTGGATACTCAGTATAAGGGACCATATAAAATTAAGAAAATAGATCTTAGAAACAATGTAACCATAGTTGATAAGAAAACAAAGAAAGATCAAATTGTACATAAGAATAGGCTTAAGATTTATAAACAATAATAATAACAAAATGACAAAATAATATACTGGATATCCAAAATAATACTACTTAAAATAATAATAAAATGAAATACACAAAAGAAATATTACTATAAGTTATTCATAAGTTTTATTTGTCTTTATTGTAAAAAGAATGTTCATACAACTTTGTTATATGACCATTCTTCTATAAAAAGGGAGGTGTAGCATATGTAGCATGAATTAAATGCGTTATTAACCATAACTGTATTTTACTGCATTTTGACGATATTTTGGATAACTGAAATATGAGTATTATAAAAGTACAAAACGATACACACTGTTTGCATTGTACAATGACTATTGAAGTTACAGTAAACTAAGCTGAGAATACTCAGTCAAACTGTGGTAACTTCTACTGTAAATCTTTTTGAACAGTCAACCCTTCTGGTATTGTACGATGATCGTTGTTTCGTACTTAACGAATCTAACTAAATATATTAGTCCATTGCTACATTTCCCCACTGTTAATTTAAGTGCTAACTAAGCAATTTTATACTATAAATTAAGTTCAATTTTAATGAATAAAATCAATTGAAAAACAAAGCTCAACCGGCTTATCAATTTAATAACAAGCTCAACCGGCTTAACAAGTTGTAACCAAGCTCAACCGGCTTACCAAGTTACATTTTACTGAGTTTGGGTGAAAAATGCATCAACATTCCTCTTCATTTTAACTTTATTCAGGTATTTGATCTGTATTTTAAGTCTTCTTTTTTATCCAATACACAAAAATATTAAAAAAAAACATAACCTTTTGTTTTATTTATTTTTGGGTAAATTTTATGAAAGGGGTACTATTTTTAGTCCTGCCTAGATTAAAATTAATACCCGTTTAGGTATAAAATTGTTTACATTAATAAAACTATTTGGGATTTATTTTAACACCAAAAAATAGGTTAAAAGCCACTCTCTCACTCTCTTTTTATCTCTTTAAAAGTACACTTTTCAAGGAATAAATTTAATTCTTTTTGTCTTTGATACACACCAGCTATATTATATACACACCAGCTAGGAATTAAAATTAATCCAAAACTTTTTACTGTGAGCTAATTTGATTATTTGAAATTATTGTTTTGTACATCAAATAAAGTTTTAAATTGCAAAGTGCCTACACTTTCATCTAAAGCTTATTTGAGCAAAATCCGATAATTTTTACCCATGGCGCCCTTCTATCAAAATTTCGGTTTTTGGAAAATGTTCACCTAAAACTCTGAATTTTTATCGGAAGGCGTCATGGGTTAAAATGTTCTGATTTGACTCAAATTATGTTTAAATGAAAGTCTGTATTAAGTTGTATGAAAAAGTCAGTTAAAAAGTTTTTTTTTTTTTAATTTTTGGAAATTATTTGGCTTGACCGATGTCAGAAATTTTTTGTTATTTGTTTTCAGCATGCCATAATTAATAAAAATAACGTTTCGCAAAATATTTTTTTAATTTTTGAAAAATAAAAAAATTTTGGTGAAAATTTCCCAAAAATTCAGAACTTTGATCGATGGGCGCCACGGGTTTAAATTAACGGATTTGTCTAAAATTAAATTTAAAAGAAAGACAGTTTCCAGCTCTATAAAAGAGTTTTTAAAAAATTCTTAAACGTAGGAAAAAACCGCAATTTTTTAAAAAATTTCAGATAGCGATAACTCGAAAACAGTTCGACCGATTTTATTTTTTTTATTTTGATATTAAATTTTCAAAAACGCAAAACTTTAATCATCGGGCGCTACAGGTTAACATGATCCGATTGACCACAAATTTGTACCACAGAAGTTTTAGGTCTGTGACAATAAGAATTTGGAACCTTGGGAAAATCTATAGTTAAGAAAAATTGTCGCTCCACTCTACTCAACTCTACTTTATTCAAACGTTTATTTCTTTTTTCATCTTTAATACATTAATAAATATTCTTTATTCTTTTCTTAGTTACGTTTATACATATTTTATTCTCATGTGTTAAAGATTATGTTAAGCACAATATAAATTATTCTGGAGGTGGATTGTTAAAATATGGATATTTTCAATTCTATTAACTTGAATCATTTAAAGAAAACTGTATATTAATATAACGATTTTCTTTTAATATAAAAATAATATAAACCATGGAAAATATATTCGATTTCTTTCATGATTTTGTTTAATTTTACTTCAAATTAAAGTATTTCACAAAAAAAAAAAAATTATTAAAAAAAAGTCTTACATGCGCCCTTATTAGCGTAATGCCTTTACACATTTTCCCATTATTAACTTAATAATGACGATATACAAATTATAACAAGCAACCGGCAAAATATCATAAAAAGATATTGTGTATGCATATGATTCTTTTTCACTTGAATAAATTTTTATTGTATTTTGCCTGTTGTATAAGAAAAGACCCCTGGTCATAATGTGTTTATGGTTAATATTGCGTGCCTGGTTAAACTTGTTAGTTTTCTTAAGGGTTTTCACTGAGGGTTTTCACTGATTTGTTTTTAAGTTGTTTTATAGTATTATTAATAATATTTTGTTTACTTAGATGCTGCTGCTACTCTTTACTACCACCACTACTGCTTCCCTGCTATTGTTATAACTTTCTCTTATATTCTAAATAATTTTATCTTAATATTTTAAGACAGGAAAAACACAATAAACGCATTAGGATTTATTTTCAACCGCAAGAAGCCAACCCAATAAGGAAGTTTTAATATTATAGTTTTGCAAAAAACTATTAAAGGATTCTCTATACAACATGTTCATGAATCATGTTTTAAGGATTTGAATTTGTATTTTGATGTGTATTTAGGTTAAAGTTTAATTGAAATATCTTTAACGAAACGTGACTTGTTTACGCACGAATTGTGAATTTTATATTAAACTGTTAAATTTAATTATAATAGATATTAACACGTTTTAAACCGTTATTAAACGCTCTTGAATTGATAAAAAAGAAAAACAACTTAATGTGAATGCTAATTAAAAACAAGTAGTGATACCCTCCACAATTTCAAAAATATTATTGGAATTTTTGTATACCCTCCACTTAGTGATAGAGGGTATATATAAGTTTATCATTCCGTTTGTAACTCATCGAAATATCGATCTGGGACCCCATAAAGTATATATATTCATGATGCCCGATCGATTTTAAGACATTCTAGCGATGTCCGTCTGTCTGTCTGTGGAAAATGCTGTCACGGACAAAATATTGCCCAGAGATGACTGAAACTTAACATATTTATTGGAAGTTCTTCCGAGAAGTTTGGTGTTGCATTTGAGCGATACCGGATCAGCGGTTCAAAAGTTATGAACGAATATGTAAGCACACCTCAAAAATTTCAGTACATTCAACATAACCTAAAAATACAAAATGCTTTAATTCAGCTTCTGGTTGACATATCGCTCCTTTACTTGTATAGTGTCACAACTCAAAATATTTGATTTTGCAGAAAACACGTTTAAAGTTTACTATTAAAACTGGTTTTTAATTGAAAAAGGCCGGTACATAGAAAATGTAATAATGGCGTGTACTCTTCTCAAACGGTGAGTTTAAAAGATATTAATACGAATTTCTGACACAATATAAAGCACGATATAAAGAATAATTCTGCATCATTAACTCAAAAAACGCATTTTTTGAGTTATGACACTATACAAGTAAAGGAGCGATTTGTGAACATAATTGAACACCAAATGGTATTTAAACAAGTACGAACATATTTTTTGACAAAAAAAGAAAAAAATCGGATTTTTTTACCAAAATTTTTTTTCGCGGAAATTTTTAGTAATTTCCTTTTAAATAAAGCTTTTTGTAATAATCTTTTTGAAATTGTGGAGGGTATCACTACATTCGGCAAGGCCGAATTTAACTTTTTTACTTGTTTTTTTAAAGGATTTTTTTTTTTTAAAAAAAAATTTTGAAAAAAAATTTCAGCGCAAAAAAAATTGGGTAAAAAAAAATCCACGATTTTTTTTCTTTTTTTGTCAAAAAATATGTTCGTACTTGTTTAAATACCATTTGGTGTTCATATATGCCAACCAGCACCCGAATTAAAGCATTTTGTGTTATTAGGTTATGTTTAATGTACTAAAATTTTTTAAGTGTCCTTACATTTTCATTCATAACTTTTGAACCGCTGAACCGATATCGCTCAAATGCAATACCGAACTTCTCGGGAGAACTTCCAATAAATATGTTAAGTTTCAGTCATAATATTTTGGCCGTGATCACCATTTCCACAGACAGACAAACGGATAGATGGACCTCGCTAGAATGTCTTAATATCGATCGGGGATCATGAATATATATGGGGCATTCCATGTCAAATCGGACACTTTGAATAATTTTTTTTAGATTTTCCCAATTTGTTGACAGTTTTTAGTACCCTTCGAAAACTCCTTCGTGGTAAATTTTCAGATTTTTTTGATGACCCGCTCAGAAGATATCGAAATTTTAGAAATTGGAAATTCGTTCCCTTACTCAAACTTCTTTTACTCATAACTTCTTCAATAATGGCTCAATTTGCAATTTTTTTTTGAAAATTTTTGTTTTTTACGTACTTTAAAAAAAAAATCTGAAAAGTGATTTAGTATGCGATTTTTAAGTTTTAAAATTTAAATCTAATTTTTGAAAATGTATGTACTCTTCGATTTTTTTGAAATTTCTTTGTGTAAAACTTCTATCGATTTTACAAATTTTTTGCTCAGTAGGATCGTGGGATAACGATTATTACTATTTTTTTAAATTTTTTTAAAAAAATTTTATTGTAATTTTCCTACTGCTCCAATGATGCTTCATAGAGGGGTCATTTCCAAGACCGACCCCATTAATTTTTATGTCTAAATATTTCCTTGAAACAATCTAGTACCCTATCTCCAATGTCTAAGGGGGCTCCCAAACAAAATGACATTTTTTTAATTTTCTCCAACCGCTCTAACTGCCCTAAGAGTGCCCTTAGAGCAGTAAAATATATGAAAGACCCACTATATTTTTTTATTCCAAACATTTTCTCTGAACACACCTACCCTCTATCTGTAATTGTTAAGGCGGTCCCCATACAATTTTTTTAATTTTTTGTAAATTTGTTTTATTTAATCAGCTTTTACCGGTCCAATGCACAGAGGGCCAGACAGATCGATTTCCGGCCAAAAGTCCTTATTTGTAAATCTCAAAAAAATGTTTACCAGTTTGTTGGGCATATATAGAAGCAGGTTTTCTGAACTTATCTTTATGATCCAATTACACCCTTTCCTTTGACAGGTCTTCAAAGTTAAAAAAGTTAGTAAAAAATTTTTAAAAGTTGAGATACCTTTTTAATTTTTTTTCCAAACTTCTATTGCTAATGCTTAACTTTTTGTTTGCGTGGTTCAACCTTATATGAGGGGCTCAAAGCACAAGGGGTTCAAGTGACTTTTTTAAAAAAATTGAGTTAACATATGGAATTAGTAGGTGAAGTTCACAGAAGTTCAGAGCACAAGAGGTGAATGTGAAATTCTTATCCGTTAGCGAGATATGGCGACCATTTCTAGCTCTTGTAACTAAAATACCTGTTTTGCTTGGAGCACAAGGGGTATATGAGCACTTAAACCCCTTGTGCTCCAAGCAATTATTAAAATTTAGTTTTTCACTTGGACAAGTGGTTGAATTCCGAGAAGTTCTTGTAGTAATAGTAATCAAATTTTGCAAGAGCATCTTCAGTCTGTAACCAGCGGTTAAAGTGTGAAAAAATTGCGATTTCCGACCAAAATTCATGTCCGAATTTTTTGACCAAATTGGGCTCAAAAATTAGGAATTTTTCGTACATAATAGGAAAAATAAAAAAAAATCCCAAAAAAAAAATATTGGTCCACAGATGCTGATTTTTAACATAAATATTATTTTTTTATCCAAATTGGTCCCAAAAGTTGGAAAATGTAAAGCAAGTTATCTAAAAAATATTAAAAAAATATAAAAAACACGATTTTCGTTCAAAAATGCTGATCAAAGATTTTGATACACAGATGCTAATCAGCTTTTTTGGACCAAAATCGTGGGTTTATTTTTAAAATTTTTCACATAAAATACTCAACATTTTTCGACTTTTAAGACAAATTTGTTTAAAAATATTTTTTATGTTTATAAATCAGCATCTGTGGACCAAAATCGCAATTTTGAAATTTTTTAAATATTTTTCCCATAAAACGCGCAAAAGTTCCTTATTTTTGACCCAGATTTGGTAAAATATTTCAGATATAAATTTTGGTCCAAAAACGTAATTTTTTAAACTTTGACCGCTGGTTGCAGATTTAAAATGACCTTGCAAAAATTTTTCATAAATTTTCCCACAATTAGCTACTCCATGTCCATCGTTCGGCAGGTATCACGGCACGAAATTCGAAAGTTTAGATTTCAAGGGACGCCCTAATGAAGATGAAGATGAGCCCGATGATGTCATGGAATCTGATTATGACGACTAAAAAATTAAACAAAGAACCATTAAAGACTTTTGTAATAAAATGTGGTTTTCCTTTTACAAATAACTAACATTCTTTTCATAATTTAGAAATTTATAAAAAAAGTTAGAGCACAAGGGGTATAAGTGCCACTTACATACTTCAGAGGCAATTTTTGGGTGCTTGTATTTGTGAAATATGGTATTTTTTTAACTTGTTAGATTAAAATATACCTCAGGATCTCTATTAACTAAAAAATAATATTCTAGATATCATCTAACATTTTTTACTGCAATTTAACTATAACCTCTTTTTTCCCATTATTAAATTTAAGGCACTTAAACCCCTTGTGCTCCAAGCAGTTATTAAAATTTAACTTTTAAGACCAATTTGGTTAAAAATAATTTTTATGTTTGAAAATCAGCATCTGTGGACCAAAAGTGGAATTTTTAAAAAAAATTTCCCATAAAGTACTCAAAAATTCCTAATTTTTGAGCCAGATTTGGTTAAATAATTTTCGGCAGGTATTATGATACGAAATTCGAAAGTTTAGATTTGACGGGATGCCCTAATGAAGATGAAGATGAGCCCAATGATGTCATGGAATCTGATTATGACGACTAAAAAATTAAACAAAGAACCATTACACATTTTCTTAATAAAATGTGGTTTTCCTTTTACGAATTTACAAATTTATAAAAAAAGTTAGAGCACAAGGGGTATAAGTGCCACTTACTTACTTCAGATGCAATTTTTGGGTGCAAAAGGGTGTAAAACACGATATTTTTTTAACTTGTTAGATAAAAATATATCTCAGGAACTCTATTAACTTAAAAATAATATACTAGATATCATCTAACATTTTTTATTGCAATTTAATGGCGCATTTCGACCAAAATTCATGTCCGAATATTTTGAAATTTCAAAAATTAGGAGTTCTTGCGTACAACTGCTAAATGCGTAGGAAAAATATTGTGCTCGATTCGGGAGTACTATTTAACCATTCACCAAATTTTTAATAATATGATACGAAATTCGAAAGTTTACATTTGACAGGATGCCCTAATGAAGATGAAGATGATCCCAATGATGTCATGGAATCTGATTATGACGACTAAAAAATTAAACAAAGAACCATTACAGATTTTCTTAATAAAATGTGGATTTCCTTTTACGAATTTACAAATTTATAAAAAAAAATTTAGAGCACAAGGGGTATAAGTGCGACTTACTTACTTCAGATGCAATTTTTGGGTGCAAAAGGGTGTAAAAGACGGTATTTTTTTAACTTGTTAGATTAAAATATATCTCAGGAGCTCTATTACCTTAAAAATAATATACTTGATACCACCTAACATTTTTTATTGCAATTTTACTTTAACCCCTTTTTTCTCATTATTAAAAATAAGGCACTTGAACCCCTTGTGCTCTAAATAGAAATTTATAAAAAAAGTTAGAGCACAAGGGGTATAAGTGCGACTTACTTACTTCAGATGCAGTTTTTGGGTGCAAAAGGGTGTAAAAGACGGTATTTTTTTAACTTGTTAGATTAAAATATATCTCAGGATCTCTATTAACTAAAAAATAATATTATAGATAGCATCTAACATTTTTTATTGCAATTTAACTTTAACCTCTTTTTTCTCATTATCAAATATAAGGCACTTGAACCCCTTGTGCTCTAACCCCCTCATATATAAGCCTTTGTAACGAAAACAACACGGACAAATATAACTCATTTGCCTGGTAGCATTTCGCGTTTTTTGTGAAAAAAGTTATTATTTTTTAGATATTTACCTCGCGCCGAAAAAATCCTCAGCGATCCTCAGTTCGATACAATCGGTCTATATTTTTTTTGATATAGAATGGATCCATATCTTTCGAAAAAAGTTGCCCAAACTTGCTCGAAATGTTAAATGGCGAAATTACAGCTATATATGCAGTGGTCCGAGATTTGTTTTAAAAAAAATAATTTAACCCAAAATAATGTTTTACGGCTTGAATAGTTTTTTTATCGTCAGAGAGTGCCTGAAGTGTAGGAAAAAAAAAGAATCTACATTTCTAGTTTTTTTGTAGAATTATGGAAAATATCAGTTACACCATTTCCAATTAAATTCAAAGATTTTTTATTGAATTTCCAAAATAAAGAAAAAAAGTGAATAATTTGTCGTCACCATTTCCAAAAGCTTTTCTGAGACTAAATAAGTCATTTACACCATTTCCATATTTATATCAAAAATAAAAAAAAATGTATGTAAAAATTATGTGCGTAGATTTAACTTCAGACACTCTTAATACTCTTAAAACTAATTTTTAGTTAGATCAGACAAAGTTAACAAATCTAGTCTCCATATTGTTTCCGCCATATTGAATTTTATCAGTTCGATTTTAAGATAACAGACCCGGAAATTTACTAGGTCCCACTTTCAGCTAGCTCCAACAAAGAAAAGGAATATAACTGTTTTTTAATTACTTGTAACAAACTTTACTAAGCATATTTAGTCCGCCATTTTGTTTTTCAAAATTCACGCCAGTAATTCCGATTCAGTAATTCTAATATCCCCTTAAAACAAAATTTGAGTTAAATCGGACAATTATTAAAAAAATTTGTCCGCCATATTGGATGCGCCATTTTGATTTTTTTAGTTTTTAGTTAAATTTTGAGATCAGTGACCTCGAAATACTTTAGAAGCACATTTTCCGCCGGATCCAACAACGATAAAGACTTTTGGCCGGAATTGGATCATTCTTTAAACTTTAAGAAGCAAGTTTAGTCCGCCATTTTGTTTTTCAAAATTCGGAGTAACAATTCTTATTCAGTAACTCCAAGACCCGCATAAAACAAAATTTGAGTTCAATCGGACAATTTAAAAAAAAAAATTGTCCGCCATATTGGATCCGCCATTTTGATTTTTTTGGTTTTTAGCTAAATTTTGAAATCAGCGACCTCGAATTCCTATAGAAGCACATTTTCAGACGGATCCAACAACGATAAAGACTTTTGGCCGGAATTGGATCATGCTGGCCCTCTGTGCAATGGTGCTTCCGGTCCAATGGTGCGTCCGGTAAAAGCTGATTTAATAAAACAAATTTACAAAAAATAAACAAAATTGTATGGGGACTGCGTTAACAGTTAAAGATAGAGGGTAGGTGTGTTCAGAGAAAATGTTTGGACTAAAAAAATATTGTGGGTAGGTAATACAATTTGTTGCTCCAAGTGCACGATTAGGGCAGTTAGAGTGGTTGGAGCAAATTTAAGAAAATGGATTTTTGTGTGGGAGCCCCCTTAGAAATTTGAGATAGGGTATCAGGTATTTAGGGTATTGTTTGTTCCAAAGAAATGTTAAGATGTAAAAATTAATGGGGTCGGTCTTATAAATGACCCCTCTATGACGCACCATTGGAGCAGTAGAAATGATTTTAAGATTGTAAAATTACAACAAATGTTTTTTCAAAATCGTTATCCACGATCCTCCTGGGCAAAAAATTTGTGGAATCAATAGAAGTTTTACACAAAAAAGTTTCAAAAAAATTTTCAAAAATGAGATTTAAATTTTAAAACTTAAAAATCGCATACTAGAGCGCTTTTAAGAATTTTTTGGTATTTTTTTTTTTTAAAGTACGTAAAAAACAAAAATTTTGAAAAGAAAATTTGAAATTTGGACCATTATTAAAGAAGTTATGAGTAAAAGAAGTTTAAGTAAAGGAACAAACTACCAATTTTTAAAAATTCGATATCTTTTGAACGGGTCATCAAAAAATCTGAAAATTTACCGCGAAGGAGTTTTCGAAGGGTACTAAAAACTGTAAACAAATTGGGAAAATCTAAAAAAAAAAATTTCAAAGTGTTCGATTTGCCCCATATACTTTTCTATGAATACCCTCCACTATGCTCTTTTTAAGTTATAGAAAAATGTTCGAACTTAAAAAGTAATTAATCTTTTGAATAGACATATTTTGTTTTGAATAAAAAAATTTTTGATAACACCGCTCAACAAATCGAAGGTTTTTGGCTCCGGTTTCAAGTTTCATATAAAATTTTAAAAGATTTTGATTCGCTGATTCCAAATCTGTGCTCCAAATTTTTCCATCACGTCTAGAATTTTAATTATTCGCGGTTGAAAATGCGAAAAATGCGATTTTTGCCTTTTTTGAATGCCTGCACAGCAGCTACTGGGTGGAATAAAAATCTGGTATAAAGCGTTAGAGTAGAATTGAACTATGATCTCAAATATATGATCAAAAAAATTTTAAGTTGTTGCACTATTATTGGCCAAACATGTATTTTAAAAAAACACTGTGAAAAAAATTAGAAATCATCATTTTTAAAAGGCTTTAAAACAAAACCCAGATTATCAATCTTTACCGTGGTGAGCTCAAAATTTAGGAAAAAGTTTATTCTTTATTATAGACTTTTAAACCCATTAAATTTATCTTTCTGTTTATACGAAAAATAACACCGAAAAGTTAAATTTGTAAAATATTTATTATTTATAGTTTTTCTTTGAAAAATATCAAAAAAAACTAAGGTACCTTACCTAAATTACAAAAATGGTAATATTAAGAGTATCATTTTAAAACGCAAGTAAAGCCCAACCAAACGTAATAATTTGAAAAAAATTGTGTTCTATGTTGGAGACCATAGACAAATTATACTTTTGCGCTTTGTACCAGATTTGTGTTCCACTGAATGGCTGCTGTGCAGGCATTCAAATAATGCAAAAATCGTCATTTTTCGCATTTTCAACCGTGAATAACTAAAAATCTGGACGTGATGGGAAAATTTGGAGAACAGATTTGTAATCAGGAGATCAAAGTCTTCTAAAATTGATCATCAGAATTCAAACCGGAAAATGAGTGTTGAGCGGTGTAATTTTTGTAAAAAAAAATACTAATTTTTTTTGAGTGTAAAATTTTTTTTTAGTGTAAATTTTCAGAATATTCCAGAATGTCCCAGATTCCGGGACATTTTTTTCTTAAAAAAAATCTCACATTCAGAGACTTTTTATACCCTACACCACTCTGTGGTACAGGGTATAATGAGTTTGTGCTGATGTTTACAACAACCCGAAATATACCTTCAAGTATACCGATCGACTCAGAATGACTTTTTTAGTCGATTTAGCGATGTCCTTCCTTCCGTCCATCTATCGGTTTAGGAACGATACAGGTCGCAATTTTCAATCAATTGCCTTTAAATTTGAAACTTAAGCATCTTTTGGCCCAGTGACGAAGCCTATTGAAATTGGAGAAAATCGGTCCATGTTAAGACCTTGCCCCCATACAAATGCCCCCTTTGAATTCGGCTTAAATGACTCTAAAACCGTATTATAATAGATATCGCTTTGAAATTTATCAGGTAATCAAATTTTGTATGCACAAACATTCGATCCAAGTTTCAAAGGAATCGCATCAGTCCTTCTGGTAGTCCCCATACAAGCCACCCTCCCGATATTCACATAATTCCCTCAAAATTCATAAAAATTAAAATATTTGATAAAAATTTTATTTTTAGGTATTAAACGTGTACTTTAGTTACCTAATCAAATCGGAATATAATTGGACCATTTTTGGACTAAGTCCCCCTCATAAAAATTTCGACCGATATTCAGTTAAAACGGTATATTGACAAAAAAAATTAACCAATTCCACTAAAATTTGATCTGTGTATGTTTTCTACACTAAATAAAGATCTAACAAAAGACAGATCCTATCGGTCCATGTTTGGACTTGGGACCCATTTTCCGGAAAACACTGGTGTAGGGTATCATATGGTCGGGCTTGAGACTATAACTTTCTTACTTGTTAAGTTATAGAAAAATGTTCGAACGTAAGAAGTAATTAAACATTTGATTAGAAATATTTTGTTGTGAATAAAAAACTGTTTGATAATTTTTGTAAAAAAAATACTATTTTTTTTTAGTGTAATTTTTTTTTTTTTAGTGTAAATTTTCAGAATATTCCAGAATGTCCCAGATTCTGGGACATTTTTTTCTTAAAAATTTTTTTCTTAAAAAAAATCTCCCATTCTGAGACTTTTTTCAAAAAGTCTTAGATTCTGAATCTCAGATTCAAAGACATTTTTCTTATAGAAAAAGTCTCACATTCTTAGACATTTTTATTATAGAGAGTCTCAGGTTCTGAGACATTTCTCTTATAGAAAAAGTCTCAGATTCTGAGACATTTTTCTTACAGTAATATTCTCAGATTTTGAGAAATTTTTCTTATAGAAAAAGGTCTTAGATTTTGAGACATTTTTCTAAAAGAAAAAGTCTAAGATTCTGAGACATTTTTCTTATAGAAAAAGTCTTAGATTCTGAGACATTTTTCTTATAGAAAAAGCTTCAAATTCAAGAGATATATCTCACATATTCTGAGAGATTTTTCCTATAGGAAGAGTCTCAGATTCTGAGATATTGTTCTTACAGAAAAAGTTTCAGATTCTGAGACTTTTTTATCCACTCAAAAAAATAAAACTGTAAAGTTAACAAATTTTTTTTTGTTAACTCGAGTTTACTGGCTTTTTAGCAAATTTTTAGTTAAAATCAGCGTTTTAACAACTTTTTTTAGTTAAGTTCAATTTACGAAAATACTAGTTTTGAACAAATTTTGAATTAATTTTTTTTGTTGACTTTAAAACTGAGTTTACGAATTTTTATTTATTAATTTGCAGATTTCTAGTAACATATTTGTAAAGTTTAAAAATTTTAGAAATTTTTGTATAGCCTTCTATGCAAATCTCATAAGTTCTACTTAAGCTGAACTTAATGCTGAAAAAAAAGGAAAAAATACTTAAGTGAAGTGTTAGTGTATGAAATCAATATTTGGCAAACTTACAATTTTTTTACAAAAAGTTAAGCTGAACTTAACTAATTGTTTTTCTAATACGTACATAAATTTCAGCTGAATTTTTAGTTAAAGTTACGGTTTTTTTGCTACATTCATTCTACGAAAAGTTAACTAAATATTTTTAGTTAAATTAACTACAAATTTAGTAGGTTCAAAATCAGGTGTTTTTTTAGTAAAATTTAACTAAATTTTATGCTAACTTTACAGTTTTATTTTTTTGAGTGTCCTTATTAGTATCATTCAATTGTATTTGCCAATCTATATAACATTTGTAATAAATATCTTTCCACTACATTTAACAGACTTGCCATAATTTAAACGATTTCACTTAATGGTTTTAGTTTAATGATAAAAATAAACCATAAAAATATCAATACTTAACAGGCTTTAAAAGTGATAATGAATATTTAATGTATGAAAATCTGGTTAATACCAAGTTATGTGTTTTTTTTTTAATTCAAAGCAGATTTATTGATAGTAAAATATCGATTAACAAAATTAAAATATATTTTTTTTTTAACCCATAAAGTAGGCAATGATATTTAATTTATAGCATAATTAACATAAATAGCTAAAATACATTTGCATATTTTTGTATTTTTGGAATTTCATCAACAAAAATAATTTCAAGGTTCACAAAACATTAGGAAAAACTGAGAGAAAAACCAATGCCAGACAAAAGGAATTAAATCTCAGTTTAGCATCTGCTGGTAGTTAATTTTTATTAATATTATCCTTATGTTGTCATTAGTATTTGTAACACTACAAATGTATGAGTGTGTGTGTGTTTTAGCATGATTATAGAAACAAACAAAACAACAATAAAACAGAACACTGCTTGTTATAGCTAAACAGTGGTGGTAGTAGTGGCAGTAGTTATCCCAAAGAGACTTTTTTTGCAATTAGCCTAATTAATGTCAAGCATATTGCTCCCTAGTGTATGTGTGTTTTTTTTGTTATATTTTACACACATTTTATTTTCATCTCTCTCTCCTATTACTCTCATTTCTAAATGAGGATGCTTCATTTATTTCTGTGTTTTAGCATCCAATACAAACACCAACAAATGTTTTTATTACAAAAAATAAAAAATGAATATGAATAATGTTGCAAAATAAGATTATGGTCTTGTTTTTACCAAAAAAAGTTTTATAATAATGTTTAATCCTTAATTCATACAAATTGCACAAGCATTCTTAATTGTATTGTTGACACTGTAATCCTTTTTGTGTTATTTTCTTTTTGACCACCTTGGGATATTTTGTGGCAGATGCTTAGAAGTACAATAACTTTATGAGAATTTTTAAAAAAAGTAGTAGTATATTTATAATAAACAGATTTATATATATTTCTACAATGGGATTTATTATTTATTTATGTTATTGCCCCATAGCATGGATACTATCCATTGGATAGTGCCTTAAGATATTTGATGATAAAAATTAAATTGACCTTGTATGTAAAGAAGTCAAGTTTTAAGCAGTTAAGGGAGGTTTAAACAGAAAACCAGCCTTAATTTAATGTAAGCAATTTTTAAACAGTTTAAAATAACGCAATATATTTTAATACCATTTTTTATTTGAAAGATAAGCTATCGTAATATTTTTAAAATTTTATAACACAACATTTGAACAATCAGAATGGCCAGGGTTGCCACTCATTCGTAGAATGCTTGTTTTAAAGTACAAAATCAGCTGCAGTTGTACAGCAAAAACTAAACCGATTTTGATGAACTTTCTTTTGATTTGTAGATTATCAAATTCTCTATAATCTACTGAGGACATTTTTGGAAAAATTTTGATTTTTGTTGAAGTTATAATAATGTAAACTTAAAAATGCAAAAAGAAAAATATTTTCGCCTTTCATAAGAAAAAATAATAAGGATAATATTTCAAAAAATGGCTACGGTAAGTACTATAGAATACTAGCTGTTTTGCACCCGGCGTTGCCCGGGTTGAAAAAAATGTTATTTAATGAATGAGTTTTTTATTAGTCATTTTATCTACTTCTTCGTGGCTTTTCACTGGTGAATATAAACCTATTCATGAGGTTTGGTCGATTTTTTTTTTCGATTTTGCTTAGCGTCGGGAACATGGTGTGTACGTGTTCCTCCGTCATGGGAACAAACCTAATATTAATGTATTTCTTTAATGGCTTTTAAAAGGAACCTATAGTTCAATCCTTGGTTAGCACTTTATGTAGTGAAAACATCAATAAAGACATAAGTTTCACTGTAGTTCAAGTAGTTGTGGCATTTAACGCAGTTAGTTCAATTTTGGTCTCATGTGACCTATAGTTCCCCTATTAGTTAGCACGTGAAGAAAATTGCAACTAAATTTTCTCAGCAGATATAACTCTCTCTATAGTACAAAGGGCGTGCCGTTAGATACCTTTTTATCAATCGCTGTTTAATATTGGCTATAGCACTGTTTGTGTTGAAAATTTCACTGAAATCGGCTCAACTGTTTTCAGGTTCTGATTACAAATTGACGTGGCATTTTACTCCCATTTGTCTACTCGCGGGCTAATATGGCATATCGTTCAACAAGAAAAAATATTTTTTAATTTAATACAAAGGGGTGCGGCATTTTAAGCCCCTTTTCCCGATCGCCACTGTAAATACCATCTGTGGTGAAAATTTAATTAAAATTTTTTCACCGTTAGAGCCGAGTCACAATTGGCACCACATTCGGTAACCACAAAATGTTTTCATACATTTTGTATGAAAAGCAAAAAATCGCTTTGTGGTCGACCACCCTGCTGCCAGAATAGATTCTATTCTATTTTTGTAGTTCTCTCTCACCACCCTCTCATATTTTTAAAATTTCTGTCAAGTAGCGTTGCCATATGTTCAACAAAATATGCTAATTTTTCCAATTGGAGTTGATATATTGTGTGTGTGTTGCAAACAAAAAACATTGTGTACCTAAAATAAATGTGTAACTGATATGAGCGTCATTTTCTTTATAAAATGTGTCTGTCTTTTAATTTTAATGCGTCGCTCTCTCTTTTGATGTGGTTCGTCGTCGGTGGTGCCAATTGTGACTGGGCTCTTAACGTGTGTTTACGGATCGGGCAGAAATAAATTTCAAATGTATTACAAAGGAACGTAGCAATTCACGCCTTTGTTTGGTCGTGTCTAGTTTCCGCCTCAAATAGTACTAACTGTAGTGAAAATTATAATAACCGTTTAAACGTGATTACGGAAAGGCAGAATGAACTTTCAGTACATTGCAAAAGGCGTGGCAGTTGATACATACTAAAGTGCCCGCCTCTGTTATTACTATCTATGGAAAAATTTTTGTTAAAATCGATTTAGTCGTTTAAGCGTTATTAACGAACAGGCGGAAACACTTTCAGTATAGTACAAAGGCGCGTGTCAATTTACGCCCCTTTGTCCAAACGCGCTCTATTTTAATCTATAGTTCCCGCCTCGGTAAGTACTTACTATCTGTGGTAAAAATTCCATTCTATTCGGTTTAGCAGTTTAGGGCGTGCTATTTTATTTTTTTTAAAACGGTATGGTCGTTTAAGCATGATTACAGAACATACAGAAAAATCTTTCAGTAAAAAGGGGCGTGACATTTTCCGCCCCTTTGTCCAAACGCGCTCTATTATAATTTCTTGTTTCCGGCTCGATTAGTACTATCTTTGGTAAAAACTTCATTAAAATTGGTTCAGCCGTTTATGCGTGATTGCAAAACAGGAAGAAATAACTTTCAATGTAATACAAAGGGGCATGGCATTTTACCCCTTTCTTCGATCGCCCTCTATTGTGGATCATACTTTTCGCTTCGCTTAATACTACCTGTGGTGAAAATGTGAGGAAAATAAGTTCAGCCGTTTAAGCGTAATTGCGGAAAAGGCAGAAATAGCTATCAGTGTAACAAAAAGGGGCGTGTGATTTTACGCACCTTTTTTTCGATCGCCCTCTATTGTGACTCATAGTTTCCGCCTCGGTTAGTACTCTCTGTGATAAAAATTTCAGTGAAATCGGTTAAATCACTTTCAGTGATTGCGGAACAGGCATGCATAGTTTCTGTATAGTACAAAGGGGCGTGGCATTTTCTTTTATACTCTCCAACATGAAAAAAAAATTAAAAAATCCAGGGGCGTTCTTTGTATTTTTTTTTGGGGGTCGGCAATGGTCATTTGGGGGACAAATTTCCCCTCGAAATATATGTTTTAAAATTCATTCTTAAGTTTTTGGACTAAATTCATTCTTAAGCTTTTTGCGGACCAAATTAAAACGACATTTTCTAATCCATTGGGTGCAAATGCAGGACTTTGAACTTCTTGTAGCAAAAAAATGTTGCATTTGTTAAACAAACACACAAAACATCATGTAAAAAATTTGTGCTTTCATTGGGTGGTTTAGTTCTTCAGGAGGCAACTTTTTTCCCCCTGCTCCGATTTTGCTCGTTTATAAACTTAACCTGCCTAGGAACATAAGACATATTCTTGCCAAATTTCGGGAGGGTAGATCTTTTATTTTGGACTGCATCGTGTTACCTACAGACGGACGGACGGACATCGCTAGAATGTCTTAGAATCGATCACTGATCATAAATATATAAAGCAGAAATAATGAAATTTTCTAAAAAGAACTTCAAAAGGAAAAACGTTTTTTAATCCGAAAAAAAACATTTTTAAAGGAAAAATGTAACTAAATCTAAAAATTTTTAGTGAAAAATATCTGTCAATCTGAAACTTCTTATTATGAGGACAAATTTTCTTTGAGAAAAAATTTTTGTGAATGTGACAATTTTGGTATTAAACATGACTTTTTCTGCAGGAAAAATTTCTTATAATCTGAAACGTTTTCTATAGGAAAAATCTGAGACTTTTTCTATTAAAAAAATATTTCAGAAGCTGAGACTTTTTCTATAGGAAAAATGTTTTAGAATCTGAAACCTTTTCTTTAGAAAAAAGGGTTCAGGATCTAAGACTTTTTTCTATATTCAAAATGTCTCAGAATCTAAGACTTTTTCTTTTGGAACAATTTTCTAAGAATCTGAGACATTTTCCATAGGAAAAATTTCTCAGAATCTGAGACTTATAATATGTAATAGTTTTGATCTCATGATCAAGTACACAGTGCAACAGCCCATTTAGGGCCTCAACTAAACCAAGATCGTTTGAAAGTACTTATGTGTAGTAGCAAAAACCCCAAAATGTTTAGCACTGTAACGTCTCAAATTTTTTTTATAGCCCACTGAACTTTTCAGTTTTTTTTTAAAGGCGTTGGAGAAAAGTCGAAAAAAATTATGTTAATGTCCTTTTGAGCTTGAAATAGTGTTTGGATGTCTTCAATAGAATTTTATGGGGAACTTTTTTTAGAGTACGCTAAACCTCTATCTCCCGTTTTAATGGGTCATTTAAGTCATTTTTTTTTAGAAATGGCTCAAAAGCCTACTAAGACGTGCGCTTAAAGGGTTAAAATGTTCTACGATTATTTTCAGCATCAAATTTCAATGTGGGTTTCCTAAGACAGAAAGTTCGACCGGTAAAAGATAAATGCATAGAAGCGGTTAATTGTAAAGTATTATTAATTTTTTACATTTTTCCTGTATTTGTTAGTTACAATTGTATACGGTTACTGGCAAAAATATAAAAAAATTAATGACACATTACAATTTATCATTTTTCTGCATTTTCCTTATACAGTCGAATTTTCCGCCTTTAAGGTGGCTTCAGACCATAATATTTGTAATAATATCTGTCAAAATTTTGTGTAAAACCTATAAAATAGTATGGTGTAAACACAAATCGGTATAAAACCAAGAGAAATACGGATTGCAAAATGACAAGCGGATACGTATTCTCATTTTTAGAAATTTCTCTAAAAATGAGAAAACGTATACGCTTTTCATAAGATCAGGCTTGTATTTGTTTTGATAATATTTTAGATGTGATGGTGTAAATACGCACAGGATTTTTGAAAAGATTTTTTGACAAGCGGAGAAAATTTCGTATTATTTTAGATACGTATTTTCTTACTACTCAGTATTATAGTCTGAAGTGGGCTTTAGTAACACCAACACTCAAAATAATTCTACAGTAAAAGGTTTAGTAAGTGATATTGTATCCAAATCTACTAATTAGTTACTAATTTTAGTATCTTCAAAGTACTAAAATTAGTAATTTTTACTGGTTTTGACTAATATTAGTTAAAAATTTTAGTATTGGTTACCAATTTCTGCACTAGGTCCTTTTGGACTAAAATTAGTTAAATTTTTATTGAATACCCACGTTTTTTTTGGGTGTAGTTAAATTTGATGCAGAACAAATTCGTATAACATTTTAACCCTTTAAACGCAAGTCATAGTAGACTTTTAAGCCATTTCTTAAAAAAGTACTTAAATGACCAATAAATACGGCAGATAGATGGTTAATACATTCTAAAAAAAGTTCCCCATTAAATTCTATTAAAGACAATGAAACACTATTTTAAGCTCAAAAGAAAAGTTACATTATTTTTTCGAATTTTTTCAAACGCCTTTAAAAAAAAACAGAGCAAACCTCATTGGGGGTTTTTCTACTACACACAAGTACTTTCAAACTGTCTTGGTTTGGTTGAGGCCCTAAGAAATTACCCTTAAATTGTGTCACAGTGTTATTTTTATTTAGTATTTTTATTTATTTACAACTCGTTTTTAATAAATTCAATCTAACTGAGAACTGGTAACAATGACCGTCGTCTCCTTGTAGCAAAAAAAAAAACAAGAGTTCTGGCGGGAATCGAACCCACGACCCCACGTTGAAAGGCACTCTACCAACTAGCCTACGGGGGCCCCCAATCTGAGACTTTTTCTATCTCAAAAAAAATTGTCTCAGAATCTGAGAAATTTTTCTACAAGAAAAAAGTTGCAGAATCTGAGAAAATGGTCTCAGAATCTGAGGGAGCTCCGTGCCCTGGCGCGCCCTGTAGAAGAGAATTTTTGGATTTACAAACTTTTTAAATTCCGGATTCTTTTACACTTAAAAAAATAAAAAATATCTGTTTACACTTAAAAAATAACTGAACATAAATGTATTTTTTTTTTTTAATATTTGTACTACTCAAATATATCTACCCTGAGTATGACTTTAGCGGTTGAGTATGCGAATTTGGATTTCTGCGATTTGCGAAAAGTATTTTCACTTCTCACATACATTTTTTCACGTTTCTTATATTTATTAGTGATCCTCATTTCAACCCTGTACAAAATTTTTATAAAAACTTAGCGGTTGTATATGCGAATTTGGTTTTTGGCGTTTTGCGAAAAATATTTGCACTACACAAATAATTTTTTCACGTTAATGATGTCTATAAGTTATCCCCTTTTCAACCATGTGCAGAATTTATATAAAAACTCAGAGGTTGAGTATGCGAGTTTGTTTTTTTGCGATTTGCGAAAAATATTTTCACTAATATCTAGAAGTAATAATTTTTTCAACCATGTATAAACAAGCGGCTTAGTTGATGCCGCAAAATGTACTAGGCCCACCCCACTCGTAAATTTCAGATTGGTTTCATCTTAAATTCACGTGTTGAAAACCCGTTAAACAAGTTTTAAAAACATTGGTTAGTCACAAAAATATTTTTCAACGTATTTTTGTCACTCAAAATTATTTTTACACTAAAAAATATGCTCTCAAAAAAAATTTTACACTCAAAAAAAATTTTACACTCAAAAAAAATTTTGATTTTTTTTTTACAAAAATAACAATTAAAAGTTTTTTACTCAAAATAAAATATTTCTTATCAAAATTGTTATTTTTTTTCACGTTAGAAAATTTTTGCATCACATAAAAAGGACATTGTGGGTGTTCATAGATTCGGCCTTATCGAATTTACTTTTCTATCTTGTTTTAGTTTAAATCCATATGGTAAGTGGTAAAAAAAAGTAATGCATATTTTTTAATTTTTTTTTTTTATGCATAACATGGTAATGCATTACATAACTATTACAATTTTTTTTTGTTTTGTTGGAATGTGTAATTGTTGGTTAAAACCAAACCACTTATCAAGAAATCCTATTTCAAAGTGTCACTTATCTATCATTCACAATAAGCAACAGAAAATTGAAATCTTAAGAATTTTTTTTTGTTTATAAAAAGATCAACAAAAATTCAAACTAATTTCAAACACTTTAAATCTTTCCATTTAAAGAAATAAACGAAAAAAAAATCTCAAAAAAAAATTGGAATCAGTTTATGTTTCTAAATGCTTTCGTATATCAATTTATCAATACTACTCGAAGTGAAAAAAAAACATACAAACACACACAAAGAAGAAAACGAATGAAGCATATCCTTGTAGAATTTTATTTGCTCATTTATTTTCAACACACTCACATCTTAACAAATATTTGTTTCAGCAATTTTTTTTTATTTTTTTGGGGGAAAAAATAATGAAAAATGTATATTTTAAATCCTTTGTGTAAACATTTGTCTGGGTTTTGTATATCAAATACCTTGCTAGCAAACCTTACTTTGTATGAAGGTATAAAATAGCAAAGTAATCGTAACGAATAGATGTCTGCGCTAATATATTTACGAGTTTTATTTTTTCATACTTTGCAAAACCTAAATTTAGCCATCTATATATGTATGTATGTGTGTTTTGCACACACACAAATGAATGGTAAACATTGCATGCCTGAAAAGAGCCACATAAATTTCTTGGTTTCTTACGTGGTGTGTGTATAAGTGTGCGTGTTTGTGAGTGTTGTTCAGGTTTTTCGTTACTTCCGTATTACAATACAAAATCGTTTGTCGATATATCATTCTAACACTTTTGACATTTAGAAGAGGTTTAAGAAGAAGACGAAGAATAACACCTGCATAGTCGGCACGCTACGAATGAATATCATTTGAAATGCTATGCAATATTTAACACACAATCAAGTAAAGATGATAACGTTTTTACTAAAATTCTCTTTTTGTTAAAAAAATTTGGGGAAAACCCATAATAAGTACAAAAAATGTAATATTGGATGGAAATTAAATTCTTTAGAAAAAAGGACTCAGAATCTGAGTTTTTTTAAAAGGAAAAATGTCTCAGAAACTGAGACTTTTCCTATTCGAAAAATTTCTGACAATCTAAGACTTTTTCTAGAGGAAAAACGTCTCAGAATCTAAGACTTCTTCTAGAGGAAAAACATCTCAGAATCTGAGACTTTTTCTATAGGAGAAATGTCTGGAAATACAAGAACATCTGAAGCATTTTCTATAGGAAAATGTCTCAAAATCTGAGAATTTTTCGATAGGAACAGTGTCATAGAATCTGAGACTTTTTTATTTTAAAATGTTTCAGAATCTGAAATTTTTTCTATAGGAAAAATGTCTCAGAATCAAACCATTTTCTAAAGGAAAAATTACTCAAAATCTAAATTTTCCCCGTAAAAAAATGTCACTGAAATGTTTCAGAACCTTGGGCTTTTTCTACAGAAAAATGTCTGAAAATCTAAGACTTTTAATGTAGGAAAAATGTCTGAAAATCTGAGACTTTTTCTGTCGGAAAAATGTGAGACTTTTTCTCTAAGAAAAATGTCCCAGATTCTGAGACATTTTCTATAGAAAAAATGTTTTAGAATCTGAGACTTTTTCTACACAAAAATGGCGCAGAATCTGAGACTTTAAAATGTCTTAAAATCTGAGACATTTTCTATGGAAAAAATGTCTCAGAATCTGAGATTTTTCTATAGGAAAAATGTCTCATAATCTGAGACATTTTCATAGGAAAAATATTTCTCAGAATCTGAGGATTTTTCTGTAAGAAAAATGTCTTCGAATCTGAAACTTTTTCAAAAGGAAAAAATCTCTCAGAATGTGAGACCTTTTCGTTAGGAAACAAGTAGAAAAACTAAATTCGACATTGCCGAATCTATAAATACCCTTCACAATGCCCTTTTAAGTGATGAAAAAATTTTCTTATATGAGCAAATTTAACAATTTTGTTTAAATATTTCATTTTGAATAAAAATCTGTTTTAAGTCTATTATGTAAAAAATAATACTATTTTTTTTTTTTTGAGTTTAAGATTTTGAGTGTAAAATTTTTTTCAAGTGTAATTTTTGTTTTAGTGTTAAAATATTTTTGAGTGACAAAAATACGTTATAAAACATTTTTGTGACTAAACAATGTTTTTGAAACTTGTTTAACGGTTTTTCGTGAATTTAAGGTGAAACCAATCTGAAATTCACGGTTTTGCATGTTTGCTAATAACTTTTGAACCACAGACCGATCTGGCTGAAATTCAAAACGAACTAGGCCAGGGGAACGACAAATATATATGCGAAGCTTCAGGATCCTCAGAATTGAATTTCGAAAGTTAGCGTGTGTTTTATGTCGTATATTCACGAAAAATCCCTTGCCGAAATTCAGTCTTTTGCTCATAAGATTTGACCCACTGGACCGGTTTCGCTGGATTGCAATACCAACCTGACCAGGTAAATGCCCAACATATATGCCAAACTTCTGGAGCCTCCGTTAAGTCTTTCAAAAGTTAGAGTGTTTTTAACAGTCGATCTGGAGAATGAAATTATTTATAGACATTTTTTAGAAAATTTTTTAGAAATATTTCTAAGTGGATTTTTCAGATGTTCAAACATTAAAAATTTAAAAAATGGTCCAATAGTTTTTATTCAGTATTCAACTAATTTTTCCAACAACTTTAGAAATTATCTACATACACTGAAAATTTTTTTTACCATTTTTAAAGCATGTTGAACTTAATTTAAAAAAAGAAGGGTATGCGAGGGCTCCAAAGATATTAATTCTTCTTCCAAGTACATTTTTTCCTAAAACATAGTAATGCATTTACTTAAATATATCTTAAAAGTAAGTAAAATTGTACTTATTATAAGTTTAATTGTTTTTATCCAGAGGAAAAATATTTTTTTAAAATAAGTAAAAATTTCCTTAAACTTACGGATTCTGTGGACCCTATGGAGTCCCAATGTGAGGACCCTACGGGACCCCAATATATGGGGTCCGCACATGAGTATATGCGTACACTATTATAGGGTCACTATTAATTTTGATCCAAAATTTTGGTCAGAATCGCTCTATCTGGCTTAGTTTTCGAGATCTGGGAATGGGGTATTGAGAAATTTGACCATGAAATAACTCGAAAACTATAACTCGGAGAGCTATCGAATTTTCGTCGGTCGTATTCTACAAGTTAAGGACTACAAAAATGCCTTTAGAATTTTTTTCGTATCTGCAGTATTTGCAGAGTTATAGGCATTTGAAAATTCCGCGAAAATCGAAATTTGGATTTAAAGTTAGGGTCTCATGGAGTCTCCAGATGGGACCCCCAGATGGGGTCCCCAAAATACGGCAAGTATTTTTTCCTTAAGTTAAGTCAATTCTTTCTTAAACTGATGAAGATATTGATTCAAATAAAGTCAATGAAATCAATAAAATAAAGGTTACTTTTTTCATAACTTAAAACAAAAATTGATTAAATTAAAGAAAATGCGTTTTGGAATTTAAGATTAGTACTTATTTGTTTCAATGTCTTGAAAATGTCTATACTATTTTTAAGTAAGTTACGTACTTATTTATTTTTTTTGCTCACAATTTAATTTTTTTTCTTTTAAGTAAAACAACATTTTTTAATAAACCCTTTTTTTCTCAAATCAATTCGCCATAAATGTAAAGAATATTTAACTTAATTTAAAAAAACAAATTAAGGAAAGCTTTTGTGCTTTTTTAAGTATTTGCGTGTACTATCTTCAAGTTTATTTTCTTTGTTTTAAGTAAAACCACCTTATATTAAGATAAGTTGAAGAAAATTATAAAAAAATTGTGTACTTAAATTAATAACAGTGTTTATTTAATTTTAGTATAGTTATTTTTTTCAGTGTAACATTATTCTCATTAGTTATTCTATAGAAACGTTTCTAATTAGTTGATAACCATTGTACGTTTGACTACAAAATGTTTATTCGATCGACTAATCGATAAAAACTCTACTTGTTTTCAAAAAATGAGACAATATCGTTTTTGTTAAACCATGTTGTTAAACCATGTCGTCTCTGACAGAACCCTCCATAAGATTTATAAAACAAAATTCTATATGGTGCAGTCTTTAAGATATCTTAGACAATATGTACAAGACAGTAGGAAATCGATATAGGTATCTAGAATTGTCCACAGAAATTATGTATGAAATTTTAAACAACATTCCGCGAAATAAATTGGCCTTTCAGAGCGTTGGCCGGAAATTAAAATACGACACAGCTTCAAGTGCCAAATTCAGAAAATGTTCGTTCGTCTGAAGGCTCATCTTGCAGTTAACGGAATTTTGATATGTAAAATCTTAATTCAGATTGGTTCAAGTTAATTTCATCTACATACTTGTTTACCAACTGGGTTATTAAAACTTAAACACATTTAAAATACTTTTACTTTAGTCTACAAAATATCGTCGCTGCTCCGTCGTGATTTGGTATGTGACATTTTTGGATTTTTTTTTTTTTGCATAATATGAAACCTCTATAGGGCATCCGTTTACCCACTAAACCGTTTAGCGATATCTTAAATGGTTTGGAAGTTAGCAAAAGTAGCTATGTGAAATCCATATGAAAATGTTCCAAAAAAAAGTGGTATGTGTAGTTAAAAAACAGTTTTTGTTAAGAAAACTTTTGCAAATATAAAAATTTTTGCTTAAAATTTTTAACATAACGGTTTTAGGCATGCTTATATACTATACTAAAAAATGAAGTATAAGATCACATTTTAAAGGGATGCTGCCATTATAAAAAAAGATTTTTCGCGATTTTCAAAAAAAGTTATATGTATCTAAAAAGTTTTTTTGCAGAAATTAATGTATGTAACATTAGTCTTTTCCTACACATGAAATCAATTCGGAAAATTGGTTATAGGGTTGCAAAAAAACGCAAAATCATTAAAATATGAGAAAAATCGCGATTTTCAACATTTTAACGCAAACATTTATATCCAAATTTGTACTATTATATCGTTATGAGTCTAATTCCCATTTCCCATACCAAACAAATTTGCATTTGTAAAAAAAGAATTTTTTTAATAAAAAAAACTGCAACAAAATGTGCATAACTTTTACGATGATTTCCATGAAAACTGTTCCATTGATTCAAAAACGGACTTCACCATTGAAATAAGCATGTCCCAATTATATAGAAATGATGGTCAGATCTCATGGCACAAATTTCAGGAACATTTTTTTGAGTAAAATTTTTTCGCTAAAAAAACACAAAATTCATTGAAGCAACAGCACTTGGATGCAGATTCGTACAAAATATGGGATTTAAAAGTGTATTTACTATCACTTTAATGAATTTGACAATTTTTTGCACTATTATTAAATTTTATAACTTAAGTTCTATGAACAAAAACGGTCATGTGCATAAAAATGTCCAAAAATAAAAAAATTAATACCAAAAATGTTCCAACAAAATGTGTTATGTGTAGTTTTTTATGTAATTCGTTAATATCTTCGTTTTAGCTAAAAAATCATTATTTTTTTTTGTGGTACACATCTATAAAACATCTTTGTGTATTTTAAAGACGCTTGACTTTTATAAAATATGGCAAAATGGCAAAATAAAACGGTTTTTTTGCTTTCCTGAAAACTTCATTAAAAACACATACCAAATTACGACGGAGCAGCGACGATATATTACTTTCGCATCACCTGTATGTGTAAAGGAATTGTAAAATTTTTTGCCGCCAAATCTGTTGTTATATTGTTAAAAACCAAATAATTTGTCTTTTCTTTAGAACATCTTTTTGGTTTATGTGTGTACTAGCGTGCGCAGGGTAGTTCGTTGCCCGTAAATACAGAAAAATTTCATAATGATAATAAATGACCCATTTTTGGAACTTTTCGCTATGTAATCTTTATATATGTCTTAATCCTTTACAAAAACTGTGCTTATGATGATCACAATACTTACAATAAAATACCAAATACATCAGTTGATATAATAAATACTACGTCAACTTTAAGACGGTCTTATGTTATTAAAAAAACAACATTGATTTATTAATTTGAGCAAAAAAATAAAAAATTGAGTAAACAAAATTTTTAGTCAAAAATTTAACGAAATAAATTAGTAAAAATATGAACAAATATGTATTTGAATTACTGAAAAATTAATTGATAAACAAATTTTAGTACAAAAAAATTTAGTAAAAAAAATTAAAAAAAAAAATTTAAAACATTTTTATTTTCAGTTTCATTCCATTTCGTTCCCTGTTATATTCCATTTGGTTCCCTGCTCCATTCAATTTCGTTCAATGTGGTGTTCATTCATTTTCGAATAGTAGCCGTTAAAGAACAAAAGAGTTTCTAGATATAAGATTATTAAATTAAAAAGAGTCATTTTCGCCCTTATTTTGTGTCAGAAAATATAAAAAGTACCCCTTTAACTCCTTAGGAATCTGAATTTAAAAAAAAAATCTTTTGGGAATGTTTTTTTTCGCTAGACGATCCAACATTTAAAATTTCAAGTTTCCAGGACCATTATTTCAGTTAATATGAAAAGTACCAAAGTGCTCGTTTTTACTCCCTTAGGATCGAAATTTCGAAAAAAGTACTTTTTACAGATTTTTTTCTGTTGTTGGATCATATATTATGAATATGTAAACAGTACCAAAAAGTAATTTTTTGGGGGATTTTTTCACGTTAGAGGATGCTTTATTCCAAATTTCAAGTTAATAGGATCATTATTTTAGAATATATAATTCCCTTTTTTAATTATTTTCCTTAGGAATCAGAATTTCCAAAAGTTATTCTTTTGGGAATATTTTATTTCGCTAGACAATCTTACGTTCCAAATTTCCATCATAATTATTTTAGAAAATATAAGAGGTACCATGTTACTCGTTTTTATCCCCTTAGATCGGAATCGGAATTTCCAAAAAGTAAATTTTTCATAGTTTTTTCTGTTGTTGGATCCTACATTTCTAATTTTAAGTTTTTATGACCTTTATGAAAGCATGGGATGCTACATTCCAAATTTAAACCATTATTTAGGTATATATAAAAAGTACTAAAATACCTTTTTTACCCGTTTTACCCCCATATAATCATTATTTCAAAAAATCCAATCAACATTTCCAAAAACTCAGCCTTGAAGGATCTATATTTTGGGAGGCGCACCTACATTCCAAATTTCAAGTCCCCATTTCGTTCCCTGTTTTATTCCATTTGATTCCCTGTTCCATACCGATTAGTCCTATGTGGCTTTCATTCCGTTCCGAATATGCGCTTACATGCGCTAAAAAACAAAAAATTCTTTGCCTTCTTTAGAAATCTTTTTTCGCTAAATGACCCTGCATTCCAAATTTAAAGTTTCCAGGACCATTATTTCAGGAATTATAATAAGTACCAAAATACATTTTTTACCCCCCTTAGAATCGGAATTTCGAAAAAGTAGTTTTTCAAAATTTTTCCCGTTGTTGGAACTAACATTTTAAATTTTTTTGTAGGACCTTAATTTCAAAAAATTTAGAAAGTACCAAAGTAAATTTTTTTACCACTTTTTACCCTTAGGAGTCCGAATTTCCAGAAAGTGCTTTTTTTGGGAATGTTTTTCCGTTGGAGGATCCTACATTCCAATTTTCAAATTAATAGGATTTTTTTTTCAGAAAAAGTAAAAAGTACCAAAGTGCTCGGTTTTTACCCCCTTTAGAATCGGTATTTCGAAAAAATACTTTTTCATAATTTTTTTCATTGTTGGAAACAACAATGCAAATTTTAATTTTTTTGTAGGACTTTAATATAAAAAAAATATAAAAAGTACCAAAGTACAATTTTTTACCCCTTTTTACCCTTAGGAATCCGAATTTCCAGAAAGTACTTTTTTTGGGAATGTTTTTCCGTTAGAGGATCCTACATTCCAATTTTCGAATTAATAGGATTTTTTTTCAGAAAATATAAAAAGTACCAAAGTACTCGTTTTTTTACCCCCCTTAGAATCGGAATTTCGAAAAAGTACGTTTTCAGAATTTTTTCCGTTTTTGGAACCACCATTGCAAATTTTAATATTTTTGTAGGACCTTAATTTCAAAAAATATAAAAAGTACCAAAATATAAAAAGTAACCCTTAGGAATCCGAATTTCCAGAAAGTTCTTTTTTTGGGAATGTTTTTCCGTTAGAGGATCCTAAATTTCAAATTTCAAATTAATTGAATTTTTTTCAAAAAAAAATAAAAAGTACCAAAGTACTCGCTTTTTCCCCTTTTTCAACCCTTTGTTTTTACCCCTTAAAATCAACATTTCCAAAAACCCAGCCTTAGCGGATATGTATTCCAGGAGGTGAAACTACAATCCAAATTTCAAGACTCTAGCTTCAGTGGTTTGGGCTGTGGGATGATGCGTGATTAGTATGTCAGTCAGTCATCAGTCATCAGTCAGTCACGCAACTACTTTATATATATAGATTATTTTAAGTATACATTTCATACTATTCTATTTGTTGTATTTGTTAGCCAATTTATCACTTTAAGAGGTTTTCATTTTTCTTATTTTTTTCTTTTTTTTTATAAGTCTACACTTTAAAGAAAACACCACCTGTAAGCGATTAACCTTATTGTTTAAGGTTAACAAAATTTTTGCGTTTTTTGTTTATTTGTTAAGAAAAAAGATTTTATTTGTATTTGCTCCCATAGGCAAAAGCCAAAATACAAATAGTCCGTTAAGTATTTGAAGTGAAGATTTGTAAAAATGTTTAATTTAATGGAAATTTATTCGAAAAAGGGAAGAAATCATATACACATATATACACGCACGTACACAATGTATTAAGTTATTACACACACACACACATATTTTTATAGTAGACTATAAAAATATGCAATAAAAAAGTTTACAACTGGAAAATGTGGAAAAAAGCTTTTTTTTAAGAAAGCTTTATTCTAACAGTATTTGGTGAATTAACTAAGGATGGTGTGTACGAGTATTTGTTAAGGTTTGAAATTTTTATTTTTAATTAAAAATTCAGTAAAGTTTAGAAAATTTAAATTCGACTTGGCCGAATCCACACTCAATAAAAAAGACTTAACTTAAACTTTGGAAAATTTTTCTTCGAAATAGTTTATAAATTTTCCCACAATTTAGTTAAATTTAACTAAAAGTTGGGAAATTGTGTTAACTATAATAACAAATTTTAATTCATGTACTGTTAAATAGTCCATTATTTTCCTAAAATGAAATTCCCTTATAAATGGTAGAAATTCTTACCGCCAAAAAATTTGTTCCTAAATATAGGGCAAAACGCGTCAACGGTCCACACCAAAAAACAAATATTGTCCGATTTGAGTATAATTTTGTCAAAATATTACGATAATGACACGTAATCTAAATTACAAATATAATTTTTTTTATGAAATATTTGCTGAGTTACAGTGTTGGGAAGTTTTGATGTTTTTAAAAAGAACAGATTTTGTTGAATTTTAATTAACATTTTGATGAAATAAAAATTATGATTTGAAAAACGGATTTTAAAGCATTTTTGATGGCCTTTAAAATGGCATATGTTCTTTTTTTGAAAAAGTTCTTTTTTTATAAGGGTCGCACTTGTAGATTTTTTTCATAATTGTAAGTCTATTAGAAAGCTTGGCATTTTTTTAAATTAAGGTTTTTTTTAAAAAATGGTATGTATGACACTTTATGAGAAATCAATTTTTTAGGGAGTTCATAGAACTCAACTCACGTATCCCAAGATCTTCACCCAATCGGGTTCAGTACAAATTGGAATAATATTAAACAATTTTTTCTTTCTTTATTTTTAAAAACAATATGAACTTAAAGAAGGAACACACAAAAAAAAAATCCAATGAACGACTTTCATAGTATTTATGAACAAATACAATACAATTTATTAACTTTTTCATAAACTTTTTCAAAGTATTTATGAATAAATCATAATATGTGAAATTTGAGAATTATTTAACATTTTTCATAAATACTATGAAAAAGTTTATAAATATTATGAAAAAGTTAATAAATTGTATGAATTTGTTCATAAATACTATGAAAATCGTTCATTGGAAAATTTTTTTTGTGTGCAAAAATAAGAATTTTTTTTTTCTGAGTGCATGAATGCCCTTTTAAGTAATAGTAAATTTTCTAAAGTGAATCAGTAACAAATTTAATTAGAAATATTTTGTTTTGAACAAAAAACTTTTTTGTTAATACTATATATTTTTTTAGTATTTTTTTTTTGGATTGTACAATTTTTTTTAATGGAAAATTTTTTTGAGTGTAAAATTTTTTTGAGTGTAAGTTTTTTTTCGAATGTAATTTTTTACTTTTAGAGTGTTCAAAAATTTTTAAGTGACAAAAAAACGTTTTAAAATATTTGTATGACTTACCAATATTTTACATGCTTGCTTAATGGGTTTTTCAACACGTGAATATAAGGTAAAAACAATCTGAAATTCACGGTTTTGCTTATAACTTTTGAACCACTTAACCGAAGTCGCTGAAAATTAACACTTACTGGACCAGGGAAATACAAATACATGTGCCAAGCTTCAATGGTCTCAGGGTTGTCCTTCGAAAGTTAACGTGTTTTTTAATTCTTAAATTTGCTAAAAACCCTTGCCGAAATTCACTCTTTTGCTTATAACTATTGAGCAACTGCATCGATGCTGAAATGCAATACCAGCCTGCTCAAACGAACAACATTAAAGTCTTTCAAAATTTAGCGTGTTTTCAATAGCGTTTTTTCAACAGACAGACTCACAGATGGACGGACGAATAGCATTTATTTCAAAATTTGTATTTTTTTATTAAAAGTTTAATCACTCAGTCAATTTTTAACCAATTTTAAAACCCAAAATCAAATTTTACTCAAGCGTTCTCCGTTGTCCCCAAAAATATAACAAAATATCCCCGAAAATCCCCAAACGATAAAAAAAACGTTTTTTAATCCCATAAAATTTTTTTTCTTTCATTACAAAAAAAATAAATATGGATGGTAATTAAATAACACAGCGTGACAAAATCTTGGATGTTAAAAGTAACCTGACATTTGACCATCAATTTTATATATTTCGGACATGCTGAATCCAATGGTGCAAACCATTTTTAAATCTAAGGTACAGTTTTTTCGCGAAATGTCTTCAAAAATTTTCACGTCCCCGTGAACTTTTTGAAATAAAAAAGTTTTTGTATGCAAAAAAGTCCCTCTTTTGCAATTGAAATTGAAGGACTGTAACTGTAGCTAAATTTTAAGTACCATATCCGCTATCAAATGTTTGAAATTCAAGTGATATTTCGCGTTTTATCCCGTTTTTCCAATTTTTTAGCATTTTCGCGATTTTAAATGCTTAAGTAAATACCGACCTAAACAACCGCTTCAGATTAGTTTAAATGCACCAAATGGGATATATTTCTATGAAAATACGTTTCAACTATCAAGCGCATCACTCCAAAAATGAGGGATTAGTCAAAATCTCTCTATGACTGCATCACTTTCCAAGATGACCACAAGGTCCAGCTTTTGACATATTATGTTAAATCCTCAAAAAAGTAATTGTGTCAAATTTCAAACAAAAATGTTTTCAACTTCAAAAGTTATTGTAGAAAAACTTTTATTTCACCTTACTAAATTAAATTATTAAATTTTAATTACAAAAACAAAAGGAAAACATTGTACTAAATACTACTAATTTAAATAAAACACTTGTTTAATATAATTTAGTAGGGCGAAATAAATGTTTTTTTATTAAAACTTTTTAAGATGAAAACATTTTTGTTTGAAATTTGGCACAAATACTTTTTTGAGGTTTTTACACAATATGTCAAAATCTGGGCCTTGTGGTCCTGTTGGAAAGTGATGCTGTCATAGAGAAATTTTGACAAATCGCGCAATTTTAGTGCTATGCGATTGATAAATGAAAAATATTTTAATGGGAATATATTTCCTTTGGTGCAAATATACTAAGCTGAAACGGTTGTTTAGGTCGGAATTTATTTAGGCATTTAAAATCGCGAAAATGCTAAAAAATGAGAAAAAATGGGATAAAACGCGAAACACTGTTAAAGTTTTAAACTTTTAGTAGCGGAATTTGTAGTTAAAATGTAGTTACAGATATAATCCTTTAATTTCAACTATAAACGACTGACTTTTTCGCACACAAAATATTTTTTATTCAAAAAACTTCACGGGGACGTGAAAAACTTTAAAGACGTTTTGCGAAAAAACTGTACCTTAGATTTCAAAATGGCTTGGACCATTGGAATCAGCATGCCCGAATTATGTAAAATTGATGGTCAAATCCCAGGTTACTTTTTCACCGTCACACAGTGTAATTTTATTTAGTAGATTTAGCAATTTAAAAATCCAAAAAAAAATCCCCAAACACGTAAATAACGGTTTCACTAGTGTTAATATACATTTTACAGCCGATAAATGCACAAATTACTGAATGCACTTCGTATACTCGTGCTTATCACTAAAACTTTGTTTAACAATCGTTGATTACATCAAAAATAGCTGATGGTATTAAATATATAAAATTTTGAATATCCCCAAAATATCCACAAAATAATTTTTGAAATCCCCATAACAATCCCCAATCCCCAAACGTTTTTTCTTGATTTGAAGTCTCTATGAAAATTATATAAAAGGGATATAACCAAAATAAGAACCTATCATAGCGGTATGGGCAATGTTATACTGATAACAAAAAACCTTATACGGGGTCATTTTGGTCCAAAAACCTTCGGCACCGATAGCAATTTCCAAAACACCACAAAATTTTTTTTTTATTTTTTTTTTGTGGGAATCCTTCTCCACCACCGTTTTTTGGTTTTTTGTCCTTTTACAACAAAAATAAAACAAGAACATAATAACAGTATGATTTTGAACATTAGAAATATCGGTTGCCTAATTAATTGAAAAAAAAAAAAATATTAGCGAAAACTTCATCGCGATCGGTGCCGAACCTTTTTTAACATCCCGGGTGAAAATGACCATGTATGTTCATATATGATGCATATATGGATGTCCATACAAGTGCATATCCGTAATTTGAGGGTACATGTACATTAGAGTGTCCCTTATTTTGGAAATGTTGGAAATCTTGAGACGGTACCCGCTCATTTTTTTCCTTTTGACTTAAAAATAACTCAGGAAAAATTTTACGCCCCTAGGACCACGCCTTCCCTACGCGACGGGGCCTTAAAGAGCGGGGCCTAAAAAATCATTTTTCCATACAAACCAAAAAAATTTTTTTTTTATTTTTAATTTTTTTGTTATTAATTATTATATTACTTGGTTTGCTTATTCACGACAAAAAATTTGATTTTGGAGGGATAAGTCTTTCAGCGCTAAAAAATTTTTCGCAAAAAAAAAATTTGGGCGGCCGGGGTCCTACAGTAAAAAATTTTTAAAAAATATTTTTTTTTAGTTTTGACCAGCAACGGTTTTAGTTGCTATGTTGCTTTAAATGATATATATTCCAAAAAAAAAAATTATTCATATCTGTGACATCTTTATCTTTTTCGAAAAAAAAAATTTTGAGCCGTAGGAATCCTACGGTAAAAAATTTTTAAAAAATATTTTTTTTTAGTTTTGAAAAGCAATGGTTTTAGTTTTTATGTTGTTTTTAATGATATATATTCCAAAAAAAATATTATTCATATTTGTGACATTTTTATCGTGTATCGAAAAAAATCATCAATGCATTTTTTACCCTTTTTTAGAACACGATTAAGATGTCACAGATACAAAAAATATTTTTTTATGAATATATATCATTTAAAGCAACATAGCAGCTAAAACCGTTGCTGGTCAAAACTAAAAAAAAATATTTTTTAAAAATTTTTTACTGTAGGACCCCGGCGGCTCAAAATTTTTTTTTGCGAAAAATTTTTTAGCGCTGAAAGACTTATCCCACCAAAATCAAATTTTTTGTTGTGAATAAGCAAACCAAGTAATATAATAAATAATAACAAAAAAATTAAAAATCAAAAAAAAAATTTTTTGGTTTGTATGGAAAAATGATTTTTTAGGCCCCGCTCTTTAAGGGCCCGTCGCGTAGGGAAGGCGTGGTCCTAGGGGCGTAAAATTTTTCCTGAGTTATTTTTAAGTCAAAAGGAAAAAAATGAGCGGGTACCGTCTCAAGATTTCCAACATTTCCAAAATAAGGGACACTCTAATGTACATTAATGATCATACATTGTCATACATGAATTTGTATGTAAATTTTTTTTTTGTATTTTTTTCCATAAAACGTCTATTAATTGAAATTTTTTCAAATATAAATAATTTGTACTAATTTATGACACTGATATTTTAATAAAAACTAACGAACATTTTAAAAATATACTTTGGACTTTATGATACTTTAGGCTAATCAAAGCTTCGAAGAATTAACCACTTTTCGAATGAATTCACAAATAAAATACATTCGATTTTTATAGTCACTGAATACAATTATCTTTAAATATCAATATTTCTTGGAATGGATTCGATTTTTACAATTAAATCGAATTCTTGTTTATGAGAATTTTAAAAACTGAATGCATTCTTTATTTCATTTATTTATTATTCATGAGACTTTTAAAAATCGAATTTATAAAAACTTATGCATTCAATTTCAAAGTCGAATGAAAAAGAAACCGAATTCATTCTATGGGGCATGTCACAGACTCAATTCCGTTCGGATTTCAAAAAAGGGGTTTACTCGTAAAACACAAAACGAATATTATTTTTTTCGGAATGAAATCACTTTCAAAAATCAAAGCGGAATTGAATTGCATAAAAGTGGTTTCATTCCGAAAAAAAATATTCTCTTTGCGTTTTACGAGTAAACCACTTTTTTCAAATCCGAACGGAATTGAGTCTGTGACATGCCCCTATATTTTTAAATCAAATGTAAATTCATTCGATAAATTGTGATTGGGGAATGCAATCATAAAAGTTTAATTCCTAACACCAAATCTTATTAAGGGATGAAATCCTTCGCAGCTCTGACAGTAATACCGTCAGAGTGTTCGAATTTTCTTCTAAATTTGGTTGTTTACGTTAGTGCCGTTCATATTCGCCTATAGAATACAAAAATTATAATCAATCTTGATGATGTATGATCATAATTGTCCAACCGAACGACTTTTTCAGACTGAACCCATAAATGAACTTCGTCCAATTTTGCAAAGTTCTGCCGAACCCAACCTTTAAAAAAATTGTTTTTAAGACATGTATGCTATGCAGATGCATAGCATATATGAAGGAGTATGACATATACCTATCCACACATAGTTGCATACATTTACATATATGGAATATTACATTACTTGTGTATGTTCATATATGCTCCCATATATGACATACATTTCCATATATTGTTCATATACTATCATACATGGAATCATATATGAGCATGTATGAACATGTATGAACATACATGGTCATTTTCACCCGGGATTCTCGAAAAAATTAACACACATTTCTTATTGATTTTTTATTTACTTTCTCACTATGAAAGGTCCTTTTTGATATTTGCAAAAAAATGCAAATGGGTATATCCCTAATGTACACATACTACGTATTTTTACTTCTATTAATACAAATAACAACTAACAAGCCAACATGCCAAAAAAAACATCAATAACTACAAAATGGCCCGCTGCTACGCCATATCATGGAGGTTTATATTGAAACTCATTTCAATTGCCCATAGCTTCTTAAACCCTGGACCGATTTTTCCATAATTTGTACCAAAATAACCAGAAAAACGTTGAGAACAATAAATATGACCCCATTTAAAATTTTATTTGAATAGGTCAACCATGAGCCAAGATATATCATTTGAGGGGGTAAGAGCACAAGGGGTTCAAGTGGCTTATATTTAATAATGAGAAAAAAGAGGTTAAAGTTAAATTGCAATAAAAAATGTTAGATGATATCTAGAATATTATTTTTTAGTTAATAGAGATCTTGAGATATACTTTAATCTAACAAGTCAAAAAAATACCATCTTTTGCAAATGCAAGAACCCAAACGACTTACTGCGACTTACTTACTTCATAATTGCCTTAGAAGTAAGTAAGTCGCACTTATACCCCTTGTGCTCTAACTTTTTTTTATAAATTCTAAATTTATGAAAAAAAATTTAGTTATACGTAAAAGAAAAACCAAATTTTATTACGAAAATCTTTAATGGTTCTTTGTTTCATTTTTAAGTCGTCATAATCAGATTCCATGACATCATCGGGCTCATCTTCTTCTTCATTAGTGCGTCCCGTCAAATCTAAACTTTTGAATTTCGTGCCGTAATACCTGCCGAACGATAGCCACGGAGTGGCTAATTGTGGGAAAATTTATGAAAAATGTTTGCGAGGTCATCTTTAGTTTAGTCGGCAACCAGCGGTCAAAGTTTAAAAAATTTAAGCTTTTGGAACAAAATTCATATCAAAATTATTTAACCAAACCTGGCTCAAAAATAAGGAACTTTTGGGTACTTTATTATAAAAATATTTTAAAAATTCCAAAATAGCGATTTTAGTCCACAGATGCTGATTTTCAAACATAAAAAATATTTTTTAACCAAATTTGTCTTAAAGTCGACAAATGTTGAATAGTTTATGAAAAAAATATATAAAATATAAAAATATAAGAACACGATTTTGGTCCAAAAATGGTGATTAGCATCTGTGGACCAAAATCTTTGATCAGAACTATGATCGTGTTTTGTATATTTTTTTAATATATAACATGCTTTACATTTTCAAAGTTTTGAGAACAATTTGGATAAAAAAAATAATTTTTTGATTAAAAATCAGCATCTGTGGACCAACATTTTTTTTGTATTTTTTTTTTATATTTTTCCTATAAAGTACGCAACAATTCCTAATTTTTGAGCTGGATTTGATGGAAAAATTTGGACATGAATTTTGATCGAAAAACGCCATTTTTTCAAATTTTGACCGCTGGTTACCGACCTAAGATGTTCTTGCTAAATTTTATTACCATTAATACATGAACTTCTAAGACTTCAACCACTTTGTCCACGTAAAAAATTAAATTTTAATAATTGCTTGGAGCACAAGGGGTTTAAGTGCTCATATACCCCTTGTGCTCCAAGTAAAACAGGTATTTTAGTAACAAGAGCTAAAAATTGTCGCCATATCTCGCTAACGAATAAGAATTTTACATTGAGCTCTTGTGCTCTAAACTTCTGTGAACTTGACCTACTAATTCCATATGTTAACTCATTTTTTTTAAAAAAGTCATTTGAACCCCTTGTGCTTTGAGCCCCTCATTTTAAAATTTTGGGTTAAATTTCTGGTGCATCGCCCCATTGTGCGATTCCACCCAAATTTTTTGAGTATGAGGAATGATAAAATTACAATAAATTCCAAGTTTCGTTCACATTCATTCAACAGGTGTCAAGTTATAGCATTTTTTTTTTTTTTGTAAAATTCACCATAATTTTAGAGGTACCTTTACATTTTCACTCATAACTTTTAAAATACTTAACCGATTTAAAAAAAATACATCAGGTTCTGTCTAGGAGAATTACGCAACCCCGTTTAAATCGGTTCCGGATTATTGCCAAAAACACGATTTCAACAGACAGACAGACGGACATCGCTAGATCGACCTCAATTCGATCAAGGATCGTGAATATATATACTTTCTGGGGTCCTATACCAATATTTCAATGTGTAACATACGGAATGACAAACTTATATATACCCTCTATCACCAGAGTGGAGGGTATAAAAAGGAGTAAAACATCTCCTAAGTTGAAAAATAGAGAATTTCTTTTCAAAAAATTTAGTTTTTCTGGAAAAATTTTTATGTTCACATCTTCGAAAGGCCTTAGTTTCTTCTTTCTAAAAGCGTCAAGATTTTCAACAAAGTTACCGGCTTATAAGTGTAATAAGTACGTAAAATCGGTTTTTTACCCGTGACTCAAGATTTTGGAAAATCTTTTACAGCATTCTTGTAGATCCTGTTGTTCAAAAAAATATTCCACAAGTAAAAACTCCCTTTTTCAACTTAATTACCCTGTATCACTGAAAAGAGTAATAGCCCTTTAAAAAAGCTTGAAAGCTTAGTCATTTATTACTACAAATAGCATTAAAGAGTTTAAAATAAATCACAAAAAAAGCTTTTGCATAGTAAAGCTTTGACCTTGATAAACAACATGAGAACAGCTGATTGTATTCAAAGAATCAACAATTGTTTTCTAAGTAACTACAACAAAATCACATAAAACAACAAATTGTTTGCAAACAACAACTATACTCATAAAAAAGCACTTGAAGATTTACTTACGCATATCACATACACTCCTTGTAATCAATACTATTAAGTGTATATTAACATAAAAGAAAAGCTTTTTTTATATAGTAAATATAAAGTGCCTCTCTTAAATTTTCTCTTAAAATATGTTTACACTTTGAAAACATTGTTTTTCTTACTACTCCTTTAAGTTGTCTCTTATCCTTTTGTGCACGTAATTTTAACACACTACCACGTTTTGTACCTTGCAATTTAGTTTGGCTTGAGTCTTCGTAAGTGTTTGTTGTTGGCGCCAATTTTATGCGCTCCTTTACGCAAAAAAACTTACAAGTGGTTTGCTCTATCATTCACTCGTTGTTCGTTGTGCTTTAAAACAACATACTTACGGTTTTTTTAGCGCAGGAAATGGTTGTTTGTTTATTATTTGTTACGGTACAATACGGTACGGAATATACAGCCTGATAGATAAACGTATGTGGAATAGTTTAACTCATTTCCATTTAGTTGATTTGATTAACGCACAAACCACTTAAGCCGCAAGGTGTAGTATTTGTACAACTATCATCATAATTAAGAAAAAGAAAACATGTTGTTATAAATTCTAGTTTTTTTTTTTGTGTGCTGATATTCTGTACATAATAATGATGATGCTACGTTAAGTGGTTGTGTTGTAATGATGAGATTTTTAAGAATGTGAAAAAAAATGTTGAAAAAAGAAAATTTATAAGATGTAAAATTTAAAAATGTGAAAAAAATTCTAAAAAATTAAAAAAAAAAAAAAATTAACAAAAATTAAAAATAAAATTTAATAATATTAATTAAAATAAATAATATTTTTAAAATTAAATCACTTAAATTTGATATGTGTTTATCAATTATAAAAAATTTAATAATTTAATTAAAACGTGAACTCAGTGAAAACACAAAAAAATCTGTTTTAATAATCGAGAAATTAAAAAAATTTAATAACCACATAATTTAATTATTTATTTAGTGATATCCGATATAAAATACATAATAAATATATTGTGTGATTATGTTTTTTTAATCTTGTGCAAATATTTATCAAGTACATATTTTTGCAATCAATAAAACTATTAAAGTTTTATTTTACATATATTTTTTTATTGTTTAAGTTTAAACAACAATTTGCTTTAAAACTTTATTTTAAATCCTGGGGATTAACACTTTAACTTTTTTTTTAAAGTTTTCATTCATGCCCTACATCATGTCAAGCTACATAGAATCCATTTCATAGATACTGAAGATATTTAAGGAAACATTTTTTCCTTTTTTTTTAATTTCAATGGAAGTGCATGTTTTATTGCATGACTGAATTTAAAAACTTCTAAAACTAATAAAATGTAAATACCCTACATAATGTCCAAAACATTTTCAAAAAAAAATAAAAAATCTGCTTACCCTCCATTGATATAAAATATTTAATTTTCGTTCAAAATTAATTTTTTTTTGTAATTTTAAAATTTTACATATTTCCAAAATTTTTTTACAAAAAAATCTAGTAAATTCACTAGATTTCCTTGTAAGTTTTATTGCGTCAAAAATTTGTAAATTTACAATTTTCTTGGTAAAAAGCTTGTAAAATTACAAAATTATTAGTAACAAGTAAAAAAGTTAAATTCGGCCTTGCCGAATGTAGTGATACCCTCCACAATTTCAAAAAGATTATTGCAAAAAACTTTTTTTAAAAGGAAATTACTTTTGAAAAAAAAAAAATTTTTTTTGAAAAAAAAATTTCCGTGAAGAAAAAAATTTGGTAAAAAAAATCCGCGATTTTTTTTTTTTTTTGTCAAAAAATGTGTTCGTACTTGTTTAAATACCATTTGGTGTTCAATTATGTTCACGTATGTGAACCAGAAGCCGAATTAAAGCATTTTGTACTTTTAGGTTATGTTGAATGTACTAAAATTTTTGAGGAGTGCTTACATTTTCGTTCATAACTTTTGAACCGCTTAACCGATATCGCTCAAATGCAATACCAAACTTCTCGGGAGAACTTCCAATAAATATGTTAAGTTTCAGTCATCTCTGTGCAATATTTTGTCCGATAGAGCATTTTCCACAGACAGACGGACAGACGGACATCGCTAGAATGTCTTAAAATCGATCGGGCATCATGAATATATATACTTTATGGGGTCCCAGACCGATATTTCGATGAGTTACAAACAGAATGACAAACTTATATATACCCTCTATCACTAAGTGGAGGGTATAAAAATAAAATTACAAGGAATTGTTGTGAAATAGGAGGTAGCAAAAAAAAGTTACAAACTTTTCTTGTCGTTTTGCAAGTTTTTTTTTTAAGTGTAAGTCCGGTCCGTGTTATGCATCGGGAGAAATGTCTATTTTTTATAAACTCCACTCTAGTGATAGAGGGTATATATAAGTTTGTCATTCCGTTTGTAACACCTCGAAATATTGGTCTAAGACCCCATAAAGTATTTATATTCATGATCCTCGATCGATTTTAAGACGATCTTGCAATGTCCGTCCGTCTGTCTGTCCGTCCGTCTGTCTTTCTGTTGAAAACACGCTAACTTTTGAAAGACTTTACGGAGGCTCCAGAAGTTGGCATACATGTTGGGCATTTACCTGGTCAGGTTGGTATTGCAATCCAGCGAAATCGGTCCAGTGGTTCAAAAGTTATCAGCAAAAGACTGAATTTCGGCAAGGGTTCTTTCGTGAATTTACGAGATAAAAGACACGCTAACTCGAAAGGCAACTCCGAGGACGCTGAAGCCTGGCACATATATTTATCATTCCCCTGGCCTGGGTCGTTTTGAATTTCAGCCAGATAGGTCCAGTGGTTCAAAAGTTATGTGAATTTCAGATTAGATTGACCTTAAATTCATGAGTTAAAAACACGTTAAACATGTTTTAAAATATTTTACAACGTATTTTTGTCACTCAAAAATATTTTAACAAAAAATAAAAAATACATTCGAAAAAAAATTTACACTCAAAAAAATTTTTTGTAAATTTTTTTTTTTTTTCACAAATTACTTAAAAAAAAGTTCTGTACACAAAATAAAAATGTTATTTTTTCCCCGTTAGAAAATTTACTATCACTTAAAAGGGCATTGTGGAGGGTATTAATAGATTCGGCCAAGTCGAATTTAAATTTTCTACTTGTTTTTTTAATAATACAGACATTAAGGCTGGATTACTCAATTCTCCGTTATAAATTAACTCTCCGTTAAATTTAACTTTTACATACAAATTTTGACATAAGGCTCCATTAAATCAGCAGTTAGCAGCTAACTTTTTATTGAGTAATCCGCCCTAAGTAAATAATAAATGGTCATAGTTAACGTATTTTCAAGCATAAATTTGGGAATTGGAGCCCACCGGTTAAACGGGGAGGCGATTTTTGACTTACACTCACTCACGCTCACGACAGGAATTTTTCAATCACGCACACCTACTCACGAGGTTATTTTTTTCTACTCACACTCACTCACAATGACGTGAGTAAATTTAAGATAACTCACACTCGCGTGCACTCACACCAGCTTTACTGAATGTATGTGTTGACTCACACTCACAAATATTTTATTTAAAAAAAAAATCCAACAAATTTTTAAGCAAAATATAAAGTTTTGCTAATTTTTCTATTTTTGTTTGTTTTTTTGGAAAAAATGTTTAGTTCAGTCAAATTACACATCCCTCCACTTACATTTAGTGGTAGATTTTTTTAATTTTTGGTTATTTGATAGAGCTTCTTAAATGATTAAAACCCATTTTTTATCAATACTATCGAAGATATATGAAAACCATGTTTGATGTCCTTTAATGCTGGGAAGGACACAATGGGTTTCCAAAAAAAAAAAAAATGTATTAAAGCTTAGAATGTCCTTTTATCGCTATTAAAATTTCAGGGAGGTGTTTTTTCGTGTTGTCGAGCAATAAAAAACCAAATATTTGATTTTTTTCAAAATTTTGGAAAAAAAAATCAAAAATTTAGCTATATAACCAACTTTAAAAATTTATTGCTCGACAACACGAAAAAACACCTCCCTGAAATTTTAACAGCCTTAAAAGGATGTTCTAAACTTTAATAAAAATTTTGGTTTTGGAAATCCATACTATCGTTGACATGATAAAATGACATTCCAATATTGTTTTAATTTTTTTTTTTAATTTTGGCTTGATTTTTTTTTTTTGTTCTAAATTTTAAATCTCAATACTTTTATCAACAATAACGTCACTGAAATCTTTTTCGTACAATTTACGGTTTTCGAGTAAAAAAATATCAAAAGAATTGTCTTCACCCGATTATTAGATTTTTTGCCAAAATTTTGAAAAAAAAAAACAAATATTTGGCTCTCTAACAAACTTTGAAAAATAATCTTGACAATTGAATCTGACAAATTCCGAAACACGTGTCGATTAAGTCTTGCAAAAATTACCAACATAAAAAAATTAAAAAAAAATCTTGAAAATTATACTGTGAAAATATCATGGTTTTAATTAATAAAGAAAATAATGACCTCGAGCCAGAATAAACATCCTCAAAATATAATATTTTAAGGCATAAAAATTAATGGGGTCGGTCTTACAATGCACTTCTCTAGAAGCGACTCCAAGGATGGATTTTTGTATTTCTTACCGCTACGTTTGCTCCGATGAGAAACCATTGGCCCCACAATGGCCTCAGATTCGCTCCTAAAGGAGCCGAAAAGGAGTCGTACGTACCTAGAAGTTTCTTTAAAAAATTTTAATTCTGGTACGAAAAGAGGTTAAAAAAATACCGTTATTATAAAAGGTTATTGTGAAGAATATTCATGGATTTATATGAAAAATGTGAGAGTAGTAGGGATTCTGCTCAAATATAAGTGAGTATTAGTGAAATTTGGAAAAACAAATTAATTTATCAAAGCCAACGACGAAAACAATTTGCCGTGTACACATATTTCCAGTGTGTTCATCGAAATTCCACATTGAAACGTCTTTTATTACGCATCTTTGAAAATTATCATGTTTTGTTGTTTTTTTGTAATTGTCTCAAAATTTCAGAAAATTAAAAAAAAAAAATATGGCAAATTCAGAACAAAAATTCTAGAAAATTACAA
Organism: Pegoplata infirma; assembly: GCA_963921195.1. Taxonomy (NCBI): domain Eukaryota; kingdom Metazoa; phylum Arthropoda; class Insecta; order Diptera; family Anthomyiidae; genus Pegoplata; species Pegoplata infirma. Next base: position 17,033,976 of record OY992537.1, on the reverse strand, counting down.
AAAAAAAAAAATATCAATGCAAAATATAAAAAACAACAAATTTTGGAAATTCAAAAAAAATTATGAAAAATTTTAAAAATGCTGGAAATTTTATAAAAAATTTAAAATTCCAAAAAAAGTTTCGAAAAATTTAAAAAGTTTAAAAATTTTAAAGCAATTTTAAAGGGTATTTTTAATTCTTCACAGCTAAATAAAGCATTTTTTACTTGTCTCCATTTACATTTTGAATTGAACACATGGTTTGCAATCGGATTAAATTCATCAAAGTGTTGACCTTCTTCTAACTGTAAGCAAACCTTCCAAAAACAGTTAATGCTATTGTAACTATGCTTACACAACATATTAAAAAAGGGGAACATTTTTAATGTTATCCTTTTCAATACAATAACAGTAAAAACTCCTCTTAAGTCAACGTTCATGCGAAGAAAAACATTTTTCTAGCAGATGTTAACCACAGAAAAATAAATTTCTAGCAAAATATTTTAGTTGTAACAAAAAGTTAATTGCTGCTACTGTATTTGGTTATGACAACCAAAAAAACTTAATTATAGCCATCCACCTCAATTTTCTTTAGTTGTTGCTATCAATATTCGATTGCAAAAAAATCCTTGATATTGAAACTTTGTTTCATGAATTAAATTTTAGTTTCAAATTACATGTCGTATTTCCAGCTTCAAAAAAATTATCGATTGTCCATTCAAAATTGTATTTACTGTGTTTACATTTCTACAACATAACTATATTATGTATGTTTATGTATATAAAACATACAAAAAAGTAAATTCAATCTACATGATTACCTTTTTGCCAGTAATATGAAATTTTAGTTAGTATGCATGCTGTTAGTTTCATTTTTGTGTATATGTATTTGTATAAGGGAATTTGAGTTAATGCATGTGTGCGTGTGTCTAAAGGACATTTGAAAAATGAAATACGGTCAAAAAATATATACATAAAACCAAAAATAAATACTAACGTGCAATGAACACATAGGACATGTTAACGTGTAATATTTTACCTTTATTTTTATTTCAGTTTTAGTTTTTTTTTAGTATTTTTTTGTTAAATGTTCATTTTAAGTCTGACACTATGGGCCTGAAGTTTTTTATGTTTTTAAATAAGTTTATTAAGGAACGGATCTACGATTTTTAGGGCTTCTAAGAACGAACTTACCGTCTAAACAAGACTTTTTGAGGTTCACTCAATTTTTTTTTAAACTTCAAATGAAAAATGTTAGGTAAGTGCATGCAAATAACAACTGTAAAACAGACAGACGATCATCGCCAAAGTTTCATATCAATCAAGAATCATGAATTAATATACATAATGTGGACCTTGACCAATATCTCGATGTTTGTTAAAAATATGTTTTGTTTTCTTTAAATATGAATATAAGAGCAAATAAAAGGCAAATATTTTGACCTCGGAAATTTGTTTTTAAAATTCTTGAAGAAAAAACTTAGCAATGATTTAAATTGCGAAAAGTGTGAAAGAAAAAAATAATTTTTCTAAAAATGTAAGACATCCTGGTTCGCTTTTATTAGTTTTATATAATCCAGTTATTATTATAATCCTCAGAAAGCTTTAGAAAGTGTAGTCACAAAGGGTAATAAAAGTTTTATCACAAAGAAAGGAATATTTTTATGTCAAAAGAAGTTCAAACTTGGTAGAAAAGAAATTTTGATTAAAAAATTTATGAATAAAAATATAATAAAAAATATTATTGAAAAAAAGTATAAAAGAAAAGTTTTGAAAAAAAAAATTGAAGGAAACAAAATGTTTGCATAAAAAAAAGTTGAAAAAAATGTTGATAAAAAAAATAGGTGAAAAAATTAAATTCTTAGATGAAAAAAAAAATTTTTTGATAAAAAAAAAATATTTGAAAAATAAAATTGATGAAAATTTTTTTTATTGATGAGAAAAAAAAAATTAATGAGAAAAAAATGTTTGATGAAAAGAAACATTTTTGATAAAAAAAAAAATGCTGATGAAAACATGTATAAGACAAGTTACATTTCACTTTTCCGAATCCATGAATACCCTCCACAGTGCCCTTTTGAAGTGATAGTTCTTTTTCTAACGTAAAAAAAATTAACAAGTTTTGATTAGAAATACTTTTTTTGGAGTAAAAAAGTTTTTAAGCCATTAAAAAAAAATAACTAATTTTTTTTTTGAGTGTAACATTTTTCGAGTGAAAATTTTTTTTAGCGTAAAAATTTTTTTGAGTGGCAACAATACTTTGTAAAATATTTTTCTGACTTATTAATGTTTTTAAGGATTGTTTAACCCATTTCTTACCAGAAATTTTAACGTTGGAATTTTTTGACAAAACTTTCAGGAGCAACTCCTTTTTATCCCCTTATCTTCTATATAAATAAAAATCAATTGTCGTTTGTTGGTAACCGCATCAGTTGAGAACGGCTCGACCGATTTGGACAATTTTTTTTTTTTTAAATGTTTGTCATAGTCCATCTTAGGTTTTTGCGTAAAGAAAAATTGACCACGCCCACTTTTACGCCCACTTTTCTCAATTTATCTAAAATCGGAAAACGTCTGCACCAATTTGGGTAACTTTTTATTTAAAGGTTCGTCGTAATCCAATTTAAGTTTTTACTGAAAGAAAAATCGACCACGCCCACTTTTACGCTTACTTTTTCAATTTATCTAAAATCTGAGAATGGCTGGATCGATTTGACTTATTTTTTTTTAAATGAATTTTCATCATATTTAGGCTGACCATTTGTACTGATTTGATCAGTACATGTACTGATTTTTGATCCCGTGTACTGATCAAAAAACGTTGTACTGATTTGTACTGATTTTTTGAAATATGTTCTGATTGTACTGATTTTTGAACATTTCAACATAAAAAATTATTTTATTCAAAAATTCTATACAAAAACTTTATTTTCATGAAAAATTCTCAGAGTAGTTTTTTAAAACTAAAGTCTGACAATGAATCGAATAGTTCCTTAACGCAAAAAGGTTTCTGATCATGAGATTATTTTGATCTTCATACATTTATATGAAAAGGCGCAGAGAATCTTTGAGATTTTCTATAACGAAAACTACACGGGATGATGGATTTTCTATAAATTTGGAAAGGTAATGTAATTGCATGAACCTTAATAGTTCTGAGATATTCGATGAGCAAATGTCATCAGAATTTATTGAAAAAATCGCTGGGAAGTTTTCTAAAAGGAAAACTTATAAAAAATTAAAGAAAAAGTCTTCAGAATCTGAGGCATTTTCTCTTTCCCAAAACCTGTCGGTTTTCATTATATTTTCTGCACTGAAACGATCAAAACATTTAAATGAAGTTTTTTTCAGTCAACTAAATTTTCTGAAAAATAACTACCAGAGCTTATAGCATATGTTTTTAACAGTTGTTTTTACCAGTTGTTTTTACTAAAATACTTATATAAATTTAACGAAAATTTTTTGGGTGTTGAAAACATCATCAGTGACTTCGCATAGAAAAGAGCTTTTGAGAGTAGGATTAACGCTTAATTCTTTCCGTAGTCAACATTAAGCTTTACATGTAGTTATTTCTAGAAAAAAAAACAAAAACTTGGCCGTACTGATTTGAGTTCAGAACAAGTAAAAAAGTTAAATTCGGCCTTGCCGAATGTAGTGATACCCTCCACAATTTCAAAAAGATTATTGCAAAAAAATTTATTTTAAAGGAAATTACTTTTGAAAAAAAAAAAAAATTTGAAAAAAAATTTGAAAAAAAATAAAATTTTGGTAAAAAAATAAAATCCGCGATTTCTTTCTTTTTTTGTCAAAAATTATGTTCGTAATTGTTTAAATACCATTTGGTGTTCAATTATGTTCACATATGTCCACCAGAAGCCGAATTAAAGCATTTTGTATTTTTAGGTTATGTTGAATGTACTGAAATTTTCGTTCATAACTTTTGAACCGCTGAACCGATATCGCTCAAATGCAATACCAAACTTCTCGGGAGAAATTCCAATAAATATGTTAAGTTTCAGTCATCTCTGTGCAATATTTTGTCCGCGACAGCATTTTCCACAGACAGACAGACGGACAGACGGACATCGCTAGAATGTCTTAAAATCGATCGGGCATCATATATATATATACACAGATAAAAATTAGTTGTTAGATTAAGCACGAAATACACCAGGTTGAGCATTATTTTAATTAAAAGTCATCTAATGAGGAAAATTGTTGGATCAAGCACGAAAATTGTAGGTCAGTCATTGACTGTTCCTTGATTAAACCAGTGCTTGATTTGAGTAATTTGTTAATTGTTATCTTTCTGTTATTTTTGATTAAACCAATGCTTGATTCGAGTAAGCGGTTAATCAATAATTTTGTGTTATTTTTGATTAATCCAATGATTGATCTGAGTGAATGGGTAATCATTATTTTACAGTTGTAGTGTTTTTGTCAGTCTTTTCAAGTCTTTTGTTTAAATTGTTTATTTTTTGTGTTTTATATTATTTTGTTTTTTTTTTTGTCTTGTGTGCTTGCAAGTACTTTTCTATTTGACGACTAACGAAAACTAAAACAAAAAACGCAACAGCGTTCATCGCATTGTTACTCAAAGCCTACTATGATGAGTTTTTTTGTTTTTATGAATTTGTTTGTGAATTTTTCAGATTTGAGCAAATGGTTAATTGATTCAAGTAAAATTTAATTGAATGTCAAATTTTAAGCTGAGCAAATATTTAATTGTTTTTTTCCATTTAATGTTTTTTTCTGTGTACTTTATGGGGTCCCAAATCGATATTTTGATGAGTTACAAACGGAATGACAAACTTATATATACCCTCTATCACTAAGTGGAGGGTATAAAAAAAACAAGTAGAAAAGTTAAATTCGACTTGGTCGAATCTATGAATACCCTTCACAATGCCCATTTTAAAGGATACAAAATTTTCTAACGTGAAAAATTAACAATTTTCATTAGAAATATTTTATTTCGAGAAACAACTTTTTTTTTTGTAATTTTTGTAAAAAAAAAATTACTGATTTTTTGAGTGTAAAATTTTTTTCAAGTGAATATTTTTTTTAGTGTAAAAATATTTCTGAGTGACACAAAAACTTTGTAAATTATTTTTGCAGCTTTTTAAAGCTCGGGTTTTTCTATTTTAGGTGAAACCAATCTGAAATTCCCTGTTTTTCTAATAACTTTTGAACCACTAAACTGATTTTGCTGAAATGCAACACAAGCCAGACAAAAGGAACTAAAAATATATGTGCCAAGCTTCAGTACCCTCAGGATTGTAGTTCGAAAGTTACGAGATAAAAAAATCTGGTAAATTCGCGAAAAACCTTGCTGAAATTCACCCTCTTGCTTCTAACTTTTGAACTACTAAACCGATTTTGCTGGATTGCAACACAAACCTGCCTAGGTAAATGACAAAAATATGACGGACGGACATCGTTAGATCGACTTAAAATCGATCGAGGATCATAAATACTTATACTTTATTGAGTCCTAGACCAATATTTCGAGGTGTTACTAACTGAGTGACAAACTTATGTATACCCTCTATCACTAGAGTGGCGGGTACAAAAAATTATTTTAAAAAAATTTTAAAATCCAATATAATAAAAGTTTTGATAAAAAATATTAAGAAAAAATTATTTTTGATAAAAAAAACTGATGATATCGTAAAAAAATTTAAATTAATTTTTTTCTTTAATAAAAAAAATTTTTTAGACATAAAAAAATTGAATAATTTTTTGTAGTGTAAAATTTTTTTTTGAGTGCAATTTTTTTTTTCAGTTTAAACATTTTTTTGAGTGACAAAAATACTTTGTAAAATTTTTTTTGACTCATCAATGTTTTTAAAGCTTGTTTTACGGGTTAATGAACACGTGGATTTAAGTGAAACCAATTTAATATTCACGGTTTTCTTAATAACTTTTGAACCACAAAACCGGTTTTTCTGAAATTCGGTTACAACGTGACTAGGGGAACGACAGATATATAAAACATTCCACACCAAATGTCCCGCTACAGAAAACATGTGTCTCGTGAATTTCTGAATCAGTTGTATGAATAGCCCTATATGTAACTAAGAAAATTGCGTTTTTGTTTTTGCAATTTTTAAAAAACTGGGCTTAGGAGGCGGGGTCAAATATTGTAAAAATGGTAAAATTTGTGTCGAGTTGCCTTGTTAAATATTTATCAAATTAAAGCGGAATGCACGACAATCTCAAAAATTTACATTCTTTTATAGTTTTGTATGATCGATTAAATTTTTTTTTTGAAAAATTTTCGGAACCCTTTCTGAAATTTCCATTTTTTAAAAAAGTCAATTTATCAAAAATCCGGCCAATTTTTGTTTTTTTTTTTATTTTTATTTTTTTTTTTTAAGTTTAGATGTTTGTCTATCCACACAAAAATATTCAGACATGTGTTTTTCGTTTTTTTCGAGAAAATCGTATTTGATTTTTGAATTTCATAACAATTTAGTAATTTGCTCGTATTTTCTTGTTTCAACATAGCATATGAGTAATATTTATGCAAATATTTAATATTCACTCGCTACGTTCAAACAAGAAAATACAAGCAAATTACAAAATTGTTATGAAATGTAATATTCAAATGCGATTTTTTCGAAAAAAAACGAAATACACATGTCTGATTTTTTTGGTGTAGATAGACAAACATTCAAACTTAAAAAAAATCATAAGTTACCGTATTTTTGATAAATTGACTTTTTTAAAAAATGTAAAATTTCGGAAAGGGTTCCAAAAAAAAAAAATTAATCGGCAGCCCATACAAAACTATACAAGAATGTAAATTTTTGAGATTGTGGTGCATTCCGCTTTCATTTGATAAATATGTATTTAAACAAGGCAGCTCGACACAAATTTGACAATTTTTCAAATATTTGACCACGCCTTCTAAGCCCAGTTTTTGAAAAATTGAAAAACCCAAAACGCAATTTTATAGGCCTATCCGTACAACCTATTCCGAAATTTACGGTACACATGTTTTTTTGTCGCTGGACATTTGGTGTGCCTCATAAATACCAAGCTTCAGCAGCACCAGGCTTGTTTTCGAAAGTTAGTGTGTTTTTTATCTCATAAATTTGGGGAAAAAACCTTGCTGAAATTCACTTTTCCTAGACCAATATTTCGAGGTGTTATGAACGCAATGACAAACGTCAAAAATTTAAAAAATAATTTTTAATAATTATGGAAAACTAAAACAATTTAATATGTTAATAAATGTCGTGGGTACTTCTAATTCTACTTATTTTTACTTATTTCACTAGGTTAAAATACAATTCAGCCCAATGTGCCCAGGTTTATTTAGGTTTTTAACATATTAACAGTAAAATATTTAGTATATTTTTTTTTGTTTTATTCCCTTCATGAAATTTTAATATGTATGAAAATTCTCACTTCTTTGTAAAAAGTGTCGCAATTATAAGGGATTTCTATTTTTTTTTACAGCTCAAATTTATAAAATGTTGTTATTGTGCTTTTGTTGTTACAGGGTTTGTAATTTTTTGACATGCAAAACCATTTCACACTTTTTTTTTAAGACTTAAAGAGATCCTTTTTATTTTTTTTAATTGGCATTTATCAGCCCTTCGAAAAGTGGGGTTGAATTTTGTTCGTTTTTTTTACTCCCACTTTTTGGTACATTTGAGTGGAAAAGAAAGGGATGGTTATTAGTAGGGATGAGATTTCCATGCAAATGCATGTTTTTTGTCGATAGTCTAAAAACGATATCGACCAATTATCTTTCCGAATCAAGAAATTTGCGTTAAAATGCCATCGATTTGTTTTTGCATATTTTTGCATATTTTGGTGAAAACGCATATTTTTGCATATTTTGGTTTTTAATGCATATTTTGTGCATATTTCCAACTTTTAAGTGCATATTTTTGCATATTTTGGCATAAATTAGCAAAAACCCAAATCGAAATTTATTTGTTTCAAAAACTATTTTAAATTTTAAAAATTTATTTTGGAAATAAGAAAAATTATTTTTTTTCTTTAATTTTTTTTGTTTATAGATTGTGTTAATTTCTAAAAAATCTTGCTTGTATAAAGTTTTAAATGTTACTATTTAAACCCGGCGTTACTATTTGCTTTGTAAGAAGTTTTTACTACGAAACAAGATTTTTATTGCAGACATTTTATTTTTTAGTGCATATTTTTAGGTTTTTTAGTGCATATTTTGAATTTTTTAGCGCATATTTTAAGCGCATATTTTCGATTTTTTAGTGCATGAAAATCTCATCCCTAGTTATTAGTAACAATAGACATTATTTCTTTTTAGTCTACTGTAATATTTAAATATTTTTATTCTCTTTTTTTATAAATTTTGGGTTAATAACTAATTTACGAGGGTCTTAACGTTGTTGTTTTGCCTTCTTTCAAATATATTTATTTTGACTTCAAATTAAAGCAGAGGGAAAAGGAAAATATAGTGGAATATTAAATAAATATAAATAATTTTTATGTGGGTATTAAAGATAGACCAAAAACATCCAACCGACACTTGTAATTTATAAAATGGTATTTATTTTTAATAGTATATAGACAAATGGTAGTAAATCTTTTTTAAGAATCTTAATATAAAGTTTTTAAGTCTTTTCGAAATATTTGTAAAGACTTTTGTTATAATGTCACAAATATGTTTGGAATAACTGCAAACAAAGATTTTAACTTTAATTGGCTTAGAGGTGTTTTTGTTTGTTTGTCTAAGAATTTTATTTTTAGAAGATTAAATAAAAGATTTCTTAGTTTTTTTCTTTTTTTGATAAAACTTATTAAAAAAATGGGGTCAGTGGTTATTTAGTTATTTAACAAAAATACAAAAAAAAAAACATGTAAAAAAAGTGTATTTTTCCAGAGGGTGGTTCAGTTCTTCAAGGGGAACTTTTTTCCCCCTGGCCCGATTTTGCCCATTCACGAACTTAACCTACCTATGAACATGAGATATATTTGTGCCAAATATCCAGAGTCTAGCTGTTTTATTTTGGACTGCATCGTGATATCTACAGATAGACGGACGGACATTCATAGAATGTCTTAGGATGGATCATTGATCAATAATTCCATGTCAAATCGGACACTTTGAAATTTTTTTTAGATTTTCCCAATTTGTTTACAGTTTTTAGTACCCTTCGAAAACTCTTTCGTGGTAACTTTTCAGATTTTTTTGATTTTTTTGATTCAAAAGGTATCGAATTTTTAAAAATTGGTAGTTTGTTCCTTTACTTAAACTTCATTTACTCATAACTTCTTCAATAATGTTCCAAACCCGAGTAAAAATTTTTATCTGATGCAATATATAATGATATATGACACAATATATATTAATACGCAATTTGATCCGAATAATGGTGGATGTTTTTGCATTAAAAAAGATCTACTTGTATAAAATTTGATTTGATTTCATCCGAGTTTTGACCAGACATTGCCTTATATTGGTGGATCTAATTAGATCTAATTGCACAAAAACATATAAAATCCTGGTGTTTTTTGGTTTGGGTTGAGATACACCACAGGTCAACGATACATTCACCAAACATGTTTGGGTACGCTTCGAACCAGATAGGTGATATACATAACCCTAACAAGAAATGTTTAGGAACATTTTAAAAAGTTTCTTATACTTTGCCTAAAAAACTTAGAAAATTTTTGGTTAATTGTAAACATATATAGGTTTATATGGAACAGCATAAGCTATATATAATTTTAAGTTAAATTATACAGAAAAAGAAATTTTGTATTGACCCTCATATAATTTTATATAATTATATCAACCGTACACCTTTTAATCCGAATCATGATTAAATTATATATTACTACATATGACTGCATTAAAAAAATTTAGAAAATATCTCAGGGATGTATAATCATATATAATTTATTATGTTTGTATCAAGTTATATATTGTAATATATGTTTATTTTTACTCGGGAATTTAAATTTTTTTTCAAAATTTTTGTTGTTTTACGTACTTTTAAAAAAAATCCAAAAAAAATCTTAAAAGTGCTCTAGTGTGAGATTTTTAAGTTTTAAAATTTAAATCTCATTTTTGAAAATGTTTGCACTCTTCGATTTTTTTGAAATTTTTTTGTGTAAAACTCCTATCGGTTCTACAAATTTTTTGCCCAGGAGGATCGTGGGATAACGATTATTGCTATTTTTTAAAAATTTTTGAAAAAATTTTATTGTAATTTCCCAATCTTAAAATCATTTCTACTGCCCCAATGGTGCGTCATAGAGGGGTCATTTATAAGACCGACCCCAATTAATTTTGAAGTCTTAACATTTCTTTGGAACAAACTAATTCCCCTATCTTCAATTTCTAAGGGGGCTCCCACACAAAACGACATTTTTTAAAATTTGCTCCAACCGCCCTAACTGCCCTAATAGTGCCCTTAGACCAACAAAATGTATGACCGACCCACAATATTTTTTTAGTCCAAACATTTTTTCTGAACGCACCTACCATCTATCTCTAATTGTTAAGGCGGTCCCCATACATTTATTTTTTATTTTTTGTAAATTTGTTTTATTTAATCAGCTTCTACCGGTCCAATGGTGCGTCCGAGAGGGGTCATTAGTGAGACCGACCCCCATTCAGTTTTACCCTCCAAAATTTTTGTAAAACATAACATAGTCCTATCTTCACTCCCTAATTAGGCTTCCATTCAAAATTAAATTTTTATAAAATTTGCTCCAACTGTTATTTGTATGGGAGCCTACTTAGGGAGCCGAGATAGGGCATAGGTATGTTTTACAAAAATGTTTTAGGGTAAAAATAAAAAAAGAAAATGTTTGGAATAAAAAATGTTGTGGGTCGGTCATACATTTTGTTGCTCGAAGGGTAGTTTTCGAAGGGTTCTAAAAACTGTAAACAAATTGGGAAAATCTAAAAAAAAAAATTTCAAAGTGTTCGATTTGACATGGAATGCCCCATGTATACTTTATGGGTTCCCCGAGCGATAATTCGATGCGTTACAAACGTAATTACAAAGTGAGTATACTTAGAGTTTCTGAATAACCGATAAATTTAGTAACCGCTGTTTCGGTTATCAAAAATTGAATAACCGATCGGTCTCGGTTAATTTCAGTTATCAGTAAAAATGTTATTCCGATGGAAAAACTTTATTTTTAAATAGTTTTTTATTATAGTGGATTAAGTTTAAATTCTAATCTTGGTTTAGGTTCCGCTTATGTCTTTTTAAAAGCTGAATTCAATTCATCATCCAAAGATTGAGTGGTTCCTCAGAACTGGATAATTCTTCATCAACTGGATATACAAACTTAATTTATCTCGTTAGAAAAGTAAGAATTTTAAATTAAAAAGATTTTAATTTTGTCATTATAAATTGTATTTTAATTGAGATGAACAATCTAACAATAAGTAATCTGAAACTTTAAATATCTAAAACGTGTCTCCATTAGATTGTTGTTTTTCTCCGAAATGCGTAAACCAGAAATTAGGCTGAACGCAAAATTATAAAATTTGTCGTTGGATTCATGGATACTGACAGTATATATCGCCTACCTCTAGTGCTTGTCCATTCATTCAAGTCGGCAAAAAATCAACATACTGCTGACCTCTCTATAAAATCTCTTTATAAAATTGCTTCAAACAATTTTTCCAAATGTCCCCAATGTAATGTTAAAGTGACTGCGTAGCGGAGAAATTTGGCGTATGTAGTCACAAAACTTAATAATTAAAATTTTTTTTTTGACGGTTAATTTAAATTACTTTTTTTAAATGTAAAAAAAAATCTACAAAATTAATAAAATTCGGTTAACCGAACATATATGGGACGGTTTCGGGTTCGGTTTTCGGCTTCAATAACCGCGGTTTCGGTTACGGTTTTAACTGAAACAGAAACTCTAAGTGCCAGTTTACAGAAGACGAACGATACACACGAACGAGAAATTTGCATGTGTTTTGTTAATGTAACAACAACAAAATACATGTAAAATTTTCGTTCGTGTGTATCGTTCGTCTTCTGTAAACTGGCACTAAGTATACTCCCATACTGTGGTTGAAGGGTATAAAAAAACGTAGTGGAATTTTTTTAAATCTGATATGTTTCCGTTTTGATTCTAAAATTAAATAGTTTCTTGATTATTAAATTTTTACATTTTTAAAATGAGATTGTTTATGCTTGATTTGAACATTTTTTTTTTTTCTTAATTTATGATCCAAATATCCCTCAATATTTGATAGATAAATCAATTTTAAGGTAAATTTTCCTTTCCCACTAACGGTCACTTGTACTACAATTTTCTCCAAAACTAACAACGTTATGGCAATACTGTCTCGGCTTAATAATATTTCTGTTTTTCATTTGTTTTTTTTTTTTTTTTTTTGTCAAACAATTAAATCCCTATAATTTTTCTTAAACACTTATTTCCATTATTCTTACTAATTTTTTTAAAGATTTAAGTCTAAAGTCCTCTTAATTAGGCAAATATAATTCAGCTAAATTAAAAATTCTGTGAAATCCTTAATACTCTTTAAAGCACAAACAAAGAAAAACAAAATACAAACATTAGATTATATGACACTAATTGTTCATGAATGACGCATTATGTCTTAAGAAATAAATCGCATGTAAATGATGTTACACTCAAAATAATAACACTGTTAGAAAAACTGTAAGTGTTCAAGTTGAAAAAATGCAGAAGAAAAATCCATAAAGTATATATATTGGAGTTAATTTTAAAAATTTGATCTGCGGATATTATAATTTTTTTAAAGGATTTAGGGGAGCTGAAAAGAATGCCGGTATTTTTTTGTAAAAAATTTCACTCCTTGGGGTGGTTCAAAGCATTTGAAATCGCGGATTTTGAGCTGATTTTTCTGCAGAGAAAAAACGGCTGAATATATTGCAAATCTGATTTCGCCAGTCGATTCTACAGCAAAAAATAATACATTGGCCGTTTTTCAAACCCTAAAAAAATTCAAAAAACCCACCACAGAGGGCGGAAATATAAGGGTTTTTCCATTTTCTTTTAAAATTAATTTTTTAAATATGATCAATTAAAAGGCATTTTTAGCTTAACAAAATGGAACCAAATTTTCCGTTCTATCGCAACCCGTTAAAAAGTTATAAGCTCTTAAAAATGGGAAAAAACACGTTTTTTGAGAACTTTAACCTCAAATTTCTCGAAAACATGAAGTGATAGAAAAATTTGAAAACTAGATTCAGAATCAGCATCAAAATGTTAATCGAAAACAAGTTTTATGATCCCAGAATATCAGCCAAAAACATCACAAAAAAATGCTCTCAATAATGCACAAAAAGGCGTTTTTTGTGAACTTTGACCTCAATTATATCAAAAACCTGACGTTACGGAACTTTTTGAAACCAGATTTGGAATCAGCATTGAGAGGAAAATCGAAAACGAGTGTCCAGACCGCTGACTCATCCAAAAATTTTTAAAATTTCGGTCAGTGTTTTATAATTTTACCATTAGAAAAAAAACTTTGAAGCCTTATAACTTTTTAATGGGTTGTGATAGAAAGGTGCTTTTTGTACCAATTTTCTTCGCAAAAACTGCCTCTTCATCGTGCATTATTAAAAAAATAACTTTAATTTAAAAAAAAAAAAAAAAAATCGATTTTTCCGCCCCCTGCTGTGGGTTATTGGAACTTTTTTAAGAGTTCAAAAAACTGCTATTGTATTAATTTTTGCTGTAGAATCGACTGGTGAAATCAGATTTACAATATATTCAGCTGTTTTTTGTCTGCAGAAAAATCAGTTCAAAATCCGCGATTTCAAATGCTTTGAACTACCCCAAGGAGTGAAAATTTTTCCAAAAAAATACCGGCATTCTTTTTAGCTCCCCTAAATCCTTTAAAAAAATTATGATATCCGATAAACAGATAAAGTGACATAGTCACCAAACGAACTCTAATATATATTCATGATCAGAGACTGGAACTTCAAGCAAATGCATGTTTTTTCTCGTCTGAAAACATTGTCTATGAGATATCTTTTCGAAACAACAAATTTGCATTGATTTGTTAGTGCATATTTTTGTATATTTTGGTATTAATGCATATAATTGCATATTTTTGCAATAATGACAGTTTTTAGTGATATTTTGCAAATATTTAAGAAAAAATTAAATTTTTTAAAAATTTTTTGTTATATTTTTTTAGCAATAGTTTTTATATACCACCTTTTTTGAATTTAATTTTTTTATCAATAATGCCATTTTGAAGCTATTTGGGTATTTTCTGTAGCTTTTTGAGTAATCGTTCCTATTATACGTACTTGTTGGTGAAATGTTGACGTATTTTTTTTTTGTGTGAGGGTTGGCATCACTGAACTTGGTGTTTCAGTTTTAATATAAAAACAAATTCCAAGAAAACACACTTCAAAAGATTTAGCCTCGCTAAAATATGCTCCAATTAAATCCGTAACTGTCGAACGATCATTGGCATTTTTTTCAAATTTTTTAGATCGAATTTACTTTTGATAATTTAAAGAAGTATTTATTTGTCAATATAAATATTTTTTTTTAAGTTTTACTAAAGTAAATTTTTTTTTATTTTTTTTTTTTAATCTGTAAAAAATAAGTCTGAATTCTGCTGTTATGTTTTTATTTAAAAAAAATATTTAAATGCATTTTTATTTATTTTTTGTTACATACACTGAAAAAAAAAATTTACCATTTTTAAAGCATGTTGAACTTAATTTAAAAAAGGAGGGTATGCGAGGGCTCCAAAGATATTAATTCTTCTTCCAAGTATATTTTTTCCAAAAACATAGTAATGCATTTACTTAAATATATCTTAAAAGTAAGTAAAATTGTACTTAATATAAGTTTAATTGTTTTTATCCAGAGGAAAAATATTTTTTTAAAATAAGTAAAAATTTCCTTAAAATTACGGATTCTGTGGACCCTATGGAGTCCCAATGTGAGGACCCTACGGGCCCCCAATATATGGGGTCCGCCCATGAGTATGTGCATACACTATTATAGGGTCACTAATGATTTTGATCCAAAATTTTGGTCAGAATCGCTCTATCTTGCTTAGTTTTCGAGATATGGAAATGGGGTCTTGAGAAATTTGATCATGAAATAACTCGAAAACTATAACTCGGAGGGCTTTCGGGTCTTCGGTGGTCATATTCTACAAGTTAAGGACTACAAAAATGTCTTTAGAATTTTTTCCGTATCTGCAATATTTGCAGAGTTATAGGCATTTGAAAATTCCGCGAAAATCGAAATTTGGATTTAAAGTTAGGGTCTCATGGGGTCTCCAGATGGGACCCCCAGATGGGGTCCCCAAAAAACCTAATGTAGTTTTTCCTTACGTTAAGTAAATTCTTTCTTAAACTGATGAAGATATGGATTCAAATAAAGTCAATGAAATCAATAAAATAAAGATTACTTTTTTCTTACATTAAAACAAAAATGGATTAAATTAAAGAAAATGCGTTTTGGAAATAAAGATTAGTACTTATTTGATTCAATGTCTTGAAAATCTCTATACTATTTTTAAGTAAGTTACGTACTTATTTATTTTTTTTGCTCACAATTTAAATTTTTTTCTTTTAAGTAATACAAAATTTTTTAATAAACCCTTTTTTTCTTAAATGAAATCAATTCGCCTTAAATGTAAAGAATATTTAACTTAATTTAAAAAAACAAATTAAGGAAAACTTTTGTGTTTTTTTAAGTATTTGCATGTACTATCTTCAAGTTTATTTTCTTTGTTTTAAGTACAACCACCTTATATTAAGATAAGTTGAAGTAAATTCCAAAAAAAATTGTTTACTTAAATTAATAACAGTATTTATTTAATTTCAGTATAGTTATTTTTTTCAGTGTATTGTGGGATTTTTTATGCATATTTTAGGCGCTTAAAACATAGTTTTTAGATGCATGAATTTCCAGTCTCTGTTCATGATCCTCGAGCGATTTTAAGACAATTTAGCGATGTCCGTTCGTCTGTCTGTCTGTCCGTCTCTCTGTCTGTTGAAAACACGCTAACTTTTGAAAGACTTTACGGAGGCTCCTGAAATTTGGCATATATGTTGGCAATTTACCGGACCAGGACGGTATTGCAAACCAGTGAAATCGGTCCCATGGTTCAAAAGTTATAAGCAAAAGTGTGAATTTCGGCAATGGTTTTTCGCGAATTTGCGAGATAAAAAACACCATAAAATTCGAAAGCCAATTCTAAGCATTCTGAAGCTTGGCATATATATTTGCCGTTACCGTGGTCTGATTTGAATTTCAGCCAAATCGGTCCAGTGATTCAAAAGTTATAAACAAAGCCGTGAATTTCAGATTGGTTTCACCTTAAATTCACGTGGTGAAAACCCCGAGCTTTAAACAAACAAGCTTTAAAAACATTGGTAAGCCACATAATTACTTTACAAAGTATTTGTTTCACTCAGAAATATTTTTACACTCAAAATAAAAATTTACACTCAAAAAAAATTTTACACTCCAAAAAAAATTGTATTTTTTTTTTTTTTTTTTTTAATTACAAAAAAAGAGTTGTTTGATTCAAAATAAAATATTTCGAATCAAAATTGTTCGTTTTTTTCACGTTAAAAATTTTTCTGCCCTTTAAAAAGGACATTGTGGAGGGTATTCATAGATTAGGCCAAGTCGAATTTAACTTTTCTACATGTTACTTGTTATGTTTATAATACTGGGCCATATTCTCCATGTTATTTTATAGGGTTTTCCCTATTTTGACAGGTATTTTATTTTTAGTGTAAAAAATTTCAATGGCGTTTATACCAACTCCAAACGACTATTTTAGAAAAAAAAAAATTAAAATGTGTTTAAACACCAAATCAAACGTACACATACAGATATTAGTTAAACACACAAATGCAAATGGCTCAGAATATTTAAAAAACCCACAGTGCACTGTGGGATTGGGTTTTTAAGAGCCTAGCAAAAATGAATGATTAAGTGGAATTAATGTAGTTTAAAATTTTCCCGATTTAAAATAAGGGTTTGTGATAACATAAATTTTATAAAAAAACTTTAAACAGATTTTATTATTTTTCTATACTAAATAAATTTTCTTTTTTCTAAATCCACTGTTTACTAAACGTGCTTTATATAAACAAACATTATTTAATACTTAATACTCGTAATAGTTGGTCATATATAGGCTGCCCATTCGTACTGATTTGATCAGTACATGTACTGATTTTTGAGCACGTTTACTGATCAAAAATCCTTGTACTGATTTGTACTGATTTTTTGAAATATGTACTGATTGTACTGATTTTTGAACATAAAACATAATTTTATTCGAAAGTTCTATACAAAAACTTGAAATACCTTTGAATTTAGTATAAGTCGTTTGAATTTAGTATATCGTCAGAGTTTTTTTTATAACTTAAGTCTGACCATGAGATTATTTATAAAGAAATAATTCTACGGAGATTATAGTTTGTGAATACAGAGGTATCAACGAAAAAATGTTTATAATTTTTCCCACAAGTTAATTGAATTTAACAAAAAGTTGTGAAATTTTCTTAACTGTTAGGAACAAATTTTAGTTCATAACACATGCTTATTAGCTGGGAAGTTTTCTTAAATAAAAAGTTGTCAAAACTTACGAAAAAAAGTCCTCAAAATCTGAGGAATTTTTTTATTCTTAAAACCTGTGGAATTTTGTTATATTTTCTGCAGTGAAACGATCAAAACATTTATATAAAGTCGTTATACAACGACAGCAGTTGTTTTTAACAGTTGTTTTTTGCAGTTGTTTTTTTAAGTTTTTTGCTGTGGTTTTTACTAAAAATATTTGGGGTCAAGTTAGTTAGTTCAACCGAAATTTTTTGAGTGTTAAAAAAACACCAGTGTTGTGTAGTAAGAAAAATTAGTGGGTTATTTCTAGAAAAAAAAAAAACATAAACAATTGGGCGTACTGATTTGAGCTCAGGAAAAAATGGTCACCCTAGTCATATAGCCATTTTTAAATAAATCCATAAATACCACTTTGATGCGTAGGAGGGTCATTGGTTCATAAACGAAAGCTTAGCTAATCATGGACACAAAATCATTTCTATTTTCAAGGCATTATACCATAATAAATTTGTTTATACAAACGAGGGAGAAAGGGAGTAAAAAGTATGATTATATATTTAAAAACAAAGCTGATGTCTATGTATCTACTATATCGAGGGTTTATATGTAAAAGCAACTTTTTACGATTTACTAAAGTAAAATTGTAAATTTACAAAAAAAAAATATAAATTTACAAAAAAAAAAAAATGTAATTTTACACAAAATTGTTTTTATCTTCAAATAAAACTTGTAATTTTGCAAAAATAAGTAGTGAATCATATTTTTAAATTATTGATTTTATAAACAAATTATTTAAATTTTTAAAGCAAAGTTGCAATTTTGCAAAAAAAAAGTTGTAAATTCATTTCTTTATTTCAAAAAGGTGGTAAATTTACACGAAATAATTTGCAAAACTAAGTTGTAAATTTACATTTTTTTTCAAATGTAAATTCCCGAGTAAAAAAGTTTTTGATATAATTATATATAATTTGATAAAATTATATCAAATTATATATAAATATATAAAAATTATATAATGAGGTAAAATTTTCCAAAAAGTTGGATAAAATTATATAAAATTATATATAATTTAAAAAAATTATATACAATTATATCCAGAATTTGGTGGATATAATTATATAAAATTATATCAAATTATATATAATTCGATAAAATTTTATAAAATTTTATCAAATTAGATATAATTTGATATAATTTTATATAATTATATCCACCAAATTCTGGATATAATTGTATATAATTTTTTTAAATTATATATAATTTTATATAATTTTATCCAAACTTTTTGGAAAATTTTACCTCTTTATATAATTTTATATAATTATATATAATTTGATATAATTGTATCAAATTATATATAATTATATCAAAAACTTTTTTACTCGGGTTTATTTAAAAAATGTAAATTTACCATTAATTTTTTTTTGCAAAATTTAATTTTTTTTTGTTTGCAAATTTACATTATTTTTAATAAATTTACAACTTTTTCTGTTAAAATAAATATAAGTCCTCGTTATAATTTCATACAGTGTTTCACTATTTATTGCATCAATTTATTTTAGCCATTGTTGCCATTTTAGTTTTAGTGCTACTTTTCTTTTTTTTTCTAATCGTTTTTATACAATACGTTTCAAATCATTTACAATTTATTGAGCTTACATACAATTTAAGCCATGAGAACAAAAAAAGAAAAAAATATATAATAAAATAAAATAATAATAATAAAGTCCTATAAAAAGTATAATAGCTCCAACAGAGTTACAACAGAATTTACATGGGGTTAGACTTTTTATGCTGTTACATATTTTACTCTCTGTTAATCCCTATTGAGATAAAATAGAATAAAGAAGTATATAATAAATAAGAGAGTAAACTTTGTCAGTGCTGAATCTTAAGATACCCTTCACAATGAAAAAAAAACACAAATTCGACTTGGACGAATTCATTTATACCCTCCACAATGCACAAAATATTTTGGAATGTAGGTAGATAAACCTTCCTGAAAACGGTACCTTTAAGGCTGGGTTTTTGGAAATTCCGATACTAAGGGTTCTAAAAGGGGGAAAAATTTCACTTTGGTACTTTTTATATATCCAGAAATAATGGTTTTCAAAGCTTAAAATTTGGAATCTGTAAGCTTCCAGAAGAACAATCATTCCGAAAAAAGTACATTTTGGAATTTCTGATTCTAAGGCGTTTAAAAGTTGCAAAGTAGTACACTTTGGTACTTTTTCTATCTCCTGAAATAATGGGCATAAAAACTAGAAATTTAAAATGTAGGATCCTCCAATTGGAAAAAAAATATTCTGAAAAAAGTATCTTTTAGAAATTCGAATTTTAATGGATCCAAAAGGTAATTGTAATTACTATTATCTCCTGAAAAAATGTTTTCAGCGAAAAAAATATATTTTGGCAAAAGTACTTTTTAAGAAGTTTCGATGCTAAAGATGTGTAATAAAGTGCATAAAAAATTAATTTTTGGTCAAAAAATTCAGAAAAAATACTTTTAGGGATTTCTGATTTTGATTCTAAGTTTAAACAAATCTACTTTGTTCGATTTCTAAATGAAGTAAAATTTTGGAGCTAGAATCTTCCAGCAATATATGAATATAAAAAGTAGTGCTTGGAAATTTCAACTCTAAGACGATTAAAAGGCGGTAAATGTGCACAATTTTTACTTTTTTCAACTCAAAACCACAGAATCTTAAAATTTTACATACAGAATCGTCCAGAAAATGACATATTTTGAAATTTGGAAACTGAACATTCTGTTTGTTACGAAATAGAATGTTTTTTTCCAAAAACTTTTTTAGTCTAAATTTTTTTTTGCTAAAAATTTGTTTACTCAATATTTTTTTCACTCAAAATTTTTTATAACTCAATCTTTTTTCATTTAAACAAATTTTTTATTGAATTTTTATACCCTCCACTCTAAAGATAGAGGGTATATATAAGTTTGTCATTCCGTTTGTAACACATCGAAATATTGGTTTAGGACCCCATAAAGTATATATATTCATGATCCTTGATCGATTTTAAGTCGATCTAGCGATGTCCGTCCGTCCGTCTGTCTGTCTGTCTGTCCGTTGAAAACACGCTAACTTTTGAAAGACTTTATGGAGGCTCCTGAAGTTTGACACATTTGTTGGCCATTTACCGGGTCAGGTCTGTATTGCAATCCAGCGAAATCGGTCTAGTGGTTCAAAAGTTATGTGCAAAAGAGTAAATTTCGGCAAGGGTATTTTGCGAATTTACGAGATTAAAACCACTATAACTTTCTAAAGACAATTCTTAGGATGCTGGAACGTGTTATATATCTTTGTCGTTCACCAAGTCTGTTTGGTTTTGAATTTCAGCTCAATCGGTTCAGTGGTTCAAAAGTTATAAGCAAAACCCTGAGTTTCAGATTTGTTTCATCTTAAATGCCACGTGTTTAACAAGTTTTAAAAGCATTGGTGGTAACTAAACAATGCTTTTTAAACTTGTTTAGTTTTAAAGCAATGATTTTTAAACTTTTTCAGTTTTAAAAGCATTAGTAACTTAAAAATTACACTCGAAAAAATTTTTACAGTAAAAAAATATTACACTCGAAAAAAATGTTACACTCAAAAAAAAATAGTATTTGTTTTTTATGACAAAAAAAGAGTTTTTTACTCAAAATAAAATATTAATAATCAAAATTGTTAATTTTTTTTACGTTAAAAAATTTACGATCCTTTAAAATATGCATTGTGGAGGGTATTCATAGATTCGGCAAAGTCGAATTTAACTTTTCTACATGTTTTATTATGAATCTGGGGTGTCCCACTACTATATCTTGACGAAAATCAACTAACGGCCAGAGCCGTTAGTGAAAAAATCGAGATCAAACGTAAAAAAAAATGCATTCTAGTCTTATCACGAAAACGATAAGAGATTTATTATTATTCCGGACTAAATGGGATTTTATTGTTTAAATAATTCCTTACAGTTCTTGTGAAAGACTTAAACGTCCACAATTATGTAAAATAAAGATTCTATAGTGAAGATTTTTCTTGAACACCGAAAACATTCGGTGTTTTAGAATGAAAATTTCTACACCATTAGTAGATGAAATTCGTTACAGGTCAATTGTTATTCGAAGATTCGACTTGTAATTCGAAGATTTCATTTGAATTTCGAAAATTCCATTTGTAATTCGAAAAAGATCAATTGCAATTCCTAAAACATCTGTTGTATTTCGAAAAAGATCTACTCTAATTTAAACAAGTAAGAAAGTTATAGTCGGTCAAGACCGACCATATGATACCCTACACCAGTGTTTTCGGAAAATGGGTCCCAATTCCAAACATGGACCGATTGGATCTTTTGTTAGATCTTTATTTGGTGTAGAAAACACACACAGATCAAATTTTAGTGGAATTGGTTTATTTTTTTTGTCAATAGACCGATTAAACTGAATATCGGTAGAAATTTTTATATGGGGCAGTAAGTCCAAAAATGGTCCAATTATATTCCGATTTTATTAGGTTACTAAAGTGCACGTTTAACACCTAAAAATAAAATTTTTATCAAATATTTCCATTTTTTTTTTATTTTGAGGCAATTATGTGAATATCGGAAGGGTGGCTTGTATGGGGACTGCCAGAAGGACTGACCCAATTCCTTTGAAATGTTTGGAATGGTGATTTGTGCATACAAAATGTGTTCACCTGCTAAATTTCAAAGCGATATCTGTTATAATACGGTTATTTGAGTCATTTAAGACGAATCCAAAAGGGGATTCGATTTTCTCAAATTTCAATAAGCTTCGTCCTTGGGCCAAAAGATGCTTAAGTTTTTAATTTCAAGTCAATTGATTAAAAATTGCGACCTGTACCGTGCTTAAACCGATAGATGCACAGACGGACGGACGGACGGACGGATAGACGGGCGGACGGACATCGCTAAATCGACTCAAAAAGTAATTCTGAGTCGATCGGTATACTTGAAGGTAGGTCTAGGACCAATATTTCGGGTAGTTACAAACATCAGCACAAACTTATTATACCCTGTACAACAGAGTGGTGTAGGGTATACAAATCTCAATTGTAACTCGAAAAAGATCAATTGTTATATGAAAATGATCTATTTTAATGCGAAAAAGATTCATTTTAGCTCGAAAAATATCAGTTGATTTTCGAAAAATATCATTTGTAACTCGAAAAAGATCTATTGTAATTCGAAAATATTAATTGTTACTTGAATAAGATCAATTGTTTTGGAAAAAAAAATATATAAATTAAAAAAAAAAGGAAAATGTTTTTCAAAATAGATCAACTATAATTCCAAATACATAAATCTGAAGTCAGAAAAGATAAATTTTAATTCGAAAAGATCAATTGATCTTCTTCAATTTATCTTTGATCTTTTTGGAATTACAATTAATTTTTCTCAAATTACAATTGATCTTTTTCGAATTACAATTGGAATCATCGAATTACAAATGGAATTTTCGAAGTAAAATCTTGGAATTACAATTGTGTTTAGTCGAATTACATCTGTAAATAGTGTAGATTCTTAAACAGCATTTTGTTTAAAAAAAATTTTTGTACATTTTCGTTTTTAAAATTTTTTTTGGATGAGTCATTTCTTTAAATTATGAACTCATCTGGCATCTCTACCCCTAAGCCAAAATAGACTAAATAACAATATAAAAAAAGGCAGCTAAATTTATTTGATGACCTTACGTTTTATGTCAGTAACAGACTAGTATAATATGATGCCTTTGTATGTGAGAGTGTAAAAATATATCTTTGTATGTGTCTCATTTTATTGTTGTTTAATTCACGCAATTTATTTTAATTTGTAATCATTTTTTAAATGAAAAAATTAGACCAAATAGACATACTAGCACACAAGCTCATACACAGACACACATACCCAGACACTCATAGAGACATTCATGCATATTGAAAACAATATAGTGGCGTATAAAGTAAAATATTTATGGTTACAATAGGGTGGCAGTTATTTGAAAAATTTAAAAAAAAGTTTGAAAGAGAGTTTTTTAAACAAAATGTGTAATATTACATGAAATTTATTGGAATTTACTAAATTTATGCGTACAATAGGGTGAGAGTTCTTTGAAAAATTAAAAAAAAAGTTTGACATAGAGTCATTTTAAGAAAATGTGTAATTTTACATAAAATTTGTTAGAATTTATTCAATTTACTCAATTTATAATTTATGGTAGTAAATAATTAAAATTTGTTAAAATTTCCCAATTTTTAGTAGGAAACCGAACTCAGTTTTTTTAGAGTGTAGTCCCCTCGAAAAATTGTGTTAGCTGTGGTTTTTAAACTATTATAAATTACTTCTGCTAAATTGAAATTTCTGAAAGTTTTAAATATCCCCCTTGTGAAATATCTCAAATATGAATGTGTTTTTGTCAGTCTTGTCTGTCTTTCGTTAGGACTTTCATATACTGTAACTTTGTGTATGTGTGTTTATTGTTGTGTGTACGTTTCTGTTATTTGTGTGGTAAAATGGTGGTCATTTTATTTAATGATTATTAGCGGTTTCAGTGTAGATAATAACATGGTCATATAATTCTTTTTTTTTTTGTTTCTTTAAATAAAAAAAAAATATCATTAAAGCAATTTTCTTTTGTTAGTCATTCAATGATGAAATAATATTTTTTAATTAAAATCGTTTTTAATATTCCTTTTAAAAATGAATTTTCATTTATAAAGTGCCAAACGTGTAATTTCCCCTTATTTCAACTTTAAGTATAAAGCAATAAAAACATGCAACACTTAAAATATATACAAAACTTAAGTGTAAATTGCATTTAAAAAGAAGAAAAAAAAGTAAATTTTAACGGAGTCATGTGTAAAAAAGAAAAAAAAAAAATAATAATAAAAAAGCAATTAAAAATATGAAAAGAAAGTATTAATTTAAATAAAAAAAATTAATTTAAACAAAAAAAGCAGAGCAGAAATTAAAAAAAAAATTATAATAAAACGGCGTTCCTTTAATATCAAAAAATCCACCATGTCTAATACTGAATCATCGTCTCTTATTTCACCACCCTGTTATCGGCGTACCTTAGTACCCGGTACAGCCACCCAAGTTGATACTACGGTTATGACTTCCTCGTCAAATTCTTCAACTCATACAACAGCAGTTTATAAGGGTTTGCCTCAACAGCAGGCATCTCTGCCATCATCGACTGCCTCTACTACCGCTACTTTAAGTAAATCTTCATCATGTCCTGATTCTCCCATACGACGAGTTTCTTCAAGTTTAAGAAACTCAGCTGTGGGTATTGCTACAAGATTTTTTAATAAATGTCGGGCAGCTACTTTTACGGTAGATGGTGCTACATATACAATAGGTAAGTTTAAAAATTGTTATGGATAATTTGAATTTTTGGAAAATTTATGCAAATTTTCAATTTAGTGAGTTGCCAGTCTTAATCATCTTAAAATTCCTGTTCGTTAAAAAAACTAAAAACTTCGGTGTAAGCCAAGTGTATTTTAATTTGTGCTTTTGATTGAAGAAGAAAATTGTGTCTTCTAAAGATTAAATTAAATGTGGATTTACCCTTGACCATGGTTTCTGTAGCCACTTCTACGTCTTCAGTTGGCAATTACATTAAATTATTTGATATTTGCTAGAAAAAATTTTTATAGGAAAAACTGTAAAGGCAGTTTTACTACATTAAGTCTCTTGTTTCAAACGTATATTATCCAGTTCGTGTTCAACTTTTTAAATTTTTGTCGGACGGTGTTTTTTTTTTTAATTTTTTTTTTCTTTTATTTTTTTACAATCCAAAACTTTTATAGCCAGGCACCAAGTAATATTTAACACGATATAATAAAAATTTGGCCGGACTTTCAATGTTCAAATCCAAAACAAACAGACCAAGGCATCTGGTGGGAATCGAACCCACGACCCACAGACTCATAGGCTAGCACGCTACCAACTAGCCTACTGGGGCGCACAAAGGGTTGAAATGTACCAAAAGTGAGGATTAATTCAAAAGCTGAACTTTATCCTACATATTCGTGTTTGGTACTGGGTGAAAGGTAATTAAATTCTACAGCACTATTTGCCAAAAACTTTTGTTTTGTGTAAATTACTCTATTGACTGTGAGCGGTCAAAATCAAATAATTTTTCAAAATTTTATGTGCCGTGCCTAAAAGAGAAAATTGAAATATTTCGAGTTCTGATAATTCTTATTAAACTTTGTAAAAGTAAATATGGGTGAAATCAAAAATGTCAGTGTTTTTGAGCCAAAATTGTACAAACAAAAAATTTTAATCTTTGGTAAATTTTTTATTAAAATCGATATGTTACATCACTACTAATATAACTATAAAAGATCTCTTCTGCAAATTGTTTCAAACAAATTTTATCGACAATTTTATGATTTTTTTGGTGACGGAGTTTACATTCAACTTAGAAAAATACATTAAATTTTGGAATTTTCTTTGAAAACATTTAAAACACTTATTTATGTAATTGCTAACAATTTTTGTAATTAGGATTTTTTTCTGGTTTTGTTATTAAAGATTTTACAATTATTTTTAATTTTAATTTCCTTAGAAAAAGGAAATGTAAAAAAAATTATTATTATTTCTGTTAAAATTAGTTTTTTTACTTTTTTGAATGACTAGTGTTAATATTTGCGTCGGTTTTAACAACTGCATAAGGTTTTTCAAAAAAAAAAAAAAAAAGTTGACGGAGTTTTCATTTCGTCACTTTTTGCCCTTTTTTCGAAAACTATTTGTCGGAAATTGGTTTCCGAAAAAAAAAATCATTAGATGTCAACTAGATACGTCAAAATATGACGATATTTCAGATACACGCTAAGTAGTTTTGTTGTAAACCTGGAGACGGAGTTTACACCATTTTTCGATTTTTCATTTATGAATTATCTTTTCATACCGGGAAAACTTGAAACCAATGATGCAACATGATGCTTTATAGCCTCGCGTTTAATAAATGGGACAATAACCCTTTATTTTTCTAAACGTCAAAAACAACGAAATTGTCAGGTTCCATAATGTCTAAAAAAAGTGTCGAAAAATCGTTACACAATTGAAGCCGTGTTTGCATGGGTAAAAGAGATAGTTATCACCAGGGAAACCAAAAATATGCTCTAAAAAACACGTTTTATGCGCTTAAAAAATGCCCTTAAAAACGGAAAATATGCTCTAAAAACAATAAAAATATGCTCTTGAAAAAAATTATGTCCCCTTTTTTGAGGTGTTTTTTACAATTTGTTAGAGAATAGACCCTCCAAATACCGTTATGTGCAATAGTTAGAAGGTTAAATATGTTCTACAAAAATATTTGCCTTCATATTTTCTACCAAGTTGCTGAATCTAAAGAAAACATAGTTTCATATACCGATATGAAGCAAGAACAGGCCAAAGGGGAATAAATCGTCACAATTCCGTAATTGAATAGTTCATGCGAATAAAGACGAATAGACCATTTGTAGAATTTTACAGGGGACAATAAAAACGCAGGAAACGGTTAAAAAATAATATTTTTGTCAACTTTTTGGTATTAGCTTAAAGATTTAGGTCACGTCTACCTATATACAAAATTTTAGTAAGGTATTCGAAAGAGAACTTGCCAAAAATTGGACTTCAATTTTTTGCTTAAATGGAAAAAGGGCGAATATCCAAAAAAATGTATTGAAATTTGAATAAAAATGTGTTATTTTGCAGCAGATTTTGACTACATTTTCATGAGACTTGCAATACTTGACGAACTATGGTTGGTATTTGTTTGTAACACTTTAAGGACTTCAAGGATACACCTTTTAAGGATTGCCAGGACATGCAAAAAAAATTTTTTTTGTTAATTTTTTTTTAATATTCCTGCCATTTGATGCAGTAGTAATTCTTTATGACACTAAATACATTTTTAGGAATTATAATATTAACCCTTGACTGCATATTACGACGTAACATAAAAGGACATGAAAAAATTTTTGTTTTTTATTCCAGACATTGGATGCGGTATTAACACTAAAAGTTTGTATGTGCTAAGATTGTTTTTTTTGTGTACAATTTCAAATTTTAGCTAATATCAATTTTAAACTCGCAGCTAAATAATTTTTATATAATATTTTGTTAAGGATGGATATTCGCCCTTTTTGCTTTCCACACTTTAAAGTCTTATAACTCAAGAACGGTAAAATTTTTTGCCAATATAATAAGTGTGGTTTGTTCCTCGTAATGTTCTTTTAACACATTGTTACCGAAAGTAAAATTTTTATATGTTTTTGTGTTGTATTTAATCAAAATTGTGCGTTAGTTTACTCCCAATTTAAACAAAAATATAAAAATATACGAATTATTGCACTTTCAAAGTAATTTTTTTAGCCTTAAAAGTCAAAATTTCCCCAAAATTTCTGCATAGGATTGTAGGGCTCTGCTAATAAAATACATTTATGCAAAAAAACGTGTTTGCGAAAAAGTGGTCTATTCGTCCTTATTCGCATGAACTATTCAATTGTTGAAAAAAACCATCCTTGTTGGATAAAAAATTAAAAAATGAATGTTTTCATAAAAAAAATTGGAAAAGAATGCTCTAAAAATTAAAAAAAAAAATGCTCTAAAAATGTAATGTTTTCATAAAAAAAATTGGAAAAGAATGCTCTAAAAATTAAAAAAAAAAATGCTCTAAAAATGTAAAAATATGCTCTAAAAAGTGGAAAAATGCTCTAAAAGTTTAAAATATGCTCTAAAAATATGCTCTTATGCTAAAATATGCTCTTAAACCTAAAATATGCAAAAATATGCTCTTAAGGCTATAATATGCAAAAATATGCTCTAACAAATCGATGCCAGATTTCTTAAAAACTTCTGAAACGGATAAATACCTTACCCATTTATCAATAAAATGCACAGGAAAAACATGATACTGCATATTTTTGGTTTCCCTGGTTATCACTATATAAAAATATTTTTTAAGAACGTCAACATTCCGTCTTTAAAAATGTAGTCAATTATTAAGTTCTTCGGTTATTGTTTTTTAAGATATAATCGGTTAAAGTTTAAAAATTGAATTTGTTACTGGCGACGGAATTTACATTTGGCCTACAAAAATAAAAATAACTTGTTTAAAATAGCTAACTAATATGCGGATTGTTGTTAGTTATGTAGAACGCCAATCTATATGACGTTGTACATTAAAAAATATGCGAATACTTTAACCCCTGTATGAGATATTACACGATTACACGGTTTGGTTGACATTTTTTGATTTCACCCATATATTAAAATGGAACTATCAACTTTAGGTATTTGGCTACATAATTACATATTTTTTTTTTTAGATAAATGTTAAGCAAATATTTTTAATATTTTTTTAAAAAGTGCTCCATGTTTGGGGTATTTTCGATATAAATATTGAGTTGCAACAAATTTCAGGTCGCGATCAAGCAAATTTTATTAAATGCTCTTTTAATATGGTGTTTTAGCTTATATATTCCAAACAAAACTTTTGCAGAAACACCGTGTTTTTTTACTTACCCGGTGAAAAATGTGCATTTATGGATGCATATATGTGAATATATGGATGCATATATGTGGATATATAAGCATATATAGTCATACATGAAATTGTATGCAGTCATATATGATCATATTTGCAACATCTATGTCCATATACGTCAAATGAGGGCATATGCCAATATATGACATACGTGGACATTAGAGTGTCCCTTATTTTGGAAATGTTGGAAATGTTGAGACGGTACCCCCTCATTTTTTTCCTTTTGACTAAAAAATAACTCAGGAAAAATTTTACGCCCCTACGACCACGCCTTCCCTACGCGACGGGGCCGTAAAGAGCGGGGCCTTAAAAATCATTTTTCCATACAAAGCAATAAAAATTTTTTTGGATTTTAAATTTTTTTGTTATTAATTATAATATTACTTGGTTAGCTTATTCACGACAAAAAATTTGATTTTGGTGGAATGAGGCTTTCAGTTCTAATTTTTTAAAAAATATTTTTTTTTAGTTTTGACAAGCAACCGTTTTAGTTGAATTGTTGCTTTTAATGATATATTTTAATAAAAAAATATTATTCCTATCTGTGACATCTTTATCGTGATCTAAAAAAGAGTAAAAAATGCATTTTTGATGTTTTTCGATACACGATCAAGATGTCACAGATATGAATAATATTTTTTTATGAATATATATCATTAAAAGCCACATTACAACTAAAACCGTTGCTTATCAAAACTAAAAAAAAAAATTTTAAAAAAATTTTTACTGTAGGACCCCAAAAGCTCAAAATTTTTTTTTTTCGAAAAATTTTTTAGAACTTAAAGCCTCATCCCACCAAAATCATTTGTCGTGAATAAGCTAACCAAGTAATATTATAATTAATAACCAAAAAATTTAAAATCAAAAATAAAATTTTTTTGCTTTGTATGGAAAAATGATTTTTAAGGCCCCGCTCTTTACGGCCCCGTCGCGTAGGGAAGGCGTGGTCGTAGGGGCGTAAAATTTTTCCTGAGTTATTTTTTAGTCAAAAGGAAAAAAATTAGGGGGTACCGTCTCAACATTTCCAACATTTCCAACATTTCCAAAATAAGGGACACTCTAGTGGACATATATGGAGCATATATGCCATATATGTTCATATGCCCTCATTTTACGTATATGGACATATATGTTGCAAATATGATCATATATGCATTCATACAGTGTCATATATATCCATATACGCTCCATATATGGACATACATGACCCTCTATGAACGCATATAGGATCATATTTGTATCATTTTTCACCGGGTATTTAAATTTTTGTGAACGAACTCCAGTTGCTAAAAAAACTGAAAAACATTTGAAAAAGGGCATTATGGGAGCCCCCTTAGTTAGAGGAGATACGGGGTGCGTATGTTGAAAAAAAAGCTGTGAGAAAAAAATAATGATAGTTGATCTCACATTTAACCCTCTAGGAGCCACATGGAGCGGTAGCATCAGATTCCACAAAAAAAAAAAAAATTGTATGGGGAACACCTTAAGGGTTAAAGATACATGGTAGGTATATTCTAAGAAAATGTTTGGGTTGCAAAAATATTGGGGGCCGGTCACACATTCGACATCTCTAGGGGCACCCTTGGGGCAGTTAGATGTGTATGAGCAGATTTTATAAAATTGGCATTTAGTATGGGAGCCCCATTATCGAGTGGAGATACGGTATAAGTATGTTCCGGAAAAATGTTGGGGGGTAAAAATTAATGGGGGTCGGTCTTAGTGGATACCACTCTACGACGCACCATGGGAGCGGTAAGAGCTAATTTCATAAAACAAATTTATAAAAAAAAAGGTTGTATGGGGACCACCTTAAGGGTTAAAGATAGAGGGTAGGTATATTAAAAGAAAATGTTGGGGTTGAAAAAATATTTGGGGTCAGTCACACATTCCCATCTCTAGGGGCACCCTTGGAGCAGTTAGAGCTATAGGAGCAGATTTTATAAAAATGGCCTTTTGTATGGGAGCCCCATTATCGAGTGGAGATACGGTATATGTATGTTCCAAAAAAATGTTAGGGGTAAAAATTAATGGGGATCGGTCTTATTGATTAATAATCTAAGACGCACCATGGGAGCGGTAGGAACAGATTTCATAAAATAAATTTTAAAAAAAATAAAAACAATTGTATGGGGACCACCTTAAGGGTTAAAGAAAGAGGGTAGGTATATTCTAAAAAAATGTTGGGATTGAAAAAATATTTGGGGTCGGTCACACATTTGACATTTCTTTGGGGCAATCTTGAAGCAATCTTGGAGCAGTTAGAGTGGTAGGAGCCAATTTTTATAAAAATGTTATATCTTCTTTTTTAATAAAAAATATTTTCTATAAATTTTTTTTTTGTAAAACATTTTTTTTTACTAAATAATGTATGGTTTGTCTAAAAAAATATAAATATTAAAAACAAAGGGCTTTTCTGAATTAATCCCCAGTTTACATATGAGGCATTCCACACCAAATGTCCAGCGAAAAAACACGTGTACCGTAAACTTCTGAATAGGTTGTATGGATAGCCCTATATGAAACTTAGAAAATTGCGGTTTTGCTTTTTCAATTTTTCAAAAAATGGTCTTAGGAGGCGTGGTCAAATATTGGAAAAATGGTCAAATTTGTGGCGAGTTGCTTTGATTAAATATTTATTAAAAAACATGCCACTTTTTTTCTTTTTTAAATTTTTTTTAAAAGTTTAGATGTTTGTCCACCCACACAAAAAAATTCAGAAACATGTTCTTCGTTTTTTTCGAAAAATCCCATTTGAAC
Organism: Pegoplata infirma; assembly: GCA_963921195.1. Classification (NCBI taxonomy): domain Eukaryota; kingdom Metazoa; phylum Arthropoda; class Insecta; order Diptera; family Anthomyiidae; genus Pegoplata; species Pegoplata infirma. Next base: position 17,002,121 of record OY992537.1, on the reverse strand, counting down.
TTTAAATTTCATAACAATTTTGTAATTTGCTTGTATTCCTTTGTTTTAACGTTGCGAATGAGTAATACTTATGCAATTAAAAATACTCATTCGCAACGGTATATCAAGAAAATACAAGCAAATTACAAAATTGTTATGAAATTTAAAGTTCAAATGCGATTTTCTCGAAAAAATCGAAAAAGGTGTTTCTGAATTTTTTTGTGTGGATGGACAAACATCTAAACTTTAAAAAAAAAATTAAAAAAGAAAAAAAAGTGGCATGTTTTTTAATAAATTGATATTTTTAAAAAATGGAAAATTTCAGAACGGGTTCTGAAAATTTTTCAAAAAAAAAATTTTTAATCGATAGCCCATACAAAACTATATATGAATGTACATTTTTGAGATTTTGGTACATTCCGTTTTAATGTGATAAATATTTAATCAAGGCAACTCGCCACAAATTTTACCATTTTTCCAATATTTGACCACGCCTTCTAAGCCCAGTTTTAGAAAAGTAGAAAAACCAAAAACGCAATTTTCTTAGTTCCATATAGGGTTATCCAAACAACCTATTCAGAAATTTACGGGACACATATTTTTCTGTAGCGGGACATTTGGTGTGGAATGCCTCATATGTAAACAGTAAATATTTAAGAACCTGCTACTATTTTGCACAACACTATAAAACGTGCATGCATAAACATGTTTAGAAAATATTTCATAATAAAAAAGAAAATAAATATAAAAAAAAATATTAAAAAAAATTTAAACATGTATGTAAGCTTAAAATAGATTTGACAAAGGTCAACAAGTGTCTAGCACTTTTGCTTTCAGTTTTACATTCATTTTCTTTTACCACAATGTGCTGAAAACAGCAAAAAAGCATGTACTTTGGGGACAAATTGACAATCAATGTTTGTTACGTGAAAGAATGAGAAATGTTCACGAACATTGTTGTAACAAAAAAAATAATAATAATAAAACGTATGTTCAAATACTACAACTACTTACATCCATAAAATACGAGTTTATGGCTGACTGTCAACAATATTGTTGAACAACCATTTCAAATGCCTTATGTCTCGCACTCAAAAAAAAAGACCTAAACCTAGATTTAGCTATAGGTACAAACATACTAACACAGTGAACTTGTTCTTGTTAACTAGAGTACATAAGTAGTATGTAAGCAGGGATTTATTTGAGATATTTTTCAATATGGCGGGCAAATATGTTTGTTCTTGGTTTTCACATGTGCATTTGTTTAAAAAAAAAAAAACTAAAACAAATCATGTGAAAAAAATATTTAAATTAGATCTGAAGAAATTTTATAGTTAAAAAACTTTCTTTTCTTTGCTTGTTTCTTGTGTGCTTTCTTGTAGTTCTTATTTTTGTCGTGTTATTTATATGAAACGTAAAAAGCTACACCGTCTGCTGTCACTAATTCAATGCTACCCTGTTTCCATACCACTTATGTACTGTGTTGTAAACTTAAACCACAATAGTAACACAGACACACATATACTAACAAATAAGTAGATAAATGTTTTACCACAAAGGTTGCATGCATAATGTTGGCACAAAGAAAAAATATGAAAAAAAGAAAAATCCTATTAAAAAGGATGTCTTCCATTTGTCGTGTTCTTCTTCTTGTTTCTTGTATTATCAATGTTAATAGAAAATAGCAAGAATCGATTTTGGTTTTTTAATATCATTGAACAAGTGATTACATGAAGAGATACGTCGGAACGTTTTTATTTTTGTGGTCCCAGTAGGAATTGTAAAGACTACATGCTACACCCTTAACAACACACTCAAAATAATACATTGGTAGATTTACTAATTTTTTTTGCTAATGCTAGCAAGCTTACCTTTAGCAAATTTTTAGATGAGATAAGCTTGTTAGCAAAAATTTCTTGTAAACTTCATTTAGCGCATTAGCAATTTTAAACAAAATTTTAATTAATTTTTTGCTAAATTTAAAATTGAGTTGACCAAATTTTTACAAGCTCTTTTGCTAATATTAGCAAAAATAAATTGTAGATTTTTTTAACTTAAAATGGCGCTATCTCGGAAACTAAGCCAGATGGAGCAAAATGGAGGCCATTTTTGGTTCTAGGGACGGTCCTCTTCACATGTGTGGACCCTAAGAGGTCCTAACTTTGGATCCAAAAAAGTTAGCATTCCCGAAAATTTCAAAATGCTCATATCTCGGTAAATATTGCCGACACAACAAAAAGGCAAAAGCATTTTTGTAGCTCTTAACAAGACCGCAAAATAATCAAAAGCTATCCGAGTAATATTTTTGAAGTTATTGAGTTTTGTAATTCTCAAAACCCCGGTTGTCCCCTAAAATCACGTATCTCAAAAACTAAGCAAGGTAGAGCGAAACGGACACAAATTTTGGATCAAAAACTATGACGATTTTTAAGGAACCCAACTAGGTCTAGGCCCGTCGGGGTCTGGTATTTATTTTTAGACCTATTTTCTGAGATTCGTTGGCCAACTCGTTCAGTTTATCCTGCATATCTTGTTGTGTATGCGCTAATTCACACTTATCATCCGCATAGTCTAGTAACTCTAATCTTATAGTAGGGTCAAGCGGATTCCACAAAATTCCCCTTGGGACTCTAGTTCCTCGCCTTGAAACTGCATCAATCACAATTAAAAATAAAAGCGGAGACAATAAACCCCCTTGTCTGACCCCTGAAATGGTGTGAAATGGATCAGATAGCTTGCCACCGTGTAGTACGCTCGTTGTAAAACCATCATAACTTATCCGTATAAGTTGTACTATTTTTTCGGGTACGCCCATGTTTCTTAGCTCATTCGATATACAATTTCTACTGATTGAATCAAACGCCTTCTCGTAATCGACGAAAAGAACATACAGCGGTGATTGAAATTCAACAGCTTGTTCAATAATTATACGGAGGGTGCTGATTTGGTCGACACAGGAACGCCCACGACGAAAACCAGCTTGCTCTCGTCTTAATTTAACATCAACAAATTTTAACATTCTTTGTAATATTATTTTCATAAAGACCTTGAAGACTACTGGCAGGAGGGTTATACCTTTCCAGTTGTTGCAGTCAGTACCATCACCTTTTTTCAAAAGCTTTACAATTACACCTTGTAGCCAATCGTTGGGAAACATCTCTTCTCTTCATATGTCGCAAAATAGCGGGTACAGAATGTTTGTAAATAATTGTGGATCACCCTTAAGTACCTCGGCAGGGATGTTATCGATGCCAGCAGATTTACCATTTTTTAAAGATTTTATGGCTTCAATGATTTCATCTTTTGAAGGTGGGTCAGTTCTAATAGGAAGTGTGGATATGTTGGAACTTAGGGTTGGATTTACACCCTCGTTTTGTGTATTTAAAACACTTTTGAAATGTTCATTCCAACGTTTGAGCTGGTCATCAACATTGGTTAACAGTTTTCCATTCTTATCCTTTACTGGTAGTGATCTTTGTTGTTCTTGTTAGCGATTTGTTTTGTTATGTCGTAAAGATCTTTTAGGTTAGCAGTTGCCGCAGCGTTTTCCGCTTGCGTGGCGAGTCCATCAATATATTCTTTCTTATCATCTCGTACTGCACTTTTGATTCGTTTATCTAGTTGATTATATTGACCACGTAAAGTAGCCTTTTCCTGGGTACATCTGCATGCATTGATGTTGTTTTTAATTCTGGCACGTTCATCTATTAACTCCCATGTTTGTGCAGACATAAAGTTGTTATCTTTATTGCATATTCTTCCAAGGCTTCTAGAGCATGTTTCTATCACTGTATCTTTAACTAAATTCCATCTTTGATGTATTTTACCAGATACGCCTGTAACATCGATCTTTTCCCGAAGTGTATTATAGAAGGCATCTCGTTGTTCGTTAGATTTCAATCTGTTAACTTGGTATTTAACTCGAGTGTTGATGATTTTTTTACGACTATTTCTCAAGGTCAGTGATATTTTTCCAACAATCAGATGATGATCCGATTTAATGTCTGCTCCTCTCTTATTACGGACATCGCATAGTGAGTTGCTCCATTTTGCGGAAACGCATATGTAGTCAATCTGATTTTCAGTATTTGTGTCAGGTGAAACCCATGATACTTTGTGAACCCGCTTATGAGGAAACAGAGTTCCACCAATTTTCAGCTCATTTAAACCACAGAGCTCAATAAGACGCTCGCCATTATCATTCATCTGACCCAAACCATATCTTCCCATTACATGCTGTAAATTTGTATTATTATCACCTACTTTCGCATTGAAATCTCCCATTACTATTCTAAGATCATTTCCAGGCGTGCCCGCGTCTTTGTACTCCGCACCAGCATTTTCGGTGGGTGCATAGCATTGTACCACAGTTAAATTTCGTTTATTGCATTTAAATCGCATAGTCATTATACGCTCACTTATAAACTTGTAATCTATAATTGCATTTTTAAATTTTGAGTGAATTAAAATACCAACACCATACTGATGAACATCAGTTGCATTAGGCATACCCGAGCAATACATAGCGTGACTCTCGGGTGATATGATATGGCCACTCTCGTTCCACCTGTCTTCACACATTCCCATTAAAACTAGGTTGTATTTCTCTAAAACAGAACATGCTTGAGCAAGTCTTCCAGGCTGATATAAGGTTTGCACATTGTAAGTTCCTTATCGTATTCCATTAACATTGCCAATTCCAAAATCGTTTGTTCGGTTTGATTTATTTTTCTACTTATAGACTTTCTGGGGATAAGGATTATTTCAGATAATCACAGGTTATCAACCCATGATATCCAATCCTGATAGTGGGGCTGCCACTTTGATGCCATCAGGCTGGCATGTAATTTGCTCTGATTTTACTTATTGTTAGTGAGGTTAAGCACCACACCTACCCCCCGAGACGCTAAAATTCTGTCATTTGCCATTCGGACTATAAATCAGAGCTTTTACTGAGGATCGGATTATCCTTTGCCTCAAACCCACTCCGTTTCATCCGGGCTTGGGACCGGCTGTGAAGCAGTATGTTTGGCAAACAGACACACTCTGCAACCCAGGCAGGATTAAATTCAATTTAATCAACAATTGGTTGACCAAGTACAAATATAGATGTCGCACATAAAGTAACGAGGAAACAAAATTTTTTAACAAAATTCAAATCGTGATATCTCAAAAACTTATTATTCGATTTCAAAAACTTTAACTTTTTTAAACTCAGCACAGGGAAATTAGTCAGAAAAGTGATATAAAAAGTATGTAATTTTTTTTTTCGATTTGCTCTAGGGTTCTGAAACTTTGACAGCGATGCGCCTCGTGATCCCGTGGTCCGATTTGGCCAAAAACTTTAGAATCGTATTTTTTGACCTAGTTTTACTATATTCCGCCTACACTTTTTTGAAATTCCAAAAAAAAAATATATTTTTCATACAAACAAAAATCAGTCTACTGAACATCCCAGAAACAAAAGTTTTTGAAAAAAAAAAATTCGCGGAAATTTTCTTTCACGAAAAAAACAATGCGTTTTCTAAATTTATTTTAAAAAATTATCCCAAAAGCAAAATAAAAGAATTTTTTTGGTACTTTGTCAGTTTAATTCTGAAAATTACCAAATTTGTGAAAGCAGAAACTTTACGAGTATTTATTAAGAGAATATCCTAAGAGAGAGAGTAGGGTTAACATAAGTGCTTGTAAGGTTAATTCATTGTGGTGTCTATAAAACACCTCGAAGTAGAATAAACTCTTTTTCATTTTTTTTAAACTGAAGAAAATTTTTCTGTCAAAAAAGAAAAAAATATTTTTCGTTAAAAATATTTTGATAGTATTTTCTTCCAACTAGGATAGTTTTTGTACATACGTATATATGATTTACACAGCTCTGACAAGTTGAGGGCCAAGAATACACTTAGAAAAAAAAAAGAATTTAATAAAAAAGAAAAAAAAAACTGCAATTATTTATTTATGTTGACATTGTCTACGTGTCTGTAACAAGGTTTCTAAAACGTGAAGGCGAGAATAACAAAGAAAAGAAATTAATTTCAAGTTTGAAAAGTAATGTCATCTTTTATGTCTTTTGTTAAATGTAGCTATAAATATTAAATATGTATTTAAGAGAAAAAAAATCATATTGATTTTTATTTTTCGTTATTGAAAAGTCTACAAAACAGGTGTTTTTTTATTGTTGTTCTCCTTTCAACAACTTTTTTACGATTTTTTCTTTAAATTACTGATTTTTCTTTTCATTTTTTTTTAGTTTTTTTTTTCAATGGATGAAGAAAGGAAAATTTAATATCCTGTTGTTTGTTGGTGTTGGTTGTTGTTATTTCATTGAATTACTTCAACCATTACAATTTTAATCAGTTTTATTTCTGTTGTTTCTGTTTTTTTTCCTGTCTCTCTTTAAGTAAAGTATACAAAACACCTCCCTGACTTTTTAATAGCTTATTAAGTTTAAAAGAAAATACAAAATAAGAACAAACACTAACACTAACAAATAAAATAAATGCATTCGAAGCTTAAGGTTTTTTGTTGTTATAACAAAAATACTATGGGTCAGTATATAAAAAAATTAAAGAAATTTCATGCATTAAAATATCTCAAAATTTGTGAATATTTCTTTAAGAAAATATTTTAAAATCTGAGAACATAAAGAGAACTTTAGCAAAATTTACAATACTTGACCCATAGTGCAGCAGATGTTGACGTGCATGCAAGTGCCCAGATTGTTAGATATAGACACGTCTTGTTTTCTCAGTTGCCAATGAATTAGAACGGAAAAGGATTTTTTATTTATATTTCAACATTGTCTTTCGTACCGTTATACTTTTTCTTTACTTCCAGTGTAATGATTGCAGAAAGTGAAACATGAACTAATGGTTTATTCGACTATACCGAATTAAAAATACCCTACATGAATTTTCGAAATTTTCTAAAATTTTTATTTATTTTTTTTTTAGATTTTTCCAGTTTTTATACCCTCCACTCTAGTGATAGAGAGTATATCGAGGGCCTATATTCAAAACCCTCTATCTAAAAAAACACAACTTTTCAGGAGAGCCAAAAAACTGTTTATTTCGCGGATTGTTAGAGTAATTAAAATTCGATATTCTACAATATTTTTTTAAATCAACTACTGAATCTCACATATAATTCGTTTTTAAAATTTTGCACTATTTGGGATTTTAGAGGATAGATAGAGGGTTTTGTTTCTCAAAAATATTAAGTACAGGAATGAAAATGATCAGATAGAGGGTTTTGCATTTTAATAAAAATGAATTATTATGATTTCATTTATGACATCGGTTAATTTTTAACGTAATTTATTAATGATAACGGCTTATAAATAATTTCGAAATCGCGGTTTTGGTCCACAGGTGCGAATTTTTAAGACAAAAATTATTTTTTTACCGAATTCATCTCAAACGTTGACAAACTGTTGAGTATGTTATGTAAGAAATAGTAAATAAAATAATAACACGATTTTGGTCCACAGATGCTGATCAGCATCGGGATTTTTAAGATAAAAATTTTTGTTTCATAATGTACACAAGACATCCAAAGTTTGAGACATATTTTTCAAAAAAGTCAAACAAGAATTTTTAGAAAAAATTAGCATCAGTGGACCAAAATCGTGGTTCTGGAATTTTGTTGACAAATTCATGTGCAGCATGCAAAGATTAATATGAAAACATGTAATGCATGATGAAATTATTCAAAACAAATATTTATAAATTAATTATTTGAAAAGATAGAGGGTTTTGCATTCAGAAAAATTAATTGTGTAAGAGATAGAGAAAACCAAAAATGCAAATAAAATAGCAAAAAAAAATATTTTTGTTCTGAATTTTACACCATAGATGAGGGCCGTTTTACTGAATATTTTGCCATCAAAAAGTCATTTTCGTGAAAATGGAAGATAGAGGGTTTTGAATATAGGCCCTCGATATATAAGTTTGTCATTCCGTTTGTAACACCTGGAAATATTGGTCTAGGACCCCATAAAGTATATATACTCTTAATCCTCGATCGATTTTAAGACGATCTAGCGATGTCCGTCCGTCCGTCTGTCCGTCTATCTATTGAGAAAACACGCTAACTTTTGAAAGACTATACGGAGGCTCCTGAAGTTTGGCATATATGTTGGACATTCCTGGTCAGGTTGGTATGCAATCAAGCAAAATCGGTCTAGTGGTTCAAAAGTTATGAGCAAAAGACTGAATTTCGTCACCTAAATTGCAGAACGCCCTAACTAACAAAAAATTAAAATTCGGTATTTTTATAGATTATTGTGTGTTGTATTAACCTACACGTCCCTACAAAAAATTAGGGTCACATAATAAAAATTTGCGATTTTATAGCCAAAAATTAAAAAAGTGTGAATTGCGAAATTGCCAATGAACGTAACTAGAAATACGTCTTTTAATAATTTTGTGATTAATTTTGATACAAATTCACAAAACGCAAGTCCTCACAAAATTTTAGCCCAATTAAATTAAAACCAACAAAGTTATTAACAAATTAAAAATTTTACTCTATACTGTTTTTTGCTTCTCTTGTAAAATTAATAAAATGTTAGTTAGGGCCTTTTGCATTTTAGGTGACGATTTGTAAGTCACAAAAATATTTGACAACGTATTTTTGTCACTCAAAAATATTTTTACACTAAAAAAAAACACTCGAAAAAAATTGTACACTCAAAAAAAAATTACACTCAAAAAAATATTTAGTAAATTATTTACTTTTAGTTTTTTTATGTACTTTTAAATAAAAATTTCTAAAAATTTTTGACAATGCGATTTTTTAAAATTTGAGATTTTTGAAAATGTTTTAACTTTTGATTTTTTAGAAAACACTACTAAACATTGAAAATGCAACTGAATCGTGACTTTATACACTTGATTACAATTGTTTAGCCGATCAAAAATCCAGTCTCCAAACTTTTTCATCACATCAGGTTTTTGAAAAAACTAAGGTCAAAGTTAAAAAAAAATCGATGTTTTGGGCACTTTTGGAAACTCATAGATGAAACCGATGTGATGGCGACTTCAAAAGAAGTCGAGGATAGAGCTTAAACATTAATCTTTAAGATGCTGAACTCATTTGGTTAATCACCTTAACTCTTTGGGCACCAATTCTCTTTTAATGAACTGATTCCCCAGTTAAAAAAAAAAAAAAAACAGTTAAAAAAGTTGCAATAAAAAAAAAAAAAATTAATTGTTGGAGATTCCTCTAGCAATAATTTGACTTTTAAAGATTAAAAAAAAATATCAATTAGTCGACGAGGTAAAGCCAAAAACCATATAAACAATATGCTGAAAATCGGCATTTGACTGCAAAGTTCGAAAGTCGATTAAAAATAAAGCCGTGATACGGGTCTTCTAATTTAGCCTCTATTTTCATCCCTCACTCTCAGAATCGACCTAACTTTTGCTAACCTGAATTTGTTCTACAGTGTTATACTGTCTCCAAACTGTTCCATTACATCAGGTTTTTAAGAAATTTTAAATGCAAAAAATCGCATTTTCGGACATATTTTTTTTTTAATTTACATTTTTAATCTCTAAATGCCATATGAATGCCCCTAGAGCAGTCAAATGTATGACTGAATCACAATATTTTTTTAATCCAAAAATTTTTCTCTTCAATCCTTAAGGCGGTCCCCTTACAATAAATTGGGCCTGGGCCCATGGTATCAGGACCCAGTGGGGTGTGAATCCACTTTATTTTTGGGTAATCAAAAATGTTACTGATTTGTGATTTTCTAAGCACATAAAATGTGTTTTATTCATTTTTCTTTGAAATACTGTTAAATAGTCTTAGAAGTAGAAAACCCTTTATAGAAATTGTAATATTTATAGGGACATAAACTAAAGACTGTATAATAGGATAAAATCACATTAGTTACATAAAGGTAAATAGCATAAATCAACAAACTGTAATACTATGTACGTTATACTCTTCCCCTATTTATACAGGCTGGAATATAGTGAAATATATAGGAAAAAACGTTTCTACACTCAAAAAAAAAAAAATCTTGTAAAATTACAAGAACAAAAAAAAAATAAAAAATATTTTTTTGCTACCTCCTATTTTACGAGAATTTTTAGTAAAATTAACAATTTTATTGATAAAAAGCTTGTAAAATTACAAAAAAAAAATTAACAAGCTTTTACCAATAAAATTGTAAATTTAGAACTTTTTTTTAAGCGATAAAAATTACAAGGACTTCTCGTAACTTTACTAGATTTTTTGCTACCTCCTAGTTAACGAGAATTCCAAGTAAAAATTACGAGCTTTTTGGTAATTTTACAAGCTTTTTACCAATAAAGTTGTAATATTACAACTTTTTTAGCGCAATAAAATTTACAAGGAATTCCTGTGAATTTACTAGATTTGTAAAATTACAAAAACAATTGTAAAATTACAAAAAAAAAAATAAATTCCGACCGAAGATTTTGTGTTAACAAAAAATAAAAACTGACAAATATTGGTAAAATGGGATTACGAGACTTTTTCTAGTAATTTGACAAGTTTTTTTTTTGGTGTAGCATTATGTACTGAATAAGTAGTTTAATAAATTAAAGTATATTTCCCATAACAACCCAGCAAAAAATAAACGAAGTGTTTCAAAAAGAATTAGTGGTTTCACTACATAAAAAGTAGCGATAGGTGCTGAATTTCATATTCCGTAGGAAGTACTTTTAAAATCACTTCCAAAAATGCTACAAAATAACAATAAAAACATCTCTCACCAGTCATTTGCTTAATGATTTTGAAGTACCTTTTTCATATGTTTTTAGGAATCAAATAAAATCACCACAACACATGAACTTCTTTTTCAACTGAAACAATTAGAATGAGGGTGATACACGAAGTATGCAATTTTTTTAACGTTCAGCTTCAAATAGATTTGGGTTTTGCAAAAATGGTGACAAAATTTGGTAATGGCATTTCATTTCTCTTTATTTAGAGCTTAAAAAATCGTAAGACGAAAATCGATTATTGATAAATTTTTTAAATTTCATATCTTCCCGACTAAAAAAAAATATACAGGTCCATATATAATTTGAAATTGAGTCATATATAATTTAATACGGCCCAACACGTGTTTGGATAAAATAAGATGATGAAATTGGTGGATCAAAATAGCTCAAAATTTGTTATATTAAATTAAATATGATCATTTTTGATCCGAATATTGGGTTTATCTAATTTGATATAATTTTATATCATAAGAAAAGATAAGATAAAATATGTAGAATTTTGTATAAAATATTTTTGTTATATCATAATTTTCAAATTTATCCCGTGTTCCCAGTTTTTTCGGGAATCGCAAAAAAATTTGTGTCCTGGACTTAGAAATCTTTAAAAAAAATTCGAAATTTAAAATTTTTTTTTTCTTAAAACTTTGTTAATAAATTTTTATTTCAAAACACAAAAAAATGTACCACAAACATTTTATATCCGGGACTCCATAATTCTCCATAACTTTATCGGGACTTGTAAAATTTTTCAAAATTTGGCTAATTTTTTTTATTTTAATCATTTTTAATAAAATTCTAAACTCCAAACTGCGTCTGGAAAATGTGTCTCGAACTTAGAAAATTTTAAAAAGTTTTCTCGGGACTTAGAAAACTTTTTTACCCCGATTTGGCACCATATATATATTTATATCTAAAATTGTATGAGGTCATACATGGAGTCGTATGTCATATATTTATTTATCTAATCTTGTATAAGTTCATACATGAAGTCAAATAAAATATTATATGCAATATCTAATTTAATAAAGCTCTATATATTGTATGTGGAGCAACACATGATTCGATATCCTTTTATATGGCACCATATTAAATTTTGTGTGTAAAACTTGATACAAGATACATTTACACATAATTATGTAAAGTACTGTGTATGGCCATATATAAATATATCAAATAATATGTTACTATATCTAAACTTTTTTAGTCGGGTTATATCAAAAAAAGTTTATCCTAAATTAAATAAATACATTTACGAACTAAAGCGGATATTGCTGCATCACATTATTAAAGATTGTTAAAGCTTTTTAGAAAATTGAGGTATAGGCTTGTGGTCAAAACAAACTTGTGAATCAACTCGCCGTGAATTTTTATAGTTTTGTGATCTCTATAATTGCTCCTTTTTTAATTCGAAGTATATACGTTAGATTATCAATAAAATTAATTTTTCTATCACGTAAGGTTTTTAAGATATTCGCGTTTTAATATTGAAATATTTGGGTCTCCTCTGTAACGCATTCTGTAGTTGCTCAAACACAATAGAACTCGATTTAGTAAAAATAAGGCATCTTTATTCCAAATCTGGCATCCAAATTTTTCTATCGCGTACTGTTTTTGAAATATTGGCGTTTGAAAAACTCAAACTCTACTGTTATGCACTTATATTCTTTATAAATCACACTAAAATTTTCAAACGCGAATATCTCAAAAACAAAACATGCTTGAAAATTGTGGATTGCAGTTTTGGAATCAGGAGGTCCATTTTATATGAAATCAAGTCCTATTTCGTGGAAGCAACGTAAGAATACGTAACAGTGGAAGTACGGAAGTACGTTGTAAAAGTGTTTTTTTTACTTTTTAACAGCGAATATTTCAAAAACGGTACGTGCTAGAAAAATTTGGAAGGTAGATTTGGAAGCAGGAGACCAAAATCTATAAGGACCAGTTAGAAATTTCACTGGAATGTTTTTGCTGTCGAACAGTGTTTTTAGTGTAAATATTACAAAAAAAATACTCTTTCAATCAATCTTACAAAAATAAGTGAAAAAGAACTTTAATTTAGAAGATCTAAATCACCAAATAAAAATGACATAATCACACCCAAAATGCCAAGAAATATGTACTTCTAAAGAAGTGATGAAAAAAGTGCTTCCAAAAGGTCAAGTTTTATTAACATCCGGATCACTACTTCAGAAGTTGTGATAAAAACACTAGTGATATATGTAATACTTAAGTGTCAATCTTTCGCCACTGAAAAGTGGCGATAAAAAGAACATACTTTGTGTGTCACGCCCATATTAAATTCATCAATGTTTCAGCTGAAGAAGAAGTACATCTGGTTCATAAGTTGTGGTGAATTTTTTTGCTGGGAATGTTATATTTTAAAAAAAGCAGGAATCCAAAAAAAATCTGGGCACATTTTTTAAACAGGAACTTTTACTATAATTAACATTTTGTGTAATCTCTAAAGAAATCTCTTAAAAATTACATGTTTAAAATTTTGTAAAAAAAAAATATTTGTAAAATGACACAGAATTGTTCATTACTTTGTGATATATCTGTTAAAATAACATTTTGAAATGTTTCCATATAAAATCATTTAGTTTGAGTATTAATGGTTTATATTAGGAATTAGGGATATAACTAGTAGATTTTTTGTTAACCAACATCACAATAGAACTTTAATCTTTCCACAATTTCTAGTGACATTTGATGAAGAAAATTTTTGTAAAATATGTTAGTCCTTTAAAACCACGCTGTAGCGGCGAATTATTTTTAAAATATTTTTACTTATCCGAGAACTGTTAAAAATTATCGTCGTCTTGTTGTAGCGAAATCTACCAAGGGTTTTGGTGGTAATCGAACCCACGAACCCCTAGCTTGCTACCAACTAACCTCTTAGATAAAAAAGGCTACGTGTTCAGAAAAGAACCACTATCAATTTTCACTGAACACTTTTATTAATATTATGTAGCTTAAAAGTAAATTAAAAACATTTTTTTTATTGATTTCAAACGCCATTGAAATAACCCCATTAAAAAAAAAACTCGAGCTTAGTTTCCGAAATCCTTACGGAGTTTTGCTCTTCTAATAGAATACTTTAATTTTTCTTTTCGCCCAATTCAGGATACACTCGCTGGCTCCAACTTTGTTGCACCGTGTAATTTGATAAAGCTTGTGCAAATGTTTTCCAAAAATAGTTGCACTCCTAGTAATGTGCTTATATTTTCAATCTTCACAAAATGTCTGTTTATTATTATGTTTTATTTTTACGTTATTTTTCAAAAATGAAAACCAGTATACAAATGATAATAATTATTTGCAACAAAGTAAATACCAACATAATTGCACTTAATGAAAGAGCATTTAAAGCAATTAAATATTGAAATTTTCAATATAAAAGAAAATTACCAATCAGTGAAAAATATTATAAATGTTTTTAAGCTTATTGCTGAAATATCATAACATCAAAACAAATCATAAAATTAAACTAGTCACTGGAACATTTTATATTTTTTTTCAAAGAATCTTCTTTTCTTGGCACTTTTCTAAAAAGTGTAAAATTTTTATTAAGTACTTTTTTATTTGGTACCAAAAAAAAATATTTTTAAAAAGTTTTTGAATATGCAATTACTGAAGAGTCACCAAAAGTGCTAAGTAGTATAAAATGCCTGTTTGTTTCTCTAAATATTGTACTTCAGTTTCTAGCTAGTTCCATTCAGAAAAATGTTGGTGTTCTAAAGTTTTGTTTCACAGTGTTTCTTGCCAAAAATAATAATATTTAAATTGGGTTTTTCAAAATGTCTATGTCCTTGAATTTTGCATTTCAATTAGTGCAATACAGATTTCAAAAAAGAGTATTCAAATTACAAAAGACTATTAAACACTTTTTCGATTTTAAAATGGAAAATTAAATTGAAATTTTAAAATTATTTCGTTTATGGAAATAATATTTTCTAACTATTAAATATTAAACAGAATATTTAACGTTGAATATGCATTAAAAATTATTTTTGCGGAAAATATTTATATTTTTCAATTGTATACATTAAATATGAAGTTTAACAACAATGGCAAAAACGACATCGTAGTATTTTGTTATAGCATAAAACAGTAAATTGTTAAATAAACATTGAATAAATAAATAATTTTTTTATAAATTATGTGTAGGTTTATGTATTTAGCACACCCTCTTTGTACATTGTCATAATATTTATACAATGTCATTTTAATAAAATAACAAAATCAAATAGAAAGAAATTCATAAATATGAAAATATAATAATGTTAGTAGAAATAATTAAAACATAATTTCAAACATAAGATAGTTTGATAACTTAGATTGAATTTCATGGTCGTATATGTATAAATGATATCATAATGTCTCAAAGAGATTCATTAATATTAATGTATATAAATTTCTTATTGTATACTAAACACTTAATCCTTGTTTAAAGTTTATAAATTATCTCTTTAAAATGTTGCCAAATTATGTATTTCTGAATTAAGAAAATTCAGATTTTTTATATTTTTCTGTATAAACAAATTTGTTTTTTAAACGAGGTCTAGGTGTCTAAGAAGTATGGTATCTATAATTAATCCATCAATAATTTTGTTATGAAACAAGTTTTAAATCATATTATTTCATTCGTCTTACCAACATCCCTTGGGGGGATTAGAATTTGTTAAACCGCAATTTTATTTATGAGATTCTTGGAGATTGTTTTGTATGTGTTAACATTACAATCATGCCCTTAAAGCACTAACCCACGTTTAAACATATGTCTTCTACAAATCTTTGACATACACTGTGTTCGAAAAGTATTCACTCGCAGAGAAGAAATGCGATTGCGACAGCCCTAATGAAACGCTAATATAGTATGATTGATAACACCGTCCGGTAGCCATATTAAACATGAACGGGATGATATACGTCTGAAAGTAGAGATCAAATAGAGTAAATCTGCATTAACAGTTTTTCATTAAGTGATCCTGTTTCCTTTTTAAAGGACTTCAAAATTTTAAAGGATACATTTTGTAAAATATTTTTGAAATATTTGTTCTTGTCCTAAAGCTCCACTATTGATGGCAGAGGAGGGTCTCCCCTAATTTTTCCATTTTTATATCTTGCCATATCAGGATAAAAGGATGTGAATAAATTCATTTGAAAACTTTATCAAAATATTTTGTGGAAAATTTTGTATGATATTGAAGGATATATTTTTGAAAGGACGTATATCCTTTGTCCTGATATGTAAAAAAAATAAAATGGGAAAATCACGGGAGATCCTCACCATTCATTTGCTATCACTTGTTGCATCCTTCGATAAGTACAAGTACTTATTTTATTTGAAGTCCTTTTAAAAGGAAACAGGATCACGAAATGAAAAACTGTAAATGCAGTTTTACTATGTTTACAAACAAAAACAAATTTTTAAAATACCATATTATCAAAAAATAATTTTGAACACTGTAAAAAAAATCCAGCTAAGGGTTAGGGGTTCCCTACCGAACATTTATTTAGTTATGAATTTGCAGTTCGGTCAAAAGTACCAAGTTATCCAAAGTATGTTAACAAATCCCTGACAATTCGAGCAGATTTAGGTCTGTTAATTTAAATAATGCCTTCGAATTCTTGTCCAAAACATTAAATCATGATAATGTTTTGCGAAAGATTTGGGTGTACTTGACAAAGCAAAGTTTTTAGAAAAAATAATGTTATATTACTTTGCTATTCCATGCAAATTGAAATATCAGTCGAGGACCCCATTAAAAAACCAAAAGAGCTGTACATTTCGTAAGTGAGTGCGAAAATAAGTGCAAAAAAGTGTTTTTACATTTTGGAGAGTATAAAAGATTCGGCACCAAAAAATACAACACTCTCACTTGTTTTATGTACATTTGATAAACAAAATGGAAAATTTTTATGCGAAAAGCTTTCCAGCAAAACTTAGATTACCAAATAAGGTATAAAATAAGGTATAGGATCTCTTATTTTATACATTGCAGCATTGATGATTTTAACAGGCGATGAGACTCAAAGTAATGCATCCACATTATCACAAAGAATACCAGTAAGGTATAAAATAAGTCATAAATTTATAACGAAGAATACGAGTAAGGTGTAAAATATATGATATTTTATAGGTTACGAGAAATGAAATAATATAGCATATCAGAAGATAATATATAAGGTGTTACGAGTAGTGAAAAAGTAATTTTGTAATAAATTTACTCACGTGATTGTAAGTGAGTGTAAGATGATAAAATATGCTCGTGAGTATGTGTCGTTAGAAATTTCCTGTCATGAGCCCATCTCTAGTTTAAACTTATGCATTTTTTTATAAAATAATTATTTTTTATGTTATTGTAATGCATCATGCATCCAATTATAAATAATGCATTATTTCAAACTTTCAAATAATACTTAATGTAACCAAATATAAGTCATCCATGATTTAATGTTTAGAAATAATAAATATGAAATACATTTTTTCCAATAATCATGCATTACGTAGCAAATTATTAGTAATGCATTATTTTTCACTTGAAAATAATACGTTGTGGAACAAATGTTTGGTAAGACATCCTAAAATAATGCTACAAATAAGGTATATACATTACCTGGTAATGTGTTATATAATCACTACCCATTACCAAAGTTTTGCTGGGTTAGACTTGAAAAAGTAGTTTTGGCAAAAAAAATTCTTTTTTTTTTAACGAAAAAAAAATAGTTTTTTTTTCACGAAAAACTAAATTATGTTAAAAAAAAAATGAATGAACCAAAAATTTTTGGTGAAAAAAAAATTTTGATAAAAAAAATTTTGATGAAAAAAAGTTTTTGATGAAAAGAAAAATTTTTTGATGTAAAAAAAAAATTATGGAAAAAAAAATATGAAAAAAAAATTTCTTGGTGAGAAAAAAATTGATAAAAAAATTTGATGAAAAAAAATTTATGAAAAAAAATTATGATGAAAAAAGAAATTTGATAAAAAAAAAATAATGAAAAAAAATTGATGAAAAAACAAAAAAATTTATGAAAAAAAAAATTTTGATGAAAAAAAATTTGATGAAAAAAAAAAAAATAATGAAAAAAAAAATTGATAAAAAAAAGTTTGATGAAAAAAAAAATTGATGAAAAAAAAAATTATAAAAAAAAAAAAGGGTGAAAAAAAAAATATGAAAAAAAAAAATTTAATGGAACAAAAAAAAAAAATTTGATGGAAAAATTAAAATTGATGAAAAATTATGAAAAACAAAAAATTTGATGAAAAAAAAATTTTTTTTTTTGTTGAAAAATAATTTTGTTACTTTTTATTCACCAGCTGGTGAAAAACAGTTTTATTCACCACGAGGTGAATTATTATCCAAGTTACAAATTCAAGTTATTAAAATTTTTGGTTTTAAGGAAATGAAAATAGTAATTCTCGTTTTCTTTTTCGTTAATTGTTAGCTTATATAGTCAAACCGACGCACAGTGGACCAAATGTTGAATCTGGTGCGCAGTTGGTCGAAAAATTAAGTTTTTACAATATTGAATTAGTATCGCATATATGATTGCACTATTCCTACTAGTGCCTACGGTCAGTACCGTAGTACCGGGAATACCGGTATTCCCGGTTCCGGTTCTGACGGTATTCCCGGGACTACCGGTATGTATATTTTGTAAAATTTTGTACAATTAAAATTTTTTCTTTGCTTTTACCTAAAATAAATACAAAACATGTGAAAAATACCATTTCCATTTTATTTTTTTAATTTAAGAAAAAATAGTTACATGATTTTTAAATAATTTTACAAAGACAACTAAATATTACTGAAATACTGATTAAATATTGTAATTTAAATATTTTATGGTATTGTATTTTTTTGGTATTTGAGAACCGGTACCAGGATCAGAACCGGGAATACCGGTATTCCCGGGAATATATCTAGAACCCGGAAACCGGTTCCAGAACCGGGAATACCGGTATTCCCGGGAATACCGAGAACCGGGAAATGGGGGGCACTAATTCCTACCTTACTTAACGCTAATAAAATTTCTTTGTTTATTGCAAAAACACCATCGTTGTAGGCAGCCAAACATGAGTAATTAGTTTTTATAAAAAAGTTTCTTCAAGTTCTGTGTAGACTAGTTGATTGTTTAAACTGCTATTTTACGACCGTATTAAGGCAAATTATCAAATTACTTGTTATGTTTTAACCTCAAGGAATGTATATTTGAAGCTAATTTGTGTTGTTGTTCGTAAAAAAACGTAAATTAAAAAGAGAGTCCACTATGGAATTATTTTTCAAGCAAACTGGAATTTTGTTAATGAATTTAGATACTAATACCGCTAACTTCTATAGGGTTTTTACATGATTTCAAAAGAATAGATATTGGCTCCAAAATAATAAAAAAAATGGCTGCTGGTTTCTGTTTTTCAGTCGATCTAGCGATGTCCATCATTCTGTCTGTTTAAAACACGATAACTTTCAAACGGCAACTCTGTTGCTGCTGACGCTTGGCATATATATTTTCAATTTTCCTAGTCAAGTTGGTGTTGAATATCAGCCAAATCGATCCAGTGGTTCAGAAGTTGTAAGCAAAAACCCTGAATTTCAGATTGGTGTACCTTGAATTTACGTTAAAAAAAACACCTAAACGCTTTAAATGACATTGATGAGCCACAAAATTATTTTGCTGAGTATTTTTAACATTCTCAAGCATTTTTTAACCCAATGTAAAAATTTTACAAGCAAAAAAAATTTAAACTCAAAAAAAAATTTTCACTCAATTTTTTTTTTTTTACAGAAATGAGTAAAAAAAATTTTTTTTTTTACTCAAAATAAAAATCTGTAAAAATTTTTTTTACATTAAAAAAAATACTTTCTCTGCTTATTATTGGCTCTACTTTACCTATATTTTATTATGACAATGTTTCAATAAGTGCCACGCCCCTTCAAATACCGCCCACATTTGGACTATAAAGAAGCTCATCTCATTTTCCTTGTGCATTATAAATTTCATGTTTCTAGGTGCTCTCTAAGTCGAATTATACTCTCTTGCACTCTAGATTTAGCATTTGGTCCACTGTGCGACGTGGCGTCCTGCAACTTTTTTAAAATTAGACACAAGCCTAAAAACATTATCATGTTAAAACTCTTCCTTAACATTCACATCAATTTAAAATGGTTATTTAAACATCCAAGCACTTAAAAAATATAAATTTCTCAAAATTTGAAAATAAAATTCCCATTTCAAAAATTTCGCATACTTTTAAAATCCAATATCATTAAATCATGTTTACACACAACAACCACACACCAATTATTGTTATAAGAATTTTGAAATAAATAAAGACACACATACATACTATTCACATTTAGTTCTACATATTTCCTTTCACACATTTCCTTCTACATATTTCCTTTTATATATTTTTGTATGATTTTATTTTCCACTTTGGTTTATTTTGTTCTTAAATAACCAAACCATAATTTATCTTGCGGTGATTATATTGTTAACACAAAAATGAATCTATGGGATTTAATTGTTTTTGAATTTATTGATTAATTTTATATACATATGGGGCAAAACGCGTCAACGGTCCACACCAAAAAACAAATATTGTCCGATTCAAGTATAATTTTGGCAAAATATTAGGTTAATGAAAGGTAGTATAAATTACAAATATAATATTGTTTGATGAAATATTGGCAGAGTTACAGGGTTGGGAAGTTTTGATGTTTTTGAAAAGAATATATTTTGGTGAATTTTAATTAACACTTTGATGAAACAAAAATTATAATTTAAAAAACTAATTTTAAAGTATTTTTGATGGCCTTTAAAATGGCATTTGTGGTTTTTTTGAAAAAAATAAATTTGACCTTAAAATTCAAGGTCAAAATATTAAATTGTTATTATCTTATAAGGGTCGCACTTTTAAATTTTTTTCACTAAGCCCATTAGAAAGCTTGACATTTTTTTTAATTTCGGTTTTTTTAAAAAAAATGGTATGTATGATACTTTATGAGAAATCAATTTTTTAGGAGTATATAACACTCAAATTGTACTGAAATCGCTTTACTGCCAGTTTACAGAAGACGAACGATACACACGAACGAAAATTTTACATGTATTTTGTTGTTGTTACAATAACAAAACACATGCAAAATTTTCGTTCGTGTGTATCGTTCGCCTTCTGTAAACTGGCACTAAATCTGCATATAATAACAACAACAAAAATCATGGCACTTAATCTGCATATAATAACAACAACAAAAATCAATACTTAGATAAAGTGTGCGTTGTAAACACACACAACAAACGTTGCACGCATAAAAAATAAAGAAATCAGTACAGTTTGGGTGTTATGTACTCGTAAAAAAATTGATTTCTCATAAAGTATCATACATACCATTTTTTTTAAAAAAACCGAAATTAAAAAAAATGTCAACCCTTCCTGTGGGCTTAGTGAAAAAAATCTAAAAGTGCGACCCTTATAAGATAATTACAATTTAATATTTTGACCTTGAATTTTAAGGTCAAATTTATTTTTTTCAAAAAAAACACAAATGCCATTTTAAAGGCCGTCAAAAATACTTTAAAAGTCGTTTTTTAAATTATAATTTTTGTTTCATCAAAATGTTAATTAAAATTCACCAAAATATGTTCTTTTCAAAAACATCAAAACTTTCCAACCCTGTAACTCTGCCAATATTTCATCAAAAAATTTTATATTTGTAATTTAGAATACCTATCATTAACCTACTATTTTACCAAAATTACACTTAAATTGGACAACATTTGTTTTTTGGTGTGGACCTTTGACGCGTTTTGCCCCATATATATTTATTTATGTGGGTGTGTGTGTGTAACAGAGTGTGTGTAATTTTGTTTATTTTCTGTAACCAATAAATATAAATAAATCCAAGACAAGTCGTTTTTTTTGTAAAGGCGAAAGTGGGAACGCTGATAAAAGAGATGTATCAGTAACGGATGGAAAAAGGGGGCTGGGGTGGTCTATGTAATTTAAATAATAAAATTTTATATTTTGAGTAGGTTTTTTGTAGCTTTTCCTTTACTAACTAAAACTATAATATTCTAATAAAATAATTTTCAAGAAAATTATTTTTCTGTAATAAATTTATTTATGTTGGTAATTTTTGCAAGACTTAGCCAACACGTGTTTCGGAATTTGTCAGATTCCACTGTGAAGACTATTTAGCAAATATAAAAATCCTTTACTACAAGAAGCATATGGAATTTAAATAAAAACTGCGTGTTAGATAACTTAGTCTTGCAAAAATTATCAACATAAATTAATTTTAAGCAGAAAAAAAAATTTTCTTCAAAATTATTTTATAAGAATATCATAGTTTTGATTAGTAAAAAAACTGACCTCGAGCTGCAATAAATCTACTCAAAATATAATATTTTAAAGGTCAAATAAAACATAATTTGAAGAATTTTTTTTTTTGAATGGTTTATTGTTTCTTAAAGTTAAGAAAAGTATTATTTTCTATAGATTTATTAATTTTTGATGGTTTATTTACAATTCAATTTTCATTTTTTTCTTTTTCAGGTAAGTTTCCTTAACGTTTTCTCTGTACAAATATAGTCAAAGTAAGTATCTGCACTAAAGAAATATAATACTAACAAGGAAGGTCTTTCAAAGGGCACCCACCGATTGTCCTGAAGCTTTAATATGAGAATAAGGGGGAAAAAATATGAGTTACGTGTTTTTTTAGCCGGCCAATCTCAAATTTAAAAAAGGGTTGCCACCTTATGAAAAATTAAGGGCTTTCAGGAAAATCCGTATAAAAGCCGAACTAATAGGAATTTCGCCAAACGAAAAAATACTGGTCAGCTTAATTTTGATAGAGATTATTTTTTATGATTTTGGCGGTCGTACGTATATACATCTCCATATAAACTACCCCAACGATTTGACAATAACGAACTTAACGAAGGCGAATTTGGACACGACCGATACGCCATTAGATAGGTTTTCAAAAAAACCTTTGATCTGTATAAAATGTTCATATAGTTTCTTTTAAAGACATGGGAAAAATCCTCAAAAAACGAAAAAATCCCTTTTTTCCCCCTCCCCTTTGACCCGCAGGTCAAAGGTGACTCTTATTTTACTCCCCTCTTTCCTATATGCAAGTTTCAGGACAATCGGCTGGTGCCCTTTGAAAGACGTTCCTTGTAAGTGAAATGTCTGGCGTTTTAGGTTCGACCCAATTCTTAAGCATCTATCTGACGAACCACACAAAAAGGGCTTGAATGGATTCTTTGGCCAAACCATTCGTATGTGGAACAGACTTCCCACATATGGTTTCCCATATTCCTTCCACATTATTTTTGTTTTGTTAAGAAAAAGTATTATTTTTGTGAAACAAAAAAAAAAAATAACTATATATTGCAAATCGATTTTATGATTGGGAAAAAATTGTTAAACTGCGCTACTGTTACTTAAATACTAAAGTTGTGTTTTGTTTTCCGAAGGCAAATCAGAAATATAAATTTAATAATTTTCTGTAAGTCATCTGTCAATGTCTTAAGCTCTTAAGGTTTGAACAAATTATAAATAAAAAGAAAAATAAAAAGTAAAATAAAAATAAATATAAAAAAAAATTGGAAGATATGGATGCTTCGTGGTATACATATTATTTTAAGATTTTCTTTTCTGTTTCGCTGGTTGATGAAAAGTCTATGAAAATAATAAGCGATAAAACTTTAAGATGATGATGATGATGTAAACAATGTTGTAACACAAACAGAAAATTAAGAATAAAAACAAATAAAAAGCAATTAATTTTAATATCTTAGGATGAACCGAATTAAATATACCCTTCACAACTCATAAAATCTTTCCAGAGATTTTCGTTTTCCCCAAAATTTTCTATTTGTTAATTTTTCTGCATTTTTTTATACCCTCCAACCACAGTATGGGGCTATACTCACTTTGTTATTCCGTTTGTAATGAATGTCCGTCCGTCTGTGTTGTAGATAGCACGATGCAGTCCAAAATAAACAGCTAGCCACCTGAAATTTATCACAAACATGTCTTATGTCTAGGTAGGTTTAGTTCGTAAATGGAAAATCGGACCAGGGAAAAAATTTTCTCTTTTGAGGAACTAAACCAACCTCTGAAAAACACAATTTTTTTAAGTGTTTTTTTTTTTTTTTAATTTTTGTTAAACAAATGAAACACTTTTGTGCAAAAAGAAGTTCAGAATCCTGCACCAGGACCCGGGGTATTAAAATTATTTTTTTTAGTATTGTCCTAAACCGCGGCAAAAAATATTTCCTGTCAAGCTAGCAAAACATCCCCCCCCCCCCCCCCAAAAAAAAATTTTGTATGCCGTCTTCTACTGTCAAAATATTCGATTTCAGAAAAATGGGCTGCTCGCGCCACCTCTTTCTAGTGACCCGCCCATAAGGGAGATTTTTTTAAAAAACTAATGCTCACAAAACTTTATTTACTAAAAATCTCTTTTTATAATTTATAGTGTCTTACCGAATATTCGGTAGGCAAAAAAGCACTATTCGGCCACTATTCTACTCATTTGTTTAAATAAAAACATATTCAAGTAGAACAAGTAAGAAAGTTATAGTCGGTCAAGCCCGGCCATATGATACCCTACACCAGTATTTCCGGAAACTGGGTCTTAAGTCCAAACATGGACCGATTGGATCTGTCTTTTGTTAGATCTTTATTTAGTGTAGAAAACACACACAGATCAAATTTAAGTGGAATTAGTTTTTTTTTTGTCAATATACCGATTTAACTGAATATCGGTCGAAATTTTTATAAGGGGGACTTAGTCCAAAAATGGTCCAATTATATTCCGATTTGATTAGGTAACTAAAGTACACGTTTAACACCTAAAAATAAAATTTTTATCAAATATTTTAATTTTTATGAATTTTGTGGGAATTATGTGAATATCGGGAGGGTGGCTTGTATGGGGACTACCAGAAGGACTGATCCGATTCCTTTGAAATTTTAAATGATGATTCACGCATACCATATTTAATTACTTGCTAAATTTCAAAGCATTGTCTATTATAATACGGTCATTAGAGTCATTAAGCCGAATCCAAAGGGGGCGTTTGTATAGGGGATAGGGGTTAGCATGGACCGATGTTCTCCAATTTCAATAGGCTTCGTCCTTGGGTCAAAATATGCTTAAGTTTCAAATTTTAAGTGAATTGATGGAAAATTGCGACCTGTATCGTGCTTAAACCGATAGATGGACAGACGGACGGACAGACAAACGGACGGACAGACGGACTGACGGACATCGCTAAATCGACTCAAAAAGTAATTCTGAGTCGATCGGTATGCTTGAAGGTATGGGTAGGACCAATATTTCGGGTAGTTACAAACATCAGCACAAACTCAATATACCCTGTACCACATAGTGGTAGGGTATAAAAACACTTTTTTAAAGATAGTAATTTATTAAAAATATTACCTACCATTTCTTATGCGAATGCCCTGCACTATCATTTAGAAGATTTAAAATTTTTGGTTCTTATATTTTTCAGAATTTATCAGAACTTCGGGGCACAAATCCTTGGACTCTACTGGCGTTTATTAAAGCATCAAAATGGGATGCATAAGGCGAACAACTTAGGACTAAACAGAGAAGAGGGAAAAGAATTAAAGGAATCATAATGGGCCATCACGCGGCCTCTATGGACGCTGGTTACCGCCAGCGTCATCCTTCATAGCCTAACCTAACCTATCAAAAATATTATTATTTTGAGAAAATTACGTTTTTTTAAAATATATAAAAAAAATTAAATTTAGAGTGAAAATTTTTTTGAGTGTATAATTTTTTTTGAGTGTAAAAAAAAATTTTTTTTTGGGAGTAAAAAGTTTTTTTGAATGAAAGAAACACTGCAAAATATTTTTTTGGCTCACCACTAAGCTTCAAAGTGTTTTTCAACACATGAATTTGCAAGAAAAAAAAATATCAAAAATTCATGGTTTTACTAATGACACATTTGTTTGCAATCGTTCGCGTACTATATTTCCACGAAGATTTGCTTTCAACGAAGATTTGATTTATTTTTATTTTGAGAAAATTACTATTTTAATAATATAAAATAATTTTTGAGTGAAAAATTTTTTTGAGTGAAAAATTTTTTTGAGTGTAAAAAGTTTTTTTTTAAAGTAAAAAGATTTTTGAATTAAAGAAATACTGTAAAATAGTTTTGTAGCTTACCACTAAGCTTCAAAATGTGTTTTTCAGCACTTGAATTTCCAAAAGAAAACCCGTAAAAAATTAACGGTTTTGCTAAGTAATAACTCATTCCTTCGCACTTGTTCGCATACTGTATTAACATACGATAATACTTGAACTTTTTACGAAGATTTGCATATATAACAATGCTTCAACTGTTGTTAACATTTTAAGTTATACTCCACAAAAGACGATAAAACTATTCAAAATTCACAAAAAATTACCCAAAACAAAACTTCGAAATAATTACGAAATAAAATGTTTTCTTTTATTAATAAAAATACTGACTTCAAGTATTAAAATTCATATTCACAAAGTTTTTTTTTTAAATTCGCGAAAAAAAACCTTGCCGAAATTCACTCTATTACTTATAACTGGACCGATTTTGCTAAGTTCAGGCGCGGATCCAGGAATTTCATTTGGGGGGGGGAGATTTTTTTTAACCAAAAAATCGGAAACCAACAAAGTTTGTTTTGAAGAAGGGGGGGGGGGGGGGTGCGTTATTGTGTTAATTTTTGTTACTATTTTTAATATTGCGTAACAAATTAAGAACCAAAAAAATATTTTTTTTTCAAGCATTTGGATTTAGGGGAACTTATTTTACTCAAAAAATTTTTTTCACAAGGGGACCCTGTCAGTCGTATTTACTTCCAAAATAGGACAATTTTTATAGTCTAACAAACGTGCTTATTCACAGTTATGACTGACTATGACTGTCATAAGCCAATGTTTATGATTGAACAGTCATAACATCAAATATTTTTCTATACAAAAAAATTAAAAAATTTAAATTTCATTTTTATTATGACGTTTCAGTCATAAAAATTGGCTTATGACAGTCAAAGCTAGTCACAACTGTGAATAGACACTAAAAATTTTTAATTTTCGAAAACATTAATAACATTAAGCATTAATATTCCGAAAAAAAATAATAAAGTATTACATTTTTATGCATGTACCCTTCACAAAATATCTCAGATGTTGAAACAATTTTACTACAGAAAAACTCTTAGATTCTTAAATATTTTTCATATAAAAAAATAAAAATAATTCTCATATTTCAAAGTTATTCTCAGATTCTAAGAACTTTTCGTATACAAAAATTCTCAGATCCTGAAACATAATTCGTAAAAGAAAATTATCAGATACTTAAAAATTATCAGTTTTTAAAACATTTTATGAAGAAATTTTGAATAAATTTTCTTAAAATACGAAAAATGATACGGTTTTAATGCCATCTAGATTCTGAAACATTTTCATATAGAAAAAATTTTATTATTAGACACATTTCAAAAGAAAAATATACATTAGCGCGTCCCAAATTCGGTTTTTTTTCGAATTTGAAAATGCTTGCCCCCTCAAAAGATGGGGTTTTAGGACCCTTTTACGGGAAAAATATCAAAAAAAGTTTTGGACAAAAAACCAGTTGGCTACCAGCGGATAAAGATTGCAGTCTTAGTGCATTTTGAAAAAAAAAATTTTTTTGGTTTTTTTAAAAAATGTATGCCAAAAGTTGCGCAATATAGAGTACATTTCTGGAAAAATATTAATAAAATTTCCATGGAGTAATTTTGGTGCAGCGTTGCATCTTAAAGATGAAAAGTGTGACTTAATTTTTTTTTATTTTTTCTTTTAAGCTAAATTGGTTACAAAACCTGCGCAAAAGAGCTCACATTCATTAAAACTGTGTCGAAGCAGATTTTGAGACTAATTTAGCTTAAAAGAAAGAAAAAGTAAAAATTAAGTACACCTTTTGATCTCTGAGATGCAACGCTGCACCAAAATTACTCCATGGAAATTTTATTAATATTTTTCCTCAAATGTACTCTATATTGCGCAACTTTTGGCGTCAAATTTTTGGACAACAAAAAAAAAAGTTTTTTCAAAATGCACTAAGATTGCAATCTTTAGTTGCTGGTAGCCAACTGGTTTTTTGTCCAAAATTTTTTTTGTTATTTTTCCCGTTAAAGGGTCCTAAATCCCCATCGTTTGAGGGGGCAAGCTAAAAATATTTGAATTCGGGACGCGCTAATATACATATTCAGACTCTAAGACGTTTTTCCTTTAGAAATGTTATTCGATTCTGAGAAATTTTTTGCTGAAAAAATCTTGGTAAGAAAAATTCTCAGTTGCTGTAGGATGTTTTCTATAGAATAGTTTTAAGACATTTTCCCTAAAATTGAAGATAGTTTTACAATAATTTTTTTTTACATTTAGATCAATGGTTCCCAACCTTTGATTCTCGCCCCACTGGGGGGGCAATTTGATTGCTTCAGGGGGCAACGAGCAAATTTTTAAGATTTTGTTTTGTTAAATAAACTAAAAAAAATATTATTTTAGGTGAATTATTTGACTGTTGACTGTTAAAAACTTTTTCTAAAAACTTTGTTTAAACGATGATTTTAGCATCAAGTTTGCTTAACCACAATTAAGTTTTGAGTTTTAAAGCAAATTTGAAAAATTTACAAATTTTTCTTGAGTGTAGGGGGGACATTGTAGTTTTTTTAACCAAAAAGTGGGGCATGGCGCAAAAAAGGTTGGGAACCATTTATTTAGAGTCAAATAAGTATCAGAACAGTTTCTAAAAATAAAGTCTGGAATTTCGAAACATTTTTCTATAAAAATATTCAGATAATAATTTTTTCTTAGAGAATTTATTATTTTTTTCAAAACGCGAAAATTTTTGAAAAATAAGAAAAACGCACTCACGTGGTGCTTTTTAAATTTTCAGGTTGTGGTTTTAGTGCTTTTTAAAATTATTTTTTATAGCCTCCAAACAAAGTATGGCGGTTTACTTAGTTTGTTATTTCGAGTGTAACTCATCGAAATATAAGTCGGAGACTTCACAAAGTATATATTTTATTGATTTTTGATCGATTCAAAAACATTTTTTGAATGTCCGCCTGTCTATTTGTGAAAAGCAATATACAGTTCAAACTAAGAGCTAGACGCCTAAAATATGGAACGAATTTATAATTATGGTCAATAATTATTGGTCGTATTAAGTTCGGAAAAAGGGGCAAAATCGGACTAATGGGAAAATGTTTTCTCTTGAAGAACTAAACCAACCTCTAAAAAATGCCATTCTTTGTTTTTTTTTTTTGTATTTTGGTTTAATATTTGAATTCTGTTCTGGGTGAAGTTCAAAGACTAAATTTGGCTTTTGAAGTGGAAAATGCAGACCATGTAAAATTGTACAGCGATTTATATCGGTCGCTCAAAAGTTTAACCCACAAACTTATCAAAAATTTTGTTTGAATAAAAATATTTTTTTTATCTATTTAAAAAACAGCCCAGTGCTTTTTTACCCTTTTTTTAAAGCAAATTTACGCGTTTTTACCCGTTTATACAATTTTTGTGCGCGTTTTGCTCTCAAATAGTTGTCATTTCTGATGATAACTCTATTGCCATTTAACTCTATTGTCATTTAAGTTTTTCAAATGCAATTTCTCTCATTCTGAAACATTTTAAGGATTTAAAAAAAATTTACTTCAGTACAAATAGCCTCTATTTGTTTACATCCTGGTCATTTTCCTTCTATCTTTGTTCCTCTCCCTTTTTTCCCTTTTCTTTTCCTTTTTTTTCCTTTCTTTTTTTCTTTTCCTTTCTTTTTTTTTTTGAAATCATTTTGGGGGGGTGGGAGAAATCCCATTCTCCCCCCCCCTGGATCCGCGCCTGGCTAAGTTGCAATAGCATCGTGACCAGGTAAATGCCAAACATCTTTGATAAACTTCACCAGTCTCAGTAAAGTCAGCACAAATTTAATCAGCAGATTTTTCTGCTGTCTTGATAGATTTCCTCATATGGATCAAAATGGGTGTAATTTTAGCAGATTTTTCTGTTGATTGAGCAGAGATTTTATTTTGAGTGCACTGTTTTAATAAATTTTCCATAACTTTTTTCTTTACTTTTTTCCAAAATGGATATCTCGACAACTAACCCAGATAGAAAAAAGTGGAGACAATTCTTAGTTATTTGAATCGGTACTCTTCAAGTTTAAAAAAGTTTAAAAATTTTAAAATGCTACCTCGGTAAATATTGCCGACACAGCAAAACAGTTCAAATAATAGTTTATAAGCAATCCTATTTTTAATAATCTCAAGAATATTAAAAATTGGATATATAAGTGAATTTCCCCCTTAAATTCATGTATCTCAAAAACTATGCAAGATATAGCAAAACGGATAAAAGTTTTGGATCAAAAACTATATCGATCACTTGGGGACCCAGGACAACTGGGACTGGATCGATCTTTAGCCAATCGAATCCTATAATATGTATCAAATAAATTTAAATAAAATTGTTTTCGTTTTTTAGTTTAAATTGGCCGAATATTAAATAACTTTTGTTTTACTTATGTTTGAGAAAAATTATGAACTTAAAAGAAGAAAAATTTGGCCATGAAACTGAATCATTATCAATGTTCTTGAATTTAGTTAATTTTTTACTTTTTTATATACATTTTTCTGAGTGCGATGGTTTTCCTTTTTGGAAGTTCACAACTTCAACAGAGCTTTAAAAATCTGTAAATACGCGTGGATTTAAAGTGCCAAATACCAAAAAGTTCAAAACTTTAAAAAATTCGTCGAAAATTTAAAGAAAATAATGGGATCAATTCCGAGTTCCGGCATTAAAAAAAAAAAAACAATCCTGATTGAGAGCCATAAAATCAAGCTATTTTATGATGTGTTACAAACGGTATAACAAAATTAAATCAGAAAAAATAAAGGTTTTAAAAAAACACAAAGATAGGCCTCTAGTCGACTTAAATACTGTCTGGAAATATATAAACCCATACATACATTCGTTTGTGTATATGAATTTAACCAAGTAAAAGCAAAACATTTAGTTAAGATATAAAAGTAATTTAACGGAACCCAACCCTCATACTCATACTTTTCTCAATAACAAAGGATTCAATATACAAAACTCATACACATTAATACTTTTCAGTGCTGCTTCGTGTTTTTTTATATGATGAAAAATGTCCTGTGGGTGGAATGAAAGAAAAACTCATCATCAACATCAGCTTATTTAGTCGATGATTGTTTGGTCGGTCTGTCCGTCGGTCGGTCAATCATTTATTTTGGTTTGGGTTTTTATAAGTAGAGCACAACAAAACTAACGTAATTTGAAAATCGATTAATTTTAGACAAAAATAAAACACAAAGGAATAAGTAGATTTGTTTTTTTGGGCAATGGATGTTGGGTATGATTTGGTTTGTTCATGCAACATACAAGTTTAAAATAACCAAACTAGTCTGGTTTTGTAACTATGGTTATAAAATCAAATCTTTCTCTCTAACGAAATTGTTGTAATGGACATAAAATATATTAATAGTTAGATGATTTTAATTTGTAATAGATTATGTCGTATACTACTATTTATTAAAACAAACATTATATTATTAGAAATATTAATTTTGTATTTAAAATAATCAAATAAATGAATATTTTTTCGTATAATGTGCAATTATTATAGAAATGGTAACACAGTTCAACAACCAAAATCGGAATGGGATGAGACCAAAAGAAAATGAAAGTTGACATATTCCATTAAACAAACCCTCAATGCTTTTTCCTAGATCAGCGCTAGATTTTTTTTACCACATTTGAAGTTGTTGAACATTTATTATAATTATAATAGTAATTGCATGAAAATTGTATGAGTGGCGTATGATTAATTTTGTAATTTTTATTAAATAGCAATCATACGCAACGATGCACAGTGGTGTTTTATTAATGATTTGACTATTCAGTAAGTAGGTACTGGACCAATTGCAGCGAAATTTATAGCGGTTATAGCTAACGTAATTTCGAGCTTAAGTTTGGACACTGGATTTTGCTTTTATGTGAAAACTCCATTTTGAAATAGTAAACTCCAATTGAATTTTGAAAATTCCATTTCAAATTGAAATTCGTAAAAGATTAATCGCAATTAGAAAATTATAAATTTAAATCCGAATAAAGCCCGTAGAATTTTTACAAAAACTAGTGTCCACATGCAACTGGTCTTTTCAACACAACGTCAGCTACTTAAACTAACATTGCCACTGTTCACTTCTTAATAACTTTACTGTTACCAGTTTAACAACTTCTACCTAGAAAACAAACAAAAATAATAGAAATTCAATAACATCTTCATAAGTGAAGATTGCATAGATATATATGTTTGTAGGTGAATACACTTGGCTGTGTTTTAATATGTATGCAGAATGTGTCTGTATAAATAGACAATTTGTAATATCCTTTATTGCTACAATTTTCATGAACACTCAGGAAATTGAGTAAATTTCTATATTGTCAAGGACGTGAAAAGGACACAAGTAGAAAAACTAACATAAAATAACTATGATGCATAGGAAAAAAAAAACACATAAATACATATCGCTCATTTACTTGTATAGTGTCATAACTCAAAATGTTTCATTTTGCAGAAAACGCGTTTAAAGTTTACAATTGAATGTGGTTGTTCATTGAAAATGGCCGGTACATAGAAAATGTAATAATTACGTATTTTCTTCTCAAATGATGAGTTTTAAAGATATAAATACAAATTTTTAACACAAAATAAAGCATGATATAACGAAAAATGCTGCATTATTAACTCAAAAATCACATTTTTTGAGTTATGACACTATACAAGTAAATGAGCGATATATAAAAACATTAGGGTGGCAAATGTATAACAATTGCACAATAAACAAAAAAACATTTTAAAACGTATATAAACAATTTTGTGTAATCGATAACTGTAGAATTTTCTATAAAAAATTTTCAGTAATACATAGCCGAAGTTTTTTTTTTAATTTTCTATAATCGATGTATCGACAACAGTAAAATTTTACACTTATCGAGAACAGAAAATTATAGTTTTCGATGTATCGGCAACAGAAAGTCTTCTAAATAAAATTCTAAAGATATCGATACATCGATAACAGAACTTTTTCTATAAAAAATCTAAAGTTATCGACATATCGAAAATTTTTGCAATTTATGTATGGCTAACTGAAAAAAAATCGATAGTTATAGAAATTTCTTCAGAAAATTTTCTGTTATCGACGAATAGATAATTATAGAGTTCTATTTATAATTTTTTTTATTAAATTTTCTGTTATTTCTATATCGATAACTGTAGAATTATCTATAGCAATTTTTTGCTGTCGATATATTAATAACTGTAGAGTTTTCAATAGAATATATTCTGTTATTGATGTATCGATAACTGTAGAATTATATATAGAAAATTTTCTGTTGTTGCTTTATTGATAACTGAAGAATTTTCTATAAAAAATTATCTGTTTCTGATATATCGATAACTGTAGAATTTTCTATGGAAAATTGTATGTTATTGATATATCGATAGCGGCAGAATTTTCTATAGAAAGCTTTCTGTTATCGATGCTATAGAATTTTCAATAGAACATTCACTGTTATCGATAAATCGATAAATGTAGAATTTTCAAAATAAAATGTTTCTTTTCATCGATAACTGTAGAATCTATTATCGATAACTGTAGAATTTTCTATTGAACATTTTCTGTTATCGATAACTGTCGAATTTTCAATATAAAATATTTCTTTAGTAATTGTGTTTATAAGTTTCTGCCAAATGAATACAACACGAATGATGGTGAATACGGGTTATTCAACACAAAGAGGAGTAATTCCAATTCTTAATGTGTTCAAAAGTTTCATTCAAATGGCTTATTTTAATCTGACACACATTAAGTGTGTGGCAATCGAAGGAGTGCTGATGATGGAAGGGTGGCATCTTTCGAAAGCTGTCGACATCTCCACTTAGCCTGTGTTGTCACTTGATTATTTTTTTTTTCAGATTTTCTCATTGTACAACAATTATTATTTCTCAAAAATAATTAATATGGACTCAAACCGAACTAAATAAAAATTCAGTTACGAAAATATTTCTTATTATCGATAACTGTAGAATTTTCTATAGAAAATTTTCTGTTATCGATATATCGATACCTGTAGAATTTTGTTTACAAAATTTTCTGTTATCGATTTTATGATAGCTGTAGAATTTTTTATACAAAATTTTCTGATATCAATAATTCGAAAACTTTACAATTGTATACAAAAAATTTTCGATACATAATTAAAGTTTTATGTAATCGATATATCGATAAAAAGAGAATTTCTTTAAATCGATATGTCGATAAGTACAGAGATTTCTTTAGGTAATGTTCTGTAGATTTTTTTTCGATTTTGTTTTTCGTCGATGTATCGATAACAATAGAACTTTCTTTAGAAAATGTTCCATTGGCGATTTATCAATATCTATGGAATTTTCTATAGAAACTTTTCTTGTATCGATATCAATTGAATTTTCCATAGAAAATTTTCTGTTATCTATATATCGATAATTATAATTTTTTTTAAGAAAATTTTCTGTTGTCAATATATCGATAATTATATATGGATAATAAGTGTGTTTTAATTTTTATTAAATAAAAATTAGTTATTTATTCGACCTTTTAATTGTGCAATGAAAAAGAGTTTA
Source organism: Pegoplata infirma (assembly GCA_963921195.1). NCBI lineage: Eukaryota > Metazoa > Arthropoda > Insecta > Diptera > Anthomyiidae > Pegoplata > Pegoplata infirma. The sequence continues at coordinate 16,967,619 of OY992537.1, read as the reverse complement.
TTCTGATTCGAGGCCTTTTCATGTTCCCCATTATGAATTAACATAACAAGTACTTATGATAACTCTACTTTCTTTATTAGGATATTCTCCCATTAAATACTCATAGAGTTTCTTGCTTTCAAAAAAATATGGATAATTATAATTTTTTATAAAAATTTTTCTGTTATCGATATATTGATAACTAAAGAATACTTCCTTTTGAAAATTATATAGTTATCGATAACAGAAAATTTGTTATTGAAAATTCTCCAGGTATCGATTTACGGTCAAAGTAAACTTTTTACATAAAACTCTACAGTAATCGATTAATCGATAATTGAAAATTCTATAATTATATATATATAGCAATAACATAAAACTTTCTTTAAATATATTACAGCTATCGATATGTCGATAAGAGAAAAGTTCTCGATAACAAAATAATTTTTATTAAAAATCCTTAAGTTATCGATATATCAATAACAGAACATTTTCTATAGAATATTCTCAAGTTTTCGATCAGCGATAACAGAAATTTTTCTGTAGAAAATTAAAGATATCGATGTATCAATAATTCCAGATTTTATATGGAAAATTCTATAGATATCGATGTATTGACAACAGAAAATTGTCTATAGAAAATTATATAGTTATCGATATTCTACAGTTATCTATATATCAATATCAGAAATTTAACAGTTATCGATACATCGATAACAGAAAATTTTTGAAATTTTTTTTACAGGTATTATTATATCGTCAACAGAGTATTTTTATAGAAAATTCAACAGTTATCGATATATCGATAACACAAATCGATAAGAGAAAAGTTCTCGATAACAAAATAATTTTTATGAGAAATCCTTATCGATAACAGAACATTTTCTATAGGACATTCTTAAGTTTTCAATGCGTCGATAACAGAAATTTTTCTATAGAAAATTATAGTTATCGATGTATCGATAATACAAGATTTTTTATAGAAATTCTATAGATATCGACGTTTTGATAACAGAAAATGTTGTATAGAAAATTCTATAGTTATCGATATTCTATAGTTATCTATACTGTATATCAACATCAAAAATTTTTTAACCAAAAATTCTACACTTATCCATATATCGTTAAAATAACATTTTCAATAAAAATTTAACAGTTATCGATACATCGATAACAGAAAATTTTTGATAGAAAATTCTACAGTTATCGATAAATCTATAGGTATTGATATATCGAAAACAGAATATTTTTATAGAAAATTTTACAGTTATCGATATATCGATAACAGAATATTTGTATAGCAAATTCAACAGTTATTGATATATCGATAACTGAAAATTTTATATAGAAAATTTTAAAGTTATCTATTTATCGGTAGCAGAAAAATTTGTATAAAAAATTCTTTAGTTATCGATGTATCGATAACAGAAAATTTTTTAGATATCGATGTTTCGTTAGCAGAAAATGTTCTATAAAATATTCTTCAGTTATCAATATATCGATAACAGAAAATTTTGAAAAAAAATTCTACAGTTATCGATATATCGATAACAAAAATGTTTTGATATAAAATTCTACAGTAGAGTTACAGAAAATTTTTTATAGTAAATTCTACAGTACAGTTACAGAAAATTTTTTATAGAAAATTCTACTGTTATTGATACATCGATAATGGAACATTTTTGTTAGAAAATTGCACAGTAATCGATATTTTGATTACTATATAATTCGATGATGCAAATTTCTTGTTTTAAATGTACTGATATCCACAGAATTTTTTATGTAAAATTTTTTAATCGATTTATTTAAAACTATAGAATTTTATATATAAAATTTTCTATTAGCAATTTATCGATAACTATAAAATGTAGAAAATGTTCAGTTATGGATACCTCGAGCCAGAATAAACATCCTCACAAAATATAATATTTTAAAGGTCGAATAAAACAATTTTTATTTATTAATAAAAATTAATCAGAATTTGAACATAATGGTTGGCACGCCATAGTGATGAATAGCCATAATAATGGTATAATTTCATTCACAGCAACAAAAAACATATTGTTGTAGTCCAATGGACTATCGTATGTAAAATGTTTTAAATATTTTTGTTGGTTATTGACAATTGTTACTTACTAGCATAGTACAATTTCTTCGTCTTTCTAATTCACATTGTGGATAGAGTCGAATATGTATTAATGTTTTAGTTTGTGCAAAAACGATTTGTCATTAGACTCGTTTGCTACTTTGTAGTATATCGTTTCTATTTTTGCTAAATAATCTTGACAATGGAATCTTGACAAATTCCGAAACACGTGTCGATTAAGTCTTGCAAAAATGACCAACATAAATAAATTTAAAACAAAAAATAATTTTCTTGAAAATTATACTATGAGAATATCATGGTTTTAATTAGTAAAGAAAATAATGACCTCGAGCCAGAATAAACATCCTCACAAAACATAAAATTTTCTGTTATCGATAGATCGATAACTGTTGAATTTCTAAAAAAAATTCTGTTATCGTTATATCGATAACTGTAGAATTTTCTCTAGAAAATTTTCTGTTGTCGATAACTGTATACTTGTATATACAAAATTTTCTGTTATCGACATATCGATAACTGTAAAATTTTATATAAAAAATGTTCCGTTATCGATATTTTTTAACAATAATAGAATTTTATAAATCAATATTTCGATAACTAAAGCATTTTATATAAAAACATTTCTGTTGTCGATTCGTCGATAACTATAAGAAAATTTTTATTACCGATATATTTATTTTCTGTTATCGCTCACTAATGATTTTCTATGAAAAGCTATCTAAGGAAAATTCTATAGTTATCGATAACAGAAAATTAAAAGAAAAAATATAGTTATCTCTAGAATATGTTTACTTTTTGGTGACAATAGAATTTTTAAAAAATTTATATTAAGAGCTGTTTCGATAGAAAGCTTTCTGATATATCGATTTTTAGAGAAATTTCTTTAGATAATTTTTTTTATTGATTTATCGATAACCAGAGTATTGTTTTTTTTTTTGTTAAATTTCTGTTATCAATGATTAAAACTTTCTTTAGAAAACTTTCAGTTTCTTATAACTTGAAAATTTTTTATTGAATATTTTGTACCCAATGAAATGACTTCCACCCTAGTTTTAACTCATAAGTTTACTACTTTTTTCATATCTTTCATTACTTTTAAATTTAACTAAATGTTGAAAAAATAAACATAAAGAAAATATCTGAACTTAACCTTTAGGGATGTATTGGTACTATAACACAGTGATACAAAATCGAAGTTTGCGAATCGGAAGGGGATGAAACCAAATGCAAATTGAAGTTGAAATTTTATATAACAAACCCCTCAAGATTCTTTTTAAGTTCAGCGCTAGATTTTCTTTACCATTCATTTAAATTTATAATTTTAAAGCATTTTAATTTTTTATGTACCAAACATGGTCTACTTTATGGGACCTATTGATGCCCTCGGTAGACATGTGGGGTCCAGCGAAATTACGTTAGCTATAACTAATATGAATTTCGATGCAATCGGTCTAGTGCCTACTTACTGAATAGCCAAATTATTAAAAATAAACCACCGTGCACCGTTGCGTATGATTGTTATTTAAAGGCAATTACAAAATTAATCATACGCCACAGTTTTCAAGCAATTATGATTATAATTATAATAAAGGTTCACCACCTTCAAATGCGTGTAAAAAAAAAATCTGGCGTTGTACTAAAAAAAAGCTTTGAGGGTTGTATGATGAATACGTCTACTTTCATTTGCTTTTGGTTTCATTTAATTCCAATTTTGGTTGTTGCACTGTGTAATCATACAAATATTTGTTTTTTCATTGCTATAAAATTGCAATTTTGAAATCGAATAGATAAAATTTAAAATAAATTTGTAAGTGAATCCTCTTTCACAAATAAACTAGCAACAAAATATTTGTGTTCAATAAAGACTTATTTTACTATTGTGTCAGTAATATATCGATAAAAACATTCATCTTGTTCTAAATTTTACCTTAAAATGTTCTAAAAATATCCTGCATATATCCTGCTCTGTGCTTTTTTATCGTTTTATTTTGTTAGAACTTTAAAAGTATTTTTGTTTTTACTTTGACAATGTCAATATCTTTTCCAAAGTAAAATAAAAGTATGTAAGACTTGTTTATATTTTTGTTACTGGTACTTTGTAAAAATAACATAAAATCAACAAAAGAGAACATTTTCTCACATACTCACACACTTAAATGCCTTGTTGTGGGGGTTTTTTATACATTTGTCTAAAGTGAAGAATTTAATTTTGAAAATGACTTTGGAGAATAGTTCAATTCCCTAAAATAATTTAGCACGCTTTTCTAATAAAATTAAATTGTTTCTATTTATGTTTATGTTTTTTATATAAAATAGAAAAAAAAATAAAAAACTTTATGCACCCGTGTGCCTTTTTTATGTTTTGTTCTGTTAAAAAGGATAAAAAAATACTTTGACCTTCTTTGGACCTTATTCAATTTATTCATCTTACTTATGATGTCAAAGGTTTATTGATTTGTAATAATTTTTTCGTTGTCTTTGTTAAAAATAATTGATTTTTTTTCTTTAATAATTAATGCAAAACTTAAAAGCAATAAATATATTTTCCAAAAATTTTCATAATTCTTAGAAAAATACACAAAATTATTGAACAAAATTGTATTATTTATAGAATTAAATTGTGCAATTAGTGGTGGTGCTTTTAAATAGTTTGATGAAATGGTTGCATTAGACACTGATGCGTATAATTGCACAGTGCTACAAAATCGAACTTTCGGAATCGGAATGGGATGAAACCAAAAGCAAATGAAAGCTGACGTTTTCCACAACAAAACCCTCATGGCCTTTTTTTTAGGTCAGAGCTAGATTTTATTTTACACACATTTAAAGTTGGGGATTTTAAAGCATTTAAAGTTTTTGTGTACTAAACATGTCATACTTTAAAGGCCCCCGGTGGTGCTCTTATTGGACATGTAGGGTCCAGTTTCCAAACATAAGCTCAATATTACTTCAGCTATGACTGGTATGAATTTAGCTGCAATCGGTCCAGTACCTATTTACTGAAAAGCCAAATTATTAAAATAAAACACTGTACACCGTTGCGTATGATTGTTATTTAAAGGCAATTATTAATATAAACCATTGGACACCGTTGCGTATGATTGTTATTTAAAGGCAATTACAATAGTAATCATTCGCCACTAATACAGTTTTCAAGCATTTATTATTATAATTATAATAAAAGTGCACTAACTTCAAATGCGTGTAAAAAAAAATCTAGCTCTGAACTAGAATAAAGCCTTGAGGGGTTTGTTATGGAATATGTCAACTTTCATTTGCTTTTGGTTTCATCCCATTCCGATTTTGGGTGTTGCACTGTGTTGTCATTGCTAATATTAATTAATTGAAATAAATCATACGCTACGTTTAACCAATGCATAAAACAATTCAATTATAATGTAGCTCATTAGAGTGGCACTTTTTATTTAACTTTTGCTTTTCCCAATGTCCTGTTAAATTTTCATTATACTTGGCCTCAAACCTATGTGGTACAAATTTGAGGCCAATCGAATGTATGGCACACGTCACATTTCAGATGTGTCATGTGCCATGCTACCGGCACATGGCACATCTAAAATGTGGAATGTGCCCTAGTATGACACATGTCACATCTGAAATGTGCCGTGTGCCATACAAGGGAACATGGCACATGTGCCAGTTATGGGCTCATGGCTAGGGTGACCATTTTTTCCAGAACGCAAATCAAGTACACCCATATTTTTCCTAAAAAAATTCTGTGAAAAGTCTTGCTATAGAATAAAATGTATGACGAATGTTTTCAGCTGTCAAAAATTTAAATTGGCAACAATTGTAGTTATTTGAGACTAACTAGTATAACAGTAAAAAATAAGAACTGATATTAACTGTTGTAGTTGTTTTACAGAAGGTTGTAAAATAGTAGTTGACCTCAAACAACTTCATAATAATTTTATTTCCTTAGAAAATCCTGCATTTTCTGAGGAATTTTTTCTAAAGTTCTGGCATCTTTCATTTAATGAAACCTCCCAGATTATGATCACATTTCTTAAAAAAACTTTGATCTAGGATCGGTTGTTATTTAATAGGAAAAAACTTAGACTTTGTGTATATTTTTAGGAATAAATCTCCTAAGATTCTGATGAATTTACTAATCGAAACATCTCAGTTTTATTTGAAATTTTGATTTTTTTTTTTATAAAGATAAAAAGACCTCACGCTTCGATAAACTTTTCGCACGCACTCCTGGATCGTTATAATTTGTACAATAAAACATATCTTCGATTCCTTATTTTAGGAAAATTACAGAGAATTTTTTAATAAAAATATAATTTTTCGTTACAATATTCATAAATCAGTACAATCAGTACATATTTTAAAAAATCAGTACAAATCAGTACACATTTTTTTTTATCAGTACACGTGACTAAAAATCAGTACATGTACTGATCAAATCAGTACGAATGTTCAACCTACTCATGGCATATTTCAGACGTTTTTTTTAATAATTGTTTTAAAAAAGAAAATACTTTTTAAAGAAAAAAAAAGTAATTTTTTTTAAAAAATAGTACTTTTTTAAAAAAAAAATTTCTTTTTTAGAAAAAAATTACCTTTTTTTAGAAAAGTACTAAGCACCTTTAAGAAAAACGTACTTTTTCAGAAAAAAGTACTTTTTAGAAAAAAAAATCATTGTTTAGCGAAAAAAAAGTACTTTTTAGAAAAAAAGGGATTATTAGAAAAAAGTATTTTTTTTTAAAGTGCTTGTTCTAAAAAAGTTCTTTTTCTACAAAATATTAGTACAAAAGAACTTTTTTTTTTAGAAAAAAATTATTTTTTCTAAAAAAGTTGTAAAAAATGTTTTTTTAAATCGCTTTTTTCTAAAAACACACATGTGCCATACAGGGCACGTGTGTCGTGTGGGCACATGGCACATTTCAGATGTTTATTTTTCAATAATTAATTGTTTAAAAAAAAAAAATACATTTTAATTTTTTATGAAAAAATAGTACTTTTTTAGGAAAGTACTACACTAAGAAAATTATATCATTAACTGTTTGTAGGTTATTTTAAAAAGTTATCAGTAAAGTCATTTTAAAAGAAAAATCACTTATTTTATAAAGGACTTAATTTTTTTACTGTTTCTGTAGTTTAAAAAAAAGAATTTACTGTATTAAAAACGAATTTTCTGTTGCATTTAATTTCAGCAGTAAAATATTTCTTCTATAGTTTTACTGTTTTTCAATACAAAATAACTGAATATTCACTAGTTTTTTAATGTTTTGGTTAGTCATTAAATTAACATTTAAAATTGACTGTAATGTGTTTTTATTTTAAATGAAAAAACAGTGGAATGGTTTTTAAATAAAATTTCATTTGTTTTAAGTGAATATTCACTGGAATTTACCTACATAATTCTTTGAGTGTATAGCACCTTTAAGAAAAAAACATGCTTTTTCAGGAAAAAAAAAACTTATTTAGATAAATCGTATTTTTTTCTAAAAAGAGTTATATTAGAAAATATAGTACTTTTTTGGAAAAAATGCTTTTTCTGAAAAAATACTTTTTCAAAAAAAATAGTACAAAAGAACTTTTTTTTAGAAAAAAGTACTTTTTCTAAACAAGCAGTAAAAAACGTTTTTTTTAATCCGTTTTTTTCTAAAAAGTTCTTTGTCTTATAAGTACATTTTTTTCTAAAAATATATTTTTTCCAAAAAAGTACTTTTTTCTAAAAAAGTACTTTTTTCTAAAAAAGTCCAATATTTTCTTAAATAATACTTGTAAGGAAAAAAATTCCATTTTTTCTAAATAAGTTCAAAATAAAAAACTACTATTTTTGGAAAAAATTTTTCTTTTTCTAAAAAAAGTATTTTTTTTTTACAAAAGTAATATATTTTCGAAGAAGGCCCTATTTTTTTTTTCAAAAAAGTACTATTTTTAAAAAAAAAATATTTTTTCTCAAAACAGTATTTTATTTTGTAAAACAATTATTGAAAAAGAAAAAAAAAAACATCTGAAATGTGCCATGAGCCCATAACTGGCACACGGCACATTTCAGATGTAAAATTTTTCATACTAGGGCACATTGCACATTCCAAATGTGCCAACAATGTAATTGTGAGATTTCTGCTGGGAAGTTCAAAATTGCACTTTTAACTCCTTAAAATCCGAATTTAAAAAATCCCATTTTTGGGTGTGGTATTCGCGGAAAGCAAACAAATATTTAAAATTTTAAGTCTCTAGATCTATGGTTCCCAACCTTTGATTCTCGCCCCACTGGGGGGCAATTTGAATGATTCAGGGGGCAACGAGCAAATTGTTTAGATTTTTTTTTTTGTTAAAAATCCAAAAAAAATATTTATTTTAGTTAAATTATTTTGTTGGTTGTTGAAAACTTTTGCTAAAAACTTTGTTTAAAAGATGATTTTAACAAAAAGTTTGCTTAACTACTAGTAAATTTTGAATTTTAAAAGTAATTTGAAAAATTTACACATTTTTCTTGAGTGTATGGGGGACATTTTGGGTTTTTATACCCTCCACTCTAGTGATAGAGGGTATATATAAGTTTGTCATTCCGTTTGTAACACCTCGAAATATTGGTCTAGGACCCCATAAAGTATATATATTTATGATCCTTGATCGATTTTAAGACGATCTGGCGATGTCCGTCCGTCCGTCTGTCTGTCTGTCTGTCTGTCCGTCCGTAGAAAACACGCTAACTTTTGAAAGACTTTACAGAGACTACTGAAGTTTGGCATATATGTGTGTCATTTACCTGGTCAGGTTGGTATTGCAATCCAGCCAAATCGGTCCAGTGGTTCAAAAGTTATGAGCAAAAGAGTAAATTTCGGCAAGGGTGTTTCGCGAATTTACGAGATAAAAAACACAATAACTTTCCAAAGACAATAATGAGACTACTGAAGCGGGGTCTATTTGGTATTAAATTTCAGTTCAATCGGTCCAGTGGTTCAAAAGTTATAAGCAAAACCCTGAATTTCAGATTAGTTTCATCTAAAATGCCACGTGTTTTAACAAGTTTTAAAGGCATTGGTGGTAACTAAACAATGCTTATCAAACTTTTTTAATTTTAAAGCAATGCTTTTTAAGCTTGTTTAGTTTTAAAAGCATTGGTAACTTAAAAATTACACTCGAAAAAAATTTTACACTCAAAAAAAATTTTACACTCAAAAAAATTTTACACTCAAAAAAAATTTACATAATAAAAAATTAGTTTTTTTTTTTGTACAAAAATTACAATATTTTGTGTACATACGTACGTGCATTTACTCAGAAATATTTGTACAGTAAAAAAAAACATTACACTCGAAAAAAATTTTACACTCAAAAAAAAAAATTGGTATTTTTTCTTTTTTTTTTTTTTTAAATTACAAAAAAAGAGTTTTTTTACTCAAAATAAAATATTTCTAATCAAAGTTGTTAATTTTTTCATGTAAAAAAATGTACTACCCTTTAAAAAATGCATTGTGGAGGGTGTTCATAGATTCGGCAAAGTCGAATTTAACTTTTCTACTTGTTTAACTTAAAAGTAGGGCATGGCCCAAAAAAGGTTGGGAACCATTGCTCTAGAGGATCATCTAATACTAACAAGTAGCGAGCTGCTACCAAATCAAAAAAACGTACTCTTTAACAACACAGTGCATCAACCAAAATCGGAATAGGTTGAAACCAAGAGCAAATGAAAGTTGATATATTTCAAAATCCTCAAGGCTTTTGTAAGGTTATGCACTAGATGTTTTTTTACAAGCATTTGAATTTGGTGAACTTTTATTAAATTTATAATAACAATAATTGCTTGAAAACTGTATAAGTGGCGTATGATTAATATTGTAATTGCCTATTCAGTAAGTAGTTTCTAAACCGATTGTCGGAATTCAAACCAGTCATAGTTAACGTAATTTCGAGCTTAAGTTTTTACGCTGGAAACTACATGTACAATAGGGACATCACCAGGGGCCCCTAAAGTAGGACAAATCTAGTATACAAAAACTTTAATTAAAAAAATTATGTCATTAACTGTTTTTAGTTTATTTAAAAAGTTTTACGTTTTGTCGTTTTTAAAAGAAAAATCATTTGTTTAATGTTCAGTTTTTTTAAATGACTATTTCTTTTCTTTGTTTCAAAAATAACAACATAAAAAATAATGACTTTCATTAGCATTCAATTTTTAAAATCATTTATTTTTGTATTGTAAGTAAAATAAAGTGATTCTTCTTTAATTTTTAAGGATTTGTGTTCGTTATTTATTTTAATTGTTTTAATTTTTTTTTAAGATAAGTCATTAGTTTTTACCTAATTGTGTTGGTTATTTTTTTGTTGACAAAAAATTCAAAAAAATATTTATAGAAATATAAAAACATGTTTGTATCAAGTGACTTTGTGTCTGGCCAGAATGTAGTTGATTACGATTCGATTCCCAAAAAATTTTATTAAACATTTTTTTAAAATAAAATTCAATAGAAATAAAATAAATAAATTATAAAAATAACCTACAAAATCATTAATTTTTAATGTTTTCGCAAGTATTTTTTTTTTAATTTGTTGGTAAAAATAACACAACAATCGTTAATTATTAATGTTTTCGTTGGTTATTTTTTCGAATTTGTTGGTAAAAAATGAAAGTGATGTTACTTTTTAATGTTCGGTGTTATTTATTTTAGAAAATTTTATTAACAGTAAAAAATAAATGTCGGTGTTTGTTAAAACAAATGAATAGTTACTGGGATGGTTTTCAAATGTTTTATCACATGTTTAAAATATGTTTTTCATTTGTTTTTGCCTACAAAATATTTTGAGTGTTTAAATGCTTTAAAATCACAAAGTTTTAATGCTTGTAAAAAAAAATCTAGCGCTGAACTAAAAAAACCTAGAGAGTTTTGTTATGTAAAATGTCAACTTTCGTTTGCTTATGGTTTCATCCTATCAATATGTAATTTACCCTTACTTGCTGTAAATAATAGTTATTATTCAGTTCCAACTACTACGGACCATGATACGATTGTGGCGGAAAACAAACAATGCAAATATTTATTCAAATAACTAAAATTTGCTTAAAAATCACAACACTTTTAACTAAAAGTGCACAAAGTTTTGTAGTTGACATATTTTTAAAAAAACTTTTTTTTTTTCCTAAAAAAAACCCCAACAAAAAATTTATTGCGGTTATAATTCAAATAGTAAAAACTACAGTACTTACAATTATTATTATCTCTACCACTAAACTGACAAATTTTATTAAATAAACAATGAGAAAGTTTTTTTTTTAATTTTTCTTTATAAAAAAACTCTTTGAAAAGCAAGCAAAACGGAATTCCTAAGAAAAAAACTTTTATTCACTTGCGTTTTGTTTTAAATAAAAAAAAAAAAAACAAAAAAACATTAAACAAATCTTCTTGTGCATAATATGAATTTTCTCTTTTTTATAGCCAGACAAAAAAAGATTAAAAAAGAATATAAAATAAAATACAGCAAAAATAAATTTAAAAGAGGAAAATAAAATTCACATTAAATTTTATAATTTATTGTTTATTTTTCTAAAGTATACAATAATTTGACAAAAATGGCATCATTACGTGTATATTTAACACCAACAAATCATAAACATTGAATACACACACATCTACTCGTTTTTACTTGTATGTGTGTGTTAAAAAAAAAACAACTTGTTCATACATGTTTCATACTAACGCGTTTAAAAAAACTTCGGAGTCACGCTTTAGGGTGATACAAGTGTTAATTGAATCAGAAATGAGCTACTGGGACAGCAAAAAGAAGCGTTGAAAACGTATACACACAGACGAGAGAGAGATTACCAGCATTAGCAAAAGCACCTTCTTGTTTTTATTAAGCTATAGCTAAGAACAATGGGACAGTTTTATACAAAAGGGAATGAAATAAAAATTTTAGTATTAATATTTTTTTGTTACCAGAGAACAGAATCTATTTGAATAGAGTTTTTGTAACTACAATTTTATAAAGATTTTCTAACTTTTAGTATTGTTTTGGCTGAGGCGTATGAGTGTTATTAATTAAAAAAGTAAAAAAAATGTATTGCTCATACGCCTCATAAACAGTGATAACCAGGGAAACCAAAAATATGCAGTATCATGTTTTTTCCTGTGCATTTTATTGATAAATGGTTAAGGTATTTATCCGTTTCAGTAGTTTTTAAGAAATCTGGCATCGATTTGTTAGAGCATATTTTTGCATATTTTAGGTTTAAGAGCATATTTTAGCATAAGAGCATATTTTTAGAGCATATTTTCAATTTTTAGAGCATTTTTCCACTTTTTAGAGCATATTTTTACATTTTTAGAGCATTTTTTTTTTAATTTTTAGAGCATTCTTTTCCAATTTTTTTTATGAAAACATGTATTTTTAAATTTTTTATCCAACAAGAAAGTTATTTTTTTTTTTTCAACAATTACGGAATTGTGACGACTGATTCCTATTTGGTCTGTTCTTGCTTCATATCGGTATATGAAACTATGTTTTCTTTAGATTCAGCAACTTGGCAGAAAACATTAAGGAAAATATTTTTGTAGAACATATTTAACCCTCTTACTATCGCACATAACGGTATTTGGAGGTTCTATTCTCTAACAACTTGTAAAAAACACAACAAAAAAAGGGGACATAATTTTTTTAAGAGCATATTTTTATTGTTTTTAGAGCATATTTTCCGTTTTTAAGGGCATTTTTTAAGCGCATAAAACGTGTTTTTTAGAGCATATTTTTGGTTTCCCTGGTGATAACACTAGTTTACAGAGATTTTTATCAACCACATTTTGCATTAATTTTTTATGTAAAATCTGGCGCTGAGTCCGAAAATGAAGTCCAAAGTTTCAAAAGTAGAACAGTTTACGAGATATTGCTAACTTTTCAAATTTGTAACTTTTTAAAAAAGTAGCTTTATACTCAATAAATTATGTCATTAACTGTTTGTAGTTTATTTAAAAAGTTTAACGTTTTGTCGTTATTAAAAGAAAAGCCACTTGTTTAATGTTCAGTTTTTTCAAATGACTATTTCTGTTCTTTGTTTCAAACATAACAATATAAAAATAAAGACTTTAATTAGCACTCAATTTTTAAAGTCAATAATTTTGGTTCTGCAAGTAAAAATAATTGATTCTTCTTTAATTTTTAATGATTTGTGTACGTTATTTTTATACCCTCCAACCACAGTATGAGGGCATACTCACTTTGTCATTCCGTGTGTAACACATCGAAATATCGGTCGGGGACCCCACAAAGTATTGATCCATGATAGAATCTAACAAGGGAAGTATCTCAACCCTTCTGAACCGATTTGCCTGAAACTTAAAATATATATAAATGAGACGGTTTTAAGGTTGGGGTGTCTCGGCTTTTCGGCCATATCAGTATCTCAAAATTTCGTTGTCCCCTTATGAAACCATATGGACCTCCGGGAAAATTTCGATAACGCACGAACTAACAGGAATATCCTCTAGAGCAAAAATACGTGTTGACTTAAATTTAATAAAGATTATTTCGTATTCATATGGACATCGTAGCTCTATGTCTTCATATAAATACCCCCCAAAATTTTCACATTTTCATGAAAAAAATATTTAAAGAAGCCGAGTTTTTACAAGGTTTTTCCACCGTTGGATAGGCATTAAAAAAACCTTTCTTCTCATATGTAAATATCATATAGTTTCTTAGAAAGAAATGGCTGAAAAATCCAAAAAACGATTTTTTCGCCATTTTTTGACCCATGTTTTGAACCCCTATATAATCCCCGATATGGCCGATAAGCCGAGACACCCCAACCTTAGAATTGTCTCTTTTATATATATTTTACGTTTCATGCAAATCGGTTCATAAGGGTTGAGATACTTCCCTTTTAAGTAGAGCTCGAGAACCAAAAATGGCCACTAATTTGCTCTATCTAGCTTAGTTTTCGAGATAGCACCATTTTAAGTTTTCTTGAAAAAAAAAAATACAATTTATTTTTGCTAATATTAGCAAAAAAGCTTATAAAAATTTGATCATCTCAATTTTAAATTTAGCAAAAAAATTAGTTCAAATTTTGTTTAAAATTGCTAATGCGCTAATTGAAGTTTACAAAAATTTTTTGCTAACATGCTTATCTCAACTAAAAATTTGCTAAAGGTTAGCTTACAAGCATTAGCAAAAAAAAAAATAGTAAATCTACTAATGTCTTATTTTGAGTATGAGCTAATGTTTGTAACTACCCGAAATATTGGTCATATACCCACTTTTAAGTATACCGATCGACTCAGAATCACTTTTTGGGTCGATTTAGCGATGTCGGTGTTAGCACGATACAGGTCGCAATTTTCAATCAATTGACTTGAAATTTGAAACTTAAGCCTCTTTTGGCCCAAGGACGAAGCCTATTGAAATTGGAAAAAATCGGTCCATAATTAGACCAAGCCCCCATACAAAGGTCTTCTTTAGTTTTGGCTAAAATGACTCTAATATCCGCATTTTAAAAGGTATCTTTTCGAAATTTGGCTGGTAATCATGTTTCATCTACACAAATCCCCACTCCGATATCGGACCAGTTCTTCTTGAAGCCCCCATACAAATCACTTTCCCGATTTTCACATAAATCTCTCAAATTTCATGAAAATAGAAAATATTTAATTAAAATTCTGTTCGAGAATGTTAAACGCGTACTTTAATAACCTGATCAAATCTGATTATAATCGGACCATTTTTGGACTTAGGACCGATGTGAAAATTTCGCCCGATATTCAGTTGGAGACGGTTTCACTCAAATTTGATTTGTTAATGGTTTTTACACTTATTAAAGATTTTAAAAAATGAAGACCTAATCAGTCCCTGTTTGAAATTGGGACCCATTTTCCGGGAAACTCTGGTGTAGGGTATAATATGATCGGTCTTGACCGACTGTAATTTTCTTACTTGTTTTAATTTTTGGGCATTTTTTAAGGAAAAAGCATTAGTTTTTACCTACTTGTGTGGGTTATTTTTTGTAGAAAAAATAAAAAAATATTTATAGAAATATAACAAGTGAGAGTGTTAAATTCGGCTGTGCCGAATCTTTTATACCCTCCAAAATGTAAAAAAAAAGAATTTAAAAAATGATAGGGGCGTTTTTTTGGCGGGGGGGGGGGGAGGGTGCGATGGGGGCAGTGGTATATCAAATATACCAAATGTTTCATTTATTTAACAAAAATAAAAAAACATGTAAAAAAAGTGAATTTTTTCAGAGGTTGGTTCAGTTCTTCAAGGGGAAACTTTTTCCCCCTTAGCCCGATTTTACCCATTCACGAACCTAACCTGCCTATGGACATAAGACATATTTAAGTCATACTTCAGGAGTCTAGCTGTTTTATTTTGGACTGCATTGTGTTATCTACAGACAGACGGACGGACGGACAGACAGACAGACGGACATTCACAGAATGTCTCAGAGTCGATCATGGAACAATAATAAATATAAGGCATTCCACACCAAATGTCCAACGAAAAAAAAACATGTGTACCGTAAACTTCTGAAAAGGTTGTATGGATAGCCCTATATGGAAATTAGAAAATTGCGTTTGTTGTTTTTCAATTTTTCAATTTTTCAAAAACTGGGCTTAGGAGGCGTGGTCAAATATTGAAAAAAGGGTCAAATTTGTGGCGAGTTGCCTTGATTAAATATTTATCACATTAAAACGGAATGCACCACAATCGCAAAAATTTACACTCTTATATATTTTTGTATGGGCTATCGATTAAAAATTTTTTTTTTTGTTTAAAATTGTGAATAGTTGACCTTTAGTTTCGTAGTTTGTTGACGAACGTGCTTCTGAATTTTTTTCTGTGGATGGACAAACATCTAAACTTAAAAAAAAAATTAAAAAAAAAGTGGCCGGATTTTTGATAAATTGACTTTTTTTAAAAATGGAAAATTTCAGAACTGGTTCCGAAAATTTAAAAAAAAAAAAAAAATT
Organism: Pegoplata infirma; assembly: GCA_963921195.1. Lineage (NCBI taxonomy): Eukaryota > Metazoa > Arthropoda > Insecta > Diptera > Anthomyiidae > Pegoplata > Pegoplata infirma. The sequence continues at coordinate 16,951,590 of OY992537.1, read as the reverse complement.
TAATCGATAGCCCATACAAAACTATATAAGAATGTGAATTTTTGAGATTGTGGTTCATTCCGTTTTAATGTGATAAATATTTAATCAAGGCAACTCGCCACAAATTTTACAATTTTTCCAATATTTGACCACGCCTCCTAAGCCCAGTTTTTGAAAATTTGAAAAACCAAAAACGCAATTTTCTAAGTTCCATATAGGGCTATCCAAACAACCTATTCAGAAATTTACGAGACACGTGTTTTTCTGTAGCGGGACATTTGGTGTGGAATGCCTCATATACTTTATAGGGTCCCCGACCGATATTTCGATGCGTTACAAACGGAATGACAAAGTGAGTATACCCCCATACTGTGGTTGTGGGGTATAAAAACATGTTTGTATCAAGTGACTTTTGCACGAAGGGTAGAGTGTCTGGCCAGCACCCCTGCATATTTTTTTGTTAACTTTTGTAGCACAGTATTATTTTAGGAGTTAAATATACATATTGTTAAATATACATATCGTCACCTAAAATGCAAAACGCCCTATCTAACATTTTATAAATTTTACAGGAGAAGCAAAAAACGTGTTTATATAAAAACTATAAAAGTTTTCATTACAAATTTTTTAAATATTAGTAAAAATACACAAACAAATTCATTTCTGTTAAAAAAAATTATAAATTTTTAATATTTAAAAAGTTATGTTAGTAACGCCCTTTTGTCTTGTAATTTTCAGAAACACAAAAAGCCCTAACTGCACTGAAGATGTTTAAAAACACCAAGCAGATGTGTTATAAAATGTAACAACATGCTAACAAAATTGTATACTGAATGTTGTTTTATCATATAGATCTCTAACAAAATGTGGGCGGTATTGGAGAAAGGGGCGTGGCACCTGCTATATAACCTAACACTGAAAAATGTCTCATTTTGGATTCTGTTAAACACATGCTAACTTAATTCGATACAAAATGTCAATTTACAATTTTAAAGCTCCATGTCAAATGAGGGTGGAACAGGACCAAGGGTATGGCCCGAAATAACATAATGCATCAAAATGCTTTAACCTTTTAACGACCACAGGAAACTATACTTCCCAGATAATTTTTTGCGATATTTTTTAGTTCAAGTAAAAGCTAGGATAAATGTGCTAAAAGATGAATTATAGAAGAGTTTTAGAGAAACAAAAGTTTTGTTTTCATTAAGTCTCTAACTGGGTCCACTTGCTCACTATAAGTTCTCAAAGTCTGCGAAGTAATAAATATATTAGGGACAACATTATATTTACTTGACAGGCGAAATAAGGGTCAAGAAGGGGGCTCAGAAATCCAAATTCTTGTAGAATAACTATTATTAAGTTTCATTTCTTACAGATCACAGCGAGTACCAAAATGGACTTGGCCAAAACAGCGTAATAAGGGGAAGGAGGGGCCCAATTTTTTTATGCGTAACTATTATTAGGTCAGAAATTACGAAAATGGAAAGAAAATCAAAAACACTTCGGTCAAAAATGTATGGTCGTCAAAGCGTTTATTCGGCTTCTGGAAAATTTCTTAAGATCTACAGTAAATATTGGGCATTTGATAGATATCTCACTCGCATCCCACAAAGCTCCTAAAGGAAAATACCTTAGCTTTATTTTGAGTTAAAAAAGGGCCGGTTTTAAAAAAATGTCAAACAAGTAAATTTTTTTTTTTTGAAAGATTGCTCCAACGGGAGAGAAGGATGACAGAAGAAGAAGAAAGAAATAGCTATCTTAAACTCTCGGGACACATTTTGCTAGGAACATTAGGTAATCAGTTACATGGATGCAAAAAACACCTGTTTGACCAAAATGTAAAATACGGCCCCCTCTAACTCAGAAAGTTCTTAACCGATCTCGTTGAAAAATTGTGACTAAACTACTATTGGTTTTAAAAGTTGTGTCACTTGAGATGAAAACCCCATATGTAAATGATGAAATTTGACACAGGTTGTTATTTTATCTTTCCTAAGCCCTGTATTTAATGTTAGCGATATTAGACATCAACTTGTTTTTATTTCTGTCCCTTTTTATGAAGAAATTATAAGCTTTCCAATGAAGCTAACGTTTTTTGTTATATACTGGGAAGTAATTATGTAACCTGATAGTCGTCAATCGTACCGTTTCCATCGTTATTCCATTACCATATAGTGCCATTTTATAGTATTAGAATAATGAGCTCACGATGACGATTATCAAGTTACATAATAAACCCCCTGTATTTTTTGTAATAATAGCAAAAATTATAATTAAAAACAATTTTTTTACTTATTTAACGAAAAATTTACTTTGAATTTTATTCAGTCGGAATGAAGAACTTCTAATCATGTTTTTTTATCGTCATTAATTATATTGTTATTAAATTTTATGTAGAATTTATATCTTACTTAAGACTAATTGTACTGCATTAATTGCGATTTCTATAGCTGAAAAAGGAACAATTCTCGTGAGAAAGCGGGCCTGCAGGGGGTTAATTGGTAAATTTCTAAACTTTATTTTTTGTGTACATATACATATATTTTTCCTAATGGTGGACATTGTGGAAGAAGAAGCATCAAAAAAATGTTTAATCTTTAAAAATTGCTATATAATATGTATACAAATGTGTAGTTGGGGCTTTTTGGTTTAACATATATCAAAGCATGTAGTTAGGGCTTTTTGAATTTTGTAAATAAAATCCCCATTTTTGATCAAAGGAGTCTAAATTTTTTTGTGGACATGTATTTTGATCCAATACATAAGAATCAATAAAAAACGCGATTTTGAATTTTTTGTTAGTTAGGGCGTTTTGCATTTTAGGTGACGATATATACATTAGAGTGGCACTTAAAAATTAAATTTTCGAATATCAAAATGCGCGGGTCGGAATATTATGTAATTGCGTCTAAAAATGATTGTGTAAAAATTTCAGGGAAATCGAATAACTTTAACCCGTGCCGCTTTGAGGTCAAAGTTTCGGGTTTTTGGGGAAAAAGGACGATGATTTGAAAAAAAAAAAAATAAAAAAAAGTTTTTATGAAATTAATTAAAATAAATTTTTTTTATTTAGCTTTTACTCAAACCTACTTGGAAAAAATTATGTCAACTTTGTATGACATCATTAACCCGTTAAAAATTTTAAGCTAAAAATTACCATGAATTTAGGGGGGTACTTCAAATGAGTATTTTCGATTTTTTAAAAATTTTATTAAACAAAATTTTTAAATTCAACATTTCTATACAAGTCACTAATAAAAAACATCCTAAAGATTAAATGTTAAAAAAATTGGGGATATACACCGACTCAATTTGTTTTTGGAGCCGTTTGATTTTTGTGGATTTCAAGGAAATTAGGATTTTGTGTAAATTTTTTTTTATGAAAATCGATTTTCGAATAAACTGACCAAATTTAAATTTTTTGTTGCTTCTTTTGATCAAATTAATTCAGTTAAGAACTATTAACTTTATTAGACATCGTTAACCCATATTGGCAGGGGACAAATGTGACCCAAGCAGCAAATTTAAAGTTTGTTTCTAGAATTTTAAGAATTTTATTGTTTCAAAATCATTTTGGTGGTCTATTACATACTAATTTATAGTGTCCGACCGAATATTTGGCTTCGGCATTGGCCAAAGAGCAGCACTCGGCCAGTATTCGGCTTCGGCTACATTTTTGGCCAAATATGGCCTTATACCGAATAATTATATAAAACTTGTACGAACGTGTTAAAAAATGTTTTTGTGGAAAAAACAAACACTAAAAAAAGTCTTGCACTCAAAAAAAAATTTTACTCACAACAGGTTGCACACTCGAAAAAATGTGCACTCAAAAAAAAATTATTTTTAAATTATTTTAATTAATTTCATAAAAACTTTTTTTTATTTTTTTTTTTAAATCATCGTCCTTTTTCCCCAAAAACCCGAAACTTTGACCTCAAAGCGGCACGGGTTAAAGTAATTCGATTTTCCTGAAATTTTTACACAATAATTTTTAGACGCAATTACACAATATTCCGACCCGCGCATTTTGAAATTCGAAAATTTAATTTTTAAGTGCCACTCTAATATACATACATGTAAAATTTTTCATGAAGTTTTTTTTTTCTATCTAAATGTTTTCTTCGCACCCATTGTGCCTGGTAGACAATACTTTTCATTCGTTTCTTTTTTGAATCGTTTAGTATGCGAATTACATTCAATTGTTTAGTGTTTTGTTTGTATGGATTTTGAAAAGTTTTTTTTTTGTCATCGTTATTTATGCAAAAGTACTTGATGTTTTTGCCATTGTTCTTCTTCTTATGACAAGGATGCTAAAAATTCTTAAACCTAAAAAAAAGTAAAAATTTACAAAACCTTGGTGTAAACATGACTCATGGGAGTAATGTTTAAAAATAAAATTGTCTGAATGGAAACAATTTGCATATTAAAGAGATTTTTCTTCTTTTTTTTTTTACTTACCGTTTTATTCTTCAAACTTTTCTGGTATTCCAGGAAGTCTAATGTTGTGGATTTTGATATTAAGTATTAACATACTTAACAACCAATTTATGTGAATGTGCAGGTTTTGCTTTAGACAGATTTAATAATCAATTTGTTAGACGTCTTTTTGAATGTATTTGAAACTTCATAATGATTTTAATTGTATTGTTAAACAAAATTCAATCAATAAATAAACATAAATGTTAAATATTTATAAGATTTTACTGGTTTTGAAGAATAAATATGTTTAGAAAATAAATATTTGTATGTTTGTGTGGTTGTTTTGTTTGTTTGTGAAATTTATATTTGTTTATATGGTTTGCGGAAAAACTTTACTTACTAAAGTTAAAACAAAGAAAAAGGAGAGAGAAAAATTATTTCACAGAGAAAAAAACTATTTTAAAACAAACATTTTTTCAAACTAAATTTAAGAAACGCTTAATTTTTGTACAAAGAAAATGTCTTAAAATCGTTTAATTTTTGAACAAAGAAAATGTCTTAAAATCAGAATTGTTTTTTTATACATACACTCATAATAATAACTCTGTAAAATACTCTGTAAAATGACTGTAATCTCAATTCAACAGATATTTGACAGAGTTTTCTGTCAAAATACAGATTTAATGAAAATACTTTGTATTTTGTTGTGACAAAAAAACAAAGTTTCCTCTGTTATATTGCTTTTTACTTCGTAATCTTAATTTTACAGATAATTAACAGAGTTTTCTGCTAAAATACAGATCTAAGCAAAATACTTCGTATTTTTTTATAACCAAAAAAGTTTTCTGTTTTGAGTAGTTTTTGTTACCAAACATCAAAATTTTATCTGTAATTTTTTTTTTTTTTTGAGAAAAAGTTGAAAAAGTAGCAAAAAAAATTATCAAAATTTTTTTTTCAGAAATCTTATAAAAATTTTACAAAATATCATGCATTTAACTAAACTCTGTAAATTTACAGAGTTTTTTCTGTAAATTTTTTTTTTTGCATCAAATATATGTAAATTTCATAGTTTTCCTTGCTAAATGTTGGTTTATTTAACCAATATTTTACTAGAAACTCTGTAAATTAACCGTTTTTTTTTTTTGTTCAAATCATTTTACAGAGTTTTCTCTGTAAAAAAGCTTTCATATTTAACCAATATTTTACTATAAACTCTGTAAATTAACAGTTTTTTTCTGTCAAAATCATTTTACAGAGTTTTTTAGTAAAATTACCAAGAAATGTTGTTAGCTGGAAAAGTATGGTGTACTCTGTTAAATTAGCAGAGTTTTTCTGTAATTTAACAAAGTAATTATTTTGAGTGTACCACTTACAATGGAGGTCTTTCAGGGGATCGTCATGAAATAAAAAACATCATCCATCTCTGATTAGGAATTAAGCTTATGTTATTTACGCATTAACAAACGAAAATTTTAAATTCGGATGTCGAATTTTTATTAGAGTTTATTTTAAAAGTTTTATCTACAGGCATCATAATTTTTGTGATGATGATTTAGGAGAGCTAAAAAGAAAGCATGAATTTTTTTTAGAAAAGTGTTCGCCTTTTGGGGTGATTCAACGCATCAGAAAACGCAGATTTTGAGCTGATATTGCTAATCTGATTTCACCAGTCGATTCTACACCAAAAATTTATAAAATTGACGTTTTGTGAACTCTTAAAAAAGTTCAAAAAATATGGCGGAAATATAATGTTCTTAATTTTTTGTAAATGTTTTTTTACATGCACGATGAAAGGGCATTTTGAGCTAAACAAAATGGTACCAAAAGGTTCGTTCTATCACAACCCGTTAAAAAGTCATTAAAAGCTCTCAAAAATGCCTAAAAACACTTTTTATGAGAACTTTAACCTCACTTTTCTCAAAACTTGATATAAAATTTTGGAAACCAGCTTCGGAATAAGCATCGAAAGGCTAAACAAGTAATCAGATTTCAAAATATCATCCAAAAATATTAGAAAAAATTCTCCCTAAAATGTACAAAAAAATACCTTTTTATTGAACTTTGACCTCAATTTTCTCAAAAACCTGACGTTATGGAAAACTTTGGAAGCCAGATCCGAAACCAGCACTGAAAGGTTAATCTGAAATTATTGTCCAGCCCCCAGACGAATCCAAAAAATGTTCAAATCTCGGCCAGTATTTTATAAAAAAAAAATATTATACCCGATAAATAGATAAAGCGACATAGTCAACAAACGATTTCCAATCTTTATTCTTCCAACACGTATTCAAATTAATAAAGCATGTAAGAATATTATTGGCGGTCAAGACCGACCATATAATACCGTACACCAGAATGGATGCGATAGCATATATCTCTTTTTAGTTGTTTGGTAGTGTAAAAACACACACAAAGGAAATTTGAGTAATATAGACTTCTTTTAATTGTATGTAGACCAATTATTCTGAATTACGGGCAAAATTCATATATGCGGACTAACATGAATGCTCTTTCACAGGCCACTCACCGATTGTCCTGAAACTTGAAAATGGGAATGAGGGGGAAAAATAAGAGTTACGTGTTTTTTTAGCTGCCCAGTCTCAAATTTAAAAATGGGTTGCCACCTTATGACAAAATAAGGACTTTCGGGAAAATCCGTATAAATGCCGAACTAGCAGGAACGAAAAAATACGGGTCAGCTTAATTTTAAAAGAGATTATTTTATATGATTTTGGCGGTCGTACATATAAACATCCAACTATAAACTACCTCAACGATTAAACATTTTTGTCAATAACTAACTTAACGAAGCCGAATTTGAACACGACCGATACACCATTAGATAGGCCTTCAGAAAACCTTTCGACCTGTATAAAAAGTTCATATAGTTTCTTTTGAAGAAATGGGAAAAATCATCAAAAAACAATAAAAAAAATCCGTTTTTCCCCCACCCTTTGACCCGCTAATGTTAGATTGGGCAGCTATAAAAAAACAGGTAGCTCTAATTTTGCTCCCCTCTTTCAGGGATAATTTTTTCCCTCTTTCCAGGACAATCGGTTGGTGCCCTGTGAAAGACCTTCCTTGTAAGTTTTGAAAAAAAAGTAAATCTTTTTAGTATTGTCCTCCTTAAAAAGTCTGTTCCATAAATATTAACTAAATACTCTTCACTCAAAACATTTTGTAGGCAAAAACAAATGAAAAACACATTTAAAACCAGTGAATAAACAATTGAAAACTATCCCAGTAATTATTCATTCGTTTTAACAAACATCAACATTTTTTTTTTTTTACTTTTGACAAAATTTTATAAAGTAAATAACATTTAACATTAAAAAATTAAGATTTTTTCACTCTTTTTTACCAGCAAATTCGGAAAAAATAACCTACGAAAACATTTAAAATTAATGATAGTTCCGTTATTTTTACCAACAAATTTCAAAAAAATAACCTACGAAAAAAATAAAAATTAATGATTTTGTAGGTTATTTTTTACAACTTTCTATTGACATATTTTTTTAAAAATTTTTAATTAAATTTTGGGGAATCGATCCCGCAATCAACTACATTCTGGCCAGACACTCTACCCATCGTGCCAAAGTCACTAAATATAAACATGTTTTTATATTACTATAAATAATTTTTTGATTTTTTTTTTACAAAAAAAATAACATACTTGTGTAGGTAAAAACTAATGATATCTCATTAAAAAATACCAACAATTAAAAAAAAATTACTTACACAAATCATTAAAAATCAAAAGAATAATCAGTAGTTTTTACTTACAGAACAAAAATAAATGACTTTAAAAATTAAATGTTAATGAAAGTTTTTATTTTTTAGTGTGTTATTTTTGAAACAAATGACAGAAGTAGTCATTAATAAAAACTGAACATCAAACAAATGATTTTTCTTTTAAAAACGTCTAAACGTCTTTTTAAATAAACTACAAACAGTTAATGACATAATTTTTTGAGTGTTGTATAAAATACATAAATCCAAAAAAAATTCATTTTATATATAAAACTAAACTGGATTCAATTTACTGTATGAAATTTTTCAAATAAATATTATTACATACATACACTTTTATTTATATAGAGCTACCTACACACATACAGCTTTAAAAATAATTTATAAAAATCAATAAATTTATTTTTATGTCATTTAATACAAATATGTATATTTATTCCAGCTGTCTGTCAGTCCAGTTCTGCTTTAAATGTGAAGTAAATCTTTCAATCTATTTTTGTAAGGCAAAACAAAAATTATCTAAAACATATCAATTCAAATGAATATAGGAAATGTTTTGCCATGGATCTTACAATGAAAGGACATAACTTTCTGTTTTAGCGAATGAATTGGAAAATATTGACTAATATCAAACACTTCCAGCCAAAATACTGTAAGTGTTATAGGAACTTCTCACAATATTTTTTTTAATGTAAATTCGCAACGGATTTTTCTTAGTTTTGAAATTTAAGAGGTTCATCTTGTTGATAATCCATTTCCATCCAAAATTCACTTACAATATTTTGCCTGTAACGGCTCACGTGATTTGAAAAATTGATTTTTTGTTTGTTACGTTTCCATTTTTTTTTTTTGGAGATAAACCTTAATAGATTTACTACACACATCCAAAAATTCACTCATACAGGTGTGCTGTTATGAGTGTTTGCGTTTTAGTGTGTGCGTGTGTATGAGTGTGGTTTTATGGCAATGTGTACGTTTTAGAATGTGTGGTTCATTTTTGAGGAAATGTGTTTTTTTGGGTTTATACATTAGTGTTTTTAACTTTTATGGATTTTATTTTGAAAATCTTTTAAGTTTTAAAGTATAATAGTGGTACGGGAATTCGCTCAGTGGTATTTTTATGTATGGGAGTGTTAAAGGAAAATATATAATTTTAGTTATTGATTTTCAAGGAAATAATAACGAATGTTAAAGATAACTGTTGCTTTGCCTGTGTAAAATAATGTAAGTGTAGTAATTTTATAAACACCACTTACAACGGAGGTCTTTAAGTAAACACCTGCAGATTATACTGAAATAAAGATATATTTTAGAGAATTTACAATAAAGGGGCACATATTTTGATAAACTATTCCATTTCGGGATTAAGATGTAAAAATAGGTAGTGAATACCTTTTCTGCCAAAATTTGTAGCCACATGCAGAGAAAAAACATGATCGTGACAACCATAGTAGGGGGCAACATAGTATGATTGATAACACTGTGCAACAAGAAAAATGAGCCTCAATGGCTTCAACGCCATATGAAAGTAGACCATCAAGTGAACAAAGTCACCAATGGGTTTTGCAAAGTCAGTTCGGATTTCTTTTTTATAGCCCACTGAAGTTTTTATATTTTTACCAAAGGCGTTTGGGAAACGTCAAAAATACTTTAATAAGAACACATCTGAGCTTCAAAATATGATTTGATGTTTTCAGTGAAATTTCATGGCGGTTTTTTTCTTAGAACATTTTAACCCTCTAACTGCCATTTTAAGGGGTCATTTTAGTCCTTTTTCAAAAACTAAACACAGAAGTCTAATAAAACGTCCATTTAGAGGGTTAAAATGTTCTACAAATATTTTCCTCATAAAATTTCACTAGGGGTTGTCAAATGTTCAAAGTTTGTGCGACATGAGCAAAATGCTTAAAAAGGGTCAAGTATAAAAAATCAATGTTAGTTATTTTTTTTTACCAAAGCAGTGTTAAAAAATATGGACAAAAAACAGTGCGAATATACTTTTAAGCTAAAAATGATGTTCTGATGTGTTTTATAAAATTTTATGATGATTCTTTTCTTTGACCAAATTAACCCTCTAGCTCCCGTTTTAAAGGGTCATTTTTGTCCTTTTTTACAGAAAAGTCTATAAAAAAAGCAGTTAGAAGGTTAAAATGTTTTACAAATATTTTCTGCATCAAATTTTACTTGGGCACGTCTAAGACAGAAAGTTCGTTCAGAATATAGAAAATGCCTAAAAATTTTAAAGTATTCAAATTTTTTTTTAATATTTTTTTTGGGCCGAAATATAAAAAAAAAAAAAACAAGTAAAAAAGGTAAATTCGACTTTGTCGAATGTATTGATACCATCCACAATGTAAAAAAGTTTATTTGCAAAAAAAAAACAAAAAAATTTTTTTTTTTTTTTAAAAATCCGCGAAAAAATTTTTTGGTTAAAAAAATAATTCGACACAAATGTTTTTTTTTTGTAAAAAAATATATTTGTACTTGTTTAAATTCCATTCGGTGATCAATTCTGTTCACATGTGTCAACCAGCAGCTGAATTAAAGCATTTTGTGTTTTTAGGCTATGTTGAATGTACCACAATTTTCAAGGTGTTCTTACATTTTCGTTCATAACTTTTGAACCGCTGAACAGATTTCGCTCAAATGCAATACCAAACTACTTAGGGCAATAACAAGTAAATATGCTAAGTCTTAAATATCTGTTTTATCTGTTTAATACTTTGGTCGTGATCACCATTTCAGATATCTTGGGAAAAAGTCGCGTGATGCCGTTCTAGCGGAAATTTGTTGGTGGAGCAAAAATATATTTGAGGACGAAGAAGAATTAGGTGGGCCCGACATAAACTAAGTTTTTTTTTACCAAAAAATTTTTTTTAAATTTTTTTTTTTGCAAATTAACTTTTTTACATTGTGGATGGTATCAATACATTCGGCAAAGTCAAATTTAACTTTTTAACTTGTTCTTTTTTTATATTTCGGGCCGAAAAAAAAAAAAAAAATTTTAATACTTTAAAATTTTTAAGCATTTTCTATATGCTGAACGAACTTTCTGTCTTAGACGTGCCCTAGTAAAATTTGATGCAGAAAATATTTGTAAAACATTTTAACCCTCTAACTGCCTTTTTTTTATAGACTTTTTTGTATTTATTTTAAAAAAGGACAAAAATGACCCTTTAAAACGGGAGCTAGAGGGTTAATTTGGTCAAAGAAAAGAATCATCATAAAATTTTATAAAACACATCAGAACATCATTTTTAGCCCAAAAGTATATTTGCACTGTTTTTTGCCGATATTTTTTAACACTGATTTGGTAAAAAAAATAACAAACATTGATTATTTATACTTGACCCTTTTTAAGCACTTTGCGCATGTCGCACAAACTTTGACCATTTGACAACCCTTAGTGAAATTTTATGAGGAAAATATTTGTAGAACATTTTAACCCTCTAAAGGGACGTTTTATTAGACTTCTGTGTTTAGTTTTTAAAAAAGGACTAAAATGACCCCTTAAAATGGCAGTTAGAGGGTTAAAATGTTCTAAGAAAAGAACCGTCATAAAATTTCACTGAAGACATCAAATCATATTTTGAAGCTCAGGTGTGTTTTTATTATAGTATTTTTGGCGTTTTCCAAACGCCATTGACAAAAAAATTAAAACTTCAGTGGGCTATAAAAAAGAAATCCGAACTGACTTTGCAAAACCCTTTGGTGAATTTGTCCACTTGATGGTCTACTTTCATATGGCGTTGAAGGCATTGAGGCTCAATGCGATAACCCAAAATTTGTTGCACAGTGTAATTTTATCATAACATGCTAGTAGCAATCATATTATGCTCTTAGCTGATCATAAAAATTTGTATATTTATAATTGTTTAAGATCATAGTATGGTCTTCACAGTCACACTCAAAATATTTTATAGGCAACAACAAATGAAAAACATATCCCAGCAAAACTTTGGTAATGGGTAGTGATTATATAACACATTACCAGGTAATGTATATATCTTATTTGTAGCATTATTTTATGATGTCTTACCAAACATTTGTTCCACAACGTATTATTTTAAAGTGAAAAATAATACATTGCTAATAATTTGCTACGTAATGCATGATTATTGAAAAAAATGTATTTCATATTTATTATTTCTAAACATTAAATCATGGATGACTTATATTTGGTTACATTATGTATTATTTCAAAGTTTGAAATAATGCATTATTTATAATTGAATACATAATGCATTACAATAACATAAAAAATAAATATTTTATAAAAAATTGCATAAGTTTAAACTATAGATGGATTAACGACAGAAATTTTTTAATGACACACACTCACTCAGGAGTATATTTTATCTCGCTTACAATCACGTGAGTAAATTTAATACAAAATTACTTTTTCACTACTCGTAACACCTATATATTACGTTCTGGTATGCTATATTATACACCTTACTCGTAACCTATAAAATATCATATATTTTACACCTTACTCGTATTCTTCGTTATAAATTTATGACTTATTTTATACCTTACTGGTATTCTTTGTGATAATGTATATGCATTACTTTTAGTCTCATCGCCTGTTAAAATCATCAATGCTGCAATGTATAAAATACGAGATCTTATACCTTATTTTATACCTTATTTGGTAAGGTAAGTTTTGCTGGGATTTAAAACAAGTGATAAAACATTTGAAAACCATCCCAGTAATTATTCATTTGTTTTAGCAAACATTAGCATCAGCAACGTATACAGGAATTTGAAAAGGGTGGGGCACATCTCCCAACATTTTTTTTTGTCATCGCCGATTTTTATTTATTTCAACCTAGGACCACACTACTACTTATATAAATAATACACATTTTAGATGTTCGGATTGCGCATCTAAAATCAGCAGATTTTTCTGGTGTATTCAAGAAGAAAGAATTTACCAGAAAAATCAGCTGATTTTAGATGTGCAATCCGAACATCTAAAATGTGTATTATTTACATAAGTAGTAGTGTGGTCCTAGGTTGAAATAAATATAAATCGGCGATGATTAAAAGCAGTAAAAACCAGACTTAGAGCGGACTACTCAATGTCCAATTAGCTGCTAACTGTCAATTTAACATAAGACTATGTCAAAATCGACTTAATCGACAGACTTAATCGTTATATTTTCAAAATTAACAAAAAAACGTTATTTAAAAAAAAAACATGTGTAATTCGTGATTTCATGTGTAATTTTGACATAATCCATGTGTAATTTACGATTTTGTTGGTGGCAACACTGCAGTCTACCCATTGTGCCAAAGTCACTTGATACAAACACTTTTTTATATTTCTATAAAAAAATTTTGAATTTTTTGTCTACAAAAAAATAATTCACACAAGTAGGAAAAAACTAATGAATTTTCTTTAAAAATATGCCACTAATTAAAAAAAAATAACGTACACAAATCATTAAAAATTAAAGAATAATCACTTATTTTTACTTACAGAACAAAAATAAATGACTTTAAAAATTGAATGCTAGTGAAAGTCTTTATTTTTAACAATGTTTTTAGGCTGGTGTCTAATTTTAAAAAAGTTTCAGGACGCCACCTCAGTTTGACTATATAAGCTAACAATTAACGAAAAAGAAAACAAGAATTACTATTTTCATTTTCTTAAAACCAAAAATTTTAATAACTTGGGTTTGTAACTTGGATAATAATTCACCTCGTGGCGAATAAAACCGTTTTTCACCAGCTGGTGAATAAAAAGTAACATAATTATTTTTCAACAAAAAAAAATTTTTTTTCATCAATTTTTTTTTTTTTTATCAATTTTTTTATAAACCCTCCAACTACAGTATGGGGGTATACTCACTTTGTCATTCCGTGTGTAACGCATCGAAATATCGGTCGGGGACCCCGTAAAGTATATATATTATTGATCAGTGATCAATTTTAAGACATTCTAGCGATGTCCGTCCGTCTGTCCGTCCCTCTGTAGTTAACACGATACATTCCAAACTAAAAGAGCTAAACTCCTCAAGTTTGGCACGAATATGTCTTATGGTCCTAGGCAGGTTAAGTTCGGAAATGGGCAAAATCGGACAAGGAGGAAAAAAGTTCCCCCTTGAAGAACTTAACCATCCTCTCAAAAAAATATTTTTTTATATGATTTTTTGCCTTTTTGTTTAACAAATTCAACATTTTTATGCTACAAGAAGTTCAAAGTCCTGCATTTGAACCCCGAGAATTAGAAAATGTCGTTTTTTGGTCCGCCCCCCTTTTAAGGGCGTAGAATAAAAAAAAATTAAATTATGATAAACTTGCATTTCTTTCGTGCAAAAAACATAAGAATGAATTTTTAAACACATATTTGAGAGGAAATTAGTCCCCCCAATTTTTTTTTTTTTTTTGCATGTTGGAAGGTATAAAAGATTCGGCACAGCCGAATTTAACACTCTTACTTGTTTTTTTCATCAATTTTTATACTCTACAACCACAGTATGGGGGTATACTCACTTTGTCATTCCATTTGTAACGCATCAAAATATCGGTCAGGGACCCCATAAAGTATATATATTGTTGATCTTTGATCGATTCTAATTGAATGTCCGTCCGTCCGTCAGTCTGTCTGTAGATAACACAATGCAGTCCAAAATAAAACAGCTAGACTCCGGAAGTTTGGCACAAATATGTCTCATATTCATAGGCAGGTTAAGTTCGTGAATGGGCAAAATCGGGCAAGGGAAAAAAAGTTTCCCCTTGAAGAACTGAACCAACATCTGAAAAAATACACTTTTTTACATGTTTTTTTGTATTTTTGTTAAATAAATGAAACATTTGGTATATTTATCGCGATGGGAAGGTGCTCTCAAAGTCCCCCACTGACCCTCATCACCCCCCAACACCCCCTCCCCCCCCCCAAAAAAAAAACGGCCCTGACCATTTTTTTTTAATTCTTTTTTTTTCCATTTTAGAGGGTATAAAAGATTCGGCAGAGCCGAATGAGTGTTAAATTCAACATCTCACTTGTTTTTTACATAAATTTTTTTTTTCCATCATTTTTTTTTTTTTTCATAAATTTTTTTTTTTTTTCATCAAACTTTTTTTTTCATCATACTTTTTTTTTATTATTTTTTTTTTATCAAAAATTTTTTTTTTTCATCAATTTTTTTTTTCCATAAATTTTTTTTTTTTCATGAATTTTTTTTTCATGAATTTTTTTTTCATTAATTTTTTTTCCATCAAATCTTTTTTTTCATAATTTTTTTTTTACATCATTTTTTTCATCAAACTTTTTTTTTATCAATATTTTTTTTATCAATATTTTTTTTATCAATTTTTTTTTTTATCATTTTTTTTTTCATGAATTTTTTTTCATAAGTTTTTTTTTTCATAAATTTTTTTTTTCATCAATTTTTTTCATTAATTTTTTTTTTTTCATAAATTTTTTTTTATCATATTTTTTTTCATAAATTTTTTTCATCAAATTTTTTTCATCAAATTTTTTATTATTAGTTTTTTTCTCACCAATTTTTTTTTCATATTTTTTTTCATCAATTTTTGTTACATCAAAAAATTTTTCTTTTCATCAAAAACTTTTTTTCATCAAAATTTTTTTCACCAAAAAAATTTGGGTTCATTAAATTTTTTTTTTAAACATAATTTTGTTTTTCGTGAAAAAAAAAATAATTTTTTTACCAAAAATTTTCCATTTGTTTATCAAATGTACATAAAACAAGTGAGAGTGTTATATTCTTTGGTGCCGAATCTTTTATACTCTCCAAAATGTAAAAACACTTTTTTGCACTTATTTTTGCACGCACTTACGAAATGGTTTTTTAATGGGGTCCTCGACTGATATTTCAATTCGTTTTGCAAGTTTGCAAGCATTGGCAAGTATACCCTAATCTTCCGCAAAACATTATCATGATTTAATGTTTTGGGCAAGAGTACAAAATTCGTAGGAATTTTTTATGTTGTTATTTTTGAAATAGTCATAGAAATAGTCATTTAAAAAAACTGAACATTGAAAAAATGTTTTTTCTTTTAAAAACGACAAAACGTATAACATTTTTAATAAACTACAAACAGTTAATAACATAATTTTTTGAGTGTGATATTTTTGATATTTTCACCTAATTATGTTTTAAATGAAAGAACAGAGTTAAATTTACTTATTTTTTAAATTTACATTAGCATAACTTACACAAAAATCAATATTTAAAAAAAAAAATGGCCACGGTTAGTACTAGAGAATTTAATAATCTACATATAAAAAAAAATCATCAAAATCGGTTCAGTAGTTTTAGCTGTACAACTGAAGCCTATTTTTTCCTTAAAAATAAACATTCTACAATTGAGTGGCAACCCTGGCAATTCTAGTTGATCAGAGTTAAAAAATATTGGCCAGTACCAAAGAAAAATAAAAAGTCTATTTTAACAAAAGTTTAATTTTAAATTTAAAATTTTCTATACATTTTTTGAAAGTCGATTTTAAAAACAAAAACAATTTGTATGGAAATAAAATCAAGAGTCGGTTTTAAATTTATTTTATTTTTCTGTAGTGAGGCTTCTACAATTGAGTGGCAACCCTGGCAATTCTAGTAGACCAAATTTTTGTGTTATAATTTTTTAAAAATATTACAAAAATGTATCTTTCAAATTAAAAAAAAAAAAACAGAGTTAAAAAATATTGGCCCGTACCAAAGAAAAATAAAAATTCTATTTTAACAAAAATTTAATTTTAAATTTTCTATACATTTTTTGAAAGTCGATTTTAAAAACAAAAACAATTTGTATGGAACTAAAATTAAAAGTCGGTTTTAAATTTATTTATTTTTTTCTGTGGTGAGGCTGATTGTTTATTTATTTTTTTATAGCTTTTTAAAAATTGTTCACATTAACTTTATCTTTTTTTATTAAATCCCCTCTTTAAAAATGTTTTAAAACTGGTTTTGTTTATAAAATCTCTTAAAGGTCAAATATACTTTCTATTAATCAAACTTAAAAATGCTAACACTTCAACAAGTTATCATAACTTGCTTGACTATCCTTTTTTATTTTTTTTTCTTGAAAGAAAAAGAGACAAGTAAAAATGATTTTTCCTGTCATAAAATACTTTATAATTTTATTTTGGTAATGTTTTTGTATATAGTATGTATGTTGCATACAAGCTGATTATGACATACTTGATAAATGATTTAAATCTTTGAAAGTTTAAAAAAATATATATTTTAACTAAAGCTCAAATTTATCATGATAAATTTGCATTTGTCTAAAATGCATTTAATCAAATATTTGTTAAATTTAATTAAACTAATAAATTTTTAATTTAAATGTATGTGCATTAGGGCGGTTCATTTTTTTTTTATAATATTTTTATGAAATAAATCTACTTCATCCATATTTGCTCCGCTCCAATGTGTATGTATCTATGCACCACAGAATATACTTTTGTTTGCACGTCAAATACAAAATTCAAAATGTAAAAGTTTACTACTATGCCAAAGTTTTTCTTAAAACTATGTATGAAAAATAAAATAATCCACATTTTTAAGTGCTAAATAATGTTGTTATGGAGTTAAAATTTAAACTTACTTTCACTAAATTGTATTTAGTAGTTAAACAGTAGATTTATTAACATTTACGGAAGTGAAAGCGATATGTAATGCGTATGAGTAATAATAACACTGTGTTACACTCAAAATAATTCTACAGTAAAAGTTTTAGTAAGGGATTTTGTACCCAAATCTACTAATAAAATTAGTAATTTTTAATGGTTTTGAATAATATTAATAAAAAAATTAAGTATTGGTTGCCAATTCCTGCACTAGGTACTTTTGGACTAAAATAGTAGTTCGTTAGTTAAATTTTTAGTATTGAATACCCACGTTTTTTTTTTTTTTTTTGGGGTGTACAGTGAAAAAAATACTTTTGATGTGACATAGTATATGTTGTTGGTTTCCCGACAAGATCACAAAAATGCTCATTTAACTTGCCAGACACTCCCCCAAATTTTAGAGTTATTGGCAAAAAAAAAACACGTTTTTTGGGGACTTTTCTCACTTAACCTTCTATAATTTAAAAACTTTTCAATCGATTTTAATTTTTTTTAACTTTTTTCGATAAAAGAACGATGGGACTTTCTGGTGTGTGAATTGATCTTTACATATATGAATCTTATCTTTTGATTTTTTCAATAATATCTAATTTTTTTGTTCTTTTTTGAAAATTTTTCGAGTTTATAGATTTTTTTCTGATATAGTTCGTTCAATAACCTTAATATTTATAAACGTATTCTTAAAGAAAATTCAATTCTGAATACGATGAGTTCTATCTTAAAAAAATCGGACAACAATTGACAGAGTTGGGATAATTTTTTTAAGAAAGAAAATTTAGATTTTGCTGGAAATTGATATTGGGATTGCCCAGGCAAAAAATAAATTCATTATAAGAGGACATGTATAACATTTTTAAATGTTTTTAGGGCAAATCGGCCTTTAAAGTGCTCTATCGCGTCAGGTTTTAATTTAAGAAACAAAAATTAAAAAAAAAAAATTTGTGACACATCATATTTTTTTAATTTTGATGCCCTGAACAAAATATTGGATAGAAGTTCAGACACAATTTTTCAACGAGATCGGTCAGGAACTCTCTGAGTTAGAGGGAGTCGAAATTTGACATTTTGGCTAAAGAGGTGTATATTTTCATCCATGTAACTTCTTACCTATTGTTTTTAGCAAAATATGTCCTGAATTGTTTAGATATCTATTTCTTCAGTCTATCGAAAAAAATTGAAAAAAAAAAATAAAAAATAAATTTTAGATTTTTTTTCTTAAAAATCCAAAACTTTTTGACTTTTTCCTCAAATTAGGCCCATTTTTTTTGTTTTTTTTGATTCAAAAGAAAGCTTAGGTGATTTCCTTTAAAAGCTTTGGGGTCGCGTAGTGGGATGCGAGTGGGATATCTATGAAATTTTTTTTTTAACTTTGGAACACAAAAAACGGTTCTTCAATTTGCACTATTAGGCGTGGGATAGCTAACGAGTTTTCGATTTCGATCCGCGATAACCTTTTATTTTTAAAGGCTCGAAAAAGAAAGCACGAGCCAAAAAATGAGGGCGGTGGGGTGGGGCCATATGGCCTCTCATCGGGGTCAAAGTTGGGCGTAAAGTGGTAAAAATCATCAAAACGTCCCAAAACTCCCCTAGAAACGCTCCTGGAGGATTGCAATGTGAGACCAACCTCAAATAATTTTCTGCCCCCAACATTTTTCTTGAACATACCTTACCCCTATTTCCACTTCCTAAGGGGCTCCCATACAAAACATTTTTAAAAAATTTTATCATATCATTCTAACTAACCCTAAAGTGCCTCTAGTAGGGCCAAATGTATGACCGACCTCCATTTTTTTATTAATTCCAACATTTTTTGCAAAACATACCTACAATGTATCTTTAACCCTTAAGGTGGTCCCCATACATTTATTTTATTTTTTATAAATTTGTTTTATTAAACCAGCTCCTACCGCCCCTACCGTTCCTCCTAGAGGGGAAAAAATTACAAACAACCCCCATTATTTTTTAGTTACCAACATTTTGTCCGAACATTATAACACCCTATCTTCACTCCCTAAGGGGCTCCCATACATTATAAAAACATGCATTTTTAAAAACTAATAAAAAAATGTATGGGGATCCCCCTAAGAGTTGAAAATAAAGGGTAGGTATATTCTGAGAAAATGTTGGAGTTGAAAAAATATTGGGGGTCGGTCATATATTTTACTTCTCTAGGGGCACCCTAAAAATGTCATTTTGTATAGGAGCCCCCTTAGGAAGTGGAAATAGAGGTTAGGTATATTAAAAAAAAAATAGGGGGCAGAAAATTAATGTAGGTCGGTCTCACATTGCACCCCTCCATTGGCAGTTCTAGGGCAGTTGTGGGGCTTTTTGTGGATTTTAACATCTTTACGTCCAATTTTGACCCCGATGAGGAGCCATATTGCCCCACCCCACCGCCCTTATTTTTTTGGCTCATGCTTTCTTTTTCGAACCTTTCAAAATTAGAGGTGTCCCGGATCGAAATCGAAAACTGGTGAGCTATCCCACGCCTAATTGTGCAAATTGAAGAACCGTTTTTTGTGTTCCAAAGTTAAAAAAACATTTTTTTTTCATAGATATCCCACTCGCATCCCACTAAGCGACCCCATAGCTCTTAAAGGAAAGCACCTAAGCTTTTTTTGAATAAAAAAAAGGGCCCAATTTGAGGAAAAAGTCAAAAAAAGTTTTGAATTTTTAAGAAAAATTAGAAAAAAAAAATTAATTTTTTTTATAATTTTTTTTCGAAAGACTGAAGAAATAGCTATCTAAAGTATTTGGCACACATTTTGCTAAAAACAATAGGTAAGAAGTAACATGGATGAGAATAAACACATCTATTGCCAAAATGTCAAATTTCGACCCCCTTTAACTCAGAGAGTCCTTTACCGATCTTGTTGAAAAATTGTGTCTGAACTACTATTAAATAGGACTAATCTTGGTACAAATTTAATCCCGATCGGAAGACATCGGTTTCAAAAGTTGTGTCAGTTGACACGAAAACCCCCATCTATATATATAATTTCCCTATTTGTGTGTTCCTCTTTTTTGTCTATCCAGAGCTTTTTGAAGCCCACTGATGAGCTACAAAGCTGAAAATTGGCATGCATATAGTAAAAGACCTGGGGTAGATCCTAACGTTGCCGGATTTTCTGTTTTTTGCCTGTGGGCGGAGAAGTAAGCGGAAAAGTGGGCGTGGCAAAACTAAATTTTTTGACATTTTTGCTTAATTTAAAGCCACCTAATGACTTAGGAAGCTGAAAATTTCCTAGAATATATTCCTAACGATAGTGCATATCCCCAAGTAGTCGGATTTAAAACTTTCGCAATGTGGACGGAGAATTGATGGGAAAAGTGTCGTGACAAAATTGGGATTTTTAACATTTTTACTTCGTTTGAAGCCCCTAAATGACTTAGGAAGCGGAAAATTGCATAGCATTTAGTTCTAACAATGAAGCATATCCTGAAGGAATCGGATTTAAATTTTTTAGACCGTGGAAGGAGAATTAAGAGAAAAATGGGGCGCGGAAAAATTGAGTTTTTTTAATATTTTAATTAATTTGAAGACCCCAATGACCTATAAAGATGAAAATTGACATTTTTGCTTATTTTAAAGTCCTCTAATAACTTAGTAAGCTAAAAATTTCCTAGCATGTAGTCCTATCGATTAAGCGTATCCTGATGTAGTCGAATTTAAAATTTTTGGACTGTGGGCGGAGAATTGAAAGGAAAATGGGGAATGGCAAAATTGGGATATTTAAAATCATTTCCCCAAAGGAAGTGGAAAATGCATAGCGTATAGTCCTAACGATGTAGTATATCCTAAAGTAATCGGATTTAAGATTTCTCGACTGTGGAGAGAATTAAAAGATAAAAGAGCGTGAAAAAATTGGGTTTTTTAATATTTTAACTAATTTGATGACCCCGAATGACTTAGGAAGATGAAAATTGGCATGTACATAGTAGAATTCATGGGGAAGATCAACACGAACCTGGATTTTTGATATCCAGTGTATGGGTGGATATCACCCCTTTGCCTTTCTTATTGAAAGGCAAAGGGGCGTGGTAACTTTATTTCCATCTATTTTCTGTATATATAATTTTTTTTTGTGTTTCTCTTATTTTTTGTGTATCCAGCGCCTTTTGGTTCTCATTGGTAAACTTAAAAGCTTAAAATTGGCATGTATATAGTAAAACACCAGGGACAGATTCCTACGAAGCCGGATTTTTTGCCTGTGGGCGGCAAATCACGAGAAAAAGGGGACTTGGAAAAATTAGTTTTTTTAAACATTTTAGAGTATTTTTAAGCCCCCCCCCCCCCAAATGAATTAGGAAGCTGAAAATCCCTAACAGTTCTAACTATGAAGCATATTCTAAAGTACTTAGTCCGATTTAACATTTTTAGAATGTAGACGGAGAGTTAAGAGGAAAAAGGGGCAAGGCAATATTGTGTTTTATTTTTTTTAATTTAACTAACTTTAAAGCCCTATTGTCCTGACAAGCATATTGTCCTGCCAATGGAGCATATTCTAAAGTAGTCAGACTTGAAATTTTCGGACTCTCGACGGAGAATTAAGGGGGAAAAGGGGCATGGGTACGAGTATATAACTAACGATGGAGCTTATCCTAAAGTAGTCAGATTGAAAAAATTTGGAATGTGGACGGAGAATTAAGAGAAGAAATGGCCATGGAAAAATTATGTTTTTACATCTTACCTAATTTTGAAGACACCTTATGACCTTGAAAGATGAAAATTGGGATGCATATGGTACGGACTATGGCAAAGATAACTCTGACCTGGATATCCAGTGAAAGGGCGGATATACAAAAAATCCGTTGTGAATTTTGTCCAGTTTATATATATAATCTGTAACGTAGCCGGATCTTCGGCCTTTAAGACAGGGGAGTGGTGGAAGACGGCGAAATTTAGTTTTTAAACATTTAAACTATTTCTGAAACCCTATTGACTAAGGAAGCTGAAAATTGTAAAGCATAAAGTATTGGCAATGGATCATATCCTTATGAAGTCAACTGTCTACGGAGAATTATAAGGACAATTTTAAGTGAAAAAATTGTGTTTTTTTTAACATTTTATTTAATTTTAAAACCCTTCATGACTAAGGGCGGATTACTCAATGAAAAGTTACCTGCTAACTGCCGATTTAACGGAGCCTTATATCAAAATTTGTATGAAAAAGTTAAATTTAACGGAGAGTAATTTTATAACGGAGCATTGAATAATCCAGCCTAAGAAAGACAAAAATTGTCATGTATATAGGAGTGACCAAGGGACAGATCCACACGATGGATTTTTGATATCCGGTTTAAGGACGGAAACGAAATGGGCGTGCTAAATTTAGTTCTAAAATTTTATCAATAAAACCTTTTATACTCATTAAAATTTTTTCCAGTTTGGGAAATATATCGATATATTTCAATCTAGCAATATTAAAATTTTGAAGCACAAACATAATTTTTTATAAAGTTTTGTAAAAAATTAGAATTATTGAGAAAAGTGATTTTGTGTTCCGCCTGGCAGGGACAGGCTATTCGACTAGTATATATATATGTTGGGATGAATCTGTGGAATATTGGAGTATTAGGCTGGAGCTCTGAGCACAAATAAAATTACGAATTGATTTTATGGCTCAATCGAGTATTAATAAAATATCCCTAGGAGTTGAAAGAAAAGAAAATAAAAACACAAAGGAATTAGGTTTTTAAAATCGTGAAAATTTTTCAAAAATCCAAAACTTTAATCAAGGGGCACCACGGTTTAAAATAATCGGATTTAAATTAAATTTTCATCAAAGACTGTATCAAGCTCTATCAAGGGTTAGGGAAGAGACATTTTTAATTTTTTAATTTCTTGAGTGTAGAAAAAAAACATTTTTTGCTAATTTCAAATTGCGATAACTCGAAAACTGCTTGACCGTTTTTAATATTTTTTTTTATATTCGTGTTCAGCACATCAAAATTAATAATTATGATGTGTCGCAAGATTTATTTTTAAATTTCGTTTTTTAATTTTGAAAAATCCCCAACTTTAATCGTCAGGCACCAAACATTAACTAAATCCGACTGGCCTAAAATATACACCACATAGGTTGTAGGTCTAGAACAATAAAAATTTGCCCGGACGTCAAAAAAAAACTTTTTTGTCTACAAAACAATATCAGTCACATCATGTGACTCACATGTTTTTATTGTGCTTCGTAGCGTATGAGTAATGTTAATTTCAATTGAAATATGCACTCAAAATAATTACTGTGTTAGAAACTCTGTAAAATGACTGGTATAGAAGGTATCGCTTTGAAATTTGGATGGTAAACATGTTTTGTCTTCACATATCATCATTCCGAATTTCAAAGAAATCGGACCAGTTCTTCTTGTAGCCCCCATACAAACCACCTTCCCGATTTTCACATAAATGTCTCAAATTTCATGAAAATAGAAAATATTTAATTAAAATTTTGTTTGTGTATGTTAAACGCGTACTTAAATAACCTTATCAAACCTGATAATCATCGGACCAGTTTTGGACTCAGTTAAAGCGGTTTATTGTCAACAAATAGAAGCCTATTTCACTCAAATTTGATTTGTGAGTGTTTTCTTCACTTATTAAAGGTTTTACAACATATAGATCTAATCGATCCATGGGACCCATTTTCCGGGAAACCTTGGTGTAGGGTATTATATGGTCGGTCTTGACCGACTATAATTTTCTTACTTGTTTTATTTAAATTCATTTAAATCTCAAGCAAACCAAATATTTCTAACTAACAAAATATTTAAATAAACTTTAACCCAGCAAAAAATAAAACATGTATTCCACTTCTAAGCTTTGACAATTCATATAAAGGGAAAAAGTCCATAAAAATCTTCTTGGCTAGCATACACTCAAAAAATTATGTAGGTAAATTCCAGTGAATAATCACTTAAAACAAATGAACTTTTATCTAAAAACCATTCCAGTGTTTTTTCTTTTAAAATAAAAACACAATACAGTCAATTTTAAATGTTAATTTAATGACTAACCAAAACATTAAAAAACTAATGAATATTCAGTTATTTTGTATTGAAAAACAGTAAAACTATAGAAGAAATTTTTTACTGCCGAAATTAAATGTAACAAAAAAATCCGTTTTTAATACAGTAAATTATTTTTTTAAACTACAGAAACAGTAGAAAATAAGAAGTCCATAGTAAAATAAATGATTTTTCTTTTAAATAACTTTACTGTTACTTTTTAAAATAACCTGCAAACAGTTAATGACATAATTTTCTTAGTGTACGAATAATTTTATTTATTTAAATCTGAAACTCCGCTTGTTTTAAAATGTTTCTTGGTTTGATTTTTTTTTGTTGTTGTTTTAAGTGACTTTGTTTTTAGTTCAAATGCACTTTATTTAGAACTGCTTCTCCATTTTTTTGCTGAGAAATTTAAAAGAAATTTTTCATTTATTTTTTCGGTTTTCTCTTTTATTTTGCCAACTTTGAAGTAAAAGAATTTTTATATTAAAAAACATTATTTTGGTAAAAAAAATACAAAAAAAAGTTTCGTACTTTTTTATATTTGCTCAAGTTATAAAAGAGAAAAAAATAACAAGATTTTATTTCGCTGCATGTAGTTAGGTTAACCTTGAATCGCATTTTGTTCTTTAAATTATAAATTGTAACACAATTATAATTTGAAAAATAAGAAAGAAGAGAATAATGTGTGTATGTATGTACTTTAATGTGAAAATATATTCATGTTAGATTAAACTAAGGACTTGCTAAGCGGCTATACATTAACATAAGTAATAAGAACTGTATATTAAACCATAACGAATTGAAATTACGCACTACAATAATTTAGAAATATCCAGATATAATTTTTAAATAATGATAAATTGAACCCTCTCTAACTTTATAGTAACCCATGTAAAAATTGATTAGAACTGGCTGATCTATTAAGATCTAATTATTTCAATGGTATCTGCACAGATCTATAATATCTGAGATTTGTCGCCACCCGAGTAAAAAAGTTTTGATATAATTATATATTTTTTGATATTATTAAATATAAAGTGATCAATGATTTGATCCCAAAAATGGAGGATCCAAAAATATAATATTATATCTTATTAGATCAAATTTGATATAATGAGATATAATTAGATTCAAAAAATGGAACGGTAAATTTCATCTAATTTGATATTTAAGATCATATTATATCTAATAAGATATAATTATATATTATTATATCCTATTAGATCTAACTTTTTATAATATCAAATTAGATAATATTTACCGTTCCATTTTTGGGATCTAATTATATCTAATTATATCAACTTTTATCTAATAAGATATAATCAAATATTTTTGGATCCTCCATTTTTGGGATCAAATGAGATATTGCGCCGTATTATTTTTTTTTCGTCGGGCAACTTCGAGATTAAAGTAGAACTGATCATAATTCTATCTGATAAGATACGAAAAAAGGGACAAATCTAGAATATAATAGATCTGAGCGGATGCAATTGATATAATCAGATCTAAACAGAACCCATCATATTCAATCTATTTTGATACGGGAATTTTTAGGAATTGGTAAGTGTTTTCTGAGTTTTTTATTTTAATATTTCATAGCTTTTTCTGAATTTTCCAAGATTTTTTTTATTATTTTCCTAAATTTACTGGATTTTGTTAATTATTAAATAGTTCTTTTCTAAATTTTTCATAATTTTTAAACAATTTAAACTTAAAAGAAAAAAACTTATAACGTCCTTTTGAATTTAATGTTACGATATGTATAAAAGTTTACTTTTTCATTTACATTTTGTTTCTTATATTTTTACTATTTATTATTTTCAGCATGTGCTTTTGGTGATGGTAATGTCATCTCGCAGATAGATAGTACATCATATTAAAAATGTGCAAAAGTTCATTTTATTTGCTTCTTTTCTTCTTTCATTCTCTACAATTGGGAAATATTGTTTGTATATTTCTTTTTATGTGATACTAGTTAGTAACAGCAGAAATTTAACCCATTAAAGAAAAAAAATTTCAGAATTTTTTTTATGTCTCAGAATCTTAGAATTTTTCTATAGAGAAAATGCCTCAGAATCTGAGAATTTTTCTATAGAAAAAATGTCTCAGAATCTGAGAATTTTTCTATAGAAAAAATGTCTCAGAATCTGAGAATTTTT
This sequence comes from Pegoplata infirma, assembly GCA_963921195.1. Classification (NCBI taxonomy): domain Eukaryota; kingdom Metazoa; phylum Arthropoda; class Insecta; order Diptera; family Anthomyiidae; genus Pegoplata; species Pegoplata infirma. The sequence continues at coordinate 16,924,665 of OY992537.1, read as the reverse complement.
CTATAGAAAAAATGTCTCAGAATCTGAGAATTTTTCTATAGAAAAAATGTCTCAGAATCTGAGAATTTTTCTATAGAAAAAATGTCTCAGAATCTGAGAATTTTTCTATAGAAAAAATGTCTCAGAATCTGAGAATTTTTCTATAGAAAAAATGTCTCAGAATCTGAGAATTTTTCTATAGAAAAAATGTCTCAGAATCTGAGAATTTTTCTATAGAAAAAATGTCTCAGAATCTGAGAATTTTTCTATAGAAAAAATGTCTCAGAATCTGAGAATTTTTCTATAGAAAAAATGTCTCAGAATCTGAGAATTTTTCTATAGAAAAAATGTCTCAGAATCTGAGAATTTTTCTATAGAAAAAATGTCTCAGAATCTGAGAATTTTTCTATAGAAAAAATGTCTCAGAATCTGAGAATTTTTCTATAGAAAAAATGTCTCAGAATCTGAGAATTTTTCTATAGAAAAAATGTCTCAGAATCTGAGAATTTTTCTATAGAAAAAATGTCTCAGAATCTGAGAATTTTTCTATAGAAAAAATGTCTCAGAATCTGAGAATTTTTCTATAGAAAAAATGTCTCAGAATCTGAGAATTTTTCTATAGAAAAAATGTTTCAGAATCTGAGAATTTTTCTATAGAATAAATATTTCTGAATCTGAGAATTTTTCTATATAAAAAATGTCCCATAATCAGAGACTTTTTCTATAGAAAAAATTAATCAGAATCTGAGAATATTTTTTTAAAAAAATCTCTCAGACTCTGAGAATTTTTTTATAGAAAACTTCTCAGAATCTGGGAATTTTTCTATAGAAAAAATGCCTTAGAATCTGAGAATTTTTCTATAGGAAAAATGTCTCAGAATCTGAGAATTTTTCCAAGAAAAAATATCTCACAATTTTAGAATTTTTCTATAGAAAAAATGTCTCAGAAGCTGATAATTTTTCTAAGAATCTGAGAATTTTTCAATAAAAAAATGTCTCAGAAACTGAGAATTTTTCAAAAAAAAAAAAAAATCTCGGAATCTGAGAATTTTTGTATAGAAAAAATTTCTGTGAGTTTTTCTGTAGAATCTGAGACTTTTTCTACAGAAATTTTTTTTCAGAATCTAAGAATATTTCAATACAAAAATTTTCTCAGAATCTGAGAATTTTTCGATAGAAATGTTTCTCAGAATTTGAGCATTTGTCTTTTGAAAAAATTTCTCAGAATCTGAGAACTTTTCTAAAGAAAAAATTCCTTAGCATCCGTGAATTTTTCAAAAGAAAAAAATCTTTAGAATCTGTGAGTTTTTCTAAGAAAAAATTTCTTAGAATCTATGAAATCCAGTAAAAAATTTCGCTAAAATTTTTTTATAAAAAATATGTCTCAGATTCTTGAAACTTTTCTATAGAAAAAGTTTCTCAAAATCTTAGAAATTTTCTATAGAAAATTCTCAGAACCTGAGAACTTTTCTATAGAAAACTCTCAAAATCTGAGAACTTTTCTATAGAAAATTTTCAAAATCTGAGAACTTTTCAATAGAAAATTCTCAAAATCTGAGAACTTTTCTATAGAAAATTCTCAAAATCTGAGAACTTTTCTATAGAAAATTCTCAAAATCTGAGAACTTTTCTATAGAAAATTCTCAAAATCTGAGAATTTTTTTATAGAAAATTCTCAGAATCTGAGAAAAAATTTCATTAAATCTAAAAATTATTCTGTAGAAAAAAATTTCTCAAAATTTAAAAATTTTTCTACAGAAAAATTCTCATATTCTGAGGAAAATTTTTATAGAAAATTTCTCAGATTCTGAGAAACTTTTTTTATGGAAAATTTCTCAGATTTTGAGAAACTTTTTCTATAGAAAATTTCCAAGATTTTGAGAAACTTTTTCTACAGAAAAAAATTTTTTAGATTCTGACAAACTTTTTTTAAAGAAAAATTTCTCAGATTCTGTGAATATTTTTCTATTGAACAATTCTCAGATTATGTGAATTTTTTCTATAGAAAAATTCTCTGAGTATGTGAATTTTTCTTAAAAAAAAAAAAATCTCTGAATCTGAAAACTTTTCAAACTTTTCTATATAAAATTCTCAGAATATGGGAACTTTTCTATAGAAAATTTTTAGAATCTTAGAACTTTTCTATAGAAAATTCTCAAAATCTGAGAACTTTTGTATAGAACATTCTCAGAATCTGAGAACATTGAAAAAAATTCTTAAAATCTGAATATTTTTCTATAAAAACAAATATCTCAGAATCTAAAAAATTTTCCATCGAAAAAATTTCTCAGAATCTGAGAATTTTTTTACAGAAAAAATTCACAGAATCTGAGAATTTATCTACTGAAAAAAATTCACAGAATCTGATAATTGTTCTATAGAAAAAAATTTATAAAATCTGAAAATTGTTCTATAGAAAAAAATTCACAGAATCTCAGAAATTTTCTATAGAAAAAATTCTCAGAATTTGATAATTTTTCAATAAAAAAATTTATCAGAATCTCAGAAGTTTCTTTCTATAGAAAAAATGTATCAGAATCTCATAAGATTTCAATAGAAAGAATTTCTTAGATTGTGAGTAATATTTTGATAGAAAACATTTTTCAGGATCTGATATTTTTTCTGTAGAAAAAATTCTATATAAATATTCTCAGAATCTGAGAATAATTATATAGACAAAATCCATTAATTAGTTGCATTTTTCTTTAAAAAAAATCTCAAAATCTGAAAATTTTTTTATAGAATAAAATTTCTCAGAATTTGAAAATTTTTCTTTAGGAAAAAATTTATCAGAATCCGAAAATTTTTTAATAGAAAAAAATTTCTTAGAAATTAAAAAAATCTAAGAATTTTTCTTTAGACAAAATTTTCTCAGAGTCTGGGAGTTTTCCTATAGAAAAAAATTCTTTAAATCTAATAATTTTTCTCTAGAAAAAAATGTTCAGAATATGAGAGATTTTATGTGAAAAATAAATGTCTCAGAAACTGAAATTTTTTTTATAGAAAAAATTTCTTAGAATATGAGAATTTTTCTGTAAAACAAATTTCTCCGATTCTAAGAAATTTATTCTAATACCTAAGTGGGTTAATTTAATAATATTAAAGTCACAAAAGGCAAATATGTTGCGTTTTTCAGTTGCTCGTTAAAAGGAAATAAATTAAAAATCTGGTTCATTGAAGTGCATAATTTAAAAAAAAGACATACTTTCTCTTGTTAAGCATCTATTGTTTTTTTTTTTTTTCAACTTAATACACTTTATTTAAAAATTTTTCTTTGGAAATCTAATAAATAATTGTAGGGACTTAAAAATCAATAAAAATCCGTATAATAAAATAAAAATTTATTGCTAAAGTCTTTCATTATTTTAACATGTCAATAAAAATATTTTTAGTAGTCACATTAAAATATATTAACTGACATGTACATTAAAGTAACACATGAAAAAAAAAAAAATAAACAGTAAGACCTTGTGCAAAGGGCTCCAATTTGAGATTCACAGATTCTGAAAAGAACTATCGTAAAGCATTATTCTTTGACTCAGAGAAATTTTTCGAAAGGGAAAACTACTAGATTGTGAAGTAAAACGGATATGGTTTTTAATCACTCGGATTAAAATTTAACAAACAATATTTTTAAAGCATAGCTTAAGGGGCAGCCAATGAATTTTCCCATTAAGCGAGCAACAGCACCATCTTTTGTGCTTTATTTGAAGTATTTGTTTCTAATATTTTTTTAGCATTTATACAGCAGACCTTAGTCATCAAATTTCATAATTAACTAAAAAATATAATTATTAAAAAAAATTCATAAAAATAATTAAAAAAAAAACAATTGTTAAATTCTTACTGACTAACAGCATGATTCTGAATCGATCGGTGAAAATTAGATTCTGAAACGATCGGCTTAAAATTGCGTGTAGTTTTAAATGAACCTTTTCTTTAAATGGACTTAGCTCCTTTACACATTCAACTATTGATATAATATTATTATGACTTTTCCTTATCTTTTTTTAAACAAATACAATTTTAATACTCCCCATTGTCTATATTTTTATTATGAAGGACATAAATTGAAATAATTTTTATTTGGAAATTTGGTGGCGCGTAAAAAATTTAAATATTTGATTTCTGCTGCTGATGAGATGTGAACCACAAATGCAAAATAAAATAAAATAAATCCCAGAATATTGCAAATAAATAATAAATATAAAAATAAAATAAAAAAATCCCTAATAAGACATTTGACATTATTATGTGTGTGGAGTCGTTGAAAAACAGTCTGTCTTTCTTAAATTGTGAGTGTGTGGTGATGACAGTAACAATTTTTTTTTATAAAACCCACATACTACCTATATACTTGAGGTTTTCCATTTTATATATTTATTTTTTTTATTCTTAACAATTTTTAAATGCAATCATTTCAAGATGTAACTTTGGCATAGAGAAGTAAATATAGCTTGTTGGGCTTCTTTACCTTAAAACATATTTTTGTGTGTTTTGTTGGGGATGTATAACAAATCATCTAATATGGCAGTAGTATTTTTCAATTTTTCATATATTTGACAAATGATAAATTGATTTATTTCCTAAACATATTTTTTTTTTTTCTTTTTTATATTTTCAGGTAAATATCTTATAATAATAAATTATAAATTTTGCAAATATGGAGAATAAGTAAGTGTTGAATGATGTTATATTTTATTTAAGATAAGACTTGATGACTATTGAATATTTAAAAATAGCACTGTACAACAATTTCAAACTTTATCCAAAATTACGGAATTCTGACGACTGATTCTGGTAAAGGAAAAAAAAAGATACACTCAAAAAATTCCGACATTAACTGTTTGTAGTTTATTTAAAAAGTTTTACGTTTTGTCGTTTTTAAAAGAAAAATGCCTGCGAATTTTGTACTCTCGCCCAAAACATTATATCATAATAATGTTTTGCGGAAGATTTGGGTGTACTTGCCAAAGCAAAGTTTTTTTTGATGCAAAACGAATTGAAATATCTGTCGAGGACCCCATTAAAAACCAAAAGAGCTGTGCATTTCGTAAGTGGGTGCAAAAATAAGTTCAATAAAGTGGTTTTACATTTTGGAGAGTATAAAAGATTCGGCACCAAAGAATATACATACCACTCTCACTTGTTTTATGTACATTTGATAAACAAATTGAAAATTTTTATGCGAAAAGCTTAGACTTGGTGAAAAAGTAGTTTTGGTAAAAAAATTTTTTTTTCTCGAAAAACTAAATTATGTTAAAAAAAATTTAATGAACCCAAAATTTTTGGTGAAAAAAATTTTGATGAAAAAAAGTGTTTGATGAATTTTTTTGATGAAAAGAAAAATTTTTTGATGTAAAAAAAAATTGATGAAAAAAAAATACGAAAAAAAAAATTTTTGGTGAGAAAAAAATTGATAATAAAAAATTTGATAAAAAAAAATGATGAAAAGAAATATGATAAAAAAAATTTATGAAAAAAAAATTATGAAAAAAAAATTAATAAAAAAAAATTGATGAAAAAAAAAATTTGATAAAAAAAAAGACAAAAAAAATGATGAAATAAAAAAAGTTTGATGAAAAAAAAAATCGATAAAAAAAAGGTTGGTGAAACAAAAAAAAATTGATAAAAAAAAATTTTATAAAAAAAAATTATGAAAAAAAAGTTTGATGAAAAAAAATTTATGAAAAAAAAAAAAAATTGATGAAAAAAAAAGTATGATGAAAAAAAAAAAAATTGATGAAAGTAAAAAAAAAAAATTGATAGAAAAAAAAAATTTGATGGAAAAAAAAATAAAAAATTTGATGAAAATGTTTTTTGTTCAAAAATAATGATGTTACTTTTTATTCACCAGCTGGTGAAAAACGGGTTTATTCACCACGAGGTGAATTAGTATCCCAGTTACAAACTCAAGTTATTAAAATTTTTGGTTTTAAGAAAATGAAAATAGTAATTCTATTTTCGTTAATTGTTAGCTTATATAGTCAAACTGAGGTGGCGTCCTGCATTTTTTTTTAAATTAGACACCAGCCTAAAAACATTATCATGTTAAAAAAAAATTGCGTTCCACGACATTTTGTTTTTATTTTTCATGTAAAATCTTACGCTGAGTCCGAAAAACCACTACAAAAATTTTAAATTAGAACAGTTTTCGAGATATTTCCAACTTTTAAAATTTTCATCAAGTAAAAAAAGTGGTTTTACTTAAATAAAAATATCTGCACAAGACTGTTAGGGTGCCCAACGACAGATTTCTCGGAGCGAAGATTAAACCACTTCCTTTTATTAGGGACCGACGGATCCACGACGCTAGCATGGTAGGGGTGCTCGGTCATAAAACACTAAGGCTGAGTAAACCCAATGAAACATATGTGGGGCCATAAATCATCATGCTATTGCTCATGAAGTCAGAAGTGAATTTTGATTAATATGGAGTGCAGCCAACAACCACCAATTCCCCTACCCCCACCCCTCCCCACCTCAGCGAGGATCAGGAACTAATATTGTGGACGTCAACCTCTTAACCTAACCTTACACCAAAGCACAAATTAACGTATGAAAAGGGACGATTTTAGTCACCTCATATAGATAATCTTCCGGTGCCATTGAAAGGAACCAAGCTATCTCCCTCAGGGCCGTGTTTTACGTCTTTCACTGTGTTTCCGTCTGTCTTCCCTGCAATCGACAAGGGAACGACCTATGGACTTGTACGTCGTCAAGATTATTTGGCCTAGGTGCTGCCCGTTAGAGCTACTAAGAGAGAGTGCCTTCCTTCCATTCGACTGGTCACCTCTTCAGGGTCCCAGGCGAAAATAAAGAGGCTATCGAAATGGATCCCAAGAATATTGGGGTTTTTTAGCAAGGAAACTCTCTGCGCAATCGACAAGGGAAGAACCTATGGACTTGTACGTCGTCAAGATTATTTGACCTAAATGCTGTCCGTTAGAGATAATAAGATAAAGTGCTTTCCTTTCATTCGACTGGTCACCTTTTCAGAGTGTCAGGCGAAAATAAAGAGGTTATCGAAATGGATTCTAAGAATATTGGGGTTTTTTACCGAGGAAACTCTCTGTTCACTTATGTGAATATAGAAATCCTTAGTAGCCGTTTTAGTTTATGTGGTGAAAAGTGTGGCCGTCAACTTGCGTGTCGATATTTCAAGGTTCCTGTCTGCGAAGGATATTAGTTTCAACTTTAGGGGTGGAGTCAAGATTTTGGAAATGCAAGTATAAAAGAGGATGTGCCGACGTACCTGCGATGACGTGTGAAAAGGGAGAATTTTTGTCTCCTTATGTAGGTGGACTTCCGGTGTCATTAAATGGAACCCTTTTGTCTTCCTGAGGGCTGTGCTTTGCACCGTCTGAAGCTTTCTCCACTGTGTGTCGCAGGATTGGCTGATAGCTGTTAAGCCTCAAGGGTTTCAATGTCCACAACATTGTCATCTGCGTAGGATATTAGTTTCAGCTCTGCTTGTGGGGTGTGGAATTTGGAAATGAAGGTGTTAAAAAGGATTGGGGAAAGCACCCCACCTAGTAGCACACCCTGTAAATTCCTCCAAAATCCAAACACTGAATCTGCATATGTATGCCTCCCAGCCACGTTGTTGGCCAGCCATTTTTATAGAGCGTTTGTAAGCGAAGAGTCATAGAGGTCTTGCAGGAGTTCGTGTTCGAAGGTGACCACTATGTTCCTCTTGTGTGGCGCGTCCACTGTAAAAGCCTACGGCAATGGCTTTCGTCATCTCACGCAGCGGAGTTGTAGTGATGTGCTCTAAACGAAAGCTATGTTGGTGGTCAGCCATGGAGAGATCTCCCTAAGGGAAGAGAGAAGAAGAGATTCCTGGACCTTAACCATAACCATAAGCTTCCAGTGTTCAGGGCTTTCCCAGGTTTGGGAACAGGAGCAATCTTCCTAAGCTCCCACTTTTAATCTCCTAGGAATTGACACTTACGCTGCAGGTTTTGGCCATATATTCCAGCTCCTCTCCCCCACGTTTTTTAGCATTATCTTACTTTTCTGGGCTTCCGCTTCTCTGATAGACTTAGAGAGAACGTCCAGAGTGTTGTGAAGATCAACTTCTGTCAGAGATGCCTCGGTGATCCTTATTGGGTCTGGCCTTATGCTCTATAAACGGTCGGTTTATGACAGCACATCACCTTTGGGAGTTAGCGGCGTGCCACTCTCGAAAGTGAGTGGTTCCGCTTCTACGGTGATCAGACGAATTCTTTATGGTTTACCAGAGAAGCTTTGAACCCTTATCCGACTTTTTTATATGCCGAAACCATAGATCTTTGCAGTTAGCGAAACAAAGCCTCAATTTTAAAAATCGGATACCTCAAAAGTGGGTTCGCTACATTTACCTTTCCTATGGCATCCCACTTATCTTCTAGACGACATGCCTCAGGCGGGAAGTTCGGGTGCATCTTGACGATGTGTCCAGCTGGAGTGCAGCGGGATTTCGCTGCTACCAAGACCTATTGGATATTCCTCTGTCCCTGTGAGTTGTCAAGGGAGTAGTCTATGGTCGAATTGTGTCTCCGCCATCTCATAAAATCTGACCCAATCCTAAGGTTCACAAAATTTCGTTCTTCTGAAGATATGAGGACAGCGATTTTTTCGATCATAAGGATGTATTAAGAGTTGAGGGCAATGCCAGGTGGTAAAAGCATCAAGGTTAGAGCTGGCTATTGAAAGTTCTGGTGACCTACGCAAGTTTGCGATGATGCGAGTAAAGTGAATTTCATGGATAACACAGCAATTTATGTTCTCAATTTGTTTGGCAAAGGTGTTAGTTTAGGTTAGAGGTCGGCCTTGGAAACCGTTTCAAAGATCCCGAAAACATGTCTGTCCAACATTTGCAGGCGGGCTCGGGTTAAAGAAAGACAGTGACAAAGAATAAGTATGTTCGAACGTTTCCACAGTTTTAGATAAATCGCACCTCCTACTGCTGGCTTCGGAAATAAGTCCCATTTTATTTATTTGATAACCTATAAGGCAGTGCCCGGTGATCACTCCAGTGAGTGTACGACAGTTTCACCTGGTAAATAAGAGTAAATATTTAATATTCTTCAGATTACAGCATGATCAAAATCTTCTACTGATCGTTCTTGTTGTTAACTCTCCAATTTCTGTTAGCCATTGCAGTGATTAGATTTTCGAGTAGCCATCTGAAGTGCTGGTTTGGTGGATCGATATGTAGAGAAATACCAATACGATCAGCACCTGATTTCGCGAGCTCGTCTACCCTCTCGTTACTGTGTTACCTCTCGCATCATTATTTTAGATCAGAGTGCCAGCTATCATGATGCGCATTTTGGTCACCGAGAACGACTCTGTGATCAACCTTCATTAAGAACTCAAAGGAAGAACGATATCCTGGATGGCAGACCGCTGTTGGAGGGACGTGAACATTCAATTCAATTTCTACCTCCACAAATCTTACGCCTATCCTCTGGTTATCGTCGTTGGATGTGGTGGGTAGCGGTCAAGTTTTAAAGGAGATATGGACCAGAAAACCAAGTGCGCCTCTCCTGTAAGACACTATAGCTCGACGAGCACGAGAGGTCTTGGTAGTTAGCTTGATCTTTTGGAGGTCCGCGATCGGCATGTTTCTCTTGTCCATGTAGTTCGTAGCCGCCTTTACTTTTCTGCTCAGTCCGTTGCATTTCCATAGTAATATCTTGATAGCAACAATTTGGTTGTTATCACAAATGTTGGTGGGTACTGCTGACAAAGTGCTGACTTGTTGTTGCTGTGGTTTAAAAATATTGTATGAAGATGTCAATAATTTTTTTATTTAACTGGGAATCCTAAATTAATATAAAAAACTTTTTGACATGTTTTTTTATGACTTAATTCAATTTTAAAAATGAAAAGTGTTTTCTTAAACAAAATTTTAGTTATAATAGTCTATTTTAACACAAAGTAAAATAAAAACTCATTTTTAATTACACTCTTTCGCAATTTTTCTCTTATGACAAGATTTCTTTGAAATGCAATTGGACACAAAGAAAACTCAAAGAAAACAAGTAGAAAAATTAAATTCGACTTGGCCGAATCTATGAATACCCTCCACAATGCCCTTTTTAAGTTATAGTAAATTTTCTAGAGTGAAAAAATAACATTTTTGATTAGAAATATTTTATTTTGTGTAAAAAAACTTTTTATTTTAACTAATTTTTGAAAAAAAAAATAATTTACTAAATTTTTTTTTGAGTGTAAAATTTTTTTTGAGTGTAAAATTTTTTTCGAGTGTATTTTTTTTTCTTTTAGTGAAAAAATATTTTTGAGTGACAAAAATGCGATGTAAAATATTTTTGTGACTTACAAATGTTTTTAAAACATGTTTAACGGGTTTTCAACACGTGAATTTAAGGTGAGGCGAATCTGAAATTTACGGTTTTGCTAATAACTTTTGAACCACTGGACTGATTTGGCTGAAATTTAAAACGAACTGGACCTGAAGAACGACAAATATATATGCCACACTTCAGCACCCTCAGAATTGCCGTTCGAAAGTTACCGTGTGTTTTATCACGTAAATTCCAAAAAAACCCTTGCCGAAATTCACTCATTTGCTTATAACTTTTGAACCACTGGACCGATTTCGCTGGATTGCAATACCGACCTGACCAGGTAAATACCCAACATATATGCCAAACTTCAGGAGCCTCCGTAAAGTCTTTCAAAAGTTAGCGTGTTTTCAACAGACAGACAGACAGACAGACAGACAGACGGACAGACGGACGGACGGACGGACGGACGGACGGACGGACGGACATCGCTAGATCGTCTTAAAATCGATCGAGGATCATGAATATATATACTTTATGGGGTCCTAGACCAATATTTCGAGGTGTTACAAACGGAATGACAAACTTATATATACCCTCTATCACTAGAGTGGAGGGTATAAAAACCCATTTAACGTTGAAGCAGCCTTAAGGTCATACATATTTTCATTTCTTTTGCACACAAAGAGGTTAAGAAAAATTGACCTAAAAGTATCTACCAACACGTAAAAACACACACTCAACGCAAGATGAAGAAAAAAACAAGACAACTAATACTCTATTTTCACAAAAACGAAAAAAAAAAACGCACACAATCTTCTGGTCGATTGGCTTTTCAAAATGTATTTAACTTTATTTGCTTAAAGAAAATTGAATTGAAACGAAGTGGAAGAACGAACAACACCAACAGCAGCTGCAATTGAAGATAACGAAAAAAAATAGAAATCAAAAGATTCATCTTCAATAAATATCTTAAAAATAGCATCTAGAAATACTCTTTCTATTATCCTGTATATATTATTTGCATATAAAATTGAACACTTGTGGCACATGGGGCGGACCACCATCATCGTCATACCGTTAGTAAATAACAGAAAACTTAAATCGATTTGTTAGAAATTTGTTGGTGGAATTGTTATGTATGTAAATGATATTCCTATGAATGTCTCGAAGAAATAAATATAATAAAAAAAAGCAAAATATTTTTATATTTGCAAATGTCAGTAATAAACTACAAAATATTTGTTGAACATTTTGTTTTGCGTGTTAAAGAACTATGTTTACGGAATCTACACATGCATACATTCAGAATAAAAAGTACATTCCAAAAGTTGTATGAATGTAATGAAATAACTTATCTGTAACACTGGTAACCTCAATTTTAACTCCATATCCGTTTCTTTGGTGTGGTCAATGTCAACAAGTCAGGCAACTAATTCCGTTTCTATATAAAAAACACACACACTCATACACTTACACGTAACAACAAGTACTTAATGAAAGTACATGTTTATTGCTCACGTACATATTAAAAAGCACACATACATTAAAAACCAAATAGCGAGGGGGAAGGGGAAGTTGTTTAACACCTGTTCAACAAACATAAAATTTCAATAAAAGGATTAAGGGGCATAACGGGACGAGTTTTGTCAGTGACTTACATTGTTTTCGTAGTGGTTGTTGTTAATTTACAAAAGTTGTACATATTTTTTTTTGGGGAAAAATATAAAAAATTTAAACCAACACAAAAATGGTGAATAAGGATTTGAAACCATTTTCTATAAGAAAAGTTTTAGGTTCCAAGAAATGCTACGCTTATAATAACCTTTTAGATTCTACTGAGTCCAAGGCGGAGGGGGGGGATGTAGTTATCAAGGGTAAGATCAGGGCAATCCAGACATCTCATCATCGGGCGATTTGTTGTGGAGCGACTGATTGACCAGAAAGAGCTATGCTTAATACAAGCACCTCAAACTTTCAACACAAACTTTTTGAAATTCTGGACGACTAAGGTTATGGGGATGCTGAAGATGCACCTTGTGACGATGTTGTTGCTTATGATGTTACGTCTTATCTTACGTGTGGCTTACTGGATGTTAGTGACAAGCTCTTTGTGCCTCGCCGGGGCAAAGAACGGAGAGTGTAGTAGGTCTACCGGAGACCAGTGTGCGTGGTTTATAGGTAGCGGATGAAGTGGATGAACGCCGACAATAGTCGGGTTATTTAAGAGTTCAGCCGTGATCCGACTTTTGAACTGGAAGGGCCAGATTTTCAGTCCGAGTCTGAGTTTCATACTAAGAGGACATGGTTTGATGAATTTGGATTGCGGATGTGGGAGAGGACCAGAGGACGTCAGGTACTAAATGACACAGTGCCACTACTAATAATAATAATTAATAAATAATCTATATATATAAAGGAGTTGGGTGAGTGAGTGACTGACTGACTGACTGACTGATTCATCATCGCCCAGCCCAAACCGCTGAAGCTAGAGACTTGAAATTTGGACTGTAGGTTCACCTCCCGGAATATAGATCCACTAAGGCTGGATTTTTGCCAGTGTTGATTCTAAGGGGGTAAAAAGGGTAAAAAACTGTACTTTTGGTACTTTTTATATCTCCCGAAATAATGGTCACAGAGACTTGAAACTTGGACTGTATGTTCACCTCCCGGAATGTAGATCCACTAAGGCTGGCTTTTTGCCAGTTTTGATTCTAAGGGGGTAAAAAGGGTAAAAAACTGTACTTTTGGTACTTTTTATATCACATGAAATAATGGTCACACAGACTTGAAATTTGGACTGTATCTTCACATCCTGGAATATAGATACACTAAGGCTGGATTTTTGCCAGTGTGGATTCTAAGGGGGTAAAAAGGGTAAAAAAATGTACTTTTGGTACTTTTTATATCTCCTGAAATAATGGTCATAGAGACTTGAAATTTGGACTGTCTGTTCACCTCACGGAATATAGATCCAGTAGGGCCGGTTTTTGCCAATGTTGATTCTAAGGAAGTAAAAAGGGAAAAAAAAATTACCTTTGGTACCTTTTACATTTCCTTAAATAATGGTCCTAGACACTAGAAATTTTTAATGTAGGTTCAGCTACCGGAATATAAATCTACTAAGGCTGGATTTTGCCAATGTTGAAAGGGTAAAAAACTGTACTTTTGGTACCTTTTATATTTTCTTAAATAATGGTCCTAGAAACTTAAAATTTGCAATGTAGGTTCACCTCCCGGAAAAAGTATTCACCAAGGCTGGGTTTTTGCCAATGTTGACTCTACGGGGGGAAAATGGAAAAAGTGTACTTTTGGTACATTTTTTAATTTACTGAAATAATGGTACATACCTTTTATAAAAAGTACCTTTAATAAAAAGTACCTTTTATAAAAAGTACCTTTTATAAAAAGTACCTTTTATAAAAAGTACCTTTTATAAAAAGTACCTTTTATAAAAAGTACCTTTTAAAAAAAGTACCTTTTATAAAAAGTACCTTTTATAAAAAGTACCTTTTATAAAAAGTACCTTTTATAAAAAGTTCCTTTTATAAAAAGTTCCTTTTATAAAAAGTACCTTTTATAAAAAGGACCTTTTATAAAAGTACCTTTTATAAAAAGTACCTTTTATAAAATGTACCTTTTATAAAAAGTACCTTTTATAAAAAGTACCTTTTTGAAAAGTACCTTTTATAAAAAGTACCTTTTATAAAAAAAACCTTTTATAAAAAGTACCTTTTATAAAAAGTACCTTTCATAAAAAGTACCTTTTATAAAAAGTACCTGTTATAAAAAGTACCTTTTATAAAAAGTACCTTTTATAAAAAGTACCTTTTATAAAAAGTACCTTTTATAAAAAGTACCTTTTATAAAAAGTACCTTTTATAAAAAGTACCTGTTTAGCCATTGCAGGCTCCTTCAGTTTACGATTTATACGAAATTTAAATCAAAATATTTTTCTCAATTTCCCAGCAATTACATTTTTTTAACTTCAAATAAATTTAAATTAACGTAGTTTATTATTTATTCTTGAGTTGCCAACAATCTTCTTTATTTTTTCCTGTCATTCTTATTGTCCTTTCTTTTCTTTGTTTTATTCTTTTTGCTTGGGAAATTTATTGTAAACCGCTAGTTTTAAGTTTTTTAGTATAATAAATTCACTCTTGTTCTATAACCCGAAAAGTACACAAGCGTTTTAATTAATCGTGCGATTTTAAGTCCCAAAAATAAACAATTAAAAAAATAATTAGTTTGCCATACCGACCTATTTAATCCGGCAAACGATTTCCCGAAAAACCTCGCGGAAAAACATTTTGGCGCCCGAGCAGGGACTAATTTTATTAATTAAATTGAAATTTTTAAAATAAAAATTCGCTTTTTAAATAAGTTTGTGTTCGGTAACAAGTGTCGTGTTTGTTAAGCTAAAGCAAACAAAATATAAAACTTCTAACACTCATAGAAGTTAAAAACAATAAAAAACAATAACTTCTAAACCTAATAGAAGAAAAACAATTTATTATAAAAAACATTTCTAAATTAATTTGTTAATCGTGTGTGCAATTTTCTTTAAACTTCTTAACCTAAAAGAAGATAATTTAATTAGTTGTTGTTAACCTAATACAATAACTATTAAATTAAATAATCCTCCAAATTTACTGGAGAGAAACGTAACAATAATCGTTTTATTCGTGCCGCGATTAAATTATCAAATTTGATTCAACAAATCAAATTAAATCATCACATTCATCAAAAGCCGACGGCAAATTCAATCCACAGGAGTTTCAAATACCGACGGCAAAAATCATCCCCAGGAGTTAACAACTACCGAAGCTGCTAAAACCAGGGAAGTACATCATATTAAAAAGAATAAATAATATTAGTGTGAGACTTTGTTTGAAATTAAATAAAATTAATCTAAAATTTTATTTTCCAAAGTTAATTTGCCACACAATAACTTATTTATTCTTAATTATCATAATTTTCAATAATTTATTCGCCCTGAAAGTGAAAAAAGAGAAATATTTAAAATATTTTGTTAGTTGTGTTAATTCGATATTTAATAAATAAATAAATACTAAATTAATTTGTGAAAATATAAATAAAAATAAGGGAAAAAATTATAAAATAATTTGTGCTGGTGTATTTAACAATAAATAAAGAAGATTGAGGTAAAACAATTATACGTATTAATCGGACGGACATTAATAGTGATAGTGCGAATATAAAAAGTAATTAATATCGAGGTAGTGGTAAAGTGTAAAATAAATATCTTTTATTTAACAATTTTTTAAAAATTATTACCGTAATTGTATTTATTAAAAATACATTTATTTGCAATATATTTATTGTTTGTTGTTTTCTTTTGTTGCATATTCTTATTGTTGTCAGGGTGTGCAACCCAGCAAACATTTTTGTGAAAATTTGAAATACAAATTAGAAGAATTTTTTGTGAAAATTTTAAAGTTTTTTGAGAAAATTAAATTCTTTCCCAGCAAACAATTTGGTGAAATTGTAAATTAAGCAATTTTGTGAAGAAATTATTGAAATTTCTTGATTAATAACTCATATTGAATTTAATCGTAATTTGCTGGAGATTTGTAGTATTTGCAAATAAATTTTAGTGAAATTATTCAAATTTTGAGTATATCCCAGCAAACAATTTCAGTTCAATTGGGAACTTTTGTGAAAATTAACAATAAATTTATTGAAAATTTATAATTTTCGTTTGCTTTTGGAGATTTCTCAATTTGAAAGTGTAAAATTATTAATTTTCTGATAAACTAATTCAGAATATTTATTAAAATATATTCGAAATCGTTTAATTTTTCTAATTTTCGTGAATCTTTTCACTTGCTTCGTGAGTAGATTTCGGAAATCTGTTATCTTGACAGGAAATATTAAATTTCCTTGAGATCCTTACGAAATTAAACTTGATTTCATATATTTTCTGTGTTTTTTTTTCTACAACTTTATTAAAATCTCGACTTAAAAATGGCACCTGGCAATAAGCAAAAGGTATTGTCAAAGAGTCTCGAAGGTTTATACACACAGAAAAACACAGTTTTGACCAACATAACGAGAATGAAAACCTCTATTGAAGAGAAGACTATTTCATTTTCTCAGAACCAATTAAAATGTCGCCTCGAAATTCTGGACTCTTACATAGAGGAGGCAATGTACATTCAGTCCGAAATTGAAATTCTAGATCCTACAAATGGTGATCGGTCGGAAGTTGAAGATTTATGCATTGATACGAAAAGTCTTCTCATGGGATATTTGGCTCCGAGAGGCCAAAGCCTAAGTGAGACTGCCTTTGGCTTTCAAAGTCATCGTAGCAGACTTCCACATTTGGAGTTGCCGAAATTCAGCGGCAAATACTCCGACTATAAGAATTTCATAGGTTTATTTATGAGTTTGGTACACACGGATACGTCTCTTACAGACATTGAAAAATTTAACCACTTAATTTCATGTCTTTCTGATGAAGCGCTTGGCACAGTCAAAGCGTATCAAGTCACTGAACAGAATTATTCCAAGGCTTTAGATAGTTTGAAAAGAGTTTATGACAATCCGTGCTTGATCTTTTATGACAATATTAATAAGTTGTTTGATCTACCGGAAATATCCAGTCCTTCTTCTTCAGCCTTGAGAAGCATGATCGATACGGTTTCGGCAATTTACGGCTCGCTTTTGTCAATCGGTAATGACAAGGACATTGCTAATGCAGTAATTATACAGTTTGTCATGACAAAAGTTGATCCAGTCACTCGATCGAAATGGGAAGAGCAACTAGACTACCAAAAGTTGCCCCTATGGAGAGATTGCGAGGTGGCCTTGAACAAAAGATATCAACATATTTCAGCTGAAGAAGCTTCTAGTTCAAGACCAAAGCCTAATAATGCCTGCATACCGAAAAATAATAATAATTTTTCGAAGAGAGCAACATCGTGCTCATGCCAAACCAAATCGCCACAAAAATCAAAATGCTTTTTTTGCGGATCGAGTGAACATTTCGTATCTGCGTGCTCGTCATTCTCTGCAATTCCAGTTCAGGAAAGATTTGACTTTATTAAAAGTGTACCTGCCTGCATAAACTGTTTGCGAAAGGGACACACAGTCTCTAAATGCACTTCATCGAAGTGTCGAATTTGTAGTTGCTCGCACAACACATTATTGCATCAATACGATGCACCTAATTCTCAAACTGCTAATATTTCTAGTTCTAATTCAGATTCAGATGCGTCCGTTAATCTTCTGTCTTCAAACGAAGATAGTGTAATTTTAGCCACAGCATTGGTTAAAATCAAGGACAAATCTGGGCAGTATATAACGGCAAGGGCCTTATTAGATTCCGGTTCACAAATTAATTGTGTAACTGAGGAACTAGCGCAGCGACTACAATTAAATGCAGATGAAAGAAATCTCAATATTTTAAGCATTGGAAAAATTAATTCCTCTGCCAATTCTATGGTAAAAGCCACGGTGAAATCTCGAATCGAGTCCCATGAAATATCTTCTGACTTCTGGATTCTTCGGTCGATTTCCAAATATCAACCAAGCCAAATTATCGATACTACTGGCTGGGATATACCTGGTAATATTGAATTAGCCGATCCATATTTTTTCAAACCTCATGGAATAGATATGTTGATTGGCGCTGAGATTTTCTTCGAAATATTACAAGTTGGTCAAGTAAAAAATAAGCCACACATTCCAACACTTCAAAAGACTTCACTTGGTTGGATTGTTTCTGGCAAATACACAAAGCCACGTAGTTCTACTACGAATTCTTGCCATTTAAGTTCACGTGCAAAAAACGAATTGACTCTGGATTCAAATATTCAGACTATACGGGAGTTAAATGAAAGTCCCAGAGAGGTTGATTTTCTTCGGAAAGAATCACAGCCATGTCAGGAAAATAATCTTGCGACAATTGGACAATTTTCGTCTAGTGAATCGTGTCTACAACATTCGTTTAATGCAAACGAAATTATTTATACTTTTCCTGTAGGTGCCAATGCCTCTTATAAAATAGTAAATCAGAGCTCTTTACTAAATTCAGTCGTTTTTTAACGCACGGTTATGATATTTCGGCTGACATTATTGAAATGTACCGTAAACTGAAATATTGTAAACAATTGTCAAGAACTTATGGCAATCGAACGGCTCAAAAATACCTGTTTTATAATAGCGATTTGTTTTCAAATGGGGAAACAAACAATTCGTTCAGAAAAGCTCTGAGATTTTACTCATATGAGCTTGGTGCCTGCACTTATATCCAGGGTAGAGCTTCTGACTTAACTTACCGAATACTAAATTCACAAGTCGCTCCTCTGTCACATGCAGCCCACTTCATAACTAAATTATGGAAATTGTTCCCCCAGAACTTGAATAGTAAATTCAAAGAACGAGTTCGCACAATTTCACTTTGCAGGGTAGGCGGGTGCTTACATAATGAACCGATCTCATGTGTCGAAATATTTCCACATTCAAAACGTAAATATTACGCTTTGCGGTTCCCCGCTTATTGGGTGAGATATATCCTCCTGCATGGGTTAGATATTTACAGAAAAATCAACTGTAATTCTATACATCATTTTCTACCACCCATTAAAAAACATTGCGTTTTATTTTGTTTCACTTCAAAGGCTATCCGTTCAAGTGTTTCAGACTTATCCAAAAAGATGTTCATTTTATCTTTTCAAGGTTTCCGTACCGGGATAGGATGTATACTAACTTGTGGATCCATAATACCGAAGTTGCCAAGGTCAAAACGTAATAGAAGGAAGGATGAAACCCAAATGCCAATTGTTAAAGTGAATACTGGTCCGTACGTACAATGGCTACACCACTCATTTATTGAAGACCGTTGGCCATTCAATGGGGCCGGCATGTTTAGCCATTGCAGGCTCCTTCAGTTTACGATTTATACGAAATTTAAATCAAAATATTTTTCTCAATTTCCCAGCAATTACATTTTTTTAACTTCAAATAAATTTAAATTAACGTAGTTTATTATTTATTCTTGAGTTGCCAACAATCTTCTTTATTTTTTCCTGTCATTCTTATTGTCCTTTCTTTTCTTTGTTTTATTCTTTTTGCTTGGGAAATTTATTGTAAACCGCTAGTTTTAAGTTTTTTAGTATAATAAATTCACTCTTGTTCTATAACCCGAAAAGTACACAAGCGTTTTAATTAATCGTGCGATTTTAAGTCCCAAAAATAAACAATTAAAAAAATAATTAGTTTGCCATACCGACCTATTTAATCCGGCAAACGATTTCCCGAAAAACCTCGCGGAAAAACAGTACCTTTTATAAAAAGTACCTTTTATAAAAAGTACCTTTTATAAAAAGTACCTTTTATAAAAAGTACCTTTTATAAAAAGTACCATTTATAAAAAGTACCCTTAATAAAAAGTACCCTTCATAAAAAGTACCTTTTATAAAAAGTACCTATTATAAAAAGTACCTTTTATAAAAATTACCTTTAATAAAAAGTACCTTTTATAAAAAGTACCTTTTGTAAAAAGTACCTTCTATAAAAAATGCGTTTTGTTAAAAGTACCGAAAGTACACTTTTTGGTACTTTTTTATTTCCTGAAATAATAATCATAGAAACTTGAAATTGGAAAAGGTTCCAAAAATATAATGGTCACAGAAACTTAAAATTTGGAATGTAAAATCCTTCGGTGAAAAAAAAGATGTGGAAAAGTACTTTTTGGAAATTCCGTTTCTTAACGGGGATTAAAAGTACTTTAATATTTGCTGAAACAATGATCCTACATAATTGAAATATGGAGAATAGGATACTTCGGTGAAGAAAAAACATTCTCGAAGAGGTACTTTTTGGAAATTCCGTTTCTAATGGGGGTAATAAAGTGTGCTTTTGGTACTTTTTTTGTTCATATAATAATGACCTTAGAAGAAATGAAATGGAGTAGAACGGGGAACAAAATGGAATAGAGCAGGGAACAATATGGAATGATATTTTTTACTCAAATTTTTCGTGTTTAGCTTTTTTCTCCATATTTTTCCCCTCTATATATTTTTTCACTCAAACTTATTTTTTTTATTCCAATTTCTTTTTTCACTGAAATATTTATTCACTCAAAATCCAAAATCCCGACATAAGGGCTCGAAAATTGTCAATATATTTTTCCACGGAACGAACATGATAACATACCAGCGAAGTTATTTAAATTTTATTGTTTAAATTATTCATTGATAATATTTTTTTATGGAGACTTAAACGTCCACAAGTAAATAAAACAAAGACTACGTAGGGGAATTTTTTGGACATCGGTAGAGTAATCCTGATCCTTCTATTATCCAGTATTCAAAACAACCGGTAACGAAGTACCGGGATGGTAAGCTAGTATAAATATATAAATCTAGTTGGTATGAGTACAAGTAATTGCGGCTCTGGATGGTGTTTTAGTGCATTTGTAGAGGATGTGCGGGCATTTGGGAGGTTAGGCGAATTCGCCAGGGTAATGGTTATTAGGAGGAAGATTAGTCAGAATTAGTGGAGGTGCCCTCTGGGCAGTAACTTGTTGTGTGCGGTAAAACCATGGTGTTGGTATATGTTGCTATAAGGTTACTAGTCCTGCACTGTTTGTGGTTCAACTGGTAATAATATTTATATTGCAAATCTTGACCGAAAGGTAAATTCTGGAACCACAAGAGTTAGAACTGGTTTCCATTCTAACTATGTGGCCTTTCTAGGAGTATTCGATGTGTGGAGCATTTGAGAGCCGTGACCCAAAAGTCCAAAGATCCGTAGAAGTTTAGATATATGGTTTCGAATATAAGGGTTCTGGCAGACGCATCATATTTGCCCAGTGTAAGAGCACTGAGGGGCTAGGCCAACATGGCAGGTACCCACAATAATCATCAGTCGGTTCTTGTTCACGTAGTGAGGGAATAGCTGTGGGCCCAATTTTGAGAGGTCGGCGAGGATCGCCATCGACAGGTATTGATAGATTTTTTGAAGAAATGTGTAAAAACATATTAAAGAACACTCCAAAATACCTTGAGTAAACCTTTGGGAAGTTTTAAAGTGAATGCTATTTTCAGGAGGCTTGAAGTTGTCGTTCTTCTGATAGTGTGAGGGGTAAGCCGCGCTCCCATCGGTTCATCAGTCTTCTTCCAGTGTTCGGAGATGAGTTGGAAACGAAAATGGTGTTTGGGCTAGGTGAGATGGGTGAAGACACTTCTTAGTTTTAATTTCGCTTTAGGGAAGGTAAATCGGTAAAAATCGAATGTCCGTGTGTATTTGACTACCTCTTGTGAGTGTGTCATTACAGGGCTAGCTAAGTTAGGAAGTCGGTAGCAGTTATTTCAGGGACTGAAAAGCATGCGTGGTAGGTGCCAGCAATATGGTTTGGAAGGACATCTTAGTGCCTTCCCACAGGGACCCATATGTGATCCATTTATATAGAACCTAATAATGAACCCGTGTGTGCGTATGCTGATGGCGTTCTTGAACAAAGTTTAGTCTCCTGCTAAACTGGAGAAAAAGACGTTTTAGCTTAGATCTGGCAATGGACATTAATGTGACAAGGCTGCTCAAGAGAACATTGTCACATGATCATCTTCCACTTTCTTCCGTCTGTTGGAGTCATTCTCAGATATGCGATTGAGGTTAATTATCAGCGAATAGGGATGGAGGAGAGGATGAACTTTTAGTTCATTTTAACTGACTATAGTTGTAGTCAGGCGCATTTTTACAAATAACATGCTGTGGGTACTGCTTGCGGTGGGCTATTAATTTTTTGTACACCTTATGGCGCATCAGTGTCTAGGACTGTTATGTCTGTTGCAGGCAGGCAGGCGTAAGGTATTGATGTGTCAGGGGTTTGTTATGCCGCCATATATACCAGTGTATCGGACGGTATCCACGGACGCTTTACCGGTGTTGTAGAACCTCTTGATTGGGAGGTGATACGGCGTGCTAAAAAATCGTGAATGGACTACCACTTCCAGAGCATGATTGGCTTTCCGCGAACGACTTGGTAAACAGGATTGCGTTGTTTCTAGGTGGCGGGCGAAATGAACGAACACCAACAATAATCGGGTAATGTATGAATTCATACGTGATTTAACTTCGTTTTTGGTCTGAGCTTCATACTACCAAAACATGGTTCGTTCAATGAATTTTTGCATTGGATCTGTCCGACACTTCTGACTGCGGATTTGGGAGGGGTCAGAGGAGATCTGGCACTTACTCACGGAGTGCCACCAATATTATTATGTTACGGATTAGGAATAAGCTATTCCAGCTCGGGCTGAGATTGTTCCGTAATTGCATGGTGTTGGAATATGTTACTAAGGTTCCCAACTATTTGGGGTTCAAATGGTAGTAATATTTATGTTACGAATTAGTTCTGATACCACAGAATTAAGGAGCCCATGAAACTTGTTTATATTCTAGATATCATGTGGAATTACGGGAAGCAGTCGTGGTGGCTGTGGTTTGGACCCAAATCGCGGGAAAAGCTAAAACTTGGGCTGTATTGTAACCAGATGCAGTGACCCAAAGACCGGTAGGAGTTAAGATGGACTCGGCTACTCACTAAGGGGAAAACCATTACCATGGATTCAAATTGGTACTCATGTGTTACAATTGCTACATATGGGGGCACTGGCTGCCGCAATATATTTCGTCACCTAAAATGTAAAAGGCCCTAACTAACATTTTATTAATTTTACAGGAGAAGCAAAAACAGTATAGAGTAAAATTTTTAATTTGTTAATAACTTTGTTGGTTTTGATTGAATAGGGCTAAAATTTTTTGAGGAAGTACGTTTTGTGAATATGTATCAAAACTAATCACAAAATGATTAACAAAAATGTATTTCTAGTTGCGTTAATTGACGATTTCGCAATTCACATGTTTTTAATTTTTGGCTATAAAGTTTGTTATTGTAAAGTTACTTGATTTAAGTAACTGAAATTTGAAGTGCATATTCACCTCTCGGAATATAAATCCACAACAGCTGGGTTTTTGGAAAAAACTTTTACTTTGCTTCTACAATTTTTAAAAATCTGTTAAGATTTTTTTTTAAATTCTGATTTTTTTAAACTTTTCAAGCTTCAGTGGAGATTTTATTTCCATATATATTTTGCAACTTGCTTTGTGTTGTAAAAATTTTATGGCAATTTCTTATTTTTTTTTATCAAATAACTGAAAAAGTTTTTTTCAGGCTTTAAAAATACAAAATGAGTGTTACATAAACTTTATGTATATGCGACTAGAAACTATTAGAACTTTGTCTAATGTAAGTGCTTAGCTTTAAAAAATATTCAATTAAGTTTAGTTTTTTTTTTTAATAACAAAAATAAACTTTTCTATTTAATTATCTTTAAAGTTTTACTTGTTCAAATACATACATATAACCCATTGTCCTTCAGTGTTCTTTGTATACCTACATATCTTGTCAGTTTTGATTTCATCAAATTCTATTTTTATTTTATAACACGGATGTTCAAGTGTGTGTTTATGTTAGAAGAGAGGTGGCCAAATGGAATAAAAACGTTTGTTGTTGTTTATATGTAGTGGTGGTTGGTGGGTTTGTATATGTTGTGTTGTGTTGTTGTTTAATGTTATCACACTTCCGATAACTGTTCTACAAGAAAACGTGTAAGATACAATATATCCGGTATAATTTTTATTTTTTCGGTTTCTATGTAAGTGTTTACATATATTTTCATTTCTGTGAAAACATATACATATGTATATGTATGTATTCAAAAAGAACAAGCCTACAATAACACATAAAGTTCTACTTAACAAAAGGATGTTTAATGGCATGTAGCAGTGGTGCTAGTGTTGAGTATTTATGAGAAATTTGAGTGTGTATGGGTGTATGTTAAAGAAATGTTTTTATCTTTTTTTTGGTTTACAAAAGTTTTGTTTGATAGAAATTAAATGAGCTGCCAAATGAAATTAAGTCGGCAGAAGATAATAAATAGTAAGAATGAGAAGTAGCAGTAGCACACAAAAACCAAACAACGTCATTTTAGGGAGAAACAAAAAAAAAAACAAGAAAATGAAAATATTATCAGTTTGAACACACAACTGACAAACACAATTTTTCTTCTGTCTATTTTACTTCATAAAGGCCTCTGAACTTAATTTTATATCATGTGTATCTGACTTAAGGTCTTTTCAAAAACGAAAAGTTACAAATATTGTTTCAAAACTTTTTTTTTGTTTTTTGTTAAACATATTTTTTTGATAGAAAAAATTGATTATGAAAAAGTTTTATTTTTCTATGAAAAAAGTTTTTTTTTTAGAAAAAAAAAACACTTATTTTGAAAAACAAATAAAAATTCATAATCTTTTTTATAAAATTTTTTTTATACCAAAAATTTTTTAAAAAATGAGAATCAGAGAATTTTTCAGAATCTTTAAATTTTTTATACGAAAAAAGACACAGAATTGGTGAACTTTTCTATGCGAAAAATGTAAAATTCGGCTGTGCCAAATCTTTAATACCCTCCAATATGTAAAAAATAAATTATAAAAATGTTGTCAGGGGCGTTTTATAGAGGAGAGGTTCTTTTTTTGGGTGGGTGGCTGGTGGTATATCAACACAAGTAGGTAAACCTAATGACTTCTCTTTAAAAAATGCCAACAATTTAAAAAAAATAACGTACACAAATCATTAATTTTCAAGAAGAATCACTTATTTTTACTAACAGAACAAAAACAAGTGACTATAAAAATTGAATGCTAATGAAAGTCTTTATTTTTTATGTTGTGATTTTTGAAACAAAGAACAGAAATAGTCATTTAAAAACACTGATCATTGAACAAATGTTTTTTGTTTTTAAAACGATAAAACGTAAAAATTTTTAAATAAACTACAACTGTTTGTAATTAATAATTTTTAGGGCGTAGACCGTCTTAGAGTCGATCAACAAATTTTGGGTCATCACCTTGAGCCTCAATGGCTTTAACGCCATATAAAAGTAGACCATCAATTAGACAAAATCACCGAAGATTTCTTTTTATACCCTCCACTCTAGTGATAGAGGGTATATATAAGTTTGTCATTCCGTTTGTAGCACCTCGAAATATTGGTCTAGGACCCCATACGGTGCACAGTGCCACATTTGCCCAATCTAGCACGACAAAAATCAAAAAATACGAGTTCCCCGATTTTCATGATATGTTTGTATGTATTATAGAACATTCCTAATAGCACGGAAATAATCATATAAGATCGATAATTCTGTTCGTTACTAACAGGTGGGTGCATAAAGTTGCATCTTTTAAAATCCTGTAACTAGTGTACATTATTTCGCATAAATTAAGTCGAGTTTAAACTGTTGTAACTTTTGAACAAAAAGAGATATTTATCCACTCTTTTTGGTAATTTTAAAGGATATTTAAATGCTTTAAGTCATATCTTTCCTTTTTTTTTAAAACAAATTTTTCTATTTTTTATTTAATTTTTTAACAAAATACAAATTTTTTAACAGAAAATTATATATTTTTTTTTGATGGAATAGAACTTTTGTGTTTGGTCCGTATTGGTCGCCGGACTTTTTCAGATATATTGACCAATATCCATAGTACTTATTTCAACTGCTAACTTTTGCGACCGTCTGCGACGCCGACTACAGTGGGGCGATATGTAAACCTTGTTTTTACATATTTTTTAAACATATTTTAAAAAAGTGGGCGTGGCAGTTGTCTGAGCGCCCCCTTTTTTTGTGATATTATTTCTACAGTCATTGAGAGTATATATACCAAATTTAAAGAAATCATAACCAAAATTACAAATTTTAAAAAAAGTGGGCGTGGCCCTTAACCGGCCTCCCACATTTTTCATAATG
Organism: Pegoplata infirma; assembly: GCA_963921195.1. Taxonomy (NCBI): domain Eukaryota; kingdom Metazoa; phylum Arthropoda; class Insecta; order Diptera; family Anthomyiidae; genus Pegoplata; species Pegoplata infirma. Next base: position 16,898,546 of record OY992537.1, on the reverse strand, counting down.
TTATTTTCGAAGTCAAAACGAACATTTATACCGAATTTCAAGTCAATATAATTAAAATTCGATTTTTGTCGTCCTAGATTGGACAAATGTGGCACTGTGCGGTGGTTCAAAAGTTATGAGCAAAAGACTGAATTTCGGCAAGGGTTTTTCGTGAATTTATGAGATAAAAAGCACTATAACTTTTGAAAAGCAATTCTCAGGATGCTGAAGCTTGGCATATATATTTTTATATATTTTACACAAAATAAAATATTTCTAATCAAAACTGTTATTTTTTTCACAATTAGAAAATTTACTATCACTTAAAATGGGCATTGTGGAGGGTATTCCAGCAAAACTTTGGTAATGGGTAGTGATTATATAACACATTACCAGGTAATGTAAATACCTTATTTGTAGCATTATTTTAGAATGTCTTACCAAACATTTGTTCCACAACGTATTATTTTAAAGTGAAAAATAATGCATTACTAATAATTTGCTACGTAATGCATGATTATTGGAAAAAATGTGTTTCATATTTATCATTTCTAAACATTATGACTTATATTTGGTTACATTATGTATTATTTGAATGTTTGAAATAATGCATTATTTATAATAGGATGCATAATGCATTACAATAACATAAAAATAATTATTTTATAAAAAATGCATAAGTTTAAACTACACCGCTCTACAAATCTGAGGTTTGTCGCTGCGTTTTGAATGAACCCAAAAAAAGTTTATGGATTTTGGTCTCCCGAGTCCAAAACCGTCACTCAAATTTTTCTATCACGTCACAATTTTGAGAAAATCGCGGTTAAATTGTCAAAAAAGTCCCATTTTGGCCATTTTTGAGCGCCTATAAAATAAGATTCTGACATGCGAATGACTTGATATTAAGCTCATTCGAAAGTGCGTAATTTTCTCTTTAAGACAAAATCAAATTTTCTTGGAATTTAATTTTTTATAATGGTGAAAAAATCATTAGCCACAAGTGCTTTAAATCTAATATTTACGTATGTATTTGTATGGAAATTTGTTAAAAAACACTGTGTAAATAAACTAAATATTTAAAAAATGGAAGGTTTTTTGTAAATGATTTTTTTACCATTTAAAAAAATTAAATTCCAAGAACATTTTATCTTGTCTTATAGAGAAAATTATATACTTTTGAATGAGCTTGATACCAAGTCAATCGCATGTCAGGATCTTACATTACAAGCTTACAAAAAGGGTCCAAAATGGCCTTTTTCGACACTTTAACCGCGAATAACTCAAAATCCTGATGTGATAGACATAATTGGGTCGCAGATTTGGAATCAGCGCAACAAGCACTACCTAAACCACTTACCAGAATCCAATACGCATTTTCATGTTGAGCTGTGCTAGAGATGGGCTCACGACAGTAAATTTCGAACGACACTTACACACTACTTACACACACTCACAATCACGTGAGTAAATTTAATACAAAATTACTTTTTTACTACTCGTAACACCTTATATATTATCTTCTGGTATGCTATATTATTTCAATTCTCGTAACCTATAAAATATCATATATTTTACACCTTACTCGTATTCTTCGTTATAAATTTATGACTTATTTTATACCTTACTGGTATTCTTGTGATAATGTGGATGCATTACTTTGAGTCTCATCGCCTGTTAAAATCATCAATGCTGCAATGTATAAAATAAGAGATCCTATACCTTATTTTATACCTTATTTGGTAATCTAAGTTTTGCTGGGATTCATAGATTCGGCCAAGTCGAATTAAACTTTTCTATTTGTTTTTTTTTTTTTAAAGGAGTTTGGAAAACGTCAAAAAACAACCTATAATAAAGACACATCCCAGCTTCAAAATTAATGTGATGTTTTCAAAGAAATTGTATGTTGGTTCTTTTTTTAGAACATATTAACCCTCTAACTGCCATTTTAAGGGGTAATTTTTGTCCTTTTTTAAAAACTATACTCACACTTAAAATATTTTGGAGGCAAAAACAAATGAATAACACATTTAAAACAAGTGATAAAACACTTGAAAACCATCTTAGAAATTTTTCATTTGTTTTAACAAACATCAACATTTAGTTTTTACTGTTCATAAAATTTTCTAAAATAAATAACATTGAACATTAAAAAATAACGTCACTTTAAATTTTTTTAAAACAAATTTGAAAAATAACATACGAAAACATTAAAATTTAATGGTTGTTGTGTTATTTTTACACTGATAGAAAAACGCATCATATCACTAATGAATAGAAATCATTAATGTTGTTTCATTACAACATTGAAATATTTCATATGCTGAATGAACTTTCATACATATTGTGCAATATTTTCATTAATTTTGATTCATTAGATTTCGTAGTTTCATTAAAAAATGTCATTAAGTTTTGTTTACAAAATTTGCTGTTTATTTGACACCTGTCGTGTCGCGTCTGTTTAGTCTGTTAGTTTACGCGCGCAAAAAACAGCTGATCAGAGCGTGATTTTTTTTTAGAATTTTTATACGAAATTTAAAATGAAATGTTGCTGATAAATTTTTAGTATTTATTAAACCCACGTTGTTTTATATTATTTCGTGGTTTTACTTATGTATTAAAAGTAAATGTTATAGTAAAATTTTGTGTGAGAAAACTGAGTGAAATCTATAGATAAAATAAAAAATATGTGAAAGTGTTTTTTTAACTTGGTTATTTTGTGATTTTTTCAGCCTTTTTTTATAAAATTTGAAATAAAAAGTAAATTATTAATTTTATATTTACTAAATTTTATATTTACTGTTTTATATTGGTTCGTGGTTTTAATTATGTATTACAACTTAAGTTTGGTGTAAAATTTTTTGCGAGAAAACTAAGTGAAAAACATTTTTTATTATTTTTAATTCTATAAAAAGATCTTTACAATTTCTTACATATATTTTTAAAAATAAAAGTAGCATTTATTCAATGAAAGTATTTCATTTCAAAAATAAAAAGTAGGATTTATTCAATGAAAATATTTCATAAGAATTAAGTACATGTTTCATTAAAGTAATGAAAAATTTTCATAAAATACAATATATATTTTGTATGAACAATTTTCATTAATTTAATGAAACTTGTTCTTGCAATTAAATTTTATGATACCTATTTCATTAATTAAATGAAACCCTACATAGGTTCCATTTTAACGTAATTTTTCGTAACATTAATGAAGATTTTTATTATTGTCATGTACAAATTTCTATCAGTGTACCAAACAATTCAAACAAAAATTACCTACAAAAATATTAAAATTAATAATTTCGTATGCTATTTTTTAAAAATTTTTCTGTTAATTTATTTTTCAACTACATTCTGGCCAGAACTCTACCCATCGTGCCAAAGTCCCTTGATACAAACATGTTTTTATATTTCTATAAACATTTTTTTTTAATTTTTTTTCTACAAAAAGATAACCCACACAAGTTGGTAAAAACTAATGATTTCTCCTTAATAAATGCCAACAATTTAAAACAAAAAAATAACGTACAAAAATCATAAAAAATAAAAGAAGAATTATTTTTACTCACATAACAAAAATAAATGACTTTAAAAACTGAATGCTAATGAAAGTCTCTATTTTTTATGTTGCTATTTTTGAAACAAAGAACAAAAATAGTCATTTAAAAAAACTGAACATTAAAAAAATGGTTTTTCTTTTGAAAACGACAAAACATAAAACTTTTTAAATAAACTACAAACAGTTAATGACATAAGTTTTTAGGTATGAATTTGTAAATTTATAACTTTTATGTCGCAATAAAACTTATATGGAATTCTCGTGACTTTGCTGGATTTTTGCTACCTTCTGTTTAACGAGAATTCCTTGTAAAAATTACAAGCTTTATTGTAATTTTACAAGCTTTTTTCCAATAAAATTTAAAATTTACAAGGACCCCATAAATTATATATATTCATGATCCCCGATCGATTTTAAGACATTCTAGCGATGTCCGTCTGTCCTTCTGTCTGTGGAAATGGTGATCACGGCCAAAATATTGCACAGAGATGACTGAAACATGTTTATTGGAAGTTCTCCCGAGAAGTTTGGTATTGCATTTGAGCGATATCGGTTCGGCGGTTCAAAAGTTATGAATGAAAATGTAAGGACACCTCAAAAATTTTAGTACATTCAACATAACCTAAAAATACAAAATGCTTTAATTCGGCTGTTGATTGACTTATGTAAACATTATTAAACACCAAATGGTATTTAAACAAGTACAAACATATTTTTTGACAAACAAATAAAAAAATCTCGGATTTTTTTTTACCAAATTTTTTTTCGCGGAAATTTTTTTATTCAAAAGTAATTTCCTTTTAAATAAAGTTTTTGCAATACTCTTTTAGAAATTGTGGAGGGTATCACTACATTCAGCAAGGCCGAATTTAACTTTTTTACTTGTTTTTGAATAATTTCCTTTAAAACTCATTTACAAATAAATGGTTTGTATTCGTTAATTTTCTTAAACACTTAACTATTATTTAATTAACATAATAAATATTTAAATTAAGTAAAAGTGTTAGTGAATATCATCATAACCATAATTAATATTCCATCACAGTTACAAACAAAATACACATACACACACACACAATGTTCATATAACTGTATAAACTGCTTGTGTAAATGGCATCCATGTCAATATAATTTCCTATTTTATTTATATATATTTTTTTTGTTCTTTTCATCCTTAAAATTATACACGGTATTTATATTGACAACTAAAAAAAAAAAAATTGTTGACACTTTTTTCCGACAGTTTTTTTGTTTTTGTCGAGGTTTTGACACATGTTTCATAAAATGAATGTCAGTAATTTATAAATTTCAATTAGACAAATACACACGTACGCATAATGAGCGAGAAAGGGAAAATAGTGACAAAAAAACAAAGGTTCTTTTTTTTAATAGACTGGCAGATAAACAGAAAAAAAAAAAACTAAACCAGTGATGTCAATAAGTTAGTAAGGAAACATAGCCAGGAAAAGTGGTTAATTACCTTACACATTGTCCAATAACACAGAGACACAAAATCTAATTTGCAGAATGGGAATGGAATGAAGCTAAAAGCAAATGAAAGTTGACATTTTACGTTAAACAAACCCTTCCAGGTTTTTTTTGGTTCAGTAATAGATTTTTTTACTTTAGGGGCCCCTAGTGGTGCTCTTATTGGCAACGTGGTCCACAGCACAGCGTTGCGTATTATACAGAATTATAATTACAATGTGCAACAAATTTAGGAACATCGCTTTGAGCCTCAATTGTTTAACGCCATACGAAAGTAGACCTACAAATATACAAAATCGCCAAAGGATTTTCCAAAGTCAGTTCGGATTTCTTTTTTATAGCCCACTGAAGTTTTTAATTTTTTTTCAAGGCGTTTGGAAAACGTTAAAAAAAAACTATTATAAAAACCTATCTGAACTTTAAAATTAGGTGAAACTGTATTGCAGTTCTTTTCTTAAAACATATTAACCCTCGAACTGCCATTTTAAGTTGCAATTTTTAGTAATTTTTCAAAAACGAAACACAGAAGTCGAATAAAGGGTTAAAATGTTTTACAAATATTTTTGTATAATTTCTAAATCTTTAATTTAAGCTTGAAGGCGTTCAGATTGAGTTAATAATAAATGTGTTACGAGGGTCGATTGGAAAATGAAATTATTTATAGACATTTTTCAGAACTTTTTTTAAATATTTCAAAATTAAAAAAAGGTTCAATAGTTTTTATTCAGCAATCAACTCTTTTTTCCAACAACTTAAACAAAAATGCCTGAGAATTTTGTACTCTTGCCCAAAACATTAAATCATGATAATGTTTTGCGGAAGATTTGGGTGTACTTGTTTTTTTTTTGTACAAAGTTTTTTTTAGAAAAAATAATGTTATATTACTTTGCTATTCCATGTAAAACGAATTGAAATATCAGTCAAGGACCCCATTAAAAAGCCAAAAGAGCTGTACATTTCGTAAGTGAGTCCAAAAATAAGTGCAAACAAGTAGATAAGTTAAATTCGACTTGGACGAATCTATGAATACCCTCCACAATGACCTTTTTAAGTGACGTGCAAAAATAACATTTTTGGTTAGAAATATTTTATTTTGTGTAAAAAAACTTTTTTTTAATAATTTTTGAAAAAAAAAAATAATTTACTATTTTTTTTTGAGTGTAAAATTTTTTTTGAGTGTAAAATTTTTTTTATTGTATTTTTTTTTTTGTTTTAGTGTAAAAATATTTTTGTGTGACAAAAATACCTTGTAAAATATTTTTTTGACTTAAAAATGTTTTTAAAACATGTTTAACGGGTTTTCAACACGTGAATTGAAGGTGAAACTAATATGAAAATAAATGTGCCACACTTCAGCATCCTCAGAATTGTCGTTCGAAAGTTACCGTGTGTTTTAACTCGTAAATTCCAGAAAACCTCTTGCCGAAATTCACTCATTTGCTTATAACTTTTGAACCACCGGACCGATTTCGCTGGATTGCAATGCCAACCTGACGACGTAAATGCCCAACATATATGCCAAACTTCAGTAGCCTTCGTAAAGTCTTTCAAAAGTTAGCGTGTTTCAACAGACAGACAGACAGAGAGACAGACGGACAGACGGACGGACGTACGGACGGACATCGCAAGATCTTCTTAAAATCGATCGAGGATCATGAATATATATACTTTATGGGGTCCTAGACCAATATTTCGAGGGGTTACAAACGGAATGACAAACTTATATATACCCTCTATCACTAGGGTGGAGGGTATAAAAAAGTGTTTTTACATTTTGAAGAGTATAAAAGATTCGGCACCAAAGAATATAATACTCTCAGATGTTTTATGTACATTTCATAAACAAAAAAAAATATTTTTTTTTCACGAAAAACTAAATTATGTTAAAAAAAATTTAATGAACCAAAATTTTTGGTGAAAAAAAATTTTGATGAAAAAAAGTTTTTGATGAATTTTTTTGATGAAAAGAAAAAAATTTTTGATGCAAAAAAATTGATGAAAAAAAAATATGAAAATAAAAAATTTTTGGTGAGAAAAAAAATTGATAATAAAAGGGATAAAAAAAAAAGTTTGATGAAAAAAAAAAAAAAAACAAATTTGATGAAAAAAAAATTGATTAAAAAAAAATTGATGGAAAAAAAATTGATGGAAAAAAAAAATTGATGAAAAAAAAAAAAAATATAAAAAAAAAATTTGATGAATAAAAAAAATTTGATGAAAAAAAAAATTTTTTTGTGGAAAAATAATTATGTTACTTTTTATTCACCAGCTGGTGAAAAACGGTGTTATTCACCACGAGGTGAATTATTCTCCAAGTTACAAACCCAATTTATTAAAATTTTAGGTTTTAAGAAAATTAAAATAGTAATTACTGTTTTCTTTTTCGATAACTGTTAGCTTATATAGTCAAACTGAGGTGGAGTCATGCAACTTTTTTAAAATTAGACACCAACCTAAAAACATTATCATGTTAAAAATGTAGTTTTTTTAAATGCAGTAGAAAAAATTCTATTTTTTGTACCCCCAGTTCTTTTGACCACCAATTTTTTGTAAACAAAGAACAGTTTTAATTATTTTAATCTCATTAGCATACACTTCGGTTTACCAATATTAATAAACAATAATAAGAAGAAGAGATTGCATATCTGGACACTAAACTAAAGCGGGAAGACGAAAACATAACTTTTGATTGGTATGCAAAAGCGACATCTTCTGGTAGAATCATGAACTACCATTCAACACAACCAAAAAGCCAAATTATAAACACGGCCAAAAATTTTATATTTAGAGTTCTTAAAATCAGCGATTATAAATTTCATAATAAAAACACTAAAATAATCTCAAAAATTCTCAAAGACAATAGTTTTTCAATTAAATTAATTTATTCACTTATCAACGAAATCAACACTAAAATTTCCAATAACACCAAAAATTCCAACACAGATAATATTGATAAAAAGATTTTTTACAGTGTACAATATGTACCAGGCTTAACAGATCATAACAACATGAAGAATACAATGAATACAGAAAAAATCAGTTTTGCATACACACGAAATACAACAATAAACAAAATATTTTCTAAAATAAAAACCCCAATCCCTAAAGAACAACAAAACAATGTTGTTTATAAAGTAAATTGCGGGGGGAATGAAGAAGATTTAATTTAATTTAATTTAATTTAATTTAATTTAATTTAATTTATATAGGAACAACTAAACGAAGTGTGGAGACAAGAATGAATGAGCATAAAAATGACATTATTAAGGGAAGAGAGACAAGTGCATTAGCTATGCACATTAAAACAACTAAACACACAGCTGATTTTGACAATATTGCGATTTTGGATAAGATAAACAATGAGAGAAAGAGGTACACAGTGGAAAGCCTAAGAATACAGGAAAACATAAATACAACTATGAATTTGAAAGAAGATACTAACAAAATCAACTCTAGCTACAGCGTTGCCATACAAAGAAATTTACTGTGATATTATATTTTAAGCCGTGTTTATTATAAAAAAAAAAAAAAAATTATGTTAAATGTTTAATGTTTTTCGTTTTATGTTTAATGTAAAATATAATTAATTTAAATGTGATTTAAAAGTATTTATGTTACTGTAAGTAAATTGAATATGTCTTTGGTGTAATATTATTGTTTTTAACATATTGTTTTATATTTTGAAATAGACGTCTCTTGAAAAAGTCAACAAATAATTGACGAAACGTCGAGAAAAACTTGTAAAATAAATGCATTTTTATTTACAATAAAGAAATCATAGGTCTGACTAGCTTATAAAACACAACAAATAATATATTTTCTTTGTTTACAAAAAATTGGTGGTCAAACGAATTTTAGGTCAAAAATGCGAATTTTTTCTTATGTATTTAAAAAATTAAATTTTTAAAGTGAATAAAAACTACTGGACCATTTTTTAAACTTTTAACGTTTGAAAATCGAAAAAATCGACTTAGAAATATTTTTAAAAAATTTTCTGAAAAATATCTATAAATAATATTATTTCCCCGATCGACCCTCGTAACACATTTATTATTAACTCAATCACGACGCTAACAAGCCTAAATTCAAACTTTATAAATTACTCATTATGATCAGTTAGCATCCCCTTCCAATCGTCGTAGGGTGCTGAAATCGAGTAGGTTGATTCCCTGCTGGACTAATAAATCTCCGGAATTAATTACTTCAACAATCTCAATTACTTTCTCGATTACCTTAGAATTTCATTGTCAATTTCTTTGTAGTTTGCTATAATTAAAATCTTTTGCAAAACCCCACAAAACAGCTAAATTGTCATTACTTCCTCGCCACATTATCATATTCTATATTGACCATCAAAAGCATTCCAAAAGTGTAAGAGAGGGAGAATAAATGCAAAGAGGGTATTTGTTTGTAAAGAAAAGCTTGTTATAATTTGCGTTGTCATTATGAATAGCGGACATGTTATATTTAAGCACATCCGTTTGATGCTTTTAGCACGAGTGGTAACAGAAGTTATCGTCGTTGTAGTAGTAGTAGTTAATGATGATGATGTTGCTGATTCTTCTGCGGCTGTAGTTGTCATCGTCATTAATGTTCTTCTCGTGTTTGTTGTTGTTGTTGCTGTTGAAAGTTTGTATTTGTTGTTAACATTTTCATTATCATATACTCTTCATTGACAATGACATTCATAATGAGCTGACAATAACATTACATTGTAGTTATATACACACACACAAACAAACACATACAAACACATACAGATACGCCAACATTTATTTTACTGTGTACGCTACTCTTAAGGGAAGTTATGCCAAGTGGTGTGTTCACTAAATTTCAATTGATCTTTTTGGAATTACAGTTGGATTCTTTTAATAACAATTGATATTTTACGAATTACGATTTATCTTTTTCAAATTTCAATTGATTGAATAACAATTGATCTTTTTCGAACCAAGAGTCATGTCACAGACATAATTCCGTTCGGATTCGGAAAAAGTGGTTTACTAGTGCAACGCAAAGCGAATATTTTTTTCAGAATGAAACCACTTTTATGCAACTCAATTCCACTTTGATTTTTGAAAGTGATTTCATTCCGAAAATTTGTAATATTCGTTTTTTGTTTTACGAGCATTCACTCAGAAATATTTTTACAGTAAAAAAAACATTCCACTCGAAAAAAGTTTTACACTCAAAAAAAATTGTAATTTTTATTTTTTTTTTAAAAAGAGTTTTTTACTCAAAATTCTAATCAAAATTGTAAATTTTTTTTCACGTTAAAAAATTAACTATCCTTTAAAAAAGGCATTGTGGAGGGTATTCATACACGCAAAAAAAATCTGTGTCGGAGTGAGCAAAAATCTGGCATAATTTTACCAAGAATATGCTAAAACTACAACCGACGAAGTAGTTTTCGTAATTTAGCCAAAACACTTATGTAAAAATTTTTGAAGAAAATGCTAATGCTATTTAAGCAAAAACTTGGTAAAATATGCCAAAATAAATATGGTGAAATATACCAAAATTATTAGAAAAGGTGACTAAAAATAATGCTAAAAATTACAACATTTATGCTAAAATAAATTTTCTATACAATTTTTGTAAAAATTTGTATATTTGTTGAATTTAAAATTTTCACAGAATAAATCCATATTAATATAATAAATGTTGTGTAGGATTTTATTTACCACCGACCAACTGACCCTTTATGTACAATTTTCTCCAGTGACTGCTGCCAACGCTTTTTCTTGAAGTGAAGGATCTGCTATAGCTTCACGAATTTATTTAAAAGCATCCTGTAAAAATAGAAAATTATTACAAAACATAAATTTTTAATTTAAAAAACTAGTAAACCCCATTGGTCTTTTGGTTAGGAGGAACACTTACTTTGTGATTCCATTTGTAACTCATCAAAACAGGTCTGGACTCCATTGGCTTTGCTATATAAATGAAATTTTCGAAAAACAATAAAAATGTTCGAATTACAAAGAATTTGAATTGAATTGATCTTTTTTAAATTAATATTGCTCTTTCTCAATTCGAATCTTTGAATTACAAAATTTTTGATTTACAGTTTGAATGATCGAATTACAAATGGAATTTTCGAATTGCAAATGGAATCTCCGAATAACATGTGGGATCTTCAAATTACATTAGATCTTTTTCGAATGACATCTATTACTTTTACGAATTACATCTGTTATTCTTGAAATAATATGGTTTTTCTATCTCTAAAATCACAAGTTGAGCAATTTTATTTAAGTTTCCACTTTTATCCTCATTAAATCATTACACAAATTACATGGCTATCACGTTGGATACTTCCTTTGTCAGCTAGTCTCATGGGTATAAATCGTTTACTTTTTCCACTCCTACGCATTTTGGCACTAATGTTAAAAAAGCGAAAGTAATAAAAGGCCAGTAACTGTGAAGCTGTCTTTTTTGTTAAAAAAACATAGACAAATGTCCTTGTGTTTAGAATACCTAACAAAAAAATGGAAAAGCTGGTTTTTTGTAATGCTCTTAGCTTCGGCTATAGTAACATTAAGTTAGTTACTTTGTTGGTAACAAAAAAAAAAAACAAGTAGGAAAGTTAAATTCGACTTTGCCGAATCTATGAATACCCTCCACAATGCCTTTTTTTAAAGGATAGCACATTTTTTAACGTGAAAAAAATTAACAATTTTGATTAGAAATATTTTATTTTAAGTAAGAAATTCTTTTTTTGTCATTTTTTTAAAAAAGAAAAATTACTATTTTTTTTGGTGTAAATTTGTTTTCGAGTGTAATGTTTTTTTGACTGTAAAAATATTTCTGAGTGAATGCACGTACGTATGCACACAAAATATTGTAATTTTTGTAAAAAAAAAAAATAAATTTTTTTTTTTGAGTGTAAAATTTTTTTTGAGTGTAATAATTTTTTTTTTTTTTGAGTGTAAAATTTTTTTCGAGTGTAATTTTTAATTACCAATGCTTTTAAAACTAAACAAGTTTAAAAAGCATTGCTTCAAACTAAACAAGTTTGAAAAGCATTGTTAAGTTACCACCAATGCTATTAAAACTTGTTTAGCACGTGCATTGAAGATGAAACCAATCTGAAATTCAGGGTTTTGCTTATAACTTTTGAACCACTGGACCGCTTGACCTGAAATTCAATACCAAACAAACCTGGCGAACGGAAAAGGTTTACGCCAAGTTTCAGCAGTCTCATTATTGTCTTTCGAAAGTTAGCGTGTTTATTATCTCGTAAATTAGCGAACAACTTTTGCCGAAATTTAGTCTTTTGCTCATAACTTTTGAACCACAGGACCGATTTGGCTGGATTGCAATTACAACCTGAGCAGGTAAATGGCCAATATATATGCTAAACTTCAGCAGCCTCTGTAAAGTCTTTCAAAAGTTAGCGTGTTTTCTACGGACGGACCGACAGATAGACAGATGGACGGACAAAGCTAGATCGACTTAAAATCGATCGAGGATCATGAATATATACACCATATGGGATCCTAGATCAATATTTCGATGTGTTACAAACGAAATGACAAACTTATATATGAGGCATTCCACACCAAATGTCCAGCGAAAAAAAAACATGTGTACAGTAAACTTCTGAATAGGTTGAATGGATAGCCCTATATGGAACTTAGAAAATTGCGGTTTTGGTTTTTCAATTTTTCTAAAACAGGGCTTAGGAGGCGTGGTCAAATATTGGAAAAATGGTCAAATTTGTGGCGAGTTGCCTTGATTAAATATTTATCACATTAAAACGGAATGCACCACAATCTTAAAAATTTACATTCTTATATAGTTTTGTATGGGCTATCGATTAAAATTTTTTTTGGAATATTTTTAGAACCCGTTCTTCTCCATATTTTAAAAAAGTCAATTTATCAAAAATCCGTGCGTTTTTTTTAAGTTTAGATGTTTGTCCATCCACACAAAAAAATTCAGACACGCGTTTTTCGTTCTTTTCGAGAAAATCGCATTTGAATTTTAAATTTCATCACAATTTAGTAATTTGCTTGTATTTTCTTTGTTCTAAAGTTGCGAATGAGTATTATTAATTGCATAAATATTCCTCATACGCCCTGTTGAAACAAGAAAATACAAGCAAATTACTCAATTGTTATGAAATTTAAAATTCAAATGCGATTTTCTCGAAAAAAACGAAAAATGTGTTTCTGAATTTTTTTGTGTGGATGGACAAACATCTAAAATGAAAAAAGAAGTGGCCGGATTTTTGATAAATTGCCTTTTTTTAAATGCAAAATATCAGAACGGGTTCTGAAAATTTTCCAAAAAAAAGTTTAATCGATAGCCCATACAAAACTATATAAGAATGTAAATTTTTGAGATTGTGGTGCATTCCGTTTTAATGTGATAAATATTTAATCAAGGCAACTCGCCACAAATTTTACCATTTTTCCAATATTTGACACGCCTCCTAAGCCCAGTTTTTGAAAAATTGAATAACCAAAAACGCAATTTTCTAAGTTCCATATAGGGCTATCCATACAACATATTCAGAAGTTTACGGTACACATATTTTTTTTCGCTGGACATTTGGTGTGGAATGCAACATATATATATTTTTAGTGCCTCTGACCTGGTTCGTATTGAATTTCAGCCAAATCGGTTCAGTGGTTCAAAAGTTATTAGCAAAACCGTAAATTTCAGATTAGTTTCACCTTAAATTTCCGTGTTGAAAACCCGTTAAACATGTTTTAAAAACATTGGTAAGTCACAAAAATATTTTACAACGTATTTCTGTCACTCAAAAATATTTTTACACTAAAAGAATACACTCGAAAAAAATTTTATACTCAAAAAAAATTTGACACTCAAAAAAAATTTACATTAAAAAAAAAAAAAATAGTAAATTTTTTTTTTTCAAAAATTACTTAAAAAAAAGTTTTTTTACACAAAATAAAATATTTCTAATCAAAAATTTAATTTTTCACTTTAGAAAATTTACTATCACTAAAAAAGGGCATTGCGGAGGGTATTCATAGATGCGGCCATGTCGAATTTTACTTTTCTACTTGTTATTTATATAGAAAATATTCGAATTACAACAATTGATCTTTTTCGAAATATAATTAACTTTTAGGACTTACAATTGATCCTCCTTGAAATACAATTGAACTTTTACGAATTACAATTGGAAATCTTAGATTAAAATTATTTTTTTAAAATTTTATTTTTTTTTTAACTAAAACTTAGTTTTTTCATTACAAATTCAATACAGGTCATTTAAAATTCGTTTCTACCACTGGAATATAAATTATTTTTCCTATTTTTTTTTTTTTTTTTTTTTTAATTTTTTACCATTTCTTTTGTAAATAGAGTTTAAATAAAAAGAATAGACAACAGTATGGTTGTCACTTTAATGATGACAAATGTGTATGAATTTCATTTTTTTCTTTGAGTTGTTTTTTGTATATTTTTTTTGCAATTTCATGCCTCATCACAACTTTGCACTTAGCACAGTTGTCGGTGTCGGTATCAAACTAAGGTTAACCCATAATTTTAAATTATAACAACAAACGTTTTAATCTTTACAAAGGATTCATAGCACTTTTTGCTTTATATTTTTTTACTGACTGTAGGACTTCTCATACCAATTTTGCTTTAGCCACAAAATAAATTATTTATTTGTTGAGTTGGTTTTTGGTAGATGGTATAAAACACCATTTCAAATAGATTTAAAAAAATCTTTAATTTTTTAAAAAATTTGAATTCAAATTTGAAAAATGGTAAAGGTATTATGATGTACACTTTTTTTCCTCAATTTTTTGTCCATAGAGAAACATAGAGGCGAAGGCGTCAAAAATTGAGTTGTCAAAGTACAACTTGTTTAAATGTATTTGTTGACAAAGTACGACTTGTAAACATGTATTGTGTGGTGAATTCACATCGACAACATACGTGTGAGAAATTAGAAAAAGATAGCAATATTGTTTTTTCTTTCACCTTCGCCTCTATGTTTCTCTATGTTTTTGTCTTTTCTTGCAAGAGCTGTGTGAGCAAAACAGATATATATGAGTAAAAGAATAAAAACTACATGGAATTTTCGAAGTTGACGTTTTTTATTTCCATTTTATTAATAACACAATGGGCCAAATATCATTATTTGTAAAATAAATTAAACAAATTTAAAAATTCTATGAAAAAATGTAATTTATTTATGAAAGACACAAGAAACCTTCAAAGCATTAATTAAAGCATATTTTTCATAATAAACCGTACAAACCGCGTTGTATACATAGAAAAAAATTAAGTATAAAAATTTTGTTCCAAAAAATTTACGAAATTGTCCCATTGTTCAAACAAAAAAATAACACATTAACAAAAATGCAAATTTTTGCCAAATTTATGCAATAAAACACAATAAAATTATGATATTTAAATAGATTTATTATGCTATTAATTTATTCTCCAATTTTTTGCACATTTTTATTAAAAATAAACACAATTTTCGATATATTTTGTAATTTTCAAATATTTTTCTTCTGTTTGTTTTGGTTTTGATTTTAATTTTGTTTATTTGTTTTGGAAAAAGAAAAAACTGCCAGTTGAAAAATAATAAAAAGACAAAAATTTTTGTCTTTTTTAAAGTTTTGCTGCTCTTTCTCTGCTTTCAGAAACTTGAAACTTTAACTTGAAATAACTTTTTTGTTTTTATAGTGTTTGTTTTTTACTCATTACAAAACCTATTGGAATATAGTCGCACTTTTTATTCTTTTCTTTATCAAGACAAAAAATTGACGAAAACAAGTGTACATCATACCACCTTAAGAATTATTCAAATTTTATTATAAAAATGTCCAAAAAAAGTTTTTTTTAACCCGTGTAAAAATGGATTAGATCTAAACTGATATGCTTATATTTTTTTATATATCATCCTATCCAATTGCATTTAATAGTATCTGAGACGAACAACACGAGGTCATATTATGTCTTCAATTTGGTTAAGATTGCGACAAATTTGGCATATTACCAGATATGATCAGATACAATTATATACAATCATATTGAATCATATCAGATAAGATCAAATCTATTTTCACCAGTGAAACATTTGGTATAACTTATTATTGGAAATTCGGAATATAATTTCGAATTTTAAATGAAATGACCTCTTATAAATTTTAATAATTTTTAAAAAGGAAATTGTGTTATTTTTAGCAATATCAGTCACAATTTTCTTTTTTATTTTTTTTTTTTGTGAAACTGAATAAGTTTTTGCATAAAAAATCAACTTTTTGTGAAATTTAAAACTCAGCAGAGGCAGAGATGTTTTCAATGTTGATATTTTTAAAATGTATTTTCTGTAATTCTGTGAAAACATTGAAACACAAAAAATACATCCCCGAGTAAAAAAGATTATATATATTCATATAAAATTATATAAAGACATCATATATAATCATATATAGTTTAATGCGAAAAATGAGTCGATAAAACGATATAAAAACTTATTAAATTTGATCAAATCTGATCAAATTTGATATTATTTTAATATAATTTTATATAATTATATACGAAAATTGGACCCTTTTTGTATAAAATTGATGCAATTATATATAATTAAATATATTTATATATAAGAAAAAAATGTTTTCCCCAAAAAACGCAAAAAAAACTGAAAAAAAATGTTTCCAGGACTTAAAAATTTTCAAAAATATTTTTAGGACTTAAAAATTTAAAAAAAAAAAGTCTGGACTTAGAAAATTTTTTGAAAGTTATATCTAATTATATGATTTTTTTTGTTTTAATTTTGCATCTCTCCTAGAATTTTGGTACTTAGAAAATTTTAAGTTTTTTTGGACTTAGAAAAATTTTCAAAAGTTATATTAAATTATATATAAAGGACTTAGATTTTTTTTTTTAAATTTTACTCATATAAAATAACATATAATTTAAAAAACCGTTGCATAAAGTTTTATATAAAACTACTTCAAATATTTTGTTTTATCAAATTATATAAAAAAAGAAGACAGAATTTTGAAGTTCATATGTAATAACCCGAGTAAAAAAGTTCCTATATAGTTGTATATAATTTTATAAACATCATATATGATTAAATAGAATTATATAGAATTTGATGCGAAAAATGAGTCGATAAAACTATATAAACTTTGATCAATGTTTCATATATTTTGATAAATTTTTTATGTAATTTTATGCGAAATTTGGACCCCTATTTTTATATAACAACAGCAAATTTATATAATTAGATATAATTATATAAAAATATATAAAATTGTATAAAACTGTATAAAACTATATAAAGTTACATAAAATTATATCAAGTTTTATATAAATCATAAAATTTTGTTTTAATTATATATAATTATATATAATTTTATGTAACTTTATATAGTTTTATACAGTTTTATACAATTTTATATTTTTTTATATAATTATATCTAATTATATAAATTTGCTGTTGTTATATAAAAATAGGGGTCCAAATTTCGCATAAAATTATATAAAAAATTTATCAAAATATATGAAACATTGATCAAATTTTATATAGTTTTATCGACTCATTTTTCGCATCAAATTCTATATAATTCTATTTAATCATATATGATGTTTATAAAATTATATACAACTATATAGGAACTTTTTTACTCGGGAATATAAACCAACCTTAAAACACATGTTATTATATAAAAGTCAATATTTTCTGTTATATAATTTTATATAAGAATAAAATTAGAAGTGCAAATATATAAAATCATATATGATGCAACAAAAAATACATATAGATTTATAAAATAATATATGCATATATAAAACTATATAAAATTATATATGAACTTTTTTACTCGGGTCTACACAAATCCTTCGAAATTTTGAAAAAAAAAAAAACTGTAAAGAAAAATTATTATAAAATTTTGTACGCTGTTATTACACCATACACACCATCAGTCAAAGGTTTCGTTTTTTTTTTTTTTAATTTTCTACTGACAATGAGAAAGGAATATTACTCAAGTCTAGGCTTAGGTTTAATTCCACTACACACCTATATTCTGCATGTTATAGTGGATTTAGTTGTTTGTGTAGCAAAATAAGTTTTGCACCAACACAACGCCCGAAAACAACGCAATCTAAGGGATGGCAACCTTGTCAGGGATTTTTTTTTTATATAGTTGCGTTTGTTATTATTATGTTGTAACTAAAAATAACATTCTAAACGTGCTACAATTAAAAAATTTTGTAAACATGTTGTTGCTGCTGTGCAGTGGTATTAAGAATAACCTTTTATTTTTTTGTTGGTTTAGAATTTAAAATTTAATTTTATTAAATTTTAAAAATAAAAATAATATTAAATTTAGGGGAAGCAAGTGAAAATTTCAATTCATAAACAATTTAACTTACATTTCTTATAGAAAATGTCTCAGATTAATTTTATCCTCAGATTTTGAGAGATTTTTCCTATAGAAAAAGTCTTAAAAGGGAAGTATCTCAACCCTTATTAACCGATTTGCCTGAAACTTAAAATATATATTAAAGAGACGATTTTAAGGTTGGGGTGTCTGGGCTTATCGGCCATATCAGTGTTTCAAAATTTCGTTGTCGCCTTATGACACAATGTGGACAATGTGGACCTCCGGAGAAATTTCGATAACTCCCAAACTAACCGGAATAGCCTCTAGAGAAAAAATACGTGTCGAGTTAAATTTAATAAAGATTATTTCGTTTTCATATGGACATCGTAGGTATATGTCTTCATATAAATACCCCCCAAAATTTACACATTTTCATGAAAAAGTATTAAGCGAATCCAAACTCTTACAAGGTTATGCCACCATTGGATAGGCATTAAAAAAACTTTCTTCTCATATGTAAACATCATATAGTTTCTTAGAAAGAAATGGCTGAAAAATCAAAAAACCGTTTTTTTCGCAATTAAATCCCCGATATGGCCGATAAGCCGAGACACCCCAACCTTAGAATTGTCTCTTTTATATATATTTTACGTGTTATGAAAATCGGTTCATAAGGGTTGAGATACTTCCCTTGTTAGATTTTGAGAGATTTTTTATATAGAAACAGTCTCAGATTCTGCGACATTTTTTTGCAAAGAATAAGTTTCATTTTTTTTAGAAAGAAAATGTTTCAGATTCTATGTTATTTTTCCGGTGACATGACAAAATCCCCACGGACATAATCCCCATAATGGTAGTGGGGACTATGACCGAAAATTATTTGGACATAATCCCAATAAAAAACGGACATAATTCCCAGATTTATGGGGATAATGACCACGTAACAAATGTATGTATGTGTAGTTGGTCATAATCCCAAAAATTAAAAGATTTTTTTTTTTTACTAAAAAGTTTTTAGGGATTACAAACTCCATGCATTAAACCCACCATCTCTGCAGAAAACGGGGATTATGACCAAAATTGTTTTGGACTTACTCCCCATAATGTGAATGGGGGTTATGACCGAAAAAAGTTCGGTCATAATCCAAACAAAGAACGGACATAATCCCCTTTGGGATTGTGACCGTTTTGGAAACGGTCCCCACAACTATTATGGGGATTATGACCTTAATGAATTCGGGTAATGTCCGTGGGGATTATGTCCTGTCACCCATTTTTCCTATAGAAAAAGTAACAGATTCTGAGACATTTTTCCTAACGATAAGGTTTCCGATTCTGAGATTTATTTTTTTTTTAGAAAAAGTAAAAAAAAAAACATTTTGAAAAGTTAAATTCGACTTTGCCGAATCTATGAATACCCTCCACAATGGCTTTTTTTAAGGATAGTTAATTTTTTAACGTGAAAAAAATTAACATTTTTGATTAGAAATATTTTATTTTGAGTAAAAAACTTTTTTTTTATCATTTAAAAAAAAAAGAAAAATTAATATTTTTTTTTGAGTGTTAAACTTTTTTCGAGTGTAATGTTTTTTTTTACTGTAAAAATATTTCTGACTGAATGCACGTACGTTTGTACACAAAATATTGTAATTTTCGTAAAAAAAAAACAAATTTTTTTTTGAGTGTAAAATTTTTTTCGAGAGTAATTTTTAAGTTACCAATGCTTTTAAAACTAAACAAGCTTAAAAAGCATTGCTTTAAAACTAAACAAGTTTGAAAAGCATTGTTAAGTTACCACCAATGCTTTTAAAACTTATATAACACGTGGCATTTAAGATGAAACGAATCTGAAATTCAGGGTTTTGCTTATAACTTATAAGCAAAGATACATTTCAAGTTTCAGCAGTCTCATTATTGTCTTTCGAAAGTTATCGCGTTTTTTATCTCGTAAATTCGCGAAAAACCCTTGCCGAAATTTACTCTTTTGCTTATAACTTTTGAACCACTTGACCGATTTGGCTGGATTGCAATACCAACCTGACCAGGTAAATGACCAAAATACATGCCAAACTTCAGTAGCCTCCGTAAAGTCTTTCAGAAGTAAGCGTGTTTTCTGTAGACAGACAGATGGACAGACGGACGAACATGATGTTTGCTCTTGTTTCGTTTTATGAATGAATGAAAATCCTTATGACAATTCTCATTAGCATTTTCAAATCAGAGTTTCATATTTTAACTCACTCACCGAATGAAAATGTTCATTTTCCAAAAAAAAAAAACGTTCACTCACGGCATAACAAAAATTTAAAATATTAAAATTTAATATGCAAATATCTCGTAAACTAAGCAAGATAGAGCAAAACGGAACAAAATTTCGGATCAAGAATAGCGAAAGTTAATAGGTCCTTACTTTGAATCAAAAAATTCGAATTCCGGGAAATTTTTAAATGTTAATATAAAAAGTTTCGAAGCAATGTTGTAGCTCTTGGGTCGTAGAGCAAGACTACCAAACACATGAAAGCAATTCGAGCAAAAGTTTTTGTGTTATTAATGTTTTAAATTGAACCTATTGGGTCCTTTGCTCTATCTTGCTTAGTTTTCGAGATATTAGCATATTAAATTTAAATTCGATGAGCATTCTCAAGAGAATTTTCATTTATTCACCAGCACACAAAATTTTTTATATTTTTATTTTTCACACACAAGCAGTGAAGCAAAAAATTAATCTACTATAGCACACGAATGAACCCGTTGGTATTTATTTAATTTTGAATGCTTGTTGAGAATGAGTGAAAATGAAAGAGTAAATTCGAACCCTGGTTTTAGACCAAAACACACCATAATTTCCTGGCGATCGACGAAAAAATTCATTATTCGTGCCACCCTACTTTAAATATTTTTTTATGTTTTAAATTGTATGCTTTTATTATAATTAAAACAATTTGTTTGCAACATATGTTTATACGCTGATATACAATCATCAATTATTCAGCAAAATAAAAAAAAAAAAAATGTCAAATGAAAATCATTATGTGCGATGTGTCAGACAATATGACATACAATTTGTGTATTCTAGCGTGAAATCATTAAATCAATATCTCTACAAATTGTTGCATTTAACGCAAAACAACGCACTGCTAAGGGAGTTTGTGTGTGGGAATACCCAGTAAAGAAATTGATGTTGAAATGATCAATTAATATTAAGTATATTTGAAACATAATAATTTCGGATTGTGTTCTAAGTCAAACTGAATGTTAACAAGCCGTTTTTAAGCAACTTTGTTTGGGGTTTTTTTAAATTGATCATTTAAAATACTTAAAGCAATAATTTTGACACACATAGAAAAAAAAAAACATGTATGGAGCACGATTGCAGCTAACCAAATCACCCATAATGGAGGAGAAAGATAGGTTGGTACTTTTGAACATTTATATGATTGTAAAAACCATGCTATGATCATAAACATTTACAATAGGATAATTTTTTTATCATACTATGATCAGCGAAGTTAATAATATGATCGCTACAATCATATTATGATAAAGTTATCAAAGTTATCAATCATACTATGACCCCGCTCCCTTATGTTTGGCGCAATCAAGTTTCTTCTCTTCATACACTATCGAAATTCTCGTAGAAAAACATAGTTTAAAAATGGCTTCTTATTGTTAGTCATCTGCTTAATTATGCTTAACTTTTACTCTAATTATTTTATCAGTTAAATTATTTAAATAACCTCCAAATTATATGTCTGCAAAACAAAATCCATAAAAATTATTCGATGGGTTATTTTCGCATATAATTTTTCAGTTAAAATCTACGAATGCTAGGAGGGTGTTAGTGTTAATATACATTCATATACTTACATTTACACTTACTTAGTTACTTATACTTACATAGTTAGTAGCTGCAAGCAATATAATTGCATTTTCAACACAAAGACAAATGCATTTCAATTTTACTTTTTATTTTGTGAGGTTTTTTTATTAAACTAACAAGGAAGAGTTATCAATGGTTGCTACTACATTTGCAGATGTAACTTAAACAAGTAAAAATGTTAAATTCGGCTTTGCCCTCCACAATGTAAAAAAAGATAATCTGTAAAAAAAAAAAACAATTGAAAAAAAAAATTCCGCGAAAAAATTTTTGGTGAAAAAAAAATTCCGCTAATTTTTTTTTTGTAAAAAAATTGGTTTGTACTTGTAAAAATTCCATTATGTGTCCAATTCTGTTCGCATATGGCAACCAGCAGCCAATTTAAAGCATTTTGTATTTTTAGGTTATGTAGAATATACCAAAATTTTCGATGTGTTCTTACATTTTAGTTCATAAGTTTTGAACCGCTGAACCGATTTCGCACAAATGCAATGCCAAACTACTTAGGACAACAAAAAGCTAAGCCTCAGGCATATATGTTTAATTTGGCCGTGATCACCATTTCCAAAGACGGACAGACGGACAGACAGACGGAATGTCTTGGAATCGATCACTGATCAATAATATATATACTTTATGGGGTCCCAGACCGATATTTCGATGAGTTACAAACGGAATGACAAACTTATATATACCCTCTATTACTAAGTGGAGGGTATAAAAAGATCAATTGTACGTAATTCGAAGATTCTATTTGTAATTCAAAAATTCCATTTGTAATATGAAAATTCCAATTGTAATGCATAATTGTAATTTGAATGATATCAAATGACATTTGAAAAATTGTAATTCGAAGATTCTAATTGTAATTCGAATAATATGTTTGTAATTTGAAAATTCCATTTGTAATATGAAACTTTCTTTTTCAATTCTATGAAGATCAATTGTAATTTGAAAAATATCAATTGAAATTCGAAAAATATCAATAGTAATTCGAAAAAAAAAATCAATTAGAATTCGAAAAAAATCAATTGTATTTTTAAAAAGGTCAAATGTTATTCAAAAGTGATCAATTGTAATTCCAAAAAAGACCAATTGTAATACCTTTTCGAATTACAATTGGAATCTTGGAATAACAATTGATCTTTTTCGAATTACAAATGGAATATTCGAAATACAAGTAGACTCATCAAATACAAAATTATAATAGAATCATCGAACTACAATTCAATTTTTACAAATAACATCTGAAAATGGTGTAGAACCAAATAAAGTCGGTCGATTTAAAAACGATCTAGCAATGTCCGTCCTTCTGTGTCTCTGTCCATTGAAAACACGCTAACCTTCGAAAGACTACTACTTTGAGTCTGCTAAAGCTTGGCATACATATTTTTCCATTATAGCGATCTGGTTGTTATTGAATTAAAGTGAAATTGATCCAGCGGCTTTGAAGTTATAAATAAAATCGTGAATTTTGTATATATTTTTTCCCCTATTCAATTTCCAAAAAAAATCATGTCGTTCGACAGACCTTCCTTGTAAGTAAGACACAAGGAGTGAACACATTTGCAAGAGTTTTTATAGTCAGTTGTGTAGGTGATTGCAACAAGTGAATAATTATGTTAAATTTTTTTTTACAATACGGGTAATATTTTCTAAAATGGAAGCATAAAAGAAATAAATGGCAAAACCTTTTAAAAGAGAGAAAGATTGAAAATGTTTAAAATAAAAGCAAACATTTTTTGTTTGATTAAGTGCTTTATTAAATCCCTTTTTATTATTGTTTTAATCGTAGTAATTTTTATTTTACATATATTTTTCTATTAACTATTTTATATAAATTTGCATAAGCTTTACAGTTTGGGATTAAAGTATTAGAACGTTAAAAGAAAATAAAAATATATTTTTAGACCCTCCATTCTAGTGATAGAGGGTATATGAGGCATTCCACACCAAATGTCCCGCTACAGAAAAACATGTGTCCCGCAAATTTCTGAATAGGTTGTTTGGATAGCCCTATATGGAACTAAGAAAATTGCGTTTTTGGTTTTCTAATTTTCAAAAACTGGGCTTACAAGGCGTTGTCAAATATTGAAAAAAATGGTCAAATTTGTGGCGAGTTGCCTTGATTAAATATTTATCACATTAATTTTATAGTTTTGTATGGGCTATCGAATAAAATTTTTTTCTTTGGAAAATTTTCAAAACCCGTTCTGAAATTTTCCATTTGTTAAAAAGTCAATTTATCAAACATCCGGCCACTTTTTTTTTTTTTTTTTTTTTTTTTTTTTAAGTTTAGATGTTTGTCCATCGACACAAAAAAATTCAGAAAAACATTTTTCGTTTATTTTTTCGAGAAAATCGCATTTGAATTTTAAATTTCATAACAATTTTGTAATTTGCTTGTATTTTCTTCTATTATTGTTGCGAATGAGTATTATTAATTGCATGAATTTTACTCATTCGCAACGTTAATACAAGAAAATACAAGCAAATTACAAAATTGTTATGAAATTTAAAATTCAAATGCGATTTTCTCGAAAAAAACAAAAAATGTTTTTCTGAATTTTTTTGTGTGGATGGACAAACATCTAAACTTTAAAAAAAAAGAAAAAAAGTGGCCGGATTTTTGATAAATTGACTTTTTTAAAAAATGGAAAATTTCAGGACGGGTTCTGAAAATTTTCAAAAAAAAAAAAATTTAATCGATAGCTCATACAAAACTATATAAGAATGTAAATTTTAAAGATTGTGGTGCATTCCGTTTTAATGTGATAAATATTAAATCATGGCAACTCGCCCTAAATTTGACCATTTTTCCAATATTTGACCACGCCTCCTAAGCCCAGTTTTTGAAAAATTGAAAAACAAAAAACGCAATTTTCTAAGTTCCATATAGGGCTAACCATACAAGCTATTCAGAAGTTTACGGTACACGTGTTTTTTTTCGCTGGACATTTGGTGTGGAATGCCTCATATATAAGTCTGTCATTCCGTTTGTAACACCTCAAAATATTGTCTAGGACCCCATAAGGTATATATGTATATTCATAAGCCTCGATCTATTCCAAGACGATCT
The DNA here is from genome assembly GCA_963921195.1 of Pegoplata infirma. NCBI lineage: Eukaryota > Metazoa > Arthropoda > Insecta > Diptera > Anthomyiidae > Pegoplata > Pegoplata infirma. The sequence continues at coordinate 16,873,227 of OY992537.1, read as the reverse complement.
AGCTGTCCGTCCGTCCGTCCGTCTGTCAGTCTGTTTGTCATTTGAAAAAATTTTGAAAAACTTTACGGTGGCTCCTGAAATTTGGCATATATGTTGGGCATTTACCTGGTCAGGTTGGTATTGCAATCCAGCGATATCGATCCAGTGGTTCAAAAGTTATGGGCAAAAGAGTGAATTTCGGCAAGGGTTTTTCGCGAATTTACGAGATAAAAAACACGAAAACTTTTGAAATTCACTTTGAATTTCAGCTAAATCGGTCCAAAAGTTATTAGCAAAACCGTAAATTTCAAATTCGCTTCACCTTAAATCACGTGCTGACAAAACCGATCCTTAAAAAACAAGCTTTAAAAACATTGGAAAGCCACAAAATTACTTCGATTTTTGTCACTCGAAAATATTTTAACACTAAAAAAAATTTACACTCGAAAATTTTTTTTGTAATTTTTCTTATTTTTTTTTTTAATGACAAAAAAGCGTTTTTTACTCAAAATAAAATTTTTCTAATCAAAACTGTTAATTTTTTTCACGTTAAAAAATGTACTATTCTTTAAAAAAGGCATTGTAGAGGGTTTTCATAGATTCGCCAAAGTCGAATTTAAATTTTCTACTTGTTTTTTACTCAAATTTTTTTCTCAAATTTTATTTCATTTAAACCTTTTTTCACTCAAACTATTTTCCATTAATTTTTTTTCGCTCGATGATGATATTTTACGATATAAGGTCGAGAAAATTTTTCACACAAACTAACACTGTTGCAAAGTTGGAGGTTTTTCCGCTAAATCTAGCGCTTTTTGTTTGGATTTAGCGGGGGAAAATTGGTTTTAGCGGGAACGGTGCTTTAGCGGGAAAATCTAACGCTTTTTGTTTGGATTTAGTTGGAAAAATTTAGAGGGTTTTTTACAATTTCTCTTTTTTTTAAATTGAAAACGCCAAGTTTATCGAATTTTAGCGCTTTTTTTGTAACTTAGCGGGAGAATTTTATATTTTCCCGCTAAATTTTTTTCGTCGGTTTCTTGCGCGTTTTTTAGTGAAAAATCAATTTTCGTAGAAAAAATAATTTGGGGGTTTTTTTAAATTGTTCTTTTTTGTCATTCAAAAATGCCAAGTTTTTCGGTTTTCAGCGCCTTTTTTCGTAATTGAGCGAGAGAATTTTAAATTTTCCCCGCTAAATTTATTTTTGGCGTTTTCTAGCGCTTTTTTAGTGAAATTTAGAGGTTTTTTTTGTTAAAAATGGTTGGCAACAGTGCAAACGAACATGACTTCGCTCTTAAAGGGTCTCTTTTAATTTTATAGCTTAAAATATTCTAAACCATTTTTATGCACATATGAAAGACTTAAACGTTCTTAAAATTAAATTTTTTTGTGAGATATTTAGAGTTTGTTAATGGATTTGCTTTAGGCAAATTTAAACTTTCTTACTTGTTTTATTTAAATGTCGTGACCCCTTTACTGTATACTTATAATACCAAATTCCAATATTTGTATATGAATAACATGTGCGTTTGTATTGATAATGTCCCAATGGGATTGTGATGGAGCATGTGAATGAGTAGTTTATGTTGTTTAGTATGAGTATATCATAATTAATGCATACATATCAATTGACATAAATTTGGCATTTGACATATGACAATGGTTTAACAGTCAATTAGGCATGATGAATACCAGAACTAAAATATTTTCTAATACTTAACATACCCTAGGGAAGAACTAGAAGATGTATAATTTTCGGCTAAAATTGAAGTGAAGTTAATCATTTCTTCATTATATGTACTTAAAGATAGTGCTTTAAATTTCTTAAAGATATTTTTTTAATTAGTACATGAAGGACGGAAAAATAACAGTATTTTCCCTGTTTTCGTTGAAAGTTATCATTAATAGAACAGCCTTTTTGTGGAAGGCGTGTGTTAAAATCATTAAAAATTTTCTTAAGATCGATACACAGTTTGGAATTCAAAAAGTATGTGTAACAAAAGATAAGTGCCTTTACGGAGGATATCAATTAGTTCCTAGGTTCCTAACATAACACTGTACAAAATCTAACTAAACTCCATCTATGTCAAAAATTCCTTTTTAAAAAATAATCCACACATAAATCTTCCCAATAATTTTCCCATTTTTAACATTCTCCCATAAAATTATTTGACAGCATTTGTTAAATTTTGTCATTGTTTCATAATTTTATACATTTCCAATCGATATTCATTTATGTGTCACTATACAATTTATCACCATACAGAATAAAAAAACAACATTGTATGTTGTATAAATTCTGATTTGTCAAAACAATAAGTGTCAGTAATATTTTTTTTATTATTTTCAATTTTTTTTATACCTTTTACTTCCTAACTTCCTAGTTCCCTCAACATAAAAAAGTAAAAAAAAAAATATTTTTTACCAACCAACTACCAGTTGTACAGACAGGTTTAATTTACATACACATCGACAAAGTCGACATTGTAAAAATTGTTCAACATTGTTTGAAAGATTTTAATGCTTTATTGCCTTTTGACAAACACACAAAAAAAAAAAAGGATGTGTTGAAAAACATTCATTCATATTGTAGGTACATTAGCGTGTCCCGAAAATGAAAAATTTTTGGGCATACCCCTAGAATTATGCTTAGTATAGAGCTGATTACGGGAAAAATAATTAAAAAAATTTTGGAGGTCATCTTCAGGGCGCAACCAGCGCTTAAAGTTTGCATCCGTAGTGCATTTGGTAAAAAAAATATTTATTTTTATTTTTAAAATTGCTGCCAAAAGTTTCGTTAGGTAGAGTACATTCTGAAAAAAATATTTGTAAAGTTTTCATGGAGCAATTTTGGTCCAGCACAACGTTTTGAAATTTTGAAATGGTGTAATTTAATATGTAATTTTTGAAGTTTTTGTAAAAACTGGAGTTTGTAAGAGTTCCTTTAATATTTTGTATAAAACGAAGTTTATGTTCAAGCCTTTGTATAAAAAGCTGTTTTTTATGAAAACTTAAAAAAATATGTAATAAATTATGCATCTTCGAAGTTTCAAAACGTTGCGCTGGACCAAAATTGCTCCATGAAAACTTTACAAATATTTTTTCCAGAATGTACTCTACCTAACGAAACTTTTGGCACCAATTTTAAAAATAAAAATAAATATTTTTTTTTGACCAAATGCACTACGGATGCAAACTTTAAGCGCTGGTTGCGCCCTGAAGATGACCTCCAAAAATTTTTTAATAATTTTTCCCGTAATCAGCTCTTTAATAAGCATCGTTCTAGGGGTATGCCCTAAAGAAATTCCAAAATTTACTGATTTCGGGACATGCTAAGGTACATATTTAGAAAAATCTTTTTTGACACACAATTACATATTTTTCTTAAAAAGTATTGAGATAAATGTCGATTTAAAATTTAAAAACTTATTATTTGCATACTTTTTAAACATAATGTATTTAAGTATACATCTTTAAAAGACCAGCATTTTATTTTTTATTTTTAAAACAAATTTAGTACAGGCTAGTTTTTATGTCACAAGGCTTAAAATTATTAAAGGTACAAATATAGGGTCAATCGGATAACTCAGACTGTGGCGCCCGGTAATACAAATTTTTGATTTAAAAAAAAATGCAACGACTTGACTGAATTCATGAAAATTTTGATAAAAAAAAATTATGAAAAAAAAAATTAATAAACAAAAAAATGGATGAAAAAAAAAAAATTATGAGAAAATAAGGACTTCAAAATTTTAAAAGACTAAATTTTATAGTAGTAATTTTTTTTTTTAATATTTTTACTTGTCCTTTCAAAACTTTAGCCTTTACTTTCATTCAAAATGTTCAACAAAATATTTTGATAAAGTTTTCAAAGGACCTTAATCGCCTCCTTGAATCCTGTTATGGTAAAATAAAAAAATGGAAAAATTATGGTAGATCCTCTTCTCTTATTTGCCATCACCAGGGACATCCTTGGATAAGTACAAATATTTCAGAAATATTTTACAAAATGTATTCTTAAAACTTTGAAGTCCTTTTAAAAGGAAACAGGATCACAAACTGAAAAACTGTAAATTCAGTTTTACTCCATTTGATTCCTACTTTCAGACCCCTACTTTAAACATCATCCGGATCACGTTTAATATTAGCTGTCGGACGGTGTAACAAGTCGATAAAGTTTTTAGACCATTGACAAACATATGCATTTGCACTTTTTTGTATTTTCTAAAGTTGTTTTATTTAATCACCTTCTACTGTTTCAGTGGTGCATCCTAGAGGCCCGACCTCATTAATTTTTACCTCCCAACGGTTTTTAAAACATACCTGCTTCCTATCTCCACTTCCTAAGTGAGCTCTTATATAAATTTTCAGTTTATAAAAATTTCTCCCACTTTAATATGTGTGGGACCTCACTTACACTCAAAATATTTTGTAGGCAAAAACAAATGAAAAACACATTTAAAACCAGTGAATAAACAATTGAAAACCATACCAGTAATTATTCATTTGTTTTAAGAAACATCAACATTTATTTTTTACTGTTGACAAAATTTTCTAAAATAAATAACATTAAACATTAAAAAATTAAGTTTTTTTTCACTCTTTTTTACCAACAAATTCGAAAAAAAATAACCAACGAAACATTAAAAATTAATGATAGTTGTGTTATTTTTACCAACAAATTTCAAAAAAATAACCTACGAAAACAATAAAAATTAATGATTTCGTAGGTAATTTTTTACAATTTTTTATTGAAATATTTTTTTTTAAATTTTTAATAAAATTTTAGGGGAATCGATCCCGCAATCAACTACATTCTGGCCAGACACTCTACCCATCGTGCCAAAGCCACTTGATACAAACATGTTTTTATATTTCTATAAATAATTTTTTGATTTGTTTTTTCTACAAAAAAATAACTGACTTGTGTAGGTAAAAACTAATGATATTTCATTAAAAAATACCAACAATTTAAAAAAAAATTACTTACAAAAATCATTAAAAATCAAAAGAATAATCAGTAGTTTTTACTTACAGAACAAAAATAAATGACTTTAAAAATTGAATGTTAATGAAAGTCTTTATTTTTTAGTGTGTTATTTTTGAAACAAAGGACTGAAGTAGTCATTAATAAAAACTGAACATCAAACAAATGTTTTTTCTTTTAAAAACGACTAAACGGAAAACTTTTTAAATAAACTACAAACAGTTAATGACATCATTTTTTGAGTGTATTAAATAGACCTAGAAAACATTTTCATATTTAAAGACTCAAGCAAGTTCGTGCCCAAACACAACTTTTTGGCCACGAAAGATATAGGATATTTTGGCTTCAAAATCCTCAAAACCGCAACCCCCAAGATTAACGCCAAAGATGAATGGAATTAAAAATTTGAGTTTGTAATAAAAACTACTTTCCTTGGGCTTCAATTATGCTTTTTAGCCTTTTTATAATTATATTTTCCCATTTGCTGTTAGTATAATTGTAATATGGTTTTGACCCCGATTTACTAATACGCCTTAAAACTATCAACTTTGAAGCCCCGGCAGACTGACAGTATTGCCATCAAATTTTTTTCATTATACTTTCTTAGTAGCTTGAAGTGTTGCCATTGAGAAACTGTATAAGCTTTTGGAAATTTGTTAATTTTTTTTTTTAATTTCTGCCAAAAAAATATGCATTTGGAACCATAGTGCACTGGACAGAGGGACACAGACAGCATTTTCCGGCCAAAAGTCACTTTTTGCATTTCGCAAAAAATTTAAATGCAATTATGTTGGGTACACTTAGAAGTAGTTCCTCCAAAATTTTTTAAATATTCCGATTACATCTGCTTAAGCTGCATAGAAATACCAGAACATTTTAAGTTCCGGGGATGTTAATTTTTTTTTTGTTTTTTCGTCAAATACCTTTTGCAACACCAGTATAAAGATTGGAATAAAAGCTTTCAAAAAAAGTGGCACAATTTTGCACATACACTCAAGAAAAAATCTTGTAAAATTACAAGAAAAACTTGTAACTTTTTTATACCCTCCAACCACAGTATGACACTTTGTCATTCCGTGTGTTACGCATCAAAATATCGGTCTAGGACCCCATAAAGCATATATATTATTTATCAGTGATCCATTCTAAGACATTCTAGCGATGTCCGTCCGTCTGTCCGTCCGTCTGTGGAAGCCACGATACAGTCCAAAGTAAAAGAGCTAGACTCCTGAAATTTGGTACGAATATGTCTTATGGTATTGGTCTGGTTAAGTTCGAACACGGGAAAAATCGGATCAGGGGAAAAAAGTTCCCCTCTTAAGAACTAAACAAACCTCTAAAAAAAAGCAATTATTTTATTTATTTGACAAAAATTCCTAGTAATTTTACAAGATTTTTACCAATAATTTTGTAATTTTACAAGGTTTTTACCAATAAAATTGTCTACATACATATTAGATCCGCCATTTTTAAATTTAAATTTTAAGGAAACAACTTTCTAGATGGACGAGCAAATTTTATTTTTGTTGTGGTAGTCAAACAATCCCATACACTATCAAAATCGCACTTTCACCAAAAAAATTGTACAGCGCCGCCATATGTTAACCGCCATGGGCCTAATATTCTAAAGTAATTGATGTTGATTCAGCAAGAAAAATTAATCATCCTTTCAAATTTTTATTCTAATCTTACTATTAACAAAAGTTTCTGCCGCCATATTGGCTTCGCCACTTTGAATTCGAATTTTTTAAGCATCGATTTCGGAGTCAGCAGCTTTAAAACCTTCTAGATACAAATTTTCTTTTAAATCGCACGATTTTGAATTTTGTATTTTTGAGTTCATTTTTGAAATTGTGAACCCCAAAAACATTAGAATTACAACATCAAAAGTTTTTATTTGAATCTTACAATTTTTTAAAGGTTTAGCCGCCATATTGGGTTCGCTGTTTTAAATGTGGTATTTTTAGCATCGAATTTGGATTAATCTGCTATGAAACCTTCTAGACACAAATTTTCTTTTTGAACGCACCGATTTTAAAAAATTTCGACGCCATTTTGAATTTTTTTATTTTTAAGCTCAGTTTTGAAATCTTTGACCCCGAAAACTTTAAGATACCAATTTTTGGCATGCTACGACAAGTGGAAAGACTTTTAGATGGAAAATACCTTTTGTGTCCCAGTGTGCACTGTTCGGAGACATGCCTTTGGACGTCACTGAAATTTTCGCTCATAGATATCCACATTTATATGAGATATCTTGCATACTTGGATTTTCACAAATCGGTGTAGTTTTCAAATTATTGCGTGTCAAAGTTCGAATTTTTTAGCAAAAGTCAGAAAAATACATCACCTTTAACGTGCTCTAACTTTTTTACTACTAACCCGATTATCACATGGCTCATATGAAAGTTGAGTTCTTCTTCTTTTGGGAAATATTCAAAAGCATAGGGTGTTTTTTCAGAAGTGTTGCAAAAATTCAAAAACGTTTTTGTTTCAAAATATTTTAGATCCCACTCTGAATTTTGAATATGTTGTACAAAACATTTTTTATTTTTCACCAGATTTTTTCAAATTATGTGTTTTTTAAATTATTCGAAGAGGTAAAATGTTTTTGCATTTTTGCATCATTTCTGTAAAAAAAAAAAAACCCGTATTATTTTAAAAATATTCTGTAACAAAAGATCCCAGCTTTCACATGAGCCAAAATTTGTTAAAATCGGGTCATTGGTTAAAAAGTTACAGCTTTTTAAACGTGATGTACTTCTCTCACTTTTGCTAAAAAAAGTCAAACTTTGAACCGCCATAATTCTGTAAATACACCAAATTTAAAAAAACGATATATGGTACATTTATCATATTTATATGGGCTATGTATGTGTCAATGTTCAATTTAATCTGAAGACACCATTTCCAAAAATGACTAAAATTTGTGCTACATTTTTTGGAACGTCCCGTGGACAATTTTCTCCTCAGAAATTAGCAAATTTTTCTGCTGAAATCAGCAGTTTTTACTGCCAAAATAAGCAGAGTTTCTGCTGAAATCAGCAGATTTTAGTTAACTACACTAAAAAAAATTCTCTGTCCAATTAGCAGAAAAATTTGCTGAAAATACTGCCATTTTGAGCCACATTAGAAATCTGCAGATTTTAGCAGGCGCGGTTTGCTAAAAAGCTGTCTAGGTTTTTTAAGGGGCCTATTCACAAAAAAGTCATAACGCAATCATAACTCAATGCTTTCCATGTAGTTGTTGTAAAACAAAGACCTGCTACACACATCGTCTCAAAATTGACAAATAATTTTAAATTTTGAGAATTTTTATGATTTTGTTTACAAAAAACACAGGGAATATGAAGTTTGAAAATAATAAAATTAGTCATTACCAGCAGTGTTGCCAATTTAGCCATTTTCCGGCTAAATTTTGCACCTTTTGAACTCGTTTAGCCGGATAAAAAGGCATTTAGCTCTTAGCCGTTTTTTTTAGCCATTTTCGAAACTATTTTAGCAGTTTTTTAGCCATTTTTGAGTTTTCGGTTAAAAAGTAATTTTTAGTGTGTTTTTATACCCTCCAACCACAGTATGGGGGTATACTCACTTTGTCATTCCGTGTGTAACGCATCGAAATATCGGTCTAGGACCCCATAAAGTATATATTTTATTGATCAGTGATCGATTCTAAGACATTCTAGCGATGTCCGTCCGTCCGTCCGTCTGTCCGTCTGTCCGTCTGTCCGTCTGTCCGTCTGTAGAAGACACGATACAGTCCAAAATAAAAGAGCTAGACTTCCGAAGTTTGGCACGAATATGTCTTATATTCCTAGGCAGGTTAAGTTCGGAGTTGGGCAAAATCTGACCAAGGGGGAAAAAGTTCCCCCTTGGAGAACTAAACCAACCTAAGAAAAAACGCATTTTTTGCAGGGTTTTTTGTACTTTTGCTAAGCAAATGCAACTTTATCTCAGAAGAAGTTCAAAATCGCAAGGGGGATGTGCCCCCTAACGTCACCCACCGACCCCCCCCCCAAAAAAAAAAAAAAAGACGCCGCTGATTTTTATTTTTTTTTTTATTTTTTTACATTTTGGAGGGTATAAAAGATTCGGCACAGCCGAATGTAACACTCTCACTTGTTTATACTAAAATAGAGAATTTACTGGTTTTTAAGTTTGTACAGATCGATCACAGACTCTAATACCATTTGTTATAAAGGTTTAAAAATGTAGGAGAAAATTAAATTTCTAAAAATTATAGACATTTCTGAAATTGTCATTCCAGTTTGAAGCATTTTAGTTATGTGTTATCATCAGAAGGATTGTAAATGTTGGCTTATTTTGTTAGTAGGTAATTGGTTTTCATATATTTAATTTTTATTAACACTTGTCTGGAATAAAATCACGTATATTTTTGTCATATTCATACCATAAACATTATACTAAATTTTAGACGTTCAAAACTCAACTTGTAGGCGGATTGCTGAATCTTGGCATATATATTTTTGAAATTCTTCTGATCAGGTTTCAGCAAAAACGGTCCCACGGGTAAAAAGTGTCACCTCGAATTCAAGTGTTGAAAAAGCTTTTTTAAGCCAAAATAACTTAAAAAGATTTTTTACTTAAATACATTTTTTGCAGTCAAAATTTTTATATATATTTTTATAAAAAAATTTAATATATTGAGGGGGTTAGAGCACAAGGGGTTCAAGTGCCTTATATTTGATAATGAGAAAAAAGAGGTTAAAGTTAAATTGCAATAAAAAATGTTAGATGGTATCTATAATATTATTTTTTAGTTAATAGAGATCCTGAGATATATTTTAATCTAACAAGTTAAAAAAATACCGTCTTTTACACCCTTTTGCACCCAAAAATTGCATCTGAAGTAAGTAAGTCGCACTTATACCCCTTGTGCTCTAACTTTTTTTATAAATTTCTATTTAGAGCACAAGGGGTTCAAGTGCTTTATTTTTAATAATGAGAAAAAAGGGGTTAAAGTAAAATTGCAATAAAAAATGTTAGGTGGTATCAAGTATATTATTTTTAAGGTAATAGAGCTCCTGAGATATATTTTAATCTAACAAGTTAAAAAAATACCGTCTTTTACACCCTTTTGCACCCAAAAATTGCATCTGAAGTACACTCTAAAAAGTCCTTGTAAAAATACTACTATAAAGTGGGTAAATTTTTATGTAAAATAACACACAACGCCTAAAATTGAGCACCAAGTGTTTAAAATTTTAGTTTACACACAAAAATTTTAATATTACGCACATTATATAGTATTTTGTGAGTTTATAAATATATTTTTAAAATTATAAACACAAAATTTTTAAAATTACACATTTAATGTTTATTGTAAACATTAAGTGTTTAATTTTCAATATTAAACATTAAATGCGTAATGTTCAACAATTTTAAAATACAAATTGTCAAAATAAAATAAAAAAGGAAAATTTAACCAGAAAATTTTGTTATGCTCGCAATTAAACTAAAATAACGCCAAAAAAACATAAAATGAAAACAAATAAATTAAAAAAAAAGTGAAAATATTAACCAACGCGTTGCTGATCAAAGACACAAAAACAAACCCGATTTTTTTAAATTCGTAATATTTATGAAAAATATACATTGCATTTTTTCTTAAATATTTGCAATTATAAATCAGAAAGGTAAGTACCACAAATGTCTTGGATTTTTTGAATTATTCTTTACAAAAATGTGTTGATATCAGAATCTGAGAATATTTTTTTGGAAGAAAAAGTGTCTCAGATTATGAGAATTCATCTACAGAAAAATTTTTTTCAAATCCTTAGCAGATTCCGGGAAGATTTCAATAAAAATTTTTTGATTCCAACAGATTTTTTTCTGGAAAAACAAATTTACCAGTTTCTGAGAATTTTTCTATAGAAAAAATATTTCTGATTCTGAAAACTTTTCTATAGAAAAAATATTTTTGATTCTGAAAACTTTTCTATAGAAAAAATATTTCAGTTTCTGAGAATTATTCTATATACGAAATATCTCAGATTTTAAGAATTTTTCTATAGAACAAAAATATATTCTCATATTTTGTCTATAGAAAAAATATCTCAGAATCTTATATTTTGTCTATAAAAAATATATCAGATTCTGAAAATTTTTCTATAGAAAAATTCATTAGATTCTGAGAATTTTTCTATAGAAAAAATTCAATGGATTCTGAGAATTTTTTTATAGAAAAAAATAAATCAGGCTCTGAGAATTTTTCTAAAGAAAAAATTTCTTATGTTCTGAGAATTTTTCTATAGAAAAATATTTTAGATTCTGAGAATTATTCTATAACAGAAATATTCAGATTTTAAAACTTTCTGTAGAAAAAAAATCTCAGATTCTAAGAAATTTTCTATAGAAAAAAATATCAGATTCTGAGTAATTTTCTGTAGAAAAAATATATCCGATTCTGAGAAATTTTCTATAGAAAAAATGTATCAGATTCTAAGAATTTTTCTATAGAAAAAACAAATCAGATTCTGAGAATTTTTCTATGGAATAAATATCTCAGATTCTTAGAATTTTAATATAGAAAAAATATCTTCGATTCTAAAAATTTTTCTATTACAAAATATCTCAGATTCTGAGAGTTTTTCTGTAGAAAAATTATTTCAGATTCCGAAAATTTTATAATTTTCCCAGATTTGGAGAATTTTTCTATAAAAAAAATATCTCAGATTCTAAGAATTTTTCTATAAAAAAAAATATCTCTAAAAAATATTTTAAGAATTTTTCTAAAGAAAAAATATTTTAGATTCTGAGAATTTTTCTATAGAAAAATATCTTAGATACCTAGAATTTTTCTATAGAAAAAGTATGTTAGATTCTGATAATTTTTCTATAGAAAAAATATCTCAGATTCTAAGAATTTTTCTTTAAAAAGATATAACAAATTTTAAGAATTTTTCTAATTTTTAAATATTTTAGATTCTGAAAATTTTTCATAGAAAAAATTCTTTAGATTCTAATAACTTTTCTATAGAAAAAATTCTTTAGATTCTGAAAAATTTTCTATAGAAAAAATATCTCAGATACTGATTTTATAGAAAAAATATCTCAGAATTTTACAAAGAATTTTTCTATAGAAAAATTATCTCAGATTCTGACATATTTTGTAAAGAAATATTATCTTGAATTCTGAGAATTTTTCTACAGAAAAAACTTCTCAGATTCTGAAAATATTCCCTTGTATGATTTAAATATCAAAAATATCTCGTAAATAATGTGAAATTTTTTTATACTTGCAGTTTGAGACAACAACTTATGATAAGAAAGTAAAGTTCCAACGAATTCTCCACTCATTGCGATTGTCAATTCTTTAATTTAACAAATTTTATCTTTTATTTGGTTATTGTGTTATTTTTCATTTGTTATTAATATTTAGTTTAAGTTACGAATAATTTTATAACCTCAAAAAAATTTGTATTTAAATTATAATTTTTGAATATTATACATATTTCACTATTATACCCATTTTCATTTCAGTTTAAATAAAAACTATAAAAATAATAATAAAAATGCATTTTTGGTTTTATTTGTTTATAGGAATAAATTTTTTACCAGGTTGTTAAAAATTAGGCACCTTTTATGTAAAAGAAAACATTTAAGATGCAATTTTAAACATTTTAAATCTATTTTTGAGCACAAGTAAGCTAAAATTACACATTTTGTGTGTATTGCCAGAGAATTTTGAAAGCAGTTCATTTGTAGGTTTACACACAAAATGTTTACAACTACACACTTTGTGTGTAAATTTAAACACATCGAGTATTTTTACCCACTTTATTGTAGGAGAACAGTTACCTACAATAAAGTGGGTAAATTTCAACAAAAATTTATAAGAGTGTAAGTAAGTCGCACTTATACCCCTTGTGCTCTAACTTTTTTTTATAAATTTGTAAATTCGTAAAAGGAAAACCACATTTTATTAAGAAAATCTGTAATGGTTCTTTGTTTAATTTTTTAGTCGTCATAATCAGATTCCATGACATCATTGGGATCATCTTCATCTTCATTAGGGCATCCTGTCAAATGTAAACTTTCGAATTTCGTATCATAATACCTGCCGAACGATGGCCATGGAGTAGCTAATTGTGGGAAAATTTATGAAAAATTTTTGCTAGGTCATATTCAGCCGGCAACTAGCGGTCCACAGATGCTGATTTACAAACATACAAAATATGTTTAACCAAATTCCTCTTAAAAGTAGCAAAATGTTGAGTATGTGAAAAATATAAAAATAAAAACACGATTTTGGGCCAAAAATGCTCATAAGCATCTGTGGACCAAAATCTCTGATCAATTTTTGTGAACCAAAATCGTGTTGTTATACTTTTTTAATATTTTTTAGATAATATGCTTTATATTTTACAACTTTTGGGACAAATTTGGATAAGAAAAAAAATTGTGCTGAAAAATCAGCATCTGTGGACCAATATTTTTTTTTTTTTTTTAATGTGCTCGATTCGGGAGTACTCTTTCACCATTCACCTACTTTTTAAAAATTTGATATCCTTTCGAATTTTAAGATTTTTAAATTTTTCCTTGTAATTATTTAAGATATTACTATATTTGAACAAGAAAAAAAATTTAAAATCTTGAAATTCAAAAGAATGTCAAATTTTTAAAAATTTGGTGAATGGTTAAATAGTACTCCGGAATCGAGCACAATATTTTTCCTACGCATTTAGCAGTTGTACGCAAGAACTCCTAATTTTTGAGCCGGATTTGGTCAAAATATTCGGACATGAATTTTGGTCGAAAAGCGCCATTAAATTGCAATAAAAAATGTTAGATGATATCTAGTATATTATTTTTAAGTTAATAGAGTTCCTGAGATATATTTTTATCTAACAAGTTAAAAAAGTACCGTGTTTTACACCCTTTTGCACCCAAAAATTGCATCTAAAGTAAGTAAGTGGCACTTATACCCCTTGTGCTCTAACTTTTTTTTATAAATTAGTAAATTCGTAAAAGGAAAACCACATTTTATTAAGAAAATGTGTAATGGTTCTTTGTTTAATTTTTTAGTCGTCATAATCAGATTCCATGACATCATTGGGCTCATCTTCATCTTCATTAGGGCATCCCGTCAAATCTAAACTTTCGAATTTCGTATCATAATACCTGCCGAAAATTATTTAACCAAATCTGGCTCAAAAATTAGGAATTTTTGAGTACTTTATGGGAAATTTTTTTTAAAAATTCCACTTTTGGTCCACAGATGCTGATTTTCAAACATAAAAATTATTTTTAACCAAATTGGTCTTAAAAGTTAAATTTTAATAATTGCTTGGAGCACAAGGGGTTTAAGTGCCTTAAATTTAATAATGGGAAAAAAGAGGTTATAGTTAAATTGCAGTAAAAAATGTTAGATGATATCTAGAATATTATTTTTTAGTTAATAGAGATCCTGAGATATATTTTAATCTAACAAGTTAAAAAAATACCATATTTCACAAATACAAGCACCCAAAAATTGCCTCTGAAGTATGTAAGTGGCACTTATACCCCTTGTGCTCTAACTTTTTTTATAAATTTCTAAATTATGAAAAGAATGTTAGTTATTTGTAAAAGGAAAACCACATTTTATTACAAAAGTCTTTAATGGTTCTTTGTTTAATTTTTTAGTCGTCATAATCAGATTCCATGACATCATCGGGCTCATCTTCATCTTCATTAGGGCGTCCCTTGAAATCTAAACTTTCGAATTTCGTGCCGTGATACCTGCCGAACGATGGACATGGAGTAGCTAATTGTGGGAAAATTTATGAAAAATTTTTGCAAGGTCATTTTTAGTCTGCAACCAGCGGTCAAAGTTTAAAAAATTACGTTTTTGGACCAAAATTTATATCTGAAATATTTAACCAAATCTGGGTCAAAAATAAGGAACTTTTGCGCGTTTTATGGGAAAAATATTTAAAAAATTTCAAAATTGCGATTTTGGTCCACAGATGCTGATTTATAAACACAAAAAATATTTTTAACCAAATTTGTCTTAAAAGTCGAAAAATGTTGAGTATTTTATGTGAAAAATTTTAAAAATAAACCCACGATTTTGGTCCAAAAAAGCTGATTAGCATCTGTGTATCAAAATCTTTGATCAGCATTTTTGAACGAAAATCGTGTTTTTTATATTTTTGTAATATTTTTTAGATAACTTGCTTTACATTTTCCAACTTTTGGGACCAATTTGGATAAAAAAAATAATATTTATGTTAAAAATCAGCATCTGTGGACCAATATTTTTTTTTTTTGGGATTTTTTTTTATTTTTCCTATTATGTACGCAAAAATTCCTAATTTTTGAGCCCAATTTGGTCAAAAAATTCGGACATGAATTTTGGTCGGAAATCGCCATTTTTTCACACTTTAACCGCTGGTTACAGACTGAAGATGCTTTTGCAAAATTTGATTACTATTACTACAAGAACTTCTCGGAATTCAACCACTTGTCCAAGTGAAAAACTAAATTTTAATAATTGCTTGGAGCACAAGGGGTTTAAGTGCTCATATACCCCTTGTGCTCCAAGCAAAACTGGTATTTTAGTAACAAGAGCTAGAAATGGTCGCCATATCTCGCTAACGGATAAGAATTTCACATTCACCTCTTGTGCTCTGAACTTCTGTGAACTTCACCTACTAATTCCATATGTTAACTCAATTTTTTTAAAAAAGTCACTTGAACCCCTTGTGCTTTGACCCCCTCAATATAATATTTAAATCATTAAAAAAGTGCTTTGAACTCTCTTCATTTTATCTAAAATATGTCAAAACAGTAACAAAAAATCTCCTTATTTTAATATATGTATAAAAATCGGTGCAAAATATGAATTTACCATAGTTTTTCTTAAAAAGTAAAATATATATTTTAGCCGTTTTTTAGCCATTTTTTAGCCGTTTTTTAGCCGTTTTTTTTCAAAAGGATTTAGCCGTTTTTGATTACAAAGTTCTGGCAACACTGATTACCAGTCATAAATGTGAATCGGCCTGTAAGTTTACTGTTATCCAACAATAAAATTAAAACATAGAGTTTTTAGAACAAAAGGAACAATATCTTGCCCGACAACCGAAATTTGCCACACTAATACAAATTTGTGTCACCGAAATATAAAGAGATGAGGTTTTGGATCGCTATTTCAAGATGTTGCAAACGAAATGATAAACTTATGTAGACCCTCTATTACTAAATAGAGGTTATAAAAAAAGTGTAATAAATTATGTGGAAATTATGTAGCAGTTTTTTTAGCAGAATTCTGTGTATTTATGTGGCAAAGAGTCAGATAAAAAAATTACCATGCTTGAATGATTTGGTACAAAAAAAAATGAACAAGAACACAACAAATGTGATACGGGTAATGATGACTATGATTTTTCTTTATAACACTTTAACAGACGTAAAAAAAATCGATAAAAACAAATTCCTGTTAAGTACTTGCATTTAAAAAAAGGTGTATCATCGCATTTAAGCGATGACAACTGTTGTCATGATTAAGTGCTGGAAATTTTATTTAATGTTTAAGGGAGAAATTAAAATTTTGAAAATATAAATGGAAATTTTTTAGATGAAGAGGAAGTTTTAAAAAAAGTTTTTTTTAGAAAATAAATGATTCTTTTATAAATTTCTGAAATTTAAACTGTTTCTAAAACACAATTTATTAATGTTGATCAACTGAATGCTTAACTGGTTTCCGAAGATCCCGTTTTATAAATGTTTCTTAAATTATTCTAACAAATCAAATCATATTTTTAAGTAAATAATTATAATCTTGAAAAATTATTCATTTTTTTTTTTGCAAAAAATTATCAACATAAATAAATTTGAAACAGAAATATAGTTTTCTTGAAAATTATTCTATGAAAATATTATGCACTCAATAAATTATGAAGGTAGACTCCACTACAAATGACAGTTAAAACAACTACATTTGTTTAGGCGTCTATTACATTTTACGGTAAAATCAAGCAAAAATTGGGCGTATACTACATTTTACGGCAAAATCAACCAAAAATTGTTGTTGTTTTTAACTGTTGCTTAACAACTGCAAAAAACGGTAAAACCAACTTCAAATTACAGTTGTTTTTACTGTAAATTAAACTGTCTAATATTTTTTAAAATTGTTTGGTAATAATTCCTGCTACATGTGACACTTCCAACTCGTTCAACACATTCGTTTTCTAAAAATTTGTAGGAAACTACAAGTTTTTTATAGACTAAAAACAAAAACATAAAACAACTGTTACTACAATGTAGTAAGTTTTTATATTTATTTTTGAAAACCACTGCAAAAAATAGTTGTTAGAGATTTTAATACAAAAACAACTGAAATTGTAGTTAAAATAAACAACTACTACTTACTACACAAAGCACCA
This sequence comes from Pegoplata infirma, assembly GCA_963921195.1. Lineage (NCBI taxonomy): Eukaryota > Metazoa > Arthropoda > Insecta > Diptera > Anthomyiidae > Pegoplata > Pegoplata infirma. The sequence continues at coordinate 16,855,878 of OY992537.1, read as the reverse complement.
TCATGTAGTAACTGCATAGTGTGGTGTAATTAGTTAGGAAAAATTACCTCTACCTAGAAAAAATCAACTCAAAATATAATATTTTAAAGGTCGAATAAAACAATTTTTGATTTTTAACAAAAATGTATCAGAATTTGAATATTATAACTATTTACAAAATTTTTTTTAAAATTCTGCCCAAAAAAAAATTATCATTATCAAAAAGTTTTACTTTTCAAATTAACATTAATTTCCTCACCAATCCTTAAATTGCAAAAAAGAAAAATCTTACTAATTAAATAACAATTAAAGAAACTCTTTTTTAAAAATGTCAGCTCCTTAGCAAAGCATTACTTTATGTTTTCTTTACTGCCAACCAACAATCTTCTTAAAGATGCAATAAATTAAAATTAAAATAAAAACAACTACAGTGAAAATAATTTCAGCATATTGTAGAGAGATAAAAAGAAAAACACTGGAAAATTACATAAATAAAAAGCAGCTGTGACTTGAAGAAATAACAAAATAACAAAATATGTACCAACAGTAAAATCTCATTAATACAGCTGGCAGCAAGATGGTGGTGTGGGTGAGGAATTCTTTCTATACAATATACAATTTAATTGAACTCATTAAATACGATTTAAGGAAATTAAAATTATTTCATAAAATTTTTTACACTGTGGACAATTTTATTTTTATTTATAATGGTAATTGTCGTAAACTACACTCAAAATATTTTGTAGCCAAAAACAAATGAAAAACATATTTAAAACAATTGATAAAACATTTTAAAAACCATCCCAGTAATTATTCATTTGTTTTAACAAACATCAACATTTATTTTTTACTGTTAATAAAATTTTCTAAAATAAATAATATTGAACATTAAAAAATAACGTCACTTAAATTTTTTTACCTTACTCAAAAAATTAGTTAATTTACTGTTAATTTAAAAAGTTTTACGTTTTGTCGTTTTTAAAAGAAAAATAATTTGTTTAAAGTTCATTTTTTTTTAATGACTATCTATTTTCCTTGTTTTAAAAATAACAATATAAAAAATAAAGACTTTTATTAGCATTCAATTTTTAAAGTCATTTATTTTTGTTCTGTAAGTAAAAATAAGTAATTCTTCTATAATTTTAAATGATTTGTGTACTTACCCAGCCAGAAATTGCCAACGGTACAAAAAAAAATGTACTGGTAGAACATTGGCTACACAAAAAATACTACGCTTTGCAGAAATATCGAAAAGTACAAAAAAACTTGTGCTGGCAAAACATTGGCTACACAAAAAATACTACGCTCTGTCAAAATTTCTCATTACATATACAGTACAAAAAAAATGTACTGGCAAAACATTGGCTACACAAAAAATACTACGCTTTGTCGAAATTTCTCACTACATATACAGCACAAAAAAAAATACAAAAAATACTACGCTTTGTAGAAATATCGAATAGTATAAAAAAATGTGCTGGCAAAGCGCAGTTTTTACACAAAATATTACACTTTGTCGAAATTTTCTCATTATATACAGAACAAAATAAAATAATTTTTTTTTTTATTAAATTTATTTTTGAAAACTTATTATTAAATAATGTTTTAATGATTATCTTAACACTTAAGAAATGAATAATAGAACTGATAAATGTTAGGTCTATTCGATTACCCAAATTTCTTACTATTTTTTACTACAACTGGAAAGTCTTGTTTATTTTTTGTATTGAAAATTTCCAGCTGTAGTAAAATGAGTAAAAAATAGTACATTGTAGTAAGGTAATCGAATGGACCTATTATTTAAATTACGCATGTAAAAGAGTCATTGCAATATTTTCTTTATGAGATGTTGTAGGGTTCTATAGTCGAAAAGTCGATTAATCGACTTTTTGTATGAAAAAGTCGAAATCGACTTTTTTGTTCTTAAAAAGTCGACTTTTGCTTTCGACTTTTTTGACTTTATCGACTTGATTTTTTTTACTTTTGCCAGATGAGAATAGTTCTGAAAAAAAAATTTCAATTGAAAGCCGAGTTTAATAACAACTGAAGCTATTGGTATTTCCATGTATTTTGTGTGTGAAGCAAAAATGTCAATGCCAAATTCATGAGTTAGAAAGTGTTAAGTGTAATATTTACCAATATTTTTGATTATTGTAAACACCTGATAGCGTTCTATCGAAAGTCGACTCTTTCGCTTTCGATCTTTTCAACTTTTCCACATTTTCGCTTTCTTCGACTTTTTTTAACCTTCATTACTTTGGTACCCAAGGTTAGGTTAGGTTAGGGTGGCGGTGCCAGATAGGCACTCCGCATAGACCAATTGGTCCATAGCGATACCACAAAACTTTTTCCGCTTATCGATGTAAACTAAATACATTGACCTTCATTGCGAATTATTTCAAGCTCTTCAGGTCTATCCTCGTAATTTCCTTCAAAGTCTCGAACTGTGAACTTCCTATAATTGATAGCCGAGTTCGTGCCAAAGCCGGGCAGTGACACAGGATGTGCTCAATGGTCTCTTCGACGTCTGGTGTCTCGTACCTTTTACAGCTTGCGTCCGTAATAAGATTCATGTTCTTGGCATGTTTTCCGACAAGACAGTGTCCCGTTATTAAACCTGTCAACATACGACATTCTATTCTCGTAAGTGTAAGTAAGAATACTTGGTACCCAACATTGATAAATAAAATACAACCGAAAAAAATAGCACCTAAACAATTACAACAAGTCAAACAGTTTTTCGACCAGATTTTCGACCTTTTCCAGGTCGAAAAAAGTTAAAAATCGAAAAAAATCGTAAAAAGTCGACTTTTTAAAATTTGAAAAAAGTTGAAAAATCGACTTTTTAGAAATTGAAAAAAGTCGAAAAGTCGATTTTTTGTTGCGACTATATAACCCTAAGATGTTGTAAGAAAAATGTTTCCCTTTAAAAATATGTTTACGCATAGCATTTTTTGTTCTGACCACTGTTTGCCAACGTTTGCTAGAACCGTGGGCACACGTACAACTGGCGTTATCATTTAGATATTGTGCCAGTACCGTATTTTTTGTTTTTAATACGGTTTGCCAACATTGGCTAGAACCGTGGGCACACGTACAACTGGCGTTATCATTTAGATATTATGCCAGTACAGTATTTTTTGTTTTGCCCACAGTTTGCCAACATTGGCTAGAACCGTGGGCACACGTACAACTGGCGTTATCATTTAGATATTGGGCCAATACGGTAGTCGTTGTAGAACGGATGTTTTGCCAACGTTTGTTGTACCGGTTACAACGCTTTGCCAATGTAGGCCCCACCGTATTTTTCTGGCTGGGTAGTTTTTTTTTTTAAATTGTTGGCATTTTTTAAAGAAAATTCATTTATAGAAATATAAAAACATGTTTGTATCAAGAGACTTTGGCACGATAGGTAGAGTGTTTGGCCAGAATGTAGTTGAATGCGGGATCGAATATAAAAATTTTTTCAAAATATAATTCAATAGAAAAATTTTAAAAATAACCTAAGAAATTATTTATTTTTAATTTTTTTCCGAATTTTTTGGTAAAAAAATTAAAGTGACGTTATTTTGTAATGTTCAATATTATTTATTTTAAAGAAAATTATATTAACAGTAAAAAATAAATGTTGATGTTTGTTAAAACAAATCAGTAATTACTGAGATGGGTCTCAAATGTTGTATCACTTGCTTTAAATATGTTTTTCATTAGTTTTTGTCTACAAAATATTTTGAGTGCCACAAACTCGAAAAAAATAACATGAAAAAACATAAAAAATGATTGTTGTGTTATTTTTACCAACAAATTAAAACAAGTAGAAAAATTAAATTCGACTTGGCCGAATCTATGAATACCCTCCACAATGCCCTTTTTAAGTTATAGTAAATTTTCTAGAGTGAAAAAATAACATTTTTGATTAGAAATATTTTATTTTGTGTAAAAAAACTTTTTATTTTAACTAATTTTTGAAAAAAAAAAATAATTTACTAAATTTTTTTTTGAGTGTAAAATTTTTTTTGAGTGTAAAATTTTTTTCGAGTGTATTTTTTTTTTCTTTAAGTGTAAAAATATTTTTGAGTGACAAAAGTGAGATGTAAAATATTTTTGTGACTTACCAATGTTTTTAAAACATGTTTAACGGGTTTTCAACACGTGAATTTAAGGTGAGGCGAATCTGAAATTTACGGTTTTGCTAATAACTTCTGAACCACTAGACCGATTTGGCTGAAATTTAAAACGAACTAGACTGGAAGAACGACAAATATATATGCCACACTTCAGCACCCTCAGAATTGCCGTTCGAAAGTTACCGAGTGTTTTATCTCGTAAATTCCAAAAAAACCCTTGCCGAAATTCACTCATTTGCTTATAACTTTTGAACCACTGGACCGATTTCGCTGGATTGCAATACCAACCTGACCAGGTAAATGACAAACATAAATGCCAAACTTCAGGAGCCTTCGTAAAGTCTTTCAAAAGTTAGCGTGTTTTCAACAGACAGACAGACAGACGGACAGACGGACGGACGGACGGACGGACGGACGGACGGACGGACGGACGGACGGACATCGCTAGATCGTCTTAAAATCGATCGAGGATCATGAATATATATACTTTATGGGGTCCTAGACCAATATTTCAAGGTGTTACAAACGGAATGACAAACTTATATATACCCTCTATCACTAGAGTGGAGGGTATAAAAATGCCTGCGAATTTTGTACTCTTGCCCAAAACATTAAATCACGATAATGTTTTGCAGAAGATTTGGGTGTACTTGCCAAAGCAAAGTTTTTTTTTTAAAAAAAATAATAAACGAATTGAAATATTAGTCGAGGACCCCATTAAAAAACCAAAAGAGCTGTACATTTCGTAAGTGAGTGCAAAAATAAGTGCTAAAAAGTGTTTTTACATTTTGGAGAGTATAAAAGATTCGGCACCAGAGAATATAACACTCTCACTTGTTTTATGTACATTTGATAAACAAATGGAAAATTTGTATGCGAAAAGCTTAGACTTGGTGAAAAAGTAGTTTTGGTAAAAAAAAATATTTTTTTTTTTTACAAAAAAACAAAATTATTGTAAAAAAATTTAATGAACCTAAAATTTTTGGTGAAAAAAAATTTTGATGAAAAAAAGTTTTTGATAAACTTTTTTCATGAAAAAAATTTTTTGATGTAAAAAAAAAAATTATAAAAAAATATGAAAAAACAAGTAGAAAAGTTAAATTCGACTTGGCCGAATCTATGAATACCCTCCACAATGCCCTTTTTAAGTGATAGTAAATTTTCTAGCGTGAAAAAAATAACATTTTTGGTTAGAAATATTTTATTTTCTGTAAAAAAAATTTTTTATTTTATTAATTTTTGAAAAAAAAAAAAAATTTACTAATTTTTTTTTGAGTGTAAATTTTTTTTTAGTGTATTTTTTTTTTGTTTTAGTGTAAAAAAACTTTTTTTTATTAATTTTTGAAAAAAAAAAAATAATTTACCAATTTTTTTTTTGAGTGTAAAATTTTTTTGAGTGTAAACTTTTTTTTGAGTGTATTTTTTGTTTGTTTAAGTGTAAAAATATTTTTGTGTGACAAAAATACCTTTTAAAATATTTTTCTGACTTACAAATGTTTTTAAAACATGTTTAACGGGTTTTCAATACGTGAATTTAAGGTGAATATAATCTGAAATTTACGGTTTTGCTAATAACTTTTGAACCACATGACCGATTTGGCTGAAATTTAAAACGAACCGGACCAGAGGAACGTTAAATATATATGCCACACTTCAGCGCCCTCAGAATTGCCGTTCGAAAGTTACCGTGTGTTTTATCTCGTAAATTCCAGAAAAACCCTTGCCAAAATTTATTCATTTGCTTATAACTTTTGAACCACTGGACCGATTTCGCTGGATTGCAATACCAACCTGACCAGGTAAATGTCCAACATATATGCCAAACTTCAGGAGCCTCCGTAAAGTCTTTCAAAAGTTAGCGTGTTTTCAACAGACAGACAGACAGACAGACAGACAGACGGACAGACGGACGGACGGACGGACGGACGGACGGACGGACGGACGGACGGACGGACGGACGGACATCGCTAGATCGTCTTAAAATCGATCGAGGATCATGAATATATATACTTTATGGGGTCCTAGACCAATATTTCAAGGTGTTACAAACGGAATGACAAACTTATATATACCCTCTATCACTAGAGTGGAGGGTATAAAAATGCCTGCGAATTTTGTACTCTTGCCCAAAACATTAAATCACGATAATGTTTTGCAGAAGATTTGGGTGTACTTGCCAAAGCAAAGTTTTTTTTTTAAAAAAAATAATAAACGAATTGAAATATTAGTCGAGGACCCCATTAAAAAACCAAAAGAGCTGTACATTTCGTAAGTGAGTGCAAAAATAAGTGCTAAAAAGTGTTTTTACATTTTGGAGAGTATAAAAGATTCGGCACCAGAGAATATAACACTCTCACTTGTTTTATGTACATTTGATAAACAAATGGAAAATTTGTATGCGAAAAGCTTAGACTTGGTGAAAAAGTAGTTTTGGTAAAAAAAAATATTTTTTTTTTTTACAAAAAAACAAAATTATTGTAAAAAAATTTAATGAACCTAAAATTTTTGGTGAAAAAAAATTTTGATGAAAAAAAGTTTTTGATAAACTTTTTTCATGAAAAAAATTTTTTGATGTAAAAAAAAAAATTATAAAAAAATATGAAAAAACAAGTAGAAAAGTTAAATTCGACTTGGCCGAATCTATGAATACCCTCCACAATGCCCTTTTTAAGTGATAGTAAATTTTCTAGCGTGAAAAAAATAACATTTTTGGTTAGAAATATTTTATTTTCTGTAAAAAAAATTTTTTATTTTATTAATTTTTGAAAAAAAAAAAAAATTTACTAATTTTTTTTTGAGTGTAAATTTTTTTTTAGTGTATTTTTTTTTTGTTTTAGTGTAAAAAAACTTTTTTTTATTAATTTTTGAAAAAAAAAAAATAATTTACCAATTTTTTTTTTGAGTGTAAAATTTTTTTGAGTGTAAACTTTTTTTTGAGTGTATTTTTTGTTTGTTTAAGTGTAAAAATATTTTTGTGTGACAAAAATACCTTTTAAAATATTTTTCTGACTTACAAATGTTTTTAAAACATGTTTAACGGGTTTTCAATACGTGAATTTAAGGTGAATATAATCTGAAATTTACGGTTTTGCTAATAACTTTTGAACCACATGACCGATTTGGCTGAAATTTAAAACGAACCGGACCAGAGGAACGTTAAATATATATGCCACACTTCAGCGCCCTCAGAATTGCCGTTCGAAAGTTACCGTGTGTTTTATCTCGTAAATTCCAGAAAAACCCTTGCCAAAATTTATTCATTTGCTTATAACTTTTGAACCACTGGACCGATTTCGCTGGATTGCAATACCAACCTGACCAGGTAAATGTCCAACATATATGCCAAACTTCAGGAGCCTCCGTAAAGTCTTTCAAAAGTTAGCGTGTTTTCAACAGACAGACAGACAGACAGACAGACAGACGGACAGACGGACGGACGGACGGACGGACGGACGGACGGACGGACGGACGGACGGACGGACGGACATCGCTAGATCGTCTTAAAATCGATCGAGGATCATGAATATATATACTTTATGGGGTCCTAGACCAATATTTCGAGGTGTTACAAACGGAATGACAAACTTATATATACCCTCTATCACTAGAGTGGAGGGTATAAAAAATTTTTTGGTGAGAAAAAAATTGATAATAAAAAATTTGATAAAAAAATTTTATGAAAAAAAATTGATGAAAAAATATGATAAAAAAAATTATGAAAACAAAAAATTTGATGAAAAAAAAAAAAAATTATGAAAAAAAAAATTTATGAAAACACTATTTTAATGAAAAAAAAAATTGATGAAAAAATAAATTAATATAAAAAAAATTTGATGAAAAACAAATTTGATGAAAAAAAAAATTGATGAAAAAAAAAATTTTTTTGTTGAAAAATAATTATGTTACTTTTTATTCACCAGCTGTTGAAAAACGGGTTTATTCACCACGAGATGAATTATTATCCAAGTTACAAACCCAAGTTATTAAAATTTTTGGTTTTAAGAAAATGAAAATAGTAATTCTTGTTTTCTTTTTCGTTAATTGTTAGCTTATACATATAATCAAACTGAGGTGGCGTCCTGCAACTTTTTTAAAATTTGACACCAGCCTAAAAACATTATCATGTTAGAAAAATTACCTACGAAAACATTAAAAATTAATGATTTAGTAAGTTATTTTTACAATTTTTCTATTGAATTTTATTTTAAAAAAATTTTAATAAAATTTTGGGGAATCAATCCCGCAATCAACTACATTCTGGCCAGACACTCTACCCACCGTGCCAAAGTCACTTGATACAAACATGTTTTTATATATCTATAAATAGTTTTTTTTTTTTCTATAAAAAAATAACCCACACAAGTAGGTAAAAACTAATGATTTTTCTTTAAAAAATGCCAACAATTAAAAAAAAACAAGTAAGAAAGTTATAGTCAGGCAAGACCGACCATATGATACCCTACACCAGTGTTTTCCGGAAAATGGGTCCCAAGTTCAAACATGAACCGATCGTATCTGTCTTTTGTTAGATCTTTGTTTAGAGTAGAAAACACACACAGATCAATTTTAAGTGGAATTGGTTTATTTTTTTTGTCAATAGACCAATTTAACTGAATATCGGTCAAAATTTTTATATGGGGGACTAAGTCCAAAAATGGTCCAATTATACTCCGAGTTGATAAGGTTACTAAAGTACACGTTTAACACCTAAAAAAAAATTTGTTATCAAATATTACCATTCGTATGAATTTTGAGGGAATTATGTGAATATCGGGAAGGTGGTTTGTATGGGGACTACCAGAAGGACTGACCCGATTCCTTTGAAATTTAGAATGTTTATTTGTGAATACAAAATTTGGTTACTTGCTGAATTTCAAAGCTATATCTGTTATAATACGGTTATTAGAGTCATTAAAGCCGAATCCAAAGGGGGCGTTTGTATGGGGGCTAGGTCTCAACATGGACCGATTTTCTCCAATTTCAATAGGCTTCGTCCTTGGCTCAAGAGATGCTTAAGTTTCAAATTTCAAGTCAAGTGATTGATCGTGATCGTGCTTAAACCGATAGATGGACAGACGGACGGACAGAAGGACGGACGGACGGACATCGCTAAATCGACTCAAAAAGTTATTCTGAGTCGATCGGTATACTTCAAGGTAGCTCTAGGACCAATATTTCGGGTAGTTACAAACATCAACACAATCTCAATATACCCTGTACCACAGAGTGGTGTAGGGTATAAAAATAACGTACACATAAACAAGTAAAAAAGTTAAATTCGGCCTTGCCGAATGTAGTGATACCCTCCACAATTTCAAAAAGATTATTGCAAAAAACTTTATTTTAAAGGAAATTACTTTTGAAAAAAAAAAAAAATTTTGAAAAAAAAATTTCCGCGAAAAAAAATTTTGGTAAAAAAAAAATCCGCGATCTTTTTCTTTTTTTGTCAAAAAATATGATCATACTTGTTTAAATACCATTTGGTGTTCAATTATGTTCACATTTGTCAACCAGAAGCCGAATTAAAGCATTTTGTATTTTTAGGTTATGTTGAATGTACTGAAATTTTTGAGGTGTGCTTACATTTTCGTTCATAACTTTTGAACCGCTGGACCGATATCGCTCAAATGCAATACCAAACTTTTCGGGAAAACTTCCAATAAATACGTTAAGTTTCAGTTTCTGTGCAGTATTTTGTCCGTGACAGCATTTTCCACAGACAGACAGACGGACATCGCTAGAATGTCTTAAAATCGATCGGGCATCATGAATATATATACTTTATGGGGTCCCAGATCGATATTTCGATGAGTTACAAACGGAATGACAAACTTATATATACCCTCTATCACTAGAGTGGAGGGTATAAAAACTAAAGAATAGTCACTTATTTTTACTTAGAGAACAAAAATAAATGACTTTAAAAATTTAATGCTAATGAAAGTCTTTATTTTCAATGTTGTTATTTTTGAAACAAAGAACATAATAAGTCATTTAAAGAAAACTAAACATTAAACAAATGGTTTTTCTTTAAAAAACAACAAAACGTAAATCTTTTTAAATAAACTACAAACAGTTTTTAAGTGTACTTCCCTTGTTAATGCTCCATTTGTAGCACAGTGTAATTTTATTTAAAAATTTTATCTGTTAAAAATGGTGTTTTCTATACAAAATCTCTATAATATTTAAATATAGAAATGAAAAACCTAATGAACATTCAAATCATACAGATTAACATAAATGATTTTAATACTCAAAAAATCCATTTTGTTAAATTATGCCAAAAATTTTTGCTTTTCTTTCTGTCAGTTTATCAGAGTACACTCATACATACATATTTATTTATTCCGTTTGTATTTGAAATCGATTATTTATGTTTAAGATTTGTTGATGATGAATTATAGCGCATCTCATTTGCATTTGATTAGTTGGGTTGCTGATGATGATATGCTTATATTTGACTGAATAGAAAAAATAAGATGAAGAAATATTTAAAAAAAAAAAATCCAATAAGAGCTGGAAAGAAAGAAATAATAAAATCTTCCACATTAATGTTTTCACTAACCCACTCACTGACTCGCCCTGTCACTCACTTACTTACTTAGTCAGTCACCCACCTATCCAAGGATATTAGAAATTCAGATTGTTTTTTTAAACACCGAATTATTTAAGCTTAAATGATTTATACAACAAATACAATACACACACTACTTATATTTTGATGTTTGGTTGAATGGTTGGTTCTATGGATTTTTGTTAGAAGGTGAGTGTATACAATTTCTTTTTTTATGAATTTAAAAACACTTGTTATGAATTGTTGTAGTATTTTTTTTAAGAGAACGTCTTCTTTTTTTGTTTTTTTTTTTTTTTTTTTAATATATGCAAGTAATAAGTTTTTCTCTTCTCTTTAAATTTACAAAGTTTTGTTAAAAGCTTATTTTTTTTTCTCTCTCTCCCTCTTTTTTAAAGGACCGTAACTTTTGGCAAAGCTTTTATATGGCTAATTTAATTCCTTCCAATAAAAGTTAGTGGTTTCTGTACTAAATATTTGTTATAAAAAGTTGTTTTAAAATAATAAAAAAAAGCTTTTAAAGTTAGAAAAAGTTTCTAAGAAATTTTAGTACAATGACAAAGCTTTAGGGAATTTTTAACAAGCTTTTAGAATTTATAGTAACTGTGTTCTTTTAGCGTGTGGGTATTTATGGTTTAATTAAATTTTGGGTAACCACAGTGGTTACTACACAGCTATAAAATTTTTAGAGCTTATACAAACTCTGTTTTTTACAGTAACTTAAGGGTTTGCAATCTTTCACAAAATGTTTTTGCCCAAGTTTTAAGCCTACTTAGCGAGTGGAGATAGGGCTGTGGTATGTTTTACAAAAATGTTTGAGGGTAAAAGTAAATGGGGGTCGGTCTCAATAATGACCCCTCTCAGACGCACCATTGGACCGGTAGAAGCTGATTAAATAAAACAAATTTACAAAAAATAAAAAAAAAATTATGGGGACCGCCTTAACAGTTAAAGATAGGGGGTAGGTGTGTTCAAAGAAAATGTTTGGACTAAAAAAATATTGTGGGTCGGTTATACATTTTGTTGCTCTAAGGGCACTATTAGGCAGTTAGACCGGTTGGAGCAAATTTTAAAAATGTCGTTTTGTGTGGGAGCCCCCTTAGAAATTGGAGATAGGGTATTAGTTTGTTCCAAAGAAATGTTAAGACGTAAAAATTAATGGGGGTCGGTCTTATAAATGACCCCTCTATGACGCACCATTGGAGCAGTAGAAATGATTTTAAGATTGGAAAATTACAATAAATTTTTTCAAAAAATAGTAATAATCGTTATCCCACGATCCTCCTGGGCAAAAAATTTGTAGAATCAATAGAAGTTTTACACAAAAAAATTTTAAAAAATCGAAGAGTACAAACATTTTTAAAAATGAGATTTAATTTTAAAAACTTAAAAATCGCATACTAGAACGCTTTTAAGATTTTTTTTGAATTTGTTTTAGAAAGTACGCAAAAAAACCAAAATTTTGAAAAAAAAAAAAATTTGGAATTTGGACCATTATTGAAGAAGTTATGAGTAAAAGAACTTTGAGTAAAGGAGCAAACTACCAATCTTTAAAAATTCGATATCTTTTGAACGGGTTAATAAAAAAAATATGAAAATTTACCACGAGGGAGTTTTCGAAGGGTACTAAAAACTGTAAATCATTGATTTCGTAGGTTATTTTTACAATTTTTCTATTGAATTTTATTTAAAAAATTTTTAATAAAATTTTTGGGGAATCGATCCCGCAATCAACTACATTCTGGCTAGAGTGTCTAACCCATCGCGCCAAAGTCACTTGTCTACAAAAAAATATCCAACTTAAGTAAGTAAAAACTAATGACTTCTCTTTAAAAATGCCAACAATTAAAACAAAAATAACGTACAAATCATTAAAAAATATAGAAGAATCACTTATTTTTACTTAAACAACAAAAATAAATGACTTTAAAAATTTAGTGATAATGAAAGTCTTTATTCTTTTACGACAAAACGTAAAACTTTTTAAATAAACTTCAAACAGTTAATAACGTAATTTTTTAGGTGTAGTTCTTAAGATACGGGGTTTTAGGGGCATATAAGGGTCTTGAGAATCTAAAACAGACTGGATTACTCAAAAACTATTACCCGGTGGCCTTTCGAGTATTTTGCGGTCTGGTTTTACAAGTCAACAGTTACAAAAATGTTGTTGGACTTTTTGTCGTAAGCCAAATCGGATAATTTTAACTAAAACAAGTAGAAAAGGTTATTCGACTTGGCTGAATCCCTCTACAATACCCTTTTTAAATGATAGTAAATTTTAAATGGTAAAAAAAATTAGCAATTTTGATTAGAAATATTTTATTATAAATGACAATTTTTTTTTTTAGTGTAAAATTTTTTTGTGTAAAATTTTTTTGGATTGTTTTTTTATTTAATGTAAAAAAAATTTTGAGTGACAAAAATTCTTTGTAAAATATTTTTGTGACGTAAAAATGCTATAAAGTTTGATTATCGGGTTTTTAACACGTGAATTAACGTGAAACTAAGGAATTAAAGTCCCAATTCAGACAGGTAAATTTCAATTGCCACAATGAAAATTGCCCAGTGCAAAAACGCACATAGGGATTTCTGTCATTTAAAAAAGATACGCTACAAACAATGACATTACATAGACCAAAAATGGGTTTTGCTGAAATTCAATACAAAACAGATCCAATCGGTTCATGTTTGGGCTTTGGATCCATTTTTCGGAAAAGACTGGTGTAGGGTATTATATGGGCGGTCTTGACCGACTATAATTTTCTTGCTTGTTTAGTTTAATTTAACTAAATTTTCAAAAAATTCCTTTACTTATTTTAAAATATTTTTTTTCACAAATTTAAGTTATGTATTTTTTTTAGTGTTTAAACCACTGTTTGAGATCTTAAAAAAATCCCTGCACTAGAAATAATTCGGATTTCTGTCATTTAAAAAAATACGCTACAAACAATGACATTACAACGACCAAAAACTTTTTTATCCACCTAATACTCCTTCTTCAATAAATCTCCCGAGTAATGAAAACAAAAGCATGGGGTTTTCTGATACAAATCAGCAGTACTGGTAAAAAGGTGTTAATTAATGCAACAACTAAAATCAAAAATCAGAAAAACATTTACCTTTGATACGAAACATACATATTTGGTATCGATGAACAAAACAGGAATTGTGTTCAGCATTCGTTCGTGCGTTCCTTTAGTGAAAAAAAAAAAATACAAAACAACACAGCACATTATTAGTGCGTACGCAATTGAGTTGACATTTGATTTATTACATTTTCCAATCAATGAATGAATAAAACAAAACGTAACGAATGCACCGTGATATGATGAATAAGACTGGCATTTTTTTTGTAAGACAAGTTATCGATGCTTCGATAATAGAAAATTTTCTATAGAAAATTTTCTAGTTACCGATGTATCGATAACAAAAAATTTTCTATAGAAAATTTTGTAAGTTTCTACGTACAGAAAAGTTTCTATATAAAAATTCTCTAGTTATCAAAGTTTCGATAACAGAAAATTTTTGTTGTATCGATAACAGAAAATTTTCTATAGAAAATTCTCTAGTTGTCAATGTATCAATAACAAAAAAAAATATAAAAAATTCTCTGGTTGTTGATGTTTCGATAACAGAAAATTTTAAATAGAAAATTCTCTAGTTATCGATGTATCGATAACAGATTGATGTATCGATAAAAGAAAATTTTCTATAGAAAATTCTCTAGTTACCGATGTATCGATAACAGAAAATTTTCTAAAGAAAACTCTATAGTAACCGATATATTGATAACAGAAAGTTTTCTTGTTATCGATGTATCGATTACAGAAAATATTCCATGAAAAATTCTCTAATTATCAATGTAGCGATATCAGAAAATTTTCTATAGAAAATTCTTTAGTTGTCGATATATTGATAACAGAAAATTTTTTATAAAAAATTCTCCAGTTATCGATGTATCGATAGCAAAAAATTTTCTATAGAAAATTCTCTAGTTATCGATGTATTGATAATAGAAAATTTTTAATAGGAAATTCTCTAGTTATCGATGTATCGATATCAGAAAACTTTCTATAAAAAATGCTATATTTATCGCTGTATCGATAACGGAAAATCTTCTATAAAAAATTCTTTAGTTATCGATGTATCGAAAACAGAAAGTTCTCTAGTTTTCAATGTATTGACAACAAAAAAAAAATAAAAAATTCTCTAGCTATCGATGTGTCGATAACAGAAAATTTTCTATAGAAAATTCTCTAGTTTTCGATGCATTGATAATAAAAAATTTTCTATTGAAAATTCTCTAGTTATCGATGCATCGATAACAGAAAATTTTCTATAGAAAATTCTCTAAATGTATCGATAACAGAACATTTTCTATAGAACATTTTCTTCTAGTTATCGATGTATCGATAACAGAAAATTTTATATAGAAAATTCTTTAGTTAGCGATTTATCGATAACAGAAAATCTTCTATAGAAAATTCTTTAGTTATCGATTTATCGATAACAGAAAATTTTCTTTGGAAAATTGTCTAGTTATCGATTTATCAATAACAAAAAATTTCTATAGAAAATGCTCCAGTTATCGATGTATCAATAACAGAAAATTTTCTATAGAAAATTCTTTTGTTATAGATATATCGATAACAGAAAATTTTCTATAGAAATTTCTCTTGTTATCGATGTATCGATAACAGACAATTTTCTATAGAAAATTATCTAGTTATCGATGTATAGATAACAGAAAATTTTCTATAGTTATTCTATAGTTATCGATAACAGAAACTTTTGTATTGAAAATTCTCATGTTATCGATGTATCGATAACACAAAATGTTCTATAGAAAAACTTGCTAGTTAACGAATTTTCAATAATAGAAATGTTTCTATAGAAAATTCTCTAGTTATCGATGTATCGATAACAGAAAATTTCCTATAGAAAATTATCTAGTTATCGACGTATCAATAAGAGAACATTTTCTATAGACAATTCTCTATAGAAAATTCTCAAGTTATCGATTTATCGATAAGAGAAAATTTTCTATAGCAAACTCTCTAAAAATCGGTGTATCGATAACAGAAAATTTTCTATAGATAACTCTCTAGTTATCGATGCATCTATGTTATTCGATAGTTATCGATGTATCGATAACAGAAAATTTTTTATAGAAAATTCTCTAGCTACCGATAGTTTCTATATAGAAAATTCTCTTGTAATATGTATCGATAACACAAAATTTTCTTCAGAAAATTTTCTAGTTATCGATTTTTCAATAACAAAAATTTTTCTATGGAAAATTCTCTAGTTATCGACGTCTCGATAAAATAAAATTTTCTATAGAAAATTCTCTATGGAAAATTCTCTTTCTTTGGAAAATTCTGTTGTTATCGATTCATCGATAGCAGCAATTTTTTTTTAGAAAATTCTCTAGTTATCGATGTATCATTAACAGAAAATTTTCTATAGAACAATATCTAGTTATCTATGTTTTCTATAGAAAGTTTTCTAGTTATCGATGAATCGATAACAGAAAATTTTCTATAGAAAAATCTCTCGTTATCGATGTTTACTATATAAAATTCTTTAGTTATCGATATATCGATAACAGAAAATTTTCAATAGCAAATTCTCTAGTTATTGTTGTATCGATATTAGAAAATACATCGATAACAAAAAAAAATTTCTATAGAAAATTCTCTAGTTAATGATGAATGGATAAGAGAAAATTTTTTTATAGGAAATTTTCTAGTTATTGATGTATAGATAACAGAAAATTTTCTATAGAATATTCTCTAGTTATCGATGCATATAGTTATCGATATATCGACAACTTTAAAATTTTTTATAAAAATTCTTTAGTTATAGTTGTATCGATAACGGAAAAGTTACCGAAAAAGTTACCTCTAGTTACCGATGTGTCGATAACAGAATATTTTCCATGAAAAATTCTCTAGTTATCGATGTATCGATAACAGAAAATTCTCTTGTTATCGATGTATTTATGACAGAAAATTTTCTATAACAGAAAATTTTCTAAAATAGAAAATTTTCTAAAAATTTCTAAAGAAAGTTTTATTTAAAATTCTCTAATTATCGATGCATCGATGACAGAAAATTTTCTATAGAAAATTCTCTAGTTATCAGTGTATCGATGAAAGAAAATTTTTTATAGAAAATTCTCTAGTTATCGGTGTATCGATGAAAGAAAATTTTCTATAGAAAATTCTCTAGTTATCGATGTATCGATAACAGAAAATTTTCTATAGAAAAATATTTAGTTATCGATGTTTTCTACAGAAAGTTTTCTAGTTATCGATGTATCGATAACAGAAAATTTTCTATAGAAAATTCTGTAGTTAACGATGTATCGGTAACAGAAAATTTTCTATAGAAAATGCTGTAGCTATTGATTAAAGCAAGTTTTCTATAGGAAATTCTGTAGTTATCGATTTATCGATAACAGAAAATTTTCAATAGAAAATTCTCTAGTTATTGATGTATCGATAACAGAAAATTTTCTATTGAAAATTCTCTACTCATCGATGTATCAATAACAGAAAAAAATTTTCTATAGAAAATTCTCTAGTTATCGATGTATCGATAACAGAAAGTTTCCTATGGAAGATTCTTTAGTTATCGATGTATTGAAAACAGAAAATTTTCTATAGAAAATTCTCTAGTTATCGATGTATCGATAACAGAACATTTTCTATAGAAAATTCTTTAGTTATTGATGTATCGATAACACAGCATTTGTTATAGAAAATTCTCAAGAAATCGATGTATCGAAAAAAGTATTTCTCTATTTATCGATGCATCGACAACAGAAAATTTTCTATAGAAAATTTCTATTTAACGATGTATCAATAACAGGAAATTTTGTACAGAAAATTCTCTAGAATTACAGAAAATTTTCTATAGAAGATTCACTAATTATCGATGTATCGATAGCATAAAAGTTTCAATGGAAAATAATCTTGTTATCGATGTATCGAAAACAGAAAATTTATATTAATTAATATGTATCGCAAGTCAATTTTTTTTTTAATTTTTTTTATTTAATTTTAAATTTTAATTTCGGCGCCAGGCGCCACATGTTAGTTTCATCCGATTGGATGAACTTTGCCCGGACACATGGGAAAATTTAAAGGTGAAGAAAAAAATGTCACTCTAATGATGCATGCACGAATTGTTATTGAATGAAGTTGAACGGAAAGTTGAACGGTGTTGTTGTTTTTTTTAAGTTTGTTTAGCAGAATGTCATATAAAAATGTTGCAAATACATCATACCAGAATGTAAACGACTCGTCCGTCACTGATTATAAAAACGCATTATTTTACGCATTTTTATAAATACATATTTTTTTTTTGTTGGTTTACTAGAAATCAAAATGTTTTATGACATTTACACTTTGTTTATTTTATAATAAATTTTAGCCAAACAAAAAAAAAGTGTGTTTTGTGCAAAATTAGCCATGCTTTTTTGTCCATATTACAACGTACATATCAAATTGCTTTCGGTTGCCGGTTTTGGTTACCAACCAAAATTTTATGTTAACTGATTTGTTTTGGTTTCATGCATGCATGCAAGCATGTCCCCTTTAGATTTCTACTCCATCACATATCAACGCGCTGAATGCAATAATTTGCTCTGAACTCCAACAGGTTTTTTTTATATTTCATTATGCGTGTGCAACACTAGTGACCTAAAGACTTTTCCGCTTATTTAAACATAATCATACGTACAACGTTAATAAATTTGCCACAGCTTTTAGCCAATTGTAACCCATTTCAAACGTTGACATTTATTAATTGATTGGGGGTTTTCGTGGGTATCAAATGTATTTAAGGGGTTAATATGTGCGTAGTTAAATAAATCATGCATGCTGCGTTGTCCGCAGAGACTGGTCTCAATTGCCAATTATAATATGGTCAAAAGAAGCCAACAATTTTTGCAAAATATTTTTATCACATAAAATACATACATTTAGTACATATAGTAGTTTCAGGTGTGTGTTTGTTTTTAAAGACCCACAAAAATATGCGAACATACAGTGGAAGATCTTATAAATGGAAAAAAGCACTGAAAATTTACAAGATATATAAAATCAGGAGTGATTTTTATAACTCAAAGTAAACAAGTAAGAAAATTATTGTTGGTCTAAGTCGACCATATGATATTGTACACTAGTGTTTTTCGGCAATTGGGTCCAAGCTCAAATATGGGCCGATTGGATGATTTTTTTCGTAACCACAGATATTTTTTTGAAAACAATAAATGTTCTTTTTTCCTGGCACCATGGATTTCTAAAAACAAAATTTTATATTATAGTTTAGAAAGTCCTTTTTTTCGAATGAGTTTTTTCGTATTGTTGAGCAATAAACATTTTGGTAGATTTATTCTAGCTCGAGGTAATTTTTATCTTTACTAATTAAAACTATGATATTCTCATAGAATAATTTTCAACAAAATTATTTTTCTATTTTTTGCAAGACTTAATCGACACGTGTTTCGGAATTTTTCAGATTCCAGTGTCAAGACTAATTAGCAAAAATAAAAACCCTTTACTACAAGTAGCAAAGGGATTTTAATGACAAATCATTAATCATAAAACCAAAATATTAAAATGTTAATGATCAAACTAAAATATTAATATCATATATAAAACAAAAAAATAAATTTCTTGAAAATTATTTTATGAGAATATCATAGTTTTAATTAGTAAAGAAAATAATGACCTAGAGCTGGAATAAACCTACTCAAAATAAATTATTTTAAAGGTCGAATAAAAACAATTTTTATTTTTTTTTTATAAAAATAAAAACATTAATCAGAATTTAAACAACATGTTGAGTCAGCGCTTCTCATCACTAGTAGCGTAAAGAATTTATGCTACATTTGATCACAAACTGATACATAAGCTGTTTTATTAAAATTATTTATTTTTTGGACGTTATTCAAGGAAGTAAACAAAACAAATCATAAAAAAGTATTTTTAACAGAAAAAAAAAATATTCCAATATTTAAAGCATTAATTAAAAAATACTTTTAGCAGAGTCAACTAATCAAAACATGCCGAGCAATAAATTTTCAAAGTTGTGATAAAGCTAAATTTTTGGTTTTTTGCAAAAATTTAAAAAAAATCAAATATTTGCCTCTCTAACAAACTTTGAAAATGTATTTTCCAATAATACGAAAAAAAACCTATTTGAAATTTTAGTAGGGTTAGGTTAGGGTGGCGGTGCCAGATGGGCACTCCGATACCACAATACTTTTTCCGCTTATCGATGTAAACTAAATACATTGACCTTCATTGCGAATTGTTTCAAGCTCTTCAGGTCTATCCTCGTAATTTCCTCCATAGTCTCGAACTGTGAACTTCCTATAATTGATAGTCGAGTTCGTGCCAAAGCCGGGCAGTGACACAGAATGTGTTCAATGGTCTCTTCGACGTCTGGTGTCTCGCACCTTTTACAGTTTGCGTCCGTAATAAGATTCATGTTCTTGGCATGTTTTCCGACAAGACAGTGTCCCGTTATTAAACCTGTCAACATACGACATTCTATTCTCGTAAGTGTAAGTAAGAATTTAGTTCTTCCTAAATCATAGCGTGGCCATAAAATTCTGCTTATACGACTTGTCCCAAGTTCCTTCCATCTTCGATTTGCTTTGGCGACAGTAAGGGTATTTCGATTAAGTTTGAAATGCTGGATTGGCGGTGAAAGCATTATGGTGGTACCTATGCCATCTGCTCCAAGTTTCGCGAGTTCATCTGCTTTCTCGTTTCCTTCTATTCCTTCGTGCCCTGGTACCCATAATAAGGTAACTTCATTATTTAAGCAAAGTTGTTTTAAATTCTCGTAACACTTTAAAACCGTTTTCGATTTAATTTGGTAGCTCAAGAGTGCCTTTAGAGCAGCTTGACTATCCACGTAGAAATTAAGGGTGGCACCTTTTTCCTTTGCCATATATTCCACAGCTTTTGATATAGCAGCTATCTCAGCCTGAAAGATACTCGAGTCCACGGGTAATTTGAAAGATAAGTGTTGGTCTAGTTCCAGTATCGTGAAACCAGCTCCAACACCATGCGATTGCTTCGATCCATCAGTAAAGATATTTATTGAGTTAGCAGGAGGGCCCTGCCAGGTCGACCAGAATTCTCGATCCGGAAATCTAACTTCATATTTCCGGTCGAAAAATAGTTTGGGCACTGTGTAATCAGAGTCAATACGGTCCATATTAGCAATGTTACTGTGTCCAAAGTTGCGATACTTGAACCAATTTGACTCTTTGGTTCTGAGGCAAGCTTTGTAAGCCTCGCCCTTAGCAAAGAGATCAATTGGTAATAAGTGCAATAAAGTGTCGATAGAGTCGGCTGATGTTGTTCTCAAAGCGCCAGTGATACTCCGTCCCATTTGCCGTTGAAGCTTCTGAAACATTTTAAGCGTCACATCCTTTTTGAGTGTCTTATGCCAGACTAAAACTCCATAGAGTAAGATTGAAGTATAAATCCAGTAAGTGACTTTAGGTTCTAGACCCCAGGTACTGCCGAACATTTTCTTACACGCATAATACGCGTTGTTTGCCTTTTTTACTCTTTCTTCAGAGTTCTTGTTCCAGAACAGCTTACTGTCCAAGAACACTCCAAGAAATTTGGCATGCGGTGATATTGGAATTTCAACTCCTCCCACTCGAACCTTTCTAAATTCCGGGATTTTGTATTTCCTAGTAAAAAGAACCATTTCCGTTTTCTGCGGGTTGACATTAAGTCCATTTCCTGAAGCCCACTTCCACATAGCATTAAGTGAGCCCTCTAAAATCTCGGATACAGTATCCAGATACTTGCCACATGATAGAATAACCACATCATCAGCGTATGCTATTGTTGTGGTTCCTAAAGTCTTCAGTTCCTTTAAAATGGGGTCCAACACCAGGAGCCAGAGCAGTGGTGACAGAACCCCACCTTGTGGTGTTCCTCTAGTAGCGTAACGAGATGTTTTTGCATGACCCCATTCGGCCGTTATTTCCCGACATGAAAGCATTTGCTCTATCCATTTACTCAAACAACTGTTAGTTGAAGCCTTGTCCAAAGCATTAACTATCGTCTTTGTATTTACATTGTTAAAAGCCCCTTCTATATCCAGAAATGCTGCTAGAGCAAATTCCTTATACTCCAGGGATACTTCTACCTTCTGTACAAGTGAATGAAGCGCAGTCTCTATGGATTTACCCTGCTGGTAAGCATGCTGTGCATCCGATAGAAAATTTGTAACTAAATGCTCTCGTATATATAGATCAATTATCCTTTCCAGTGTTTTCAAAAGAAAAGATGTTAAACTGATTGGTCTGTAATCTTTTGCCGTCGCGTGGACATTTTTAACTTTAATACAAAATTTTGTTTTTGGAAATCCATGGTGTCCTTGCCAGGAAAAAAAGGACTTTCAAATATCGTTTTCAAAATTTTTTGGAAAATTTTTGAAAAGTTGCAGAATTTCTGTTTTAATTTTTTTAAAACTAAAAATTTTAGTAACTTGGATTTGTAACTTAAATAATAATTAACCTCTTGGTGAATAAAAAAATACTCACCACCCTGTAAATAAAACGTAACATAATTATATATAATCAATATTTTTTTCATAAATATTTTTTTTTTATCAATATTTTTTCATCAATATTTTTTTCAACAATTTTTTTCATCAATATTTTTTTTAGAAAGAAAAATTTTAAATTTTAATGAAATCAAGTGAGAGTGTTACATTCGGCTGTGCCGAATCTTTTATACCCGCCAAAATTTAAAAAAAACAATATAAAAAAAACGTTGGTAGGTGACGTTAGGGAGCACCTTCCCCTTGCGATTTTGAACTTCTTCTGAGATAAGAAAGTTGCATTTGCTTAGCAAAAATACAAAAAACTCTGCATAAAATGCGGTTTTTCTTAGGTTGGTTTAGTTCTCCAAGGGTGAACTTTTATCCATCTGGTCCGATTTTTCCCATTTCCGAACTTAACCTGCCTAGGAATATAAGACATATTCGTGCCAAACTTCGGAAGTCTAGCTCTTTTATTTTGGACTGTATCGTATCCTCTACAGACGGACAGACGGACGGACATCGCTAGAATGTCTTAGAATCGATCACTGATCAATAAAATATATACTTTATGGGGTCCTAGACCGATATTTCGATTCGTTACACACGGAATGACAAAGTGAGTATACCCCCATACTGTGGTTGAAGGGTATAAAAATAATTTTATGTTATAAAAAATTTGATAAAAAGAAATGAAAAAAAAATTTTTGTTTAACAAAAACAAATTTGATGAATAAAAAATTTGATGAAATAAAAATTTGATGAAAAAAAATTTGTTTCAAAAAAAATTTATAAAAAAAAAATTGTAACAAAAAAATTTGATAAAAAAAAGAAAAAACAAGTGAGAGTGTTAAATTCGGCTGTGCTGAATCTTGTATACCCTCCAACATTTAAAAAAAAAAAAAATAAAAAAAAATTCCAGGGGCGTTTTATTTTTTTTGTGGGGGGGGGGCTTATCGGGGGTCCTTAGGGACACCTTCTCTCTGGTAAAAATGCTTTTTCAAGCATAAAAATGTTTGATTTGTTTAACAAAAATACAAAAAACCTATAAAACGTTACCTTTTTTCATTGGTTGGATTACTTCGTCAAGGGGGAACTTTTTCCCCCCTGGTCCGATTTTGCCCATCTCCGAACTTAACCAGCCTATGAATATAAGACATATATGTGCCAAATGTCAGGAGTCTAGCACTTTTATTTTGGACTGTATCGTGTCTTCCACAGACGGACGGACGGACAGACGGACATCGCTAGAATGTCTTAGAATCGATCACTGATCAATAATACATATACTTTATAGGGTCCTAGACCGATATTTCGATGCGTTACACATGGAATGACAAAGTGAGTATACCCCCATACTGTAGTTGGAGGGTATAAAAAAATGTGATGAAAAAAATTTTTTTGATGAAAAAAAAAATTATTTAAAAAAAATTATAAAAAATCAGTGTTGACCTTTACCGTTTCAATACCGTTACCGATTAAAAACCCTTTAATATTGACTACCGTTACCGTTACCAATACCGAAATAAAAAACTTTAATAACCGTTACCGATAAAAAACCTTTAACTTTATTCGGATTTTTACCGGATATATAACGGTTTTGTTTCGGTTGTCTAAATATTACTTATTTAAATTTTTTTAGCATATAAAATATTTTAAATGTACGTAAAATAAAGTTGCAAATTTAAGTTCATTGCAAATCGAATTGTTATTTAGATAAAAATAATGAGAAATCGGTCCAATCAATGATCACATTACAATTAAGTAAATTTAGACATAGAATATGTCGAAATCGGCACAAACAATGATCACATTTAATACAATTCCGATGTTCCGACTGTTTATCTGAAATCAGCTGATTTTTCTGCTTAAATTATTATCTGCCGTATTGACAGATTTTTTTTACAAAACCGCGTCAGCTTAAATCAGCAGATTTCCCAAATGGCCCAAAATGCAGATTTTTCTCATGGGTCACAATGCAGATTTTTCTGCTAATTGCACAGAGACATTTAATAAACACGTTAAAATCAAACAAATTTTTGTTGAATTACAATATTGCGTGAAATTTTAATTAAATTCTGAGGTAATTAATATAATAAAATACTGCTATTTAATTTTGTGTTAAAAACGCACTAAATTTAAGTTTCTTTTTGGATTTCTTACTGGTTTTTAACAAATTTGTGATTTTTTAACATTTTGGGTAAATGTTATTCGTAATACCGGTACGTACCGGTATCGATGTTTCGGTAACGGTTTGTCGTTACCGAAATAATCGAAAATACCGTTACCTTTACCGTTACCGATATAAATAATATGTAATACCAATACCGTTACCAATACCGTTACCAATACCGTTACCAATACCGTTATTCGTTTCGGTAGCCAACCCTGTAAAAAATAATTGAAAAAAAAATATTTATGAAAAAAAAAATTTTGGTTGAAAAATAATTATATTACGTTTTATTCACCAGCAGATGAATTTTTACGAATTAAAATCGATGCTACAAACCTTTTTGGCTTTAAAAAAATGAAAAGCGTTATTCTTATATTCATTTTTATTAGTCGGTAGCTTATTTAGTCAAATTAGACACCAGCCTAAAAATAATTATCATGTTAAAATGCTTCGATGTAGGAAAGCAAAAAATGCTTTATTTGGTGCTTGCTGTTGTTTTAGTTTAAAGCATAACTAAAACATACCTACAACTTTTCTCGGTAATTTTTAATTTTTTTTTGAAATTTCAATGTCCTTTTATTTTAACCATCACTGTTTGGTATGTTCTTATATATGGTTTCACTTTAAAACGCAATTATCGTCCGCAATTAATCTATGTATATGAAAAAACAATATTGTTAATGTGTAAAACTAAACCAATTGTAGGGCAATATTTCACACGAATAGAAAAAAAATTTAAAAAAATTTATATTTGTCATTAATGTTTGTTTTCATAAAAATATTTTAAAAATAGCGAAAAACAAAAATCCACCGAAACAAAACAAATGAGTTTCTTGAAAAAATCGAACACATTTTTCACCTTTTAATCGTGGACAATTATCGGTATTTTGCAAACTAACTACTCATTTACAATTTAGAGTATCTATCAAGACATAAGTTAAAAAAAAAAAAATAACAGAAAAATTTAAATTGAAAAAAAAAATAGAAAACTTTAAAATTGAATTTTATGTGTGAGCTACTGCAGTTTAGTGTTGTGGCGGGTTGGTGCAAAATTTTTTTTTAGTGATAAATCTCCGCTTGAGTGCATGGTCTAACTTTATGCTGCATTTAATATCATTTTAACAGTCAAAGTGTTTAAAAGTCAAGATTTTTATTTTTTTAACAGAATTTTAAGAAAAAGTTTAGCAACAAAAATTTAAAATTTTGCATAACAAATTCTAATTTTTATCGCATCCTCGCCTTAAAACTTAGGTAAGTTTATGTGATTTGTTTGTCGTTCAATATGCAAAGAATTTGCAAAAAGTTTTAATCTTCTACAATTAAATTCTGGTGGGTTTTTGTTTTAGTGGAATGCAATTTATAGTATAATTTGTAATTAAAATAATGTTGAATGTGCTATGTGTAAAACAAATAAGAGTGGAATGCAAAATAAAATAAAATTAAGTTAAAATATCAAAGTTCACAACATGTTTTTCTTCTTAAACCGCGAAAATGTTTTATTTGGGACGAACAAATTTAAGGAATTTATTGATTTTTGTAAAAGTTTTCAAAATAAGAAGAGCGAACTATTGCGGTTAATTAAAATGCAACAGTAACTTTTTGTTTGGGTACTATTTTATTTAAATAGGAAGAAGTAAGAATGAATTTTTCGGCTGTGCCGAAGGACACATTTCAACAACACAAATTTCAGAAAAAAAATAAATTTACAAGAAAACCTTTAGTCAAAAAATTATGTCATTAACTGTTTGTAGTTTATTTAAAAAATTTACGTTTTGTCGTTTCTAAGCGTCCAACCTGAATCAAATTACGTTGCGTAAGGCGTAACGCCCAATAATTTTTCGTTTCTAATATTTAAATGTGAGTTACCTAAATCAAACGGACGTAAAAATTTCAAATTTGATGTGTTTGTTTTTGTTTTTTTTTACGTCTTGCGCTACGCATTTGATTCTGGTTCGACCCTAAAAGAAACAAGTAGAAAAGTTAAATTCGACTTGGCCGAATCAATGAATACCCTCCACAATGCCCTTTTTAAGTGATAGTAAATTTTCTAACATGAAAAAATAACATTTTTGATGAGAAATATTTTATTTTGTGTAAAAAAACTTTTTTTTACGTAATTTTTGAAAAAAAAAAAATAATTTACAAAATTTTTTTTCGAGTGTAAATTTTTTTTTTGAGTGTAAAATTTTTTTTTGTGTGTATTTTTTTAGTGTAAATCATCACAAAAGGCATATTTTTGTGACTTACCTATGTTTTTAAAACATGTTTAACGGGTTTTCAACATGTGAATTTAAGGTAAAACCAATCTGAAATTCACGGTTTTGCTAATAACTTTTGAACTACAGGTCCGATTTGGCTGAAACTCAATACGAACCAGGCAAGGGGAACTTAAAATATATATGCTAAGCTTCAGCATCCTTAGAATTGACTTTGCAAAGTTAGCGTGTTTTTAATCTTTTAAATTCACGAAACCCCTTGCCGAAATTCAGTCTTTTGCTCATAACTTTTGAACCACTAGACCGATTAGGCTGGATTACATACCAACTTGACCAGGTAA
Source organism: Pegoplata infirma (assembly GCA_963921195.1). Lineage (NCBI taxonomy): Eukaryota > Metazoa > Arthropoda > Insecta > Diptera > Anthomyiidae > Pegoplata > Pegoplata infirma. The sequence continues at coordinate 16,828,882 of OY992537.1, read as the reverse complement.
GTGCCCAACATATATGCCAAACTTCAGGAGCCTCCGTAAAGTCTTTCAAAAGTTAGCGTGATACGGACAGACGGACGGAAGAACATCGCTAGATCGTCTTAAAATCGATCGGGGATTAAGAATATATACACTTTATGGGGTCCTTGACCAATATTTCGAGGTGTTATAAATGACAAACTTATATATACCCTCTATCACTAGAGTGGAGGGTATAAAAACATTTGTTCAATGTTCAGTTTTTTCAAATGAATATTTCTGTTCTTGTTTCAAAAATAACAACATAAAAAATAAAGACTTTCATTAGCATTCATATTTTAAAGTCATTTATTTTTGTTCTGTAAGTAAAAACAAGTGGTTCTTCTTTAATTTTTAATGATTTGTGTACATTATTTTTTTTTAATTGTTGGCATTTTTTTAAAGAAAAGTCATTAGTTTTTACCTACTTGTGTTGGTTATTTTTTTGTAGACAAAAAATTCAAAAAAATATTTATAGAAATATAAAAACATGTTTGTATCAAGTGACTTTGGCACGATGCACATTGGGTTGAATGAGAGGCAAAGTGGCGCTTTATTCAGGGAAGCAGTAATTTTAACATATAATATTTTTTGATTGATGAATGATGAATAATACATTAGAAAGCACCCTTTTAAAGATAAAACATGTTTTTTTTATTTTTTTTTAACCTGTCAGAATTTTTTTAGTGTTTCTTGAAAATTGAACTTGATTCACAATTTAAGCTGTAACTTTTAAGCCAAAAGCGATAATTTAATGAATACAGTTGCAAATTAAAGTATTTTTAATGCGATAATAAAAATTTAAAACAATAAAAAATAAATATGTGTTAATACTTGCATAAAATTTGTTTAAAGTCGGTTTTTTGTGTTTCACAAAATTTTAAATTTTTTTAAATTTTCCTTAAAAAAGTCAGGAAAGTTGTAATTTGGAACTATAATTTTTTTTTTTATTGGAACCTAATCATTAATAAGTAAAATACCACCATTTTTGAAAAAAATTAATATATTAGGCGCGTGGTTATGCTTTATTTCGTGAAAAAACTAAATTTAAAATTTTTACTGTATCTGTGAAATTAAAAAACACAATATTTTGAAACAAATAGCAAATTAAAGTTTATGTCAAATGCTATTATAAACGTTAAACAAAAATTATGTGCTCTCATATAAGTACTAAATTTATTAAGAAACCTAATTTTTTCATAAAAATTCTTGAGTGTTTAAATTTACCTTTTTTATCTTAAGCCTTGAAAATTGAAAAAAAAAAACTTAAATCAGCTGCGTTATTCATAATAAATAAAGTTAACATCATGCATGTTTTTGTAAGATATTATGTTACACCACCCAGAGACATCTGCGTACACCGCCCCCCACTTCCCACTCCCACAAAAACCGTTCCTGTCATTTTTATTTTTTTGCTTGTTGGAGGGTATCAAAGATTTGGCACAGCCGAATTTTAAACTCTTACTTGTTTATATATAGACTACAAAGACCCACAAAAAAAGGTCTAGACCCACTAATACTTATATATTTTTACCTTCTAAATTCAATTCAGCGATCAGAATTAAATTCTACAGTTGGGTTTTTCTGATTTATTACGAAGAAAACAAGAGGTTTTTTCATAAAATCAATCAAAAATTGCAGAAGTTACTTGCATTTGAACAAAAATGCATTAATTCACAACATACATATGTACAACTGTTTTTGTATAAAATTGAAATAACGCGTTTTTGTTCAAATGCATGTAACTTCTGCAATTTTTTACGGATTTTATTTAAAATACTCATATTTTCTACGTAATAAATCAGACTTGAACCTTACATACAGACATAAAATTAAAAAAATTTGTAACTTTGTCAAATTCACAAGGATATTATGTGGGTTCACTTTGCGGACTTTCCTTGTAAATCACAGGAAACACCAACTAAAGAATTCGATTCTGATGGTAGAATCGATTTCAGAAGGTCAAAATACATAAGGATAAGTGGGTCTTGTTTCTGGGTCAGAAACTTTTTTGTTTTTTTGTGATGAAGTGTTATTGAAGCCACCATATTTTTTTCATAAAATCTTAAATAAAAAAATAACGGCATTAAGCGCGGACGTTTTTTTTCTTTTAAATTAAAGCTTATACTATATGCTTTATTATCACAATGTATAAGCAATAACAACCTCTTACATTTTTTTTATATTCCATCAAGTATTAAAAATGCTCCAATTTTGGAACATTTTACAAAAAAATTTCAAAAATATTTTTACAACAATTTTCAAAAAACAAAAAAACAGAAAAGTATTTGAAAATGCCTGAAGTTGATGGTTCCATAATAAAAAAATTACCTTTGAATGAATAAATACCAACAAAAAATTCTAGAAATAAATTGATTTTCAATTTTTAGCACCATATTCAAAAACACAAAAATTTATTTGATTTTGACGGCAGATTGCAAGAAAAGTAAACAACTCAGAATAATAGTTGTGACAGATTTTTTAGTGTAATTTTATGTACTTTAACCCTAAATTAATAATTTTTGTAAAAAAAAAAATTTCAGTTTTGAATAAAGCGCCACTTTTGATCCATTTCAACCCAACGTGCATCGTGCCAAAGTCACTTAACACAAACATGTCTTTATATTTCTATAAATAATTTTTTGAAGTATGTAAAAACTTTTGATTGCTCTTTAAAAAATGCCAACACTCACATAAAAATACGGTTGTGACAACCATACAAGGTTGAAACCTCAAATTGAGGTTCAGTCAACCGGTAAATTACGGTTGAGGCAACCAACAAATGCCGGTTGCAACAACGACAAATAACGGCATTTGCCGGTTGTGGCAACCGCATTGCCGGTTGCTTCAACCAGAGCTGTGTTTAATATAATTTCGATATTATGCCAAAATACAAAATGAAATCTCAATTAAAAAACACGATTTTTATACACTCCACTCTAGTGCTAGAGGGTATATATAAGTTTGTCATTCCGTTTGTAACACCTCGGAATATTGGTCTAGGACAACATAAAGTATATATATTTATGATCCTCGATCGATTTTAAGACGATCTAGCGATGTCCGTCCGTCTGTCTGTTGCAAACACGCTAACTTTTGAACGACTTTACGAAGGCTCCTGAAGTTTGGCATTTACCTGGTTAGTTTGGTATTGCAATCCAGCGAAATTGGTCTGGTGGTTCAAAAGTTATAAACATATGAGTGAATTTTGACAAGGGGTTTTCGCGAATTTACGAGATAAAACACGCGGTAACTTTCGAAAGGCAATTCTGAGGATGCTGGCATGTATATTTGTCGTTACCTTGGCCTAATTCGTATTGAATTTCAGCCAAATCGGTCTAATGGTTCAAAAGTTATTAGCAAAACCGTGAATTTCAGATTAGTTTCATCTTAAACTCACGTGTTGAAAACTCATTAGACATGTTTTAAAAATATTGGTAGGACACAACAATATCTTAAAACGTATTTTGGTCACTAAAAAATATTTTTACACAAAAAAAAAAAAAAATACACTCGAAAAAAATTTGACACTCAAAAAAAATTTTACACTCAAAAAAAAAATTTTGTAAATTATTTTTTTTTTCAAAAATTACTTAAAAATAAAAGTTTTTTTTACACAATATCTTCAAAACGCAAAAAAAATCAAAAAAAAAATTGTGTCTGGGACTTTTGAAATTAAACAAGTAAGAGTATTAAATTCGGCTGTGCCGAATCTTTTATACCCTCCAACATGCAAATAAATAAAAAAAAATTCCAGGGGCGTCTTATTTTTTTTTTTTTTTTGGGGGGGGTCGGTAGTGGTAATTGGGGGGCACAATTCCTCTCGAAAAAGTGTTAAAAAAAATAATTCTTATGCTTTTTGCACTAAAGAAATACAAATTTATCATTATATAAAAATAAAAAAATTTATTCCACGCCCATAAATGGGGGGGGGGGGGGAGGCGGTGGTGGACCGTAAAACGATATTTTCTAATTCTGTGGGTCCAAATGCAGGACCTTGAACTTCTTGTAGCATAAAAATTTTGGATTTGTTAAACAAAAACACAAAAAAACATGTAAAAACATGATATTTTTCAGAGGTTGGTTTAGTTCTTCAGGGGGGAACTTTTTCCCCCCTGGTCCGATTTTGCCCATCTCCGAACTTAACCAGCCTATGAACATAAGACATATATGTGCCAAATTTCAGGAGTCTATCACTTTTAGTTTGGACCGTAGCGTGTCTTCCACAGTCGGACGGACAGACGGACGGACGGACGGACAGACGGACATCGCTAGAATGTCTTAGAATCGATCACTGATCAATAATATATATACTTTATGGGGTCCTAGACCGATATTTCGATGCGTTACACACGGAATGACAAAGTGAGTATACCCCCATACTGTAGTTGGAGGGTATAAAAAGAAAAATTCTGAACTCGGAAAATTTTTCAAAATTTTTGTATCCTTAAATCATTTTTAGTGAATTTCTTTACTCAAAAATGCTTGCAATTATGTTGTCTTTGGGAATTTGAAAATTTTGGTATGTCATATTTGTTTGTTCTACAACGCCTCGGATATGTATTATTTTTTTTACACCTAAAATTTTCTTATGACCCATAGTATATTACAATAGCCCTGTTTTTTGCACACCGGATTAAGATTAGAATTAACTGTATTTAGTTAAAAAATGGGCCAAATCAAGTCCAGAACTTTTTTTATAATTATTTTCTAATAATACATACAATTAGTAAATATAAACAGAAAAACAAATTAAGCTTTGTCCAAAATGTAAAGAATGAAAAATAAATTTAGTTAAATCCTAGGATTAATTCAGATTTATTTATACCATTTTACGTTTTGGACAACGCTTAATTTTTTTTTTCCTGTTTATATTAACCAATTGGAAGTTGATTCAGAAAAAAAATATAAAAAAAAATTCTGGACTTGATTTGACCCATTTTTAACTATATAGAGTTAATCCTAATCTTAATCCGGTCTGCAAAAAACAAGCCTAATATTTAAATTCTGTCTAACCACACAAAAAAATTTTATGTTGTTACTAAAAATTTAAAACGCTAATTTGTATTTGTATATTCTGTTATTTATCTTGTTAAATTTCAATCAGAATTTAGTGTCAATAATAGTCAAAATACATGAGACAATTTAGCCTAAAACTGTCTATCAGCATAAACAAATTATTGACACTAGAAACTACATAAATGCCTACAAATTAACAGTACATGCCTTTTGGTATAATTAACCCACGAACGGGCAGGAATAGTATACAAAATTCAAACAAGAAGTTAAACGAAAACTTGTTAACCCTTCAAAAGGGTCGAAAGTAACTCTGAAACACGTGTAAACCCTGCAAGGGGGCCTACTACTGAACTTTAGTAAAAGAAAAAGCTATATAAAAGTTATTTGATTTTAACTAATTCATAAAATTTATGAAATATTTCATATATAATATGAAATATTTTTTCACATTTTTTAAAAAGTTGACTAAAATTTAAAAAAGTTTCATAAAAAGCTCAAAAAATTCTTATCTACTTTTTAATTTGTTTCATGATGTCTGATTTTTTTTATTATGAATAGCTAATATGGCATTATCTTCAAAAAACACTTTAATTCATTGAAGGGTTAACGCCTTTTAAATAAATTACAAGTTTTATTTTTATTTTACTTTACAAACTGATTGAAAATACATTGTTGATATCAAATAAATATGCCTAATTGGAATTTTTGTTTTAAGTTTGTTTGGCAGATTTCGACGAAAGAATGTTAAATTGTATTTATTATAGCAGCACTTATAAACTTTGAACATTGGTCCTCTGGCACCTAATAGAATTAAATTGAAAATCCCATAAACTTTAGCCAGAATTTCATTTTATATTTAATAACATTTGACATTTAATACGTCATTATAATCCAAATTAAGTTGATGAAATTGTTCAGGGTTATTTAAGGCTTTTCTTATTATATTTTATATACCCTACATCAAGTTTTACTGGGTATATTAACTTTGGGCTGATGTTTGTAACTAAAAAAAAATGCCTTTTAAATACATTTTGAATAGCAATTGATTCAGAAAAACTTTCGGTGTCGATTAAGCGATATTCGTATAGTCATCCGATGTGTAAATGCTTTCCAAATATATTTTAAAATTGTCAAAATTTATTCAAATGGTGTTTTCTTTTTTGAATAAAAAAATTTGTATTGTTAAAATGAGTACTTTTAAAATGTTGACATGGCCCTGAAACGATGTAGCATTTTTTACACTTATTGTTAGAATAAAACACAAAAAATGCTGTTTTGTACCCAAATTGTCCTGATTTTTTTGGTTCGATGGTTGTGTTTCTCTCTTATGATGTTGGCAGCTAAGGTTCGAATCCCGGCAATCGTCATCACAGTTTTTTTTTGCTTTTTAATTTTTTTTTTATATTTTAAACCTTGAAAAAAAAAATACCAAAAAATAAACAAATTTATCCGATTTTATACTAAAATCTAATTTTTTTTTTAAATTATTAAATTATTTAAAAAATATTTGAAACAATTCAAAAATTTTCATCGCGAATATCTCGAAAACGGAACATGCTAAAATAATTTGTATTGCAGTTTTGGAATCAGGAGGTTCAATTTATATGAAATCAAGTCCTTTTTGTTGAACGCAACATAACGGTGGAACCCAAATGTGCGGAATTTGTTGTTGTTTTTTTTTTTACTTTTAACATGATAATGTTTTTAGGCTGGTGTCTAATTTTTAAAATGATGCAGGACTCCTCCACCTCAGTTTCACCATATAAGCTACCGACTAACAAAAAAGAATATAAGAATTACTTTTTTCATTTTCTTAAAAACAAAAGGTTTTGTAACTTCGATTTGTAACTTGAATACTAACTCACGTGATAGTGAATAAGCTCGTTTTTCATCAGCTGGTGAATAAAAAGTAACATACTTAATTTTCAACAAAATTTTTTTTTGTTTTTATCAAATTTTTTATTTTCATCAACATTTTTTTTTTATAAATTTTTTTTTATCAAATTCTTTTTTTTAAATTTTTTCTTTTTTTCACAATTTTTTTTTTCATCAATTATTTTTTTTCATAAAACTTTTTTTTATAAATTTTTTTTTTCATAATTTTTTTTTTTTATCAATTTATTCATCAAAAACATTTGTTTTCATACATTCACTTTGTCATTCCGTGTGTAACGCATCAAAATATCGGTCTAGGACCCCATAATGTCCGTTCGTCCGTCTGTCCGTCTGTAGTTAACACGATGCAGTCCAAAATGAAAGAGCTACACTCCCGACATTTGGCACAAATATGTCTTATATTCCAAGGCATTCTAGGTTCGTAAATGAGCAAAATCGGACCAGGGGCGAAAAAGTTCCCCCTTGAAGAACAAAACCAACCTCTGAAAAATACCATATTTTTAATTGATGTCTTGTGTTTTTGTTTAACAAATACAACCTTTTTATGCTACAAGAAGTTCATAATCCTGCATTTGGGCCCACAGAATTAGAAAATATCGTTTTTCGGTCTGCCCCCTTTTATGGGCGTGGAATAAATTATTTTTTTTTTAAATAATGATTAATTTGTATTCCTTTAGTGCAAAAAGCATAAGAGTTAATTTGTTTAACACTTATTCTAGAGGAAATGTGCCCCCCCCAATTACCACTACCGACCCCCCCCAAAAAAAAAGAAGACGCCACTGCAATTTTTTTTATTTATTTGCATGTTGGAGGGTATAAAAGATTCGGCACAGCCGAATTGAACACTCTTACTTGTTTTTTTTTCATCAAATTTTTTTTTTATCAATTTTTTTTTATCAAATTGTTTTTTCTTATATTTTTTTTTTTATCAAAATTTTTTTTCCAATTTTTTTATTTCTATTTTTTTTATTATCAAAAAAAATTTTTTTTTCATCAAAAATTGTATTTTCATCAAAAAAAATTTTTTCCCCAAAAATTTTGTTTTCATCAATTTTTTTTTATCACAATTTTGTTTTTCGTAAAAAAAATAATTTTTATCCATTTTGTTTCCCAAATCTACTTTTTCGCCAAGTCTAAACTTTTGACATAACAATGTTTCATTTGTTTAACAGGTGTACAAAAAACAATTGAGAGTGTTAAATTCTTCGGTGCCGAATCTTTTATGCTCTCCAAAATGTGAAAATTAATTAAGGGGTGTGCGAACCCTTAATAACAAACAGATATGACATACGCGGATAAAAACACAAAAAAAAATATAATTAAACAAAAACTAATACATAATTGATTAAAAAATTTAACGGAATACAAAAAAGTTGTTGGCCTTACCGGGATTTGAACCCTGGACCTCCAGCGTTACATGCCACAACATATCCTCTGCACCACAATAGCACCAGTTAACTCGTGCGCTTAATTCGAGTTTTGCTAACAAAGATAATAACAGGGCAATTTTTACATTAAGGGAAGGCAACACTCAAGAAATTATGCCATTAACTGCTTGTAGTTTATTTAAAAAGATTTACATTTTGTTGTTTTTTAAAGAAAAATTCATATCGAAAAACATTCGACCGATTTATTTTAATTTTTTATACCATAAAGTGGGTACATATAATTTTGTCATTCCGTATTATACACCTCAAAATATTGGTCTAGGACCCCATAAAGTATATGCATTAATTATCCTCGATCGATTTTAAGCATATCTTGCCATGTCCGTCTGTCTGTCCGTCAGTCCGTTTGTTAAAAGAATGTTTTTGACAATAATCCGATTTAAACACTTTAGATACCAAAACTTGCGCAATTGTCCTGGTTAAATGGCTAATATATCTGTTTTTCAATCGGTCAAGTATTTCAAAAGTAATGAGTAAAAATGTAAAGTAAAATCTACAATTTTAGAGTATTTCACGCAATAAAAATGCTATAACTTGACAACTGTTCAATGAGTGTAAACGAAACTTGGTACAGGCTGTTATTTTATCATTTATAACTCGCACAAAAAAAATTGGGAGGAATTTTACAATCGGGCGTGGCACCTGTCAATATTTTAAAATGCTTTTTCTGGGCACATGGTTACCATATTAGAACGTAATTTTAAATAGGTTAATATATAATTATTCTGAACATAAATCTGGTTATCTTGGTATTAAGTATGGCAAAATTGATCGAGGGGTTAAGAAGCTATAAGCAATTGAGATGTGTCTCAATATAAACAACCACGCCATTTTGTGTACATGCGTGTATTTTGTAGTTGTTGTGTGTTTTTGTGTCTATGCTGGAAAATTTGTTGTTGGTTTGTATTATTAAAAGTAAAAAATACGTGTACATACACTTGTCGACAAAATAAACAAATAAATTAATAAGCTGTGAAGAAAATGAAGAAGATTATAATAAAACTATTAAAAAACCTAAAAAAATATAAATTAAGAAATCCCTAAACTTAAACAAAAAAATTTTAAATCTTTAAATTTCCGTTATGAGGATTATGACCCATTTCATTTCGATCATAATCCCCATAATAGCAGTGGGGACTATGACCGAAAATAATTTGGACATAATTCCAATAAAAAACGGATATAATTACCAGATTTATGGCGATAATGACCACGTTCCAAATGGCTATAATCCACATTACAGGGATCATGTCCACTATACTAGTTAGTCATAATCCCAAAAAAATTTTTTTTTTTTTGTCTTAAAAGTTTTTCTGTGCAGGGATTACAAACTCCATAAATTAATTAAGCGGCTTCGCTAAACACACACTCTCTGCAAAAAACGGGGATTATAACCAAGATTACGTTGGACTTAATCCCCATAATGTAAATGGGTCGTAATTCCAACAGGGAACGAACATTATCCCCATTGGGATTGTGACCGTTTTGGAAACGGTCATAGTCCCCACAACTAGTATAGGGATTATGACCGTGATGAATTCGGTCATAATCCCTATATCCGTTATGGGGTAATGTCCGTGGGGACTATGTGCTGTCACCCTTTACATTGGTTAACACTGTGAAGTGTATTAAGAGATTTGGCACAGCCATTGTTTTTTTTTTTTTTTTTTTTTAATTTTGCAATCCTATTGTGCGAAGGGCATTCAAATATTCTTTATAGCCAAATATATAACACTTCCTCGCTTTTTTCAATTTTATAAAAACGAAATTACTCATAAGGAATTACGCTTCTGTAAATTTAGCTCACGTAATCAAGCGGTTTTTCATTATCTGTGTTAAATGATATGTATAAAAATGTGTGTGTAAGTGTGTATGATACTTTAAAAACATTACGTTACAACAAAACTTTTTGCAGTCTCTTACCATAAAAAAATTGTATGTGGTAATTTTCAAGCAAAACACAATTTTTTACTTCAATAATTTTTCTACAATTCCTTGTTAAAACATGTACTTTTTTTCTATATGCAAAGTTGTTTCTCAAAAATTTACACTTTAATTACTTGATTTTCTTTTAATTACTTCACACAGTCACACGTATACACACACACACATGCCTACTTTAAAATAGGAAACTGTAAACTGTTTATGTATATGTGTGTGCATTAAGTACCTTATTTACCTTAAAATTTATTTTTGTACTCATATGTTTGCTTTCACTTTTTTTTTTTTTTTGTCTATACATCAACCACCAGCATCTGCAGTTGACTTTTCCTTCTACTTTAAAGAAAATTAACATATTTCTGTTTGTACTCCTGGGAAAAATCAAAAAAATTCTACCTGTTGACTATTTTTAATATGCAGGAGATTTAGCAGATACGCCTAAAAGTAAACTGTAAAAAATTTAGGCAGATTTTGTTATTTAATTGAGAGAGAATAAAATTGAAACGAAAAATGTTGTTACTACAGAAAAAAGCTTTTCTTAACATAGCTGAAGTTTAGCTACACTGAAAAAAATATGATATTTCAGCATAAACTTACAACTTATTACAAGACTAAAATTTAATTGATCATTATATGACTAATTTTTTCATTTTTTTTTTCTTTTAGGTACGTATGAATGGTTTTGCTATTCCTTGATACAATATTAACTAAGATTTACTTGGTAAGTTAGAAAATTAAAGTTAATAAAAATTTAATCAATCCAGATGATTTTTGAAAAATGTTTTTTAAAAATATTTTAAGTTAATAAATTTCTAAAGAAAATCCAAATGTTTCTCGAAATCTTATAATTTATATACATAACACCATTCTGCAGGACTTGTTATTTTGGTAGTTTTTTCCCCCTTCTTATGAAAAAATAAACATAGAAACTTAAAATTTTAAATCTGGGATCCTCCAGCCAAAAAAAATCTATAATAGTACTTTTTGATAGTTAAGATTTTAATGTGATGAAAAGGATAAAAAAAATGTACTTTGATAATTTTGATATTTCCGGATGTAATGGTTCTAGAAACATGAAATGAGAAATGTAGGATCTTCCTGCAAACTGTCTAGAAAATCTGTCTAGAAATATGCCAAGATGATAAAAAGTAAATTTAGGTACTTTTTTGATATACGGAAGTAATGGACATTAAAATTATTTTTTAAAATGATGTATTCTCCTTTGGAACAAAACCTTCTACAAAAAATCCACTCATTAAAAGAGTAATAGCACCGACCCTTTTTGACAAAATGCTGCCATACTAACAAGATAATGAAAAAAAGTACAAGATAACAATCGTTTTAGTTCAAAATGAAGCCCATATTGCCAAAGATAAGACAAACAAGTAGAGAAGTTAAATTCGACTTGGCCGAATCTATGAATACCCTCCACAATGTCCTTTAAAATCTAAGGTTGGTCGCTGCGTTTTGGATGAAACCAAAAAAAGTTGATAAGGCTTGGTGCCCCGACTCCAAAACGGTCACTCAAATTTTTCTATCGCGTCACAATTTTGAGAAAATCGAGGTTAAAGTGTCAAAAAAGGCCCATTTTGACCATTTTTGAACGCCTATAAAATAAGATCCTGACATGCAAATGACTTGGTATTAAGCTCATTCGGAAGTGGGTAATTTTCTCTTTCAGACAAGATCAAATCTTCTTGGAATTTAATTTTCTAAAATGCTAAAAAAATCATTTGCTACAAGTGCTTTAAATCTAAAATTTACGTATGAATTTGTACGGAAATTTGTTAAAAAACACTATGGCCCTTACCACAAGAAAACAAAAAGTATATTTTAACAAAAGTTTTATTTTAAATTTCAAATTTTCAATACATTTTTTGAAAGTCGATTTTAAAAACAAAAACAATTTGTATGGAAATAAAATTAAAAGCTCATTTTAAATTTATTTTATTTTCTTGTGGTAAGGCTGTATGTAAATAAACTAAATATTGAAAAAATGGAAGGTTTTTTGCTAATGATGTTTTTATCATTTTAGAAAATTAAATTTTTAAAACATTTTATCTTATCTTTAGAGAAAATTACAGGCTTCCGAATGAGCTTGATATCAAGTCACTTGCATGTCAGGTTCTTATTTTATAAGCTTTTAAAAAGGGTCAAAAATGCCCTTTTTCGGCACTTTAACAGCGAATTACTCAAAATACTGACGTGATAGACAAATTTGGGCTCCAGATTTGGAATCAGCGCAACACACACTATCCAAATCACTAACCAAAATCCAAAACGCATTTTCTTGTTGAGCTGTGTTATCTAACGTGAAAAAATTAAATTTTTGAAATATTTTATTTTGTGTAAACAACTTTTTTTAGTAATTTTATAAAAAAAAAAATATTTTACAAAATTTTTTTTTTGAGTGTAAAATTTTTTTTGTGTGTAAAATTTTTTTCGAGTGTATTTTGTTTTAGTGTAAAAATATTTTTGAGTGACAAAAATACGTTGTAAAATATTTTTGTGACTTCCCTATGTTTTAAAAACCAGTTTAACGGGTTTTGAGCTCATGAATTTAAGGTGAAACTAATCTGAAATTCACGGTTTTGATAATAATTTTGAACCACTAGAGCGATTTGGCTGAAACTCAATACGAACCAGACCAGGAGAACGACAAATATAAATGCCAAGCTTCAGCATCCTCAAAATTGCCTTTCGAAAGTTAGCGTGTGTTTTATCTTGAAAATTCACGAAAAAACCTTTACCGAAATTCAGTCTTTTGCTCATAACTTTTGAACCAATGGACCGATTTCGCTGGATGCAATATCAACTTGACCAGGTAAATTTCAAACATATATGCAAAACTTCAGGAGAGTCCGTAAATTTTTTCAAAAGTTAGCGTGTTTTTAACAGACAGACAGAAGGACAGAAGGACTAAAGGATAGACGGACATCGCTAGATCGTCATAAAATCGATCGAGGATCATGAATATATATATACTTTATGGGGTCCTAGACCAATATTTCGAGGTGTTACAAACGGAATGACAAACTTATATATACCCTCTTCACTAGAGTGGAGGGTATAATAAAAAAAAAATGTCAGAGGCGTTTTTTTGGGGGGAGGGGGGGGTGATGGGGTTAGTGGGGGGCGTTGAGAGCACCTTCCCATCGCGATAAATATACCAAATGTTTCATTTATTAAACAAAAATACAAAAAACATGTAAAAAAAGTGTATCTTTTCAGAGGTTGGTTCAGTTTTTCACGGGGGAACTTTTTTCCCCCTGGCCCGACTTTGCTCTTTCACGAACTTAACCTGCCTATGAACATGAGACATATTTGCGTCAAACTTCAGGAGTCTAGCTATTTTATTTTGGACTGCATTGTGTTATCTACAGACAGTCGGATGGACGGACTGACGGACAAACGGACATTCATAGAATGTCTTAGAATCGATCATGGATCAATAATATATATACTTTATGGGGTCCCCGACCGATATCACAATGCGTTACAAACGGAATGACAGAGTGAGTATACCACCATACTGTGGTTGGAGGGAATAAAAAGGAGAAAAAGTAAAAAAAAACGCAAAATTAGTTGTAAAAAATCTGAAATTTCTTAGAAATCACGAAAAATTCACTCAACAAATTTACTACAAACCAACTGTTATTTTCTCACGCTCATGTACGCTCACATGAGTATAAAAAAAATTATATGTAATTCACGTGAATGACGATAATCACATAGTTGGTGCACATATCAAAAAAAATTACAAAAATTAGTTTTTATACCCTCTAACCACAGTATGGGGGTATACTCACTTTGTCATTCCGTTTGTAACGCATCGAAATATCGGTCGGGGACCCCATAAAGTATATATATTATTGATCCATGATCGATTCTAAGACATTCTGTGAATGTCCGTCTGTCCGTCCGTCCGTCTGTCTGTCTGTAGATAACACAATGCAGTCCAAATAAAACAGCTAGACTCCTGAAGTTTGGCAAAAATATGTCCTATGTTAATAGGCAGGTTAAGTTCGTGAATGGGCAAAATCAGGCCAGGGGGTAAAAAGTTCCCCTTGAAGAACTAAACAAACCTTTGAAATAATACACTTTTTTACATGTTTTTTTTAATTTTTGTTAAATAAATAAAATATTTGGTATATTTATCGCGATGGGAAGGTGCTCTCAAAGTCCCTCACTGACCCCCATCACTCCCCCCCCCACCAGCGAAAAAAAAACGCCACTGAAATTTTTATTTTTTTACATTTTGGAGGGTATAAAAGATTCGGCACAGCCGAATTTAACACTCTCACTTGTTTTTACTAAAGTATCTTACTCAAAATAAAATTTATGGTTCGATTTGGCTCAAATTCATAATATATATTTATTAAACTAAAATAAGTTTTCTGATAAAATTTGGACCCGCTAAATGGGGCAGGGGTAAAGTTATTTATAAAATTCTTTACTTTAGTGAAATTTAACTGCTCTTCACAATTTTCATGATAAATTTTCACTTAAAATAAATTCTCTGTCCAATCAGCAGAAAAATCTGCTGAAAATACACCCATTTTAAGCACTATGAGAAATCTGCGAATTTTAGCAGACTCAAAACGCGACATATCGGTCTTGATTATCTAAGTGAAATTAGAAAAGAAATCTGTCGAGACAGCAGAAAAATATAATATAACTAATATTTCTATAAAATTAACAAAACAATATGCTGATATTTTTTAATTTAAAAAATTTTTAATTTTAAAATTTTAATTTTCACAAAAATTTAATAAAAGAAAATGCATCTTTAAAAAATTAGAACATTTTTTGAAAAAAAGTGAACAGAATTTTTCAGTAATATAACAAATTAATCTGCTAAAAATTTGCACAAAAATATTTTGAATTAGCAAAAAGAATCAGTAAAGTGTTTTGGATTTTGCTTGAGAGTTTTTAAGGTATTGAAATTTCCTAAATTGGGACACGACTAACAATTTATCTAGAAACACTGTTTACAACACACAATCTGACAACAGGTTTTAATAAAGGAACCATTTACTTTTCGCTGAGTGTTTGAGTACAAAAGCTTTAACACACAAAGCTTTCTGTTAAAAATTTAACAGCTAATGGCCGAGAAAAAAAAATGAAAATGTGAGATATCCAAAAGAGAGCACAAAAATAGCGGGAAAACGTAAAAAATCTAAAAGTTGTGATTTTTTTCGATTTCTCTCTGATAACAGATAACAAATACAAATTCTGCAAATGTAAACATATACAAATGAAAAATTCATAATAAAAACAAAAACATTAATATGATTTAAAATGAGACAAAGAAAATTTATAGAAATATTTTTGACAATAACATTTGTGGTTTAAATAAAAATCTATATCTATAAATCGTTATAAAGAAATTTGAACACATTAAAATACACCTCCACAAGTTCAAGGAAAACAAAGTCCAAAATAAAATTCTCTGGGTTTTAAAAAAGGGATTTGAGAGACAATTAGTTACTTTTAAAGTACATCAAGCAACCCTCTTTTGGGTGTTTTGATTGGTGTCTTACATATGTTATAGCCATAGGTGTATAAAATTACCAGGTGTTATTCATATGTTTTGTGAGTAGGCCTGTTTATTTTCTAAATTTTTAGTCCTGCAGTAGTAGTGGGTGGTTAGGGGAGTTTGTTATTTTTCTGGATGTGTTATTTGTTCTGTCACAGAAGAGTATACAATTTTTTGTTGTTGTTTATAACATGTGAGTATCTATTTTACATTATAGATTTTTTTACTCTCTATGCTTTTGCAAATTTGGTACTTAAGCAGGGTTGCCATAATTTTAAGGTGCTAAATAACTAGAAAAAATATAAGATATTTTAAAAATAAATTATGCGCTAAAAACTATAACGTTGTTAAATTATAGTAATGACCAGGGAAACCAAAAATATGCAGTATCATGTTTTTTCCTGCGCATTGTATTGGTCAATGGGTGAGGTATTTATCCGTTTCAGAAGATTTTAAGAAATCTGGCATCGATTTGTTAGAGCATATTTTTGCATATTTTAGCCTTAAGAGCATATTTTTGCATATTTTAGGTTTAAGAGCATATTTTAGCATAAAAGCATATTTTTAGAGCATTTTTCCATATTTAGAACATTTTTTTCACTTTTTAGAGCATTTTTTTAAATTTTTTAAGCATTTTGTCAATTTTTAGAGCATTCTTTTCCAATTTTTTTATAACAACATTTATTTTTAAAATTTTTTTTCATTTTTGTGGTAGGTTTTTTTTTAATTTTTCATTACATTGAACAACAATTTCAAACTTTTCCCAAAATTATGGGATTTCGGGCGATTGATTCTTTTTTGGCCTGTTCTTGCCTCATATTGGCGTATGAAACTATGTTTTCTTTCGATCTGACTCTAACTACCCCACATAATGGTATTTTTTTGGGTCTATTCTCTAAAAAATTGTAAAAAACACCACATAAAATATTTTTTAAGGGCATATTTTTATTGTTTTTAGAGCATATTTTCCGTTTTTAAGGGCATTTTTTAAGCGCATAAAACGTGTTTTTTAGAGCATATTTTTGGTTTCCCTGGTAATGACTATGCTGGGTCAGCATCAAGCGCCAGTAATTAAAATAATAAGACAACCATACGCACTGTTGGCCAAAATTAATATAATCGTAAATTATGGTACATGGGTGCGTATGATTATTCATATATCGAGATATTACTTTTGCAAAATTTCGTCGAGTGCTGTTAGAAATGTTCTTAGTCTAACAATGAAAAACCTAAACTTCAATACACTTATTGTTAGACCAAAGCTTTTCTAGCAAATCTATACCTTAATTAAAATAACTTTCCCAAAGTTAAAAAATAATTGTTAACAGCTGCAATTGCATCTTCATTTGAGGTAAAACGCTTGCCAGCAATGATTTTTTTTTTAGATTTGGGAACAGGTAGAAGTTAGAGGGAACTAAATCAATTTTCAAAACACACTCGTGTGCTGCCATGTTGTCTGGATAAAAAATATTTTTTTTTTGTTTTTTTTCGAACTTTCATATTTAGTTGATCAAAAAGGTTACGATAATATTCTCAATTTATTATTTTACTTCAAGATCTATTTCAAAGCATTTGGACCCGGTGCAAGCAGTGTGCTTGCACATAAATAAATTAACTGTACAATCAGCAGAAAAATCTGCTACAAATGCACCTATTTTGAGCCATATGATAAATCTGCTAATTTTAGCAGACACGGTTTGAAAATCTGTTATTATCTGTGTGAAATCAGCAGAGAAATCTGCTAGCAAAGAAGGTCTTTTACAGGGCACCCACCGATTGTCCTGAAATTTGCATACTGGAAAGAGGAGAGCAAAATAAGAGTTACCTGTTTTCTATAGCTGCCCAATCTCACATTTAGCGGGTCAAAGGGGAAAAACGGTATTTTTTTCGTTTTTGAGGATTTTTCCCATTTTTTCAAAATAAACTATATTACACACAGAAAAATAAATTGCCAACTGAATTTTTCATTTGCAGCAACTCCAAATTCGGTTGTTGCTACTTAAATATGCTGTGACTAACATATTTTATGATTGCTTCAACTAAAAGTCAGTTATATCAACGTTATTCAGTTGTGACTACCGATATTCAATTGCGACAACCCATTTGTAAGTGCTTCAACCTAATTTTAGTTACATCAACTGACTTTCAGTTGGAAATTGGCAAATTTGTTTTCTGTATGTAACATTATTTTATGCAGATCGAAAGGATTTTTTAAGGGCTACCCAATGGTGTCAGTCATGTCCGAATTCGGCCTTATTAAGTTCGTTATTGTCAAAAATGTAAAATCGTTGGGGCAGTTTATATGGAGATAAATATAAGTACGACTGCCAAAATCATATATAATAATCTCTATCTAAATTAAGCAGACCCGTATTTTTTCGTTTGGCGAAATTCCTGCTAGTTCGGCTGTTATACGGATTTTCCCGAAAGACCTTATTTTTTCATAAGGTGGCAACGCTTTTTTAAATTTGAGATTGGGCAGCTAAAAATACAGGTAACTCTTATTTTTTCCCCCTTATTCCCATATTAAAGTATCAGGACAATCCGTTGGTGCCCTGTGAAAGACCTTCCTTGTAAGAATTTTTCTAGAAAATTTTTGTTTTAAGAAACTTCGTTTTTATGAAAACTTTAATAGTTTTTTTTAATATAAACTTAAAAAAATGTTTCTGTAAAATTAGCAATATGTATGTATAATAGGGTGGGTCGATTTGTATGGATCGAAAAAAACTGAAAAATCTTATAGCAAAAACAAAATCTACAAGAAATTCTAAGAAACTTTTCCAAAGAAACCATTGGTCTAAAATCAAACCCTATACCGCGCCTAACGACATGAAAATCTGTCCGTCCGTCTGTTTTTTTTATTGTCTGTGTGAAACACGCTAACTTTCAAATGTTAGCGGAAGAATAAAAAATACATGCGGCAAGCTGCTGAAGCATGGCGTATATATTTGTTATACTTCCGGTCAGATTAATACTAAATTTGAGCGAAATCTGTCCAGTGGTTCATAAGTTATTAACAAAATGGGGAATTTCAGATGGGTTTTAACCCGAACTCTCGTGTTAAAAAAAAGGCTAACCACGCTTTGAAAAGGAATGGTAAGCCAAAAAAAATATTTTAGAAACTATTTTTGTCACTCAAAAAAACTAAAAAAAATATTACACTCAAAAAAAAAAATACACTCAAAAAAATTTACACTCGAAAGTTTTTATTTACAGAAATTAAAAAAAAAAATTTACTCAAAATAAACCAAATACTGATGTAAAAAAAAATATTTAGTTATCAAAAATTTTTATCGAACACCGCAACTCTCCAGTTTCATCCCACAAAAGTATCTATGTGTTTTTTTTTTTTGACGAAATATCATTATGATCCTCAATTACATACTTTTATTTACTAAGAAAAATCCGCTGCACCAGCTTCCTTCTGTAAATACATACAAATGCTTTGGATGGAATCGATCCCACAACCCTTGCACTTACGTTCAGAGTATCACGCAACATGTTAATATACTGCAGCCCAATATAAAATAAATAATGGAGTAAAATTACCGTGGATTAACGATAACAGCAGCGATTTATTGTTAAAATTTCTTGTTATAATTTTTCGTCTGTGGAGTTTTCATTACAAATCAATCTTACTATTTATTTCTCCAAACATAATTTTATACTTGCCGGTCATAATCCCAAAAATTGTGCGAATTATATCCAGCGGCAATTAGTAAAGCATTGCCGCTGGATATGTTCTTGCAGCATATCGGTATATAAAACTATGTTTTCTTAACATCTGAGGTGTAGGGTATCTTTAGCAACTTTGTAGAAAATATTATGGCAAATATTTTTGTGAAATATATTAACCCTCTAACTCCCTCTCATAACGGTATTTTTTGGCTCTATTTTAACAAATCGCAAAAAACACCCCGAAAGAGGGGTAGGGTGGGGATGAAATGTTCTACAAAAATGTTGCCAATAAAATTTTACTATATACGTCAAAGCACACCAAAGCCCAAAAATTAACACGAACACCAAAAAAGAGTCAAGTTCTATGTTTTGCTTATGAAAAAAGGACGGACGGACAAATCTTCATGTCGTTAGGCGCGGTATAGGGTTTGATTTTAGAAACATGGTTTCTTTGGGAAATGTTCTTAGAATTTCTTGTAGATTATGTTTTTGCTATACGATTTTTGACAAAAAAAATCGGCCCTAATGTATAATCTTCTGATTTTATTTTTTACTTACACTACTAAACATCGAAAATGCGACCGGAACGCGACCTAATACACTTCATTACAACAGTTCCGCTAGTCAAAAATTCGGTCTACAAACATTTCCATCACATCAGGTTTTTGAGAAAATTAAAGTCAAAGTTTAAAAAAATTGCCGTTTTGGGAATTTTTGGAAAATTATAGCGGATGAAGTCGTTGTGGGATAACGACTTCAAAATAAGTCAAGGGTAAAGCTTCTACATTTCTACTTAAGATGCAGTCCCTTAACCCTTGGAGCACCAATTGTCTTTCAATTATGCAAACTATTTCTGTAAAATTACAAAATAATCTGCAAAAAATATCGTTTTGATTGCATAAAAAACACAAAAAAAAATACACTTTGAAAAAAAAATATAGATAATTTTCTTGAAAAAGAGAATGACAGCAAACTAATTCTGTATAATTAAAAAATAGTCTACCTTAAATACGTTCAAAAATATTTTGAAATTCAGCAAACAAAATCAGTAAAAACCCTGTAAGTGTATGTAGAACTGAAGGACTTAAATAAAAATATATTTTTTAGCAGAAAAGTATGCTGAAAGTTTGCTAAATCAAGTTGAAAATCGTTTTACAGATTTTTTGAGAGATTTTTCTTTTGAGTTTGTCAATGACAGTTGGGTATCCAACTATAATAATTCTTTGGAGCATCGTTGGAATGTGGGTTGTGCATCATGTTGAACATATCACAGAGACTCGGGTATACAGTGAGCGTCAAAAGAAAGTGTACAGGTCTAAAATAGATGTAATCCCTAACGAAAAAGTGGACAATAAAACCCCTTATTATCAATCGACTATCATTTAAAAACGTTCTGTAAAGGAAATTTTCCAAGCTTTAATTTAAGCTTGATAGTGTCCAGATTAAGCAAATATTAAATGAGATACAAGGTTCGAGCTGAAAAATGAAATTTTCTGTAGACATTTTTTAGAAAAATTTAAAAAAATAATTCTAATTTGATTTTTTTCAAGTTCAAACATTAAGCCTAAAAGAGTCCAGATTGAGCAAATATTAAATGAGATACGGGGGTCGCGTTGGAAACTAAAAATTTTTGTAGACGTTTTTAAAAAAAATTTGTAAAAAATATTTCTAATTTTATATGTTTCAAGTTCAAACATTAAAAATTTAAAAAAAAATAGTAAAATGTCTTAAATTCAGTTATCAACTCATTTTTCCAATGACCCAAACAAAAACAAAAATTTTTTTACTGCAGTAACAAAATATGCATTTTTTTGACCTCCAATTCTTTTGACCACCAATTTTTTGTAAGCAAAGAAAATTTTTAATTATTTTCATATCTCTTTACTATACACTTAGATGTATTTAAATTAGTAAACAATGAAATCTTTTCTTTGTTTAGAAAAAATTGTTGGTCAAAAGAGTTTGAGGTCACAAAAATGCATATTTTTTTACTGCATTTAAAAAATTTTGATTTTTGTTTGGGTCGTTAGAAAAATAAGTTGATAACTGAATTTAAACTATTGTACTATTTTTTTAAATTTTATATGTTTGAACTTGAAACCTATAAAATTAGAAATATTTTTTTTACAAATTTTTTAAAAAACGTCTACAAAAATTTTTAATTTCCAGCGCGACCCCCGTATCTCATTTAATATTTGCTCAATCTGGACTCTTTTAGGCTTTAATTAAAGCTTGGAAAATTTCCTTTATAGCGTATTTTTAAATGTTAGTCGATTGATAATAAGGGTTTTTTTTTGTCATCTTTGTCGTTAACGAATTACATCAATTTAAGACCTGTACACTTTCTTTTGAGGCTCACAGTATGTTCGTAAAAGGCGTCAGTCCAGTAGATCACATCCGTTTGTTGTCGGTTGACCAATGAATCGCGCAACGCATTATAGAGAAAATTCGTTACTCAGTCAAACTAGTTGAATGTGGAATTTACTCCTCGCAAAGGCGTTTCCAGTCAGCTACGATCCCGAAAAGTGGAAAATAAATATACATGAAAACTACTCCCTCTACCCTCAGCCTGAGTGCTGGCTCAAAGTAAAAAACGAAAACAAATTACTCACAAAAAACAAACTTTATAATTTTCAATTGATTTTTTTTAGGCCAAATTAAGTACTGGAAAAATAAAAAAATTGGCGGGTACTTGTCGCTATACGCGAAGTGCAAAAAATTAGCTAAAAAACTCGAAATGGCCGTCATAAATTTGGAAAAATAAAGCGTATTAAGAAAATAAAATAAAAATAAAAGTTGGCTGATCGGTATGGTCAGTAAACGCATTTTATACTTTACAAATTTTTAAAATGTATCCAAGAACCATACAAATTCGATACATATTTTTTGATTTTATTTTCTTAATACGCTTTATTTTACCAAATTTTTGATACCACCCAATAAGCAACTTTAAAATTCAAGTGCAAATCAAGTATAAAACAAGTGTAAATCAAGCCCTAAATTCCAGCCCCTGCTTGATTTATACTTGAATTACACTTGAATTCAATAGCATACTCCAGCAAAACGGACACTGGAATTCAAGCCCTGTTTTTACAGCCTTTTCCCTGGTTTTCAAGCGTAAAAACAGCGCTTGAATTCAAGTATCCGTTTTGCTGGAGAATGCTATTGAATTCAAGTGTAATTCAAGTATAAATCAAGCATAGACTGGAAATAAGGGCTTGATTTACACTTGATTTATACTTGATTTGCACTTGAATTTTAAATGCCCAGTCGGCAAAAAAAATCACACCTGACATACCGCTGACTCTCCCTTTATAAAATTGCTGACATCTTCATACAATTTTTCAAAATGTCATCAATGACATGTCAGCAGTTGGTCAGCGGTTGATTAAACGAATTGGTAGTGGCCACAGATACTGGTGGACTCTGCTGACCAACTGCTGACATGTCATTGATGACATTTTGAAAAATTGTATGAAGATGTCAGTGATTTCATAAAGGGAGAGTCAGCAGTATGTCAGGTGTGATTCTATTTTTCCAACTGGGTGTGCTTATTGGGCAATTTTGATTTTTATGGCAAATTGCTTTTTTGCACTTCGCGGATAGTTATAAATACCCACCAATTTTTTATTATTAGTTTTCCTGTACTTAAATCGGCCTTATGCACCATTGAAATAAAATATATTTTTTTATATATAAAAATCTAACTTTTCTGGCTTTTGAAATGCATCCATGGACCAAAATAGATCAGCTAATTTTTTTTTTTTTTAATTGGCTTCATTTTACAAAATTTTTAAAATTAATATTTTTTTTACAAATATTTTTTTTTTCAAAAACCGCAAACTACACCATTTCTAATTGTTTTTTACAAATTTCCAAATGTATTTTAAAATTGTCCAAATGTATTTTAAAATTGTTCACATGTATTTAAAATTGTCCAAATGTATTTTAATATTTCCCAAATATATTTTAAAATTGTCCAAATGTAGTTTAAAATTTTCCATATGTATTTTAAAATTGTGCAGATGTATTTTAAAATTGTCCAAATGTAGTTTAAAATTTTCCTAATGTATTTTAAAAATTTCCACCCAGTCGGCAAAAAAAATCACACCTACTGCTGACTCTCGCTTTATAAAATTGCTGATATCTTCATACAATTTTACAAAATGTCATCGATGACATGTCAGCAGTTGGTCAGCGGTTGTTTAAACGAATTGTTAGTGGCCAACGATACTGGTGGACACTGCTGACCAACTGCTGACATGTCATTGATGACATTTTGAAAAATTGTATGAAGATGTCAGTGATTTCATAAAGGGAGAGTCAGCAGTATGTCAGGTGTGATTTTATTTTGCCAACTGGGCAAATGTATTTTAAAATTCTCCAATTGTATTTTAAAATTGTCCAAATGTAGTTTAAAATTTTCCAAATAGATTTTAGAATTATCCAAATGTATTTCAAAATTGTCTAATTGTATTTTAAAATACATTTGGACAATTTTGAAAATACATTTGGAATATTCTAAAATCCATTTGGACAATTTTAAACTACATTTTGACAATTTTAAAATACAATTGGAGAATTTTAAAATACATTTGGAAATTTTTAAAATACATTTGAAAAATTTTACACTACAATTGGACAATTTTAAAATACATTTAAACAATTTTAAAATACTTGTGGACAATTTTAAAATATATTCAGACAATTTTAAAATTAATTTGGACAACTTTAAAAAACATTTGGACAATTTTAAAATTTAATTGGACAACTTTAAAATATATTTTGACAATTTTAAAATAAATTTGGACAATTTCAAAATATATTTGGACAGTTTTAAAATACATTTGGACAATTTTAAAATACATTTGGAAATTTTTAAAATACAATTGAAAATGGTGTAAAACCGCTAGCAGAGGACTAACAGTGACCTTGAAATTTTTTTTTATAATTTTTCCCCTTATCGGAAAGAGAAAGAAAGAGATAAATTATATTGGTGAAAAAGAAGGTAAAAATTTTCAATTACTAAAAAATTAATTAAATAAGCATTTATAAATACGTCTAAAAACTGCTAGCTAAATCACTACAACGCTAACATGGCAAGCTTGTTAATGGTACTGGCTGCTTTTTTCACTTGTGTGTTGTTGTCTGTTAGCCCAGTCTGCATGTTATTGCTGGTCGTCTGCTCAATAACAAAAATTTGTCTGTTTCTCTTTTCAGTTAGTTAGTTGATTTAGCTCCATCATACGTTTAGTCTGTTCTGTTTATATTTTTTTTGTGCCAGTGTTTTTTTTTGTTTTGTTGTCTGTTTTTATTTACGCATTGCCAGCCAGCAAATTGGCAAACTCCGAAAATCCAGTTTATCCCAAGAAGGCAAAATGTGCGGACGTTTTTAACGGTTAAAGCCTTCGACAGCCGATACACGTAAAAAACGCTGAGATTTTGAAAAACAAAACATAACAGATTTTAGATTTTATTTTGCAGTAAAATGCTAATTTTTAAAAAATAAAAAACAAATTGCATTTTGAACAAAAAATAAATAAAATTAATTAATTAAACATTCAGAGTTTTTTTTAAACTTCAAAAAAATATTGCAACGCGCTACGAACGGGTTTAAAGCATGACTAAATGTTTTATGATCAAATAAAAAATCAAGTGAAAAATTTAAATTTCAAAAAGTTGAAAAAATAATTAATGATTTGAAAAAAATATTTTATTGTAAATAAATTTTGTTAAACAAAATGTGACACACAAAAAAAATTTTTAAATAAAATGTATTAATTATAAAAAATGTAATAAATTTTTAAAAATAAATTTCAATAAAAAATTTATGAATTTATTTAAAAATATATTAAAATAAATTTAATGAATTTATTGGAAAACAAAAAGTATATTTAAAATCAAATAAATAAATCTTTAAACAAGAATAAAATTAAAACAAACAAATAATTAAACGGTTATCGACTGAAATTAAGACAAATGTATAAATTAAAAAAAAAATAATAATTTAACAGTTTAATTTAAACTAACTGAGAAAAAATAATAATAATATTAGTGGAAAAAGTTAACTAATACAAGTAACAACAAAATACTGAAAATTACAAAATTTAATTATTTTAAATCATTAATCAATTAAAAAATTCTTAAAACAAGTGTTATAATAAAATTGCACATTACAAAATCTTTTTTATAAATTTTAAATCGAAAAAAATATAAAAACTGATAAATCAAAAACTAAAAACTATTTTGAAAATAACTAAAAAATTAAAAAATACTCAGAAATACATAAAAATAGTAATAAATTTTAAAAATTGAAAAAAAAAATACATGAAAAAATTATTAACAAATTAAAAAAATAAATGTTAAAGTAGTAAATCCATTATACAAATTATAAATGTTACAAAAATTGTAAATATTTCAATCTTAAAAAACATAAAAAAACTAAAAAAAATAACCACCTTATAAATTAAATAAAACTCAAAAATTATTTCAAAACCCATAATTTTTATAAATAATTGAACCGTCATAAACAAAAAAATATTTATTCAAATCTTAAACTGTTTTAAAGTTTTATTATGCCTAATAATACTCGTATAATTAATTAAAATTGAAATGATATTAATTTGTTTATAAAAAAGTTATAATAACAAAAAATTATCAAAAAGTAAATATTCATGCTGTGATTTTGTTTAAATAAACAACAACAAAAGATATCTCATGTATTTTATTTTTTTTTGTTTATTTATTTAAATTTATCAATTTTTATTTTATTATTATTATTTTTTTTTTTGTGTTTATTTTTTAAACAATCAAACGACAGAATGCACGCCTTGTATTTTTTCAAGTTTGTGAACTTTTAAAATTTTATTTATATAATTTTATTGGGGATAACTATTTAACAAATTAATTAACATTAATTTAGTTATAAATTAAATGTATATAATTTTTTATCTGCTTACACACTTTACAATTTGAATTTCGAAAGAAAATTTAAATTTAAAAAATCCGAATTTTTATTCAGAAAGCCCCACTGTAATTCAGAAATGTCCAATTGCAATTCAGAAGAAATTGAGAAAATTGAATTTTAGGGGGGAAATCCTATAGAATAACTAGTGAAAGTGTTGCATTGTGCTTTGCCAAATGTATTATATATTTCAAATATTAAAAAAATATTTCGAAGACGTTTTAGACACTTCCCACGCGATAAATAAACAGTCAACGCAAATAAGAGCGAACTTTTGGAAAACACTGTTTTTTTGCAAGAATACATATTTCTAGCACAGTTCTTCAATCCTTTGTAACAATTTTGGTAAAATTTTGTCATCTTCCTAAGAAAAAATTAGATTTTTGATATATTTTGAGTAGGTTTAGTCTAGCTCGAGGTAATTATTTCCTTTAATAACACTGTGCTACAATGAAAAAATACTTCTGACGTGACATAGTATAGGTTGTTGGTCTTGTCGAGTAGATCACAAAAATGCACATTAAACTAGCCAGAGACCATCAAATTTTAGAGTTATTGTCAAAAAACGTTTTTTTGTGACTTTTCTCACTAAACCTTTTGTAATTCAGAAAATTTTCAACCGATTTTAAATTTTTTAACTGTTTTTGATAGAAGAAGGATGGGGCTTTCCATGTGTGTGAATTGGTCACATATGAAAAATATATTTATTGATTTTTTCTATTAAATCTAATTTTTTTGTTATTTTTTAAAAATTTTTCGAGTTTATTGATTTTTTTCTGCTATAGATCGTTTAACAACCTTTATATTCATAAACGCATTTTTAAAGAAAATTTGATTCTGAATACGAAAAGCTTTATCCTGAAGAAATCGGATAACAATTGACAGAGTTGTGATAATTTTTCTAAAAAAGAAAATTAAGATTTTGCAGGAAATCGCCGTTCAGATATCCCAGGCAAAAAAAATAATTTTATCATAAGAGGTCATATACAATATTTTTAAAGGTTTTTGGCGCTCTGAATCCGAATCGGGCCTTTAAATTGCTCTATCTCTTCAGGTTTTTGAGATATTTAACATAAACTGATATATCAAAAACTTAATAAGATAGCGCAATTTCAACGTCAAATTCGAATTCAGGAGGCCAAAAACCTTTAAAATAATGATACGCGACCTCCTAGTATGTTCGTTTATTTTTTTTATTTTTTTTTGCCTGGGTTATCCGAAAGGCAATTTAAAGCAAACTCTTAATTTTCTTTTTATCGTTTGAAAAATGTTTAAGTTACACGTGGTTTAGTGAGAAAAGTCCCAAAAAATCGTTTTTTGACAATAACTTTCAAATTTGAGGGTGTCTGGCAAGTTTGATTGGCATTTTTGTGGTAATTTCGACGACACCTACAACCTTAACTACCTCATTTCAAAAGTATATTCGATTTTGTGTTTTTTGTAGCACAGTGTTATAATACCCAAGGTCCGTACTTGAAAATAATATAAAGTGAGAGTAATATTTTAAAAGAGTGAGAGTAACATTTAAAAAAAATTTTGAAAAAGTGGAATTTTTCATAAAAATAAATTTGCAAATATCTCAAAAACTAAAGCTAACTTTTAAATTTGGTGTGCAGATTCGTAGGCTGAGCATTTTTTGTGTTTCTCCGTGTTATTTTTTGTAATGTTGAATAAGAACATCAAAATTTTTTTTAAATAGGTCGGACGGTTGTAGAGATATTGCCATTTTAAATTTGTCAAAACATTTCCAAAAAATTTTAGTTTTTCCTACGTTAATTTTTTTTTTAAAGAATATCAACAACATTTTCTATTTACTTCTTTATAGAGCTCGAGAAAAAAACTTTCTTTAAACCTATTTTTAGACACATCAGACGGTTTCAAATTGTTCAAGTTGTCTGATCGATCAAAGTTTATAGTTTTTCGTGAAAATTTAAAAAAAAAAAAAAACTAAAAACTTGATCGAATTGCGCTACGGGTTAAAATTAACGGATTTTGCTCAAACTAATTTTAATGAAAGCTTTATTTAGCCCAATAAAAGAGTCAAGATAAAAAGTTTAGTTTTTTTTAATTTTGACCGTAGGAAAACTGAATTTTTTTTTGGGGAATTTTAAATAGCGATGTCTCGAAAAGCTTTCGACAGATTTTAAGTTTTGTTTCATTTTACATTCGTGCTCAGGGCATTAAAATTTATAAATTATATATATCGCAAGGCATATTCATTTTTTAAATTTTCAATAATACAAAATTTTTATCGCCTGGCGCGACGGTAAATTTTATCCGATTTGCCTTAAATTTGTACCGATTTTTTTTTTTACTTTGAGCCAACACTCAGGGGATTCCCCCTACTAATGCAATGCATTGTTTTGGTATTAGGAAAATAGGTTATGAGGAGAAGGAAAGAGGGAGTAGTTTTTGTGGACATTAAATTTGAACTTTTCTAAATTATAGCCTACTGGAAAGATTTCTGCGGGGAGTTTATTCCACATACGGCTAGTTCGACCGAGAAACGAATTTTCTCTGTAATGCGTTGTGCGATACATTGGAGAGTCGACAACAAACGGATGTGAGTTGCGGGAAAGGCGAGTACTACGGGTATGCACCCGCGTCTCAGGGATGAGTTCACCCATCTCAGCTGAGCACTTACCGTGGTAATATCGGTAGAACAATGACGCACAACCCACATTCCGACGATGTTCCAATGAGTCAATAGAGCTGGATACCCTACTGTCATTGATGAGCTTCAACGCACTCCTTTGTATCGGTCCAGAAGCTTCAAGATAGATCTTGAAGCAACTGCCCAGATATGGGAGTTGTATTCCATTTTCGGTCGGATATAGGCGGTATAAATAGTGAGATCAGACGGGGTGAAGTATTTCTTGCACCGTTTTAAAAAACCAAGACACTTGAATGCTTCTTTCGACACCTGAAAAACATGTTGGTTCCATCGAACATCACATTGGACTTTCATGCCTAGAACATGAAGAGTGTTTGATTCCTCAATAGCTATACAACCCATGGATACAGATGACGCTGATTCCACAAGCCGTCTGTGGGTCAGCATACAACATTGGGTTTTACGAGCATTAAAATCGACCTGATTCGCAAGACCCCACTCTGAGATTTTCGCAAGGTCATATTGAGTGTGTCATTCATGTTCTGCTTTATAGCATCAACCTCAGTAAGGCTTGGTCTATGATTAAATGAAAATGAATGACAAATGTTGCTGTCATGTGCAAAAGAATAGATAGGATTGGAAGTTAGACCCAGAAGGTCGTTAAGAAAAATAAGAAAAAGTGTAGGATATAGAACAGAACCTTGCGGCACCCCTAAATTCAGATGAAACTCATCTGATGAGAACCCATCTTTAACAACACGTATAGAGCGGTCTCTAAGAAAACTCGATATAAATCGAGAGAAATCACTACCGACACCAAACGCAATAAGCTCTCCCGTAGAACGACCTCTACGAAAGCCATACTGTCGATCGCACAAAAGTGAATTATACTCCAGATAATTTACCAGGTGGTGATTCATCATGCTCTCCATGACTTCCGAGAGCGTAGAACAAATTTCTATTGGGCGGTAGTTTTCAGGGTTTGTAGCCTCTCCTTTTTTTGGGATTGGCTGGACGTTGGCCACCTTCCAGCAAGAGGTAAAAACTCCTACCCGGTACGAGTAGCTAAATAATATTGCCAAAGGACGAGACAAAGCACACCGTTTTAGGACAACAGCCGTAATACCATCCGGCCCCTTGGACTTGTTTATGTTGATATCCTCAAGTACCTTTTTAACTGCACGCGCTCGAAAAAAATCTTGGACATAGTAGAGGATACCCTTTCGAGCTCGGGCGGAGGTTGATTGCTTTCCGGCAAGTACGCATTTATTGCAAACATGTCAGCAAAAAGGTTGGCTTTATCAACCGGGTCTGTGAATATTTGGTCATTCATTATAAGGGTTGGAATGGATGAACTAGTATTATTCTTTACCCATTTAACAAATGGCCAAAAGGTCTTACTACCCCGCGGAGCAGCAAGGACCTTAGCACGCAGACGCTGCTCGTAAAGAAACTTTTCGCGTCTGCACATTCATTTCTCGCCTGTTTACGTAACGTGTCAGTAACTGAGTTTTTATCATTACGCCAATTACTTAACGCATCCTCTCTGGATCTGACTGCATTCCGGCACGTCTGATTAAACCAGCTCTTATGTTTTGGTTAAGTCGAAATTTGCTTCAATGGAATGAATAATTTCATTGCAAGCATTATCCCATTTACTATCATTTCTGCAGCAGCGTTAACATTGTCATCTAGGAAACAGAGTTTCCAATTAAAATGCTGGAAGAACACGTTAAGCTCAGCCCAACGAGCCTTTTCATATACAAAAGTAGAGCGCTTCGTTGCTGGTTTTGAAGTACTATGAAGGTCAGAAAATGAAAAGGATGCAGAAATGATGTTATGATCCGAGTTTCCGAGAGGCGCAAGGGTCTCGACTTCGTATTTGTCAGGAAGCGAAGTGAGAAAAAGGTCGAGGGTATTACGAAACTGCCCATCAACACACGGAATATGTGTTGGTTCATTCACAAGTTGCACAAGGTGGTTGTGTGCAGCGAAAAGCTCAACATATAAGCCCTCGGCAGTCGTATGACTAGAATGGCGAAGCCATGACGAATTGTAAATTTTAACCCATGGCGCCATTTGCTTAAAGGTTAGAGATTTTGGTGAAAATTTTCAAAAAAAACTTTGATCGAAGGGCTCCAAGGGGAAAGCTCTATGAAAGGGCGAAGGAAAAAAAATAGATTTTTTTTTTAACAGCGAAATCTCGAAAACCGTTCTATCGATTTTAATTTGTTTGATATTCGTTTTCCGACCAGTTGAGTTTTTTTTAATTTTTTTTTAATTTAAAAAATCTACAATATTGATCGCCAGGCTAATTTAATCTGATTGGCCTCAAATTTGATCCACATAATTTTTAAGTCTAGAAGAATAAAAATTTGCCCAGACATTTGCAAAAATTAGAAGTTGAAGAGAAATTGACCAAGTTTATTTAATACAGGGAGGAACAAATCGTAAATATTCTAAAAAATGCTCAATACCCTCAATACAAACGAACACACAAAAAGTTACTGGCTAAAAATTTTCAATTAAATCTATTAATCAACAAAATTAAATGAATCAATCATTGTTTTGATCAATATTTTTATTATTTTCTTTTACTGTCGAATTACAATTTTTCAACATACCAGATTTTTTGCTTTAACTTTTTTTGAACAGTACATTAATTGAAAAAATATACAAAAGAATCTGGTTTCACGTTTTTTATTGATCAAATTTGTGAAAGAAATCAAAAAATGTTTGCTTGAAAAAATAATCAATTAATCACCTATTAATTTGGTGATTGGTATTACAATTTTCTTTATCGGAGGAGTTGCAATCGAAAAAATTTATTGAAACCGCGTTTATCGTGATTGAAATTAATTTTCAATTCTTTTTGTGAACCCCACTTAAAAAAATGGGGACGGTAAAAACCATATAAAAAATTCTAAATATTATGAAAATCACAGAGTGATCATTTAAATACCTAATTGGTTAATTGGCTGCCTTCGCAAATTTTCAATACCCTATATTATTTTCTAAAGTTTGACCTATTTAGCCTTTTTTGTTTTTAAAATTTTTGCTCATATGAATATTTTTATTTATATTTTTGAATAATTTCCTATTTATTTAGTTATTTATTTTCTTAAAATAAACACCACAGTTTTTTTTGAAATTTGTTAAATATTAATAAAATCTTAATTTTTTGTTGTTTTAAAAAAATGCCGGGCCCCCCTTCAATGTCATGAACATAAGAATGAAAAACTAAACAAAAAAAAATTAGTTTTGCTTGTGGCATCCATCTGCTAACAAAAGACTATCAGTATTGTTATTATTTGGAAAATATTTATTTTTATATTTTTTTGTACAATATATTGTCACTGATTGTTTTTAGGTGGCTATAAAAAAAAATTATATTGTTATTGGAGGGAGGTAAGAAGAGCACAGAAAAAAATTAAAAACCAAAATAGAGTAAATTTTTTCACTAAACCATTTAAAAGTATTGAGTAAACTTTTAATAAAAATTTATTATATGTATGCCAAAAAATTTAGTAAATTTTTAATTGATACAATTACAACTTTACTCAAAATTTGTTGTTTTTTTAATTGTGCCAAGTAAAAATTTACTTAAAATTTATCAATATTTTTAACGTTTAAAAAAGTTTCACATTTAAAAAAAAAAAAAAAATTTCAAACTTTTACCAAATATTTTAAAGACATAAAAAATTTTTATAAAAATGAATTCAAACTTTTATATATATATACAAAAAACTATAAAATTAATGAGAATTCAAAAAAACTAAGAGAATAAAAACAACGAAAAACTATTAAATTATAATTATTTACTTTTGAGTACATTTTTAATTGCTTCAATTAAAAAATTATTCAACTTTTTTTTTGACATTTAAACAAGTGATAACTCAAAATTTTGTTTGCCCATATTTTTTTCTGTGGAAGGGATGTCAAAATTATCTTTCTGTTTATATTGTCTCTCTGAGTTTAAAATTTCTTGTATACATTTTATTGGCTGTATTTGAATTGTATGGCATATACTAATATTCGGAAATTATTTTCCTTTTAATAATTTCCTATAATTTCAATGATAACAAAAAATTATTGTAAAAAATTCAAACAAAACAATCATTTGTTTTTGATAAGCTGTTTTATATCTCTTTTTTTTGGGGGGACTTTTAATAGCATTTTCAAATTGTTATTTATTGTGATGGTTTAGGTATTTGAGGCGTATTGGTATTGATTTTAATAAACTGGGAAGGTGTGCTAACAAGTAAACCTTTAATTTGATGAATTATATAATTTAAATGTACACAATACTAGAATTTTTCCATTCGATTTTTTGTTTTTGAAAGGTCAGCTTTGATTCTGTTTAAAGCTTTCGATTTAAATCAAAAAAAAAATTGCCAAAAAATCCAGTTTTACATTGTTATAAAAATCTGAAAATATTTTTGAAATCGTTGAAACGGATTTCATGATATCGCCATTTCAATTTGGCTAAAACTCGTTTCAAAATTAATTCACCCTAGTGCCACCTATCAACCCATTAACATATACACAATTTTCGGAAAACGAAACGCACTTATATGAAAAACAGGTAATTTGGGTCGAAATTTTTCAGATTTGGATCAAAAACTATCAATAACACATTTATTTCATATTTATGTAATTTAGTACGTTGTATTAAGGTGGACCTTATTTAGCTTTTAACGATTTTCAAAATCGGAGCCCAGTTTTGTGTAAAAAATGGTGGACAAAATTATGAACTCGTGCAGCAAGTGCATTGAAGTTTGTGAACGTAATTGGTGCAAAATGAAGAGAAAAAATAATAGGTCTTTCGATAAATCATATTTTTCAGTTTTAATGCACTGAACACGAATAATAATTTTTTTTTAAAATCTTTGGAACGGTTTTTGAAATATTGCTATTTGAAATTTGTAAAAAATGGCGTTTTTAAATTAAAAAAAAAAAAATCTCAAATTTTTTTTCACTCAAAATATTTTGTAGGCAAAAGCGAATAAAAATTTACTTAAAAAAGTGATAAAATATTTGAAAACCATTCCAGTAATTATTTAGTTGTTTTAACCAACATCAACATTTATTTTTAACTGTTAATAAAATTTTCTAAAATAAATAACATTGAACATTAAAAAATAACGTCACTTTCATTTTTTTTCACCAACAAATTCGAAAAAAATAACCTACAAAAACATTAAAAATTAATGATTTTTGTGTTAGTTTTACCAACAAATGAACAAAAAATGTATCTACAAAAACATTAAAAATTAATGATTTTGTAGGTTATTTTTAAAATTTTTCTATTGAATTTTATTTAAAAAAAAATGTTAATAAAATTTTTGGGGAATCAACCCCTTAATCAACTACATTCTGTCTACCCATCGTGCCAAAGTCACTTGATACAAACATGTTTTATATTTCTATAAATAATTTTTTGAATTTTCAAAAAAATAACCAACACAAGTAGGTGGAAACTAATGGTTTTTCTTTAAAAAATGCCAACAATTTAAAAAATAATAACGTTCACATTAAAAACTAAAGAAGAATCACTTATTTTTACTTACAGAACAAAAATAAATGACTTTAAAAATTGAATGCTAATGAAAGTCTTAATTTTTTATGTTGTTATTTTTGAAACAAAGAACAGAAGTAGTCATTTAATAAAACTGAACATTGAACAAATCTTTTTATACCCTCCAACCACAGTATGAGGGTATTCTCACTTTGTCATTCCGTGTGTAACGCATCGAAATATCGGTCTAGGACCCCATAAAGTATATATTTTGTTGATCAGTGATCGATTCTAAAACATTCTAGCGATGTCCGTCCGTCCGTCTGTCCGTCTGTAGAGGACACGATACAGTCCAAAATAAAATAGATAGACTTCCGAAGTTTGGCACGAATATGTATTATATTACTAGGCAGGTTAAGTTCGGAAATGGGCAAAATCGGAACAGGGGGAAAAAAGTTCACCCTTGGAGAACTAAATCAACCTAAGAAAAACCGCATTTTTTTAATGGGTTTTTGTAGTTTTTCAAGCAAATGCAACATTTTTATCTTAGTAGAAGTTCAAAATCGCAAGGGGAAGGTGCCCCCTAACGCCTCCCAACCCCTCCCCCCCAAAAAAATAAACGCCTCTGGATTTTTTCTTATATTGTTTGTTTTTTTACATTTTGGAGGGTATAAAAGATTCGGCACAGCCGAATGTAACAATCTCACTTGTTTCTTTTAAAAACGACAAAACGTAAAACTTTTTAAATAAACTACAAACAGTTAATGACATAATTTTTTGAGTGTTCCCTTGACACTTTTATAGGAACTTTTATTTAAACTTTATTTGAGTAAAATCCGAAATTTCGGATTTTTTCAATTTTGATTAATTTTAATCGAAGGGCGCTACGGATTATAATTTTTCGATTGGGTTTAACTTAAGTTTAAATAAAAGTTCGTCTCAAGCTCTATGAAATTGTAGAGGAAAGTAAATTAAAAAATATTTGTTTAAATCCATAAACAAAGGAAGGAAAACGCAATTTTTACAAATTTAAAATATTGATATCTCGAATAACGTGTTTTACGCATCAAAATTGATAAACAAGATGATGTATCGCAAGACATAATATTTTTTTCCATTTAGCAACAATTTCACGGAAATTTTGAACCGATCGAGCACATATTTTTGCCAACATTTTTTTACCCTTGCCTCACAAAACTGGTCTCCGATGGAAAATCGAATAAAAAAACCAAATGAGGTCCACCTTAATGTTGTTTTAAATATTTTAATTGACTCAACCAATATTTTAGTTGTTTTTTTTTTTAAAAATTGTTAAATGATAATTTCAACTCTTTTTAAACAGAGAAAAAAAAAACTCAGATTCTGAGACATTGTTCGTATAGTAAAAGTCACAGATTCCAAGATATTTTTCATATAGAAAAAAGTTTCAGATTCTGAGACATTTTTCGTGTAGAAAATTTCTCAGATTCTGAGGGATTTTGCGTATAGATAAATTCTCAAATTCTGAGAAATTTTTCGCATAGCAAATGTCTCAGATTCTGAAACATTTTTCGTATAGAAAAAGTCTCAGATTCTGAGACATTTTTCGTTTAGAAAAAGTTTCAGATTCTGAGACAATTTTCGTATAGAAAAAGTCTCAGATTCTGAGACATCTTTCGTATAGAAAAAGTTTGTGATTCTGATAAATTTTTCGTATTAAAAAAAGTCTCAGTATCTTAGACATTTTTCAGATTTCGAAACATTTTTTATACACAAAACCTCAGAGACATTTTTCGTATAGAAGTAGTCCCATATTCTGATACATTTTTCGTATAATAAAAGTTTCAGATTCTGAAACATTTTTCTTGTAGAAAAAGTCTCCGATTCTGAGACATTTTTCTTATAGAAAAACTCTTAGATTCTGAGACATTTTTCTTGTAGAAAAAGTCTCAGATTCTGAGACATTTTATGTATAGAAAAAGTCTTAGATTCTGAGACATTTTTTGTATAAAAAACACTCAGATTCGGAAACATTTTTCGTATAGAAAAGGCTTTAGTTTTTTAGACATTTTTTTATAGAAAAAGTCTAAGAATCTGAGACTTTTTTTGTAATAGATCCTGACGCATTTTTCGTATAAAAAATGTTTCAGATTCTGAAATATTTTTTGTATAGACAAATTTAAATTTTTCGTTTACAAAAAGTTTCAGATTCTAAGATTTTTTTTTGTATAGAAAAAATTTCAGATTCTGAGACATTTTTTGTAAAAGAAAAAGTGTCAAATTCTGAGCCATTGTCGCATAGAAAAAATCTTAGTTTCTTAGGCATTTTTCGTATAGAAAATGTTTCAGATTCTGAGAAATTTTTTGTATAGAAAAAGTTTCGGATTAAGAGGCATTTTTCGTTTAAAAAAATTTTCAGATTCTGAGATATTTTTCGTATAGAACAACTTTTTTAAAATCGGTTTATGCCACTTGGGTTTCCTTCCTTTCTAGTTAGCTTTTATTTTATTTATCCCCATATAAATCGATTATTTTTTATATAAATATAAACATTATTTAGTTGTGGGAGAGTATTATGCTTTTTGTTATTGTACTCTCAAGTGTCATTATAAACAAGATAAACTGACATTAATTTGAATGGGACAGAAATTAAGTTAACAAGTGTTTAAGCACTTTTGTAACATATTTGGAGAAATTTTTAGAAAAGAACTAGAAAAAGAAATAATTAAACTCTAGTTTTACTTCATAAAACTAGTGTTATAAAATTTCGTGGAAATAAAAAAAAAAAAAAAAACAAGTAAAACCGACATTTTAAATCCTACTGATGATAACACTAACTGGAGTTTTTGAAACCTGTATGGGAATACCAGAAATGTCTATAATTTTTCGCAATTCAATTTTTCTTCTGACTTTTTTCAACTTAAACCCATATAAAAAAAAATAGTTGAGCTCGAGGTCTTAAGACTCGAGCTCGACTATTTATTTACAAAATATTATGATTGTACCATAGTTTGTTTGTAGCAACCATAATATTTTTTATACTCGTAACCGGAATCGATAGCTATCGAAATTAGTCACGAATGGCTGACTTCTTATCGAACAATGAAAATTCTTCTTTCAGTACTTCGGTAAATGACTACCAGATTTATTGAATAAGTTTTTTTATAATAAGTGAGATTTATAAAATTTGTTCCATTTTAAATATAACTTCTTAGAATCAAAATTTCTTTAGTATCAATTTATTTAAATTTTGAAAATTAAATTTTCTCAACTATTATTTGAAAATTGTTGCAAAAAATATTGCCATTCATATTTAAATATCAATAAATTGTAGTAATAGTAATCTTCTTTAATAAATCTAAACTTTAGATTCTAAAGTTATTGTCGCTTTTTTGTACAATTCGTGCTGAAAAATACATTTAAAAAGCCATAAATCTTAGCTAAATGTTTATAATTGTATTTTTTTTTTTTTCAAAATTTTATACAATATAATAGATTTTTCTGTTCATGTAATCACAATTGTAAATGATATAAATTAGTTTTTATTATTTGTCTAACAACTTACTGTTTTTAAATTTAAAATTTTTAACTTAACTAAATTTTTAAATTTTTCGTAATTGTTATTAGCAGTCATACGAGATTTTTGTCTTAATATTTAAGATTTTATTCTAAGACAGGTGTTGACGTGTTAATAAAAACTTTTGCCTTTGAAACGTTTGAAAATCAATTTTTTTAATT
Organism: Pegoplata infirma; assembly: GCA_963921195.1. NCBI lineage: Eukaryota > Metazoa > Arthropoda > Insecta > Diptera > Anthomyiidae > Pegoplata > Pegoplata infirma. The sequence goes on along the minus strand of OY992537.1, from coordinate 16,790,533 downwards.
AAATAAATAAAAAGGAAATGTTCATATTTTAAGAGGATTATTTTTTGGACACCAGATTTGCCATCAACATAACAATTATGTTATTTCAAAATTTTGAAATAAATTTTATATCTTAGGAAACACAAAACATAATTTCTATAACATAAATGAAAATGGTGTAGCTTTGATAAAAATGTCTAAGAATCTGAGATTTTTTTCTAAACGAAAAATGTCTTAAAATCTCAGAATTTAAAAAATAAAAATGTTTCAGAATCTAAGAATTTTCCGATACATAAAAAATCTTTCATAGTGTGAGAATTTTTCAATTCTAAAAATATCTTAAAATCTGAAAAATGTTTAGGGATCTGAGAATTTTTTATACAAAAATGTCTCACAATCTGAGACTTTTTGAAAATCTGAAAATTTAATTTACGAAAAATATACTAGAATCTACAAATTATTCTATTCCGAAAAAATTAAAGAATTTGAGTTTTTTTTTTCTATACAAGAAATGTCTCAGAATCTAAGACTTTTCATAAAGGAAAAATGTCTCAGACTTTTTCTTTACATTTTCTATAAGCAAAAGGTTTCAGAATCTGAGACTGTTTTTGTAGAAAAAATGTCTCAGATCCTGAGAATTTTTCAATAAGAAAAATGTCTCAGAATCTGAGATTTTTTCTATAAGAAAAGTGCCTCAGAATCTGAGACTTTTTCTATTAGAAAAAGGTCTCAGAATCTGAGACCACAGACTAATACAGGATCGACATAACTGACAGGTGTTAAAAAAGTAGTACTTAACCATATGGTTAATTTTTTCAAATTATTCTACTAATTAGGTTAGAGAGAGAAAGCTAATATAACGCGCCAAAAGAAAAATAGTTGCCAGATCAGAAGAAATCTCAGAATCTGAGACTTTTTCTTTAAGAAAAATGTCTCAGAATCTGAGATTTTTTCTTTAAGAAAAATGTCTCAAAATCTGAGACTTTTTCTATAAGAAAAATGGCTCAGAATCTGAGACTTTTTCTATATGAAAAATTTTTAGAATCTGAGATTCTTTCTTTACCAAAAATGTTGTATAAATTTAATTTATTAACATTTTTATCAATAATTCTTTATTTATCTTCAGAGTTAGTTCACTTCAAAAATTTGTTAGTAACAAGTTAAATATTAAAAAGTTTTTCATGCCACCATCACCGCTTAAAACAAAATATATTGAGAATTTTGTACACTGTCAATCAAATGACAGTTTATTGATTGAGTTCCAGATGCCTAAACACATTTTTTTTTTATTTTTTTTTTTTTGTGAAACAATAAAAGCAATATTGTATTTACAAGTTCTCGAGAAGCGTAACGTAGTGTGAAAAACAAATATTTGCAAAAATTTTATTTGCAATGTGCATTCGTTGGGTATCAATGACGATATTGTTACGTGCACTAGTGAAAAAAAAAAAATATAGGGGAATTTTAAACAAAAAATGGCGCCTATTTAAAATTTTGAGAATTGAGAATTTTTTATTTTTTGTTATTCTGTATTGAAATTTCAAATATTTTTATAATTTGTTTTAAATTTTAAGTTTCCTGCCATTTTTATGTTAAATTAATTGAATTGCTCCAGTGTGTGTGTTACTTTACCTGGTTTATTTCATAATTTTATTGAAACTGACAACAGCAAAAACTTTTCTTTGTGGAATAATAATTTCAACAAAAGAAAGTTTTAACAGTTTTAATACAATTTGAATTTCCTGGAAAATATTGAAAAATTTTATAAAAAAGTTTATTGTAAATTATTTCATAAATATACTTTCATAACACTGTGCGACAAATTTGGGGTCACCGAATGTATTTTGAATGGGATCAAAAATAATAAAGGTATGCCAATAAAAAAAACATTTGGAAAAAGTCAAAAAAAGTATTAAATCTTATTCTGAGGAAACTAATGTGAAATGATGTCATAGCCCATTTCAATCCTCTGGTCGAGGAATGCAGGCTTTTCTGGGATAACGGCATTTTTTTGACAAGATTTTTGAGATCAGCCGGTGATAATTACCCTAAGAAAGTACCTTTTTCAAAAAAAAAAAAATGAAATTGAATCTTTGTTTAAGATGGGTTATGTAAAATTTAATGGCTTTTTTTCTTGGAACTTACAAATAAACTCTATTGTTCCTTTTTTCAAAAATCCTCATAAAAACCACTAAGACGCGCGTTTTAAGGGTTAAAATGTTATATATAGTTTTCTGCATCAAATTTCACTAGCAGTTGTAAATGACCAAAAGTTTGTTGGACGTAACGAAAACATAAATAAAATGCCACTAAGACGCGCGTTTAAAGGGTTAATATGTTGTATACAATTTTCTGCATCAAATTTCACTATGGGAAATTTGATACAGAAAAGTTCGTGGGACATAAGCAAAAATCCAAAAAAAAATTTTAAATTGTAAATTACTACCTACTGATAAATTGTTTTTGACCAAAGTCGTGTGAAACAACGTTTTAATTATACTTCTGAACTATATAACGTTAATAGGTATCATACGTGGAGTTTGATGGTGGTTCTTTTCTTAGAACTTATTAACCCTCTATCTCCCATTTTTAGGGATTAGTTAGTTCCTTCTTTCAAATATTCTAATAAAACACCACTAAAGCGTGCGTTTGAAGGGTTAAAATACTCTACAAGCATTTTCTGCACTTTCACTTATTGTTAGTGAAATTTGATGCAAAAAATAATTGTAAAACATATTAGCCTTTTAGCTCACGGGAGAAAGAGGGTTAATTTGTTTAAAAAAAAAGAACCTACATCAAATTTCACTGAAGTTATTTGTTAAAATTATTTAGCTCAGAAGCAGACTTATAATTTTTTTTATACCCTCCACTCTAGTGATAAAGGGGATATATTAGTTTGTCATTCCGTGTGTAACACCACGAAATATTGGTCTAGGACCCCATAAAGTATTTCAATTCATGATCCTTGATCGATTCTAAGTCGATCTAACGATGTCCGTCCGTCTGTCTGTCCGTCTGTAGAAAAAACTCTTACTTTTGAAAGACTTTACAGAGGCTCCTGAAGTCTTGCATAAATATATGTTGGGCAGGTTGGTAATGCAATCTAGCGTAATCGGTCCAGTCGTTCAAAAGTTATGAGCAAAAGACTGAATTTCGGCAAGGATTTTTCTTGAATTTACGAGATAAAAAACACGCTAACTTGCGAAAGACAATTTTAAGAATGCTGAAGCTTGGCATATATATTTATCGTTTCCCTGAGCTGGATCGTATAGATTTTTAGCCAAATCGGTCTAGTGGTTCAAAAGTTATTGGCAAAACCGTGAATTTCAGATTATTTTCACCTTAAATTCACGTGTTGAAAACCCGTTAAACATGTTTTAAAAACATTGGTAAGTCACAAAAATATTTTACAACGTATTTTTGTCTCTCAAAAATATTCTTTCGCTAAAAAAGAAAAAAAAATACACTCGAAAAAAATTTTACACTCAAAAAAAATTAGTAAATTATTTCTTTTTTTTCAAAAATTGCTTGAAAAAAAGTTTATTTACATAAAATTTTATTTTTCCACGTTAGAAAATTTACTATCACCTAAAAAGAGCATTGTGAAGGGTATTCATAGATTCGGCCAAGTCGAATTTAATTTTTCTACTTGTTTTTGACTTATTTCACACGACTTGCTGAAAAACAATTTAACAGTAAAATTATGATGATCATTTTTCGTTTAAAAATATTTTCAGATTCTAAAACATTTTTCGTAAAGAAATTGTCAGAGAGTTTAAGATATTTTTAATACCCGGTGAAAAATGAGCATATATGGATACATATATGTAAATATATGGATGCATATATGTGGATATACGAGCATATATCGTCATATATGAAATTGTATGCAGTCATATATGATCATATTTGCAACATATATGTCCATATACGTAAAATGAGGGCATATCCCGAGTAAAAAAGATTTGATATAACCATATATGCTAGTATATAATTATTTATATTTATATATGGTTATGCATGAACTTTGATATGGACATATAAGTTTATATATAGCATTGTATTTTTCCTTATTTTTTAATATGATAACATACATATTTATATCTATTTATATACCGATCTATATGAAATTAGATATGACATATAAGTTCTGAAATTTTTAGATATGGCAGATAAAAAGATATATGATTTTATTTATAATTATATCCCGCAAAAAAATTTAAAATTTTCTAAGCCCATACAATTAAAAAAAAAATTAAAAATGTTCAAGTCTTAAAAATTTTATAAAAATTTTCTAAAGTCCCGGACATAAAATTTTTTTGGCAATTTTTTTTTGGACTAAAAAAATCATTGAAAATGTTTTTAGGAGTTATTTTATTTATTTGAAAAATTTTTAAGTTTCGAAAAAATGTTTTTAAATTTTCTAAGACACAAACATTTTTTGGAATTTTTAAATCCCTTAAAAATTGTTTTAGAAAAAAATTTTACAAATTTTTAATAAATTGCTAAGTCGCGAAAAAAATTCCGAAGAATGTAATAAAAAATCTTCTAATTGATAATGTATCCAATCTGATAAAATAATTTCTAATTTAACGTTTAAAATTTCAAAAAATTTTACCAGATTTCATCTAATTATATAAAAATTTATCTAATTTTAACATATAAGATATGATTTAATACAATTAGATAGACCCATTTTTGGGATCAAACTTAATCAAATTTGATATTATTTTATCAAAAATAATAGAATTTGATATAATCGTATAATATTCGATCCACCAATTTTCGGATCAAAATTAATATGGATTTACATAAAAGCATATCTGTTCATATATAATTAAATATTGCGTCATATAACTTTTTTTTTACTCGGGATGCCCATACGTGGACATATATGGAGCATATATGTCATATATGTTCATATGCCCTCATTTTGCAAATATGATCATATATGACTTCATACAGTGTCATATATATCCATATATGCTCCATATATGGACATACATGACGCTGTATGAACTCATATATGATCATACTAGCTCGCCCGCCGGCACTTCGTTACCGGTTATATTGAATACCGGATAATAGAAAGATCAGGATTACCCTACCGATTTCAAAAAATGACTCATATGTAGTCTTTGTTGTATTTAATTGTGGACGTTTAAGTCTTTCATAAAATAATATTTCATTGAATAACTTAAACAATAAAATTTGAATAATTTCGGTGGTACGTTGTCATGTACGTTCCTGTGAAAAAAATGTTGACAATTTTCGAGCCCTTATGTCGGGATTTTGGATCTTGAGTGAATAAATATTTCAGTGAAAAAAGAAATTGGAATAAAAAAATTTTGGGTAAAAAAACATATGGAGAGAAAAAATATGGAGTTAAAAAGTTTAATACGAAAATTTTAGTAAAAAGTATCATTCTATATTGTTCCCCGCTATATTCCATTTCGTTCCCCGTTCTACTCCACTTCATTTCCAATTCAATCCCCATGCAAGTTTCATTCCTCTCCATATAATATGCGATACAGAAATGAAAAGTGCTTTTGTATTTATCTTATATATACTGCACGTCAAATTTTGAGTTTCTACACTCAAAATAATCACTCTGTTAAATTACAGAGATACTCTGCTGAGCCAGCAGAAAATACCATAGATTTCCAACCAGCAAGATTTTTTGTTATTTTACGAAGAAAACTCTGTAAAATGATTTCGATAAAAAAAAAACCTGTAAATTTACAGAATCATCTGTAAAATATTGATAAAAGCGACCAGAATTTTACTATTTTATTTACTATTTGTTTCTGATCAATTTCTCTTTCCTTAATGTGTAAGTAGTGTTGACAATTGGAAAATGCCACCGAGTAAATTTGCCCGCTTTAATGCTTCCAAATTGTAAATTTACTTTTTTTATTTTTGTGAAAATTACGATGTATTTTACGAGTACCTCCAATTTTAACCGACATCCTCGTAAAATTTACCAGGTTTTATTGTAATTTAAGACGCTTTTTAAAGAGCGGTTGAAATATTTGGGAGTTTTTTGAAGAGCTTTTATTTAAAAACTGTATTAATATAGTTATTATTTAAAAACTATATTAAGGGTTGCCAGACGGCCGGGAATGGCCTGGATTTTCCAGTTATTTTGGGTCTGGTCCAGTTTCCAGTTAAAGTATAATTTATCCAGTTAAAAAAGATTTCTTTAATTTTAACAATATTTTTATTTATTTAATAAATTTTTAATTTTTTTTGACTACTTTTTGAATAAAACATAAATCTTTTCACTACTTTTAAATGTGCCCTTTTTGCTGCATTTTCACTACTTTTTTTTATAACTTTTTCGAGCATATCGCATTCTAGTGGTGCTGAAATCATGAATGTTTTCCTTGAGATCTTCGATGATCTGAGAATTGTTTGATGAACATTTTGCTGAACAAATAAAGCCAAAAAATAAGTCTGGAGCGGTCAAACCTGCAGATAAGGGCCAGTTATTGTCGCCCGGGGATTTCAACTGGCCAACTAGATTTCCCGATTTTATCACTTCGGACTTATTTTTGTGGGGTCATTTGAAAAGAAAAATCTACGCTATCAATCTTAGACCATTGACGTCAACATCAACATTTCGAGATGATCGAATATGTAGCGGAAATGCTTAAAAAGGGGCACAATTTGCCGTGGCCAATAAATGCAGTCATTTGATTGATGTTTTATTCTAAAAGTAGTCCAAAATATCTTACTTTTGAAAATCGGTCGATTTGTTTTAAGTTATTAAAAAAAAAAATCCAGTTATTTTTTTAAAATCCAGGTGATTTTTTTCCATTTTCCAGTTATTTGAATTCTAGTATCTGGCAACCCTAATTACAGAGCACTAAGTTAAATTACAGTTGAAATTTAGTATTTTGGTTACGAGAAAATGTATAAAATCTGTATTTTACCAAAAAACTCTGTTTATTATCTATAAAATAGAGATTACAAAGTAAAAACTAAAATTACAGATAAAATTTTGTTTTTCGGTTACAAGAAAATACAAAGTATATTCTTAAAATCTGTATTTCGACAGATAACTTTGTCAAATGTCTGTCGAATTAAGATTACAGTCATTTTACAGAGTTTTTAACAGAGTAATTATTTTAAGTGTAGGCTTTAATAGTTAGATAGGTAGAAATACCCATTTGCCACCTTTACTACTTAAAATTAAATTTTCAAAAAACCTTTTTTTTCCGAACCGTTATTTCAAGAAATATAAGAAGTACCAAACTTACACTTATTTATGCCCTTTAAGACTCTTAGAAACATAATTTCCAAAAAGTACTTTTTCCAAAATATCTTTTCACTAAAGAATGCATCATTCAAATTTTTACTGCCTAGGATCATTAGTTCAAGAAGTATAAAAAGGATAAAAAAAACACACTTTTATACACCTCTAGAAACGGAATCTTTTAAAAATACTTTAGCATAGCAGATTGTTTTTTTTTTTCACCGAAAGACACATTCCAAAATTCAAGCTTCTAAGACAATTATTATAGAAAAAAAAAATTAGTACCAAAATTACACATTATTACCCCCTTAGAAACGGAATTTCCAAAAAGTACTTTTTCCAGAATGTTTTTTCTTCACCGAAGGATCCTACATTACAAATTGCAATTATCTAGGAATATTTTTTCAGCAAATATTAAAAGTACAAAAAGTATACTTTTTAACCCCGTTAAGAAACGGAATTTCCAAAAAGTATTTTTCCCAAAATTTTAGTTTTCACAGAAGAATTTTACATCCAAAATTTTAAGTTTCCATTACGTCAGAAAAATTAAAATTACCGGAAGTACACTTTTTTTTTGCCATTTTACCCTACTAAGAAGCGGAATTTCCAAAAAGTATTTTTCCAGAATATTTTTTACCGAATGATCCTACATTACAAATTTCAAGAGTCTAGGGCCATTACTTCCGGAAATTAGAATGTACCTAAAGCTTAAATTCTTACCCGTTCCACCCCGTAAGAAAAGGAAATTTCAAAAATTACTATTTCCAGAATTTGTTTTCACTTCCTACATTCCAAATATCAAGTTTCTATGATCATTATTTCAGGATAAATAAAAAGTACCATAAGTACCTTAGTTTTTGTAAAAGGTACTTTTTATAAAAGGTACTTTTTATAAAAAGTACTTTTTTAAAAGGTACTTTTTATAAAAGGCACTTTTTATAAAAGGTACTTTTCGTAAAAGGTACTTTTTATAAAAGGTACTTTTTATAAAAGGTACTTTTTATAAAAGGTACTTTTTATAAAAGGTACTTTTTATAAAAGGTACTTTTTATAAAAGGTACTTTTTATAAAAGGTACATTTTATAAAAGGTACTTTTTATAAAAGGTACTTTTTATAAAAGGTACTTTTTATAAAAGGTACTTTTTATAAAAGGTACTTTTTATAAAAGGTACTTTTTATAAAAGGTACTTTTTATAAAAGGTACTTTTAATAAAAGGTACTTTTTATAAAAGGTACTTTTTATAAAAGGTACTTTTTATAAAAGGTACTTTTTATAAAAGGTACTTTTTATAAAAGGTACTTTTTATAAAAGGTACTTTTTATAAAAGGTACTTTTTATAAAAGGTACTTTTTATAAAAGGTACTTTTTATAAAAGGTACTTTTTATAAAAGGTACTTTTTATAAAAGGTACTTTTTATAAAAGGTACTTTTTATAAAAGGTACTTTTTATAAAAGGTACTTTTTATAAAAGGTACTTTTTATAAAAGGTACTTTTTATAAAAAGTACTTTTTATAAAAGTTACTTTTTATAAAAGGTACTTTTTATAAAAGGTACTTTTTATAAAAGGTACTTTTTATAAAAGGTACTTTTTATAAAAGGTACTTTTTATGGAAGGTTCCCCCTAAGAAACGCATTTTCCAAAAATTACTTTTTCTAGAATGTTTTTTTACCGAAGGAGTCTACATTCCAAGTCTCAAGTTTCTATGACCATAATTTTAAGAAATAAAAAAAAGTACCAAAAGTACACTTTTTACCTCTTTTATCCCCCTTAGAATCAAAATTTTCAAATCGTATCTTTCCATATTGTTTTTTTAGCAAAGGATCCTAAATTCCAAATTTCAAGTTTATATGACCATTATTTCAATAAATAAAAAAAAGTACCAAAAGTACACTTTTTAACCCATTTTACCCCCGTAGAATCAACATTGGCCAAAAACCCAGCATTAGTGGATTTTTTTTCGGAAGGGGAACCTTCATTGCAAATTTCGAGTTTCTAGGACTATTATTTAAGGAAATATAAAAGGTACCAAAAGTACAGTTTTTTACCCTTTTTATCCCCTTAGAATCAACATTGGCAAAAGTCTAGCCTTAGGGGATCTATATTTCGTGAGGTGAACATACAGTCCAAATTTCAAGTCTCTAAGACCATTGTTTAAAGAAATATAAAAGGTACCAAAAGTACACTTTTTTACACATTTTACCCCTTAGAATCAACATTTGCAAAAACCCAGCCCTAGTGAACCTGATTTCCGGGAGGTGAATCTGCATTCCAAATTTCAAGTTTCTAGGACCATTACTTAAGGAAATATAAAAGGAACCATAAGTACAGTTTTTTACCCTTTTTACCCCCTTAGAATCAACACTGGCAAAAATCCAGCCTTACTGAATCTATATTCCAGGATGTGAACATGCAGTCCAAATTTCAAGTCTCTATGACCATTATTTCAGGAGGTATAAAAAGTACCCCAAAAGTACAGTTTTTTACCCTTTTTACCCCTTAGAATCAACATTGGCAAAAGTCCAGCCTTCGTGGGTCTATGTTCCGGGAGGTGAACATACAGTCCAAATTTCAAGTCTCTATGACCATTATTTCGGAAGATATAAAAAGTACCAAAAGTACAGTTTTTTACCCTTTTTACCCCCTTAGAATCAACACTGGCAAAAATCCAGCCTTAGTGGATCTATATTCCGGGAGGTGAACCTACAGTCCAAATTTCAAGTCTCTAGCTTCAGCGGTTTGGGCTGGGCGATGATGAATCAGTCAGTCAGTCAGTCAGTCAGTCAGTCAGTCAGTCAGTCAGTCAGTCACTCACTCACCCAACTCTTTTATATATATAGATTTGTATCATTTTTCACCGGGTATAGAAAAAAATTCAGATTTTTAGATATTTTTTGTATAGAAAAGGTTTCAGATTCAGAGAGTATAAAAAAAGTTTTAGATTCTGAGACATTTTTCGTATAGGAAAAGTCTCAGATTCTGAGATAGAAAAGGTCTAATTAAAACCAAATTGTTCACAAATATTATGGTTTTAGTAAGCTAAGAAAAATGACCTCGAGCTAGAATATTCCTACTCAGAATATTTTTTTTAATTTCGCTGTCTTAAAACATGTAATAACATGAGTTTAATTTGTAAAAAAAATTTTTTTGTCATGCGAAATTCTTGTGGGTCCAGGGCTCCGTCATACCTTAAAGCGGCCCTGATGATGAAAAAAAAAGAGATAAGTGGGTGGCAAATGTGTCCCACTGGCGAATGTGCCCCACTTGCGAATGTGCCCCTCTATACCCTATGTAATTATTTACAGTTTTGATTTTTTTTTAACATTTTGGACTTTTCGAACGAAATTTTGGCGCTTGATTACCCCGTGAAATTTGATGCAGAAATTTTTTTTAGAACATTTTAACCCTTTAAACGCATGTTAAATGAGAATATTTGAAATAAGGACCAAAATTACCTCAAAAAGTAGGAGATAGAGGGTTAATATGTTCCTCGAAAAGAACCCCCATTAAATTTCTCGGAAGACATCTTTAAACATTATTTACCTCAGAATTATGTATATAATTTTTTTTGACTTATTCAAAACGTCTTTAAAAAAATTTTAAAATTTCGGTGGGCCATAAAAAACTCGAACTAAGTTTTCAAAACCTTCAAGGGTTCTGTTCTACTACTGGTATAACTTTATTTTATTTTGGTCCCATTAAAGTTACAAAATCGTGTTGCACAGTGTAACAATGTCTTTATTTGACAGTATTATTGAACTCTTTCAATAACACAGTGATACAAAATCGAACTTTCCGAATCGGAATTGGATGAAACCAAAAGCAAATACAAGTTGAAATTTTACACGCATTTGAAGTTGGTGATTTTAAAACATTTAAGGTGTTTGTATACTAAATATGTCTTAAGTAAGGGGACCGTGGTGGTGATGTTATTGGACATGTGGGGTCCAGCGTCCAAACTTAAGCTCGAAATTACGTTATCAATAACCGGTAGGAATTTCGCTGCAATCAGTCCAGTACCCACTTACTGAATTGCCAAATTATTAAGAATAAAACACTGTGCATCGTTGCGTATGATTGTTATTTAATGGCAATTACAAAATTAAGTATACGCCACTTTTACTGCTTTCAAGTAATTATTATTATAATTATAATAAAAGTTCACCAACTTCAAATGCGTGTAAAAAAAATCTAGCGCTGCACTAAAAAAAAGCCGTGAAGGTTTTGTTATGAAAAATATCAACTTTCATTAGCTTTTAGGTTAGGTTAGGGTGGCGGTGTCCGATTGACACCTCGCATAGACCTCTTGGTCCATAGCGGTACCACAAAACTTTTTTTCCGCTAGCGGTGCAAGTTAAACACGTTCAAAGTCATTGCGAATCTTTTCAATATCCTAAGATCCATTTGCGTTATATCCTCCAAAGTACCGAAACTTATCTGACCGGTAATGGATCGGCGACTCCTTGCCACAGCTGGGCAGTGACAAAGTATGTGTTCTATCGTTTCATCTACTCCTGGTGAAGCGCATCTTTTACAACTAGCGTCTGAAGTAAGTCCAATATTCTTGGCATGGATGCCGATAAGACAATGACCAGTTATTATCCCAGTCAGAGCTCGGCATTCCCTTCTCGTAAGTGATAGTAGATATTGAGTTTTCCCTTGATCATAAGTTGGCCACAAAGTTCTGCTGATTTTGCATGTTGTCAGTTCTCTCCACCTCCTGTTTGCCTTTGCAACATTGATGGAATTCCGTTTAAGTTTATAGTGTTGAAGTGGTGGTAAAACTGGCACCATGGTACCTAAACCATCAGCTCCAAGTTTTGCGAGTTCATCTGCCTTTTCATTTCCATGTATTCCGTTGTGTCCTGGTACCCATAATAAATTAACCCGGTTGTGTAGACACTGCATCTGCAAGTTCTCATTAGCTTTTGGTTTCATTCCATTCCGATTTTGTTTGTTGCACTGTGTAATTTGTTAAAAAGTGTGAACTTTTTTATTTTTTTTTTTTGGAATTCCATAGAATTTAAAAATCAGTTTAGTGAACAAAAAACCTTAGTGGTGTTTATTTTAAATCTTTTATTAAGTTTTTTATTAAGTTTTTTATTTAATTTTTATTAAAACTTTAGTTTATACACTCAAAGAAAAATATGAAAAACAATAACAGATAATTTACATAAAAAAGTGAAAAAATAATATAAATAACATAAACTTCATCAGGTGTTATCGACAGCAAAATTTCTACAAAAACTTCAACGCTTCGCCAAATTCGTAACGTTAAAATGGATTTTAAATAGACAAAAAATCGGTTAAAATAACTTTTCCGCGTATCTTCCTTTAAAAAAACAATAAATACAAAATATGAGTGAAAAAATGGATGCCATAAAACCATCGCCGCGTCGTGAAAAATCCCAAACTCTTGACGGTATACAAGCTACAAAATCTTTAAATGAGTCATTAGGTTCAGATCCTTCGATTAATTGTAGTGGTTCGGATATACGTTTAGCTCGTACTCGTTCCCGCGGCTCCGATACTCGTAATATTCGCGATCATTCTTCGGATGGTGTAATGACCACAACGACAACAACTAATATAAAAACGGCTCCAGAATTTGATAATAATGATAGTTGTCCGCGCAGAGAAAGTCTTAATTATGATGATACTAGTCCCAGTGGTCAGAGTGCATTTACAAAATCTATAATGGGTAGATCAATGCGTTTATCCAGTGTGGCTGGTGGTACTACCACAAGAAAATGTGTTTTAACTTTAGATGGCTATTCGTATGTTATAGGTAAGTTAGGTTAAGGAATATTATGAATGAATTTTTTTTTTAGAGAAAAAAAAATATTTTTATACAATTATATATGATTTGATACAATAATTTTGTTAATTTTTCGAGATCGAAACACGTGTTGAATAAGTGGTGCAAAATGACCAAACCAGTTTACCTTGACAATATCATTGTAATGTTTGGCAAAGAAATGTGACCTCGAGCTAAATCTAAATCGAGAGAAATCTTTCTCAAAATAAATAATTTTTATTAATTTAAACATGAAAACTTTTTTTTTTTTTTTAATTGTGTACAGTTTAATTCAAGAATTGTAGCATCAAATTTTAAATTAAAACTTCTACTAAAAGCTTTTTTGAAAAGCTTTTCGATTTAAAACGGGCTTACTTAAAAATTTTTCATTTTAAATTAATTGTAATTCTTATTTTATTTAAGTGAATATAAAGTATACATATTTTTGATCAGTAATCGATTGTAAGTCATTCTGGCGATGTCCGTCTGTCAATATATCTGTTGAAATGGCGACGGGGGGGCCCCCGTAGGCTAGTTGGTAGCGTGCTAGCCTTTCAACGTGGGGGTTGTGGGTTCGATTCCCGCCAGAACATTTGTTTTTTTTCGCTACAACGAGACGACGGTCATTGTTACCAGTTCTCGGTTAGGGTGAATTTATTAAAAATGAGTTGTAAATTAATGGAAAGAATAAATAAAAAATAATTGATCAAGCGATCATGACAAAAATATTACACAGATATTACTATAACTTAACATATAATGTTGTTTTGACAAGTTTGTCATTGCATTTGAGTGATATCGGCTTAACGGTTCAAAAGTAATGAACAAAAATGTAAGGAAACCTCGAAAATTTTAGCACATTCTACATAACCTAAAATACAAAATGCTTTAATTCAGCTGCTGGTTGACATATGTGAAGAGAAATATAGAAAAATATATATCACTGAATATTTTATTTGCGAAATTTTTTTAATTTATGAAAATGTATAGAATATGATACACTACAGACACAAAATTAAAAAAAAAAAAAATTGGCGGAATTTAAATTTTTATCGCGTACATTTTTTTTCGCGAAAAAACGATGAATTTTCTAAATTTATATATAAAAACTATTCCAAAAGCGAAAAAAAATAACACCGCTCAACAAATCGAAGGTTTTTGACTCCGGTATGAAGTTTGATACAAAATTTTTAAAGATTTTAACTCGCTGATTCCAAATCTGTGCTCCAAATTTTTCCATCACGTCTAGAATTTTAATTATTCGCAGTTGAAAATGCAAAAAAACTTGATTTTTGCCATTTTTGAAAGCCTGCACTGCAGCCACTGGGTGGAATAAAAATCTGGTATAAAGCGTTAGAGTTGAATTGAACTATGATCTCAAATATATGATCAAAATAATTTGAAGTTGTTGCACTATTATTGGCCAAACACGTATTTTAAAAAACACTGTGAAAAAAATTAGAAAAAGCACTATTTTTAAAAGGCTCAAAAACAAAAACCAGATGATCAATCTTTAGTGTGATGAGCTCAAAATTTAGACAAAATCTCATTCTTTCTTATAGACTTTTAAACCCATTAAAGATGTCTTCCGGTTTATACGAAATATAACACAGAAAACTTAAATTTGTAAAATATTTATTTTTTTTAGTTTTTTATTGAAAAATATCAAAAAAAACTAAGGTACCTACCTACCTTATCTTTTTTACAAAAATGATCATTTTAACAGAGTCATTTTAAAACGCAATTGTAACCCAACCAAACGCAATAATTAGAAAAAAATTGTTTTCTATGTTGGAGACCATAGACAAATTATACTTTTGCGCTTTATACCAGATTTGTATTCCACTCAATGGCTGCTGTGCAGGCTTTCAAATAATGCAAAAATCGCCATTTTTCGCATTTTTAACCGTGAATAACTAAAAATCTGGACGTGATGGAAAAATTTGGAGTACAGATTTGGAATCAGGAGATCAAAGTCTACTAAAATTGATCACCAGAATTCAAGCCGGAAAATGACTGTTGAGCGGTGTAATTTTTGTAGTACTTTAGCTTCAAAATTTTAAATCGAGAATACGAGTGCTAACTTTGAAAAACGGCTATCACCATTGAATTCCATGCACCGGAATTATCTTTACAAGCAAGGGGACCGGCTTGTTAATTTTTGTGACTAGCACAGTGAATTTAAACAAGTACAAACATATTTTTTTACAAAAATTTTTCAGAAACATTTTTGTCACTACAATTTTTTTCAACGGAATTTTTATGCCCTCCAACCACAGTATTGGGGTGTACTCACTTTGTCATTCCGTGTGTAACACATCGAAATATCGGTCGGGCACCCCACAAAGTATATATAATATTGATCCATGATAGAATCTAAGACATTCTAGCGATGTCCGTCCGTCCGTCTGTAGAAATAACGATGCAGTCCAAACCAAAAGAGCTAGACCCCTGAAATTGGGCAAGAATATCTCTTATGTTACTGGTAAGGTTAAGTTCGAAGATGGGCAACATCGGATCAGGGGGAAAAAAAGTTCCCCCTTGAAGAACTACAACGACCCCTGAAAAATACGATATTTTCACAAGATTTTTTTAATTTTTGCTCAACATATGTAACATTTGTATGCCATATTATGTTCATAGACCTGCGCTTGGACCAAGGGGGTTAGAAAATTCAAATTTTTTCAGGATGCCCCCCTTTAGAGGCGTGGTTAGAGAAATTAATTAAAATTAACGATAAAAATTTATTATTTAAGGGTAAATACCATAAACAAATAATTTGTAAACATATATAGAGGTGGTACAGGTGTCCCTCCAACTATGCCGACCCCCCCCCCCCTCCAAAAAAACGCCCCTGCAATTTTTTTTATATCCTCCAAGGATATAAAAGATTCGGCACAGCCGAATTTAACACTCTTACTTGTTTTTAAATAAATTTTGTTAACAGGAAATTTTTTAAACTTTTATTTTTTTTTATTAAAAAAAAAGGTTTGTTTTAGCTCGAGGTCATTTTTCCTTTACTAATTAAAAATATGATATTCTCATAGAATGATTTTCAAGAAAATTATTTTTCTGTTTTAAATTTATTAATGTTGGTAATTTTTGAAAAACTTATCCGACAACAGTTTCGGAATTTGTTAGATTACATTGTCAAGACTATTTACAATTTTCTTCTTCTAATTCTCAATTAGGGAATACTTAGTTGAATATGCATTATTTTTTTTTTTAACTACTTGTTACTTAATTCCTTTTGCTACTTCCCAGTTGGCAAAATAAAACCACACCTGACATACAGCTGACTCTCCCTTTATGAAATCGCTGTCATCTTCATACAATTTTTCAAAATGTCATCAATGACATGTCAGCAGTTGGTCAGCAATGTCCACCAGTATCAGTGGCCACTAACAATTCGTTTAAACATGTGCTGACCAACTGCTGACATGTCATTGATGACATTTTGAAAAATTGTATGAAGATGTCAGCAATTTTATAAAGGGAGAGTCAGCAGTATGTCAGGTGTGATTTATTTTGCCGACTGGGTTGTGATATATGGCTAAATAGTCTTGACAATGGAATCTGAAAAATTCCAAAACACTTGTCGGTTAAGTCTTGCAAATATTACCAAATAAATTTAAAACAGAAAAATAATTTTCTTGAAAATCATTCTATTAGAATATCAAAGTTTTAATTAGTAAGAAAAAATTACCTCGAGCTAGCATCAACCTTCTCAAAAATATAATATTTTGATGGTTGAAAAAAAAACAATTTTTATTTTTTAATTAAATTTTTTTTTTTAATTTGGCTCAACTGAAAATGCTTAACTCTGAATGAAATTAAATTAACGCTTTTTGATTTAAGATATATTTTTAGAAGAGCTTTCTAATTATTATCGTGCTTAAACTAATGATGTATAATTAAAATTTTATTTTAACTTTTGATGGTTTTTAGTAACTTTTTTTAAACATTCTAAATTGTAACTTTTTTTCATAAAAACTAGAATTTATGATTCTAACTTTGTTCTATGAGAGCTTTTGATTTTAATACGGGATTCATAAAGCCTTCCATTTTAATTGCAGTTTTAAAAAAACTTTTTGATTTTTAATATAATTTTTTAACCTTTTTGATTTAACATGGGAAGCTTTTAAGATTAAGTAAAGCTTTCTGTGTTTATTTTGATAAGAGCATTTCGATTGGAATCATGGGTGATTAAAGTTTTGTTAACATCGTAGCACGTATTAATTCTATGATCGTAGCTCTACTAAAAATTTACTTTAAACGTGATTTTTTGATTTTTCGAATTTTATATTATTTTCTTAACTTTTTTTGTCTTAATCGCAGTTTTAACAAAGCTTTTTGATTTTTATAATCGTATTTAATTTTTTTTTTTAATATGGAAAGAAAGTTTTTTATTTAATTTTTTTGGCTTTAAATACAGCTTTATGATAGCTTTTTGATTGTTATCGTAATTTATTAAAACTTTTTGATTTTAATCGTGATTATTTTTAAACTTTTCGATTAAAGATGGAGTTTTGTTTATGCGATTAAATTTTCGCTGTCAAAAATCGTTTTCGTGCTAATTGTATATATCCTATTACTGTTATTAGTAAGTATATAAGTTTTCCTTTTGACGAAATAACATCATCTGTCAATTTATTTTTATTTACTCTTACAAAATTTATGACGATAATAAAACAAACCACACTAATAGTTTCCCACAAAACCCCCAGTCTATAAATGTGACAATATAATTAGTTTTACTAATAATATTATATTTCGATTTTATGGTTAATAAGCTAAAACGTAAAAATTAACTTGGAAATTAGAAAATAAATAAATATTAATTAACACCGAACACACTCTGACCAGACAGCACCAATTCCTCGACGACCATATTTCAGCGAAAAATCGCTGAAATATGGACAAAAATCAATTTTGGAGAAAATCGCAAATGAAAGCGAATTCTGTTATTGAATTAAAAAAAATTTATTAAATAATTTTTTTATTTATTCAATTAAAATATTAATCACTATGGTAATTTTCAAAAAAATTATTTAAATTAGCGTTGATAAATGAAATAATTGTGATATTTTCATTATTGACTACGTTTTTAATTAAAACAATAAAAAAAATAATTGAAAATATTTTTATATTTAACAAAATGATTTTCTAGAAGTTCAAATATACCGTTGTACATCGAGTACCAGGTGTTCACACACACACATGACGTAAAACGAATATACTACAGTTCATAAATCTGTAAAGGAGAATTAGTAAATTTAGCTTAATAGTATTAGAAGAGAGGCAGACGTCGCTAAAAGCATTTGGTCAATATATGTACAAAATTATTTAAAGATTTTTATTAGAATATAAACACCTCAAGGTGTTAAATGAACAAATCTACAAAGAGAAACAAACATCAAATATTTTTGTTTGAAAAGAAAAAAAAAACGATAAAAATGACGATACATTGTTTTTAATATTTGTTTATGTGAATTGAATCTATGCGTATTGGATGAAATCGATTTAGTTTTTGTTTTTCATCCAAGTATGAAAATCATTCACGTGAATGATATGTTGTACTGTATGTACTTCAAAAAAGATTATTTTCAGCAAAATAAAAAATTAAAAAAATATTTTCAAAATACTAAATAAAATAACAACCGGACGTCTATGAATGATTGAAAAGATATATGAGTTGTAAGATTACACTATGAAGTATGTGGGTAAGGTAAAAAATTTAAACTGGTTATTAATAATATTAGTGATAACAAGGCTTATTTTGTTCGTTAAGGTATTCAACACAGTTCAAATTCGGATGCAGACTTTTATTATTAAGTGCTAGTGCACCCACTTTAAAGATCTAACATTCAAATTTTTGAAAAGGGTGCAAAATTATTAAATAAAATGGTACTTCAAACAAAAAATATATTTTTGTAATACAAATCTTTTATGGAATGGTACTTAATGAAACTATAAAAAGAAATTTAAAAAAATGATATTTTTGAAAACGGTACTTTTTAAAATGGTACATTTTAAAATGGTACATTTTAAAATGGTACTTTTTAAAATTGTACTTTTTAAAATGGTCCTTTTCTAAATTGTACCTTTTAAAAATGTACTTTTTTTTAAATGGTACTTTTTAAAATAATATTTATAAAGTGGCTCTTTTTAAAATAATACTTTTTAAAATGGTACTTTTTAAAACGGTACTTTTTAAAATGGTACTTTTTAAAATTATACTTTTAAAGATGGTTCTTTTATAAAAGAGTTGGGGACTGACTCACAAATTCTTCATCGCTCAGCCCAAACTTCTCAAGTTAGAGACTTCAAATTTGGAAAATAAATCCACTAAGGCTGAGTTTTTTTAAATTTCTGATTCTAAGGTGGTAATAAAGTGTACTCTGGTACTTTTGTATATTTCCAGAAAAAATGGTCTTATAAACTTACAATTTCGAATGTAAACATTCTGTTAGGGGAAAATAGGGGAAAAAATTGTAGTTTGGTACTTTCTCCTGAAATAATGGTCAAAAAAACTTGAATGTTATAAATGAGATCCTCCAGCCGCAAACTTTTTCTGTCCGCTGAAATAATGGTTTTAGAAATTTGAAATGTCAAACAAATGTCAAACAAAAAAGTGTCAAACAAAAAAACGTTCTGATAAATGTCTTTTTTAGAAAACTTTGATGTATAGTGGGTAAAAAATTGTACTTTGGTACTTTTTCGATCTTATGGACTATCATAAAAACATGATTTTTTAAATATGGGATCCTCTATCGAAAGAATAAACTCTGAATATAAGACTTTTAGAAATTTCTAGTTCTTAGATTTCCCAAAATAAATTACCTATTAACTCGAAATCTTAAATCTAGGACCATAAAAAAGATAAATAGTTGGTCAAGGCGACCATATGATATCCTCTACCAATATTTTCCGAAAAATGGGCCCCAAATTTGGACCGAATGGATTTATCTTTTGTTAGATCTTTAACTAGTGTAGAAAAAACAAAAAAAAACACATTTGAGTGCAATTGGCTTATTAATGTTACCAATAGATCGACTTAACTGAATATCGGACAAAATTTTTGTAATATATCAAATTAAGTTACTAAAGTGCACATTTTACACCTACAAGCAAAATATTTATCAAATATTTCCTACTTTCATTAATTTTAAGAGATTTATGTGAATATCTGGAGGGTCGTTTGCATGGGAATGAAGAATTTTAATGATGATTTGTAAATATAAAATACGATTACCTGCCAACTTTCGAAAGGATACCTATTATAATACGGAAATAAGAGTCACTTGAGTCAAAGGGGACGTTTGTAAGAGGGCTAGGTATAAATTTACCGATTTTACAATTTCAATAGGCTTCATCCTTGGGGCAAAGGAAGCTTAAGTTACAAATTTCAGCCAAATCGGTTGATAACATTATGTAAAAATGTTTTAAAAAAGTTCTGGGTCGCTCCTATTTGTTTCTGTTAAATATCTCAAAAAAAAAAATAAGAAAAATGCAGTCACGCCCCTGTGACTTTGTTTTTGTGGCTAAAACTTTGTTATGTCTGGCCGTCCGTCTGTCTGTTGAAAACATGATGAAGTCTAAATAAAAGAAAAGATAGTTTTCCTTTTATTGTTGTAAACGGGAAAAATCGGTCGTGGGTCAAAAATTTCCCCCTTGTAGATCCGACGCAATTCCCCCCTTGTAGATTTGACTTTCTATCAAACATAAAAACTTGGAAATGGGTAAAAGAAAAAGCATTGTTTTTTTCACCGTTCCTTTTGGTGGGCGATGTCACCAAAAAATTTTAAGAAAGACGATTTTCCCCCTAAGCTTTCCGAAGCAAAAGTTAAAGCTGACGTTTTTGTTGACCCTAAAATCAAAAAATCTTAAAAACAACGGTTTTGCAGGGAAGTAAAGTTTTTTGATGTTTTTTTCGGTAAAAATAATTGAAAAATTATGTTTTCTAACCAGACTTAAAAATCGTGTTAAATAGTGTAATTGCGACCAGTATAATGTATACAACGTTAACATGGACGGACACGTGGACATCGCTTAATCGACAATGATTCTTAAATTTCAAAACTATTTAACAAATTTGTTATGAGCCACTGATTGTCACTACTTGTTTTTGGAAAAAAATTCAAAACTGGTCCTGAATTTTTTAAATTTCGGATAAAAATTGATTTTTTTTTTCAAACATGCCTGTTTTATTATTTTTAAAATATTTTAAAATTAAATTTCATTCTTTGTTAGAATTTTGTGGGCACAAAAAAAAATAAATTTCCAACTTAATTTTTTAGTTGTATTAACTCTAAATTCGGATGTTGCTACTAAAAGCAACTGTGACAACCGAATTTTGTAGTTTTTGTAATTAAAAGCCAATTATATAAACTAAATTTAGTTGTGACTATCAATATTGAATTGTGTCAACCTTAATGCAAATGCATTAACTGATTTTTTGTTGCATCAACTAACTTGCTGTATGAAATTAGTAAAAGTGTTTTCTGTGTGTGGGCTATCGGTTGACATTACTTGTTTGTTGAAAAAATTCAGAACATTGCCAAGATTATTAAAATTACTTTTAAAAATCGATTTGTCTCAAAGCACTCTATTTTGTATGTTCTTAAATATAAGTTTATTTAATTCTCTTTAGAAATTAAAGGGGACTTATTTTAAATTTAGCTGGCTTATCTTCAAAACACAATTTCTTTTCCAATGGTTTATGTTTAAAAATGCAGAAGAAATTTTCATTTCTAAAAATTATAGACATTTCTGACATTCCCATACCAGATTTAAACTTTCTAGTTAAAGTGTTGTCCCCAGTATGATGTTAAATGTCGGTATTTTTGTTAAAATCTACCCCAGCCGGTAATCAAATCAAGGGTAACACCGCTCAACAAATCGAAGGTTTTTGGCTCCGGTTTGAAGTTTAATACAAAATTTTTAAAGATTTTGGCTCGCTGATTCCAAATCTGTGATCCAAATGTTTCCATTACGTCTAGATTTTTTTTATTCGCGGTTGAAAATGAGAAAAAAAAGCGCGATTTTTGCCTTTTTTAAAAGCCTTCACAGCAGCCATTGAGTGAAATAAAAATTTGGTATTAAGCGTCAGAGTAAAATTGAACTATGATCTCAGAAATAGGATTAAAAAAAAATTTGTTTGCACCATTATTGAGCTAAATTTTTTTACCCTCCAACCACAGTATGGGGGTATACTCACTTTGTCATTCCGTTTGTAACGCATCGAAATATCGATCGGGGACCCTATAAAGTATATATATTATTGATCTATGATTGATTCTAAGACTTTTCTAGAATGTCCGTATGTCCGTCCGTCCGTCTGTATAAGACACGATGCAGTCCAAAATAAAAGAGATAGACTCGTTAAGTTTGGCAGGAATATGTCTTTTGGTCCTAGGCAGTTTAAGTTCGTAAATGGGCAAAATCGGACCAGGGGGAAAAAAGTTCCCCTCTGAAGAACTTAACTAACCTCTGA
This sequence comes from Pegoplata infirma, assembly GCA_963921195.1. NCBI lineage: Eukaryota > Metazoa > Arthropoda > Insecta > Diptera > Anthomyiidae > Pegoplata > Pegoplata infirma. The sequence goes on along the minus strand of OY992537.1, from coordinate 16,768,002 downwards.
AAAAGGCCATATTTTCTCAGGTTTTTTTGTATTTTTGTTAAGCAAATGAAACAATTTGATGCCAGAAAAAGTTCAAGGTCCTGCACTTGGACTTGGGAAATAAAAAAAATATTTTTTTTTTGCCCGCCCCCCTTTTGTGGGCGTGGATTTTAAAAATGTTTTTAAGTAATGATAAAATTGTATTACTTAAGCTCAAAAAGTATAATAAATCAATTTTCAAACATTTATCGCAATGGTTTATGTGTCCCCCAATGATCCCTTCTGACCGCCCCAAAAAAAAACGCCCCTGCATTTTTTTTTTAAATTTTTTTGTTAATCTGTTGGAGGGTATTATAGATTCGGCACAGCCGAATTTAACAATCTCACTTGTATTTTTTCAAAAACACTGTGAAAAAAATTAGATAAAACACCATTTTTAGAAGGCTCTAAAACAAAAACCGGATGATCAATCTTTTCTGTGATGAGCTCAAAATTTAGGCCAAAGTTCATTCTTTCCTATAGACTTTTTAAACCACTAAAGATATCTTCCGGTTTATACGAAAAATAGCACAGAAAACTTAAATTTGTAAAATATTTATTTTTTTCTAGTTTTTCTTTAAAAAATATCAAAAAACTAAGGTAAATTTTTGAAAAATAGTAATTTTAACAGTATCATTTTAAAACGCTAAAAGTGTAACCTCTCCAAACGAAATAGTTTGAAAAAAATTGTTTCCTATGTTGGGGACTATATCCAAATTCTACTACTGCGCTTTATACCAGATTTGAATTCCACTGAATGGCTTCTGTGCAGGCTTTCAAATAATGCAAAAATCGCCATTTTTCGTATTTTCAACCGTGAATAACTAAAAATCTTGACGTGTTGGGAAAATTTGGAGAAGAGTTTTGGAATCAGGAGACCAAAGACTATTAAAATTTATCATCATAATTCAAGCCGGAAAATGAGTGTTGAGCGGTGTAACTAACAAAACAGGCTGGTCATCACCTTATACGCCACAGCCACTACATTGAGAGGAAATGCTAAGACAAGTAGTCGTTTTGTGTTCCTTTACTGCTGTCTATTAACAGTTTCTACAAAAAGAATTTTTAACAATTTCCATCAACAATAATTTTCTGTATTCAATATCTATGAAGTATTATTTCATAAATAACCATGATTTGTAATTTTATTTATTTCATTTATGTTTTTCTTTGTAATTTACAATTTTGTTGTTAAATATGTTTTTGGTTAATAGAACATTGTTGACTTAATTGCTCACATGCCAGTTTTTGATATTTTTTTTTTTCTTAAATTATTTCTTATGTATACAATTTTGTTGCGTGTAAATTAAGAATGTTTTTTATTTGAAAAACCATAAAACGACTTGTCTTATTTTGCTGTTTATTTATTTTATATTTTTTTATACTTTTTGCAGTACTTTTGCGAATTGAAATCAAATTCATATAAATTCCATATGTTCAAAAAAAAAAAACCCCCAATATAAATGAAAATATTAAACTGAATAGAATTTAACACTGGTTAAAATGTTTGCATTATTTAACCAAAAAAAAACAACAAAAAACAGCTTCCATATATATTGCTTAAAGCGGTGGCGGCTCCGCTTGTTTAAAGAGTTTATATCTACAATAACCACGATATATACCATCCCTCCATCCCACTACAGATCTGTTGTAACCAAGCCAGCCAGCAACCAACAACTTGCAACTTATGAGAATTCGTACAAATGGCAAATTGTTATGATGTTATACCCTACAAACACATTTATAGCTCGAGGGTATCATAAGTTTATGCTAATGTTTGTAACGAAGCGTATTAAAAAAATATATAAAGCGACAGTATAAAAATTAAATATTACTAAGTATCACAGGGATTTCTTTCATTGTTTTTGTAAAACTTGGAATTATTAAAATTCTTTTGAATTTTTTTTGTGGTTGTTTTTGTTTCTTCTTACTTATTAAAACAATAACATATCGCTCATTTACTTGTATAGTGTCATAACTCAAAATATGTCGTTTTTGGGTAAACTATACAGAATTATTTGTTATATACTGCTTTATATTGTGTCAAAAATTCGTATTAATATCTTCCAAACTCACCGTTTGAGTAGAGAACACGCCATTATGACATTTTCTATGTACGGGTCTTTTGCAATGAAAACCAAGTTTCAATTGTAAACTTTCAACAGGTTTTCTGTAAAATCAAACATTTTGCGTTATGACACTATACAAGTAAATGAGCGATATGTTAATATATTTTTAAAAAAATAATGTTAAAAAATATCTGGTATGAGAAATTGGGGAACACTTTTCATTAAAACAGTAAGTAAAATTTAAAATATTTTAAACGTTTTCTTTAAAATTATGTAAGTTTGGAGAAATAAGTAAGTATAGTGGAAAATTTTAAGAGATAGTTGAAGAATATGAAACTGAAAAGAAATTTGTACGACGATCAACGTATATTTCTCGTAATATTTTTGTTTCAACATAAGCGATTTGTCATTTAAATTCCTTTGCTACTTGTAGTATAAGATTTTTATATTTGCTAAATAGTCTTGACAATGGAATCTGACAACTTCTGAAACACGTGTCGACTAAGTCTTGCAAAAATGATCAACGTAAATAAATTTAAAACAGAAAAATAATTTTGCTTAAAAATTATTCTATGAGAATATCATACCCAGCACAAATACATCGAAATTTTGGCGACACAGCATCTTTTTATAGCATACCGAAGCGCATCCAAAGAGCGCTCTTGAGGATGCAGTAAAAGTAAGGGGAAAAATATAAATTTTTTGTTAAGGTTTTTTATATAAAACTCAAAATATAAAATTATATTTTGATAAAATTTCAAAGTGCAAAAGAACACTTTTCAAAAATACCTTTCAAATTACATATATTTTTTGAAAGAAGTACTCTTTTGCTACATTGTCAGGGCTGGCAACAAAACTCTGAATATCTCTAATGTTTAATTTTTAACAATACTACAAAATAAACTAAGGAAATACGTTTTCAGTAGTTGGTTAAAACCATTTTAATTGTATTTCAGAAATAGTCAACTGATTTTCAATATAAGTCAATTGTATTAAAGATTTTCAAATTTTGTAATTTGTATTTCAGAAATAGTAAAATGTGCTTCATCTTTATTTTCTTAAATCAGCTCCAAAAAGACACATGAATTCACTACATCTTTATAGCGATTTTTTCAGCGCTCTAAAGAGTTGTGAATTCAGAGCATCTAATAGCGCTTTTTTGGTGTATCCAACTAGCGCTCTAAAGTGTGGCATCGCCTTAGAGAATCATGCATGAATTCAGCAAGTTTGGATGCGCTCCATAACTCGAGTTTCCTTTCCAAAAGCTGCTGCCAGTTCAGCAAAATTTCTGCTGGGTAGTTTTAACAAGTAAAGAAAATAATGAACTCGAGTTAAAATAAACCTATTTTAAATATACACTCAAAATGTTTTGTAGGCAAAAACAAATGAAAAACACATTTAAAACAAGATATAAAACAATTAAAAACCATCCCAGTAATTTTTAATTTGCTTTAACAAACATCAACATTTATTTTTTACTGTTATTAAAATTTTCTAAAATAAATAAGATTAAACATTAAAAAATAACGTCACTTTCATTTTTGTTTTACCAACAAATTCGAAAAAATAACCTACAAAACATTAAAAATGAATGGTTTTTGTGTTACTTTCACCAACAAGTTCAAAAAAAAAAAAAATACCTGTAAAAACATTAAAAATTAATGATTTCGTAGGATATTTTTTAAATTTTTTCTATTAAATTATTTTTTAAAAAATTTTTAATAAAATTTTGGGGAATCGATCCCGCAGTCAACTACATTCTGGCAGGACACTCTACCCGTAATGTCAAAGCCGTTTGATACAAACATGTTTTTATATTTCTATAAATATTTTTTTTTAATTTATTTTATACAAAAAAATAACCAACACAAGTACGTAAAAACTAATGACTTCTATTTAAAAAATGCCAACAATTAAAAAAAAAAAAAAAATAACGTACACAAATAATTAAAAATTAAAGAAAATTCACTTATTTTTACTTACAAAACAAAAATTAATGACTTTAAAAATTTAATCTTTATTTTTTATGTTGTAATTTTTAAAATAAGGAACAGAAATGGGCATTTGAAAAAACTGAACGTTAAACAAATGGGTTTTCTTTTAAAAACGACAAAACGTAAAACTATTTAAATAAACTACAAACAGTTAATGACATAATTTTTTGAGTGTAGGTTTTTGTTGCCGAACAGTGTAATTATTTAGCAGTTACTCGAAAACACGATCAGCTAGGATTTTCGTGCTCTAAATAAAGAGGAATGAAATGCTATCACCTAAAAACTAATGATTTTTCCTTAAAAAATGCCATCACCTAAAAACTAATTATTTTTCTTTAAAAAATGACATCAATTAAAAAAAAAAAAATAACGAACACAAATCATTAAAAATTAAAGAAGAATCACTTATTTTTACTTACAGAATAAAAATTAATGACTTTAAAAATTTAATGCTAATGAAAGTCTTTATTTTTTATGTTGTTATTTTTGAAACAAAGAACAGAAATAGTCATTTATTAAAACTGAACATTGAACAAATGTTATTTCTTTTAAAAACGACAAAACGTAAAACCTTTTTAATAAACTACAAACAGTTAATGACAAAAATTTTTAAGTGTTGAAGAGGGGTGTTAATACAAGGCTTCCAATTAAAAAAAAAATCTTTAAAAACTATTTTTCCTTCGTGGAGGGTATTAAAATATTCGGCAATATGTACTTTTGATTTTTTATTAGTTTTTGTTTGTTTTTTTTTATTTTATATTGAACGCTGCAGTTTTTATTTAATTGCTGTCTTGGTATCTTGGAATTGCGGTGTTTATTTTTTATTTTTTGCTACAACAAACAATCAGATGCGTACGTAATTACAAAAAGTGTTTAAAAACAGATACAAACAAAGATAATGAACTGGAACTAAGAAATATACATGAAAAACATACACTCGAAATACTAAAACAAATGGACGGACTGATACAGCTGGCAGTGATGTTAACATACTAAAAAAAAAGCAAAATAGAGTCAAATTCTGGCCTACCATATTAATACACTACACTTCCTAAAAAATATTGTTGCAAAAATTTTATATGACAAAAAAAATTGGTGACAGAAAATTTTGAGCACAAAAATTCCCAAAAAAAAATATTTTTACATAAAAAAACAAATTTTAAAAATTTTCGAGTAAAATTTTTTTACTGAAAAAAAATTTCGGCGAAAACTTTTTTTGCCATTTGGTACTACATAATGTCCACCAACAACCGAAAAAAATCAATTTGTATTTTTAGGTTATGTTGAATATACCAAAATTTTCGTTCATAACTTTTGAACCCCTCAACCGATATCGCTTATATGTAATACCAAAGACAGGCTATCGGACCAGCGCTGAAACGGTCAATTCATATTAAAATCAAAATGCACGACAACAAACCCCGTTAGTTTTATTACTAAAATCGCTAAATTGTCATCATTTATTATTGGTCATACACATAATAAAAAGTATCATTGCACTTTTTAACAACGTCATCTGTTGTGAGTGTAATAGAACCACTGAGATGTGATGTCTGTCTGGTTGATGTTTTTTTGTTTGTGGCAGTAAAATGCGCGTACATTTTACAATTTGTGGCTGTTTATTGCATTTTTAAACTATTTGTCAGCTTGTAAAATTCAACATTCTTTTTTTGATTTTTTGTAATTTGATTTTTCGATATTGGCAGTGTGTGAGTGTATTTTGTTATGCCTATTTGTGTATAATTTGTGCGATTGAATGTTTATTTTTCTCAATTTTTCACTAAAGTGTTGGCCATTGCAAATTATAAGCACGTACATTGTACAAGTTAAGTACGTATTGCAATTTACGGTTTAAATGATCATTTTTGGTTTTTTAATGTATTTAATGCCTTAAGATCTTTTTTGTTTTTGTTTGGAACAGAAATTACTCAATCATTTTTGATATGTGTGGTCCTTCATTTTACAGAACAACAAGTGCGAGTTTATTAAATTTTATTATGTTTTTTTTTTTTTTAACAAAAAATCTCTTGAGACAAATATGTTTTGTTGATAATTACCCCGATGACCTACATTTTGATGAACGTCAAGACAGAATGAGTAGGTGAAAACATGATCCAAATCAGACATTAAGAAATATTTATGTCTTACATAAAAACTCATTAAATTTTAATTAAAATTTAATGATTAATATCTTTTAAAGTGCGGGACGAAATAAATCACTTGTTAAGGAAACTGATTTTTTTTTAAATCTTGATACATTTTTTATACCCTCCACTCTAGTGATAGAGGGTATATATAAGTTTGTCATTCCGTTTGTAACACATCGAAATATTGGTCTAGGACCCCATAAAGTATATATATTCATGATCCTTGATCGATTTTAAGTCGATCTAGCGATGTCCGTCCGTCCGTCCGTCCGTCCGTCCGTCTGTCTGTCTGTCCGTTGAAAACACGCTAACTTTTGAAAGACTTTACGGAGGCTCCTGAAATTTGACATATATGTTCTTCATTTACCGGGTCAGGTTGGTATTGCAATCCAGCGAAATCGGTCCAGTGGTTCAAAAGTTATGAGCAAAATAGTAAATTTCGGGAAGGGTATTTTTCGAATTTACAAGATTAAAACCACTATAACTTTCGAAAGACAATTCTGAGGGGACTGAAGCTTAGCATATATATTTGATGTTCCCCAAGGCTGTTTGGGTTTGAATTTCAGCAAAATCGGTTCAGTGGTTCAAAAGTTATAAGCAATGCACTGAATTTCAGATTTGTTTCACCTTAAACTGTTGAAAACTTGTTAAACAAGTTTTAAAAGCATGTTGAAATACCAGTTTTGTAAAACTTGTTGTTGTTTGTTTTCTTGTCGTGGGGTGTAGTTTAGTTGTTAGACAAATAAATATTTGTTATTGTTAGTGTAACTGTATGTAACGGGAAAAAATCAAATAAAGTATGTGTATGATTGAATGTTAATTTGTTTTTGGTTTTTAAAGAAAAGGATGGTAATATAAAAAGAGGAAAATATGTGAAATAGTTTTTTTTTGTATTACATATATGTAGGTATAAAACATCAAAAATATTTTACAAAGTAATTTGTTACTCAAAGAATTTGTACACTAAAAAAAATTTACACTCAAAAAAAAATTTACACTCAAAAAAAAAATTTACACATTATTATTTTTTTGAATGAAATGGCAGACTCAAAAAAATGTTGACAGTCAAAAAAATTGTACACTCAAAAAATTTGATTGATTAAAAGAAAGTTTGACTCAAAATAATATACGTACATATTTCTAATAAAAAATTTGTAATGCAATTTTTTAAAATTTTTTTTAGAAGATTACTATCAGATAACATTGTGGAGGGTATTCATAGATTCGACCAAGTCGAATTAAATTTTTCTACTTGTTTATATACAAAATGTGTTCAGTGAATATTGAATGATAAAATTTTAAAGAGTTTTAACCCGAAAAGGGTTATAAATAGATATTAAATTTTTTTATATATTTAATTTTGTGTCCTACTGATGATAACACTGACTGGAGTGTTTTAAACCGGTATTGGAATACAAGAAATGTCTATAATTTTTAGAAATTCCATTTTTCTTCTGCATTTTTCAACTTGAACCCTTTTAACAAATATAATTCGAGCCCGAGCTCGATATGTACTTACAGGAAAAGCACTAATAAAATGACGTGCCATTAGGCACGTCTCCGAAACAAAAATGCAAATTCCTTCATTTCCCAGCAAAAAATAGTCGAGATTGTGGAAGCAGTTCATAATTTTTCTGGCATACACAAGCACTTCGTCTTCAGCACATAGATATTTCTGCCTTACAGTAGTGCATACCAGATGCACTACTGTAAGGCAGAGATAGAAATATAAATTTTCCGATATATTACGAACATAAACAGACATTTTTAAATACATTCGCTTACAGTAGTACATCTTGTAAGCACTACCGTAAGGCAGAGAGAAAAAACTGTAAAATATACGACGACTTACGAGCATCAAACAGCATAACGAAAATTTCGATATCGCAATAAAAAAAATATATTTTTAATTCAGTTTAATACGAAAAAACACCCCTCTGAAATTTTAATAGTGTAAAAAAGACATTCTCAACTTTATTACAAAATGTTGTTTTTGGAAATCCATAGTGTCCTTCCCAGGAAAAAAGGACATTCAAAATTGGTTTTCGAAATTTTTTGTTAAAATTTAAAAAAAAAAAATTTTTTTGTTCTTTTAAATATTTATAATTTTATAAACAATATTGTTTTTATAAGGTTTTTTGTACAACTTACGGTTTCCGGGCAAAAAAATTTAAAAAAACTGTCTAAAAGTCAATGTTGTCAAAAAAGCGCTTTTTTAAACCAAAAACAAATAAGAAAGTTATAGTCGGTCACGACCGACCATATAATACCCTACACCAGTGTTTTCCGGCAAATGGGTCCCAAGTCCAAACATGGACCGATTGAATCTGTCTTTTGTAGATCTTTATTACACACACAGATCAAATTTTAGTGGAATTGATTTATTTTTTTGTCAATGGAATGATTTAACTGAATATCGGTCGAAATTTTTATATGGGGGACTAAGTCCAAAAGTGGTCCAATTATATTCCGATTTGATTAGGTTATTAAAGTACACGTTTAGCACCTAAAAATTAAATTTTTATCAAATATTTCCATTTTTAGGAATTTTGAGGGAATTATGTGAATATCGGGAGGGTGGTTTGTATGAGGACTACCAGAAGGACTGACCCGATTCCTTTGAAATTTAGAATGGTGATTTGTGAATACAAAATGATTGATTACCTGCTAAATTTCAAAGCGATATCTAATATAATACGGTTATTAGAGTCATTTAAGCCGAATCCAAAGGGGCCGTTTGTATGGGGGCTAGGTCTTAACATGGACCGATTTTCTCCGATTTCAATAGTCTTCGTTCTTGGGCCAAATGATGCTTTAGTTTCAAATTTAAAGTTAATTGATTAAAAATTGCGACCTATATCGTGCTTAAACCGACGGACAGACGGACGGACGGACATCGCTAAATCGACTCAAAAAGTAATTCTGAGTCGATCGGTATGCTTGAAGGTAGGTCTAAGACCAATATTTCGGGTAGTTACAAACATCAGCACAAACTCATTATACCCTGTACCACTCTGTGGTATAGGGTATAATAAACAAAATCGGCGATCCGTCAGTATAATTTCCCATGTATTTGCTCATCTATAATTTTTAGATATTTAATTATACCATACACCACTCTGTGGTACAGGGTATAATGATTTTGTGCTGATGTTTGTAACTACCCGAAATATTGGTCCTAGACATATCTTCAAGCATACCGACCGACTCAGAATTACGTTTTGAGTCGATTTAGCGATGTCCGTCCGTCTGTCCGCCTGTCTGTCCATCTATCGGTTTAAGCACGATAAAGGTCGCAATTTTCAATCAATTGCCTTCAAATTTGAAACTTATGCATCTTTTGGCCCAAGGACAAAGCCTATTGAAATTGGAGAAAATCGGACCATGTTAAGACCTAGCCCCTATACAAACGCCCCTTTTGGGTTCCGCTTAAATGACTCTAATAACCGTATTATAATAGATATCGCTTTGAAATTTATCAGGTGATCAAATTTTGTACGCACGAATAACCATTCAAAGGGATCGAGTCAGTCCTTCTGGTAGCCCCCATACAAACCACCCTCCCGATATTCACATAATTCCCTAAAAATTCATAAAAATTAAATATTTGATAACAATTTTATTTTTAGGTGTTAAACGTGTACTTTAGTAACCTAATCAAATCGGAATATAATTGAACCATTTTTGGACTTAGTCCCCCATATAAAAATTTCGACCGATACCACTAACATTTGATCTGTATGTGTTTTGTACACTAAATAAATTTCTAACAAAAGACAGATCCAATCGGTCCATGTTTGGACTTGGGACCTATTTTCCGGAAAACGGTGGTGAAGGGTATCATATGGTCGGTCTTAACCGACTATAACTTTCTTACTTGTTTTTCTTCTGCATTTTTTCAACTTTTTTAATTTTTTAGTTCGAAGACCAAAAATTATATTCATGATATTCTCATAAAGAACACTGTTCGCCACCAAAAACCTCCCAATGAAATGTCTAACTGGTCCTTATAGATTTTGGTCTCCTGATTCCAAATCTGTCATCCAAATTTTTCTAGCACGTACCGTTTCTGAGATATTCGCTGTTAAAAAGGCAAAAAAATCAATTTTTTAGCACTTTTGTGGGTCCACTGATACACAGAAAAAAATAAAAATGAATTTCAATTACGAAATTCGTTGATTCAATTAAAAAATTAATTGATTTCGGACGTATCACGAAAATGCGCATATTAATTACTCATTTTGTTTGAAAACAGTTTTAAAACTTAATTAAATTGTTAATTGAATCAATTAAAGTTTTAATTGAAAATAAAATGGAAAACCAATTAAAATTGTAATTAAATAAACTAAAAAAAAAAAAAAATAATATAAAATTAAAAATCAATAATATAGATTTATTGATTCACATAAAATGTTTAATTGAAAAAAGACCACAACTCAATTTAATTTTAAAGTTAAACTTCATAAAATGCCCTAAAATAAATAAACATAGAATTTTTTTGTTTTTTATTATTAAGATTTTTTTTCTTTATTAAATATAAACAGTTGGTATAGTTTTGCAAAAAAACATTATAGTAGTATTTTAAAATATCAATAACTATTTAAAACTACATTTTTATTTTTAAATCTTGTTATTGCATGCATTTTTGTCGCTTTAGTAAAGTTGAAACAAAAAAAAATTGTATTATATTTCAATGTGCAAAACACATCATATTATTTTTTTTTTGTTTCAACTGTACAAATTTTATCAGCAAACAATTTATCCGCAACGACCAGTCGCCTTAAAGAAAACAATAAAACTAAATTTTGTTCCTGCGTTTTTATGTATTCATTGGCTGCTACCACCAAAATATACAAAACAATAGTTCAAAAGTTTTTTTTGTTGTTTTTTGCATTTTTTTTTTCATTGGCTACTAACACTAATGCATACAAACCCGGTTTCGTTTGTTTATTTTATTTTTGTTTTCAGTAAAGTCAAGAATTCAATTAAAACATTAATTGAATCAATTAAAATGTTTAATTGAAGTTAAATTTAATATCAAATCCATTTTTAATTAAAACAAGTGAGAGTGTTAAATTCGGCCGTGCCGAATCTGTTATACCCTCCAACATGCAAATAAATAAAAAAAAAAAAATTGCAGGGGCGTTTTATTTTTTTTTTTGGGGGGGGGGGGTCGGTAGTGGTAATTGGGGGGGGGGGCATTTCTTCTCGAATATGTGTTTAAGAATTCATTCTTATACTTTTTGCTCTAAAGAAATACAAGTTTATCATTATTTAAAAAAAAAAAAATTTCCACGCCCATAAAAGGGGGGCGGACCGAAAAAACGACATTTTCTAATTCTGTGGGTCCAAATGCAGGACTTTGAACTTCTTGCAGCATAAAAATGTTGTATTTGTTAAACAAAAACAAAGAAAATCATGTAAAAATATGGTATTTTTCAGAGGTTGGTTTAGTTCTTCAAGGGGGAACTTTTTTCCCCCTGGTCCGATTTTGCTTCTTTACGAACTTAACCTGCCTAGGAACATAAGACATATTCGTGCCAAATTTAGGGAGTCTAGCTCTTTTATTTTGGACTGCATCGTGTTAACTACAGACGGACAGACGGACAGACGGACAGACGGACGGACGGACGGACATCGCTAGAAATTCTTAGAATCGATCACTGATCATAAATATATATACTTTATGGGGTCCTAGACCGATATTTTGATGCGTTACACACGGAATGACAAAGTGAGTATACCCTCATACTGTAGTTGGAGGGTATAAAAAAATTACGATATTATTTTCTGTGTACGTATTCGTTTTATTGCTTTCACAAAATAGGACTTGATTTTCTATTAAATGGACTTTCTGATTCCAACACTGCAATCCAAATTTTTCTATTTTGAGATATTCGCGTTTGAAAATTTAAGTGTGATTTATAAAGAATATAAGAGCTTGACAGTGGAGTTTGAGTTTTTCAAAGGCCAATATTTAAAAAAAGGAGACCCAAAGAGTGTTAATTAGCGTATTTTTCAATATTCAAACACGAATATCTTAAAAACCTTACGTTATAGAAAAATTTGGAAGGCAGATTTGGAATCAAGAGGTTAATATCTATAAAATTCATGTTTTCTGATTCATAGGAGTGCGAGTTTCCATAAATTTGTTCAACATTGTTATTATTTAGATCTGTTTCATCCCTACTAAGGGATCATCAGCAGATTTTGGAAAATAAAGTTGAAACAAATTTAGTACGCAGTTTTTATACCCTCCACTCTAGTGATAGAGGGTATATATAAGTTTGTCATTCCGTTTGTAACACCTCGAAATATTGGTCTAGGACCCCAAAAAGTATATATATTCATAATCCTCGATCGATTTTAAGACGATCTAGCAATGTCCGTCCGTCAGTCTGACTGTCTCTGTTGAAAACACGCTTATTTTTGAAATACTTTACGGAGGCTCCTGAAGTTTGGCATATATGTTGGACATTTACCTGGTTCGGTTGGTATTGCAATCCAGCAAAAGCGGTCCAGTGGTTCAAAAGTTATAAGCAAAAGACTAAATTTCGTCAATGGTTTTTCGTGAATTTACGAGATAAAAAACACGCAAACTTTCGAAAGGCTTTTAAGGATGCTGAAACTTAGCATATATATTTGTCGTTCCCCTGGACTGGTTCATGTTGAATTTCAGCTAAATCGGTCCAGTGGTTCAAAAGTTATTAGCAAAACCGTGAATTTCACCTTAAATTCACGTGTTGAAAACCCGTTAAACATGTTTTAAAAACATTGGTAAGTCACAAAAATATTTTACAACGTATTTTTGCCATTTAAAAACTTTTTTACACAAAAACAAAAAAGAAACACTCAAAAAAAATTTTATACTCAAATAAAAATTTACACTCAAAAAAAAAATTTAGTAAAAAAAAAATTTAGTAAATTATTTTTTAAAAAAAGTTTTTTTACACAAAATTAAATATTTCTAATCAAAAATGTTATTTTTTCACGTTATAAAATTTACTATCACTTAAAAAGGGCATTGTGGAGGGTATTCATAGATTCGGCTAAGTCGAATTAAACTTTTCTACTTGTTTTCTTTTGATTTATCTTTAGTTTCTAGAAACATTATTTCAGAAGATAAACATTAAAATTGTAATTTCCAAAAGGAACTTTTCAGATTTGTTTTTTTCGGTGGAAAGATCCGGTGGAGCATAGAAGAATTTTTTTAACATAAATCTTTGTTTCCACAAAAGTCCGTTATAAGCTTCAAATCCAAGAAAAATTGTGGGTAGTTTAAGGGTTAATGACCATATAGAATGACCTAATATTGGTACTTAAATTTAAATTCAACATTTAGTTAAAAACATTAAAATTAACATTTATGAGATAAAATTAATGTTTTAACTAAAATTTATGCATATTTTTTTTTTTTTGCAAAATATTTTTGCGGCTTACACTAGCAATATCAGCAGCATTATTAACAGACAGTTGATAAATTAAAATCTGTAAGTTAACCCTAAAAAATAACAAGTTTTACTCCACGTTACCTTGTCTTTTGTCATCAACATTTTTAATGAGTTTGCGTTTGTGAGTTTATTAAAAATTGAAAAACTCGTATTTCCACTACATCATCATCACCATTGTTATCACCATCGTCGCCGTCATCATCATCATCATCTTCATCAGCGTCAACATCATTGGCACCATCAACATGAATTTCAATATGATATTGATGTTTTTTGAATTCAAGTGTCCTTTGTGGCGGATTTGGGTCTGGTTAATATGTAACAGCAATAAGCATGATATGCTTTATCTTTCCGTCTGCTATAAAGTCTGTAGTTTCAAGTACTTAACCAACTTTTTTTTGTAAAAAAATATTAATGAAAAATAAAAAAAAAAATGTGTAAATAATGTTAACAATGCCCTTTGGCGTTAATTATACCTATACCCCTGTTATTTTGTGTGTTATATTTTAATCGATCTTTAATAAACTTTATTGTAAAATTGTTGGTGTTTATTTTAAAAGTAATCAATTTTGTGGAATTTTAAGGTGTATAAAGGTGATTTACCAAAATAATGGCAAAATTATTATGCATTTTAAAAAATCATGTAATTTAAAAATATCACTGCGGGGTAAAATATATTGCTGATTTTTGGTTACATCCCAAAAAAAGAAAAGAAGATCTGATGTTTTTTTTTTTAACCTGGAAAATACATTTCTTAAGTACACTCTAAAAACTGCTTATAATATTACTACCATAATTTTGGTTTATAGTTGTGTAAATTATCGCAAAATGTGTAATATTACGCACATAAAGTTTAAATAGAGAAATTTTTTCAATTTTTTTTTTGTAAATTGCAATGAAATTGTGCCGGTTATAGCTAACGTTATTTAGAGCTTAAGAAAGTGAAAGAGAGTGTTAAATTCCCCAGCAAAAATATATCGAGATTTTGGCGACACAGCATATTTTTATAGCTTCCAAAGAGCGCTCTTGAGGATGCAATAAAAGTTGGTTATTGACAATCGTTGCCTTACTGGTATAGTACAATTTCTTCGTCTTTCTAATTCCCATTGTGGATAGAGGCGAATATGTATTAATATTTTAGTTTGTGCACAAGCAATTTGTCATTAGATCGTTTGCTACTTTGTAGTAAATCGTTCCTATTTTTGCTAAATAATCTTGACAATGGAATCTGACAAATTCCTAAACACGTGTCGATTAAGTCTGGCAAAAATGACCAACATAAATAAATTTAAAACAAAAAAAAAACAATTTTCTTGAAAACTATGCTATGAGAATATCATGGTTTTAATTAGCAAAGAAAATAATGACCTCGAGCCAGAATAAACATCCTCAAAATATAATATTTTAAAGGTCGAATAAAACAATTTTTATTTTTTAATAAAAATTAATCAGAATTTATTAAGGGTTTGTGATTGAAGAAGAAAACATTGTATTTCTAAAGATTATTTTTAATGTAGATTTATTCCAGACGATGGTTTCTGTAGCCACCTCTACCCAGTTGGCAACGTCCTCGAGCCATCCTCAGTGACGGAGCGGTGACATGTCAGTCAATGCTGACATTCACAAGTCATCTCTATGTACTGGGTTGAGGACAGTTTCATACAAATTTTCAAAATGTCCTCACTCAAAGTCAGCAGTGGTCAGGGCTGACCTTCTGGGGACATGTCACCTCAGACTTCATTGGGGAAATGTCTGACTTAGGTCATGCGAAAATGCAAAAAATTTTCGTATTTCCTTTAGTTTTTACTATTATCCATTTTCCTTTATAAATTATCTTTCTCATATTTAAAAAAAACTTTTCGCCTTTTTTAGTCCCAACTGGATTTGAACCTGGAACCTCCAGTTTATTAGTCCCACACCTAACTACCTGTTCCCAACTTTATTTTGAAAATTGTTTATCTATTTATTACTTTAATTCTACTTGTTAGATTTTGATTTTATTTTAAATAGATCGATAATGCTGCCATTTTTTTCTTGGAAATTGAAGAGTTGCCCAGATTTAATATTCTAATTTAATATACTGCTTTTCTGAAAACATTTCCTTTTCGACGTCTAAGAGGAATTGTCCACACTCTTAAAGCAAACATTCAGTGCTGACAATGTTAGGACATGTCATCAAGGCTTACATATGATTTGTCAGAACCAAAAGACATTTCCTCAAGGAATCACTGTGGAAATTTCCTCAGTGACACATTTGCCAACTGGGAGAAAATTACAATGGATTTAAGTTGTTTGATTTTTGTAAGACGTTTTTTTCTATATGTTTTTTCATCAAAAGACTCTGATTGGAATCGAACCCACGTTCATGAAATTTTCCATCAGTTTGCAAAGCTAGCACTCTACCATCTAGGCTATAGCTTTATAGCTATGCTTGACAAACTAACAGCAGAAGTTGGTTCGTATTTCATTACAGATGTTTTGTGTGTGACGTCAACAGAAAATTTTTATTTTACACGAACAATATTACGATCCTTAGAAACAATAACATTCCTTAATCTCTCTTTGTCTCGTTTTTGCACATTACAATTTTAGCGCTGAATTATTTGTTCAAACACGTTTAATATTAGAATTTATTTTTAACACTTTTTGAATAAAAAAGCGTGAGTTTTGGACAAAGACAGATGACTGCATCACTTGACACTTCAATCATAACATCATTAACACATTTTGAATGATGGTAAATAGGCCAACCAAAAAACAGCAAATGCTTCCATTTATATTACAGAAATCTACATTTATATTTCAGAAATTTCCAATTGTTTTCAAGAAATTTAAATTTGTATTTCCAAAATTTTCTAAATGCTTTTAAGAAAATTCCATTGGTATTTTAAAAATGTCCATTTGGATTTCAAAACTTTATAATTGCTATTAAGAAAATTTTATTAAAAAAAAAAAATCTATGTATTTCAAAAATGTTCATTTTTATTTCAAAATTCATTTATATTTCCAATATTTATAAAATTTTGAAATACAAATAGATATTTCTTAAATACAGTTGGAAATTTCTGAAACATAAAAAAAAATGTTTCTGAAATATTAATGGAAAATTCTGATATAAAAATTGAATTTTCTGAAATATAAATGGAAATTTGTATTTTCTGAAATAAAAGTGAAAATGGTGTAATCATGACTTTGAACTTTTTTTTTTACATAAGAATGTTTAATTTTTTTAACAATACTACAAATTAACTAAAAAAATGTTTTCAGTGGTTGGTTAAAATCATTTTCAATTGTATTTCAGAAATATTTAACTGAGTTTCAGAAAAAGTCAATTGTATTTGAGAATTTCCAATTGTATTTAAAAAATAGTTAATAGTGGTTTAGATTTTCCGATTGTATTTCAGAAATATCCTGCTTAAATGAGCTCCAAAAAGATACATGAATTCACTGCATCTGTATAGCGCTTAATCAGCACTATAAAATAATGCTTTAATCAGCACTCTAAAGACTTGTAATTTCAGTGCATTAAGAGTGCTTTTTCGGTGTATCCAACTAGCGCTCTAACGTGTGATATCGCCTTAGGGAATCTTACATGAATTTAGCAGGTTTGGATGCGCTCCTTGACTCAAGTTTCCTTTCCAAAAGCTGCTGTCAGTTTAGCAAAATTTCTGCTGGGATCAATCTGTGCTTTGGATTGAAGTGACCCCAACATTGTGAACGTAGCTTTAGAATCAAAATTTCCAAAAAACACTTTTTTCTAAATGTTTTTTTTTAGATGATCTTCAATTCAAAATTTTCGGTTTTTTGGAGCATTAATTTGAAAAATCGAACAAGTACCAAAATACAATTTTTCATTAGAATCCCATTTTAGAATCAGAAATTCCTAAAAGAAAGTTTTCAGAATTTTTTGTTACGATTTCTACATTTTAAAAATTTAGTTTTTATGACAATTATTTCAGAATATAGAACAAGTACCAAAGTGCACATTGCCTTCTTAGCATTCAATTTTCAATTTCTATATTAACCATCAGGGATCGATTCTAAAACCTTCTGGCGATGTCCGTCAGCCGTCTGTGGAAGACACGATACAGTCAAAAATAAAATAGCTAAACTCTTGAAGTCTGTCACGAATATGTCTTATGGTCATAGGCCGGAGATGAGCAAAATCGGATTAAGGGGAAACAGATCCATTTTGAATAACTAAAACAACCTTTAAACAAGTAAGAGTGTTAAATTCGGCTGTGCCGAATCTTTTATACCCTCCAACATGCAAAAAAAAAAATGCAGGGACGTTTTTTTTTTTTTTTTTGGGGGGGTGGGTCGGAAGTGGTAATTGGGGGGGGGGGGGGTTGCAAATTTCCTCTCGAATATGTGTTTAAAAATTCATTTTTATGCTTTCTGCACTAAAGAAATACAAGTTTATCATTATTTAAAAAAAATAATTATTCCACGCCCATAAAAGGGGGCGGACCAAAAAACGACATTATGTAGTTCTCTGGGTCCAAATGCAGGACTTTGAACTTCCTGTAGCATAAAAATGTTGCATTTGTTAAACAAAAACACAAAAAATCATGTAAAACAAGTGGTATTTTTCATAGGTTGGTTTAGTTCTCTAAGGGGAACTTTTCCCGCTTTGGTCCGATTTTGCCCATTTCCGAACTTAACCTGCCTAGGAATAAAAGGCATATTCGTGCCAAACTTCGGAAGTCTAGCTCTTTTATTCTGGACTGTATCGTGTCTTCTACAGACGGACGGACATCGCTAGAATGTCTTAGAATCGATCACTGATCAATAAAATATATACTTTATAGGGTCTTCGACCTATATTTCAATGCGTTCCACACGGAATGACAAAGTGAGTATACCCCCATACTGTGGTTGGAGGGTATAAAAAACTCGACTTTTTACCTGTTTTTTATACTTTTGTTAAGCACGAAAAAATCCTGAACTTAATTCCAGGGGATTGGAAAAATATTTTTTTTGGTTCGCCCCTTTTGTAAGCGTGTATATAAAAAAATAATTTAAATGATGACAAAATTACAATACCTGTTGCTAAAATCATAACAAATGAATATGTTAACATTTAGAGCAAGAAGGAAGGGTTCCCCAAAAACCTTTACAAAAGTGGATAGAACGACAGAAAATTATTTTTCTATTACCATGTCTCCAATTGCTGGATTTTCAAAATTTTACATTTATTTATCACAAAAACAAATTATTAGAAAATTAATTAATTTTTCAGAGGTTGATTTAGTTTTTCAAGGAAAAGCATTTTTCCCCAGATCCGATTTTGCATATTTACAAACACAACCAGTCTATTTTATTAAAAATTAGCTGACTCAAATTGGCAAATGATGGTATTTTTTCACTTAACTCCATTAAACTTATGTGCTAAAAATTTAAATTAAAGTTTTGGTATTTTAAAAATAGATCTTAATTCCCATAATCCATTTCCATGCCATTTAAAACAATCATTTTAAACATAATCAATCCAGTAAGCATTAAAATCTTCTAAAAATACTCTGAAGCCATGAGAGAAATACAACGATTTTATGACATGTAAATTTGGTACCCCGGTGAAAAATGTTCATATATGAATCATATGTGGTCCAAATATGGACATGTATGTTCATTAGAGTGTCCCTTATTTTGGAAATGTTGGAAATCTTGAGACGGTACCCGCTCATTTTTTTCCTTTTGACTTAAAAATAACTCAGGAAAAATTTTACGCCCCTAGGACCACGCCTTCCCTACGCGACGGGGCCTTAAAGAGCGGGGCCTAAAAAATCATTTTTCCATACAAACCAAAAAATTTTTTTTTTTATTTTTAATTTTTTTGTTATTAATTATTATATTACTTGGTTTGCTTATTCACGACAAAAAATTTGATTTTGGAGGGATAAGTCTTTCAGCGCTAAAAAATTTTTCGCAAAAAAAAAATTTGGGCGGCCGGGGTCCTACAGTAAAAAATTTTTAAAAAATATTTTTTTTTAGTTTTGACCAGCAACGGTTTTAGTTGCTATGTTGCTTTAAATGATATATATTCCAAAAAAAAAAATTATTCATATCTGTGACATCTTTATCTTTTTCGAAAAAAAAAATTTTGAGCCGTAGGAATCCTACGGTAAAAAATTTTTAAAAAATATTTTTTTTTAGTTTTGAAAAGCAATGGTTTTAGTTTTTATGTTGTTTTTAATGATATATATTCCAAAAAAAATATTATTCATATTTGTGACATTTTTATCGTGTATCGAAAAAAATCATCAATGCATTTTTTACCCTTTTTTAGAACACGATTAAGATGTCACAGATACAAAAAATATTTTTTTATGAATATATATCATTTAAAGCAACATAGCAGCTAAAACCGTTGCTGGTCAAAACTAAAAAAAAATATTTTTTAAAAATTTTTTACTGTAGGACCCCGGCGGCTCAAAATTTTTTTTTGCGAAAAATTTTTTAGCGCTGAAAGACTTATCCCACCAAAATCAAATTTTTTGTTGTGAATAAGCAAACCAAGTAATATAATAAATAATAACAAAAAAATTAAAAATCAAAAAAAAAATTTTTTGGTTTGTATGGAAAAATGATTTTTTAGGCCCCGCTCTTTAAGGGCCCGTCGCGTAGGGAAGGCGTGGTCCTAGGGGCGTAAAATTTTTCCTGAGTTATTTTTAAGTCAAAAGGAAAAAAATGAGCGGGTACCGTCTCAAGATTTCCAACATTTCCAAAATAAGGGACACTCTAATGTTCATATATGTAAATATATGTTACACATGCGAAAATTGGCGGCATGTGTACATTAAAGGTGTCCTAACGACTAAGGCAATTTTTCAAAATCACTTTTAGATACGTGGTAGGGTCCTAAATTGTAGTTTTGTATCTAAAAATGAGTGAGCCAAAATTTGGAGACAATCGGATAAAAAAAACTCGTGCCGAAAATGGATTGAAGTTTTGGGACACTCTTATCTGATGATAAAACACGTTTTTTATAGTTTTTTGAAAAATATTGGTATATGCTATTTTGTGTTAATTTTTTTGTTAAGTAATATGAAAATGGTAATAAATTACCTTTCCAAAAAGCTTAAAAAAATTCAAATCGGATGAAAAATAAGAATTTTACGCATACATGCCCCAGACCATTGCATGGTTTTTAAAGGCAAAATTTGAACATTTTCAAAATTTTTAGGCAAAAAAATAAAAAAAATTAAATTTTACTTTATAATTATATTAAATACATGTTATAGATAAAAACTAACAGATATGGTAGTCTAACTTTTTTTTTCATTTGGCGTGGGTAGTGATCAGCGTTGCCAGAATTTGAAAACAAAAAAAGCTAGATTTTTTCAAAAAACCCGCTAAAAAAAGCTAAAAAAATTGAAAAAAAGCTAAAAAATAAAGCTAAACTTTTTTAATTGATTTAAATTAGCTTTTTCTTCGATTTTACAATCGAATTGTAAAATTGGGATCTGTTATTCTTTCTATTGCATATTTGGGACTAAAATTATGCTTATTAATAAACAAAATATTAAAATATAACAAATCTTCATAAATTTAAAAAAAATATGTTTCCGAAAATTTCGAATGTAGGTACATATAAATAAGGATTAAAAATAATACAATCAAGAAAATCTTTGACGTTAACAAATTCAAATTGCATTTCAGAAATTTCAAAACGTTGTGCATAAATTTCCAAATAAATCAAAGAAATTTTTAAATACAATTTTGACTTGTTTTTTGATTTTTTCAATTGCATTTCAGAATGTATTTTGAATTGAATGAATTACATTTTCAAATAAAGTTTGAAATTTGGGAAAAATTGGAAGTGGAAATTTATTTAATAATTTCTGAAAACAGTTTATAAATACATACTTTCCCAACAATTTTTATTTACAAAATTTTTATTTTACAAAATACTAATGTTCTAGAAACTTTTTTATACGTTCGAAAAATTTCATTTTCTCAAATTTATATATAAGAAATTTCCAAATACATTTTAAAAATTGTTATTAAAGTTGTAAAATTTTTCAATTGCTTATTAGAATTCTGAAAAAAAATTTAAATTAAAAAAAAAAAAACTTCTTAAACTCATTTAGACAAACTTTAAAATATAAATAGTTAGATGTTTCTGAAATATAATTGTGTTTTTGAACACAACTAGAAATTTTTCAAGCAAAAATTAATGTCTCTTCTCTTTTTACATTGATATTTATTGAAAAAAAGTTTAAAAAAAGTCTAAAAAAAAGCTAAAAAAAAGCCAAATAATTTTCAAAAAAAGCTAAAAAATCCGCTTAAAGCTAAATGCAAAATTTTCCCGCGAAAAATTTTAAAAAAAGCTAAATCTAGCGGGAAAAAAGCTAAATTGGCAACGCTGGTAGTGATATAATTTCCGCGGATTCCAAAGAAAATGAGTTTTTCTAAAATAATTTAGCAAATATGGGAAACAATTTTCTGTATTGTATTATACGAAGTGAAATACATAAATTCTGTAAATTTTTTGAGAATTCGGGCATCTGTAACCCCTTTTCGTTGAGGTGAAATGACAAATTTGAGACGTTATATATTTCTATAATACAAAATATCTGCATATATCCGATTTCTCAAAAGTTACAGAGTTTACGTTTTACATTTCGATCCGCACAATAGAGCACAAATTTTCAAAAATTTGCTTAATTATTGTAGAAAAACGCATTTTATTTGGAATCCGCGGAAATTTTATCACTACCCGCGCCAAATAAAAAAAAGCTTGACTACCATATCTACTATTTTTAATCTTAAACATGTTTTTAATTTGATCATAAAGTAAAATTAAATTTTTACTATTTTTTTGCCTAAAAATTTTGAAAATTTTGAAATTCTGGCTCTAAAAACCATACAATGGTCTGGGGCATGTATGCGTAAAATGCTTATTTCTCATCCGATTTTAATTTTATTAGTCGTTTTGAAAAGGTAATTTAGTACCATTTTCATATTATTTCACAAAAAATTTAACAAAAAATATCATATACCAATGTTTTTCCAAAAACTAGAAAAAACGAGTTTTTCTTTCTTATAAGAATGTCCCAAAACTTCAATTCATTTTCGGCACGAGTTATTTTTAGCCGATTGTCCCCAAATTTTGGCTCACTCATTTTTAGATACTAAAGAACAATATAGGACCCTACCAGGTATAAAAATACGATTTTCGTTTTTAAGGACACCTCTAGTGTACATATATGGCATGGGTTCAGATATGTGCATATGTGTTCATATATGTTTCATATATGTCTGTCCATATGCCGCTAATTTTCGTATATTCTCATATATTAAATATATATGTGCATATATGTAATCATATGTGAAATATATATGATTCACATTTGAACATTTTTCACTGGGACATTTTAAATACACAGAAAAGAGACACGATTGTGGAAAGCATAATTTAAGAGCGTCATATTATGATTGAAAGTTTTATCATAACTTGTTTGTAGCAACCATAATATTTGGAGCAATAATGTAATGACCCTAAATATTCGAAAAATTATAATTTAGGACCATAATATGATTGGAAATGTTATAATTGCTATAAACATATTATGATACAATTTTCAATCACAATATGACGCTCTAGAATTATGGTGACCACAATCATATTTCTTCTCTCAGTGCATATGCACTTGTCCAGTCAGCAGAAAAATCAGCTGATTTCAGCTGAAATATCTGCTTATTTCAAAAGAAAACTCTTCTGATTTCAGCAGACACAAATATTTAATCTCTGCCAATAAATCAAATTACGAAAAGTGATAACGAAAATAGTATCAACTGCATGATACCGATTACGTTATCGAATTTTAGGAAACTTCGATAGCGAAAGCGACATCACATTTACATATGGAAACGATATCGTTATCGTCTGGAATAACGATAGTTTTTCGATCAATTTTGAAAAATGGCGATTTTATTTCCGTTATGAATGGAGTTAACGATAGCGAACACGATATAATATTTTTAGAGAAAAACGATATCATGAGGAAAGGTACATTTAGAACGAAAACACTACTGTTTTCGTATAACATGCTATAATTAGGTGATATTGCCTTGATATCATTGGTTGATTGGCCTGTGTGATCACAGAAAAGTCTGCTAAACTAAAATCAAATCTGATGAAAAATCTTCCAATTTCTATTGAGGTCGTTTAAAAAAGCTTTTAACTGGAATTGAGAACAGAAAACATTTGTAATTAATAAAAATTTTAAAACGAAATTCAGCAAAAGTTGTAAAAATAAAATAATAAATGCTGTTGTTATCCTCCATCAAAATGGATTTTCGTTTTCTGAAATTCACAGAATTAATTTTAACATACAGAAAAAAAACTTTTAATGAATTTTTTTTTGTTGCATTGTTTTCCTTCTTTTTTTTTTAGATGGAAACAAAATTTAGTTTTCCACAAGACCAAAAAATGTCATTAATTGTCATTGACTACCGTTTTTGTCATCAAGCAAACAAAAACATCAAAGTTGATGAATTCAAATGAAGATGAATGAATGTATGTCAACATTTAGACCATAAAGCCACAAAATAATGGAACCACACGCATACAACCGCACACATACACACACATACATCGACTCACCCATCTAACCAACTAATTGTATGTTCTTGCTACATGCCACCATCATTATAGACAAATATTCCTTCTTTATACTATATTTTGGAAAACCACTCCACATAACAAGTATTGGTTTTATTGGCATCCTGTGAGTGCTACTTATTCAACGAAGGCAAATAAGCATAAGTAGCAGTAGCTTTTGCTAGAGTATGTACAAAAGTGAGTAAGTGAGTGAGTACGAGAGTGAGTGAGTGGCAGTACAAACAAGTGTACGTACGTACAAAGTACTATAGATAAATTGTCTAAATATTTACTTATAAAATTTCCAATAAGAATGTTTTCATTTTGTAAATGTATTTTAACAAAAGATGAATGACGTTCGTCCTTTTTGGTATTGGTTTTTGGTAACAACAGTCACAAAGGATATAAAGGGAATAACGATAAATAAATATACGTTTGAAGGCTCCGAATATATAGTATACACTGTTTTTTTTTTTTTTTGAAGCCAAGAAAAATACAAAACGTTTGTTATTCTAAAAATATTCAAACTGAAAAGTGTTTGTTTTAAAGAAAATGACAAAAAAAAAACAAGAAAAAAGGATTTATTTGGCTGTAACGAATCCATGAATACCCTTCACACTACAAAAATGATTTTAAATAGAAATTAGAATGCAAAATAGTTTTTCTAAGGGATGACATTATTTTACAAATACGAAAAAAGTGGGAACAAAAAAATATTTGTACAATTTTGTTTTGGACTAGAAAAATTATAATTGTTTTGCAATTTTCGTTAAAAAATTAAAATAAAAAAAATTTTTGAGTAAAATTTTTATTAATTAAACTTTTTTCAAAATTTTACCTTCTTTATATTTTTTTTTAGAATTTTTCGTATTTTTCTGTATTTTTTTTTTTTGTCTTTTTTTAATATTTTTTAAACTTTTTTGATAAGCTCGAGGTCAGTTTTCTTTACTTATTACAACCATGATATTCTCAACTTAGAATAATTTTCAAGAAAATTATTTTTTGTTTAAAATTTATTTATATTCGTCATTATTTGCACGACTTACAAGGAAGGTCTTTCACACGGTACCCACCAATTGTCCTGAAACTTGCATATTAAAAAGAGGGGAGCAAAATAATAGTTTAGCTTTTTTTAGCTGTTCGATCACACATTTAGCGGGTCAAAGCGGACACGATTTTTTTTTCGTTTTTGAGGATTTTTCCCATTTCTTCAAAAGAAACTACACTCTAATCAAAATTTGTTGAAATTTACCCAATTTATAGTAGGAAACTGGACTCCTACTATAAATTGGGTAACTTTACTCTGAATGTGTAAATTGAATAAATTGACCACTAGTGGTCAATTTAAATAAAAAAGAGGTGAATAAATATAACAAAAAAAAAACAAAAAAAAAAAAACATTCGGCACCAGCGAGCATCGAACTCGACACCTTCCGATTTGAAAGCACACATCTTAACCACTACGCTACGGAAGCTTATAGTTTTGTCTGGCGTTTTAGTTATTTAACATGTGTGTGTGTATGTTGGTTGACAATTTTATTTACACATTTGTGTGTAAAATATTTGAATTAACGGATAATATTTTTAATTTGCTGTGTTTAATTGGTTTGAATTTATTATACGCATTTAGTGTTTATATTAACACATAATGCGTGTTATTCAACAAAAATTTACCCAATTTATAATAGTAAGTTTACATGCGTTTTTTAGAGTGTATGTAAACATTTTATACAGGTCGAAAGATTTTTTGAAGGCCTATTTAATGGTGCATCAGTCGTGTGCAAATTCGGATTCGTCAAGTTTGTTATTGTCAAAAATGTTTAATCGTTGGGGTAGTTTATATGGAGATGTATATAAGAATGACCGCCCAAATAATATATAATAATCTCTATCATTAAGCTGACCCGTACTTTTTCGTTTGGCGAAATTCCTGCTAGTTCGGCTTTTATATGGAATTTTCTAAAAGCTCTTATTTTTTCATAAGGTGGCAACCCTTTTTTAAAGTTGAGATTGGGAAGCTAAAAATATCAGGTAACTCTTATTTTTCCCCCTCATTCCCATATTCAAGTTTCAGGACAATCAGTGGGTGCTCTGTGAAAGACCTTCCTTGTTAGCCTAGATGTGTTTCAATTCCGTCAAGATCTTGTCAAGACTATTTTACATAATATAAAAACCGTATACTACAAGTAGCATTAGACAGACATTTTTTTGTTTGGCAAAAACGTTTTTTTTTCGAATTTGAACGTCCGTACAAATTTTAAGCTTCCCAGGGCTAAAACTTATGAGGTTCAAATTTGAGGATAATCGGATTGAATTAACCACTCGCTCAGCAACAAAAGTTACGGGTGTTTGAAAATTAAAAAAAAAATGTTTTGCGAAACATAATTTTTATTAATTTTGATGCATTGAAAACAAATATCAAATAAAAATTAAATCGCTCAAACGGTTTTCGAGATATGGCAATTTGAAATTTGCCTAAAATGGCGGTGTTTTCCTTAGTTCAGGAATATGAAAAAAAAGTAAAATGTTCTATCCCTTGAACCTTTCACAGAGCTTGATACAATCTTTCATTTAAACTTAAGTTGAGCCAAATTCCGTGACGCTCATGTATCATGTACCCATGACGCTCATGAAAAAAAGTTTCACAAAAACTTAGATTTTTTAAAAATAATAAAGAAATTAAAAAAAAAAATTTTGCGATATCAAAAATTGCGGATTTTTTCTACTTTTAAGATTTTTTTTTTTTAAATCAGAATTTTTTTTCGAGTAAATTCGCCAAATTGGCGGACGCCCATCCAACCTAACCTAAGCTCTCTGAAATGGTTAGGGGTTTTGAGATTTTTTTTATTATTTTTTGACGGTATAATAAAACAGCAATATTTTCCAAATTTCAAAAGCATTATCGAAAACAGATTGACAATGAAAAAACTCAATTTTCTTACATTTTTTATATTATTTTTTTAAACATACGCAGAAATAAAATATACATTAGGGTGGAGAAAATGTTCCTTTTTTCGAAATCGTCTAGGTCGGAATATTTGCCTTTTAAGGAGTATGACAAAGTTTAGTCTTACAACCTTACTTACTACACCCATATAACAAATACAGTTGCCACTACCGTTAATTATTTC
Organism: Pegoplata infirma; assembly: GCA_963921195.1. NCBI lineage: Eukaryota > Metazoa > Arthropoda > Insecta > Diptera > Anthomyiidae > Pegoplata > Pegoplata infirma. Next base: position 16,740,583 of record OY992537.1, on the reverse strand, counting down.
AGCCTCATTTTAAGGTTGTTCCAACCGGTCTTTCGGTTGTTACAACTAAATTTTAGTTGTCACAACTGTATTGAGGTTGTGGAAACCACATGATCGGTTGCTACAACCTTCAAAATGAGGTTGGAATATTTACGTTTGTGGCAACCGGATTTATTATGAGAGTGTACCAATAAGTTCATTATATTCTTCTTAGAATTGATAAAGCTTTTTCCTCAGTTTGAGTACAAATTTCAAAATATCTCGTACACTACGCGAAATTAAGCAAACGGATGACTTACTCGCAAAGCACTCCAAGTAATAGTTTTCTAGTTATCCAATCGATCTGTGTCAAATATCATTGTGAAGACTATTTAGCAAAAATAAAAACCCTATACTACAAGTAGCATATTGAATTTAAATGATAATAAATAAAATAAGCTAGACGAAGGATATTAAAGGGTACAATAAGAAAATTATGTCATTACGGACGAGTTTTTGATTTGTCGATGTTTTTAGAACAGTTGTTGCATCGCCATCTGTTATTGATCTGGCCAATTATTTTTGAAACTTTTAATAGTCATTATTTGGGTTCTTCGAGTGTATCTGGGACGGGACCAAAAAAAATAAAAGTATACCAATAGAAGACCAAAGCCCTGGAAGGCTTTTAAAAACTTAGCTCGAGTTCTTTTTTTATTACCCACTGAAGTTTTTAAATTTTTTTCAAAGGCGTTTTGAATAAGTCAAAAAAAAAATAATAAATAATTTGAAGACATGTCTTCAGTAAAATTTGATGGCGGTTCTTTTCTTAGAATATATTAATCCTCTATCTTCCATTTTTAGGGGTAATTTTTGTCCTTTTTCAAATAGCCTCATTGAACACCAATATAACGAGCTTTTAAAGGGTTAAAATGCTCTACAAAAATTTTCTGCATCAAATTTCACTAGGGGTTGTCAAAGATTAAAACTTCGTGCGAAAAGTGCAAAATGCTTAAAAAAGTAAAATTGTAAATTATCACATACTGTTAAATTGTTTTTCAACAAAGTCATGTGAAATAAGTCGAAAAAATTTTACAAATCTGCTTGTGACCTGTGACCTTAGAACAAATTAACCCTCTATCTCCCATTTTTAGGGGTTATTTTGGCCCGTTTTTCAAATATCCTTTAAGAACACGACTTATGCGTGCGCTTATAGGGTTAAAATGTTCTACAAACATTTTCTGCATCAAATCAAATTTTACTAGACTTTAATAAAAACAATTTTAACTTTTGGTCTTCAAAAACCCCTAGTGAAATTTTATGCAGAAAATTTGTGTAGAACATATTAACCCTTTAAACTCACGATTTATTGGTGTTCTATGAGGTTATGTGAAAAAAGTAATAACCCCCAAAAATGGGAGATAGAGGGTTAATATATTCCGAAAAAAGAACTGCCATCAAATTTCACTGAAGACATGTCTCAACATTATTTACCTCAGAACTATATTTAATACTTGTTTTTTGAGTTATTTAAAACGCCATTGAAAAAAAATTAAAAACTTCAGTGGTCCATAAAAAAGAACTCGAACTAAGTTTTCAAAATCCTTAGGAAGTTTTGCTCTACTGTTCCTATACTTTCATTTTTTTTTTGGTCCCATCCAAGATACAAAATCGTGTTGCTCATTGTTATTTTAATTCTCTGACGTTTTAGTGTTATTTTTCAACGATGGAGGGTGCTACGATAGATATTAGTTAAAAATAGAAACTAATAAATATCTAAAAAAAATTTTTTTCTGCCTGAAATAAGATTCGAACCCAGGCTTGCTGGCTAGTAGTCCAATTCCCTAACCACTAAGCCACGGGACCCACGTTTAATTCCATTTGTTTCAAGTTAAAATTCACTTTTCCTACATAATTTTTTTAGTGTAGTTTTGTTAAGCCCACGCATTCCTGAATTCCCCTGAATTAAAAGAAATATATATATTTTTATAAAGAAGACTTTGTGAGTGATCTTAATTTTTCGAGTTTCTGATATTGAGAAGTTCTGGCATCTTCAAATCGACATAATCAGTCAAGAATCTCGATTTGAAACGGAATTTTAATGAGTTACAAACGTAATGACAAACTTATAACTAATTGTAAGTGGAAGAAATCAAAAAACTCGTATTCACACACACAAAATTATAACAAAAATATCCTTAGCTTTAAACAGATTATTGACTTGCTATCGTATATTTTATTATATGACAGTGATGATAAATTTAAATTATGTGCCAAAGTCTTCGTGTATCGCCAAACAAAAGTGTCTACGAGTTTAAAAAGAAAATTGAATCTAAATTATTTTTGTTTAAGGAAGTCATAATGGACTCCAGTGTCTATGCGCTAGCGCCTTTTAAAACCAAACTCGAAATAAAAATTATAGAAAGGACTTATTTTTTTGCATTTTATATAGTTCGGTTTGAACTTATATTAATTAAGTCTCAGAAATAATGTTTTATCTTGCAGATGAGAAATCTGAGAAAAAAAATAAAAAACACAAGCTAAGCGGAAATATCGACAGTTTTCGAAAGTTGCCACCGATTCGATTGTCGAATAAAAACTCTGAATTAAAAGAAAACTTTAATTTCTCTTTATAGAATTTCCCAGTATGGCTAAAAAATTTTGTTTCTTTCTGTTGTAGTAAATGTAAAATTATAAAATTGTACCAATAATTGTTCTTAATTTATCATCCCTGGCACTTATCTGAAAAAAAAAATCATTTAGATTTTTAAGTGTTAAATAAATGATTTTGTTAGAAGACATAAAATAGTCTTAGCACGTTTTAAGTTTATGTGACATTTTCGATCAATGATTGGATCTTATTTATTTATAATGTTTTCGATATTTGGAGAAAGTAGTTGAAAATACATTTTAGGATATAAATAACATTCTAAAATGTTGGCACCTTTTAAAATGAAACAAAAAAAATACATTTTTATTATTTTAAGTTAAAAGAAGGAAAATCTTTTAAAAGCCAACACGTAGTGGTTGGATGGTTTCAAAAGGAGCTGGTTTAAGCATTTTAATTGAAGGAAGAAATATTTAAAAAAAAATGTAACACAGCATAAAGGTGGTAACATGTACCATACTTTAACGAACAAACATCGATAAATCGATTTAAAACTGAAAGAATTTTGTTCACTATAGTCATGAAAATTTCCAACCACTTATGAAAAAATCATTAGACGAGAACCAATGATTGATTTATTGAATTAATTAATGTTTTCATAAAATTTATGAAATTTTTCTCTGCAATAATAAACGTATTAATAAATTTAATGAGAAAGTTTTATATTAAGAACACTCATAAAACGAATGAGTGTTTACAAAAATGCGATGAAATTGTTCATAAATTTTATGAAAAAAAACTATAGCCATTATGAAAAAAATCATTCATCTAATGAAAAATTTCATTGGCTCATTATGAACAGTGTGGTACCGTTATTTGAAGTAGTTGCAAACATCAGCACAAAATTTTTATTTCGTCTACCACAGAGTGGTATAACACTGTAGAACGAATTCAGGTTAGCAAAAGTTAGGTCGATTCTGAGAGTGAGGGGTGAAAATAGAAATAGAAAATAAAAAAAAATTGATTTAGAAAATGTTTGTGGTACTTATGAAGCAAAATGTTGGAAAAATAATTTTTTAATATGATAATGTTTTTAGGCTGGTGTGTAATTTTAAAAAAGTTGCAGGACGCCACCTGAGTTTGACTATATAAGCTAACAATTAACGAAAAAGAAAACAAGAATTACTATTTTCATTTTCTTAAAACCAAAAATTTTAATAACTTGGGTTTGTAACTTGGATAATAATTCACCTCGTGGTGAATAAGACCTTTTTTCACCAGCTGGTGAATTAAAAGTAACAAAATTATTTTTCCACAAAAATTTTTTTTTTTTCATCAAATTTTTTTTTCATATATTTTTTTTTTCATGAATTTTTTTTTTCATAAAATTTTTTTTCATAAATTATTTTAGTTCCATCAAATTTTTTTTTTTTTCATAGTTTTTTTTTTCAAAAATTTTTTTTTTCATCAAATTTTTTTTTTTCATTATTTTTTTTTTTTTTTTCATCAATTTTTTTTTATCAATTTTTTTTTTCATCAATTTTTTTTTATCAAATTTTTTTTTTTTCATCAAATTTTTTTTTCATAAATTTTTTTTATCGTATTTTTTTATCAAATTTTATTATCAAATTTTTTATTATCAATTTTTTTCTCACCAAAAAAAATATTTTTTCATATTTTTTTTTCATATCAAAAAATGTTTCTTTTCATCAAAAAAATTCATCAAAAACTTTTTTTCAGTAAAATTTTTTTTTCACCAAAAATTTTGAGTTCATTTTTTAACATAATTTTGTTTTTTGTGAAAAAAAATATTTTTTTTTACCAAAACTATTTCACCAAGTCTAAGCTTTTCGCATAAAAATTGTCCATTTGTTTATCAAATTTACATAAAACAAGTAAGAAAATTATAGTCGGTCAAGACCGACCATATAATACCCTACACCAAGGTTTCCCGGAAAATGGGTCCCATGGATCGATTAGATGTAGATGTTGTAAAACTTTTAATAAGATGTTGTAAAACCCTTAATAAGTGAAGAAAACACTCACAAATCAAATTTGAGTGAAATAGGCTTCTATTTGTTGACAATAAACCGCTTTAACTGAATATCGGGCGAAATTTTCACAAGGGGCCTGAGTCCAAAACTGGTCCGATGATTATCAGGTTTGATGAGGTATTTAAGTACGCGTTTAACATACACAAACAAAATTTTAATTAAATATTTTCTATTTTCATGAAATTTGAGACATTTATGAGGCATTCCACACCAAATGTCCAGCGAAAAAAAACATGTGTATCGTAAACTTCTGAATAGGTGATATGGATAGCCCTATATGGAACTTAGAAAATTGCGTTTTTGGTTTTTCAATTTTTCAAAAACTGGGCTTAGGAGGCGTGGTCAAATATTGGAAAAATGGTCAAATTTGTGGCGAGTTGCCTTGATTAAATATTGATCACATTAAAACGGAATGCACCACAATGTCAAAAATTTACGTTCTTATATAGTTTTGTATGGGCTATCGATTAAAAAATTTTTTTTTGAAAAATCTTCAGAACCTGTTCTGAAATTTTCCATTTTTTAAAAAAGTCAATTTATCAAAAATCCGGCCACTTTTTTTTTTCTTTTTTCTTTATTTTTTTAAAAGTTTAGATGTTTGTCCATCCACACAAAAAAAATCAGAAACACGTTCATCTTTTTTTTCGAGAAAATCGCATTTGAACTTTAAATTTCATAACAATTTAGTAATTTGCTTGTATTTTCTTGTGTCAACAGAGCGTATGACGAATATTTATGCAATTAATATTACTCATTCGCAACTTTAAAACAAAGAAATACAAGCAAATAACAAAATTGTTATGAAATTTAAAGTTCAAATGCGATTTTCTCGAAAAAAAAGATGAACGTGTCTCTGATTTTTTTTGTGTGGATGGACAAACATCTAAACTTTTAAAAAAATAAATAAAAAAGAAAAAAAAAGTGGCCGGATTTTTGATAAATTGACTTTTTTAAAAAATGGAAAATTTCAGAACGTATTCTGAAAATTTTCCAAAAAAAAAATTTTAATCGATAGCCCATACAAAACTATATAAGAACGTAAATTTTTGATATTGTGGTGCATTCCGTTTTAATGTGATCAATATTTAATCAAGGCAACTCGCCACAAATTTGACCATTTTTCCAATATTTGACCACGCCTCCTAAGCCCAGTTTTTGAAAAATTGAAAAACCAAAAACGCAATTTTCTAAGTTCCATATAGGGCTATCCATATCACCTATTCAGAAGTTTACGATACACATGTTTTTTTTCGCTGGACATTTGGTGTGGAATGCCTCTTATGTGAAAATCGGGAAGGTGGTTTGTATGGGGGCTACAAGAAGAACTGGTCCGATTTCTTTGAAATTCGGAATGATGATATGTGAAGACAAAACATGTTTACCATCCAAATTTCAAAGCGATACCTTCTACAATACGGTTATTAGAGTCATTTGAGCCAAAACTACAGAGGACCTTTGTATGGGGGCTAGGTCTAAATATCGACCGATTTTTTCCAATTTCAATAGGCTTCGTCCTTGGGCCAAGAGAGACTTAAGTTTCAAATTTCAAGTCAATTGATTAAAAATTGCGACCTGTATCGTGTTTACACCGTTTACATGGACAGACAGAGAGACGGACGGACGGACAGACGGACGGACGGACGGACATCGCTAAATCGACTCAAAAAGTGATTCTGAGTCGATCGGTATACTTAAAGGTGGGTCTAGGACCAATATTTCGGGTAGTTACAAACATCAGCACAAACTCATTATACCCTGTGCCACAGTGTGGTGTAGGGTATAACAAGTGAGAGTCCCAGCAAAAAATAATCGAGATTTTGGAAGCAACGCATACAAGAATGCACTTGTATGAGCGAATGATTTTTTATGTTGTTGTTTTTTTATGACATACACTACTGCATACGGTATGCAGCTGTGTAACTGCATACCGTATGCAGTAGTGTAAGGGAAAGATTTTGTTGGCATACCAACCTGCATACCGGTTGCAGTAAAGTATGGCAATGATTAAAAAAAAAAATATTTAGGAAAAGGCATGATTTCAACTCATATTCATTGCGCCGATATAAGCGCTCAAAAGAAAAGCTCTAAAGTGGGACATTGTAAACAAATATCATGCCATACGTAAGCAGGTTTGTAAGCAGACAACAAAAATCACTCCCTTACAAACCTGCTTACATGGCGGTATTTACAAGGCAGTATTTTTTGGTGGGAGTGTTATATTCTTTGGTGCCGAATATTTTATACTCTCCAAAATGTAAAAACACTTTTTTGTACTTATTTTTGCACTCACTTACGAAATTTACAGCTCTTTTGGTTTTTTAATGGGGTCCTCGACTGATATTTCAATTCGTTTTGCATGGAATAGCAAAGTAATATAAAATTATTTTTTCTAAAAAACTTTGCTTTGGCAAGTACACCCAAATCTTCCGCAAACCATTATCATGATTTAATGTTTTGGGAAATAGTACAAAATTTGCAGGCATTTTTTTCATGCTTTTTGAAAATATTTTGTTTCATAAACACCACAAAAATTTTCTAAATGAATTTTTTTTTTTAATTAATTGTTGGACAGGTCTCTAGCAATAATTTGGCTTTTACAGATAGAAAAAAATATCAATTAGTTGGCAAGTTATAGCCAAAAAATCATATAAACAATATGCTGAAAATCGGCAATTGACTGCAAAGTTTAAAGGTCGATTAAAAAAAAAAATTCGAACTAGTATAAACAAACACCGCGATACGGGTCTTCTAATTTAGCCTCCATTTTCACCCCTCACTCTCAGAATCGACCTAACTTTTGCTAACCTGAATTTGTTCCACAGTGTAATGCAACGTCTTTAAAAATTTATAAAAGGAACATTTTTTTTAAAGCATTTTTCTTCAAATTATTTTTATCATTTATGATTTTTGTACGTTATTATATGTCATCAAGCCATATTGGCATTTCATTAGACCAAAATTAAAAAAAAGTTCAGGTTTCACAAAATCAAAAACAACAAAAAATAAACTTTGCCTAAGTTTTTGTTAACAAACTTTTTTCCTGTGAGCCAATTATTCTACATTTTTTTTGTCGTTGTACTCGTTTAAACAGCAATACCTTTCTATAAATGAACTTAAAGGCTTTTGCCGACATTCAACTTATCATCATCATACCACAAACAAACATATTGTTTTTAAAACAAAACACTCATAAAAATTTTCTTTATGTTTCAATCCCCTAAATAATATTGAAAAAAAAAAAACACTGGAAAAACACTAACAAACAATGCCAAAGTTTCTAAAAGGAAATTGCGCAACTTTTATTTAACATATTTTTTTTTGTCATTTTTGTAAGTGACATTTTGAACTTTTGGTGTTTTTAGGGGGGCTACCTACTCAGTTTTGTCATATTTCCCACGGTGGTAAAAAGTACTGGCCATAAAACAACAAAAAAAAATAAATCAAATATTCGTTCGGAAAATAAAGTCTACAAACAAAAATATTTTTTTACAAAAACATACTTTAGCTTTTAGTTTTTCGTAAATTTTTTCTCTTTCCTTTTTTTCCTTTTTAGCAAAAGGTTTCATATTTCATCACATTAACCATCAACAGTCCGAAAAAAACCACAAACTTGCGAATAGTCGGTTGGTAAATGGTATTTTTGCAAATAAATAAAATGCAAAAGAATTTTTTTTAATAAATTTTCAACGAGAAAGGAAGAAGGTTAACCATCTCATACAAATAACTTTTTTTTATAGAAAATTATCAGATTCTGAAATAGTTTTTTTATAGAAAAAGTTTATTTTTCTATAGAAAAACTTTTTTCTATAGAAAAATTCTCAGATTCTGAGACAGTTTTTCTATAGAAAAAGTCTCAGATTCTGAGACAGTTTTTCTATAGAAAAAGTCTCAGATTCTGAGACAGTTTCTCTATAGAAAAAGTCTCAGATTCTGAGACAGTTTTTCTATAGAAAAAGTCTCAAATTCTGAGACAGTTTTTCTATAGAAAAAGTCTCAAATTCTGAGACAGTTTTTCTATAGAAAAAGTCTCAGATTCTGAGACAGTTTTTCTATAGAAAAAGTCTCAGATTCTGAGACAGTTTTTCTATAGAAAAAGCCTCAGATTCTGAGACAGTTTTCTATAGAAAAAGTCTCAGATTCTGAGAGAGTTTTTCTATAGAAAAAGTCTCAGATTCTGAGACAGTTTTTCTATAGAAAAAGTCTCAGATTCTGAGACAGTTTTTCTATAGAAAAAGTCTCAGATTCTGAGACAGTTTTTCTATAGAAAAAGTCTCAGATTCTGAGACAGTTTTTCTATAGAAAAAGTCTCAGATTCTGAGACAGTTTTTCTATAGAAAAAGTCTCAGATTCTGAGACAGTTTTTCTATAGAAAAAGTCTCAGATTCTGAGACAGTTTTTCTATAGAAAAAGTCTCAGATTCTGAGACAGTTTTTCTATAGAAAAAGTCTCAGATTCTGAGACAGTTTTTCTATAGAAAAAGTCTCAGATTCTGAGACAGTTTTTCTATAGAAAAAGTCTCAGATTCTGAGACAGTTTTTCTATAGAAAAAGTCTCAGATTCTGAGACAGTTTTTCTATAGAAAAAGTCTCAGATTCTGAGACAGTTTTTCTATAGAAAAAGTCTCAGATTCTGAGACAGTTTTTCTATAGAAAAAGTCTCAGATTCTGAGACAGGGTTTCTATAGAAAAAGTCTCAGATTCTGAGACAGTTTTTCTATAGAAAAAGTCTCAGATTCTGAGACAGTTTTTCTATAGAAAAAGTCTCAGATTCTGAGACAGTTTTTCTATAGAAAAAGTCTCAGATTCTGAGACAGTTTTTCTATAGAAAAAGTCTCAGATTCTGAGACAGTTTTTCTATAGAAAAAGTCTCAGATTCTGAGACAGTTTTTCTATAGAAAAAGTCTCAGATTCTGAGACAGTTTTTCTATAGAAAAAGTCTCAGATTCAGAGACAGTTTTTCTATAGAAAAAGTCTCAGATTCTGAGACAGTTTTTCTATAGAAAAAGTCTCAGATTCTGAGACAGTTTTTCTATAGAAAAAGTCTCAGATTCTGAGACAGTTTTTCTATAGAAAAAGTCTCAGATTCTGAGACAGTTTTTCTATAGAAAAAGTCTCAGATTCTGAGACAGTTTTTCTATAGAAAAAGTCTCAGATTCTGAGACAGTTTTTCTATAGAAAAAGTCTCAGATTCTGAGACAGTTTTTCTATAGAAAAAGTCTCAGATTCTGAGACAGTTTTTCTATAGAAAAAGTCTCAGATTCTGAGACAGTTTTTCTATAGAAAAAGTCTCAGATTCTGAGACAGTTTTTCTATAGAAAAAGTCTCAGATTCTGAGACAGTTTTTCTATAGAAAAAGTCTCAGATTCTGAGACAGTTTTTCTATAGAAAAAGTCTCAGATTCTGAGACAGTTTTTCTATAGAAAAAGTCTCAGATTCTGAGACAGTTTTTCTATAGAAAAAGTCTCAGATTCTGAGACAGTTTTTCTATAGAAAAAGTCTCAGATTCTGAGACAGTTTTTCTATAGAAAAAGTCTCAGATTCTGAGACAGTTTTTCTATAGAAAAAGTCTCAGATTCTGAGACAGTTTTTCTATAGAAAAAGTCTCAGATTCTGAGACAGTTTTTCTATAGAAAAAGTCTCAGATTCTGAGACAGTTTTTCTATAGAAAAAGTCTCAGATTCTGAGACAGTTTTTCTATAGAAAAAGTCTCAGATTCTGAGACAGTTTTTCTATAGAAAAAGTCTCAGATTCTGAGACAGTTTTTCTATAGAAAAAGTCTCAGATTCTGAGACAGTTTTTCTATAGAAAAAGTCTCAGATTCTGAGACAGTTTTTCTATAGAAAAAGTCTCAGATTCTGAGACAGTTTTTCTATAGAAAAAGTCTCAGATTCTGAGACAGTTTTTCTATAGAAAAAGTCTCAGATTCTGAGACAGTTTTTCTATAGAAAAAGTCTCAGATTCTGAGACAGTTTTTCTATAGAAAAAGTCTCAGATTCTGAGACAGTTTTTCTATAGAAAAAGTCTCAGATTCTGAGACAGTTTTTCTATAGAAAAAGTCTCAGATTCTGAGACAGTTTTTCTATAGAAAAAGTCTCAGATTCTGAGACAGTTTTTCTATAGAAAAAGTCTCAGATTCTGAGACAGTTTTTCTATAGAAAAAGTCTCAGATTCTGAGACAGTTTTTCTATAGAAAAAGTCTCAGATTCTGAGACAGTTTTTCTATAGAAAAAGTCTCAGATTCTGAGACAGTTTTTCTATAGAAAAAGTCTCAGATTCTGAGACAGTTTTTCTATAGAAAAAGTCTCAGATTCTGAGACAGTTTTTCTATAGAAAAAGTCTCAGATTCTGAGACAGTTTTTCTATAGAAAAAGTCTCAGATTCTGAGACAGTTTTTCTATAGAAAAAGTCTCAGATTCTGAGACAGTTTTTCTATAGAAAAAGTTTCAGATTCTCAGCCAATTTTCCTATAAAAAAGTCTCAGATTCTGAGAATTCCATTTTTCGTATCTTTCCCCAATTATTTTGTTAAAATTCTGGAAAATTGCCCAGTAATACTATGTATCCATCTCTCTGTGCAAAACCGTAACAACGAAAACATTTATACAATGAACGCGGTCAATAAAAACAACACAATCGAATTTGGCAAAAAAGAGTGTAATTCAAGCTACGTCTTTGTTTTAACATTCAAAACTCAAACACACACACAAAAAATATTCAATACAGCCAAAAAAAGATACATATATTTACAATTCCCTTTGTATTTAACAATTTACACTAAGTCCCTGATTAATGAATCAGATAGGACTTTAGACTTTTATATGGAAAAAATTCTCAAAACCAGAGGCTCTCATAAGCTGGGACTTTTTAAACAGGAAAAATATTTAAAAAAAAAAGTTTTAAAATTTTCTAAGTCAAAAGAAAACTTTTCTAAGACTCTAAAATTTTTTGAAACATTTTTTTTGTGCATTGAGACTTATTTAAAAGAAAAATGTCTCAGAATCTGAGACTTTTTCTACAGGAAAAATATCTCAAAATCTGAGACTTTTTCTATAAGAAACATGGTTCAACATCTAAGACTTTTTCTATAGGAAAAATATCTCAGAATCTGAGAATTTTTCTACAGGAAAAATATCTCAAAATCTGAGATTTTTTTATAAGAAACATGGTTCAACATCTAAGACTTTTTTGTAGGAAAAATATCTCAGAATCTGAGATTTTTTTTTTCAAAGTAAAAATGTTTTAGAATATGAGAATTTTTCTACAGGCAATATGAATTAGAATCTGGGATTTTTACTATAGAAAAATGTCACACAATCTGAGGCTTTTTTAAAGTAAAAACGTTTCAGAATCTAAGACTTCTTTCAAAGAATCTGAGACTCTTGCTATAGGAAAAATATTTCAGACTCTGAGACTTTTTCTATAGGCAAAATGTTTCTTAATCTGAGACTTTTTCTGCAGGAAAAATGTCTCACAATCTGAGACTTTTTCGATAGAAAAAAATATTTTTGAATATCAGAATTTTTTTATAGGAAAAATATCTTAAAATTGCTTTAGAGTATGAAACGTTTACTATAGTAAGAGGTTTAAGAATCTGATATTTTTTTTTTGGAAAAAAAATTCTTTGAATCCGAAAATTTTTCTATAGAAAGAAAGTTCTGAAACACTTTTTCTTAAGATATTTTTTAATAAAAAAATCCGATGCAGGTTTTGGCAAAAACTACTGAATTTTTTTATTTCATCACTTTTTTTTGCAAAAGAAAAGTATCCCAGTTTTTTCGGATGTAGGTCTTCGGCAAAAACTATGGAATAATTTGATTTTATAGCTCTCCCATCACTTTTTTTTTTGCAAAAAAAAGTATCCCTGTTTTTGCCTGTCCGACAACGGTGATTTTTTTTTTCATAGTAAACAAAAAAAGACCTCCCACCCAAACTCAAAAGCTGTACCCGCCACTGATATACCCAAAATCAAAAGCTGTACGCGCCACTGATATGCATATATTTTAAGTTTCAGAAAAATCGGTTCACAATGAAATATTTGTTTTTCAATTTTTTTATACAGGGTGATTCAGTCACGACCCGCCGAATTTTACCAGCGTATTCCTTGGCTCATTTCATGAAAATAAGTCCATTGCGACCATGCCCGAAAATGCAAGTGGCAGCGGTTTGAAAATTTTCGGAGTAGTGGTTGGAGGGTAGTAGGGTAAAATTGATAACCTCTGAACCTGGCGTCCAATTTTTTTGTTTTTAGGCTTGTTGGAAAGGTCATTAGGAGACCTTTCAGAATCAATAACAAAAATTTAAATAAAGTGAAATCGTTGAGATAAAGAGCCTTTAAAAATAAAATTTGAAGAAAAAAGACATAAAAATTTCCACATAACCTCAATTTATTCAGCCAGATGGCAGGTAATTTATGTTTTTTATTCGTTTAAAAGATAGTCCTACGTCTTACCTTTCCAAAATGCCCTAAAAGAAGCCCAGAGGTCTTACCGTTCCAAAGTTATGACCATTTGCCTTCCAAAAATTTTAATAAAATAAAATCTTAAACTTGTTAATTTACAAAAACAAATAAATGTGTGCTGTTATTTCGCCTCCAAACCCCAAAAAAAAATTGTTTGCATTTCAGTCAAATGGCCATAACTTTAGAACAGAAAGACCTCTGGGCTTCATTTAGGGCATTTTGGAAAGGTAAGACGAAGGGCTATCTTTTAAGAGAGAAAAAAAAATATAAGTTACCTGCCATCTGGCTGAATAAATTGAGGTTATGTGCAAATTTGTATGTCTTTTTTTCAAATTTTATTTTTAAAGGCTCTGTATCTCAACGATTTCACTTTATTTTAATTTTTTTGTTATTGATTCTGAAAGGTCTTCTAACGAACAACAAGCCCAAAAAGAAAAAAATCGGACGACACGTTCAGAGGTTATCAATTTTACTCCAACCACCAATCCGAAAATTTTCAAACCGCTGCCATTTCGCACACTTGCATTTTCGGGGGATGGTCATAATGGATATATTTTCATGAAATGAGCCAAGGCATACGCTGGTAAATTTCGGCGGGTCGTGACTAAATCACCCTGTATAATAATGTAATTATTTTGCTTGATAAGCCACGGTGTGGTTGAAAAGGTTTAATTGAAAGGTCGTTGCATATGATTTTTTTTTGCATATTATATTAGCAGGCACCCGTACAAATAGTTTAAGCCCAGATTAAAAAAAATCTATAGTGGGGTTTTTGAGATAATACGATTTTTATGTTACTGGATGCTACAGAAAAACGGCAAAACATCGTACACAGAAAAAAATGGAAAAAATATTTGAGTAAATTTTTAATACTATTGAGTAAAAAATTACTCAATTTTGCACCAGTAAACGACTTAATAGTATTGAGTAAATTTTTAATAAAAATTTATTAAATGTTTAAAAAAAAAATTTGAGTAAATTTTTAATTGACACAATTGAAAATTTACTCAAAATTTATCTAATTATTTTTTTTTAAAGTTTAAAAAAGTTTTACATTTTTTTTTACAAAAAAAAAAAAAAACAAAAAACTTGTTTTTTCAAACTTAACCAAACATATTTATGTCTCAAAAACATAAGAAAATTTTATAAAGACGATTACAAACTTTCATATACATACACAAAAAACTATAGACTAAACGAGAATTCAAAAAACCATGAGAGTTTAAAAAAAATTAAAAAAACAATTAAATTTTTATTAAATTATTTACTTCAATTTTTTTTTAATTTTTTTTTTAATTGCGTAAATTAAAAAATTACTCAATTTTTGTTTTTAAATTTAAACAAGTGATTACTCAATTTTTTTTCCTCCATATTTTTTTCTGTGTACAAAGTTTTTTTTAGCGTAGTTTATGGGGTCCTAGACTGATATTTTGATGCGTTACACTCGGAATGACAAAGTGAGTATACCTTCATACTGTGGTTGGGGTATAAAATACCTAAAATAGGCAAACACGCATTGAAAATTAAATAATTGTTTGAAAAGCATGACAGCCATTACGAAATTTAGTTTAATATAATATTAATTTGGCCTTATTTCAAGGGATATGTGTTTAGCAAAAATAAGCATTTTTGTTTGTTTTGATTTGTATTTAGGTGAAAAAATATTACAAAAGAATTTGAAAGCTTTTCTCTTTTTTCATTTGTTTCTATTAAAACAACAAAAACGTCATTCGTTAAAACAAACAACTCAACATTGAACAAAAATAACAATAACAAAAAAATCATGGAAAATCTTTTTACTTGATTTAAATGTTAAGCATTAGAGTGGACCGAAAAATCAATTTTATGGAAGAATTAACAATATCTAGTTAACCATTCGAAAAATTTTAAAAATAGTTCTAGAGCAATGTTCAACAAACCCAATTTATCAAACCATTTCCATCGAGCGATTTTAATATTTTTTTCTTTATAAAATTTTTTTTCTCAGACCACAGAGTTTATGTGTGCTAACGTAAAGCGTTCCCAACCAATTTAAATCTTACCTAACCTTACTTTTCTTACTCCTCAAAATTGAATTTTAGATCCACTTTATTGTACACACTTATAGTAAAAGTTAAACTGAATAAAGATTTTGGAGATTTAGCTTAACTGACATTTTGGCAGTTGCTTACTTTGTTTTTTCCTTTCTACTGTGCTTTACTTTTTTTTTTTGTTTGGCCTTCTACTAATGAAGTTTTAATTAGGCCAAAAATTCTGTAAATGAAAAAACCCGTGGCAGGGTAAAATCAAGGTTATTGTGATATCAAAAGATCGATTGTGTATTTATAAAGATGATTTTTTTTTAAATATTAACTTTAATTTTATTACCATCAAAGAAACACAAACAAATCATTTGGAAAACCAACATTTTATTTATATAAAAGACAATAAAAATTTAAATATTTTTTTTTATGTGGAAAAAACTATAAATGCCAAAAGCATAAAGTTTTTCTGTTATTATTTCAGTTTTATTGTTTTATTTATTTTTTTCCACAAAAGCCAAAGAATCAAACCATTTAAGCATGCAAATTGGTTTTTATATTAAAATAAATACGTAAAAATACACAATAAGTGCATTAAAATTTTTTGGGAAACGTTCAAACGAAACAAAAGAAACATTAAGATATTTAACAAAAAGTATTTTTAATGAAAATAATTCAATTGGAAATGTTTAACAATTAAACATTTTATAAGAAAATAAATATTAAGTTTTTTTTTGAAATGAAAATTTTTCCTTTATAAAAAATGGGTTAACCTAAAATGTATTAGGATCTGTGGATATTATTCGACACAAAAAATCTTAGAGGATCTTAATTTTTTTTCTACACGAAAAATATATTTGATTGTTAGTACTGATTAGATATGATTGTGGCAACCATATTTTAAGAGCGTCATATTATGATTGAAAATTTTATCATTACTTGTTTGTAGCAACCATAACATTGTTGCAGCAATCATGTTATGATCCTAAATATTAAAAAAATTATAATTTAGGACCATAATATGATTGCAACATAATATGAGTCTCCGAATTTTCTATATGAAAAATGTCTCCGTTTTAAGTTTTTTCTATAAAAAAATTTCTTAGAATATTTGAAACATTTTCTAAAAGGAAAACTATCACAGAATCTGTCAAGTTTTTTTTTTACCAAAAAATTGTCACATAATCTAAGAATCTTTCTATATGAAAAACGTCACAGAATCTATCCCTGCAGCCACACCTTTCATAATTATGTAGACATAAAGCAACAAACACACACAAAACCATAACAAATTTGTTGTTTTGTGTGTGCTTGTTGCTTTATGTCTACATAATTATGGAAAGTGTAGCCTGAGGCTAAGATTTTTTTATACAAAATATCTCGCATAATCTTAAATTTATTTTATATAAAAATTGTCTTAGAATCTGGGAAAGTTATTTACACAAAAATGTTTTCGAATCTTAAATTGTTTTATACCTCTATTTTCTAAGAAGTTCTTTCAGTTTTTCTGACAGTTTTTCTTTACAAAAATTGTCACGGAATCTTAAATTCTTTCTTTACTAAAAATGTCACAGAATCTATTCCTCCGGCCACACCTTTCATAATTATGTAGACATAAAGCAACAAACACAAACAAAACCATAACAAATTTGTTGTTTTGTGTGTGCTTGTTGCTTTGTGTCGACATAATTATGGAAAGAGTAGCCGGAGGTTAAGACTTTTTTTATAGAAAATATGTCGCAGAATCTTAAATTTTATTTTATATAAAAATTGTTTTAGAGCCTGAGAAGGTTAAGTATACAAAAATGTTTCTAAATCTTAAAATTTTTCTATACCACAATTTTCTCAGAACTTTCTTTCAGAATCCAAGACATTAGGTTCTGTAATCTGAATATTCATTATAGCACTTTATTAAAATGCTAGCATAATATTAACTCTAAATTTAAAATCTCCTTTAAATTTATTTTCCTTAAAATTATTTATATTATATTTCTTTAAAAACACATCATTATAATTTTCATACCATTAACATTTCTTGGTATTTGAAAAATGTATTTTTTATTTATTTTTCACACACTTATGTTTTCAATGTTGCAACACAGGCAGAAATTTTTTATTTAACAAACGTTAAAAATGGATGTAAAATATACTGTTTCCGGAGTTTAGTTTAATTCTTCAAAGGGAACTTTCCTCCTTGTTCGATTTTTTCCATTAAAGAACTTAAACAGCATGTTACCACAAGCATGTTACCACATGCCAAACTTTTGAGATCACGTTATTTTTGGTTTGTCTTAAAACACCGTCGGACAGCCAATGTTAAACATATATACGTCTAAAAGTAAAGATCGAATGGAGCAAAACTGCATTTACAGTTTTCCATTTCTTGATCCTGTTTCCTTTTAAAAGGACTTAAAGAGGAGGATCTTCCCAAATATTTTGCCATATTATGATAAAAGGATGTATAGGGATGATAAGGATGTATTTTGTTGAAAATTGTTGAAATATTTTGTTGAAAATTTTGAATAATTTTGGAGGACACATTTTTGAAAGGACGTTACTTACCTCCTTTTTCCTGATATGTAAAAATAATAAAATAGACAAATGAGGGGAGATCCTCCTCTTTCATTTGCTATCACCAGTGGCATCCTAGGACAATTAAAAATATTAAAAAAATATTTTAAAGTCTCAAATACTGCAACGTTTTTCGTGTAGAAAAATCTTAGATTTTGAGACATTTTTCGTATCGAAAATGTCTTAGATTCTAAGACATTTTTGGTACAGAAAACATTGCACATTGCAGAAAACTCATTTCAAATTTACGATAATACCGAACTTTCTGCCTGGGATGTTATGGTAAATTTGTTCTGGTTTTGCATCTTTTTCTCGTATTTTTTTTTTATAATTTCTTTTTTATTTTTCCTTATTAAACATAGAATTTGTTTTTGCTATTAGTTAAGTCATAAACACAAAACACATGCTTTTTTTTATTACTAGCACATTTTGCAGTCATCACACACATAAACCAACAGCTCTTTAAATAAAGCCTTAAGCCACAAACCTAAAAGGAATATTTTAAAATAGAGAGAGAGAAAAAAAAAACAACGACATACTTTGAAACCTCACTTAAACCACAAAAAGACATGTAAAGAACACAGCAACATGCACACACACACACAAAGGAAATCAAATGGAAAACCATAAGAATGAATATGTGTGTTAGTAGAACAATTGTCATAGAAAATGTCTTCATCATTTAACATACACTAACATACAGACATAAATACATACGCACTTATTCATATACAAATAAACTTTCTGGTTAAATTTAAAAACATGACTTTATTTTTTCATAAGCTGTTCACTTCACAAAGTGTGTGTGTGTGTGGATTTGTCATTATGTAACTGTGTTAGTGTATCCTATGCGTTAGTTAATAATTGTAGATGACAAATGTCATGACACTACAAAATATATATAAGAGTCAAGTCAGTTAAATTGTAGTTTGTAGAAAACATGTCGACATCATAAATTTCAAAATAACTCAAGTACAAATTCTAAAACGTGTAAAAATTTTAAAAATGACTTAATCTTCTTCTTGCTTTCTTTTAACAACTGATTCTTCGCTTCTCTGGCTGTTTCGATTTAAAAAATCATCCTTATTCTAACGGCAGGCAGCAGTAATAAAAGATTTTTGTTTTGTAACTGCAGCTTTAGCAAACAATTGAAGTAGAGCAATAACAACAAAAAACACAACCGTTAAATTAAAAGTCATTTACTTAAGTATGGCAAAATAGCAACAGCAAATTGAAGAAGACAAAAAAAATACAAATAAAAATGACGAAGGAAATTGAGTTCAAGGATTGGATAAATAGTTCAGTATACATGTTAGAGACAGGGTGTAAATGAACATTTTCTCAGAATTTGAGATGTTTTTTTAACCCTTTCACTTCCCTTGTACACTACAGAGTACACATCTTTAAAAAATAATTTTAAATTAACCGTACAACAATTTTGTATTTTGTTTAAACAAGATTGATCATTGAAGGGTTGTTTTTACGATAGATGTGTTCGGAAAAAAAATTTGCAATCCGGTGGTCTCTACACGCAATATTTGTTGGCAAAATGGAAATTTTTTAAATAATGTAAAAAAATTGCAAAACAAAATAAACGTTAAAAGTATCTCAAAAATCGAATAATAATCGTACAACCTTTCTTAAAAGCGGATTTTGTAGAACTTTTTGAAGCAAAAAATACAAAATTTGAATTTTGGAAAAATGTTTATCCGTTCGGAAGATATCTCCGCTAGAGGACACAGTACACCCACGAAATCAACAAAAAGTTTTTACTTATCATAGATCTACATTCCCGAGTAAAAATAATCATATATAAC
The DNA here is from genome assembly GCA_963921195.1 of Pegoplata infirma. NCBI lineage: Eukaryota > Metazoa > Arthropoda > Insecta > Diptera > Anthomyiidae > Pegoplata > Pegoplata infirma. Next base: position 16,721,101 of record OY992537.1, on the reverse strand, counting down.
AATATATAACTTGATGCAAACATAATAAATCATGTATGATTATACATCGCGTGAGATATTTTCTAAATTTTTTAAATGCAGTCATATGTAGTTACTAGACTGGGTCGAAATCCTACAAAGTCTAAGGATCGATTGTCCTTAGTGCGGGAAAGTGGTAATGGGGTAATATAAGCATTTTATGGAAGACAACTTTTTAATCGATCAAAAACTCTATTAGCGCATCGGTGGTCAAAATTGAGATTTTGGTCAAAATGGCAAAATTTTCAAAAAAATTTTAAAAATATAAATTTCATTTTCTTGCTTAATAAAAAAAAAATTTTTTATTGCATTTGATACTAATAACTTATGTATTAAATATTGGAATTTTATGCCATCACTAACATATTTTTATTTAAGATACAAAAAAAATCATATTTTTGACGCGGTTCTAAAAACCACTTTTTTTTATTTTAATTTTTATTTTTTATTAAAATTGCAAAATAAACCGATTTTATTACTCAATGTTATTGAAAACATCATAAAGACTAAAGATTTAAATTTTGGGGAAAATCCGTTCGGTAGTTTTTTGTGGGGAGCGGTTTCAATTGAGCGGATTTCAAGGAAATCGTATTTTTTGCCATTTTTTTGAGTTTTTATTTTTTATAAACTACATTATTGTACAAATTGACCAATATTATGCTCTATCTTGTTCCATTTGATCATGGTAACTTAGTTTTGAAACGATAGATTTATAGGACATCTTTAACCCTAATCGGTCAGAGGCCAAAAGTGTCCCGTACTGAGTTTTTTTAGGTTTTAACTACTGTTTAATGAAATTAATGGTTGCAAAATCATGTTTGTGTTGAATATTGTGTTGTATAATCTTTTATTTAATCACATTGACTTAATTTTGAAACATACATATTTTTGGACATCTTTAACCCTTATGTGCATGCAACCAAAAATGTCCCCTACCAAAATTTTCATATTTTTCACACCCGAGTAAAAATTTTCTGGTGTAATCATATATAATTTGATACAATCTTATATGAGTTAATATGCTTCCGTATAAATTTATATAAAATTTTATCTATCACTTTGATACGGTTGATCTACTTTATATGATTAGATATTGCTCCATATATGATTAGATTCGTATTTTGGTTTTGCTCATCAAATTATATAAAAATAGATATTATAAGATCAATTTGATCTAATTAGATTTGACCAAATTCAGGATCAAAGTGTATCAATTTTTATATTTTTTTATCCAAAGTAATACAATTAGATATTATTTGATACAACCATTTTACGGATCAAATTAGATCTATTTAGTAAAATTAGCATAATATTTTTACTAGGGCAAATAAAAAAAAACACATTTGTATTCAAAATAGTCATAAATAATTAATTGAATAATTTTGATATTGCCGAAAGCGTTAACCCTTCTGAAATAAAGGTCAAAAGTGGCCCACTAACAGATTTTTAAGAATTAGGGTTATGTGCGGATTAATTTTGTTTTAATAAAACTAAAATTTTTTGATATTATATCACACGCAATCATTCATTTCATATATTTCTTAATGTCAAAAAAAGCCATAAAACAAATTATCCTTAAAATTAAAATTTGAAGACTAGACTAAGTGTCCATTTTCACACTTAGATATACCCCCGATCAGCGACGAGGAAGAGGTGAAATAAATGACCCCATTTTGAGCAATTTTATTTTTTTTTTTATTTATTTTATATTTTATTTTTGTTTTAAAAACAGAGATGGTTATATAAGATCTACTTTATTGTCTCGCTCTAATTTAACCTCACTTGAGTGAAAATCGCAATTTAAAATTAAAGATAAGCCTGTACATTAGGGTTATGACTTTTTGCATTTTTTTTTGCAAATATCAAAATTTACCTGCCCTAGCCAAAAAGGCCATAAAAAATATAAAGAATTGCATTTTCAAAAAATTTCCCGCACCAAACGAGATGAAATTTGGTCTATATTTTCTTAATTTTATTGAAACTAAGAAAATATAAGACCCAAACGATGCGTAGGAAAAGCTATTTAGGGTCAAAATGACGAATGCTTTATGGAGGGACTTTTTTGACTCCCTCAAGATTCAAATTTGGCAGTTTAACCCTTAACTGCATAAAGTTAACTATATATAACGTCAATTTTGGCAGCATGTAAATCCAAAAGTAAAAGTCCGAGTGGCATTATTTTTATTCGTTATTGTTTACAAGGTCTTTTTTATATAACTCATTCATTGGAAGGGTTAAAATTACCTTATTTTTTAAAAATAGGACTTAAAACAAAAAATATCTGTGACTTTTTAGAAATTGCGTTTGGTGCGGAATTTTAATATTTGTGCGATTTTTAATATTAATTTTGTATGGTCTATCACGTGGTGATAGGTAAAAATTTTGTCAAAAATGAGTCGTAACTCTACTGTACATAAAAAAATATATAAAAACACAAGAAATATAAAAAACAAAAAAAAAAAACTTAAACACCTCAAAATTGGGTCATTTATAACCACATCCTTGTCGTTGATCGGGGATAAAGCTAAGTGTGAAAACGAATTACAAGGAATTCTCGTGAATTTAGTAGATTTTTTTTGTAAAATTATCTTGGATTTGTAAAATTACAAAAAAAAATTGTAAAATTACAAAAAAGAATGTTAATTTCGATTTGTTAAAAAACAAGGAAAACTGTCAAATATTGGTAAAATGGGATCACGAGACTTTTCCTTGTAATTTGACAAAGTTTTTTTTTTGTGTGTAGTCTTAAAAGTTTGATTTAGAGATTATTTGTTTTATGGCTTTTTTGACATAAATAAATATATGAAATCAATGGTTGCGTGTGATATAATATCAAAAAATTTTAGTTTTATTAAAACAAAATTAGTCCGCCGTAATCCTAATTCAATGTTATCATTTCGGCTTAAAAATCTGTTAGTGGGCCACTTTTGACCTTTATTTCAGAAGGGTTAACGCTTTCGGCAATATCAAAATTATGTGTTTTTTTTTTTTATTTGTGAAAAATATGAAAATTTTGGTAGGGGACATTTTTGGTTGCATGCACATACGGGTTAAAGATGTCCAAAAATATGTATGTTTCAAAATTAAGTCAATATGATTAAATAAAAGATTATACAACACAATATTCAACACAAACATGATTTTGCAACCAGTAATTTCATTAAACAGTAGTTAAAACCTAAAAAAACTCAGTACGGGACACTTTTGGCCGCTGACCGATTAGGGTTAAAGATGTGCTATAAATCTATCGTTTCAAAACTAAGTTACCATGATCAAATGGAACAAGATAGAGCATAATGGTCAATTTGTACAATAATGTAGTTTATAAAAAATAAAAACTCAAAAAAATGGCAAAAAATACGATTTCCTTGAAATCCGCTCAATTGAAACCGCTCCCCACAAAAAACTACCGAACGGATTTTCCCCAAAATTTAAATCTTTAGTCTTTATGATGTTTTCAATAACATTGAGTAATAAAATCGGTATATTTTGCAATTTTAATAAAAAATAAAAATTAAATTAAAAAAAAGTGGTTTTTAAAACCGCGTCAAAAATATGATTTTTTTTGTATCTTAAATAAAAATATGTTAGTGATGGCATAAAATTCCAATGTTTAATACATAAGTTATTAGTATCAAATGCAATAAAAATTTTTTTTTTATTAAGCAAAAAAATGAAATTTATATTTTTAAAATTTTTTTGAAAATTTTGCCATTTTGACCAAAATCTCAATTTTGACCGCCGATGCGCTAATAGAGTTTTTGATCGATTAAAAAGTTGTCTTCCATAAAATGCTTATATTACCCCATTACCACTTTCCCGCACTAAGGACAATCGATCCTTAGACTTTGTAGGATTTCGACCCAGTCTAGTAGTTACATCTAATTTAATCATGATTCGGATTAAAAGGTGTACAGTAGGGTTAGTACTTTTTGCATTTTTTGCAAATATGCAACCTCCATCCTCGGAATCGTGTAGGGCATGGAAAATAACTAAAAACTGTTAGTTTAGTTTATCGCGATCGTGAAAAAACTTCACGCACCAAACGCATTGAAGTTTTGTATATACGATTTTTTTATTTTTTTTATTAAAGTTTCACTTTTCTCTTAATAACCAAGTTTTTGTGGTTCACTGCTTACAAAACCGTTACCCACAATTTTGGAGATGAAAGTTTGACCAATTCGCGCTATTATAATAAAAAACAACAAAAATTTTAGTTAGTTATCACTTTTATTAATTTAAAAAAAAAAAATTGTTTACATAAAACTTCAATGCGTTTGGTGCGTGAACTTTTTTCACGATCGGGAAAAATCATAAGCATATTTCTTAGTATTTTTCCATGCCCTACACGATTCCGTGAATGGAGGATGTCGCAAAAAAAAAGTCATAACCCTAGTGTACAGTTGATATAAAATTTGATTTTCTCTATAATTACTATACTATAATTTAACATAAAATTTTATATATAGCTTATTCTGTTCCATATAAAACTATATATGTTTCCAATTAACCAACAACAACAAAAAGTTTTTTAGGCAAAGTATAAGTAACTTTTTAAAATGTTCCTAAACATTTCCTTGTTAGGGTTATATATATCACCCATCTGGTTCGAAGCGTACCCAAACATTTTTTTGTTTTAGAAAATTATATGTTTGGTGAATGTATTGTTGACCTGTGGTGTATCTCAACCAAAACCAAAAAATAAAAGGATTTTGTATGTTTTTATGCAATTAGATCTAATAAGATCCACTAATATATGGCAATGTCTGGTCAAAACTCGGATGAAATCAAATCATATTTTATACAAGTTGATCTTTTTTAATGCAAAAACATACACCATTATTCGGATCAAATTGCTTATAAATATATATTGTGTTACATATCATTATATATTGCATCATATAAAAATTTTTACTCGGGTTTCACAAATTTTTGTCAAGAAATTCCTAGCAAAAAAAGTCAGTAGGGAAAGGGTTAACAAAATATTCAGAGCATAATTCCCACGAATTATGACAGAATACATCACGCCCGAGTAAAAATAAGCATATATTACAATATATAACTTGATACAAACATAATAAATTATATATGAATATACATCCGTGAGGTATTTTCTAAATTTTTTTAATGCAGTCATATGTAGTAATATATAATTTAATCATGATTCGGATTAAAAGGTGTACGGTTGATATAATTAAATAAAATAATATGAGGGTCAATACAAAATCTGTTTTTCTGTATAATTTAACATCCAATTATATATAGCTTATTCTGTTCCATATAAAACTTTATATGTTTCCAATTAACCAAAAATTTTCTAAGTTTTTTAGGCAAAGTATAAGAAACTTTTTAAAATGTTCCTAAACATTTCCTTATTAGGGTTATGTATATCACCTATCTGGTTCGAAGCGTACCCAAACATTTTTTTACTTTAGAAAATTATATGTTTGGTGAATGTATCGTTGACCTGTGGTGTATATCAACCTAAACCAAAAAACACCAGGATTTTATATGTTTTTATGCAATTAGATCTAATTAGATCCACCAATATATGGCAATGTCTGGTCAAAACTCGGATGAAATCATATCATATTTTATACAAGTTGATCTTTTTTAATGCAAAAACATCCACCATTATTCGGATCAAATTGCGTATAAATATATATTGTGTTACATATCATTATATATTGCATCATATAAAAATTTTTACTCGGGCGGTCATAATTCCTATATAAGTTATGGGGACTATAATCACATAGGGATTATGTCTGTTCCATATTGGGATTACGACCGAAATTTGTTCGTTATTATGGGGACTAAGTCCAAAACAATTTCGGTCATACTTTCTGATTTTTGCGGAGAGGGTGGGCTACGCAGGAATACTTTTCAGACTAAAAAACAAAACTATATAATTTTTGGGATTAGGTATTGAGGACTATGGCCTTTTGTTACGTGGTCATGATCCCCATAAATCTAGGAATTATGGCCATTTCAACAAACAAATTTTTTCATCCCTTTTTCAATTTTTTTTTTCATAAAAATTTTTTTTTATCAAATTTTTTTTTTATCAAAATTTTTTTCATGAACTTTTTTCATCAATTTTTTTTTTATCAAAAGTTTTTTTCATTAATTTTATTTTTTTTTTCAATTTTTTTTTTTTTCAAAAAAAAAATTTTTTTTCATAATTTTTTTTTATCATTATTTTTTTTATCAATTTTTTTTTCAATTTTTTTTTTTTATCAATATTTTTTTATGAAATTTTTTTCATCAATATATCCATCAAAATTTTGTTTCATATATATTTTTTTTCACCAAAAATTTTTTTTTCTCCATCAAAATTTTTTTTTTGCACCAAACTTTTTTTTCATCAAAACTTTTTTTTATCAAAATATTGTTTTTCATCAAAAAAATTTTCATTTCATTTTTTCTTATTTTTTCCCCGAAAAATACCTTTTCACCAATCTAAAATTATGACATAAAAATTTTCCATTTGTTTAACAAATGTACAAAAAACAAGTGAGAGTGTTAAATTCTTCTAGGCCGAATCATTTATACTCTCCAAAATGTAAAAAAAACCTTTTTTGCAGTTACTTAACGGACTGAGTTACCAAATTTACAGCTCTTTTGGTTAAGACTGCTTTCCACAGACAGATGGACGGATGTATACAGCTAGATTGTCTTAGAAATTGATCAATAGTATATCAACTTAATGGGGTACTCGACCGATATTTCAATTCGTTTTGCATGGAATGGCAAATAACATTATTTTTTCTAAAAAAAACTTTGTTTTGGCAAGTACACCCAAACCTTCAGTAAAACATTATCATGACTTATTGTTTAAGGCTAGAGTACAAAATTCGCAGGCATTTTTATTGGTATTATGTCCAAATTATTTGCGGTCATAATCCCCACTACTTTTATGGGGATCGTGAGCGAAATAAATTTGGTCATAATCCCCATTACGGATATGGGGATTATATCATGTCACTCAAAAAATCATGATTTGAAAGGCTTATTGTAAAAACTCGACAAGCAACATTTCATTTTATCGTTGCTTTGCCTTACAACTTTTAAAATAATATAGAAAATAGAACCTTTGCAGAACTTTTTTTCTCAATATACTTGTACGAAGAGTTAACGCAAGACTTCTGCCAAAAATCTGTCAATTGAACATCAGCAGAAGGCGAAAATCACGAAAAATAATAAAATGTTGCTTATCAAGTTCTTGCAGTAAGTCCTTCATTTGTTTAAAATTCTGAGACACTTATCTGATATTTAAAGATATTATTAAAAAAAATTGTCAAATGCGTATGTAAATATTTTTAGATTCTGAGACATATTTTACATCAAAGAAGTAAAATTCAAATACACTTTATGCCCATACTTTTAATATAGAGATGTATAAGTAAACGCAGAGAAAAATTCTTCATAATATTTATGACACGGTTTCTGAAATATTTGTGCCATAAAAATTAATTACATTTGTGAAACCTTCATAAACATAATGAAGTTTTATGAAAAAAATCTATGAAATGCATTTCATGAAATTTCATGATTTCATAAAAAAAATTCATGAATACGATTTTTTATAATATGATTAAAAAATTGGGCCAAAACAATTTCAGCTCCTGAAGACGATGCCAGATGACTAGGGGAAAAAAGATTTTTAATTCTCATTTTAGTTCTTCCAATGTAAATATCATAAATTTTATTTCCAAAAAAAAAAATGTACGCATTTGCTTATATTAATGAAACATTTCATAAATACTATGAAACCTTTTCATAAATATATAAAACTTGTCATTAAAGTTCGTTTAACGTAACGGTTTCATAAATATTAGTAGTATTTATGAAACATTTCATAGTATTTATGAAACATTTCATATAAATAACAATAATTTTTTCAAGTTCTTAATTAACAATTTGTTTAAATAATGATAAAATTGTATTAAATAATGATAAAAAAAACTGTTTTCCAACATCCCTAAGAAGTTAAAAGATATTTTCAGTATTCAACCTCTTTTTTAGTTGACATCTCGTCAGGTTAATAAGAGCTTGTAAATTAATAAAAAATATGATTTTTGGAAAAATCTGAATAAAAGCACCAAAAGTTTAGGATTAATCTTAATGGAGATAATATTATGTTAGAAAAGCGGATATGCACTCAAAGCAAAAGTTTCATTAAATTTATGAAAACTGTAATAAATATAATGAAAATGTTCTTTAAAGTTTGTCCAATGCATCAGTTTCATAAATACAATGAAGCAGTTTATAGGGTCAATATTTATAAAATATTCCATTATATTTATGAAATGTGAATAATGAAAAAAAATTCATAAACTTATATGAAATTCTTCATAAATATTATAAAATGTTTAGTAAATACACATAAAACATTCATAGATTTTATTAATTTTTTCTTATATATATCTGGGAAAACCCCTTTCTATTTATCGTAGCAGGCTAAAAATTAATATATTGATGTCAAAAATGATCTCAAAAATAAAAAAATTCAAAATGGCGGACTCAATATTCTTAAAAGATGTTCGATTTAAAAGAACATGCATAAGGGAAAAAGGAGAGTAAAATAAGAGTTACTTCTTGTTTTAGCTACTCAATCTCATGTTTAAACAAGTAAGAAAATTATAGTCGGTCAAGATTGAAAATATAATATCCTACACCTGTGTTTCCCGGAAAATGGGTCCTAAGTTCAAACATGGACCGATTGAATCTATCTTTTGTCAAATCTTTAATAACTGTAAAAATCACTCACAAACCAAAACTGAAGCTTAAGTTTCAAATTTCAAATTTCAGCCAAATCGATTGATAATTGCGACCTGTATCGTGTTTACAACGTTTAGATGGACGGATGGACGGACATCCTAGAATGACTTAAAAAGTTATTTTGAGTCGATCGGTATACTTGAAAGTTGGTATAGAACCAATACTTCAGGTAGTTACAAACATCAGCACAAAGTCATTATACCCTGTACCACTGAGTGGTGTAGGGTATAAAAGGGGCTGCCACGTTATGAAAAATAAAAAGAGTCTGATGATTGAGACTTTCAAATCTCTGTTTGTTATGATACTTTTTATGTATATTTTATATAAATAATATGATTGTATGTGTTTGGGATTTTTGTTACACAAACACATACAACACATAGATTTTTCAAAAATATCAACAAGAAAAAAGGTCATGATCACGATTGTTTATGATAAATGTTTAGTTATAAATGAAGTGAATGTATTTTTTGTTTTAAAAATTTATTCATTCACTTAATATTTATTGTTGGTATGTTTTATATTTTTTATTTTTTAATATCTTATATATTTTTTTAATGTTATTTTAAAATTGCAAAAAAAAACAGAAGAAAATTAAATGCCAGAAATATTTTATAACACTTAACCTTGAAATGCTCAAAGGAGATTTAACCCATTTACAAACAGTTCTTAAATAATTTTATATAAATTTTTGGGGGTAGAAATTATATTTTAGGAAAACGCATATTGGTCAAATATTTTGTGAAAATTAATTCTTTTGCAATAATTTGGTTAAATTACTACAATTTTATTAATTTTTTTATTTTCAGGTGAGTTTTTTTCCACAACGCCATATTTTCGTAAGTATGCAAATGTTTTACAAAAACTTTAGTGCACATTTTTATATAAGAAAAAAATTATATAATTTTTTTTTTAATCTCTTAATTTTATATTATAATTATTAGGGATGAGATTTCCATGCAAATGCATGTTTTTTGTCGATAGTCTCAAAACGATATCGACCAATTATCTTTCCGAATCAAGAAATTTGCGTTAAAATGGCATTGATTTGTTTTCGCATATTGTTGCATATTTTGGTGAGAATGCATATTTTTGCATATTTTGGTTTTAAATGCATATTTTGTGAATATTTCCAACTTTTAAGTGCATATTTTTGCATATTTTGGCATAAATTAGCAAAAACACAAATTTAAATTTATTTGTTTCAAAAACTATTTTAAATTTTAAAAATTTATTTTGAAAATAAGAAAAATTATTTTTTTTTTTTTACCTTTTTTTATAGATTGTCTTAATATCTTGCTTAAATAAAGTTTTAAATGGTACTATTTAAACCCGGTGTAACTTTTTGCTTTTGAAGAAGTTTTTCCTATGAAATCAAGATTTTTATTCTACACATTTTATTTTTTAGTGCATATTTTTAGGTTTTTTAGTGCATATTTTGAATTTTTAGCGCATATTTTAAGCGCAAATTTTTGATTTTTTAGTGCATGAAAATCTCATCCCTAATAATTATTATTCATTTCAAAGAAAATATGTGTATTAAGGTTTTAGAATATTTCTTGCTGATTCACCATTTTTTTCTTATTCGTCCTCTTTTGTTTTAAAGAAAATACCACAGTGCTTGACCGATATGTCCAAGTGTGTGTCTGTTAAAATTGTCCATCCTCCTCCGAGACCCCTTTTTTACCATATCTTTTTCTATTGTGTTTTTCTTTTATTTTAAAATTATTAAGGGCAATTGTGATGATACCACTAACAATAAGTCAAATGGTTTTTGATGTTATGTGTAAAAAATCAGTGCATACTTTTAGGCTCAAAGAAAACATGATATTAGTATGATTTTCGATATTTTAAAAATGTTTCTAATAAAAAGTCTAAAATCAATCGACTTACAAGGAAATCGACTTTCACAGGGCACCCACCGATAGTCCTGAAACACTAATATGGAAATGAGGGTAAAAAAATAAGAGTTACCTGTTTTTTTTTAGATGCCCAATTTCAAATTAAAAAATGAAAAAATAGGGGCTTTCGTGAAAATCATAATAAAAGCCGAACTAGCAGGAATTTCGAAAAAAAAACGGGTCAGCTTAATTTTGATAGAGATTATTATATATGATTTTGGCGGTCGTACGTATATTCATCTTCATATAAACTACCCCTATGATTATTGAATTTCGACAATAACGAATTTAACGAAGCCGAATGTGGGCACGACCGATACACCATTGAATAGGCCTTCAAAAAACCTTTCGACCTGTATAAAATGTTCATATAGTTTCTTTTGAAGAAATGGGAAAAATCCTCAAAAAACGAAAAAAATCCCGTTTTCCCCCTCCCCTTTGACCCGCTAAATGTGAGCTATAAAAGACAGGTAGCTATTATTTTGATCCCCTCTTTCTTATATACAATTTTCAGGACAATCGGTTGGTGCCCTGTGAAAGACCTTCCTCGTTAGTGGTATAAAAAAGCAATGATATTTTTCTTGCAAAAAATAAAAATTCATCAGCTTTTTTAAACAAAAATATTAAATTTTTAATGTACCTTAAAATATGCTTTAAAAAACTAAATTTTTTAAAAAAATTTTCACAAAATTATACAAAAAACCTTATCGCCACAACTGGCCTTTATCAAACATAGCAAAACTCCTTGAATTTTTTATTTATACAAAACAAAATCTAATAAAATTTGATTATCATCACCATTTAATAAAAAAATTATATGTTCATGCATTATTAAGTGTTGGTTTTTTTTTTTGAATAAATAAGACTTGAAAAACAATTTTCCATTTATGTTTATTTTCTAACGAAAACACGCTTAAAAGCTTTAAAATATGCTGTTATTTAATAATATAATAATAATTTTGTAAGCCTAAAAGTATGTTAAACTTTTTTTTCGTTTCGTTCATAGTGATAAATTCGTTTTAAAATGTAATAAGGCTTTTAGCACCTGACAAAAATTTGCTTATCTTATTTACATATTTTATACATGCTTACACACACACACAAACACTCGAAAATATTTACAAATTATATTAGAGTGGTACTTATAACGAAAAATTCTGTATCACTAACTCAAAAATGAAGTTATTTGAGTTATGACACTATGCCAGTAAACGAGCGATATATGAGGCATTCCGCACCAAATGTCCAGCGAAAAAAATCATTTGTACCGTAAACTTCTCAATAGGTTGTATTGATAACCCTACATGGAACTTAGAAAATTCCGTTATTGGTTTTTCAATTTTTCAAAAACTGGGCTTAGGAGGCGTGGTCAAATATTGGAAAAATGGTCAAATTTGTGGCGAGTTGCCTTGATTAAATATTTATCACATTAACACGGAATGCACCACAATCTTAAAAATTTACATTTTTATACAGTTTTGTATGGGCTATCGACTAAAATTTTTCTTGGAAATTTTCAGAACCCGTTCTGATATTTTCCATTTTTTAAAAAAGTCAATTTATCAAAAATCCGGCCACTTTTTTTTAATTCTTTTTTTAAAGTTTAGATGTTTGTCCATCCACACAAAAAAGTTCAGACACGTGTTTGTCGTTTTTTTTCGAGAAAATCGCATTTGAATTTTAAATTTCATAACAATTAAGTAATTTGCTTGTATTTTCTTGATTTAACGTTGCGAATAAGTAATTAATTGCATAAATAATACTCATACGCTCTGCTGAAACAAGAAAATACAAGCAAATTACTTAATTGTTATGAAATTTAAAATTCAAATGCGATTTTCTCGAAAAAAAACGACAAACGCGTGTCTGATTGTTTTTGTGTGGATGGACAAACATCTAAACTTAAAAATAAATAAATAAAAAAAAAAAAAGTGGCCGGATTTTTGATAAATTTACTTTTTTAAAAATTGGAAAATATCAGAACGGGTTTTAATCGAAGGCGACACGAGTTAAAATAATCGGATTTGGTCCAAATTAAGTTTAAATGGAAATTCGCCTCAAGCTCAATAAAAGGGTAAGAATAATAAATTTTAAGATTTTTTTAAAGTTCTTGGTTGTACACAGAAAGAATTGTGTACAATTGGTTTCAATTAATTTTTTAATTGGTTTCAATTAATTTTTATTGAAACTCCTCCGATAAAGAAAATTGTTATATCATTCATCAAATTGTAGGTTAATTGATTTTATCATCAATTAAACACTTTTTCGATTTTGATCACAAATTTAATCAATTTTTTATTTAAATCATAATAATAATTGATTTAACGAATGAATTGTAAACTTATGGCAACATTTTTATCAAATTCATATTTTTTTTGCTTTCCAATATGTTGCCAACAATAAAAAAAGTAAGCCCCGATTATATTGTATATTTTTGAATTAATAGCCCTGTTTTTTACAGACCGGATTAAGATTTGGATTAGCTTTATTTAGTTAAAAAATGAGTCAAATTAAAATATTTTTTTTTTTAGTAAATATAAACAGAAAAACAAATTAAGCTTTGTCCAAAATGCAAATAATGAAAAATTAATTTAGTTAAATCCTTGGATTAACTCAAATTTATTTATACCATTTTACATTTTGGACAACGCTTAATTTTTTTTTCTGTATATATTAACTTATTGTATGATGTAAATTCAGAAAAAAAATATAAAGAAAAATTCTGGACTTGCTTTGACCCATTTTTTAACTAAATAGAGTTTATCCTAATCTTAATCCGGTCTGCTAAAAACAGGGCTAATGTATTCAAAATTTGAATTTCAAATACATTATAGCGAAAAAAATCGGGTATGTTGAAAATTTGTAATTTGATAGTTAAAGAAAATAACAAAAATGTTGATCAAAACAATAATTGAATAATTTAAATTTTGTTGATCAATAGATTTAATTAAAATTTTTTAGCTAATAATTTTTTGTGTGTAGGAAAACCGCGTGTTTCCCAATTTCAGATAGCCAACCGATTTTAAAATCCTAAATCTACACCCAAAAAAAAACGTGGGTATTTAATACTAAAAATTTAACTAATTTTAGTCCAAAAGGACCTAGTGCAGAAATTGGTAACCAATACTAAAATTTTTAACTAATATTAGTCAAAACCAGTAAAAATTACTAATGTTAGTACTTTGAAGATACTAAAATTAGTAACTAATTAGTAGATTTTGGAACAATATCACTTACTAAACCTTTTACTGTAGAATTATTTTGAGTGTAGTTGTAGTTTTTGCCACCTCTACAAAAAACACCATTATAATATTAACCACCCTACTACCTACCCAAATATTTTCCAAATAATTTTTTTTTTTTTTGGATTTTACATTTTCCTATATTGTCTCACTAAATATTTGACAACATATGTAAATATTTTTGACACATTTTATTTTCAACGTCAGCTACTGTTTTTTTTTTTTTATTTGATGCTTTTATAGTATCATCAATTGACTGTGAAAGATTTTCCAACCAAACAATATTGACACCTGGCAACTATACCAACAAAAAAAAACATATTTTAACATGAACGTGCATGTTTAAAGATTGATAAGCTTAATAGTGTTCGAAAAGTGTTTATGTGATGGAATTTCAAGTAGTTGTCGAAAGATATTTTTGGTGAACAAAATTAAGAAAATTCCTTAAAAAAGGTTGTTTGTCAACAAAAAAAAAGGACAAGATAAAAAAATTATACTTGGAAATTTAATTTAATATTAAGCTTTTTGGATTATTAAATATGTGGGAAACTTATTTATTTTTATAAGATAAAATTTTAGAAAACGAAAAATTTGATAATATAAAATTTAATATTTAAAACCCTTTTTTTAAGTACAAATTTTGACAGACAGACTAGTGCATACACAGAAAAACATATAAAAATTACTTTTAATCAAGAAAATAGTTGAATCAATTAAGGTCATAATTGATTTTGCAAATTATTGTGAAATTTCGCATTTCAGTTAAATTTTTAATTGAAAATAAATGATTTTTTCCCAAATTAACATTTAACACTATTTTTAAAAAATTTAATTGAATCTCTTAAAATTTCAATAAACTAAATTGATTATACAATTTTTTTAATTTCAGTATTTTTGATTCAATATTTATATTTTATTTACAAATATTATATTTCTATTTGTTTTATTAAAAATGCAAAAAATCTCTGTCTTTTGTTCAAAATTTTTTATTTTCCTTAATTTCTTTAAGTATTAAATATAAATTACAACACAGTAAAATCTTTTATTATTATTTTCAAAAAAAAAATATTTTATATTTTTGGCAAATCTTTTAATATTTAAATTTCCTTAGTAAAGTGGGTCATTCAATTTTGTCTCATTATAAATCATTTAAACACTTGTTAATACATACATACATATTAGAATGGCACAAATAATGACGTTTTTCGAAATTCGTCGGACGCCGGAAAAATTATGGTTTGTTTTGGTCTAAAAACTCTCAGCCTTACCACAGAAAAATAAAATAAATAATAAACAATTTAGCACAGCAAAATAAAATAAATTAAATCGACTTTTAATTTTATTTCCATACAAATGGTTTTTGTTTTTAAAATCGACTTTCAAAAAATGTATTGAAAATTTAAATTTAAAATAAAACTTTTGTTAAAATAGACTTTTTGTTTTTCTTTGGTACGGGCCTCTATATTAAAATTATCGCCCGGGTGAAAATGACCATGTATGTTCATATATGATGCATATATGGATGTCCATACAAGTGCATATCCGTAATTTGAGGGTACATGTACATTAATGATCATACATTGTCATACATGAATTTGTATGTAAATTTTTGTTTTTTGTATTTTTTTCCATAAAACGTCTATTAATTGAAATTTTTTCAAATATAAATAATTTTTACTAATTTATGACACTGATTTTTTAATAAAAACTAACGAACATTTTAAAAATATACTTTGGACTTTATGATACTTTAGGCTAATCAAAGCTTCGAAGAATTAACCACTTTTCGAATGAATTCACAAATAAAATACATTCGATTTTTATAGTCACTGAATACAATTATCTTTAAAAATCAATATTTCTTGGAATGGATTCGATTTTTACCATTAAATCGAATTCATGTTTATGAGAATTTTAAAAACTGAATGCATTCTTTATTTCATTTATTTATTATTCATGAGACTTTTAAAAATCGAATTTATAAAAACTTACGCATTCAATTTCAAAGTCGAATGAAAAAGAAACCGAATTCATTCTATATTTTAAAATCAAATGTAAATTCATTCGATAAATTGTGATTGGGGAATGCAATCATAAAAGTTTAATTCCTAACACCAAATCTTATTAAGGTATGAAATCCTTCGCACTCTGGCAGTAATACCGTCAGAGTGTTCGAATTTTCTTCTGAATTTGGTTGTTTACGTTAGTGCCGTTCATATTCGCCTATAGAATACAAAAATTATAATCAATCTTGATGATGTATGATCATTATTGTCCAACCGAACGACATTTTCAGACTAAACCCATACATGAACTTCGTCCAATTTTGCAAAGTTCTGCAGAACCCAACCTTTAAAAAAATTGTTTTTAAGACATGTATGCTATGCAGATGCATAGCATATATGAAGGAGTATGACATAGATATATACCCATCCACACATAGTTGCATACATTTACATATATGGAATATTACATTACTTGTGTATGTTCATATATGCTCCCATATATGACATACATTTCCATATATTGTTCATATACTATCATACATGGAATCATATATGAGCATGTATGAACATTAGACCGGGTCGAAAAAAAAAGTTCCCATTGTGCGGGCTTAATTTTAAAGCTTACCTCGAAAAAGTTCCATAGCCAAAGTATAAGATTTTTAGGTCGCGATTTGGTACCGCCGAAATCGTTATTTGTTCATAACTTTGTCATTTGATGTCCGATCGTTTTAAAAAAAATTTGTTTGAAAGTCCTCCTCGAGTACTAAATTTGACCCATATCTGGTTTTGACCTCTGAGCTCATCTTCGTGTCATGAGTGTTAGTTTCTCAGCTTTCTACCCACCTAAATGATTTTTATTTTTCCATTAAATTATAGCATTAAAAAATTCATGAAATTCTTCCCTTAGAAGTACCCTCTTAAATTAATTAACAAAAAAGTTACATTCAATTTTAAATTTCCATAGAAAAAGATTTAAAACACTTGTTCGTATGTATTTAAATACAAACTAAAAAAATTAAATATAGTTTAAAGGCATAATAACAAGTGTTTTTTCTAATTTTCTTTATATTGTATATGAAAATCTTAAATCAAATGTAACTTTTTTGTTAATAAATTTACCTGGATACTTCGAAGGGAAGAATTTCATGAATTTTTTAGTGCTATAATTTAATGGAAAAATAAAAATCATTTAAGTGGGTAGAAAGATGAGAAACTAACAATCATAACAAGAAGATGACCTCTGAGGTTAAAACCAGATATGAGTCAACTTTAGTACTCGCTGAGGACTTTCTAACAATTTTTTTTTTTAAACGATCGGACATCAACTGACAAAGCTATGAACAAAAAACGATTTCGGCGGTACCAAATCGCGACCTAAAAATCTAATATTTTGGCTATGGAACTTTTTCGAGGTAAGCTTTAAAATTAAGCCCGCACAATGGGAACTTTTTTTTTCTCCTTTATGGTCGACCCAGTCTAATGAACATGTATGAACATACATGGTTATTTTCACCCGGGCGACTAAAAATTTCCTTTTGGTGGGAAAAACCCCTACGCTTTAAAATTAACTACAAAAAAAAATTTGGGACGCTGGGTCCTACTCTAGAAATTTTTAATTTTTTTTTTAAGTTTTGACTTGAAAGGATTTTGGCTGAGATGTGGCTTTTAATGATACATATCCACAAAAATTTTAAAGTTTAAGTTTATATTTAAGTTTTTAGCCAAATCGGACATTTTTAACATGTGCCGCTGGGGGTTAAAGTTTGACCCGACCCAGCAGAAATTTTGCTGAACGTTCAGCAGCTTTTGGAAGGGGAACTTGAGTAAAGGAGCGCATCCAATTGCGCTGAATTCATGCATGATTCCCTAAGGCGATGTCCCACTTTAGAGCGCTAGTTGGATACACAGAAACAGCGCTCTTTAGATGCACTGAAATCACGTGTCTTTAGAGCGCTGATTTAAGCAGAATAAAGATGCTGTAAATTCATGTATCTTTTTAGCGCTGATTTAAGCAGATTAAAGATGCAGTGAATTCATGTACATATCTTTGTAGAGCTGATTAAAGCAGAATAAAGATGCTGTAAATTCAAAGTTGAAATCAAATAACTAAAATTTAAAAAAATATAACAAAAAAATTCATTCGTTTTACTTTACAAAACTTTATTTATGTGAAACAAAATGAAAAAAAAAAATCGGAAGTGAACATCAAAAAAATATCGGAAATTTTCATTTTCACATTTTTTCTGGGATTTTTTTTGGGAACAGCGGTCAAAGATGCTATGATTGAAGCGCTCTTTGCAGCGCTGATTAATGCGCAATAATGATGCAGTCAAATCATGTGTCTTTGTCTAAAACTCATGTTTTTTTATTCAAAAAGTGTTAAAAATATTAAAAAGGAAAGCAAGTGTGAAATTTTATCAAAAAATAATTACACATTATAAGTTTTATATAAAAAATCTTAAAAAAAAATTAAAATTTTTTCCCCTTCCTTTTACTGCATCCCTAAGAGCGCTCTTTGGATGCGCTACGGTATGCTATAAACAGATGCTGTGTCGCCAAAATCTCGATTTATTTCTGCTGGGGAAATTTTTTTTTTGATTTGCACAAAAAACTTTAACCACGGGTTAAAATTGTCCGATTTAACTAAAAATTAAAACATAAAGTTTTTAGACCAGGCAATCTACACTCAACCAAAAATCATTGTATTCCCAAAGAAAATCATTGTAAATTCAACAGAAATCGTTGTTGATTTTGACCCTACAAATATTTATGTTGATTTCAATAAAAATTGTTGTCAGTTTTTGTAAAAGTTGATCAACTCGTTTATTTGTAAATCAACTCGTATTTTTTGTAAACTCAACTCATATTTTTGTTGATATAAGAAATATTAATAAAAAAAAGCTTGTTGTTATTTGTTAATATTCTTTTATTAAGTAAAAATCACAATATTTTTTAGAATTATCACCGGCTTTTTAAGCTGCAATATTTCAACACAAGATTTTCACACACTTCTTTTATTTATGTTTTGCACTCGTATGCCATTCTCCAGTTTTCTAATGACACCAAATCAAAAGCCTTAAAAAAAACAAACAAAAATATAATATAGTATGAATACATAAAGTAACCAATGTATTTTATTACTTACCAAATATTTACAGATCAGAATCTGATCATCAGATCCTATTTTAATTTATTTTTATAATATTTAATATTTTTATAAGAAACAAACACATAAAATAATTTTATAAGAGACAAACAAACTTCACATTGCAATGCATTGCTACCAACTTGATAATACAAAAATGAACGAACAGGGTTGTTTTTTCTTTTTTGGTTTTATCTATTGAATTCTGTATAAGCGTTGTAAAAAGTTGATTCAACTTTACTGATTATTCAACGATATCAACATTAATTTTTGTTAAATACGGCAATATTCTGTAAAACTTGATCTACAATGGGTTTACAAATTTTTCTACTAAGATATTTCTATGAGTGTACAAAAGTATTTTTTTGTAATAATATATAAAATTTGAAAAAGGGTAAAAAACGCATTATTTTGTTGTTTTTTTTTTACATACTTATCAGAGCACGATGTGCGGATATGTATTATTAAAAGCAACAAAAATTTAAACATATGGTTTTCAAACCAAAATGACCCTATTAAAAATATTATGCTAATTTTACTAAATAGATCTAATTTGATTCGTAAAATGGTTGTATCAAAAAATATCAAATTGTATTACTTTAGATCAAAAAATATAAAAATTGATACAATTTGATCCTGAATTTGGTCAAATCTAATTAGATCAAATTGATCTTATAAGTAATATCTATTTTTATATAATTTGATGAGCAAAACCAAAATACGAATCTAATCATATATGGAGCAATATCTAACCATATAAAGTGGATTAACCGTATCAAAGTAATAGATAAAATTTTATCTAAATTTTTAAAGAAGCATATTAACTCATATAAGATTGTATCAAATTATATATGATTATATCAGAAAATTTTTACTCGGGGAACCATAATTTGCCTGCCCGGAGATCGACGAAATTCGAAAAAAAGTTATTATTCGTGCCACCCTAATATATAAGTTTGTCATTCCGTTGTAACTCATTCAAATTTCGGTCTGGGACCAAATAAAGTACGTATATAATTGATCTGTGATCGATTTTATGACATTCTAGCGATGTCCGTCTGTCTGACTGTGGAAATGGCGATCACAGTCAAATTATTAAACAGAGATGCCTGAAACTTAACTAAATTACTTTGTTTTGCCCCCGAAAAATTTGGTATTGCATTTGAGCAAAAGTTATGAACGAAAATGTAAGGACACCTCAAAAATTTTGATACATTCAACATAACCTAAAAATACATAATGCTTTAATTCGGCTGCTGGTTGACATATGTGAACAGAATTGAACACCGAATGGTATTTAAACAAGTACGAGCATATTTTTCGACAACAAAAAAAAAGGCGAACTTTTTTTTAACAAATTTTTTTTTTCGCGGAATTTTTTCTTCAATTTTTTTTTTCTCAAAGTAATTTTCTTTTAAATAAAGTTTTTTGCAATAATCTTTTTTCAATTGTGGAGGGTATCAATACATATTTACTTGTTTTTACTGTTTTAGTAAATTTTTGATAACTTGAATAAAAATATTTTTCAAAAACTTTTAATGACGATATCTCGATAACTAAGCTAGATAGAGTAAAATGGAGGTCATTTTTTTTTTTTTTTTGTTTTTTTCCTGTATTTGTCAAGTTATGTCCTACATTTTTATGTTAAATTTGTTCTGACAAGGAAAGTCTTTCATAGGGCACCCAACGATTGTCCTAAAACTTCAATATGGGAATGAGGGGGAAAAATTAAAAGTTACCTGTTTTTTTAGTAGTTGCTCAATCTCAAATTTAAAAAACGGGTGCCACCTTATGAAAAAGGGCTTTCGGGAAAATCCGTATAAAGTCGAACTATCTTTCGACCTGTAAAAATGTTCATATAATTTCTTTTAAAGAAATGGGAGAAATCCTCAAAAAATAAAAAATAAATCCCGTTTTTCCCCTCCCCTTTAACCCGCTAAATGTGAGATTGGGCAGCTATAAAAAAAGATAACTCTTATTTTGCTCCCCTTTTACCTTTATGCAAGTTTTAGGACAATCGGTGGGCGCCCTGTAAAAGACCTTCCTTGTGAGTGCGATTTTTAAAAAAACTAATAAATTAAAAATTTTGTAGGGATCCGAAAAATCTTTCGATCATCATAAAGATTTTTTTTAGTAATTTCTTAATATTAGATAATATTTTCAGCAAAAAACCAAATCAAAAATATTTTTTCACTTTGTTCGGAACTTTCCGAAATTTTTGATAACTTGAATAAAAATATTTTTTAAACAAAATTAAAATTACGATATCTCGATCGAAGGGTGCCATGGGTTCAAATGCTTTTTCTTGGCTCGAATTAAGTTTAAATGAAAGTTTGTCTCAAGCTCTATGAAATAGTCAGTGAAAAAACAGTTTGAGATTTTTTTTTAATTTCTTGAACACGGGAAAAAACGCCATTTTAAGAAATTTTTTAACAAATTTATAATTTCGAAAACCGACTTAAAATTTCTTTTGATAATTTTTTTTATCGCGGCAAAACTTATAGAAATAACGTATCTTTTTTTACTTTTCATTTTTGAAAAATCCAAAATATTGGTGGAATTTTTCCAAAAACCCAAAACTTTGATCGAAGGGCGCCACGGGTTAGAATAATGACTCAAATCGAGTTTAAATAAAAGACTGTCTCATGCTCTATTGAATAATTTCTTGAACGTAGGAAAAAAACTGCCATTTTTTGCAAATTTTCAAATAGCGATATCTGGATCGCAAAACTAAGCGAGCTAAAGCGAAACGGACTTAATTTTGGATGAATAACTATGATGATAGTGAAGAGACCAAATTGGGTCTGGGCCCATCGGATCCAATCGCAATTGGCTCTTCTCCGAATTGGGTTCTCAAATGTTTTTGAACTAAATTAAAATAAAATGTGATATATTTTCTAGTTCAAGTTGGCATAATATTAAATTTTTTTTCTTATCCACATTATCAAAAAACTAAATCATTATCAGTTTTCCGTAATTTAGTTAATTTTCTCATTTTTTAGTTCACTTTTTTTTTGAGTGCGAAAAATCGTTCTACCCTATTGCACACACAACAAATTTTGCTTCCCATAATTTAAAAACACGATAAACTAATTTTTCGGTCTATATAAAAATATATATAAATATATAAAAATGTTCTATTTATAAAAGTATAAACAATTTTGTCGCATGAATATATTGTGGCAATATTTAGCTTGTCTAGTCACCACAATTTTCATTCATAATACTTAAATGAATGATGGTTTGATGATCTTTTCAATGTCAGTGCTGAGATCTTAAAAAAATTAGCATTATTAAGTGTTTGTTAAAACTTTTTTATAATATGGCACAAAGAGGCAAAATGTTCTATATATTTTTTTTAACAATATGAAATTTTGTTCAATCAATTCCCCGAGAGACTTAATTTGTTAGGCGCGTCTTTCACATCAATAACAAAATTGTGTTATCAAAATTAAGATGGCTGTCATTCATTAAGTGAACACCCTTACTACTGTCATTCTTCTAGCACCATGCAAATCATGATAATTGAAATGTTCATTTTTGACATCTGTATATATAAATTTAAGATAAAAAATATTTGCATACATCTTTTTCAAGAGTTTATTTGCATATTAGTAAGAATGTTAAATAAAAAATATTAAAAAAATATAAAAATTTTATTAAGATGAAAAGTACACACAAAGCAATTTTCATTATTACAGTTAACAAAAGGATTCTTTCACATATGTACACATTTATACATTTACACATACACATTCATATATAATTTAAATAAATTTCATTTAGTATGTATTAACTTATACAACACAAACAACATATACTGAGTTATAGACATTGACGTTAGAATGAGATGAAAAAAACACTGTGGTTAAAAATGTTGATGCATTTGGAAAAAAATTATAAAAAAAATTAAAAATTTACAAATATTACTTAAAAAAGATTTTTACACAAAATAAAATTTTTCTAGACAAAATTTAAAAAAAATTGTTTTCATTCAAATCACAAGAAAAGGGGTTTTACACTGAAATTCATTTGTCTTAAATGTTTTGGGCATTGTGGATGGTATTTGGCCAAGTCGAATTATTTTTTTTATTTAACTTGACAAGAAATGGTATATTTCTTAACCACAGTGTATGACGGGAATACAAAAACTTAGTTTGAAGTATGACAGTTCATTCCCTTTTTCATACATATGTTTTGTATATTTAATATAGACTATTTGCACAAAAGTCAACAAAACATCAACACAAGAAAGAGCTAAACAAAAGTTTTATTTTTAATAAAAATATTTACAATAATCTTTGTTATATATTTTTTATACCCACCACTCTGGTGGTAGAGGGTATATAAGTTTGTCATTCCGTGTGTAACACCTCGAAATATTGGTATATGACCCCATAAAATATATCTATTCATAATCGATTCTTAGTCGATCTAACGATGTTCGTCCGTCCGTCTGTCTGTCTGCCCGTCTGTAGAAAACACGCTAACTTTTGAAAGACTTAACAGAGAATTCTGAAGTTTGGAATAAATATTTGTAATTAACCTGGTCAGGTTGGTATTGCAATCCAGCAAAATCGGTCCAGTGGTACGAAAGTTATGAGCAAAAGAGTAAATTTCGGCAAGGGTTTTTTGCATATTTACAAGATAAAAAACACGCTAACTTTCGAAAGACACTTCTGACGTTACTGAAGCTTAACATATTTATTTGCCGTTTCCCTGGTCTGATTGGTATTGAATATCAACAAAATCGGTTTAGTGGTTCAAAAGTTATAAAGAAAACCGTGAATTTCAGATTAGTTCCTACTTAAACCACGTGTTGAAAACCCCGTTAAACATGTTTTAAAAACATTGGTAAGTCGCAAAAATATTTACAACTTATTTTTGTCACTCAAAAATAGTTTTACACAAAAAAAAAATAAAAAAAAAAAAAAATATACACTAGAAAAAAATTTTACACTCAAAAAAAAATTTGGTAAATTATTTTTTTTTTAAATTACTTTAAAAAAAGTTTTATTACACAAAATAAAATATTTCTAATCAAAAATAGTTTTTTTCACGTTAGAAAATTTACTATCACTTAAAAAGGGCATTGTGGAGGGTATTCATAGATTCGGCCAAGTCGAATTTAAATTTTCTACTTGTTTTTCTTTTTATTTATATAGATATTTTTATTTGTATGTATATTTGCCTTGCTATGTAAACGAAATAAAAGCATGTTTATGTAAATAACTAAGCAACTATTTACTTTACTTTCGAATGCAGTTTTCTTAATATTTTATATTTTTTTATTTTTCTTTTTGACTAAAATAAATATTTGCGTTTAAACAATAGAAATTATAATTAAAAATCATAATTAAAATCTTGAAATAATTGAAAATAGTTTTTGTCATATAAACTGTCGCAAAACTTTGGAAACTATTAAATAATTCATTATTTCAAAGACCTAGAAGTAGTTTGCAAACAATTGTAATTATTATTAAATAATAAAAAATAATTATAAAAAGTTGAGCACAGAAGTGTTTTAATAAGAATAACTCAGCAAAACTTTAGTAATGGGTGGTGATTATATAACACATTACCAGGTAATGTATATACCTAATTTGAAGCATTATTTTAGGATGTCGTACCAAACATTGGTTCCACAACGTATTATTTTAAAGTCAAAAATAATACTTTACTAATAATTTGTTACGTAATGCATGATAATTGGAAAAATGTATTTCCTTTTTATTTTTTCTAAACATTAAATCATGGATGACTTATATTTGGTTACATTATCTTTTATTTCAAAGTTTGAAATAATGCATTATTTATAATTGGATGCATAATGCATTACAATAACATAAAAAATAATTATTTTATAAAAAAAATGCATAAGTTTGAACTAGAGATGGGCTCACGACAGGAATTTTCTAATGACACACACTCACTCACGAGCATATTTTATTTACTTACACTCACTTACAATCACATGATTAAATATGATACAAAATTAATTTTTCATTACTCGTAACACCTTATATATTAGTTATGGTATGCTATATTTTATACCTTTCTCGTATGCTTTGCTATAAATTTTATCAATTATTTTATACCTTGCTGGTTTTCGTTGTCATAATGAGGATACATTACTTTGAGTCTCATCTCCTGTTAAAATCATCAATGCTGCAATGTATAAAATTAGAAATCCTATACCTTATTTGGTAATCTAAGTTTTGCTGGGATAATGTCAATTTCTTGTTAGTAAAAGGTTAAAGTCGCATCTGCAATCAATTGTTTTTAACATCCCAGCAAAATTTTCTGTTCCAAATAATCGGTTCCGGAACTCATCATATTACCCTGCGACCGGTTCTACTTAATATTCCAGAATCAATGAATTTTGTTTGAAATTGTCCCGAAAGCAATCGACTTTTAGAGCAAGTAGTTTTTTAAAAAAATAATTTTACATAGAAAATTTTGTAGTAATTACCGTATAATATATTCAAGAATCTATTGAACAAGGAATTTCTTCCAAAAAATTTTCCTGGGATTTTAAATCATTGTTAGATTTTTTGTAATCCACAAAAAACAATTATTTTTATTATTGTAATTATATTCTAAATCCAGTCAATAAATTCCAAAAAAAATATATAAATGTAAAACCGCCATAAAGAGATAAAAACTAAAATCATTAAAAAAAAACGACAAATAAAGTCCTGTTTGTCAATAAACCCAAAAGCCACAAAATATGGCGTGATTCATGTACAATAGGATGACATTTTTTTTGCCTTTAACTTTAATTAATTGGTCAAAAACTTGCATTCCCCAAATTAAAAATGCTTGAACTAGATAGAATTAATTCTCTTTAATCCAAATTTTCTAGTACGTTTTGTTTATAAGATAGTGTGGTTTAAAAATTAAACGTACTTCGCTATTTAAAATAAATAAAAATTATTTGATGTGTTTTCTGTTAATACAGTCTGTAATTCTATTTGTTATAAGGGCACCTTAGACGATACAACCACCAAATAGTCGTTTTCTGTTCTATTACTGCTGTGTTAACATATCCCAGCAAAAACTTGGTAATGACACATCATTACCATTCGAATTACTTAGTAATGACAGAAAATTACCTTTAGCATTATTTTGAAATGTAAAATAAGGACTTATTAATAATGACTTACATAAGTCATTATAATAAAATAAAAAAATTTCAGAACTAGATTTTCACTTTTTGACTCACTGTACATTATTTTGAATAAAAATAAAATAAAATTAAATATTTTTTTATTTTTTAAATTTTTTTTTTTTAAATAATTTTTTCATTACCTATAAGTATATATGTAATTAGTTATTAATATTAGTTTGATAATCATTACATTTGGCACATTTGCTTGTAAATGTAATGGGAAAGGTAATTCGAATCAGAAGTAGTTATAGCTTTTGAATTTCCCATTACGCATTTCATTACTTGGTAATGCAAGTTTTTGCTGGGATAGATAAGTAGTTTCTACAGAATTTCCTCGAACTTTTTTATCTCTTATTTTTTCCCAAATCTTTGAAAATTCATACAATCTTTTAACTTTATTATATCTTTTATTTTTCCACAAAAAAAAAAAACAAAAATAATAATTTTGCACCACCAAAATTTTATGTGGCAAAAGTTATATACAAAAATTCTTTCTCAAAAAAAATGTCAGTCTAATGTGCGAACATATCAAATTAATTTATTTATATTGCAAAATGTTTAGTTCAACCAACATACATATGTCTAAATACATATCAAGTCTTATTTTCCAACTGACCTGCTGTTAAAAAAACGTATATATCTGACATAAAAGATCGCGATTTTGCTCGGGACACTTTATTTTAGACAACCCCCTAAGTGTTAAATACAGAGGGTAGGTATGTTTTGAAAAAAAGAAACGTTGGAGATCAAAAAATATTGGACGTTTGCCATACATTGGATTCCTCTAGGGGCACCCATGGGCCAGTAAGACCGGTGGGAGGAAATTTTATAAAAATCTAATTTTGAATGGGAGCCCCCTTAGGGAGTGGAGATAGAGACGTTAAAAAAATAAGGAACATTTTTGTATAAAAATATTTCTTATTTTATTCCTTCAATATTTCGATATCCATTAAATAACATCATCAGGGACAGTATAAAAAATTCTTATAAGCTAGCGTGTTACAGTTACTGCTATCGTCGTCATTATTATCATTATTATACAATAATGACGTACGTACTCGAGCACAATTATGACGACAGTATCAGCGACTGCAACACACTAGCTTACACGAGTTTTTTATATTGTCCCTGATGATGTTATTCAATGAGTAACGAAATATTGGAGGAATAAAATAAAGAATATTGCTATACAAAAAGGACCTCGAGCTTGATTAGTTATTTCTTATTAATAAAAAACTTTTTTTTAATGAAAGAAGAAAAGTAAAGTTTTTCCATTTTTAAAGTTTAACGGAACCTTAACACAAATAAATATTTTTCAAAAAATGGCCACGTTAAGTTTTAGAGAATTTAATAATCTATAAATCAAAAAAAAAAAAAATCATCAAAATCGGTTCAGTAGTTTTTTTTTTGACATAGTCACCAACCCAACCCTTATCTTTACATATGATTTATTTTGTGGTAAGATTTTAGTCCTATCTCTGCAGGAAAAGCGCGACTCTAAATCCGAAATATAGTAGCATATCCAGTGACTGGTGAAAACGGGACATATCACTTAAACGTGACCGGATACATACATAAATAGTACAAAGCTAAAATTTAAAATTTTTGTTAAGTCTTGAACAAAATTTAAAAATTTTTTAAGTACCAACAGTAGTAAGAAACTTCATCAAAAAAAAATTTAATAGATTTTAAAAAAATTTCAAAGTTCTGATTTTTTTGGATCATTTTCGAAGTCTCGGACACAAAATTTTTTGAACAATTTTTTTTGCGTTTTAAAAAACAAGAATTTCAAAACAAACAAACAAAATTTTGAAAAATTTTCTAAGTTTCAAACATTTTTGAAAATTGTCTAAGTCCCATTCACAAAAATGTTTAAAATTTTTTTGGGCTTTGTTGAGAAAAAAATCATTAAAAATGCTTATAGGATTTTGTTTTAAAAAAATTTTAAGTAGTGGGTTGTCATATCCGGGGCTGAGACATTTCCTAACAAAAGTGTTAGAAATTTTTATATGAAAGACGTCTACTTTGTGATGTGTTTTGGGGACGGGTGATAGGTCACGTTAGACTGGCATTTTTTGTCATCTTTCGATGTTCCCAAGTGTCCGGGCAAATTTTGATTGTCCTAGGTCAAAAACTTATGTGGTACAAATTTGAGGTCAATCGGATTAAATTAACCCGTGGCGCCCGGCGGCCAAAGTTTTGGATTTTTGAAAAATTTTTAAAAATAAAATTAAAAAAAAATTTATTTTTCGACACATCATATTTGTTAATTTCGATGCGCTGAGCACGAATATCAAAAAAAATAAAATCGCTCGATCGGTTTTCGAGATATCGCCATTTCAAATTTGTAAAAAATGGCTGTTTTTTCCTACGTTTTAAAAAAAGTCTCAAAATTTCATTCCGCCGGCCCTTTTGTAGAGCTTGAGACAATCTTTCATATAAAAGTAATATGAGCCAAATCGGATCATTTTAAGCCGTGGCGCCCATCGATCAAAGTTTTGGCTTTTTAGAAACTTTGTACCAAAAATCCTAAACTTTGATCGAAGGGTGCCACGGGTTAAAATGATCGGATTTGGCTTCAATTAAGCTTAAAAGAAAGAACTCATAAAGCTCTATAAAAGGGTTAAAATAAAGAAAATTTTAGAGTTTTTTTTAAAAAAAATTCTTAAACGTAGGAAAAAACCCCCCATTTTGGAATTTTTTGACAAATTTTAAATGGCGATATCTCGAAAACCGTTCGACCGATTTTATAAATTTTTGATATTCGTATTCAGCATGCTAAAATTATTAAAAATAATGTATCGCCAGATATTTTTTTTTTTTATTTTTTCATTTTCAAAAATCGTAAATTTTGGTGGAAATTTTCCAAAACTCCAAAACTTTGATCGAAGGGAGCCACGGGTTAAAATGAGCGAATTTGGCTCAAATTAGTTTTAAATAAATGAAAAATTGTCTCAAGCTCTACAAAAAGTCAGCGGAATGAAATTTTGAGACTTTTTTTAAAAAATTTCTTTAACGTTGGTAAAAACTGCCATTTTTTGCAAATATCAAATAGCGATATCTCGAAAACTGTTCGACCGAAAACTTTTACCGCCGAGCGCCACGGGTTAATTTAATCTGATTTACCTCAAATTGGTATCATAAGAGATTTAGGCCTAGTAGAATAAAAAAATGCCCGGACTTTGAAAATCGGAGAAGAAAAAAGTTTGCCATACAGAAAAATGCCAGTCTAAGGTCACGTGACCTATCATATCATGGACCTATCAATTATCCTGCTAGGACGCTTTTGTGTGCATGCTCATAAGGAATTTGCAAAATTTTTGTGTAGTTAGAAAATAAAACCTCATATGTTATTAAAATATATATGCATATATTAGTTATATTTATGCATAACTCTTTATAATAACAAATAACCACAAAAATCTATTTGGCATATATTAGAAAAAACATATGGTTCACAAAAATAGTTAGCATATGAATATATTTTAATGTCTGTTGGTATTTAGAATTACACTGGTGGGGAAACGAAAAAAACATTTAACTTTCTTCCTAAAAAGAAAGGGTTTAATAAAAATTAGTCAAAATTTGATTTAAAAATCAAAATAGTAAAAATTCACAAAAAAAACTCAAGAAATTTGCAAAAGAGAAAAAACAATATGGATAATTATGTTGAATTTGCGCAGCCGAGTGAAGCATTTTTACTTCTTTTATTCTGAAAACACCATAGCGTATGGATAACCAAAAAAAATATTGCTATAAGTATTTATTACTCATACGTTAAGATGTTCCGAAATCCTAAAACTAGCATTTGCATTTTCAAAAGCGGTATTCAAAAACTGAACGTGCTTCATTTTGAAGGCTGATTTGGAATCACTGAAATATTGTGATTTATTGATGAAATATTTTTAGGTCTTGACGTATTACAATAAATCTTTGATGGCATATACCAATAATATTAAATTTTATTTTTTATATTTATTAATATTCTAAGAGGCAATACTTCACAATGAATTTCCCATTGATATGATACATTTTTTTTTAGCAAAATAGTTGCTGAGGAATGCTTTACATTCAATTTGCATATCAATGTCAAAAATACTTATATGATGAAACTAAATCGATGAAATTTTAATGGATTTTAGAAATGAATTAAAATTTTAAAATAAAAAATACAAAAAAAAAAAATGTTGCAATAAATAAATTAATAAACTACATATTTTTTACAACAATAATAAAATACATAATAGTGACACGTGTCATAAGAGTGGCTTAACGGCTCAAAATATATTTTTCCATAAAAATTATTAAAACTTTTTATAGATTTCAGTGGGAGCAAATCGACACAGCTATTTAATAAAAATTAAAAAAAAAAAAAAATATAAAAAATACACAACACGATTTGCTACACTCTAATCAAAATTTGTTAAAATTTACCCATATTAATGTAGGAAAATGGACTCCTTTTGTAAATTCGCTAAGTTAACTCTGTATGTGTAAATGAAAATATAAAAGGTCAATTAAAAAAAGGAAGGTGAATAAAATAAATGAGGTGAATACAAAAATATTAAATATCAAATAAAAAACAAAAAAAAGCACAAGGGCCAGCCACCATCAAGCTTGTCATATGCTGATTTGGAGCAACACCACTTAACGTTCTGAGCTACCGAAGCTTCCCTGCAAACAATAGGGCGATATGTCGCCGAAAAGATATTGCGGCAATACGAAAATTTATCATTTAAATAAATAAAATCAAAGTAATATTTTTATTATATCGACGTTTTCTCATACGAACGATATTTTGGCGATAAACAAAAAAATATTGAAAATTTTGATTTCTTTGTCAATTTAAAATAAAATAATTTAACAAGCACAACAAGAAATCTTTGAAAGAATATAAATTTGGCCAAAAAATATAAATTTGCTTTTAAAGATAAAATAAAAAATTCAGCAAATGTTATAATAATATATTTGTCAGGTAAATACAAATGTTTTTAATCCTGTTAACATGACCAAAATATGAATAAAAACAAGTAGAAAAGTTAAATTCGACTTTGCCGAATCTATGAATACCCTCCACAATGCATTTTTTAAAGGGTAGTACATTTTTTAACGTGAAAAAATTTACAATTTTGATTAGAAATATTTTATTTTGAGTAAAAAATTTTTTTGTCATTACAAAAAAAAAAAAAAAATGCTAATTTTATTTTTTGAGTGTAAATTTTTTTTCGAGTGTAATGTTTTTTTTACTGTAAAATATTTCTGAGTGAATGCACGTACGTGTGTACACAAAATATATATTGTCATTTTTGTAAAAAAAAACTAATTTTTTTTGAGTGTAAAATTTTTTTGAGTGTAAAAATTTTTTTGAGTGTAAACTTTTTTTCGAGTGTAATTTTTAAGTTACCAATGCTTTTAAAACTGAACAAGTTTCAAAACCATTGCTTTAAAACTAAACAAGTTTGGAAAGCATTGTTAAGTTACCACCAATGCTTTTAAAACTTGTTTAAACACTTGGCATTTAAGATGAAACTAATCTGAAATTCAGGTTTTTGCTTATAACTTTTGAACCACTGAACCGATTGAGCTGAAATTTAATACCAAACAGACCAAGGGAACGGCAAAATTACATGTCAAGCTTCAGCATTCTCATTATTGTCTTTCGAAAGTTATCGTGGCTTTTATCTAGTAAATTCGCGAAATATCCTTGCCGAAATTTACTCAAAGCAAAAGCTCATAACTTTTGAACCACTGGACCGATTTGGCTGGATTGCAATACCAACATGACCAGGTAAATGGTCAACATATATGCCAAACCTCAATAGCCTTTGTAAAGGCTTTCAAAAGTTAGCGTGTTTTCTACGGACAGACAGACAGACGGACGGACGGACATCGCTAGATCGACTTAAAATCGATCGAGGATCATGAATATATATACTTTATGGGGTCCTAGACCAATATTTCGATATGTTACAAACGGAATGAGAAACTTATATATACCCTCTATCACTAGAGTGGAGGGTATAAAAATAATGCCTATTTTCAGCTTCAGGGAATCGATATAACTATATCGCCGAATTATCATTTTAGTCATATTCCGGCGATACATACAAATCTTTTATTTTTCGTTTAAATGATTATTTGGCGATATTGCCCTTTTATCGCCGAGACGAAATGTTGTCGTATCGCCGGCATGTATTGCCATCGGGTAACAGTTTCTCCCGAAGGGTGTATCGCCAGCGATACGAATTCGATAATTGCCGCAATAAAATTTATCGTCTCGGCAATACAATCGACGAATCGATGTCGTGTCGTTTTGTTTGCGAACATATAATATTTGTAATTTTCTGAGTTTAAGAGCTTTCGAATCGTATTAACCATTTTGTGTTTATAAAAGAAATTGTGTGTTATTTAACAAAAATTTACACAATTTATAGTAGTAAATTGACAAAAAATATTTGTAGTGTAACTCAAAAAAAAGACTGTCCCCAAAACGAAATTTAAATCTCCAATATGTAGAAAATTCTCCTTACCCAACACCACTGCCACAATGAAAGCCTTACAAGAGGATTAAAAGATTAAGTAAATATAAATATATTTTCCTCAATTGTTTTTAAAAATTTTTAAAATAAAAAAAAATTTATATAATTACTTTCTTAGAAAATCCTTAAAGAAATACTTTTCAAGTTTATATAAACATTCCAAGAATTTTAAATTCAATTTAAATTTTTTTAATTAAATCACTTCAATTGATAAAGTTTTTCCACAAATCAAAAATATTTATTTAAATTTGATTGCTTAAAATTTTGTTTTTAAATTTTTATTTAAGAACATAAAATTTTTAATTATTCATAAAAATTTTAATATTATTTTCATGTCTATGGGTAAAATTTCTCTAGAATTTGTACAGATTCAAGCAACCGAAAATCAAATATTTATCCAGCATCAAAAGTTAATAACAAAAATGTAAGCAGTACTTGTCTTTTATGGTACAAATACAATTGTAGACATTATTGTTTGAATGCAATTTTATTGTATTTTAAAATAAGAATTATTTTATGTACGCTGCACTTAGTAATTTAAGTATGTCATACCGTTTGTGCGATCTTGATATATCAATCTAGAAACCGACCAATATTGGTGCTTTCATGATTTCCGATATTACTAACTAAGGCCTGGTTCACTTATATCTGTTTCAAGTAAAAGGGTTTTTATATTTGCTAAATAGCCTTGACAATGGAATCTGACAAATTCCGAAACACAAGTCGGTTAGTTCTTACAGAAATGACCAGAATAAATATATTTAAAACAGAAAAATTTTCTTGAACATTATTTTATGAGAATATCCAAGTTTTAATTAGTAAAGGAAAAATGGCCTCGAGCTACTCAAAATTTAATATTTTAAAAGTCGAATAAAACGATTTTTATTTTTTAATAAAAATTAATTTGAAATTGATAATCCATTTATTTTTAGATAATTTAGCGAAAAATAAATGGATTATGATCGAAAAAAATTTTACTTAAAATTTTTTAACTAAAAACTAAAAAAAATCTAAAGTAAAAACTTTGTAATTCCAACCAAATATATTATTTTAAATTGTTTTTAATCAACTACAGTTTTTGCTCGATATTTTGAGATCATTTTGAAGGGTATTCCAAGAGTCGACCAAGACGAAATTAAATTTCTACTTGTTATACCCTCCACTTAGTGATATAGGGTATATATAAGTTTGTCATTCCGTTTGTAACTCATCGAAATATCGGTCTGAGACCCCATAAAGTATATATGGGGCATTCCATGTAAAATCGGACACTTTAAAAATTTTTTGTTTTAGATTTTCCCAATTTGTTTACATTTTTAAGTACCCTTCAAAAACTCTTTCGTGTTAAATTTTCAGATTTTTTTGATGACCCGTTCAAAAGTTATCGAATTTTTAAAAATTGGTAGTTTGTTCCTTTACTCAAACTTCTTTTACTCATAACTTCTTCAATAATGGCCCAAATTTCAAATATTTTTTTCAAAATTTTTATTTTTTATGTACTTTTTAAAAAAAATCCCAAAAAATTCTTAAAAGTGCTCTAGTATACGATTTTTAAGTTTTAAAATTTAAATCTAGTTTTTGAAAATGTTTGTACTCTTCGATTTTTTTTTTAATTTTTTTGTGTAAAACTTCTATCGATTTTACAAATTTTTTGCCCAGGAGGATCGTGGGATAACGATAATTACTATTTTTTAAAATTTTTTGAAAAAAATTTATTGTAATTTTCCAATCTTAAAAATTATTTCTACTGCTCCAATGGTGCATCTTAGAGATCTCATTTATAAGACCGACCCCATTCATTTTTACGTATTAACATTTTTTTGGAACAAACTAATACCCTATCTCCAATTTCTAAGGGGGCTCCCACACAAAACGAAATTTTTTAAAATTTGCTCCAACCGCTCTAACTGCACTAATAGTGCCCTTAAGCAACAAAATGTATGCACACAACAAATTTTGTTTCCATGACCGATTTTCATAGTATTTATGAACAAATTCATACAATTTATTACTTTTTCATAATATTTATAAACTTTTTCGTAGTATTTATGAATACATCATAATATGTGAAATTTAAGAATTTTAACATTTTTCATAAATACTATGAAAAAGTTTATAAATATTATGAAAACCCGGGTGAAAATGACCATGTATGTTCATACATGCTCATACATGATTCCATGTATGATAGTATATGAACAATATATGGAAATGTATGCCATATATGGGAGCATATATGAACATACACAAGTAATGTAATATTCCATAATATGTTGATGCAACTATGTGTTGATAGGTATATGTCATACTCCTTCATATATGCTATGCATCTGCATAGCATACATGTCTTAAAAACAATTTTTTTAAAGGTTGGGTTCGGCAGAACTTTGCAAAATTGGACGAAGTTCATGTATGGGTTCAGTCTGAAAAAGTCGTTCGGTTGGACAATAATGATCATATGTCATCAAGATTGATTATAATTTCTATAGGCGAATATAAACGGCACTAACGTAAACAACCAAATTTAGAAGAAAATTCGAACACTCTGACGGTATTACTGACAGAGCTGCGAAGGATTTCATCCCTTAATAAGATTTGGTGTTCTGAAATAAACTTTAATGATTGCATTCCCCAATCACAATTTATCGAATGAATTTACATTTGATTTTAAAATATAGAATGAATTCGGTTTCTTTTTCATTCGACTTTGAAATTGAATGCGTAAGTTTTTATAAATTCGATTTTTATATGTCTCATGAATAATAAATAAATGAAAAAAAGAATGCATTCAGTTTTTAAAATTCTCATAAACAAGAATTCGATTTAATGGTAAAAATCGAATCCATTCCAAGAAATATTGATATTTAAAGATAATTGTATTCAGTGACTATAAAATTCGAATGTATTTTATTTGTGAATTCATTCGAAAAGTGGTTAAATCTTCGAAGCTTTGTTTAGCCTAAAGTATCATAAAGTCCAAAGTATATTTTTAAAATGTTCGTTAGTTTTTATTAAAAAATCAGTGTCATAAATTTGTACAAATTATTTATATTTGAAAAAATTTCAATTAATAGACGTTTTATGAAAAAAAAAATTACATACAAATTCATGTATGACAATGTATGATCATTAATGTACATGTACCCTCAAATTACGGATATGCACTTGTATGAACTTCCATATATGCATCATATATGAACATACATGGTCATTTTCACCCGGGAAAGTAATAAATTGTATGAATTTGCTCATAAATACTATGAAAATCGTTCATGGAAAAAAAAAATTTTTGTGTGTGACCGACCCACAATATTTTTTTAGTCCAAACATTTTCTCTGAACACACCTACCCCCTATCTTTAACTATTAAGGCGGTCCCCATATAATTTTTTTTATTTTTTGTAAATTTTTTTTATTTAATCAGCTTCTACGGTCCAATGGTGCGTCCGAGAGGGGTCATTAGTGAGACCGACCTCCATTTATTTTTACCCTACTACATTTTTTTAAAACATACTTACGCCCTATCTCCACTCCCTAAGTAGGCTCCCATACAAATAACAGTTGGAGCAAATTTTATAAAAATGTAATTTTAAATGGTAGCCTACTTAGGGACTGTAGATAGGGCATAGGTGTGTTTTAAAAAAATGTTGTAGGGTAAAAATAAATGGGGGTCGGTCTCACTAATGACCCCTCTCGGACGCACCATTGGACCGGTGGAAGCTGATTAAATAAAACAAATTTTCAAAAAAAAATATATAATTGTATGGGGACCGCCTTAATAGTTCAAGATAGGGGGTAGGTGTATTCAGAGAAAATGTTTGGACTAAAAAAATATTGTGGGTCGGTCATACATTTCGTTGCTCTAAGGGCACTATTATGGCAGTTAGAGCGGTTGGAGCAAATTTTAAAAAATGTCGTTTTGTGTGGGAGCCCCCTTAGAAATTGCGGATAGGGATAGGGATAGTTTGTTCCAAAGAAATGTTAATACGTAAAAATTAATGGGGGTCGGTCTTATAAATGACCCCTCTAAGACGCACCATTGGAGCAGAAGAAATGATTTTAAGATTGGAAAATTACAATAAATTTTTTTAAAAAAATTTTAAAAAATAGTAATAATCATTATCCATCGATCCTCCTGGGCAGAAAATTTGTAGAATTGATAGAAGTTTTACACCAAAAAATTAAAAAAAAATCGAAGAGTACAAACATTTTCAAAAATGAGATTTAAATTTTAAAACTTAAAAATCGCATACTAGAGCGCTTTTAAGAATTTTTTGGGATATTTTTTTAAAAAGTACATAAAGAAACAAAACTTTTGAAAAAAAAAAAATTGAAATTTGGGCCATTATTGAAGAAGTTATGAGTAAAAGAAGTTTTAGTAAAGGAACAAACTACCAAATTTTTAAAAATTCTATATCTTTTGAACGGGTCATCAAAAATATCTGAAAATTTATCACGAAGGAGTTTTCGAAGGGTAATAAAAACTGTAAACAAATTGGGAAAATCTAAAAAAAAATATTTTAAAAGTGTCCGATTTGACATGGAATTCCCCATATATATTATTGATCCGTGATCGATTCTAAGACATTCTAGCGATGTCCGTCTGTCTGTCCGTCTATCCGTCTGTGGAAATGGTGATCACGGCCAAAGTATTAAACATATATGACTGAGACTTAGTAACTTTACTTGTTGTTGTCATAAGTTGTTTGGTATTGCATTTGAGCGAAATCGGTGTAGCGGTTCAGAAGTTATGAACAAAAATGTAAGAACACCTCCAAAATTTTAGTACATTTTACATAACCTAAAAATACAAAATGCTTTAAATTGGCTGTTGGTTGGCATATGTGAACAGAATTGGACAAAGAGTTGTAATTTTACAAGTACAAACCTATTTTTGACAAAAAAAAAAATAATAAAAAAAATCACGGAATTTTTTTTTCACCAAAATTTTTTTTTGCTAATTTTTTTTTCTTTTTAAATTTTTTTTTTTCTCAAAAAATCTTTTTTTTTTATATTATGGAGGGTATCTATTCATTCGGCAAGGCCGAATTTATTTTTTTTACTTGTTTTTGTACTTCATTCGTTTACTGCAATCTGTTTTTGTTTATAAAAAAAAACATACAAATTTTATTCATGCATACCCAGACACTTTATTGTCTTCCGAACATGCCAGCTTTTAATATGCAGAATACCAAAACAAAACTTTCGAACTCTTGAATGCGGAACAATGTTTAAATAATAGCAATAATGAACATAATGTTTATTTCCGGTTAAAGCCTGAGGATAATTGTAAGTTTTAATTGCAAAATGAACTAAATACAGTTAAAAATTTGTTGTTTTTTTGTTGATGGTAGAGGAAACAAATGAAAAATAAATTAAAATTAAAAAAATATTATTTTTATTTATTTTTTGTTGCAAGAACAATTTTAAATTTAAGTTGACATTTTTAAAACAAGAAAAATTTAATTTTCATATTCAGAGACATTTTTTGTGTAGAGAAAAATATTTAAACAAGTACAAATGAAGGGCTTATTGTAAAAACTCGATAAGCAACATTTCATTTTATGGTGGTTTTTGCCACAAAACTTTTGAAATAATGTAGAAAAAATTACTTTTGCAGAACTTTCATTCTCAAGACTTTTGTACGAAGGGCTTAAGCAAGACTTCTGCCAAAAATTTGTCAATGGAACATCAGTAGAAAGCGAAAAACACAAAAAAATAAAATGTTGCTTATCAAGTTTTTGCAGTAAGCCCTTAAAATGTATTTTTCCACAAAATTTTTTTTCGCGGATTTTTTTTTTCACAAAAAATTTTTTTCTGGAAATTTTTTTTTATTTTTTTTTCCCCCATAAATAATTTTTTTAAAATAAAGTTTTTTGCAAAAATACTTTTTACACTGCGGAGTGTATCCATAAATTCGGCATGATCGAATTTAACTTTTCTTCTTCTTTTAGTTCAAATCGAAATTTTCAAATAAAAAATGTGAAAATAACCTAAAACAAAAGTCAGATTAAGCTCCTTTGTCCCATATTTGTCTATTATTTAAAATTGTTAGTTTTCTAGCACAGAATGTTTTAGAAATTTCAATGAATGTTTGTACATTGTGATAATTACCAATGTATATACACTTTAGTAGTGTGTATGTATGTTCTTTACTCTGTGTGTGTGTGTATGTTTAAAGTAGACCAACACATTTAAGTAATTTTGATGAATGCCACACATGCAAATGTTTCTATAAACACTCACCGATAGTACGCCCACCCACTTAACTCTAAACATAAAATAAAGTTAAAGAGCGATTTGTAAGACAGATAATGTCAGTACACATATGTATGTACAGAAAATTGTTTGTAAAACAGTACAGTATACACAAAAGACAGAACACTTTAGAATATCTAAACCCAGAAAATTTCAAAAAAAAAAAAATAAAATTGTTACTTTGACAATATCATCGTCATAATTAGTAAAGAAACGTGACCTCGAGCTGAAGTAGTCTTTCTTAATTTAAAATAAAATTTAAAGAAATTTTTACCTCAAAATTCTGAAGAAATGTTCAAAAATGTTTTAATATTTATATATTTTCCCGAAATCTAAACTTATAGGTTTACTGAATGTCCACTTATAGTAGTCACTGTAGCTGTGTGTACTATATTTACATAGTATTTCTATATTTTGAGTGTATTTGAATTTATGCACTATGTTAGTAGTTTATAAAATTTTGTTGTTTGTTTTCTCTTTATTAAACACTTTCAACATTGTGTTTTATGTATTTCAAATATTTTTGTTATCGTAGTTCCAATTTACTAATAAGTAATAAATGGCTTAAATTTATGTATAGGAAAACTCCTAAATAGCTTGTTGTTTGTTATAACGTAAATTAAATTAATAGAATAATTGTTTTCCTTAAAAATATGTTGCAAAGGAAGTTAGGAAGTAAATTACCTTTGATAATGGTAGAAAGTTTTATTATACTTCCAGTGTGAATATTTGTATAATTTTTTAGAGAGGTCGAAACAACAGAAAATTTATTTATTTTTGTAAAAAGAGTGTTTACAAAACCACTAATTTTTCATAAGTCCCCGAGATTTTGAAAGCTTTATCCAATATGTCGGTTTTTTTTTGCAAACCTGTTAACGGGAATTATCAAATTCAGTATGCCATAAAAAAAAAATAACTCGATCTTAGTTTTGAAAAACTTCCGCTTTCATATTTTAAGTAGGTTTATTCTAGTAGGTTTATTCTAGCTCGAGGTCATTATAAGAATAACACTGTGCTACAGAGAAAAAATACGTCTGATGTGACATGGTATAGGTTGTTGTTTTTGTCAAGTAGATCACAAAAATGCCCATTAAACTTGCCATACACCCTCATATTTTAGAGTTATTGTCAAAAAACGTTTTTTTTTGGAACTTTGTTCACTAAACCTTGTGTAATTCAGAAAATTTTCAACCGAATTTAAATTTTTGAACTGTTTTGGATAGAAAAAGGATAGGGCTTTCCATCTGTGTGTATTGGTCTTCACATATAAGAAAGATATCTATTGATTTTTTCTATAATATCTAATTTATTTGCTATTTTTTGAAAAATTTTTGAGTTCATCGATTTTTTTCTGCTATAGTTCGTTTAACAACCTTTATATTTATGAACGTATTTTTAAAGAAAATTTAATTCTGAATACGATGAGCACTAGTCTGAGAAAATCAGATAAGAATTGGCAGAGTTGTGATAATTTTTCTAAAAAAGAAAATTAAGATTTTGCAGGAAATCGCTGTTCAGATAACCCAGGCAAAAAAAATAAATTTATCATAAGAGGTCATGTGCAATATTTTTTAAGGTTTTTGGCGCGCTGAATCCGAATTGCCTTTAAATTGCTCTAGCGCGTCAGGTTTTTGAGATATTCAATATAAATTGATATATCAAAAACTTAATAAGATAGCGCAATTTCAAGGTCAAATTCGAATTCAAGGGACCAAAAACCTTTAAAATAATGATACGAGACCTCTCAGTATGTTCGTTTATTTTTTAATTTTCTTTGACTGGGTTATCTGAACGGCAATTTCATGCAAATTCTTAATTTTCTTTTTTAGAAAAATTATCACAACTCTGTCAATTGTTATTCGATTTTTTCAGCATAGAGCTCATCGTATTCACAATTAAATTTTCTTTAAGAATACGTTTATAAACCCTAGTAAAAATATTACGCTAATTTTACTAAATAGATCTAATTTGATCCGTAAAATGGTTGTATCAAATAATATCTAATTGTATTACTTTAGATAAAAAAATATAAAAATTGATACAATTTGATCCTGAATTTGGTCAAATCTAATTAGATCAAATTGATCTTATAATATCTATTTTTATATAATTTGATGAGCAAAACCAAAATACGAATCTAATCATATATGGAGCAATATCTAACCATATAAAGTGGATCAACCGTATCAAAGTGATAGATAAAATTTTATATAAATTTATACGGAAGCATATTAACTCATATAAGATTGTATCAAATTATATATGAGTAGAACAGAAAATTTTTACTTGGGAATATAAATATTGTTGAACGAACTATAGCAGAAAAAAATCGATAAACTCAAAAAATTTTCAAAAAATAACAAAAAAATTAGATATTGTTGAAAAAATCAATACATATCTTTCTTATATGTATGGACCAATTCACGCACATAGAAAGCCCTATCCTTCTCTAATTCAAAACAGTTAAAAAATTGAAAATCGGTTGAAATCTTTTTAAGTTACACGTGGTTTAGTAAGAAAAGTCCAAAAAAAACGTTTTTTGACAATAACTTTAAAATTTGAGGGTGTCTGGCAAGTTTGATGGGCATTTTTGTGATCTTTTCGACGAGACCTACAACCTTAACTACATCATTTCAAAAGTATATTCGATTTTGTGTTTTTTGTAGCACAGTGTAATTTTCAAGAAAATTATTTTCTGAATTAAATAATTAGAGTTAATTTTGAAAATTTGATCTGGGTGTATCATAACTTTCTTGAAGGATTTAGGGGTGCCAAAAAGAATGACGGTATTTTTTTGCAAAAAAATCGCTCCTTGGGGTGGTTCGACGCATGTGAAAACGCTAATTTTTCTGCACAGAAAAAACGGCTGAATATTTCGCCAATCTGATTTCACAAGTTCTACAGAAAAAATAATATAATGGTCGTTTTTGAACTTTAAAAAAAAGCTCCAAAAATCCACCACAGAGGCGGAAATACAAGATTTTCCATTATTTTTTTCATTAATTTTTTAAATATGCAAAATTAAAGGATATTTTCAGCTTAACAAAATGGTTACAAAATTTATGTTCTATCACAACCCGTTAAAAAGTTGTATGCTCTCAAAAATGGCCAAAAACACGTTTTTTGAGAACTTTGACCTTAATTTTCTCGAAAATATGAAGTGAAAGAAAAATTTAAAAATTATATTCAGAATCAGCATCGAAATGGTAATCGAAAGCGAGTGGTATGAGCCCAGAACATCGTCCAAAAATATCACAAAAAATGCTCTCAATAATGCACAAAATTGCGTTTTTTGTGAACTTTGACTTAATTTTTTTCAAAAACCTGACGTTATGGACAATTTTGGAAACCAGACTTGGAATCAGTATTGAGACGTTAATCGAAAACCAGTGGTGAATCGCTGACCGATCCAAAAAATGTTCAAATGTCGGTCAGTGTCTTATAATTTTGTCATTATAAAAAAAACTCTGAAGCCTTATAACTTTTTAATGGGTTGTGATCAGAGTTGGGCACGAATCATTACCATTGAGTTTTCATTATCATTAATATGTTCAATGTTAATGATTTTTTATTTTCATTATAAATTCTTTACACAATGTTAATGAAACTCATTTTTTAAATTTCATTTGATTACACATTGTCAATGAAATCGAATTTTTGATTTCATTGTCAATGTTAATGAAATGCCCCATAAACATTTTTTTTATTAACAAATGAAAATTCAAATTTTTATGACAACTTTAAAAATATAAAAAAAAAAACTATTAATTTTTTTATTTCTTTGAGAAAATCAGTTGTTTTGCTACGTAAGCGAAAGGAACTGTCTTTAAAAACCGGTTTGTTGTTCAAGAAGGGACCCTAATACCCAAGATCCGAATATGCCCATTCACGCAATTAACCAGCTAATGATCATAACGTCGGTGCTCCAACCGGAACTGGTATGTGTATTTTAACATTTTTTGAAGAGTCTTTAATAACAGCCAAATTTATTGCTTTTGCGCTGTTTTTTTTTTTTTAATTTAAATTAATATAAATAGAAAATTTTCAATATTGTTTAAATATTTATGAAAGAATATTGATTTTAAGCACAGCGAAAGGTCAAAATAAAGCTGATTTGTAAGCCTATCCAAAAATTTTTGAAAAACACATACCAGTTCTGGTTGGCACCCCGACGATAAGATTCTGAGACATTTTTTCTATAGAAAAAGTCTCAGATTCTGAGACATTTTTTTTATAGAAAAAGTCTCAGATTCTGAGACATTTTTTCTATAGAAAAAGTCTCAGATTCTGAGACATTTTTTCTATAGAAAAAGTCTCAGATTCTGAGACATTTTTTCTATAGAAAAAGTCGCAGATTCTGAGACATTTTTTCTATAGAAAAAGTCTCAGATTCTGAGACATTTTTTATATAGAAAAAGTCTCAGATTCTGAGACATTTTTTCTATAGAAAAAGTCTCAGATTCTGAGACATTTTTTATATAGAAAAAGTCTCAGATTCTGAGACATTTTTTATATAGAAAAAGTCTCAGATTCTGAGACATTTTTTCTATAGAAAAAGTCTCAGATTCTGAGACATTTTTTCTATAGAA
The DNA here is from genome assembly GCA_963921195.1 of Pegoplata infirma. Taxonomy (NCBI): domain Eukaryota; kingdom Metazoa; phylum Arthropoda; class Insecta; order Diptera; family Anthomyiidae; genus Pegoplata; species Pegoplata infirma. The sequence goes on along the minus strand of OY992537.1, from coordinate 16,677,449 downwards.
AAAGTCTCAGATTCTGAGACATTTTTTCTATAGAAAAAGTCTCAGATTCTGAGACATTTTTTCTATAGAAAAAGTCTCAGATTCTGAGACATTTTTTCTATAGAAAAAGTCTCAGATTCTGAGACATTTTTTCTATAGAAAAAGTCTCAGATTCTGAGACATTTTTTCTGTAGAAAAAGTCTCAGATTCTGAGACATTTTTTCTATAGAAAAAGTCTCAGATTCTGAGACATTTTTTCGATAGAAAAAGTCTCAGATTCTGAGACATTTTTTCTATAGAAAAAGTCTCAGATTCTGAGACATTTTTTCGATAGAAAAAGTCTCAGATTCTGAGACATTTTTTCTATAGAAAAAGTCTCAGATTCTAAGACATTTTTTCTATAGAAAAAGTCTCAGATTCTGAGACATTTTTTCTATAGAAAAAGTCTCAGATTCTGAGACATTTTTTCTATAGAAAAAGTCTCAGATTCTGAGACATTTTTTCGATAGAAAAAGTCTCAGATTCTGAGACATTTTTTCTAGAGAAAAAGTCTTAAATTCTGAGACATTTTTTCTATAGAAAAAGTCTCAGATTCTGAGACATTTTTTCTTAAGAAAAAGTCTCAGATTCTGAGACATTTTTTCTTAAGAAAAAGTCTCAGATTCTGAGACATTTTTTCTTAAGAAAAAGTCTCAGATTCTGAGACATTTTTTCTTAAGAAAAAGTCTCAGATTCTGAGACATTTCTTCTATAGAAATTTTATCTATTAGGAAAGTCTCAGATTCGGAGACATTTTTTTCACCTATATAACAATTTCAAAATTTGTTATTATCACTTTATCGTTTTCTTTAAAAAAATATCTCCTAGATTCAATGAAATTTTTGTTTTTCATTATCATTGATTAATTGGTAATGATTTTATTTTTCATTATCATTATGTAAAAAATTGCTAATGAAAATTTCATTTCATTTTCATTGTGTAAAATTAATGATAATGATTTTTTAATTTCATTAACATTGACCATATTCAATGACAATGAAACACTCAATGATAATTGAAAAACAATGCATTAGTCCCATCTCTGGTTGTGATAAAAATGTGCTTTTTGTACAAATTTTCTTAGCAACAACATCGTGCACGACTAAAAAAATAATTTAAATTTTTTTTTTAGATTGATATTTCCGCCCTCTGCTGTGGGTTTTTGGAACTTTTTTTAAGAGTTCTAAAAACTGGCTTTGTATTAATTTTTGCTATAGAATCGATTGGTGAAATCAGATTTGCGATATATTCAACAGGTTTTTCTCTGCAGATAAATCATCTCAAAATCTACGTTTTCAGATGCGTTGAACCACCCCAAGCAGCGAAAATGTTTCTTAAAACAATTCCGGCATTCTTTTTAGCTCCCCTCAATCCTTCAAAAAAAAATGATGATACTCGCTAATCAAATGAAGTTACATAATCACCAAATGAACTCTATTATCTTATTATTTATGTTGGTCATTTCTGCAAGACTTAATCGACACGTGTTTCGGAATTTGTCAGATTCCATTGTTAAGATTATTTAGCAAATATAAAAGTCCTATACGTAGCAAAAGGATTTTAATGAAAAATCAGGATTTTAATGACAAAACTATAATATTAATACATATTCGGCCCTACTCCCATTGTCTCACGATTGTCAACTAACCAACAAACAAATATAAAAAACATTCATACATATGATTACCCTAATGGCGTTTTCTTTTCTGGCAAAAAATGTCACATTTTACCGTCCCTTCAAAACAAATTGCACTTATTTTGTTCTTTTCTAAAAAACTGGCAACACTTTAAAATTTTATTATGTTTTTTTTTTTTAAATTTTGCATTTTTAAAGTTTCAAAATGTCACATTTTTCTCACTTTCATAAAATGACGGGGTAGTAAAATTGCCTTATAAAAACAGCTGATTGCCAATGTTTTGGTTGAAAGAAAAATTTTCTAAATTTTTTGTTTTTTTGTAATCACAAAACTGGCAACATATCAAAAGGGTTGTGGCTACATTTTACAAATGACACTGTTTAAGGGTGCAACATTTTGTTTCAGAAAAGAAAACGCCATAAGTAATACGAAATGCATTTTTGTTGTTGCAAATATTTCTATTTGCGAGTGTTATTCCATACATGAGGTGTTCACCATGGCGTGCAAAACATTTTGTTCAAATTCTGATTAATTTTTATTATTTTTTTAATAGGTTTATTCTAGCTCGAGGTCATTATTTTCTTAACTAGCTAAAATTATGATATTCTCATAGAATAATTTACAAGAAATTATTCTATGAAAAAACTCTGTTTTAAATTTATTTATGTTGGTAATTTTTGCAAGACTTGATCGACATGTGATTCGGAATTTGTCAGATTCCGGTTTCTTTGGTTTGCTAACAGTATACTTTCATTTTGTGTCGGTCTCATGCAAGATACAAAATCATTTTACGAAAAATATTTCAGAATATAAATTCAGTACTCCACGAAAATTATCAAGAATTTAACACAAAAAGATATAAAAAACTAAAACAAACCACGACTCTTGTTTATATCAACTTTTTCTGTTTTAATGTATTATTGCCATACAAATATATGCACAGTGCCGGTCAAAAGTATTCACACAGAACTTACAAATAGATGAAATTTGTTAAAGACAAAATTTAAAATACCAGACCTTTTTTATCAAACGAGTATTTTTCTTATATGGTGTTTTATAGGTACTTTATTAAGGATTTTTTAATTTTTTTTGGGTCATAAGTGGATTTTTTTTTTAATATCGTCGCTGCGCCTAAAAATGGAGTCATGTGTTTTGGGGCAAGTGTTCAGGAGATCAAAAAAACTGTTTATTTTCGTCCCTTCGCGATATTTTTTAAACGTTTGTTCTACAAAAAATTCTTGTACCGATATGCTATCCACATACTGCAAAAAAAAATATAAAACATTTCGCGGTTTTCCAGTGGTGCATAAATTTTCAAAAAACATACACATAACTCCTTTTTTAAGTACTTTTTGGAACAAAATTTAAATAAATGGAAATATTTTTTACACATAACTCCTTTTGCTTATGAAACCGTTCTTATTGTTAATTTCTTTTCGAGAGGGACAAAGTCTAAATATAGTTTGTTGGCGGTTCAAAGCGACATTAGTTAGACAAGGTCTTTAAAATTTTGATATTTAAAAGCTCTTCACTAAACAGCGAACAACAGATTTTTCGCAAAACTGGTGCTGATTTTTGGTTTTTCTTGTAAATATTTAAGAGCTTTGACATAAATTGACATCTGCGAAAGATGCTGTCCTTTAGATACTAAAATTTTCCGCCGTCAATGATTTAATTGCTTTCACAAGGCTTTATTACCCGCCATTTAGGACTTAAATAACAGGATGAAAATTTGCCAATATTTTCCAAAAAATCTTGACAAATTCATTCAAAATACTTGGATGCTATGTGTGAACCTCATATTACTAAAAAAGTGGTCCATTTTGTCACGTTCTGTTACTTTTTTTATCAAAAAAAGTTATGTGTAGCTTAACACATAACTCCTTTTCAGACCATTTTTAGTATCACTAACACATAGCTACTTTTACTAACTTTTGAACCAATCAAGATATCAAAAAACTGTTTAGTGAGTAAACGTATGACCAATAGGGGATCATAAAGATGTAATAAAAAATTTTTTTAAAAACTACACATGACTCCATTTTTAGGCGCAGCGACGATATGCTATGTCTGAGCTTGTAAAAAAATTTTAGAAATATTTTTAAAATTTTTTTTTAAATGTCTAAAAAAATTATCATTTTCCAGTTCGACCGTCGTAGTACATTTATTATTAACTCAATCTGAACGCTATTAAGCTTAAATTAAAGCTTAATAAATTAAATATAAAACACCTTATAAAAAAAGGTCTGACATTTTCAATTTTGTATTTAACAAATTTTGACCGACCCTGTATATTTATTTTTTTTTTTTTTTTTGTTTTAAACACATCTCATCAAAAAACTTTTTTTGCCATAATTATGCAAATATTTTAAAGTTTTTGTTTTAACAAAAGAAATTAAAATGACTTTTTTGCTAAATACAAACTTTTTATAACTATTTACATGTATACTACAGAAACAAATAAATACAAGCACAACTATAAAAGCATCCCAGTAAACCAAAGGTTTAGATTTCGTAAAAAATTGTAAAGAATTCGACTCGTCGGCAACAGCTTCCGATTTCGGAACCGAAATAGTACCGATATCGTAACGAAAATCGTATAAATTGGTGTACACGACTTAGGAGCGATGTGTTGGTACGGAATCGTTACGGTTTGTAGGTACGATTTCGTAAAGACATTTCGTAAAGATATTTCGTTACGAATTCATAACGGTATTTCTAAACGATTTCGTAAAGAATTTTCTACAACTTTATTATTAATTGTCTATTTAATTTTTTTTTTTCATAATTTTATTTATAAATTTCAATTTGATTTAATTTTATGTACTATAATAAAACATAATCGATCTTTTCTGGTCGAAAAGATCACAAAAATGCCCATCAAACTTGCCAGACACTCAAATTTTAAAGTTCTTGTCAGAAAACGAGTTTCTGGGACTGTCTGATTTCAGACAAATTACCGAAAATTCTTGACGAATTCGTTACAAGTCTGATTTCAGATAATCTACCGAAATGTCTTTAGGAATTCGTTGCGACAGGTCTGACTTCCGAAAAAGTAGAAGTTTTGGTTTGCTGGGATAGAACACAACAAAAAAACATACACATACACACATAAAAAAGGCAAAAGTAAACTAACGACCGGAAATATGAAATATATCGTCTTTTCATGACGTAAATGTTAAAAAACAAGCAAAATAGCAAAACATATACATAAAAAAGCATTTCTTGCACATTAGGAAAGGACAACATTGACAACAAGATTGAGGTAATGTACCGGGGGCAAAACCGGTGATTGCTATGGCCCATTAATATACACTTAAATAGAAAAGCACACATACACACACATCCAGACATACCCAGGAAGAAACTGTCAACTGTACAAAAAGTCTCATATATTTTGAAAGACATTTTAAATCTAATGTTGATATTAAAATTAATTGATTTTTAAAATTTTCATTTTTATCGGGACTTTCCCAAATTTTGTCAAAAAATTTTTTTCCTAATAGCATTTTTTTTTTGTATATTTTAACTCGAAAACGTAAATAATGGCAAAAAGAAATTTTCGGATTTGAACTTTTTTTCCTAAAAGCATTTTTAAATTCGACGATTTCTTTAACATGATAATTTTAAAAATGATGCAAAAAAAATATGAAATACTTTTTTATTTTCTCAAAACCAAAAAGGTTTGCAACTTCGATTTGTAACTTGGATAAAAACTCACCTGCTGGTGAATAAAAGCGTTTTTCACCAGGTGGTGAATAAAACGTATCATAATCAAATTTTTGGTCATCTATTTTTTGTTTTCGACAAATTTTTTTCATCAATTTTTTTTCATCAATTTTGTTTTTTTTATAATTTTTTTTTTTATAATTTTTTTTTTAAATTTTTTGTTTTTTTCATAATTTTTTTTTCATCAAATTTTATTTTTGTCATTAATTTTTTTTTCATATATATTTTTTCATAATTTTTTTTTCATCAAAAACTTTTTTTCGTCTAATTTTTTTGATTAAAAACTTTTTTTCATAATTTTTTTTTCATCAAATTTTTCTTTTCATTAAATTTTGCTTTTCATCAATTTTTTTTTTATAAAAAAAAAAAAATCATCAAATTTTTTTCACGTTTTTTTTCATCAAAAACTTTTTTTCATAATTTTTATTTTTTTTCATCAAAAATTTTTTTTCATGAAATTTTTTTTCATCAATATATTTTATTTATTAAATTTTTTTTCATAAATTTTTTTTTTTCATCAAAATCATTTTTTCATCAAAAACAAATTTTTTTTTTTACAAAATTTGTTTTTCATCAAAACTTTTTTATTTTGTTGAAATTTTGGTTTTCAAAAAACATTTTTTCGCAGGAATATTTTTTTTTAAAGCAAAAAAAAAAATTAAAAAAATTTTTTGTCGGGAAAAATTTTTTTTTTTTTGAATATCGAAAGTTTTTCAAAACTTATTTTGCCCAAAAGAATTTTTATTTTAATTGTTTTTGGCGACATGTCCAATGTTCATTTTTTTAAAGCACTTTCATATCACTTTAAAATAGCAATGGCATATACTTACTTTACTATATATTACTTTTCCAGCCCTCTCTCGTCCGTATTTTTCTGCCTAGGCAGTTACAAATTAAAAAAAGAATAAATGAAGGAATGTACGAATAAAACTAAATGGTTGGGGGGTTTGAGGTTTGAGTAACAACCTAAGGTTAGATAGCTAAATAACAAATATATTAAAAACAACTACAAAATAAAATAACAAAAAACAAATAGTAAACAACAAAGCAAACCAACAACCATCTGTATTTCACTAAACTAGGGAAAATTTGTTGCTGTTTTAAGGATATTTTTTCTTCAGTTTTTTCCTTGTTACGCTCAGTGAATGAAACTGCACACAGGCATTGTAAAATATAATAATGAGACAAACAACTGACTTGTAAATACAATATACCACTATATAATTGGAAGACAAGCAGAGTTTAAAAGAATTAATTCGTTTAAAATTGTATTGAAACTAAAATTAACACGTAATTTTTGTAAAAAAAATAATATGAGACTTTTCTTACGAAAAATGGCTCAGAATGTCAGAATTTTCTTATACAATAAACGTATGAGAACCTGGCCAAAAAAATTCTACCGGTCCAATGGTGCGTCCGAGAGGGGACATTAGTGAGACCGACCCCCATTTATTTTTACCCTTCAAATTATTTTTAAAACATACCTACGTCCTATCTCCACACCCTAAGTAACTTGGAGAATAATTCACCTCGTGGTGAATAAAGAAAATATTCTCCAGCTGGTGAATAAAACGTAACATTATTATTTTTCATCAATAGCACTGTGCTACAAAAAACACAAAATCAATTATACTTTTAAAATGAGATAGTTAAGGTTGTAGGTCTCGTCGAAAAGATCACAAAAATGCCCATCAAACTTGCCAGACACCCTCAAATTTTAAAGTTATTGTCAAAAAACGATTTTATGGGACTTTTCTCACTAAACCACGTGTAACTTAAACATTTTTCTACCGATTTTTCAATTTTTCACCTGTTTTGGATAGAAGAAGGATAGGGCTTTTCATGTGTGTGAATTGGTCTATACATATAAAAAATATATGTATTGATTTTTTCAACAATACCTAATTTTTTATTATTTTTTGAAAATTTTTTGAGTTTATCAATTTTTTTCTGTTATAGTTCGTTCAACAACATTTATATTTATAAACGTATTCTTAAAGAAAATTTAATTGTGAAAACGATGAGCTTTATGCCGAAAAAATCGGATAATAATTGACAGAGTTGTGATAATTTTTCTAAAAAAGAAAATTAAGATTTTGCTTGAAATTGCCGTTCGCATAACCCAGGCAAAAAAATTTAAAAATAAACAAACATACTAAGAGGTCGCGAATCATTATTTTAAAGGTTTTTGGCCTCCTGAATTCGAATTTGACCTTGAAATTGCGCTATCTTAATAAGTTTTTGATATATCAATTTATGTTGAATATCTCAAAAACCTGATGAGATAGAGCAATTTAAAGGCCAGATTCGGATTCAGAGCGCCAAAAACCTTTAAAAATATTGTACATGACCTCTCATGATAAAATTATTTTTTTTGCCTGGGATATCTGAACGGCGATTTCCTGCAAAATCTTAATTTTATTTTTTAGAAAAATTATCACTACGCTGTCAATTGTTATCCGATTTCTTCAGGATAAAGCTTATCGTATTCAGAATCAAATTTTCTTTAAAAATACGTTTATAAATATAAAGGTTATTAAACGAACTATAGCAGAAAAAAATCGATAAACTCGAAAAATTTTCAAAAAATAACAAAAAAAATAGATTTTATAGAAAAAATCAATAGATATCTTCCTTATATGTATAGACCAATTTACACACATGGAAAGCCCTATCCTTCTTCTATCAAAAACAGTTAAACAATTTAAAATCGGTTGAAAATTTTCTGAATTACAAAAGGTTTAGTGAGAAAAGTCCCAAAAAAACGTTTTTTGGCAATAACTCTAAAATTTGAGGGTGTCTGGCAAGTTTAATGGGCATTTTTGTGATCTACTCGACAAGACCAACAACCTATACTATGTCACATCAGAAGTATTTTTTCACTGTAGCACAGTGTATTTTTTTTCATCAATACATTTTTTCATCATTATTTTTTTTTCATAAATATGTTTTTTTATCAATATTTTTTTCAATCAATTTTTTTGTTTCAGCATTTTTTTTTTTTTTTCTTGATAAAACTAAACATATTTTTTTTTTTGGTTTTTTATCAATATTTTTTTCATCCAATTTATTTTTATTAATATTTTTTTCACCAATATTTTTGTTTTCATCAATATTTTTTTCTTCAATATTTTTTTCATCAAAATTTTTTTATCAATATTTTTATTTCATCCATATTTTTTTTTCATCAATATTTTTATACCCTCCAACCATAGCATGGGGGTTTACTCACTTTGTCATTCCGTGTGTAACGCATCGAAATATCGGTCTAAGACCCCATAAAGTATATATATTATTGATCAGTGATCGATTCTAAGACATTTTAGCGATGTCCGTCCGTCTCTCCGTCTGTAGAGGACACGATACAGTCCAAAATAAATGAGCTAGGCTTTCAAAGTTTGGCACGAATATGTCTTATATTCCTAGGCAGGTTAAGTTCGGAAATGGGCAAAATCGGACCAAGGGGAAAAAAGTTCCCCCTTGGAGAACTAAACCAACCTCTGAAAAACGGTATTTTTTTGTAGGGTTTTTTGTATTTTTTAAGCAAATGCTACATTTTTATGTCAGAGGAAGCTCAAAACCCTGCATGTGGACCCAGCGGATAAAAAAAAAATTAAAAAAAGATTGATCCGCCCCTTTTGCGGGCGTGGATATAAAAAATGTATTTTAATAATGATTAATTGGATTAAATAATTGGATGAATCATAATAAATCCATTTGCTAACATCTATCGCAAGGGGAAGGTGTCCCCCAATGTCTCCCACCAAACTCCCAAACAACGACCCCCCCCCCCCCCCTGATTTATTTTACATTGTGGAGGGTATAAAAGATTCGGCACAGCCGAATTTAACACTCTCACTTGTTTTTATTAATATTATTTTTATGAATTTTTTTAATCAATATCTTTTTTCATCAATATTTTGTTTGATAATTTTTTTTTTCATCAATATTTTTCATCAATATTGTTCTTTCATCAAAAATTTTTTTTTTTATCAATATTTTATTTCGTCAATATTTTTTTTTTTTTCACCAATATTTTTTCATCAATATTTTTTTTTTTTCATCAATATTGTTTTTTTTTTTTCATCAAATATTTTTTTTATCAATAATCTTTTTTCATAAAAAAAAAACTTTTTTCATCAAAAACTTTTCTATCAACAAACAGAGAGATGGATATCACCAGAATGTCTTTGAAACCTTTACGGATCAAGAATATAGTATTAATGGGGTCTTTGACCGATATTTCAATGCATTTTGCATGGAATGAAAAATTTTGCGTTGGAAAGAGCACCTATTTATACAGTAAAACATTATCATGATTCAATGGTTTGGGTAAGAGTACAAACTTCGCAGAAATTTTTTTTATATTCAAAATATCTCAGAATCTAAACATTTTTCTAGAATCTGATTATATAAATTAATTTATGAATAAATTCCTTTAAGCTTCCTTTCACAACTGCTACAGGGCAAAAAAAAAGAAATAGAATATTTGTTGGCCTCATTTGTAATGCAAATATAAAAAAGTCTGGCCTGGCCACACACGTTTTGTTTTTAAAAATAATTTATAAATTTGTTTTTGTTTAACAAGTAACATTTTGTTGTATAATACTTGTAGTAAGGGCAGACGCGGATCTCGCTTTAAAGTTTGGGGCAACAAGGAACTGACATTTTCCCTTTAAAAATTATCAAAAATTATAAAATTTTCAAAAAGTTTTTGGTATAAAAAAAAATTTGAGATTGTATGGAAATTAACGTAAAGATTTAGATTCTCATATCAGTTTCTATAGAAAATGTTTAATTCGGAGACATTTTTTTGTCCTTTTGAAACTTTTTCAGATTAACCGACATTTTTCCATTTAAGATTTTGAGACATTTTTTTAACAATAATTTTAAGTTTTTGTTGCAGTTTTATACACTTTACACTCAATTCGTTTGTAACTCACCGAAATATCGAAAAATCCAATGTTACTTCTTGACTTTTCAAATTCGGTTTGCTAAGGAATTCCTTTCACACCACGCTCCCCTTCTTTTTGGCTCCGCACCTGAGTTTTTTACGAGCATTAAAAAAAATGCTAAATTGAATTAATTTTTGCTTTCTTTATTTTGTTCTTCTTTTTTTTTATTTTCTATTTTGTTTGAGTTGAATTTATAAACGCATTATGTTAATTTCTGTTTAACATTACGTATAATTTATATTTAATTCTTTATATTGATCATACGTCACGTTGGTTTGTTTTAGAATACACTACATATTTTTTCTTTAGAAATTTGTTGGTTGAGATGTTTGTTTTATTTTAATGAAATATAAAACATGGTTTCATTGTTATTTATTTTTCATTGGGGTTTGTAATTTTACAATTTCATTTTACATTTTCAGCGTATTTAAATTTCGTGGACAATATCTATGGAATTTTATTAAAGACGACTATGGAGTTGCAAATTGATATTAATTCTAGTGAAATAATTATTTAGTAATATTAAAATGAAAAGTATGGTCAATGAAATTAACAAGATTATTATTTTATTTAACGATTTTGCTTAAATTCAAAAATTTCCAAAAAAATGTTCTTTGGAATTCATTAAAAAATAAAAAACTTTAATTACCGGTCGACCGCGGTCGACACTTTTCCTTAACTTTGTTTCAGTTTTTAAAATAAAATATTTACAAATAAAAAAAATTGCAAGCGGTTGCTGAATCTTAACGTCAGCACACTTAGGCTCTGAGCTCAATTACCACAAATTTATTTAAGAAATTTATTATTACTTACACAGTGATACAAAATCGAACTTTCGGAATCGGAATGGGATGAAACTAAAAGCAAATGAAAGCTTACATTTTCCATATCAAAACCCTCAAGGCCCTTTTCAAGGTCAGAGCTAGATTTCTTTTTACACGCATTTAAAGTTTGTGATTTTAAAGCATGTAAAGTTTTGGTGTACTAAATATGTCCTCCTTTAAGAGCCCCTGGTGGAGCTATTGGACATGTAGGGTCCAGCTTCCCAACTTCAGCTAAAAATTACTTTAGCTATAACTGGTATTAATTTTGCTGCAATCGGTCCAGTACCTATATACTGAATGGCCAAATTATTGAAATAAACCACTGTATGCCGTTGCGTATGATTGTTATTTAAAGACAATTATTAAAATAAACCACTGGACACCGTTGCATATGATTGTTATTTAAAGGCAATTACAATATTAATCATACGACACTAATACAGTTTCAAGCATTTATTATTATAATTATATTAAAAGATCACTAACTTCAAATGCGTGATCTAGAAAAACGCCTAGAGAGTTTTGTTATGGAATATGTCAACTTTCATTTGCTTTTGGTTTCATCCCATTCCGATTTTGGGTGTTGCATTGTGTTATTATAAGATATTTCTTTTACATTCACAAACTCTTATTTACTCTTTAAAGTCCTTCATATTTTAAAGTTGTTCCATTAAACATTGCATTTCTTGTTACTTTAAATCCTTAATAATTCTTAAAAATATTCTCTTATTTTTCTTATCATTATCTAAATATGGAAATACTAAAAGGATATACAATACTATGAAGCATGTATTAAATAACATGTCCACTAAAAACCCTACATAAATATTTTCCTTGAATAACAAATAAGCATCTAAAGGAAAAAGGAAACAACGCAAAATAAAATACAAATACAATATAGAGCAAGTACAAAAGTTGAAATCGCATTGGACGAATCTACGAATACCCTGCATTGAAAGGAAAAAAGGGAGAAAAATTTTTTGAAAAAAAAAAAAATTATTGAGTTTAGTGTTTCTTCACAATACAACAGCAAAAGTTCTTCATGTATTTTGTTTTTGTACCAACAACAAAATACATGTAGAAATTTTGCTGTCTGCTGCTTGCTGCTGTATTGTGAAGAGACACCTACTCTAATGCTTACTACTGTTTACCTCATACAATGTGAAATTGTTGAGTACAAGTTAAATTTGAGAGCATTAAAAATTTTTTGACAAAAAAAAAACTTTAAAAAAAAATTGAAGAGAAAAAAAATTTTAAGTAAAATTTTAAAAATTTTTGGTGAGAAAAATATTTTATGGAGTAACATTTTTTTTTTTTTTTTTTTAATTGTAAAAAAAATATTTTTTTTGGAGAAAAAATCTTTTTTAAGTGGAAAATTTTGTTTAAGTTATAATGTATCGGCGGGCATATCTAATTCATCTGTAAATCGATAGGGAATCACGTCTTTATATTTTTAAGCTGTGACCTTGACCAATATTTTGAATTGTTACAAACGCCATAACAAACTTAAATATACCCTACACCCCTAAGTGCAGAATACAAACAATGTCACATACTTTTTGGCGTCGCTATGGCGTCAACAAATGATAGTTGAGGCAGTGATGATGATGATGATGTTCATGTTGATGATATTTATTGATTGTTGTAAGTTGATGTTTTGTTACTATAAAAGCAAAATAAACAATTAAAATACTATTTACCAACTAAACTAGGGGAATACCGCCAGCCTGGAATTTCCAGCGAGATATAGTTGTTTTGAACAAAAATTAAAGACATAAGCAATATTTTATTAGCAAATGTAACATTTTTATGTCGGAAGAAGTTTCAAATCCTGCAATTGGATCCAGAGGATAAATAAAAAATATTTTTTTGACCCGCCCTCTTTTGTGGGCGTAGATAATAAATAATTTTAATAATCACGCAAAAAATTATGTCATGAACTGTTTGTAGTTTATTTAAAAAGTTTTACGTTTTGTCGTTTTTAAAAGAAAAACCATTTATTTAACTTGCAGTTTTTTTAAATGACTATTTCTGTTCTTTGTTTAAAAAATACCAACATAAAAGATAAAGACTTTAGCATGAAATTTTTAAAGTAATTTATTTTTCAATTTTTAAAGTCATTCAATTTTTAAAGTCTTTAAAAAGAAGTGATAGAGAATAATCACAATTGGGGCGGGAAGCGGATAAACGCAATTGTCCTCATAAAAATAGAATTGAATCGAGTTTGGCGGAAAAACGCGGCGGAATTATGTTGTCATATAAAACGTATGAGAACAGTTGTGGAAAAACGCTTCCCGCTCCAATTCTGATTGTTCTCATACTTCTATAATTTTTAATGATTTGTGTACGTTTTTTTTTTCTAATTGTTGGCATTTTTTAAGGAGAAATCATTAGCTTTTAATTGCTTGTGTGGGTTACGTTTTTGTAGAAAAAAATTCAAAAAATAATTTATAGAAATACAAAGCACGTTTTAATTAAGTGACTTTGGCACTATGGGTAGTGTGTCTGGCCAGAATGTAGTTGATTGCGCGATCGATTCCCCAAAATTTTATTACAAATTTTTTAAAATGTAATTCAATAGAAAAATTGTGAAAATAACCTACGAAATCATAATTTTTTAATGTTTTCGTAGGTAATTTTTTTTTCGAATTTGTTGGTAAAAATAACACAACATCATTCATTTTTAATGTTTCGTAGGTTATTTTTTTCGAATTTGTTGGTAACAAAAAAAGAATGTGACGTTATTTTTTAATGTTCAGTGTTATTTATTTTGGAAAGTTTTATTAGCAGTAAAAAATAAATGTTGATGTTTGTTTAAACAAGTGAATAATTACAGGGATGGTTTTCAAATATTTCATCACTTGTTTTAAATATGTTTTTTATTTGTTTTTGCCTACAAAATATTTTTAGTGAAGTGGTTAGCCCAGCATTTTTTGTACGAAAAAAAGGTTTTTTTTCGGTTTTGAAAGTCCGGGCACATTTTTTCCTAGTCCTAAAACTTATGTGTTGATTAGAACTATTTTATTTTAGAAATATTTTATTTTGAATAAAACCCTTTTTTTAGTAATTTTTGAAAGAAAAAAAAATAATTTTTTTTTGAGTGTAAATATTTTGATTTTAAAATTTTTTTTGAGTGTATTTTTTTTTTGTGTAAAAATGTTTTTGAGTAACAAAAAATACTTTTTAAAATATTTTTCTGACTTACCAATGTTTTTAAAGCTTGTTTAACGGGTTTTTTCAATGCGTGGTTTAAGGTGGAACCAATCTGAAATGCACGGTTTTCTTAATAACTTTTCAACCGCTAGACCGATTATGCTGAAATTCAAACCGAACCAGGCCAGGGGAACGACAAATATATGTACCAAGGTCGAGCATACTCAGAATTGTCTTTCGAAAGTTAGCGTGTTTTATCTTTCGTAAATTCATGAAAACCCCTTGCCGAAATTCAGTCTTTTGCTCATAACATTTTAACCACTGGACCGATTTCTCTGGATTACAATACCAGCCGGACCAGGTGAAGGATCAACATATGTGTCAAACTTCAGGGGCCTCCGTAAAGTCTATCAAAAGTTAGCGTGTTTTCAACAGACAGACAGACAGACGGACAGACGGACAGACGGACAGACGGACAGACGGACAGACGGACAGACGGACAGACGGACGGATGAACATCGCTAGATCGTCTTAAAATCGATCGAGGATCATAAACATATGTACTTTATGGGGTCCTTGACCAATATTTCGAGGTGTTACAAATGGAATGACAAACTTATATATACCCTCTATCACTAGAGTCGAGGGTATAATAATTTTTAATAATTTCAACTTAACCGCGAGCTGGTAACAATGACCGTCTCTCGTTGTAATGAAATCGAAGAAATGTTTTGGTGGGAATCGAACCCACGAACCCCTGTTTTATAGGCTAGCACACAACCAACTAACCTTGAATTTTTGGTGAAAACTTTCTAAGCTTTGATCGTTTTTTCCAAATCTTTGATCGTTGGGAGTCACGGGTTCGAAGGTTCGGATTTGGCTTAAATTAATTTTAAATGAAAGTTTGTCCCAAGCTCAATGAATTGGTTAAGACAAAACAAACTTGAGATTTGTTTTTAATTTCTTGGCAGTAGGAAAAAAATGATATTTTTTGCAAATGTCAAATAGCGATATCTTAAAAACCGACCGATTTTAAAAATCAGCACACAATTTTTACTTTTTTTTTTAAAGAGGCTCAAAATTTTTTCAAAGGTTTTAGGCCTAGTAGAACAAAAATCAAAAGTTAAGAAAAACTGTCTTTCTATTGACGCATCTATACTATTTATTTATAAGACTTTTAATACAAAAATTTAAATTATATAATTTTACTAATAAAATCTTTTTGTGTTTTATTTGCAGGTGAGTTCTAATTTAGTTATGGATTAATAGTAAGTAAACAAAATATGTACCCAATTAGAAATTTTGTCTTTAATACAATGTCAGTAATGATTCATCAGGCAGAAGTCAGCAAGTGAATACATTTTACTAAAGACAACTTAAGGACATGTCATAATTTTTGTCGGAGCTCCCCAAGTTCTATAAATGTACTGACTTGTCATATAAGTTGTCTTATCAATTTAGAAAAATCATGTCTTTAATGCTGACAATTATAAAGCAAATCCGACCAATCACTAAAATTTTTTTTTCCGATGTAAAATCGATGTAATTTTGTTTAATCCTTTAAAACTCTTTTAATTTTCTTTGTAATTAAAAAAATAAAATTGAATTAGTCTTAAAACAAAAAAAAAAATTAAAAAAAATCCGCGACCGGGGATTGAACCGAGGCCAAAAATCTACAACACGTAAGCTGTCGAACCTGCTAGACAACTAGGCCAACCACTACTTAAAATTGTTTGTAATAAAATATATTTTGAAATCATAATATTTTCAAATTTGTCAAAAACAAAATAAATTGAATATATCGTCACCTTAATTGTAAAGGGCTCCTGCAATATTTTTTTTGTAAATATTTTTTTTTGTTTTGTATAAATAATATTAAAAACAACTAAGATACGCCTAATAACTCTAACAAAATCTTGTTAAATAGGATGAAACCAAATTCCAATTAATATTTAAAAAAATGTTATATTTGAGGAAGAAAAATTCATATTGTAGCACTTTTCAATTCAGGTGACGAAATATATATAACAGGACAATTCAAATAATAAATTAATTTAAATTTGTTTTTAAATAAACACATTTATTATCAAAGTTTGGCTAAAGGGGTAAGGTGCTAGACCAGTGAACAGAAGGTTCTGAGTTCGCGGACCAAGTGGATCAAAGTGGATCAAGGGATCAAAATAGTAAGTTTTAAAAAATTAAATTTAAGAAATAGACATATAAAAATAGTAAGTAGTGTAAATTGAAAGACGTGATTAATAAATTTTAAATTTTTGGACGATCTCAGACGTACTATTTACATGTCATAATGTAGTCAGCACTATTGACTACCTGCATACTTGTCGGCGAGGAATTTTGACAAAATACTTGAAAAAGTCAGGAGGTGTCATGAGGTTTTTCGTATGGTCAGAGATTTTTCAGTCAGCAGGTACACTGACATTGTCATAAGGAAGTCTTTGAGATGTCTTAACGACATTTCTAATTGGGTATGTTTTTTAAACTTGAATTGGGACTTGCTGTTATAGTTCTCATTACACTGCCTATATACAGAGTTTGTGGCAAAAATATGAAAAAAAAAAATTAAAAAAAATATGTTACACATAATTTTTAGGTCCAGTAGAATAAAAATTTACCCAAACACTGGGGAAAATCAAAAATTTTAAGAAAAAATGTCACTCTAATGCTACATTTCTCATCACGTTCTAATCGCATGCTCATTTTAGTAGTAGATTTTTGTAAGCATTTTCATTAATTTAACCCTTTTTCGTGGTGGTGGTAGTGGTTTTATTTATCGATACATTTTTCATAACACAAAATTTGTTGATGTTGTTCCAAAACGTGATAGGAATTTAGGACATATTGTATTTTTGTACAATTACACCATACGACAAAAAAACAAAAAATCGTTAAACGCAAACAGGATCATAAAGGTTTAAAACTAGAGACTAAATGTAGTAAAACTGTATTAACACTTTTTCATTTTGTGATCTTGTTACCTTTTAAAATGACTTTTAAGTTTTAGAGGATTAAATTTTTGGAAAAATATTTTTTAAATATTTGTAGTTTTCCTATGATGCCATAAGGGATGTCTATTGCATGAGGAGGATATGCGCTAATTTTTCCATTTTATTATTTTGGCATAATAGAAAAAGGAGGTAAGTATAGTCCTTTCAAAATTTTATTCTTTAATATCATTTAAAATTCTAAACAAAATATTTTGATAAAGTTTTGAAAGGACATTATTCACAACCTTTTTCCAGATATGGTAAAAAAAATGAAAAAATTATCAAAGTTCTCTTCTTTTATTTGCCATCAATAGTGACACTTAAGACAAGTACAAATATTTAAAAAAATATTTTACAAAATGTAATCCCTTAAAACTTTGAAGTGCTTTTAAAAGGAAACAGGAAACAGGATCACGAAATAAAAAACTCTGTATGCAGTTTTAATCCATTGATCTTTTGTCATGTTTCTTTATCTGAAATGTTATTATTCCCAGTGGACGTGTCCAATTTATGTCAAATCCCATTTTACCTGACATTTTAGATTGCTTGGGCTTAGCTAGCGGCTGGGGGGAATTCTTTTGGGATTTGGTACCTCACATGACAGCTGAATTATGTCAGGGTTTATACGGTTCTAGCTTATGATGGATAGTTAATTTCCAGACAAGGTGTGGTGTCCAGATCTTGGCGTCCCTCCCTACAAAGATTTAACCATGGCTATTGGGTTCGCCTTTAAACGTTTGTCAATAGCCCCCAAAAACAAACAACTCACTTAACCTCTCTCTTACCTGGCCACCATTTAAACCAAATTAGCAAGACATTGTATTAAATTTTATATTCATAAACAATAATTCAATTTATTCATGTAACGTGATTTTCTTTGAAATTTGCATATCATTACATAACCTCACATTTTAAGATATAAGTATGGAAATGAAAATATTATAGGTTTTATGTAATTAATTGAAATTCATTAATTGATTAATTATTAAAAAAAAATAAGTATAGATAAACTTATTATTTAAAAAAAACACCAAAAATTCATAATTTTTGTGTAAAAAAATAAAAATATCAGATAGTTGCTTTTATATCGCAACCGAATTCAAAGAAATGACAAAACATTGCTAATTTATGAATTAAGAAAAGGACAAATTAGTGTAAAATGTACGGGCAACCTAAGGCCTAACAATCTCACCCTGGCTCTAATGCTTTTGGCCAAAAAGCCTTTCGAACGCAACTAACCCTAACAACTCTGAGCTCAAACTTGATAGGAATAGACGATTTGACTTTAATTGTCGTGACACGCGGCCGCAAGGGTAAACTTGTTTCATGAAGACACAAAACTAAAATGTCCTAACCTTTTACATATGTTTTAAAGTTTAATTCTATTTAAAAATTTGAAGATATTTTTTTTTTTTTTACTTTTGTAATTTACCAGGGGGTTTTATTTTTGTGTATATATGGGTAACCCCAAACCTGTTGGAAATCTGTACACTGCGTTCCCGCCGGACAGTGCCAACCAAGGGAACTTTCTTTCCGGGGTTATATTTCCTTTCAATTTGGGTGTTTTTTTTTTCTTATGTAATTTCTCTCTCTGGGCTTAAACAAAGTTAACAATTTCCTATAGATATAAGAAATAACTTATCAGAAATTTAAAGGGTCCACTTTTTTTTCACATACCTTACCTTTTCAAGGCGTATGTAAATCTAGGAGAATTACGTCCACTTTTGTCAACTACCTTTTTTTTTGTTACACAATACACTCTTATAAATTTTTGTTGAAATTTACCCACTTTATTGTAGGTAACTGTTCTCCTACAATAAAGTGGGTAAAAATACTCTATGTGTTTAAATTTCAACATTTGCACACAAAGTGTGTACAACTAATAAACATTTTATGTGTAAACCAATAAGTAAACTGCTTTCAAAATTCTCTGGCAGTACACACAAAATGTGTAATTTTAGCTTATTTGTGCTCAAAAATAGATTTTAAATGTTCAAAATTGCGTCTTAAATGTTTTATTTTACATTTAAAGTGTTTGATTTTTAACAACCTGCAAAAAATTGTATTCCTATAAAAAATAAAACCAAAAATGCATTTCTTATGATTTTTATCGTTATTATTTAAACTAAAATGAAATTTTGTATAATAGGTAAATATAATATTCATAAATTATAAATTAATTGCAACTTTTTTTGTGTTTATAAAATTATTCGTATCAAAAACAAAACATCAATAACAAAAGAAAAATAACACGTTAACATACATTAATATGTTAACGTTAAAGATGAAATTTAAATGTTAAATAAAAAAAAGCACTTGATTCACTTTTTTTATTAAATCCACCATTCCATTAGTACTTTCTTCTCTAGAGAAGTATGAATATAAATATTTTTGTGAGTCGCCTGTTTCTAAAAATATATAAAAAATTATATTTTATTGTTTTAACCAATATAATGCAATTTTTTAAGAAATTAAATACTTACGAGCAATCGCAATAATTGGAGAATTCGTTGGAAGTTGACTTTTCATTTCATTAATTGTTGTCCCAAACTGCAAGTAGAAAAAAATTCACGTTATTATTGAAATATTTCTGATATTTAAATCATACAAGGGAAAACTCTTAGAATCTGAGACATTTTGCTAAAAAAAATTCTCAGAATCTGAGATATTTTTCTATAGAAAAATTCTTAGAATCAGAAATATTTTTTTTTTTTATGGAAAATCATTAGAATCTTTTCTTTAGAAAACTTTTCAGAATCTGAGATATTATTTTTATAGAAAAATTTTCAGAATCACAGATATATTTTCTATAGAAAAATTCTCAGAATCTGAAACATTTTTCCTATAGAAAAAGTTCAGAATCTGAGATATTTTTTCTATAAAAAATTCTCGCAACCTGAGATATTTTTTTATAGAACAATTCTCAGAATCTGAGATATGTTTTCTATAGAAAAATTCTCAGAATCTCAGATTTTTTCTATTGAAAAATTCTCAGAATCTAAGACATTTTTTCTTTAGAAAAATTCTCAGAATCTGAGATTTTTTTTCTTTAGAAAAGCTCTCGGAATCTGAGTTATTTTGTCTATAGAAAAATTCTCAGAATCTGTGATATTTTTTCTATAGAAAAATTCTCTGAATCTGAGATATTTTTTCTATACAAAAACTCTCAAAATCTGAAAAAAATTTTTAATAGAAAAACTATCTCTAGAAAAATTCTCAAAATCTGAGTTTTTTTTTCTATAGAAAAATTCTTAGAGCCTGAGATATTTTTTCAGTAGAAAAATTCTCAGAATCTGAGATATTTTTTCAGTAGAAAAATTCTCAGAATCTGAGATATTTTTTTCTATAGAAAAATTCTCAGAATCTGTGATATATTTTCTACAGAAAAACTCTCAGAATCTGAGATATTTTTTCTATAGAAAAATTCTCAGAATCTGAAATATTTTTTCTATAGAAAAATTCTCAGGATGTAATGAATTTTTCCTATTGAAAAATTCTCAGAGTCTGATATATATATTTTTTCTATAGTCTGAGAATTTTTTTATAGAAAAATTCTCAGAATAATAGATATTTTTTCTACAGAAAAATTCTCAGAATCTGACATTTTTTCTATAGAAAAAATATAAGAATCTGAGATATTTTTTCTATAAAAAAAATTCGAAAAAGTATGAGATATTTTTTTATAGAAAGTTTCTCAAAATCTTAAATATATGTATTTTCTATTAAAAATTCTAAGAGTCTGAAATATTTTTTCTGCAGAAAAATTTTCAGAACCTGAGATACTTTGTCTATAGAAAAATTTTCAGAATCGAAAAGATTTTTTCTTTGGAAAAATTTTTAGAATCTTAAATATTTTTTCTTTAGAAAATATTTTAGAATTTTTTCTATAGACAAATTCTTAGAATCTGATATATTTTTTCTATAGAGAAATTTTCAGAATCTGATATATTTTTTTAGAAAAATTCTCAGAATCTTATAAATTTTTTTCTTTAGAAAATTTCTCAGAAAATTATATGTTTTTCTATAGGCAATTTCTCAGAGTCTGTTATAGTTTTTCTAAAGAAAATTTCTCAGAATCCGGGATATTTTTTCTATACAAAAGTCTCACAATCTGTGATATTTTTTCTACAGAAAAGTTCTAAGATATTTCTTCTATAGAATAATTCTCAGAATCTGAAATATTTTTTATATGAAAAAAATCGCAGAATCTGATCCAATTTTTCTGCAGAAAAAAATCTATTATAATCTAAGAATTTTTATTGAAATATTTCCAGAATCTGGTTTGGATCTAAAACATTTTTTCTATAGATAAATTTTCATAATCTGAGACCCTTTTTCTTTATAAAAAATATTACCGAATTCTGATATCGAGACATTTTTGTAAAGAATTAATAAAAAAATCAAGTCATTTGTGGTACTTACCATTCCATTTTTTGATCAGCCTCTTAGAAATTTTACGTTGCAACGCGTTGCATTGATCTTTGCTTTATATTTTCACTTTTTTTAAACATTATTTTCTCTTATTTTATATTTTTTCGCGTTATTTTGGTTTAATTGCGATAATAACAAAATTTTCAGATTATATTTTATTTTATTTTGACAATTTATATTTTAGAATTATTTACCATTACGCATTTTATGTTTAATATCGAAAATTAAACACCAAATGTTTACGATAAACATTAAATGTGTAATTTTAAAATTTTTGTGTTTATTTCTTTATAAATATATTTATCAACACACAAAATACTATATAATGTGCGTAATATTAAAATTTTTGTGTGTAAACTAAAATTTTAAACACTTGGTGCTCAATTTTAGGCGTTGTGTGTTATTTTACATAAAAATTTACCCACTTTATAGTAGTATTTTTACAAAGACTTTTTAGAGTGTATGCTTTGTAGTTGTAACCATTAGTTTATCTAGGTATTACTTATTTTTTTTATTTTATTGCAACTTTATCAATTTGACACAATTTTAAGTAAATTTGATTTTTGTAACTGCTACGATCTTTAGTAACGAAAATCTGGCAATTGGACGGAAATTTTTTCCTTCGGTCCTTATATATGACCCTAGGGCGGAAATGCTAAAAATATGCATGTGCTTAAAAGAATTTGCATTGGTTAATTACTGTTCACCCAGCTGAGTAACTATCATCTGTTGGTTGTTTATAGTATATACAATACAGCGGTTGTTTTACAGAATTTACAAAGTTAAAATACCCGATTTGCACTACTACACTTTACATTCAGACGTTTATCATACGGTTCATTTTTAATATTGGCTGTCGGACTGTGTTATCTGTATTTTATTGTGTTTGGGCATATAATATAATTTGATAAAAAAAATGTTTGTTGTTTAGATAAACATAGTTTAATAATTGTTTGTTTAACATGTTAATAGTCTACCTCAGTTTACGAGGAGAATTTGAAGGAATTTTTTTTTTAATTTTTTTTTACAGATTTTAAACACACAATAATTTCTTACTAAAACGAACTATTTTTTAAAATTTATTAATTACTTACACTTTCCTTTAATTCTTGTTAATCTTGTCATAAGTGTTTAAAAAATTATAGCCTTGATTTGTGGCCGCTACAACTCATTATGCCAATAAACAACTAAAAAAAACCATGTAGTTTATTGCGGGAAAAACGCAATAAAACTTTCATATAAACTCATAAAAAACAAAGAAAACACTCATTGTATGTAAATGATGTTATCTTTTGTGTTGGCAAAAACTTTTCAAATATGTTTAACATGTTCTTGCAATTTCTGATACACTCCATTGTTTGTTATAAATAATGAGTTTGTTGACTCCATCAAAGTTTTTTGTCTATTGATTTTGATTACATTTTACCACAAACTGAATATGTACACTTAAAATCAGGGTAAGGAATGACACACACATGTGCCGCACATCAGGGGCACATGACACATCTGAAATGTACAATTTTCTATTTTTTTCTAAAAATGTACTATTTTTTCTAAAGAGTACTATTTTTTCTAAAAAAGTATTATTTTTTCTAAAAAAGTAAAATTTTTTCTAAAAAAAGTACTATTTTTACATAACTGGGTAATGTGCCATGTGTCCTTGCATGGCACCCGGCACTTTTCAGATGTAACATGTTTCATACTAGGGCACATTGCCCAAATTAACAATAAGTAAACACTAAAGGTGCTACAGCACAATTAACTGCAATTAAGGATAATTCCTTCAGGGAACATTCTTCAGGGTTCTCTGAAAGATCTGTATAAATAGGCAAGAGACTGTGGTCAAGGAGTTAATCCAAGTAAAACAGAGCTTATTTTGTTTACAAGAAAAAATAAGATTCCTGCTTTTGATCCTATTTCTCTGGACGGCACTGAAATCACCTTCTCAGATGGAGCCAAGTATCTTGGAGTATTTCTAGATAGGAAGTTGAATTTCAGGCGTAATATTGAGGAACGGGTGAGAAAAGCAACGATTGCTTTATATTCCTGTAAAAGGGCCATTGGAAAACGATGGGGTTTTAGCCCTTAAGTCGTTCATTGGATCTATACAGCAGTAGTGCGTCCAATTTTGCTGTTAGGAATCATTGTCTGGTGGCCTGCTTTAGAAAGAAAAGCGAACTGTGTCTTTATCACGAAGGTACAGAGAATGGCGTCGATGTGCATCACTGGTGCTCTTCGTACTACACCTACGGCTGCATTAGAAATCCTCCTTCACCTGATACCATTGGACATATTGGGTAGGCAGTATGCGGCTGCGTCGGCAATTCGACTTAATAGCACGCTGCAATGGAGGAGCAGCGATTGTGGCCATAGCGCGATCTTCAAGAAGATAACAATACCACAAAATGTGGACTGTGCTCCCTCTTTGAGCCTCTTTGAGCGCCACTTTACCAGTATGGTACCATCCAGGGAGTCTTGGATGGGGGACATTCCGGGTAGTGGAGCCACCATAAATTTTTACACAGATGGATGGAGGCTTTACGAACAAGTGGGCGTTGGAGTCTATTCGGAAGAGCTTGGATTGAGCCTGGCTCGAAGATTGCCAGATCATTGCAGTGTTTACCAGGCAGATATGCTGGCAATAAAGGAAGTGGCTGACTGGTTGAGCTGCAATGTCTTGTCTACAACCGCAGTCAACATCTATACTGACAGTCAAGCCGCGGTAAAGTCCCTGGATTCAATGTTTCTGAAAACAAGATCTGCCCTTAACTGCCGCACGTCTTTAAATGAGATGGCCAAGCAGTTTAACATACGACTCATATGGGTCCCAGGGCACAGAGACATTCCAGGAAATTGCAAAGTCGATGAGCTTGCAAGACTAGGAACTACCTTACAGGTTCCAACAGAATTGGAATGTGTTGGTATTCCTCTTGAAACTTGCAAGCAAAATCTATGGCTTTGTTCTGCGACGGAGACCAATCAAAGGTGGGCAAATGGATGGACGTGTGAGACAACACGACTGATTTGGCCCTCTCTTATTCAGGGGCGCACAAGTGAGCTGATATCGCTTCCAAGAGGAGAGATTTTGACGGTGGTTTCTATAATTACCGGACACTGTCTTATAAAAAAGCACGCAGAGCGGTTAAATGTGCCGTCAAATGACTTTTGCCGAAGTTGCATGGATGAAGAGGAGTTGGAAACTATCGAACACTTTATTTGCCATTGCCCGGCACTTTCTGGTCAGAGACTTGCTTCACTGGGATCTAGGGAGCTGTACGGTCTTTCTGATTTGTCGGATGTCAAAATTCAACATCTAAGGAGTTTCATAAGAAGCTCAAACTGGTTTAACGACAGGGACAAGTAGGGAAACCTATTACGGACCCGTGGTATCACAATGGACCTCAGAGTCTACGTGTGTTGACGTAAAACGTCAGCAGCCACTTACAACCTAACCTAACCTAACCTAAAGATAATTCTTTTAAATTTTGAAAAATCCATTTTTATATGAATATTTTCTAAAAAAAAAAAATAATTACAAGAAAATCACTAACTAGAGGTGCTAGAGTGAAAGTAGCTGAAATAGCAAAAAATGTCTCAGAATCTGAGAATTTTTCTAAACAAAAAATGTCTCAGAATCTGAGAAATTTTCTGTAGAAAAAATGTCTCAGAATCTGAAAAACTTTTTTCGCATAAAATTGTTGAGCTAGAGGTGCTAGATCAAAAATAGCTACAATTGGTAATCATCCCTGTAAATCCGTTTTTAAATTTTAGGTATTCCACGGAATACAGCAGAATCTCAAATATTTACATTACTGTATATTTTTTTATGGGCTACCGATTAAAATTTTTTTTTTTTTTTGAAATATTTCAGAAATTTTGAAAACAAGATCTGCCCTTAATTCCGTTCAGAAATTTTGAATTAAAAAAAAAATCAATTTATAAAAAATCAGACCAAATTTTTTTTCTTTTTTTATATATTTTTTTTACGTTTAGATGTTTGTCTCTCCACACAAAAAAAAAATCGGAAGTGCGTTTTTCTTTTTTCTCGAGAAAACTACATTTTAATATACACTGAAATATTACTAAAATTTAAAATTTAAAAATTATTTTCTGCTAAAAAGAGCTCGTTAAAATATTTATTAAAATTAATTTTAACATTCAAACTAAGCTGCAACTCGATAATATTTCGCTATTAAAACAAATTACATTTATAATCTAAATTGTCATATTTTTTTTTTTTGAACATAAATCTATATGATATTCATATAAAAATACCAAGGAAAATATAAAATTATTATAATTATTGTGTATTTATCAACAACACAAATCATCTACACCAATTAACATTTCATATCCATGCATACATACAAATATGAATATAATTGTTGGTAACTGAATATTTGAATATATTGCTCGTTTACTGCAAAACTGGCATAACTCAAAAAAATTAAATTGTAGAAAATGGATTTTAGTTGTTTAATTGAAAAATATTGAAATCATCTTTTCTCAAGTGGAAAATATATTAAAAAATAAAACCGTCCTACAAAAAAACAAGTAGAAAAGTTAAATTCGACTTGGCCGAATCTATGAATACCCTCCACAATGCCCATTTTAAGTGATAATAAATTTTCTAACATGAAAAAAATAACAGTTTTGATTAGAAATATTTTATTTCGTTTAAAAAAATTTTTTTTAGTAATTTTTGAAAAAAAAAAAAATAATTTACTAATTTTTTTTTTTTGAGTGTAAAATTTTTTTTGAGTGTAAAATTTTTTTCGAGTGTATTTTTTTTTTGTTTTGGTATAAAAATATTTTTGAGTGACAAAAATACGTTGTAAAATTTTTTTGTGACTTACCAATGTTTTTAAAACAGGTTTAACGGGTTTTCAACACGTGAATTTTAGATGAAGCTAATCTGAAATTCACGGATTTGCTAATAACTTTTGAACCACTAAACCGATTTGGCTGAAATTCAATACGAACGAGGCTGGAGGAACGTAAAATATATATGACAAGCTTCAGCATCCTCAGAGTTGGCTTTCGAAAGTTATAGTGGTTTTTATCTCGAAAATTCACGAAAAACCCTTGCCGAAATTCAGTCTTTTGCTCATAACTTTTGAACTACTGGACCGATTTCGCTGGATTGCAATACCAACCTGACCAGGTAAATGCCCAACATATATGCCAAACTTCAGGAGCCTCCTTTAAGTCTTTCAAAAGTTAGCGTGTTTTCAACAGACAGACAGACAGACAGACAGACAGACAGACAGACGGACAGACGGACGGACGGACGGACGGACGGACGGACGGACGGACGGACGGACGGACATCGCTAGATCGTCTTAAAATCGATCGAGGATCATGAATATATATACTTTATGGTGTCCTAGACCAATATTTCGAGGTGTTACAAACGGAATGACAAACTTATATATACCCTCTATCACTAGAGTGGAGGGTATAAAAAAGTCGGTAAACACAAACTGCATAATATTCGTTTAAAACTAAAGACTAAAGCTAGTAAAACTGCATTAACAGTTTTTCTATTTCGTGATCCAGTTTCCTTTAAAAATTACTACAAAATTTAAGAGGAATGAATTTTTATAAAGTATTTTTTATATAGACACAAAATTTTTTTTTTTCATGAACGATTTTCATAGTATTTATGAACAAATTCATACAATTTATAAACTTTTCACAATATTTATAAACTTTTTCATAGTATTTATGAAAAATGTTAAAAATTCTTAAATTTAGCATATTATGATTTATTCATAAATACTATGAAAAAGTTTATAAATATTATGAAAAAGTTAATAAATTGTATGAATTTGTTCATAAATACTTGAAAATCGTTCATGGAATTTTTTTTGTGTGTATTTATAATTGTCCTAGGATGACACTAGCAATGGCAAATTAAAGAGAAGGATCTCCTCTAATTTTCATATTAAATTATTTTGATATATCCGGAAAAGAGAAGTAAAGTAACGTCCTTTCAAAACTTTATCCATTATTATCATTTACAATTTTTAACAAAATTTTTTGATAAAGTTTTGAAACGACATTATTTATATCCCATGTTCTAAAATGGCGAAATAAAAAAAGGGCAAATTAGGGGAGATCCTCCTTTTTCATTTGCCATCACCAGTGGCATCCTAGGACAAATACAAATATTTAAAAAATATTTTACAAAATCTTATCCCTTAAAAAAATGAAGTCCTTTTAAAAGGAAACGGGATCAAGAAATGAAAAACTGTAAATGCAGTTTTACTCCATTTGATCTCTACTTTCAGACGTATTCATGCTAACCGGTTCATGATAATTATTCATAAATATTCATGCAGTTTTAACCAAAAAATTATCACTTTTGACTATGGATGTTTTTTTCGTTTTTACCAAAAATTGCAGTCTAATATAACTAACATCACGTTATTTGATTTATGACTGTCTTGCTGTAAACACGTGATATGTATGTTATTCAAAATACCACCATATTCCAGGAATAAGCTAAAATATTCCCCCCTGTAGTGAGAATTAATAAACAAAACCGAACACGCATATACATTTCGAAATTCATAATGATAATTGCTCATGTTTATTGAAAATACTAAACAATAAGAAAGCAACAACATTAAAGCCAACAACAAGTATTGTTAATGTGATATTTGTGTTATCTTAATTTGTATATATTTTACATAAAGTAGGCTGGAAAATGTCAAAATAATGCGATTTTTCAATTTAAATAATACAGAGACATTTTTATTATTTGGATTTCTGGAAATTAAAAAAAAAAAACAAGTAGAAAGATAAAATTTGATTTGGTATAGTATGCATACTAGGGCCAGTCGATTTTTTTTCGTCAAAAATCGTATAGCTAAAACATAATCTAGAAGAAATTCTAAGAACATTTCCCAAAGAAACCAAGTTTCTAAAATCAAACCCTATACCGCGCCTAACGTCATGAAGATTTGTCCATCCGTCCTATTTTTTAAAAGCAAAACATAGAACTTTACTCTTTTTTGGTGTTTGTGTTAATTTTTGGGCTTTGGTGTTCTCTGACGTATATATTAAAATTTTTTGGCAAAATTTTTGTAGAACATTTCATCCCCACCCTTCACTTTTCGGGGTGTTTTTTACGATTTGTTAGAATAGAGCCAAAAAGTACCATTATGAGTGGGAGTTAGAGGATTTATATGTTTCACAAAAATATTTACCATAATATTTTCTACAAATGTGCTGAACATACCCTACACCTCAGATGTAAAGAAAACATAGTTTTATATACTGATTTGCACCAAGAACAGGCCAAAGCTTGGAAATTTTAACCGCCTATAAAATAAAAGTCCGATGTGATCTTTCAAATTTTCTATCAATTTTTAATTGTTTTTTTATTTAATATCAATTAAATTTTTAATTAATATAATTAATTGTTTAATTAATTTTTAACTTTATTTTAATTAACATTTTAATTGTTTTTAAATTTTTTATTAATTAAATATTTAATTTATATAATTAATTGTTTATTTAAATTTTTAGCTTTACTTATTTTTTTTTTGTTTTGTTTTCCGTGTGTGTGCGAGTATGTGGTTTTCTTTTTTGTTTTACACACAAAAACATATACGTTTTTTTATTTCTCATATAGTTTTTTGAATTCTCATTTTGTTTATAGTTTTATGTATGTATATAAAAGGTATATAATCAACGTTATAAAATTGTCTAATTGTTAGTGACTTTGTCTTAACGGCATAAATATATTTGGTAAAGTTTTAAGAAACATTTTCTATACTATTTTATTTAAAAAAATGAGTTTTTAAATTATTTATTTTTAAAAAATTAATTGTTTTTTATTATTCTTCTTTTTTAATTTATACAATTAAAAATTTTAATTGTTTTCCAAATGTTTTTAACTAAATTTTTAATTTAAATAATTTAGACTTTATTTGTTTTTTTTAATTTTAATTAAATTTTTTTATTTATATTATTAAGTTTTTAGTAAAATAATTATCCATTTATTTTTAGTCAATGGCAAATAAATATTTTTAATTTATATGTGCATTTTAGTGATTGGTCCGGATTTAATTAAATCTATGAATTTTTTAATTATTTTTTTTTTTTTAATTTGCTCTTACCGTTCCAGAGTAATACAATTTTAAAGCTTTGTACCCATTGAATACTACTAAACATTTAAAAAAAAAAAAAATGATGCGACTGGGAAACGGCCCTACAATGTTAATTCCAATTGTTCTAGTGATAACAAATCCGGTCTCCAAACTTTTCCATCACATCAGGTTTTTGAGAAAATTGAGGTCAAAGATAAAAAATTGTCGTTTTGGGAATTTTTGGCAACTAATAGCGAATAATAGCGAATTGCTCTTAAGGATACGAAATCATTTGTTCAGTCGCATTAACACTTAGGGCACCAATTGTCTCTCAATGTTATCTTATTCCCAAAAAACGATTTTTTCCGCTACAAATCATATGAAAAAATAAATTATTTGAATTTAACGCCCCCTTATACACATGATTACAATTATTCTCCTGGTCACAAATCCAGTCTCCAAACTTTTCTATTACATTAGGTTTTTGAAAAATTTTAAATACAAAAAATCGCGTCTTCGGACATAAAGGGTGTCCAAAATTGAGGTATCATTTTAATTTTGCTGCCATTTTTTTCTACTTGTAGTTTTTATTCTGAATTTTAGTTTTCAGATTCTAAATACATTCCGGTTAGTTAATATGAAACGATACACGAAGGAACAACGTGTTTTTATTAATAATTTTTTTTTTTTTAAATAGAAAGAAGAAAATGAGAATTTTTTATCAAAAAATTGTTTACCGACGAAGCACATTTCCAGCTCAATGACTACGTCAACTAGCAGAATTGTCACATTTGGGGTGAAGAGAATCTAAGAGTTATCTTAGAGCAACCATTACATCCACAAGGAATTATCAGATCATATTTTTTTAAAAAGAAAATGGAAATGTGATTACGGGCAATGGAAATCGCTACAGGGAGATGATCCCAAGGTTTTCGTGGCGGAAAATTGATGATTAAGATGTAGAGAATATGTGGTTTAAACAGAATAATGTCACTTGTCACACTGCAAGAGAAACAATGGATCTTTGACAGACAAGCTCGAAAATCGCATTATTTCTCGCTGAGGAGGAGTAAATTGGCCAACAAGATCGTGTGATTTGACACATTTAAAATTTTTGGTGGGGTTTTTTTGAAATCGAAAGAGTGCAGCAATAATCCCACAACCGTTCAATACCTTCAAACCAACATTATCAAGCAGATATCAACCATTGACAATAGTTTATTGAAAAACGTGTTTGATAATTTTGGTAAATTATTGGGAGCCTCCCGAGCCAGTAAGGGGGGTCACTTGGCCCACATATTTTTTTTTATTTATAACCGGAACCTATTTGTAGTAAACTGAAATAAAAATAATTTTAATATCTGAAAAAAAACTAATTTTTTCATTAAAATTAAAATGATACCTCAATTTTGGACACCCTTTATTTGACAACTCATAACGGATGAACCCGATGTGCTGACGACTTAAAAATATGGCAATGGTAAAGGTCAGATATTGCTTTTAAAGATGTATAACTCATAATTAATAGTAATTAATAGTAAATAATCAAGCTCGAGGTCTTTATTTTATTTAAAAATCTTCGTTATTTCATTCCTCCAATATTTCGTTATTAATTAAATAACATCCTCAGGGACAGTCTAACATGTAAAAATCAAAATATAAATATAAACATCAAAGCACAAAAACAAAAAAGTTACAGAGAAAATATTATATCGTGAACCTATATTCAAAATATGCCAACTCAAATTTGACGGAAATGAGTTTCCGATGGCAAATAGCTCCCCTATGTAATACCTATCTGCCATAAAAATTTCAGAGCAAAAAAATAATTTGTTGTCGTTTTACATCCATTTTTGTTATTCTGCTAACTCAAAGTACATATTTTTTTGGAGGAAATAAATGCCAACTCCCATTGTAAATTTCCAAAAATTTTCCAAAAATTTTTTTTAAAAAAATTAGACCACATATCTTATTGCATTTGCCATGCTAAACACGAATCTTGTAAAGATTTTGATATCTTATGACTGGTTCTCGAGATATTGCCATTTTGAAAAAATCGGTAAATAGTGTTTGCAAAAAAAAAAAAAAATTGCTTATATTTATGTAACTTTCAAACTATTTATCAGATTGAAACATTATGAATGGGGCAAATAAAGTCAATGATATAAGCTTTCAAAATAGCTGGTTTGGAGTGACCCTATTGCAATACAGCGTGAGTTACTGAGTGCCAAAGTTGACCACCATGAGATTAAAAGGCTTTCGGAGCTAGTAACTTTTAAAAATATGCAAAGATTTTTAATTTTTTGTTCAGTTTTTGCCATTACCGTACTAAGGATAACAAAAACCAAAAAAAAAAAAAAAAATTCCAAAAAAAATGTATTTTTATTTTCCGACAAAATATGCTCTAAAAAAATATTTGTTTTTTGATATAGTAATAAATGCCATCTCTGAAAAATACGCAAACAAGTGCAAAATATGAAAATTTTTGCATAGGTAAAAATTGTTTAGAATATTTAAACCATCTTGTGGAAGGTAGATTGTTTACTTTTGCAATAATATGCGAAATAACTAGTTTTTTAGCTCTCCTGAACAGTAAGCTTTTTCGAGTTGGCATTTATTGAATATAGTTCGACGATATAAAACAGTAATAAGAATAACAACAACAAAATGACAAATAATTATTTACGTACACAAAAATTATTATAAGCTAGTGCGTAGCTGTTGTTGTTGTAGCGTCCACTGGAGGTTCACATGTAGATACAGAAGAAATGTTAGTAGTAAATTATTTATTATTATATTATTAAAAATATTTTAGGGATGGGGATGGGAAAGGGGTTGGGATAGGAGACATAAAACAGGTTACCCTTCCAGTTCGAGGAAGCGAGCTGCCTCGACTGGATTGGTCCATAATGACGTAGGCGTGAGTGTCGTGGGCCGAACCGGGCACTCGAAGAGGTGTATGGTATTGTGAGGAGTAGCGCCGCAAAGAGGGCAGGCATCAGAGATGTCAGGGTTAACTCTGGCCAGGTAACTATTTAACCCCCTAGAGTAACCTGACCTGAGTTGGGACAATGTCGTGCGGACCTTACGTGGCAGGCTCTTTTCGGATTCGGAAAGGGGAGGGGGCCTGCCACCTAACACAACATTGTCTCGCATCCTCCCAATGGATTCCGAGACGATCTCCGTGTGTAGGCCAGCCTGCGCCTCTTTTAAGTCGCCACTCTGCACAAGACCGATGAGGTGACCCACGGCCGATTTCTCGGACCGTAGGTCAGACCTCACCTGTCTCACCTCTGGTGCCGACGTACCAACGACGCTTGCATGGTTGGGGTGCCCTGTCATATGACATCCAAGTACAAATTGACGAGTGAGAAGGGAGCAATGGCTCCGAACGGGCAGAATTTTGGTCTCCTCATGTAGGTGGTCTTCCGATGCCATGGAATGACATCCTGTTACCACCCTGAGGGCCGTGTTCTGCACCGTTTGGAGCTTTCTCCATTTCTCCATAACGGACGGCGACCATACCGGGGAGGCATAATCGATAAGGGGACGACCTATGGCTTTATACGTAGTCAAGATCGTCTCCTTATCTTTACCCCAGGTGCTGCCCGTTAGCGCTTTCAAAATGGAGTTCCTCCCTTTCACTCGCCTGGTCACCTCCTCAGAATGCCTCGCGAACATAAAGAGGCTATCGAAGTGAACCCCAAGAATTTTGGGGTGTTTCACTGTGGGAACTTTCTGCCCACTAATGTGGACATTGAGTTCCCTGTTAACCTCTTTAGTCCACGTGGTGAAGAGCGTGGCCGTCGACTTGGGTGTCGAGAGCTGGAGGTTCCTATCTGCAAAAATTTTGTCAGGGTTGGCAGATAGCTGTTAAGCTGTTCCTCCAGGGCTTCGATATCCCTGCCTGTGCACAAAATTGTGCAGTCATCGGCGTAGGATATCAATTTCAGTCCTGGAGGTGGGGTCGGGATTTTGGAGATATACGTGTTGAACAAGATGGGTGAAAGGACACCCCCCTGTGGAACACCCTGCTTATTTCTCCGCAGTCCCGACCTGGAACCTCTAAACTCTACATATGACTGCCTCCCAGCCATGTAATTCGCCAACCACCGTTTGTGGACATTAGGGAGCGTAGAGTCATACAGGTCTTGCAGAAGCTGCGTGTGGCAGACCGTGTCGAAGGCCTTAGACAGATCGAGAGCGACCACAATGGTCCTCTCGTGCGGGCGTTTGCTGTTAAGGCCTCCGGCTATGGCTGTCGTGATCTCGCACAACGCAGTTGTTGTACTGTGACCAGAACGAAAGCCATGTTGGTGGTCCGCCATGGGGAGATTCTCCCTAAGAGTAGGGAGAAGGACAGATTCCAGGACCTTAACCACTGGTGACAATAGGGTTATCGGCCTGTAGGAGCTCCCCAAATTATTGGGCTTCCCAGGTTTGAGAAGGGGAATAATCTTCCCGAGCTTCCACATGTCTGGAATCTCCAAGGAGTTAACACACAGGCTAAACGTTTTTGCCATGTATGTCAACCCTTTCTCTCCCACGTGTTTAAGCATGATCATAGCAAGACCATCTGGACCTATTGCCGTGGAGGCTTTCGCTTCTTTGATAGCTTTAGAGACATCCTCCGGAGTGATCTCTACATCTTCAGTGTGAGGTAGAGATCTGATCCTCCTTCGGATGACTCTCTGGTCCCTGTTGGGTCTGGCTGGATGCTCTACAAACTGTCGGTTTAAGGCAGCACAGCACTTTTGGGAGTCAAGCGGCGTGCCACTCTCAAAAGTGAGAGTGGGTCTTCCGCTTCTACGGGGATTCGAAAGGTTCTTTATCGTCGACCAAAGACGCTTAGAACCTTTATCCGACTCTTCAAGGTGCCGTAACCACAGGTCTTTGCAGTGAGCAGAGACTAGAGCCTCAATCTCGGCGCTCAGTTGCCTTAAACGAGGGTCCGCTGCATTTTCCCTCCGGATGGCATCCCGCCTATCTGCTAGGCGACATGCCTCCGGTGGGAAATTTGGGCGCATTTTCGCTATGCGTCCAGCCGGGATGCAGCGGTTTTTCGCATCGACCAAGATCTTTCGTATATTACGTTCTCCCTCTGATGACGTTGAGGGAGGAGTCAGATGACCAAATTGTGCTTCCGTCACCTCCTCAAACCTGGCCCAATCCGATTTCCGAAAGTTTACAAAAGTCCGTTCTTCAGCAGATATGAAGTCTGGGCTTTTTGCAATCTTGACGGTAATTGGGATGTGGTCAGAGTTGAGGGCGATGTCGGCATGCCAGGTGGTGAAGGCCACAAGGTCAGGGCTGACTATCGAAAGATCTGGTGAGCTGCGACAGTTTGCGGTGATGCGAGTAGGGTGTCTCTCGTTGACAACACAGTAATTTGTGTTGTCAATTTCGTCAGCAAAGAGATTACCCCTCGCATCATTTTCCAGCTCAGAATGCCAGCTATCATGGTGAGCGTTTAGGTCACCCAGTATGACCCTACTATCGCCTTCCATTAAGAATTCAATGGAAGGACGATATCCCGAACGGCAGGCCGCTGTTGGAGGGATGTAGACGTTCACAATTTCGATCTCATCCTCTCCTGATCGAACGGCTATCCCCTGGAGTTCCAGGTGATCGTCGTTCGATGTGATGGACAGCGGTCAGTGCGTAGCTGTTGCTGTTATCGTTGTCGTTGTGATGTATAACTCATTTTATCAGTCGCTTTAACCGTTGGTTCACTAACTGTCTTTTAATAAGGTATTTTCCCCCAAAAACTTTTTTTCGATATTGGGAAATAAGACATAATTGAAATACCGGCGTTTCGCTGAGTTAGCTCTAGTTGTCGAGATATATCGATTTGAAGTTATAGGAGAAACGGTGGTATTTGTGCCTTTTTCGTACATAGGGAAATTTTAATTTTTTGTTCCTTTTTCGTTAATTTTAACCATCTAAATGTTCAAATATCGCAAAGTGATGTTAAGCAAAGTTGTAGCTGGCGTTAAGTTTAACGACTTTGCGATATTCGGATATTTAGATGAAGTTAGTAAGTATCGTAAAGGAAATTATAGTTTTTTGTGCCGTTTTCGTGAATTTTGACCACCTTAATTTCCGAATATCGCAAAGTTGTTGTTTAACAATTGTAGTCGGTGTTAATCTTGATAACTTGGCTGAACGTCTTTACGATATTTGGGTATTAAGTTGGCCAAAACACACGAAAAATGCATAAAAACCAACAATAAATTTTTACAACAATTTTGTTTTGTAAAAACCCATGCACTGAAATTGTATTTTTTATGCTTTTTGTGCATTTTAACTATCTGAATGTTTAAATATCGCGAAGTGATGTTTAGCAAAGTTATTAAAATTAGCACCAGCTACAACTTTTTTTAACATCAGTTTGCGGTATAAGGACATTTATATGGTCAAAATTAACGAAAAAGAACAGAAAATTACAATACTTACTAACTTATTAAGCTCAACGCCGTCTACAACTTTATTGCACATCACTTCGTGTCGCCACCCCCAGACTATTATTGAAATACATTACATTACACATAATTATAGAAGACTATATTTTTAACTGTAGAAACAAATATTTCATAAAAATTCTGAAATCTCAATTAAAATTCAGAAAAGCCCAACACTTTAAATCGACTTTTCAGAATTTAAATTGGACTTAATTTCCATCAAAAAATCAACTTTTCATCCCCCTGTAATCTGTATCTCATTTAAAATTAAAAAAAAACAAGTGAGAGTGTTAAATTCGGCTGTGCCGAATCTATTATACCCTCCAACATGTAAAAAAATTTTAAAAAAAATTTTAACAGGGGCGTTGTTTTAAGGGGGGCAAGGTAGGGGGAGGGGTCGGTGAGCTGGGTTGACTTCTTGGCCCTCACGGTATATATTTACAAGTTCATTTTTGTCTGCTTTGTGCACTTAAGTACTATAGTTTTATAATTATTTAAATTATTTTTTATCCACGCCCTTAAAAGAGGGGCGGGGCAAAAAAAACGTTATTTTTTAGTCTCCTGGGTCCAAGCGCAGGTCTTTAAACTTCTACGAACATAAAAATGTCTCATTTGGTTCACAAAAATACAAAAAAACGTAAAAAAAATTAGCATTTTTAAGAGGTTGGTTTAGTTTTTCAAGGGGAAACTTTTTTCCCCCTAGTCCGATTTGGCCCATTTCCGAACTTAACCTGCCTAGGACCATAAGACATATTTACGCCAAACTTGAGGGATCTAGCTCTTTTATTTTGGACTGCATCGTGTTAACTACAGACGGACGGACGGACAGCCAGACGGACAGACGGACGGACGGACATCGCTAGAATGTCTTAGAATCGATCACTGATCAATAATAAATATACTTTATGGGGTCCCCGACCGATGTTTCGATGCGTTACACACGGAATGACAAAGTGAGTATACCCCCATGCTGTAGTTGGAGGGTATAAAAAAATATATAAAACCGTTCAACATGACGTATGATTGTTATTTTTACCTTAAAACCATGAATTAAATAACACTCATACGCACCGTTAGTAACAGAAGCTGTTGTTTGAATTATTTTTTTTTTTTTTTGAAGACATGTGTTTCTAAATAATTTGGGTATTTAGGAATAATATTAAAGAATTTGTTAAGGATAATAGAAGATTTCAAGGAATAACAAAAAAAAAATAATGATAGAATTATATTTTAAGCAAAAAAGAAGCAAAATGTTCGCAGAATTTTTGTTGAATAAATTGTTTAAAATTGGTAAGGGGAGAACAAATTTATGAACCAACATTAAAATAACATTAGTAGGCAAATTTTTGTTAACGAACAACATGATTAAAAAGAAAATATGTTAAATTTTAAGAAAATATCTTAAGGGACGTTAACTCAAACAAGTTAAGTGACTAATAAGTAAGGTTAAGTAAGGATAAGAGATCTAAGGAAGTTAGTGATGGTAATGTAAACTTCTGAATAATTTCAAGGTAGACTTTTCAAATATTGTTTAAAACATATGAATATATTTAGGACCTTTAGTGCCATTTGAATTCTCAAAAAATTTCAGACCTCTTTGTTGTTTAACTTTTTAAATTTCATAAAAAACTTCCCAATTCTTTAAACTCTAAAAATATTTTCCTAATAAAAACAGATTTATTTTGTATACATAATATAATATTTATGGATTTATTTAAAAGTTTTTAAGAAAAAATAAATCGTTTATCAATTTATAGCCAGTCAAAAAAAATTTAAATCAAATTTAATGCATTTTATATTTATTTCCAAAGATTTTTTTTTTTTTTTAACTTTGTCTGCTTGGTAAGTGAGATAATAAAATCACATTTTATTTAAGCACATCAGAAAAAAAGGAAAAAGTATGAATGACATGTGCATCCTGTTTGTCTTTGTTATGATATTATAGTTTTTATTCCTTTTCAGAAAGGACAATAACTTTTGGAAAATATAAACAAAAGATACAAAAAGACAATAAAAATAAAAAAAAATAAAAAAAAATTCAAAAAAAACAAAGATGAACAATTTTTGTACATAAAATCAATGAACTTTATGCACATGATACCACACAATGTTAAATATGATGATGATGATGAAAATATCCTTTCTTTTTAAATAAACAATTTTATGAGTTTAATCATAATACTGTTTAACCACAAAATATAAACAAACTTATACTTAAATATTAAATGCATTTTATAGCAGTGTTAAAAAAAGTTTTTAAAAAATGTTAACCAAAAATATTTATGAATATTTTTGAATAAAAAAAAAAGTAAGTATTAAATGTGCGACATTTTAAAGTGATTCAATTTAAAAAAAATGCTACAAGATAATGAGATTTTTTATGATTTTGTATAAACTTATTATCAGTGATAGAATGTATGTATATTTTGGCTTTCATTCTGTTTGTAACTTATTGAAACATTTTTGATCCTCGATCGAGGATCTGGTGATGTCTGTCAGTCTATTTTAATGCAAATATTTACAAAATCTGAAGATTGTTAAGCCCACTTTGGAAAAATACTTTAATCGAAACTTTAATAAAATGAGAAAAAAATGCCTGCGAATTTTGTACTCTTGCCCAAAACATTAAATCCCCAGTAAAAACTTCTATTACCAAGTAATGAGGTTTTCGCCTTTAAATAGATGGTGGTAGCTAGTTACTATGTTGGTGAAACACTCATTATTTTAACATGGCGATGTCATTGGAGTAATGACCGCATACCCACTCGCTTACGAGAATGCTACTGAAAAACTACATACATTAGTACCACAAATAATAAGCTACTAGTAGCCCAAAAATAACTCGTTACCCACTACTTACAAAAATGCTACCAAATAACAGCATACATTAGTCCCAAAAATAAGTAGCTACCAGTTGCTCAAAAATAACTCGTTTCCCACTCCTTACAAAAATGCTACCAAATAACAACTTTTGATTATTTTAATAAATTTTTAACTTGGGGCAACTTCCGCCAATATGAAATTGAACAAGTTCATGTTGAACGCGTTTTTTTCAAGAGCAACCAAGCGGGCAAATGCGGAAATGGAAATGATCCAATGTGCCAACGGAACCAATGTTTACGTTGATACCCTTCCCTCCAAATGTTTGATTGTAAAATTCAAATATTACAGGACCGAAAATATATCTTGGAACCTCGTAGAAAGGGACATTTGGCTACTTAGGACATTACCAATAACAAATATACAGAAGCGACTGCTGCTCAGCCAATGGAAACCGCATTAAACACCATCTTAAGTCTATATAAGAGTGAGTTAGGGTTTAAGGGAAATACTGTCTGTGATGGTTTTTTACCTTTTTACCGGCTTTAACATAATTTAAACAACAAGGCAAAAAAAAGTTAAATTAAAATTTGGAGAACAAAAAAACAAGAACAAAAAAACAATAACAATTTAGAAAAAGCCAATTAAAATCCAGAAAACTTCAATAGAAGTTATGTAAAGACTAATTAAGGCTCATAAATCACGATCAAGTGTCAGCTAGATCCAGTTTTCTGAATATCAATTCGGTTTTCTAAACTTTTTTTGCCTTGTCCCAACTTTAATCAGAATTCCTGAATTTGAATTTCTGTTAACAGAGTTTTATTAGAAAAAGTAGATAAATGTTAATATTTTTTAAGCTAAATGTGCAAGTTCTTTCTAAATTTTCTTTAGCATTTTTTTAATTTCATTAAAAAAAAAAATATTTAGACAACTTTTCAGATATTTTAAATCGTATTTACCAGTAACCTGTTCTGTATCAGGTTATCGGTAACTCATTATTTATTAACAAGATGTAACCGGTTTTGTATTGGGCTATCGGTAACTCATTATTTGTTAACAAGAAGTAATCGAGCAGGTAACGAGCCCTCATTACATAGAATGCAGGCGGTAATGGGGACTTATTACCAAGTTTTTACTGGGTCATGATAATGTTTTTCTGAAGATTTAGGTGTATTGCAAAAGCACGGCTTTTTATAGAAAATAATGTTATATTCATTTGCCATGCAAATCAAATTGAAATATCGGTCGAGAACCCGATTAAGTTTATATATTACACAGGGCAACACTTTTTTTTTGCCCGGGTTCTGATGGCTAATTTTGGGTAATTGGGGTACGCTTATTTCAAATCTGGCTATCGTTTTTTAGGTCAGCTCTAGTTTTTGAGATATAGCCTAAGGAATCTTTGAAAATAGGCTGTTTTTTACATGTTTGTGAGTCCATATTTACCAACACTTGTCTTACATCCAAAAAGTGAATGACGTTTTTAGGTATGTTTGATATGCTGATTCCAAAAATGCTCTTACTTTTGTTGAGTCATCTTTAGTTTTCGAGACATCGCTAAAATAAAAATTTTAAATTTATGCCCTCCTTAATTTGTCTGAATATTTATGCCCTTTTTAATAACTCGAAAACTGAAGCTGTCAGAAAAAAGCTAGTACCAGTTTTGGAATCCTCGCATCCAATATAGTTAAGTTCGTGTTTAAAACTGAGGGTCTAAAATTAGTTTTGGAAATTATAGCCAAGCAAAGTTGGTAAAAAACACACTTTTTCGGCTCTTTAACAGCGATTTGCTCGCGAACGCGAACTGATGGTAAAAATTGGATAACAGATTCGGAATCAGCACATACATCCATGTAAATCTGTTGTCAAAGGTCAGGCAAATTGAAAAAGTTTAACTTTTGTCAACCTGTGTTATTGATCCATTTCCAAGACACTCTAGCTATATTCATCCATCCATCTGTCTGTGGAAAGAAAGATGCAGTCCAAACCAAAAGAGCTGTAAATTTTTAGAGTAAAAAAGATTGGCACCGAAGAATTTAACAATTTCACTTGGTTTTTGAACATTTGTTAAACAAATGGAACATTTTTATGTCAAAAGTTTAGACATGGTGAAAAATTAATTTTGGTACAATAAAAAGAAAAGATTTTTTTTACGAAAAACCAAATTATTTTTTTATGAAAAAAGAAAATTTTGATAAAAAAAAAATAAGAAAAAAAAACAAATGTTTAATGAAAAAAAAAATTTAAATGAAAAAAAAAATTTTTGATGAAAAATAAAAAAAAAAAATTGATGAAAAAAAAAAACAAAGAAAAAAAGTTTGATAAAAAAAATTGATAAAAAATTGATGTAAAAAAAATTGATGAAAAAAAAAATTAATGAAAAAAAAATTGATGAAAAAAACAAAAAAAAAATTTTGTTGAAAAATAATTATCTTACTTTTTATTCACCAGCTAATGAAAACCAATTTTATTCGCCAGCAGGTGAATTACAAACCTATTTGGTTTTAAGAAAATGACAACAGTAATTTCTATTTTTTTTTTTTTTTTTTGTTAAAAGTAATCTCCGTAACTACCCCAGCAAAACTTTGGTAATGGGTAGTGATTATATAACACATTACCAGGTAATGTATATACCTTATTTGTAGCATTATTTTATGATGTCTTACCAAACATTTGTTCCACAACGTATTATTTGAAAGTGAAAAATAATGCATTACTAATAATTTGCTACGTAATGCATGATTATTGGAAAAAATGTATTTCATATTTGTTATTTCTAAACATTAAATCATGGATGACTTATATTTGGTTACATTATGTATTATTTGAAAGTTTGAAATAATGTATTATTTATAATTGGATGCATAATGCATTACAATAACATAAAAAATAATTATTTTATAAAAAAATTTTAACTAGAGATGGGCTCACGACAGGAAATTTCTTACGACACACACTCACGAGCATATTTTATTTACTTACATTTACTTACAATCACGTGAGTAAATTTAATACAAAATTACTTTTTCACTACTCGTAACACCTTATATATTATCTTCTGGTATGCTATATTATTTCATTTCTCGTAACCTATAAAATATCATATATTTTACACCTTACTCGTATTCTTCGTTATAAATTTATGACTTATTTTATACCTTACTGGTATTCTTTGTGATAATGTGGATGCATTACTTTGAGTCTCATCGCCTGTTAAAATCATCAATGCTGCAATGTATAAAATAAGAGATCCTATACCTTATTTTATACCTTATTTGGTAATCTAAGTTTTGCTGGGACTCATCCGATTTCAAAAAAGTTTTCAGAAATATTTAGACTGTTCCTCCCGGACGGACATAGGCTAGGCTTCATCGATCACGCCCACTTTTTGCCAAAAAACGTAAAATTTAAAAATCTCAAAAACTACTCATGATGCTTGGTTTCATCGACCACGCCCACTTTTAACAAAAAACTTAAAATTTAAATATCTTTGAAACTACTCATCCGATTTCAAAAATGTTTTTAAAAATATTTAGAGTGCTCCTCCAGGGTGTATATAGTCTAGGATTCATCAACCACGCCCACTTCTACGCCCACTTTTGGCAAAAAAATTTTAAATTTATATATCTACGAGACTACTCATCCGATTTCAAAATTGTTTTCACCAATATGTAGAGTGTTCCTCCAGGGTGGACATTAGACTGGGTCGACCATAAAGGAGAAAAAAACGGTGACAAAGTTCCGGGCGGGCCTGTTAGTCATGTTATAAACAAGTGAAAAATTCAGTTCGACCTATAAAAATATAAAATTATCTAAAAATTCTGACTAGAAAATTTTGATTTTATTAAATAAATTTTTGTAAAAAAGTTTTTGAGTGTAAAATTTTTTTTGAGTGTAAAAATGTTTTGGAGTGACAAAAATACTATGTTAAATATTTGTAAGTCAAGAATTATATCGATAACTAGGGATGAGATTTTCATGCACTAAAAAATTGAAAATATGCGCTTAAAATATTCGCTAAAAAATTCAAAATATGCACTAAAAACCCTAAAAAAATATACACTAAAAAATAAAATGTGTGCAATAAAAATCTTGTTTTCATAGGAAAAACTTATTAAAAAGCAAAAAGTAAAAAAAAAGTTTTAAGAACAAAAATATTTTTTCTTATTTCCAAAATAAATTTTTAAAATTTAAAATAAATTTCAATTTGTGTTTTTGCTATTTTATGCCAAAATACGCAAAAATATGCACTTAAAAGTTGGAAATAATCACAAAATATGCATTTAATGCTAAATATGCAAAAATATGCAATTTCACCAAAAAAAGCAAAAATATGCCAAACAAATCGATGCCATTTTAACGCAAATTTCTTGATCCGAAAAGATAACACAGCCCGACAAAATTAAAAAAGATTTTTGCTTCTTTGAATTTATCAACTGATTCTAGTTAATTTGGGTGCGCTGAATTCAAATCTATAATCAGTTTGTCTTTATCAGCTCTAGTTTTCATGATATAGCTTTTTTATACCCTCCACTTATGACCTCCAATTATGACAGTCTGGCCGTCTGCCAGTTCTTTCAAAAATTTGTTTTTCATCAAAATTTCTTATTTACAGCTATTTTTGGTAACTACCATATGTTTTTTTTTGGTAACTACCATAACTGTAAATAAGAAATTTTTATGAAAAAAAAATTTGAAAAATCTGACAGACTGTCATAATTGGAGGTCATAAGTGGAGGGTATAAAAAAGCTATATCATGAAAACCAGAGCTGATGGAGACGAACTGATTACAGATTTGAATTCAGCGCACCCAAATTAACTAAAATCAGTTGATAAATTCAAAGAAGCAAATTGAGTGTTGGCCTGTGTAATTGGTCGATATCGTTTTTAGATTATCGACAAAAAACATGCATTTGCATGGAAATCTCATCC
Organism: Pegoplata infirma; assembly: GCA_963921195.1. Lineage (NCBI taxonomy): Eukaryota > Metazoa > Arthropoda > Insecta > Diptera > Anthomyiidae > Pegoplata > Pegoplata infirma. The sequence goes on along the minus strand of OY992537.1, from coordinate 16,633,384 downwards.
CTATTGATTACAATACACTGGTTGTAAATAATGTTATGTAGGTAATTCATAAAGCTTTAATTTAAGCTTGATGGCGTCCAGATTGAGTAAGTAATAAATGATCGATCTACAAAATCAAATTATTTATAGACATTTTTTAAAAATATATCGATTTTTTATAATTTCAAACATTAAAAAATTAAAAAATGGTCCTATAGTTTTTATTCAGTAATTAAATAATTTTTCCAGAAACAAAAAATTTAATTTTTCAAATACAGTAAAAGAAATTAGCATTTTTTAACCTCCAATTCGTTTGACCACGAATTTTTTGTAAACAAAGAAAATATGTCATTGTTTATTATAACACAGTCCGACAAAAAATAAAAAAAATCGTTAAACACAAACTGGACAATATAAAAAACTGTAAATGCAGTATTACTCCATTTGGTTTCTTCTTTCAGACGTATATCCAGTTCATGTTTAATATTAGCTGTCGGACGGTGTATTCAATAATTTTCTTAAGCCTTTTTTTTAATTTTTCCAAAATTTTGTATGAGTTTTCTTAAAAAAAATTAAATGTGTTTATGAAAATTCGGAAAAAAATGTAAAATTCAAAAAAAAAAATTGAAAAATTTTGTTAAAACTAAAAAAAAAAGCTGAAAAATAAATAAAAATAGAAAAATTCAGAAAAAATCGAAAATTTAGACAAAAAAAAAAATTAAATTAAAAATTAAATTTTTTTAATTGTTATTTAAGAAATTGTGCTCACCTAATTTTTAAAAATTGTAAATCCTTTCGAAATTAAAGATTTTTAATTTTTTTCCTGTAATTATTTAAGATATAAACTTATCTTATATCAAAATTTGTATGAAAAAGTTAAATTTAACGGAGAGTTATTTTATAACGGAGCATTGGGTAATCCAGCCTAAATGTAAACAAAATACGTTATTTTTTAATTTTTTATCCAACGTTTCGTTGGTATTTCGCCAACATCTTCAGTGGAGGAAATATTTTTTTATTTTTTTCAAAAAATTAGATCTTTGTTTATCCCTGCTTTTATTTTAATATAAACTTTTCAAAAAAAGTTAAACACAAAAATCAACATAATCAGCAAAAAATGAAAACAATCTCATATACTTTAAGTATAAAAACATTTTTTAAGTTCTGTTTTTCTCCCATGGTGTCTTGGCATATAAAAATTTACTGTTTATGATGTTCAACTTCAATTTTCAGTTTTTCGACATTGTCTTTTTCTTTGTTTAACCACAGTTTGTGGTGGCTTTTAAAGAAAAAAATTAAAATTGATATTTAAAATATGATTTTCATATATTAATAAAAAAAACAGAATATTTTTCCATGAATTTACGTGCGAGAAAAGTTGATAATGACGTGAGTGAGTGAGCTGATGATGGTGTGTGTAATGGCAACAATTCATAAGACAATAATACTTAAGCATGCTGCTTCAGAGCTGGTTAATGTATGAAAATAAAAATTTAATTAAAAAAAATTTTGTTAAGTTGAAAATTTCATAAAATGTCTGAGTGTTAATGTCTTTATAGAGTTATAAAAGTGTATAAATTTTTGATGGATTTTTTTTAAGTTGTTAATTTTTCAGTAAGAGGCTTTTGAGTATGAGTAATATTAATTTAAGTAAACATAAAATATTAAGTATACGCTTAGATGTTCTTAGATATATAAATGATATCCTAGAAAAATTTCCAAAAACTTAAGTTTTTAATAAAAACTTTAATTTTTTATGACAAAATAAAGAAATAAATATCACAATTTTTTTAACAAATTAAATATTTTTTTAATTTATTTTATAAAAGAAGCTTAAGAGAAATATTTTAAATCTTTAAACAAAAAATATAAAATTTAATAATTTATGTTATAAAAAAACATATTTTTTAAAAATATCCTTGATAAAAAAATAGCAACGAAAGAAATTATTTAAATATTGTAATAAAAATGTACCTACATCTTTACAGTTGGCATATGTTTTTAAGTATACTTATGTTACTAAGGAAACTAAGAAAATATTGCCTCTACTTAAATGAAATCAAAACTAACTTGTAGTACATGTTAACAAATATCCCAGCAGACAATAATAGAGACTTTAAAATCAAAAATTATATGGTCGTCTTTGTGAGTATTTAAAATATCTTACAACGCTGTGAAACCGAAAAATTGTCAAAATTTGTCTTTTTACAAAAAATTTTTTTGAAATTTTTTTTTTGAAATTATTTTTTTTTTTATATAAATATTTTTTTTCATAAATCTTTTTTTTAACTATTTAACTACAGTATCGGAGTATACTCACTTTGTCATTCTGTATGTAACGCATCGAAATATAGGTATGGGACCCCATATAGTATATATTTTATATATCCTTAATGGAATCTAAGGCATTCTTGTAATGGCCGTCCGTCTGTTTAAAATAGGATGCAGTCCAAAATAAAAATGCTATTCTCCCGAAGTTTGGAACGAATATGTCCTATGTTCCTTGAAAGGTTACGTTAGTAAATGGGCAAAACCGGACCAGGGAAAAAATCCCCTTGAAGAACCGAACGAACTTTAAAAAAACACAATTTTTGTATCCGTTTTTTTTTTATATTTTTCTTTTATTTATATTTTTCTTAAGAAAACCATTTTATCCCCTTAAACCCAGGGGATTAAAAAAAATATAATTTTTTCTCCCACTTTTGTGGGTGTGGATATAAAAATATGTTTTGCAAAAACAAATAAAAAAAATTACATTCGAACAAAATTTTACACTCAAAAAAAATCGTATTTTTTTTTTACAAAAATGAATAAAAAAAGTTTTTTACTCAAAATAATATATATTTAATCAAAATTATTTATTTTAATTTTTCACGTAAGAAAATTTACTTTTACATAATAATAACATTATGGGGGGTATTCATAGATTCGGCCAAGTCGAATTTAACTTTTTTACTTTTTTTTTTTTTTAATTTTATTGACAAACTTTGACAAAAATTATTTTGAAAAAAAGAACCCAAAATCTTACTATCTGGAAACTTTTATGGTGGCTTTAAAATTCGTGTAAAAATAAACTGTATTTTTGAAAGTTTTAACGGCTGTGGGCAAAATCGCCCAAAGAAAAATAGCCCAAAAAATGTTATGAAAAATCGCCCAAATGCAAAATCGCCCAAAAAATATGAAAAATTACCCAAAAAGAAAGATACGAAACTTCGCCCAAAATTAACGAAAAAAGCCCAAAAGAGAAATGAAAAATGGCCCAAAATAAAATTAAAAAAAGATTTTTTCTAACACATTTTTTCCAAAACACATACTACACAGAAAAGTTTCTTTTGCGGAGAGGGTGGGTCTAAGGCATGGAGTTTGTAATGCCTAAGCCCGGCCGAAGGCCGGCTACGCAGAAGAACTTTAAGACAAAGACAAAAACTTTTAAGATAAGATTATAGGTTACGTGGTTATTATTTATTTTTATAGATCGTTGTTTTGAGAATACAGTTGGTAAAATTTTTCGCCTGCGGAGCTTTCATCGGAGTTGCATGCTGTTTTTAAATTCATTACTTTTGATTTTCTACTGCGCTGTTTCCCAGTTGGAAAATGTGTCACTGAGGAAATTTCCACAGTGATTCCTTGAGGAAATGTCTTCAGGTTCTGACAAATCATAGGCAATCGTTGATGACATGTCCTAACATTGTCAGCACTGAATGTGTGCTTTAATAGTATGGACAATTCCTCTAAGACGTCTTAAAGGAAATGTCTTCAGAATATCAGTATATTAAATTAGAATTTAAAATCTGGGCAACTCTTCAATTTCGAAGAAAAAGATGGCAATATTATCAATTTATTTAATAGTACATTCACACTCAGCTCGAAACCTCGTTGAAAGTACGTACTTTCATTTTGAAAACATAACCGTTCACACCCGAAATTTTTGACGGTTATCACGTTATCGCACACAATTAATTAATTTTCGCACTAATTTACAATAATTTATTTAAATCTTTTGATTTAATGCTTTTTTTATGAAAATATTTAAATATTTTTATTTTTTATTTTTGACACTTTCTTTAATTTATTTTCTTTATGAAATTTAAGAGCTTTCGAACGTACTTTCGTTGAAAACTCATAACAAAAAGTTTTCAATTTGTATGGGAAAATACGTACTTTCAAATGAGGTTTGACGCGAAACCTCGTTAAACGGGCTTTCGATGCCAATGTGAATGCACTATAAAATAAATTCAAAATCTAACAAGTAGAATAAAAGTATTAAATAGACAAACAATTTTCAAAATAGAGTTTGGAACAAGTAGTAAGGTGTGGGACTAATAAACTGGAGGTTCCAGGTTCAAATCCAGTTGGGACTAAAAAAAGCTAATAGTTTTTTCTAAATATGAGAAAGATAATTTATAAAGGAAAATGGATAAAAGTAAAAACTAAAGGAAATACGAAATTTTTTTGTATTTTCGCATGACCTACGTCAGACATTTCCCCAAAGAAGTCTTAGGTGACATGTCTCCATAAGGTCAGCCCTGACCATTGCTGACTTTTAGTGAGGACATTTTGAAAATTTGTATGAAACTGTCCTCAACCCAGTACAAAGAGATGTCTTGTGTGTGTCAGCAGTGACTCTGACATGTCACCGCTCCGTCACTGAGGATGGCTCGAGGACGTTGCCAACTGGGTTACAATAAAAAAAATCTAAAAAAAAAATAAAAATATTTTAAAAGTATGATTACTATTACTTTTTAAAATCCGTTAATTTGTTTTTAAATAACAACGTTATAAATGTTGATATGTTGGAGCGGTTTTCATGTTTTTATCGATTTTCAAATGCAAAACATTTTGCAAAAAAAAAAAATCTTGAAACACGTGTTAAAAATTTTCGAAAATTGAGTTTAAAAGTTTCAAGAAAATTCAAATCATCAAAGTCAATTTTTACTAAAGATCGTTCGGCTTGACATAGAATGATATATGACAGGACAATTAATAGGGATCCCTTAGAAATACATCCTTTGTTAGTTTTTTTTTAATATTTCTACTAAATTTTAAAAAGATTACAAAAATTGTTGTTGTATTGACAATACTAGGCTCAGTTCTAATTAAATATTTAATTATATCAACAATGAAATTACCTGTTTTGGCAAATTTGTTTTTTAATTTGTAAAGAAGCTATGTACATCACAAATTATTATCACCCTAATCTAGATATGTATGTTAACATAAATGCAACATAAACAACTTATGAACTCTTTACTTAAAATAACATGTAAATATAGTTTCTCTACTACCAAACAACTGCTTTCATATACAATGCAGCGGGAATATGTATGTATGCTAGACTAGATCGAAAATCAACTTATTTGCAAATATCAAATCGAACTCAGCTAACTATTTTTATATCGTCCACTTAGTGGTAGAGATCATATATAAGTTTGTCATTCCGTTGTAAATCCTCGAAACATCGGTCTAAAGTATATAAATTAGAACTTTTCGCAAAGGCCAAATTTTTTTTTTGTTTCGCTCCACTCTTATATGTGCACATAGTTTATGTTTCTGAAAACTTTGTTAAAAAAACTAAAAATTTATATTCATCATCACATTCTAATATTCTCGTCTCGTACTTGTGTGTTTATTTATGTACGTATGCATAAACACGGACAATAAAAATCCTTTAACAAATACAAGTAGAAAAGTTAAATTCGAATTGGCCGAATCCATCAATACCCTCCACAATATCCTTTTTTAGTGTGTTTTTAGTGTCATTTTTAACACGAAAATACTATAAAAAATCTTGCAAAAATTTAAATGATATCACCGTCCGACAAAAATTAAAAAAAGTCGTTAAACACGAACTGGAAAATACATATGAGCAAATCCATGGGAAATTTAACTGAGCTTCGTTAATGATTAAAAACCATTTTTTTGTTGGATCAATACTTTGGAATATATGGGCGTTTAAAAAGCGCTTTTTTTGACAATATTGACTTTTAGACAGTTTTTAACATTTTTGTACTCGGAAACCGTAAGTTGTACGAAAAAACTTATAAGAACAATATTGTAGATAAAATTATGGAGATTTAAAATTTTTTTAAAAATTTTTTTTTTTTTTAAGTTCAATAAAAAATTTTGAAAACAATATTTAAATGTTCTTTTTTTTCCTTGAAAGTACACCATGGATTTCCAAAAACAACATTTTGTTTTAAAGTCTTGAATGCTATTTTAACGCTGTTAAAATTTCAGGTGTTTGTTCGTATTTTCAAAGTTTGTTAGTAAGCCAAATATTTGATTTTTTTCAAAATTTTGGCAAAAAATCAAATAGTTGACTCTAGACTGTTTTTTTGTGATTTTGTACGAAAAAACTTTCTGTGGATTTTAAATTTAGAAACAAAAAAATTCAAAAAAAAATTTTGAAAAATTTTGTAAAACAATACATATTGGAATGTCCTTTTATCTTATCAAGGACACCATGGATTTCAAAAATCAAAATTTTTTATTAAAGTTTTGAATATCCTTTTAACGCTGTTAAAATTTTAGGGAGGCGTTTTTTCGCGTTGTCATGCAATAAATTTTTAAAGTTTGTGATAACGCTAAAATTTTGATTTTTTGCCAAAATATTGAAAAAAATCAAATATTATTTATTGCTCAACAATACGAAAAATCTCATCTCTGAAATTTTAACAGCGTTAAAAGGGCAGTCTAAGCTTTTAACAAAATTGTGCTTTTGGAAATCCATGGTGTCCTTCCCAGGAAAAAAGGACATTCAAATATTGTTTTCAATATTTTTTGTTAAAATTTCTGAAAAAAAATATTAAATTTAAACCATATATGTATAACAAATCAAAAAATTATAAAACATAATTATAATTAGAGCCTGAGCTCGACTGTCTTTACAGAAACAATAATTTAAAACTTCATAATTTTATCTACAATATTTTTTTTTTTTCGTACGACTTACGGTTTCCGAGTACAAAAAGATTAAAAAAACTGTCTAAAAGTCAATATTGTCAAAAAAGCGCATTTTTAAACGCCCATATCTCCAAAGTTTTGATAAAAAAAAAAATAAACAAAATCTGTTACCCGACAGTTAAATTTCCCATGGATTTGCTCATATACGTTTAAAACTAGCGACTAGTAAAACTGCATTTACAGTTTTTCTTTTCGTGATGTTGTTTCCTTTTCAAAGGACTTCAAAGTTTTAGAGGATTAAATTTTATAAAAAAAAATTTTTTATATTTGTACTTGTCCTAGGATGCCGTTAGCAAACGAAAGATCAGGATCTTCCTTAATTTCCCTATTTTATTATTTTTACTTATTAGAAAAAATGAGGTAAGTAACGCCCTTTAAAAAATGTATCCTTCAATGTAACTAAAAATTCCCATAAAATATTTTGATAAAGTTTTCAAATGACTTTATTCACATCATTTTATCCTCATACGGCAAAATAAAAAAAAAATTGAAAAATTAGGGGAGATCCTCTTCTTTCATTTGTCATCACCAGTGTCGTCCTAGGACAAGTACAAATATTTCAAAAATATTTTACAAAATGCATCCTTCAAAACTTTTAAGTGCTTTTAAAAGGAAACAGGATGACGAAATGAAGAACTGTAAGTGCACTTTTAATTCATTTGATCTCTACTTTCAGACGTATAACATTCGGTTCATGTTTAATATTAACTGTCGGAAGCAAACATACCCATTACACTAAAGGTGTGATAGTGTTGTATGAGATTTTATGCAGCCAGATTTGGAAACGTCTTGTGAGGTTCGTAAAAATGAGTCAAAAAATGGAAGAGGTCGGATAGAATCTAGGGGTCTCTTATCGGAGTCAAAGTTGGGCGTTTTTCTAGTTCTTCTAAATTCCCCTCAGATTTTTTGGAATTATACGTGTGTTTCAGAAACAAACAAAGAATGACAGACCAAAAAAAAAATTTTCCATACTTTGTTACATCAAAAAAATTTTTTTTTTTTTATAATTTTTTTTTATAATTTTTGGTTTTATAAATAATTTTTTTTTTAATTTGCTTTTTTTTATAAAAATTTTATTTTTTAAATTTTTTCACCAAAATTGGTCCTATTTTGCTCAAATGTACCACATTTACAGCTCTTTTGATTTAGACTGCAAACCACAGACAGACAAAAGGAAAAATTGCTTTGGAAATTTCGCCCACATCTTCTACAAAATTCGCAGACATTTGGGGTGTATAAATACTTTGTTATTTCTTATAGGACCCTATCTATTTTTGATTCTAACAGATTTGATAAATTGCATTGATCGTGCATCAAAAATATTTCAATTTGTTACCTATGGAATGTCAAACAAAGTATACGGCATATAAAAACTAACAACATAAACACAAAATTGTATGCAGTTTTAAGCATAATAGAAGTATTAGTAGTACAACTTGCAAAACTACCCAACCATTCAAAATAACCAACTACGTACTTTAGCTTCCATAAACTAGCTTTTCTCATAAGGTTATGAAAAACTTCAAGAACTTTTCTTTTGCAACACAATCATGTTGTTGATGATGATGATGATGACGGTTTGAAAAATGTTTTCCCCTATGTGCGTGTGTATGTTTTTTCAATGTAAGTGTAGGTGACATACTTGTGTGAAGGAAGGAAAATCAGTTTGTAAATTCTCTTTCTTTTTTTTGTATACATAAATTATTCTTGTGTAAAAATAAGCTTTATTTTTCTAGTGCTAACAAAAAAACTGCACTCAACTGAACTAAAGAATGTATTTAACATACAAGCATACGTTACGTGTGCTAAAATTGTAAATTAAATATTGGAAACTTTCAAAATTTTGGTTTAGCCATATTTTTTTGAAATACAAATGGTAAAATGTGTACACATTTCATTTATTCTTTTTTTTTTTTTTTGAAAATTTAATTAAGCAACAAAATTTCTGGGGAATTTTTTGTAGATTTTAGTATAATTTTTAAAATTTTTATACTGAAAGTTTTTGAGTATGTTGACATATGTTTTTCTTTTATTTCTTATGTCATGTTATAACTCTTAGAATACTATGTCCAAATTAATTGATAGCAGTTTTTGTAAAATTTTAGTTTCCTATACAACTTTGGAGATTTCAAAAATTATTTATATTTTTAGTTAATTTTTATGAACACCTACACTCAAAAAAATAACTTAGTCAAAATATTAGTAAAAGGTGTTGTAATTTACTTCAACCAAACTTTAGCAAAAAAAATTGTAAAAATTAAACTTTTACAGTTTTTTTGACAATTTACTATTGGTAAAATACAACAATTTTTTGGTACTTTTACTATATTTTCTTGCTAGTTTTTTTTTTTTTATTTTACTATAATTTTAGCAAAAATATTAGTATTTTCGTTAAAGAAATGGTAATACTTTTTATTTTTTTTTTCTTAGTTTTAAGAAAAAAAAATTGTTTAAAGTGTTCTAGTGTGAAAAAAAAAAATAATTGCAGATTGATGATGCTGCCAACACCATAGCAAAGTAGCCATCCATCAACTGAGTGTGCGCTCAAAAATAGGCTACACAATTTTTAGTATTTTTTACCATATTTTTTGCTAATTTTACCATATTTCTTGCTAATTATATATGAAAATTTTTTAAAATTTGCCACCTAAATTGTTAATAAAAAGTTGATAATTTTGAAAAATTATGTTTTTAAAATTTTAACACATAGTTACATATCTAATCTTCAATATCCAAAAGTTTTTTTTTTATTTTTTTTTTAAATACATGTGAAAAAAATTAAAAATTCGAAAAAAAATTGTTAATTTTTTACAAATTTTACCTGAAAATGTAAGAAATTTCTTGTGTAGACTACTACGTAATTCTCATTTGTTCTACTTAAGCTAAAAAAAATTATGCAAAAAAATAAAAAAGTGAAGTGTTGTTCTTTAAATTTTTTGTTTAAAGTGTTTAAGTGAAAAAAAAAATCATTTTGGATTTTGATGTTGTTGGAAGTCCAGTTACTGTAACTACAGATGTTGAGAAGAAGACAAAAGAAGATGCTGTCACCATCAAGCCAAAGAAACCATCCAACAACTGAAGTAATTGTTGATGCTGCTATTACTACATTTAAAGAACGTGGTGCTCAAAAACAGGCAAAAATTTTTTTAGTATATTCACCAAATTTTAAATCAAATACTAATCAGAGAAAAAAAATTACTAAATAAAACAGTTTTTTTTACCAAATTACAAATTTTTTTTATCTATTTCAATTTTACCATTATTTTTTGGTAATTTTACCATATTTTTTGATAATTTTACAAGGTTGATTTTTTACAAAAATAAAATGGTATTCTTGTAATTTTACCATTTTTTTTTCTAATTTTTTGGTTAGCAAAATGGTTTTGCTAATATTACCAAAATTTTTGCAACGTCCAAAACTACAGTTTTTTTTGCTAATTTTAACCATTTTTTTTGCTAGTTTTACAATATTTTTTTTTGAGTGTATTAAAAATTTAATTAATGACATTTGTTATATGTTCGCACTAATTAAGGTCCATACATGTATGCATATTTAATTGACATTGATTGATTTGAATAAATACTAAAAGTTCATATATTAGCAAAAGCCAGCAAGAGTGTTAAATCCGACTACGCCAAAATGTAAAAAAAAATTAAAAACGAAAATAAAAATTAGTTATTTAAGAGGAACTTTTCCCAATTGGTTCGAATTGCCTATTTAAAAACTTAAACAGCCTATGACCATAAAACACATTTGTGCCAAATTTCAGGATTCTGGTATTTTATTTTAGACTTCATCGTGTCCTTCACAGACCGATGGACAGACATTTATAGAATGTCTTAGAATCGATCATGGATAAATAATATAAACATTTTATAAGGTCCTATACCGATATTTCGAAAAAGTAAGTATACCCATATAAGAGAGGCATTTTTTTCTGCAACTTTTGATTTTTTCTAAGTATTTGGGCAAATTTGTATTCTAGAATCTATGAATACCCTCTACAATGCCCTTTTTAAAGGATTGAAATTTTTTTAACGTGAAACCATTTAACACTACAAATAATTTATTTTGAGTAAAAAACTTAATTTTGTAATTTTTGTAATAAAAAGAAAAGCTACTAAATTTTTTTAGTGTAAAATTTTTTTCGAGTGTAAATTGTTTTTAGTGTAAAAATATTTCTGAGTGACAAAAATACTTTGTTAAGTAATTCTGTGGCTTACCAATGTTTTAAAGCTTGGTTTTTTAAAGCTCGGTTTTTTCAACATCTGAATTTAAGGTAAAACCAATCAGGAATTCATGGTTTTGCTAATAACTTTTGAACTTTTGAACCGCTGGACCGATTTCACTGAATAATTGCAATATCAACCTGACCAGGTAAATGTCCAATATATGCTAATCTTCAGCAGCCTCAATAAAGTATTTCAAAAGTAGCGTATTTTCAACAGATAGACAGACGGACGGACGGAGATTGCTATATCGTCTTAAAATCGATCGAGGATCATAAATATTTATACTTTATGGGGTCCTAGACCAATATGTCGAGGTGCTACAAACGGAATGACAAACTTATATATACCCTCTATCACTTCACATTTTTCAATTGTATTTCAGAAATTATCAATTGTATTTCAGAAATTATCAATTGTATTTCAAAAGTTATCAATTGTATTTCAGAATTTATCAATTGTATTTCAGAAATTATCAATTGTATATCAGAAATTATCAATTGTTTTTCAGAAGTTATCAATTGTTTTTCAGAAATTATCAATTGTTTTTTAGAAACTAGCGTTCGTAAAACAATTAAAAATTTCTAAAATAGAATTGATAATTTCTGAAATACAATTGATAACTTCTGAAATACAATTGATAATTTCGAAAATACAATTGGAGATGGTGTAGATTGGAGGGTATAAAAAGAATAAAACAGAAGAAAAAAATATCTAAAAAAACTCCAAAGGAAAAAATTTAGCATTCAGTTTTTAAAGTCATTTATTTTTGTTTTTAAGTAAAAATTCTTCTTTAATCTTTAATGATTTGTTTACATCATTAGTTTTTACCTACTTGTGTTGGTTATTTTTTTTTTTAGACATAAAATTCAAAAAATTATTTATAGAAATATAAAAACATGTTTGTATCCATAGATGGGACTAATTAATTAAAGGGACCAATTAATTGATGGTTTAATTACCATTTTTTTCATTACCATTAGTTGTATCAATTGTACCAATTAAATTATTTATCAATTTAATTACTAATGAAAATTAAAAAAAAATAATTACCATTGGTATGTCATCACTAGGGCAAGTACTTTAATGAAAATGCATGTTTTTACTCGGCACTTTAATCATACAACAATCTAAATATCTATCCGAATCAAGGTATTTGCAATAAAATGGTATCGATTTGTATTTGCATATTTTTGCATATTTTGGTATAAATGCATATTTTTGCATATTTTCATATAAATTGTTATTTTTTTTTTTATTTTCATCAATATTTTATCAAAACTTTCTTAGGAAAATTCAAAACCTATCACCTATTTCTTATGGGAAAATATTTTTATTTACAGAAATCATATTCTGAGTCATTTCTTATAGAAAATTGCTTCTAGAAGTAAAATGTTTAGATTCTGAAAAATGTTTCCTATTTTGATACACTTTACTAATCGTAAAGAAAAACTTTCTTTTAATTTAAAATTTCCTACAGGAAAATTGATTTTTTTTTGGATTTCGCTTAGAGTCAGAGTGGGGTCTTTTGACTTTGAGTTCATTTTTATTGACTTCAGAATGGGAAAATTCCGAAAAAAAAGTAAAAAGAAAAATATTTAAAATTAGGACTGGTTCTTAAAAAATTTTACTTTAATAATTTTTTTTTTAAATTTGTTCAATTAAAAAGATTTTTATCACAAAATGTGTCAATAAAAAAATATTTTACTTATAAAAAAAATTTTCCACTCAAAAATACCGCTGTAAGAACTGTCAAGGGCCTTAAAGTATTTGACAAAATTTAATTAATGTTGATAAACTTTTTTTTTTTTGTAAAAAGCATATTTTTTAAGTTTTAAGTGCATATTTTGCATTTTTAGACGCATATTATAGGCACATATTTTCGATTTTTAGATGCATGAAAGTACTTGCCCTAGTCATCACTTAAAAAAAATAATTACCATTAGTAAAAGTCGTCACAACATTGTCAAAATCGTTAATATTTGGAAAAATCTGTTGTTTTTTGTTATATGGTGTTTTAGTTTTTCACATTTTATAAACCAAACACACGTTGATTGCCTTTGTATAACACAATATTTGAAATTTTTATTTGCGTTTTGTTTTTTGTCTTTAACATTTTCATATTTTTTTTTTGTAAAAACATACTTTGATGTTTAAATTTTTAACTTTTCAAAAAAACAAAAATGTGCAAACCAATGGTTTTGAAACCAATTATAATTGGTGTTTTTCAACAATTGGTGCATTTCATTACCATTAGTAATTATTTTTTCAATTAAAAAAATGTAATTACCATTAAATGGTAATGAAAAATTTTTCATTACCATTGATATCAACCAATGGTAATTAAATTTCAATGGTAATTAAAAATTCCCATCTATGTTTGTATCAAGTGACTTTGGCATTATGGGTTGAGTGTCTGGCCAGAATGTAGTTGATTGCGGGATCGATTCCCAAAAAATTTTATTAAAATTTTTTTTAAATAAAATTCAATAGAAAAATTGTAAAAATAACCTACGAAATCATTAATTTTTAGTGTCTTTTGAGTGTCTGGCCAGAATGAAGTTAATTGCGGGATCGATTCCCCAAAAATTTTATTAAAATTTTTTTTAAATAAAATTCAATAGAAAAATTGTAAAAATAATCTACGAAATCATTAACTTTAAATTTTCTCGTAGGTAATTTTTTTTAATTTGTTGGTAAAAATAACACAAAAATCATTAATTTTTAATGTTTTCGTAGGTTATTTTTTTCGAATTTGTTGGTAAATAAAAATGAAAGTGAGTGACGTTATTTTTTAACGTTAAATGTTATTTATTTTAGAAAATTTTGTTAACAATATATAATAAATGTTGGTGTTTGTTAAAACAAATGAATAATTACTGGGATGGTTTCCAAATCTTTTATCACTTGTTTTAAATATGTTTTTCATTTGTTTTTGGCTACAAAATATTTTGAGTGTAGGAAACAAGTTATAGAATTATTAGTTAAATACTTTATATAAATGCATTTATTTTAGAGGAATATTTTTGGTCATTAGTATTTTTTTGATATCTCTCATAGTTTTCGAGAAAATTCGTGTATTGTAATTTTTTCCAATTCAACCGCGATTTTTGCAAAAATCGATGGAATATTTTGGTACTCTTGCCCAAAACATTAAATCATGATAATGTTTTGCGGATGATTTGGGTATACTTGCCAAAGCAAAGTTTTTTCAGAAAAAATAATGTTATATTACTTTGCTATTCCATGCAAAACGAATTGAAATATCAGTCGAGGACCCCATTAAAAAACCAAAAGTGAGTGCAAAAATAAGTGCACAAAAGTGTTTTTACATTTTGGAGAGTATAAAAAATTCGGCATCAAAGAATATAACACTCTCACTTGTATTATGTACATTTGATAAACAAATGGAAAATTTTTATGCGAAATGCTGAGACTTGGTGAAAAAGTAGTTTTGGTAAAAAAATTATTTTTTTCACGAAAAACAAAATTATGTTAAAAAAATTAATGAACCCAAAATTTTTGGTGAAAAAAATTTTGATGAAAAAAAGTTTTTGATGAACTTTTTTGATGAAAAGAAAATTTTTTTAATGTAAAAAAAATTGATGAAAAAAAATATGAAAAAAAAAAATTTTGGTGAGAAAAAAATTAATAATAAAAAATTTGATAAAAAAATTTGATGAAAAAAAATTGAATAGTTCATGCGAATAAAGACGAATAGACCATTTGTAGAATTTTACAGGGGACAATAAAAACGCAGGAAACGGTTAAAAAATAATATTTTAGTCAACTTTTTGGTATAAGCTTAAAGATTTAAGTCACATCTACCTATATACAAAATTTTAGTAAGGTATTCGAAAGAGAACTTGCCAGAAATTGGACTTCAATTTTTTGCTTAAATGGAAAAAGGGCGAATATCCAAAAAAATGTATTGAAATTTGAATAAAAATGTGTTATTTTGCAGCAGATTTTGACTACATTTTCATGAGACTTGCAAAACTTGACGAACTATGGTTGGTATTTGTTTGTAACACTTTAAGGACTTCAAGGATACACTTTTTAAGGATTGCAAGGACATGCAAAAAAAAATTTTTTTTTGTTAATTTTTTTTAATATTCCTGCCACTTGATGCAGTAGTAATTCTTTATGACACTAAATACATTTTTAGGAATTATAATATTAACCCTTGACTGCATATTACGACGTAACATAAAAGGACATGAAAAAATTTTGTTTTTTATTCCTGACATTGGATGCAGTATTAACACCAAATGTTTGAATGTGCTAAGATTGTTTTTTTTTTGTGTACAATTCAAATTTTAGCTAATATCAATTTTAAACTCGCAGCTAAATAATTTTTATATAATATTTTGTTAAGGATGGATATTCGCCCTTTTTGCTTTCCACACTTTAAAGTCTTATAACTCAAGAACGGCAAAATTTTTTGCCACTATAATAAGTGTGGTTTGTAATGTTCTTTTAACACATTGTTAACGAAAGTAAATTTTTTTTATGTTTTTGTATTGTATTTAATCAAAATTGTGCGTTAGTTCACTCCCAATTTAAACAAAAATATAAAAATATACGAATTATTGCACTTTCAAAGTCATTTTTTTAGCCTTAAAAGTCAAAATTTTCCCAAAATTTCTGCATAGGGTTGTAGGGCTCTGCTAATAAAATGTATTTATGCAAAAAAACGTGTTTGCAAAAAAGTGGTCTATTCGTCCTTATTCGCATGAACTATTCAATTGATGAAAAAAAATATGATAAAAAAAAAAATTATGAACAAAAAATTTTGACGAAAAAAAAAAATTGATGAAAAAAAAATTATTAAAAAAAATTTATGAAAAAACAAAAAAATAACTCAATTTTTATTTAGTTCGGTTTGAGTCTATATTAATTATTTCTGAGAAATAATAATTGTTGTACAATGAGAAAATCTGAAAAAAATCAAGTGATAACACAGGCTAAGTGGAGATGTCGACAGCTTTCGGAAAATGCCACCCTTCCATCATCAGCACTCCTTCGATTGCCACACACTTATTGTGTGTCAGATTAAAATTAGCTATTTAAATGAAACTTTTGAAGAAATTAAGAATTGGAATTACTCCTCTTTGTGTTGAATAACCCGTATTCACCATTAATTCGTGTTGTATTCATTTGGCAAAAACTTAATCCATCTTAACTTTTAACAGAGTTGTATTTTTCCCATTGTTAACCCTTAGTAGGACTTTTCAAGTCTTGAAAAATGTCCGTTAGGTTTGAAAAAACAAAAAAATTTATGAAAAAAAAAGTTTGATGAAAAAAAAAAATTTTATGAAAAAAAAAAATTTGTTGAAAAAAAAAAATTATGAAAAAAAAATGTAATGGAAAAAAAATTTGATGGAAAAAAATTTATAAAAAAAAAAAAAATTGATGAAAAATAAAATTTTTTTTTTGTTGAAAAATAATTATGTTACTTTTTATTCACCAGCTACTGAAAAACGGGCTTATTCACCACGAGGTGAATTATTATCCAAGTTACAAACCCAAGTTATTAAAATGTTTGGTTTTAAGAAAATGAAAATAGTAATTCGTGTTTTCTTTTTCGTTAATTGTTAGCTTATACAGTCAAACTGAGGTGGCGTGCTGCAACATTTTTTTTTAAATTAGACACCAGCCTAAAAACATTATCATGTTAAAAAAAAATATATGGTATTCGCACTTTTACTTTAAAACTGTCTCGGACGCCCGTGCAGAGTTTTAGCTGTGGGATACCTTCCTTGTAAGTGGAGAATATAAAAAAACGTGGTATTTCTATATAGAATACTTGCAATTTAGCCTACGTGCAGCACCTTAATTTTTATAACCTAAAAAAATATGTTTAACTACCGCGTTGAAGTCATCCTTAAGCGTCCATTAATAAAAAAGTTTATGACTTTTTAAGGATTTTATTACAATTACAACAAAAATAGACATAACGGCGTGTTTTTTTAGCCTGGCTATAAACAACAAAAACATAATTTAAAGCTCAAATGACATTATTAAGTCTCTTGTTATTTAAATAATAAAAACTTGCACCATGCTCGCCCTCTCTCACTCTCTATATGCCAGTAAAAAAAAACATTCTTATACATTAATTTTGATTGTTGGCAGAATTTCATATTCATATTACACCTTTAAAAAAAATACTTTTAACACACACACTCATACACTACCTCACCTTTAAGTTTACATGAACTTTTTTTATTTTTATCCATGTAACCCATATACAAACATTTAAATTTCAACATGAGTATGACACTTGAGTCCTTGAGTTATAATACCAGGGGGAGGAGGAGAAAAAAACTTACAAAACTCTTTTATTCTTATTTTGCTGACAAAAGATATAAAAAAAAACAAATATTTTATTTTTTGCTTTTGTTTTTAAATTTTTTGCAACTTTTCTTTTACCTTTTTTTGTTTTTTATTCATAAAACAAACAAGCAAACAACTTTTTACTTGGAAAAATATACATATGTCTCTGTTATTTTCTCCCCCCTTTTTCTTTAGAAGATGAATGGGAAAAGAATCATCAGCATAATGTTTGTAGAAGTAGTTGAAAATATGTTGTTTGTTAAGATCTTTCTTAACTGCTCTTGCTTTGTTGCTCCTGTGCTACTAACTGTGTATTCAGTTATTCAAAGTGCCAAAGAAATTATGTTTATGATTATAAATAGTTTGTTTCCCCATTTAATATGAAAGGAACTTAGAAAACCCCAGCAAAATTTGTATATTGATGGGATATAAAAATTTTTAGTCGTTTTTTTTACATATCGATATATATATAGGTCGTAGATCCTCTAAGGACTGAATTAAAATCTATCGGTCTTTGTCTGTACGTCTGTTGAAATCACTTTTTAAGCGAAACTAATCTGTTCTCAGGGCTGATGTTAACGCAGAAAGATTTGTCCTCAATCTAATTTGTTCGTATGTAAAACTCGATGAAATCGGTTCAGTGGAAAAAAAGTTGTGATTAAAAGTGTTAAGTACCTCATTTACGACAAAAAATTAGGAGTTTCATTCAGGTAAAAATTTGGAAATTCATGCAGTTAAAATAAAAACAAATTGAGAGTGCAAATTCGGCTGTACCCAATCTTTTGTACCTTCCAGGGATAGAAAAGTTAGTACTTTAAAACTTTTTTCAGTACTTTTTAACTTTCTAAGATACCGCAGTACCACTGCGACTGATTAATTAGCTTTTCTAAGTATACCAGACGTGTTCATACTTTTGTTCAACCAAATCTATAGGAATACCCGAAAATCTTCCGATTTTCATTGCCAAAAAGCTTAAAATACAAGAAATATTTGATTTTAGTCAATCTTTGGTGCGTTTACAAAAAAAAAAAAATAAATAAATGGATAACGATGACATCAATTTAAAAATTTTTATATTACATTAACTATTTTTAGCACCTTCAAATGCGAAAAAGTACTTCTTTGGTTGAGCTCCGGTACCATTTTAAAATTCCGATTTTCCCTCTCAGGTACCTTCCAAAATGTAAAAACAAGTTTGACGTACTTGTTCGTTTTGTGGGGGGGAATCTACCCCTCTCGATAAATGTTAATCAATTCATTTATTATGATTTTTGGACTAAAGTAATGCAATTTCATCATTATTTGTATTTAAATGTTATATCTACGCCCACAAAAGGGGACGGACTGAAAAAATGTCTGACACAAAACTGTTTCATTTGCTCAAAGAAATATAATAAACGTGTGAAAAAATATGGTTCTTAGAGGTTTAGCCAGACTGTGACCATAAGACATATTTGTGACAAATGTCAGAAGTCTATTTATATTATGTTGTACTGTATTGTGCCTTAAACAGTCGGGCAGACGGACGGACGGACATTGTGAGAATGTCTTGGAATACATCAATGATCAATAATATATGTATTTTATGGCGTCCTAGGCTGATATCATCTGGCCTGTGCGACTTCACTGAACTGAAGCTAGAGACTTGCAATTTTATATATAGGTTCTCCCCTAAAAACTATATTCAATAATGCCGGGTTTTTGGAAATTTTGAATCTAAGGTCACAAAAATGTACTTTTGGTACTTTTTTTATCCAGAATTAATGGTTCTAGAATGTTGAAATTTGAAATGTCGGATCCTCCGTCAAAAAAAAAAACATGCTGAAAAAAAGTGATTTTTAGAAATTCTTATTGAAAGGGTAAAATATTGTGCTGTGGTACTTTTTTTCTTTTTCCTAAAAAAATGTTTATAGAAACTTGAAATTTTTAATATAAATAGGAACGTTCAGCAAAAAAAAGCACCCTTTCGGAAATCCGATTTTAATGTGTTTACCTAAAAAATTTTATTTTGGTACTTTTTCTATCTCCAGAAAAAATGGTTTTACAAACCCATTGAATCGGAATTCTCAAAAATTTATTTTTTCAGCATGTTATTTTCGCCGGAGGATCCTACAATCCAAATTAAGATTTTCTAGGAAGTACCATTACTTCTGGAAACATAAAAAGTACCAAAAAAGTAAAAGTACTTTTTAGAAAGTTTCGCTACTAAGAGTGCAAAAAAATGTCCTTTGGTACTTTTTTGATTTACTAAAATATTAACGCATGTTATTTGAAAAGGAATGAAATCCACATGGATCGAATTAAATTCGAACAGGTAACGTTATGAAATCCACAACTTTTCATTCAATTTTTTTTTCTCAAAATATGTTTACCAAATTTTTTTTCACTCAAATATTTTTTTTAATAAAACTTTTCGTGACTAAAATTTTTTGCACTCAAAATTTTCTTGACTTAAGTTTTTTCGACTCAAAATTTTTCGAAATTTTTTTATATCCACCAACCACAGTATGGGGTGAGGGTATGCTCACTTTGTAATTCCGTGTGTAGCACATCGAAATATCGGTCTAGGATCCCATAAAATATATATATTATTGATCAGTAATCGATTTCCGTCTGTCACGATACAGTCCAAAATAAAAGAGCTAGGCTTTCGAAGTTTGGCACGAATATGTCTTATATTCATAGGCAGGTTAAGTTCGGAAATGGGCAAAATCGGACCAAGGGGAAAAAAGTTCCCCCTTGGACAACTAAAGCAACCTCTAAATAACGGTATTTTTTTGCAGGGTTTTTTGTACTTTTTTTAAGCAAATGCAACATTTTTATGTCAGAGGAAGCTCAAAACCCTGCATGTGGACCCAGCGGATAAAAAAAATTAAAAAAAAGTTTGACCCGCCTCTTTTGTGGGCGTGGATATTTTTTTTTTTTTTTTTATTATGCTTTTATTTTTTAATATTGAATCTGCCTTTATTAGGCCTAACAATATGTAAATCAAATCTTAAATCTAATCCTAAAAAACTAGTTGCTCCTATTCTGGAGCCATTTTTTCATATGGGCCTCATATTACACGGGCGGCATATCGGCTCTATGAAGCCTTGTGTGGACACGGTTCTGAGATAACTGCCTTGCAAGGGGGTTTGGATGACATTGTAGTTTTGAAATATATATTTCCCGAACTCGCATAAACTCTTCTTTTACCAAAGGAACTTCGAGGTCTCTGTGTATGTTTTCATTTCTGATATACCATGGTGCTCCTGTCATGGTCCTAAGTATTTTCGATTGTGCCCTCTGTATAAGTTCAATATTCGAATTACTGGCAGTTCCATATAGTTGGATTCCATATGACCATATAGGTTTAAGAATACTCTTGTTCAGGGTGACTTTACAGTCCAGGCTTAATTTCGAGTACTGACTGATAAGCCAGTGCAGATTTAAGGCTTTAAGCTTCATTTGAAGCCTCTTAGCTTCTAAATGACGACGCCAAGTTAGTCGTCTGTCAAGATGAATGCCAAGGTACGTAACGTTGTCAGACTGTGGGATTTCCACTCTATTAAGGGTAACAGGAGGGCAATTTCCCCTACGTAGAGTGAATGTAACGTGTTTACTCTTAAGAGCGTTTACCCGTATACGCCAATTCTCAAGCCACGTCTCCACACTTCTGAGATGGTTATTCAGTTCCAATGAAGCTACAACAGGATTAGCATGAGAGCTAAGAATGGCTGTATCGTCAGCAAATGTTGATATCGTTAGACTATCACACATTGGTAAATCTGAAGTGTAGATTAAATAAAGTGTTGGTCCAAGAACACTTCCTTGTGGAACACCTGCCTTTATTTCGTAGTTATCCGTTATATATTCATTGTATTTTACCCTGAACTGGCGGTTTAAAACATATGACTCTAAAACTTTATGGGTATTAGGAGGTAATAGGCACTTTATTTTATATATAAGACCCTCATGCCAAACTTTGTCAAAAGCTTGAGCGACATCAAGAAAAATTGCAGAACAATATTTTTTATCTTCAAAAGACGTGGATATGGGCGTGGATATAAAAAATGTATTTTAATAATGATTAATTGGATTAAATAATTGGAAGAATCATAATAAATTCATTTGCTAACATCTATCGCAAGGGGAAGGTATCCCCAATGTCTCCCACCAAACCCCCAAAACCCGCCCCTCCCCCTCACAAAAAAAAAAGACACCCCTGAATTTTTTTTTACATTTTGGAGGGTATAAAAGATTCGGCTCAGCCGAATTTAACACTCTCACTTGTTTTTTTTTTAAATTTCAATTTTTTATGATAGAAATGGGTAAACTGAATGTTAAAATAGAGTTAAATGGTACTTTTTTATCTATTTAGGACCGTAGAATTTTTATATTTCACTAACGTATGTTATTTGGAAAGGAATGAAACCTACAAGGAACGAAATGTATTGGAACAGAGAATGTCATGGAATGAAATATTTTTTAGCCAAAATTTTTTTAATCTTAAGTTTTTTTTCGCCCAATTTTATTGTTTTACGCAAACTTTTTGTGATCAAATTTTTTCAAAAATTCATTTTATATAACGCATGTTATTCGAAAAGTAATGAAATCTACCAAAACACCAAAAATACGTAAATTGGGGAAATAAAAATATTTCGACCAGCAGTCAGAAAGTAAAGCGTTTTATATTTTTAGGTTATATATAGGTTGTAGCTAAATTGATTGACGATTGCCACCGGAATCTCCTTTTCACCATTAACAATCGACTTTAAAAATGAGTCTGTGCCGATACTCTTTCAATTCGGTTGTCACAACTAAATGACTGCTTTATTGTTTTTGCGACAGCTACATTTTTTTCTCAGTGTACCAATTCCACATCCCGACTTCTAAAGCAATTCCCAAAAAACTGTTTGTTGGTTTTCAAAAACACAAAAGTATAATGTTAAAATTATGACCATATGAAAACAAAAAAAGAAAAGGATTTCATTTTTTCTCGAGGGAAGATAGCAAGCAGTACAAAAAAACATAAAATTAATTAATTTACATAGTTTAACATTTCTGTTTATGTTTACATTAATATCACTGAAAGGGTATAAAAATGTCAACAACAAAAACAAGGTTACAACAGAAAATGGCTGCAACATTGCAAACAATTTAAAAAAAAAACATCACGTAGAATATATTTAAGTAAATGATTAATAAAATAAAAAAAATAAAAAACTAAGGGGAATTACAAGAATGAGACTAATTGTGGAATCTTAAAAGAGTTTTTTTTTTAATTTTTTTAAACTTAATAACATTAAAGAATTTGATTTAAAGTTTTTTTATAAGCAGCTTTTAAATAAAAAGAATTATAGGGCCGTACCATAGAAAAATAAAAAGATTATTTTAGCAAAAGTTTTGTTTTACATTTCAAATTTTCTATACATTTATTGAAAGTCGATTTTAAAAACAAAAACAATTTGTACGGAAATAAAATTAAAAGCTCATTTAAAAATATTTTTTTTTCTTGTGGTAGTGTGTAAGTTTAAAATAGTTTAAAAGTCAAGCACGAGTTAAAAAAAGCTTTTAGTAACTACAAAAAAGCTTTTAGTAACTACTACTGATTAAAATAAATTCAGGTATAATAAAAACGTATACCAAATTCGCATTCATTTTTTTAAACATGTTTAACCACTTAAACATGTTTAAATTAAAACTTGTTAAGGTACATAAACATGTTGAAGTGCTTAAATTAGTTTAAAAATATAAATGTGAATATGGCATTAGGTTATGGCTGACTATAAAGCATTTTTTTAATGGAAAATAACCGTATTTCCTTATCATATTTTTTAAATAAAAAAGATGAGCTTTATATAAATCATAATTAAAGCTTTTAATTAATTTTTACTACGATAAAAGATCAAATAGAAAAACAATAACGCAAGCTTTAATTTTTCTTGTTTAAAAATGAGTAATGTCGGTTCTATGTCCAGTTTATTGAAAGTTGAGGTAACCTAATATTAATTATAGCTTTTATTTACCCTACAATGACTATTTTTTTTTTAAGTAAATAAATAACAACATTTTTTCTTAAACCTCGACTAAAGCTTTAGCTAGAAGATTTTATACAACCGCCATTTTAACTGGTTAATGGAATTTTATAAAAAAGACAGTTAAAGCTTTTAACCACGATATTGTATGAAACGCTAATAAATTATTTTAATTACAGAAAGTCTGAAACCACTTTAAAAGTTTTTAATGAGCTTTGGGAATTATATTTAAGTTTTTTATTTTTGAAAACAAATAAAAACGATTTTAAAGAGATTTTTTCAAAACCAAGTTTAACCCTACGATTACTGATATTTTTAAACGATCAATGACAAATTAAGTCTCCAGGGACCTAATAATTTTTTAAAACTTGTATTGAATTATATTCTGAAACCAAGTGTTCAATATGATTACAGAATCTTTCCAACAACAAAATAGACTAACAAATTGTACAAATAGTACGTTTATGATAAACAAAAATGCATGAAAAATATTAAAATTTATTAAACTGCTTCACAACATCACACACATAAATGTCATTGAGTACTGTCCTAATGTCATTGAGTACTGTCCATCATATAAAACCAAAAAGGTCCCTAGGGACCTGATCAGTCATCGAATAGTTAAAGCTTTTTATTAAACACTTTATTAGTCCAATATTAAAAGTTTTTTCAACGAAATCTTATTTAATCACAATTAAATAACTCTAATCTAATCACGATTTAGGCTAACCACATTTACAACCTTAAATTAGAGAATTTGAATCGTAATAAATCCTCGAATTAAGCTTTTACAAAAAAGTTTTTATTTTAGCACAATTAAAACCTTAAAATATTGAATTTAAAAAGCTTTGTATAAAAAAAATTGGAGAATTCGAAGAACTTTTTTGTCTCCATGATTTAAGCTCTTAATAATAGCTTTTATTGAACCACACTTAAAGATTATAAAAATAGAAAATTTATTAAGATTTTATTTAACTACAATTCAAACTTTTATTAAGAGATTTAAAAAATAAATAAGACGAAAGGATCAATTATATATTTAAAATAAAATTTCGATAAAAGCTTTTATTTTAATATTTTACGATATTAAAAATTTTCTGAAACAGATATTTAGAGATTTTAGCTTTCTTTTAAAGATTATGTTAAACAACATTGAAAGCATTTTTTGGTGACAGGACATAATCCGCACTGACATTATCCCCATAACGGAAATGGGGACTATGACCAAATGCATTACGGGGTGACAGGACATAATCCCCACGGACATTACCCCCATAACGGAAATGGGGATAATGACCGAATTCATTACGGTCATAATCCCCATAATAGTTGTGGGGACTATGACCGTTTCCAAAACGGTCATAATCCCAATGGGGATTATGTCCGTTCCTTGTTGGGATTATGACCGAACTTTTTTCGGTCATAACCCCCATTCACATTATGGGGGGTAAGTCCAAAGCAATTTTGGTCATAATCCCCGTTTTCTGCAGAGAGGGTGGGTTTAATGCATGGAGTTTGTAATCCCTAAGCCCGGCCGAAGGCCGGCTACGCAGAAAAACTTTTAAGTAAAAAAAAAAAAATCTTTTAATTTTGGGGATTATGACCAACTAGTATAGAAGACATAATCCCCATAAAGGGGATTATGACCATTTGTAATGTGGTCATTATCCCCATAAATCTGGGAATTATGTCCGTTTTTTATTGGGATTATGTCCAAATAATTTTCGGTCATAGTCCCCACTACCATTATGGGGATTATGACCGAAATGAATTTGGTCATAATCCCCATAACGGAAATGGGGATTATGTCCGTGGGGATTATGTCATGTCACCGCATTACGGACATAATCCTATATTAGTTGTGGGGACTATGACCATTTCAAAAACGGTCATAATCCCAATGGGGAATATGTCCCTTCCTTGTTGGGATTACGACCGAAAGTTTTTCGGTCATAACCCCCATTCATATTATGGGGACTAAGTCCAAAACAATTTCGGTCATAATCCCTTTATTTTGCGGAGAGGGTGGGCTTAATGCATGGAGTTTGTAATCCCTAAGGCCGGCCGAAGGCCGGCTACGCAGAAAAACTTTTAAGACAAAAAAAAATTTCACATAATTATTGGGATTATGACCTATTATTATAGTAGACATAATTCCTGTTATGGGGATTATGTCCACTTTTTACGTGGTCATTGTCCCCATAAAACTGGGAATTATGTACATTTTTATTGGGATTATGTACAAATTTTTTTCGGTCATAGTCCCCATAATGGTATTGGGGACGTTTTGATCATAATCCTCATATCGGAAATGGGGGTTATGTCCGTGGGGATTATGTCATGTCACCCAATTTTTTTACAAAAAGCTTTTACTGAACCAAAATTAAAGCTTATAAAAAACGAGAATTATTAAAGATTTTATTTAACAAACAAAAACTTTTATTTACAAAATTTCAAAAATAAATAAGACGAAAGCATTATATATTTAGAAAATAAAATTACGACAAAAGCTTTTATTTAAAGATTTTCTGAAATTAAAGATTTTATGAAACAGGCTTTTAAAGATTCAAGCTAACTGTTAAAGAATATATTAAAGTACATTAAAAGCTTTTCTTCGTAGAATTTTTTAGAATTTCTTTTTTCCTATTAATGGAAAATGTTCTTAAGATCATCCCATCATCTGCAGATACTGAAAATCAGTTAAGAGAAGAAAAATTAATTATTGAAACCTGTCTTAGACCCATTACTCAATACATATATGTATGTACCTATTTTAACTTTTCTTAAAGTTTTTTATAGTAAAATTTAAGTCTTATTTAATTTTTTTCTTCTTTGTTTCAGGTAAGTTTTTACTGCATAACACTTTAAACGAAATTATTGTAAGTATGTAATTATAAGAAATCTTTCTTATTTGTTGTTATATTTAATTTATAAACCAAAAATATCACAGTTTTTGGACTTAAATAAAATTTAAATGAATCATACAAAATTTTCTTTTGATTAATGTTTATTTTAGCATATTATCTACAAATATGATAGCACATAGTGATTGGAATACCTTTTTGGAATTAATAAAAATTTTTTGCTGAACCCAAATTCACTTTCATCTTAAGTTTTCATTAAAATTTTTACACTAAAAAAAAAACTATGAAACAGACTTCATAGAAGAAGTTTGTAACTTTTTTTTGCTACCTTCTATTTGAAGAGAATTCCTAGTAATTTTACAAGATTTTTACCAATAATTTTGTTATTTTACAAGCTTTTTACAAATAAAATTGTAAATTTACAATTTTTTCTGAGGCGATAAAACTAACAAGGAGGTTTCGTGACTTTATTCGATTTTTTTCTACCTCCTATTTTACGAGAATTCCAAGTAAAAATTGCGTGCTTTTTTATAATTTTACCAGCTTTTTACCAATAAAATTATATTTTTACAATTTTTTTGGCGCAATAAAACTTACAAGGAATTCTCGTGAATTTACTATACTTTTTTTTGAAAAAAACTTGGAAATTTGTAAAATTACAAAAAAAATGGAAAATTACAACAAAAAATGTAAATTTTGATCAAAAAGTTTTTGTAAAAAAACAAAGAAAACTGTCAAATATTGGTAAAAAGGGTTTACGAGACTTTTCTTGCAATTTGACAAGGTTTTTTTTTGTGTATATGTAATACCAAAAAAAAAAATAAATTACCGATAATAAAATTCTATAATTACAATTTCATTAAAAAAGATAACTAAGAAACCAATTCTTTTATAGTTTAGTCATATAATAAACTTCAAAGGAATTCCGACACATTCATAAAAGTCATATAAAATCTCATCATAAGCCTCAATAAGTTTTTCATATAAAGACATGTTTTTCCTTTAACTTTTTTTCGTTTTGATGTCAATATATAAAATATAATTTTTCTTATCACAAAAATAAAACAACATTATGGCAAAAAGAAAATTGTATATTTACGTGTCTATGTAAGGTTCAGCCAGCCAAGCCAAGCCAATTCAATGACTTTTCATCCGCAACAACTTGATTTCAAATAAACAAAATAACAAAAGTGTAACAACACAGCCTTGACAGAAATTCTTCCAACATATTGAGGAGGAAAATAAAGACGAAAATAAAAGCACTGATTGACTTGTACATGATGAAACTTTTTCAATACAATTGCTTTGATGAAAAAAAAAACAACTACAGAAGTAAATCAAAAAGTATATTTTTGTAAGGCAGGGGTTCTTAAACCCAAAATCAGTAAACAATTACTGAATAAATTACGCTCGTTTTCGAAATTTACACTTAGTTGGTAGACAGGTGAGAATATTCACTCAAGAGCTTTTTAAACTTGAATACTTAGAAGTGAAAAATGTATGTTGCCCAAATTTAAGGCTTAAAAATAGTGTATTGTTTGAGATTTAAGAAAGCTTTTTAAGTTAAGAAAGCTTTATTATGATTCTGCTTAGTTTTTTATTATTAACTTATCATTTTTTTAGGTCTATGACTGTGTTATACATTTTTAGGAAATATTTTTTTTACAAAATAATTTTGTAAAAAAAAATATGTTTATTGCGAATGGAGAATAACACATTGAAATGGACATAAGTTTTTCCTTGATTCCAAGTTTTAAATCTTTCCGTTTTCGGCAAAATACTACAACAAAAGCTTTTAATTTATAAAAATAACATTTAAAGCTTTTAGTAAGGAATTTGATTAAAACAAATTTGAAGCATTTATTTATAAACTATACTAAACCAACCTAAAAGCTTTTAGTTAACTAGGAAGGAAGAGCTTTTTTAATAAGCCGAATCTTACTAAAAAAGGTTCCGTAATAAAAAAATAAATTACCAAAGACAAAATAGTATTTTTAATATTAAAAATAAAAAGCTTTTACTTACATTAAAACTTTAATAGAAGTCGAGAATATATTTTGTCCAAATTTAATGCTTAAAAATAGTGTATTGTTTTAAAGGTAAGAAAGCTTTTTGAGTTAAGAAAGCTTTTTAAATTAAAAAAGCTTTATTATAATTCTGCTTAGTATTTTATTATGAACTCATCATTTCATAAGCTCTATGACTATGTTATACATGAATGACTATGAAATAACAGAGATTTTTTTAGAAAATATTTTTTTCCCAAATAATTTTTGAAAAAAAAATTTGGAAAACATATTTCAAAATGTTAATTGCGAACGGAGAATACCACCTTGATATACATATTTCCCTTTGATGCCAAGTTTTAAATCTTTTCGTTTTTGGAAAAATACTACAACAAAAGCTTTTAATTTATAAAAAATAACCATGAAAGCTTTTGGTAAGGGATAATATTAAAACAAATTTGAAGCATTTATTTGTAAACTATACTAAACCAACTTAAAACCTTTTATATAAATACGAAGGAAGAGCTTTCTTAGTAAGCCGAAGCTTGCTAAAAAAATTTTCGGTAATAAAAAAATTTTACCAAAGAACAAATGGTATTTTTAATATTAAAAATAAAAAGCTTTAACTAAAATTAAAATTTTAAAAGAAGTCGATAATGTATTCTGCCCAAATTAAAAGCTTAAAAATAGTGTATTGTTTGAAAGGTAAGAAAGCTTTTTGAGTTAAGAAAGCTTTTTAAATTAAGAAAGCTTTATTATAATTCTGCTTAGTATTTTATTATTAACTCATCATTTTATAAGGTCTATTATATGACTATGTTATACATTAATGACTATGAAATATCACAGACTTTTTTTGTAAATATTTTTTTTACCAAATAATTTTGTAAAAAAAATTGGAAAACATGTTTGAAAATGTTTATTGCGAACGGGGAATAACACCTCGATATGCATATAAATTTCCCTTTAAATCTTTCCGTTTTTAGCAAAAAGATTTTAATTTAAAAAAATAACCATTAAAGCTTTTGGTAAGAGAATTTATTATAACAAATTTGAAGCACTTTATTATAAAATATAATAAACCAAGATAAAAGCTTTTATTAAAAAGATTTTATGTACGTATTTAAGAGCTTTAATTAAAAAGGGTTTATTCAATGTACCATCGAAGAGATTTTTTAGTAAACCGAAGCTTCTAGCCGATTTCCATAAAAAATCCAAATTTAAAGCTTTTTATTTATTACAACATATTAAAGTTTTTTTTTAACCAATTTTAAAGCTTTTAATTAAAGTTTAAGAACCTCTGTTAAACAACAAAAGTTACAAATAAGAAACACATCCTAATTTTCTGGTATTTTGATTCTAAAAACTTACTCAAGCAAACGGATACAATTTTGTCACAGACTTATCAAGGGAAATGCGCGTTTCTGTAATTTTGCAATAATTTCCGTAAAACAAAAAATAAAAATAAAAATAAAAATAAAAACAAAAACAAATTTTCAACAACAAGTTGTTGATAAATTTTCGTTAGAATTTAAAACCAAAAATAAAAATTATTTAAAAAGTTTTTTTTATACGAAAATCCCATTTAACTGAATTAATTATTAATTTTATACCAAAATTGATGATGAAGACACGAAAAACGAAAATATAAAAAAAAACAACAGAAATAAATTTGTTGATCATCTTAAACTGGGTTGATATGCATATAAATCAATTGTAAATTTATTATAGCAGGAGTTATACACACACATTTGTTTTAAGACCTTGCACAGAATGAAGGATGTACAAAAGGTTTGTCGTCAGGTGTGTATGTGTGTGTGTCTGTGCTTTTGAGCCTGTCAATAACGTACAAAAAAAAATAATTTTAATTAAAAGCACTTCAACCACTAACAATTTCGCCCACACACAGACACATACAAATTGTAACAGGCCAGTCAAATAAACACACACACAGCAAACAACAAAAGTTAAGTCTGGCGGGTACTATCAAAAACACCACAGATTTAAAAAAATTAAATTGGTAGAAATTTAATAATACAGTTAATTGAAAAAGAGTTCGTACACCGATTTGTTTAGTTCTGAATAAATATTTCAGTAAGAATTTTATAAAATCCGTTTTATAGATTCAGAAAAAACACGGCTTCTACTATTACAAAATAGAATTTTTGGTTGCAGCTAAACAAATTTATCTAGAAAATCAGAGAAACTTTGGTATTTATTAGATCTAAAACTGTAATTTGAGCTTTCAACTCAAGATTTTATTAAACCACGACAAAAGTTTTAGATTTGAGAGTTTATGAGAACATGATAAAAGCTTTTCATTTGTGATTTTGCAATTTATTTATTTTTTTTTTTCAAATTAGTTTTCAATCATTTTATAATGATAAAACTGTAATCGGAGCTTTTAATTCAATATTTATTAAAGCATGACTAAAGCTTTTGAGCTGAGAGTTTATGAAAACATAATAAAACTTTTCGTTAATGATTTTGCAATTAAAGATTTTTTTTAAAGTAAGTTTTCAGTCATATGATAATGAATTAAGAAAATTTCTAAAATCATTTTTCACGCTCTTAAGTATAAACATTTTTTTAATCCAAATACAACTAAAGCTTGCATTAAGGTTCATTTTACTTATGATTAGAGATTTCATTACAATAAAAGCTTTTAGTAAGAGACTTTTTATACCACTATTAAAGCTTTCAGTAAGAGTCTATCAAAGACAGGGTTAAATTTTTAGTACAGATATATTGAAAAAGCTTTCATTTAGATATATTTCAAATATATTTATATTTAAAATGAATTCAGAAAATTTCTAAAATCATATTTAAATCTCTGAAGTATTAACTTTCTTAAAACCCAACTACTATAAAAGCTTGCATTAAGAAACATTTTACCTATGCTTAGAGATTTCATTTCGAGAACTTTAACTTACGATAAAAGCTTTTAGTAAGAGAATTTTTATATCACTATTAAAGCTTTCAGTGAGAGTCTATCAAAGACAGGGTTAAATTTTTAGTACAGATTTATTGAAATAAGCTTTCATTTATATATATTAAAAAATCCATAGATAAAACGACCATTTAAGCTTTCAACTAAAAATGTTGTGAAACATTAATTAAAGCTTTCATTAAGAGATTTTTCTAAAAGAAAACTGCAGATTTTATTAAAACAAGATTAAAGTTTTTATTTCAAGGTTTCATAAAGCAGTGTTAAAAACTTCTGCTAAAAGAAAACATTGCTATTAAAATTTTTGAAAGCTTATAAATCATGAATTTTTAAAAACCGCGATAATTCATCTTGAGATTTTTAAATCACGATCAATTAGATATTTTCTCAAATTATAGCCTACCAATGAGTGTTTTATAAAGTCCAATTATCGATTCCGAAATCACGATTAAAGCTCTCAATGACAAATTTTATAAAATTGTGAAAAAGTTTTGAATTACAGATTTTAATAACTACAACTATGGCTTTTTGTTAGAAAATTTTCTTATCACAGTTGAAGCTCTTAATGAGAGATTTTTAAACCCATAATTAAAAGCTTAAATTGTAAGCTTTTTATATAAGGCATAATGAAACTATTATTATAGGTTTCTATCAAACTACGATTAAAGCTTTCAATTAGAAAATTTTTAAAAATTTACATACCATAAATTAAAATTTATCAAACTGCTGAAATCTACTTTTTTAAAGAAAATGTAAAGTCAACACTTAAGAAATCTTTAAGCAACGACAAGAGCTTTTAGTAAGACATAATGACACTACTACATTTGGAGTTGAAAAATTTTGATAAAAGGGCGTCACCGGTTAAAATGATCGGATTTGGCTATAATTAAGTTAAAATGAAAGATTGTCTCAAGCTCTAAATAAGGGTCAAAGAAAAGAAATTCTGAGATTTTTTCAAACAGTATTTAAACCGCCATTTTTTGCGAATTTCAAATAGCAATATCTCGAAATTCGTTCAACCGATTTAAAAAAATTTTTGATATTCTTGAATAAAAGATTATTCAATACCGTTAAAGCTTTTAATTATAGATTTTATAAGACCACAATTAAAACTTTCTTTAACATGAATAAATATTCAATAATTTAAGCTTTATAAAATAATGAATAAAGCTTTTTAACAGGTTTTTTTAAAATAAGCGAATAAGCTGCTATCAAAATTTCAATTAAAGACTTTCTTAACCTCGATTAAAGCTTTTGGCTAAAGATTTAATTATTATATTACACTCCAAAAAAAATCTTGTAAAATTACCGAAAAAGCCTCGTAAAATAATTTTTGCTACTTCCTATTTAACGAAAAATCCTACTAAAAATTACAATTTTATTGGTAAAAAGCTTGTAAAATTACAAAAAATTTACAAACTTTTTGGCGCGATAAAACTTACAAGGAATTCTCGAGGGATTTACTAGATTTTGTGCTACACTCAAAAAACACGTGGGTATTCTATAACAAAAACTTAACTAATGAAGTAATTTTTTAGTCCAAAATGATCTAGTGCAGGCATTGGTAATCAGTACTAAAATTTGTTACTAATATTATTCAAAACCAGTAAAAATGACTAATTTAAATACTTTGAAGATACTAAAAAACTATTGTACTACAGGTAATTAGTAACTTATTAGTAGATTTGGGTACAAAATCACTTACTAATACTTTTACTGTAGAATTATTTTGAGTGTACCTCATATTTTACGAGAATTCCTAGTAAAAATTACAAGCTTTTTTGTAAATTTACAAGCTTTTTACCAATAAAATTGTAAATCTACCATTTTTTTGGCGCAATAAAACTTGCACCAAAAATTTTCTTGGAAATATGTAAAATTGCAAAAAAAATCTAAAAAACAAGGAAAACTGTCAAATAATCTATAATAGCTCACAGAAAAAAATAAAAAAAAGTTTTGAGTAAATTTTTAATACTATTGAAGAAAAAATTACTCAATTTTGCACCACTAAACGATTTAATAGTATTGAGTAAACTTTTAATAAAAAATTATTAAATGCTTAATAAAAAATTTGAGTAAATTATTAATTCACAAAATTAAAACTTTACTTAAAATTTTTCAATATTTTTAAGTAACTTTTTAATTGTGGCAAGTAAAAATTTACTCAAAATGTATAAATTTATTTTTTTAAAAAGTTTAATAAGCTTCGAATTTTTTTTCAAAATAAATTCCTTTTTTCAAACTTTACCAAATATACTTATGTCTTCAAAACAAAGGAAAATTTTATAAAGATGATTTCAAACTATCATATACATATACAAAAAACTACAAACTAAATGAGAATTCAAAAAACCAAGAGAATAAAAAAAAAATAAAAAAAAAAAATATTAAATTTGTATTAAACTATTTACTCAAATTTTATTTTTAATTTTTGAGTAAATTTTTAATTGCGTTGATTAAAAAATTACTCAAATTTGTTTTAAAAATTTAAACAAGTGATTACTCAAATTGTTTTTCTCAATATTATTTTCTGTGCTTATTTTAAAATTGTAGATTTTTAAAAAAGACTTAAAGATTTCAATTGTCGTTTTTAAAAAATACGATTAAAGTTTTTTCAAACACGATTAATGCTTTTGTTTATGAGCTTTCACTTTCATTCATCGAATAATCCAAAAACCAAACCACAAGTAAAACTTTTTTTAAAGCATAAATAAATATTAAAAAATTAAAGCTTTTGAAATTATGAACTAAGCTTTTTAGCATGCTGTTTTAAAATAAGCGGATAAAGCTTCTGGTCAACGATTTCATAATTATGCCCAAAAGAGATTATTAAAAATGATTAAAGCTTTTAATTATAGATTTAACAAAACCACATATAAAGCTTTTATTTCATAATTTTAAATAATTTTTAAAGTATTTGAATTAAGTTTAAAATAAAACATTTTTCTAATCATTGAAAAGCTTTTTTAGTTAACGTAACTCAAGCAAAATGTTTGTATTAAGGAAGTCACGTAGATCCCGAGAAAGCTTAAATTAACTTTTGAGTGAGCTTGAGTTTGAATTCATTTATACACATTAAAAGCTTTTTGTATGCAGATACGTATACCTCAAAAGAAATAAGCTTAATTTTCACTTACACACAATAGACATTTTAATACAAATGTTCCTATATTTCTTACTCCTACCATAATCATTGTAAATACCAAACATGCACAAAAAATCCTTCTCATCTACAAACAAAAATTTCAACCTACATATTCGAACATTATTTTGTTAAAATTGTTTGTTTTCACCCCAGTTTGCTGCCTTCTACACAGATTGTCTTGTTATTTGAAGTTATTTATGGTATTGTCAGCATTTAGGCGCCCAAAAATTGTAACCGCAATAACTGAATTGTACTTAACTGAACAAAAGCAGTACGACCAGACGACACATGGCTACGGAAATGATTGTGTTGTACAAGTATTTTGAGTTTAGTATTTACAGCAAAAAAAAAAAACGACCAATATTATCAAGGGTTTTTACTACCATTTTAGTGTTAGTAGGTACTGCAATTTTCAAGGACTTTTGAAAGGCTAAATAATGGAAAATACAACAAATAAATTTTTTTTGTCCTTTTTTTCAAATATGTATAATGAAAAATTTATGAAAATAAATAGATTTACAATATGACAAATACGAATGGCATCTTGAAATAGCAACGATAAAAGCAAAAATAAATTTAAGTTATGAACAATGAAAAAAAAGTATTGAAAAATGTGTTCAAAAAATATATAAAATTTTTTTCATTTCATTCTTTACACAGAAAAAAAGGGGGAAAATTTTTTGAGTAATCCCTTGTTTAAATTTTAAAAAATAAATTTTTTGGAGTAATTTTTTAATCGACGCAATTAAAAATTTACTCAAAAGTTTTTTAAAAAAATTAAGTAAATAATTTAATAAAAATTTAATAGTTTTTTTTATTTCCTTAGTTTTTAGAATCCTCATTTAGTTTATAGTTTTTTGAATATGTATATAAAAGTTTGAAATCGTCTTTATGAAATTTTTTTATGTCCTTAAGACATAAATATAAAGTAATTTTTTTTTTTTTTTTTAAAAAGTGAAACTTTGTTAAACTTTTTTAAATTGATAAATTTTGAGAAAATTTTTACTTGACAGAATTTAAAACTTAATTAAAAAAAAAAAAAATTTTTGAGTAAAGTTTTAATTGTGTCAATTAAAAATTTACTTAAATTTGTTGGCAAACATTTAATAAATTTTTATATTAAAAGTTTACTCAATACCATTAAATGGTTTCCTGGTGCAAAATTGAGTAATTTTTTACTCAATTGTATTAAAAATTTGTTTAAAATTTTTTTTTATTTTTTTTCTGTTCATGTTTAAAACATTTATGTTCTTAGTTTAACATTAAGTTAAGCGTAAAATTAACTACTTTTCATTTTATCTACACTCAAAAAAATACGTTAGTAGATTTACTAATTTTTTTTTGCTAACGCTAGTTAGCTAACTTTTAGCAAATTTTTAGTTGAGATTAGCATGTTAGCAAAAAATTCTTGTAAACTTCATTTAGCTCATTAGCAATTTTAAACAAACTTTGAACTAATTTCTTTTGCTAAATTTGAAATTGAGTTGACTACATTTTTACAAGATTTTTTGCTAATATTAGCAAAATAAATGGTAAATTTTTTTTTATTTTCAGAAAACTTAAAATGGCGCTATCTCGGAAACTAAGCCAGATAGAGCAAAATGGAGGCCATTTTTGGTTCTTAGAATCTCCATAGTATCGCCGGTCCTCTTCACATGTGTGGACCCTAATGGGCCCCAACTTTGGATCCAAAAAAGTTAGCATTCCCGAAAATTTTAAAATGCTCATATCTCAGTAAATATTGCCGACACAACATAAAGTCCAAAAGCGTTTTTGTAGCTCTCAACACGTAGAACAAGACCGCAAAATAGTCAAAAGCTCTCCGAGTAATATTTTTGAAGTTATCGAGTTTTTTAATTCTCAAGACCCCAGTGGTCCCCTATAATCACGTATCTCAAAAACTAAGCAAGGTAGAGCGAAACGGACACAAATTTTGGATCAAAAACTATGACGATTTTTAAGGAACCCAACTAGGTCTAGGCCCATCGGGGTCTGGACCTATCGGATCGGAACCCAATGGGGTCCTCAGATGTGTATAAACTAAGTTCAAAAAAAAAAAAAATATTTAGTTAACTAATTATTGGCAAAACATTTTTGCTAACTTTAGCAAAAAAATTGTGGGTTCAAAATCAGCAAATTTTCTTGTAGGTTTACAAGCTTTTTTTGCTAACATTACAAGTTTTTTTTTTTGAGTGTAACAAGATGCAGTTCACCATATAATAAATAAGAAAAACTATTGTATCACAGTATTGCGTTTGCCAAAAATTACCATCATTTATTTTTACATATAAAGTGCAGCGATAATATATCTGCACTATTTTTTGTAAAAATATTTTTCTACATTTTTTTTTTCTTCCTTGTGTGACCATTTTTCTTATGCTTACATTCCTTATTGTTGTATTATTCTTGCTGAAAATGTTAAGAAATTGCCATAGATTTATCAAAATGATAAACGAGTCTAAAAACTTGTATTCAAGACTAGACTTGCATGCAACGAAAACAACATTAAGTTTGTTTTAAAATTGACATATGGTTAAATGCGACATTCATATGTCATTCTTTTCAATGTTAAGAAAATAAAAAAAAATTGTAATAAATTTTTAAAATTGTTTTAAGAAGAAAATATTGGGTAGTAGGGAAATTTATGTTGGTAATATAAAGAGCTTTTGAGGCTTCAAAGATGAGCTTGATTTAAGATTTTCTTGCAATTAAATCAAATTTTTAAAATTAAGCTCTATCTGATTAATTTTTATTAAAAAATTGTTTCATTCGAACTTTAAAATATTATATTTTGAGTAGGTTTATTCTAGCTCGAGGGCATTATTTCCTTCACTAATGAAAACTAAACTCAAAATAATTACTCTGTTAAATACTCTGTAAAATGACTGTAATCTCAACTCGACAGATATTTGACAAAGTTATATGTCGAAATACAGATTTTAAGAAAATACTTTGTAATTTCTTGTGACCGAAAAACAAAGTTTTATCTGTTATTTTACTTTTTACTTTGTAATCTCTATTTTACAGATAATAAACAGAGTTTTTTGTTAAAATACAGATTTAAAAAAAAAAAACTGTTTTTTTCTAGTAACCAAAATACTAAATTTCATTTCTAATTTTACTTATTGCTCTGTAATACAGTTTAAAAATAAAAATCACTTCAAAAAACTTCCAAATTTTACCGATAAACCATTTACAGAGTTTTTTTGTAAAATTTTTAACTCATAAAATGCATTTAACTAAAACTTTGTAAATTTACAGAGTTTTTTTGGTAAAATTCTTTTCGGTCTTATCAATATTTTACAGATAATTCTGTAAATTTATAGTTTTTTATCGAAATCATTTTACAGAGTTTTCTTCGTAAAATAACAAAAAATCTTGCTGGTTGGAAATCTATGATATTTTCTGCTCGCTCAGCAGAGTAAATTAACAGAGTGATTATTTTGAGTGTATGACCTTGTCATAGAATAATTTTAAAGAAAATTACTTTTCTGTTTAAAATTTATATTGGTAAGGCTGGATTACTCAATTCTTCGTTATAAAATAACTCTCCGTTA
This sequence comes from Pegoplata infirma, assembly GCA_963921195.1. Classification (NCBI taxonomy): domain Eukaryota; kingdom Metazoa; phylum Arthropoda; class Insecta; order Diptera; family Anthomyiidae; genus Pegoplata; species Pegoplata infirma. The sequence goes on along the minus strand of OY992537.1, from coordinate 16,595,340 downwards.
AATTTAACTTTTTCGTACAAATTTTGACATAAGGCTCCGTTAAATCGGCCGTTAGCAGCTAGCTTTTCGTTGAGTAATCCGCCCTTAGCGAATAATAATTATAAAGCTTTTTTTACAATTTTAATTACAAATCATTTTTAATAATTTGAACTTACACTCAAACTAATACATTAGTAGATTTACTAATTTTTTTTGCTTATGCTAGTAAGCTAACCTTTAGTAAATTTTTATTTGAGATTAGCATGTTAGCAAAAATATCTTGTAAACTTCATTTAGCATATTAGCAATTTTAAACAAGATTTGAACTAATTTTTGTTGCTAAATTTAAAATTGAGTTGGCCAAATTTTTACAAGCTTTTTTGCTAATATTAGCAAAAATAAATTGTAAATTTTTTTTAAGCAAACTTAAAATGGCGATATCTCGGAAACTAAGCCATATGAAGCAAAATGGAGGCCATTTATAGTTCTAGTATCGCCGGTCCTCTTCACTTGTGTGGAGCCGAATGAGTCCTAACTTTGGATCCAAAAAAGTTAGCATTCCCGAAAATTTTAAAATGCTCATATCTCGGTAAATATTGCCGACACAACAAACAGTCCAAAAGCATTTTTGTAGCTCTCAACACGTAAAACAAGACCGAAAAACGCTCTCCGAGTAATATTTTTGAAGTTATCGAGTTTTTTAATTCTCATAACCCCAGTGGTCCCATAAAATCACGTATCTCAAAAACTATGCAAGGTAGAGCGAAACGGACACAAATTTTAGATCAAAAACTATGACGATTTTTAAGGAACCTAACTAGGTCTAGGCCTATCGTGGTCTGGACCTATCTGATCCGAACCCAATGGGGTCCTCAAATGAGAATGAACAAAGTTGAAATAAAAAAAAAATAAAAAAACTTTCAGTTAACTAATTTTTGGTAACTTTACCAAAAAAAATTCTGGGTTCAAGCTTTTTTTGCTAACATTACAGTGTATATGCAATCAGATATGATCATATATAAATATATATGAACAGATCATATAAGATCTAATACATTTTTACACGGATCTTGAACGTCGAAAAAAGCCGCCATATTTTGCAAATTTCAATTACCGATATTTCGAAGACCGTGTTACCAATTTCATTTTTTATACACTCCACTCTAGTGATAGAGGGTATATATAAGTTTGTCATTCCTTTTGTAACACCTACAAATATTGGTCTAGGACCCCATAAAGTATATATCGTCACCTAAAATGCAAAAAGCCCTAACTAACAGTTTATTAATTTTACAGGAGAAGCAAAAAACAGTATTCAATGATATTTTAAATTTGTTAATAACTTTGTTGTTATTTAGTGAATTTGGCTAAAATTTTGTGAGGACGTTCTTTTAATAAATATGAATCAAAATAAGTCAAAAATTATTAAAAAAAGTTTTTTGTTTAGTTACGTCCATTGTCGATTGTCCAAATCACGTGTTTTTTAATTTTGGCTATAAAATCGCTAATTTCAATTATGCATTTCTGATTTTTTGTGGAGACGTGTATGTTGATAAAATAATCCAGAACCAATCAAAAAACTAATTTTGAATTTCTTGTTAGTTAGGGCCTTTTGCATTTTAGGTGACGATATATTCATGATCCTCGATCGATTTTAAGACGATCTAGCGATGTCCGTCTGTCCGTCCGTTTGTCTGTCTGTTGAGAACACGCTAGCTTTTGAAATACTATATGGAGGCTCCTGAAGTTTGGCATATATGTTTGTCGTTTACCTAGTCAGGTTGGTATTGCAATCCAGCGAAATCGGTCTAGTGGTTCAAAGTTATGAGCAAAAGACTGAATTTCGTCAAGGGTTTTCGTGAATTTACGAGATAAAAAACATGTTAACTATTGAAATATTTTATTTTTACACTAACCCAGCGTTGCCAGTTTTTGTCGTAATTTGTCCCCAAAAAAATCGTCAAATCGACTTTAACTTATTTAAACTTTCTAAATAAATGCCGGATATCTTTTATTTTGGTCAAATTAGGTTCGCGAAAATTTTTCTATAAGACTGATTCATAAAAAAAGTTCCAGCGTGTAATTGTTCAATGTAATATAACTTTAAATGTGTTGACTACTTAAAAAAAGATGCACAATTTTCTATTCAACATTTTGCTACATAATTTGTTTGTACTTGGATCTAAACTTTGTTTAATTGGTCAGACTTACAGAAAACATGTTCACGAATCCAATTTGACCAAAATAAACCTTATCCCTCATTTGTTATAAAAGTTATGATGAATCAAAGTCGATTTGAGGATCTTTTGGGGGAAAAATTACAACAAAACTGGCAACACTGCACTAAACAAAAACAAATACACTCGAAAAAAATTTTACACTCAAAAACAAAATTTAGTAAATTATTTTTTTTAATTACTAAAAAAAAGTTTTTTACACAAAATAAAATATTTCTTATCAAAATTTTTATTTTTTTCACGTTAGAAAATTTACTATCACTTAAAAAGTGCATTTTGGAGTGTATTCATAGATTCGGCAAAGTCGAATTTAACTTTTCTACTTGTTTATTTTAAAAATCCAAAACACAAAAAACTTTCCGGCCGCGACGGTCAAGGAACGGGTTAAAATAATCCGATTGGCCTAAAATTTGTGCCACATCAGTTTTAGGTCTAGTGGAATAAAAATTTTACCGGACATTCAAATTCGGAAAACTTTCGTTTACTTTTAAACTTGATATGATAAATTGTAGATCTTCTTGTAAAAATCGGTCAAAAACTCAATATATTAACAATAACCTCAGGAAACAGAATCACGAAATGAAAAACTGTAAATGCAGTTTTTTGTCGGACGGATATTTCGGTCAGGGACTTAATCACAAAGAGAGGTATAAAAATTAATTATCAACACAGGATTAGTCGAGTTGTCAAGAGCATTCGGAAATTTCCATTCTTTATCAATTAGGACTCTTCGATTGTCCCGTAAGGACTCTTCGATTGTCCCGTTAAGTGTGTCAGATAAAAACAAGCTATTTAATCGGAATTTGTTTGTTTGTTTTGTTGAGAATCATTTTCTCATTACCCAGATGCTATCATTTAGCGAAACTAAATCTATTTTTAAACTTTTTTCCAATTGAGTTGAGTTGAATTTTCTCATAGTTGCCAACCAATAGTTGGACTTTTCAAGTCTTGAAAAAATTTTCTCATTCCTAAAAATATTACTAAATTGCATTGTTCCTTCTGAACTTTATTTTTTAATTGTGTTTTTTTATAAAAACACTAAAAACAAATATTAAACTTTTATATTGTTGGACTTATTATTATATCTAAATTTTTATTTAGTTCGTTTTGAGTCCATACATCTTTAATAAATTTTCCCAATCTTAAACAATAGAAATTAAAACTTCTTTAATATTTTCTTAAAAAACTTTAACATTTTTATTTGTATAAGATTCGTATAATACTTATGAATTAAAGTTGAAAATAGTTTTTTTATGAAATTATAAATTTTATACGCTTTTGTCTCAACTTTAAAAGTTTATAAAATTTTTCTCAATTGTCATTGTTGAAACAAGTATAAAAACGAAAAAAAATAATACAATCTTAAATTCAATTGTCTGGCAAATAATGTAATTTTTGAACAAAAAATTTGTGTTTGTTTTAGCTATCTCGCTAAAATGAAAATGAACATTAAGGATTTACAACAAAACAGCTAAAAAAAAAAGTGGAAACGAAGTAAAAAACTAGTGTTATCAATGTCATACTTCTTGTTACTGGGGATACAGCAGATGAAAAATCTTTGGAAAATCTTTAGAATATCACGCAAAAAAAAGCACTAGTAAATTTTATGAGTTCCTTTAGAAATCTGTTAAAAAAAAGAACAATAAAAGAAAATTCTCCCCTTCTTTAAAACTTAAATACTTGTAATAAAATCATTGTTCTAAAGAAAGAATACACAAAAAAAAATTAGTTGTAGTAAAGAAGTAAAATAAAATACTTTAGATATATCACAAAAAAAATCTCTACTAAAATATCAAAGTGAAAATTTAAATCATACGAACAATGGAAACTTTTTAAAGTATGGCATCAATGTGATTCACATGCTTATTTGCAATTTTTATTTTGCTCTTTAAATATCACGTTCAAAAGAAAAAAATGCTAAGATTTAGCATACTAAACGCTTCGTTCTCATGCAATTCATAGTTTTCATACTTTTCTATTCATGTTACTGCGTTTTTTTTGGGATTTTTTTATGAATCTTTTTCTTGGCAGGTTAGTGACTGCATTTTATTATTTAAGTGGAACTGCAGATGTTACTGAACTGTAAAAATGTTTTTATATTGAATCATATACAGAAAAAAATAAAAATGAATTTGAATTACGAAATTCGTTGATTCAATTACAAAATTAATTGATTTCAGACCTATTACGAAAATGATCATTTTAATTACTAGGTTTGTAATTTCCATGCAAATCCATGTTTTTTGTCGATAGTCTAAAACAAATATCGACCAATTATCTTTCCGAATCAAGAAATTTGCGTTAAAAATGGTTTCGATTTTATGCATATTTTTGTGAATATTTTCATATCATATTTTTGCATATTTTATTTTTAAATACATTTTTTGTTCATATTTCCAACTTTTAAGTGCATATTTTTTGATATTTTGGCATAAATTAGCAAAAACACAAATTGAAATTTATTCTTTTCGAAATTTATTTTAAATTTTAAAAATTTATTTTGAAAATAAGAAAAAAATTTATTTTTTTTTAATTTTGTTTTATAGATTGTATTAATTTCTATAAAAAAATATTGTTAATATAAAGTTTTTTAAGTGTTACTATTTAAACCCGGCGTTATTTTTTGCTTTTTAAGAAGTTTTTCCTATGAAAACAAGATTTTTATTGCACACATTTTATTTTTTAGTGCATATTTTAAGGTTTTTAAGTGCATATTTTGATTTTTTTAGCCATATTTTAAGTCGACATGTGTTTCGGAATAGTTTCTTGAAAATTGTTGCTTTGGCAATATCATCATAATAATTAGTAGAGAAACGTGACCTCGAGCTGGTGTAATCTTTCTCAATTATTTAAACATTTAAATTTTTTTGTTATTTTTACATGTTTATGCGTATGTGTCAGGGTTGCAAAATGAGAACATTAAAATTGTACAAACGAGCTCATAAAAATGTACTTTTTTAAACCCAATTGTACCAAATCCGATTTTTTATGCAAACTGTTATAAATTAATTAAATATTTTTGAAAAAATATTATAGCACATATTAACCTACCTAGGAATATAAATAAGACATATTTGTGCAAAACTTCGGAGGTCTAGCTCTTTTATTTTGGACTGTATCGTGTCCTCTACAGACGAACAGACGGACGGACATTGCTAGAATGTCTTAGAATCGATCACTGATCAATAATATATATACTTTATAGGGTCCTAGACCGATATTTCGATGCGTTACACACGGAATGACAAAGTGAGTATACCCCCATACTGTGGTTGGAGGGTATAAAAATCTTGCATGTTGAAAAATTTTTCTTTGACAGTAAAAGAAAATAACAAAAATCATGATCAAAACAATGATGATTTATTTAAATTTTGTTGATCAATGAATTTAATTAAAAATTTTTAGCTAATATTTTTTTGTGTGTATGATAAGAATACTTTTTCGATAATCCACTCATTTCTACAAAAGATGTAGCAAAGGTGAACCACTACTCGAAAAAGATCGTCTGCTTTCTATAAAAATGCACGAAAATCTGAAATCGGCCTTCTTCTGAACTTTTGAAAAAATATGAAATAATGTTTAACCAATTATGATCGCAAATGTGATAAGAATACTCCCTCGAAATTTTAACTCATCATTTCTATAAAAATGTGTCATTTTACAACATATTTGCAAATGTTTGAAAATCAGAAACTTTTGAAGTTTAATGTTTAATTTTTCAAGAAGATAACTTCTTGAAAATTATAAACTGGGAAAATTCCATTAATAAAATCCATCAGCTGATAAAGTTCTTAAATTGTACCAAATGAGTCATTGGTGTACCATTGTACTTTTGAGCTTTGAATTGTTCCAAAAAAAAGGACAATTGTACCAACTTTTGCAACCGTGGTATGTGTGTGCGTTAGCTGCTGACAACAACGCATAAAACCGATCTATTTTTTCAGCAAAGTTAAAAATTCAAATAAAATATTAATTGAATCAATTATAAGTTTAATGGAATTTACATTTAAAATCAAATAAAATTTAATTTGGAAAAACAATTACGAAATTTTTTAAAACTTAATTTCTTTCATTAGTTTCTTTCATTAGTTTGAAGAACAATTATGAAAACATTTGCTGGTATTCATTCATCCCAGAAAATTTTTTTGATTTCATTTGTAACCATCTGTCACTATGACTTAACCACACTACTGATTTAGAATTATCAGATCCCATAATTTTTTTAAAAAGGTTAAAGAAAAGTTCTCTATTCTAAATATTTACCCAAAGAATTTTCCTGCAGAAGATTTTTCAAAAAGAAAACTTTTCAAAAATTCTGAGATACTAGCATGCCCGCTGAAATTTCGTTACCGGTAATATAAAATACGGGACAAAAGAATGATCAGTATTAGATTCAGGATTCCTAAAATTTTCCCACTTTGTTAAAGTCGTAAAGACTGTTATGAACGGAATTTCCAAAAAATACATTTTCGAGAAAATATTTAGGAAGGAAGGATTCTCATTCCAAATTTCAAACTTCTTGGACCATTTTTTTAGGAACTATAAAAAGTACCAAAATTACACTTTATTACACCCGATAGAAACGGAATTTCAAAAAGTTCTTTTTTTTCAGAATGCTGTCTTCACAAAAGTATCCTACATTCAAAATTTCAAGTTTTTATGACTATTATATTACAAAATATAAAAATTACCAAGAGTTCACTTTTTACTCCTTATGAGACGGAGATTCTAAAAACAACTTTTTCCATGGTGTTTGTATTTTTCAAATTTCTGGGACCATTATCTCAGGAAATATAAAAAGTACTAAAAGTACACTTTTTTACCCTTAAGAAACGAAGCCACCAAAAGTTCACTTTTACCCGTTTTAGCCCCTTAGAATCGAAATTTTCAAAAAGTACTTTTTTCAGAAATTTTTTTTACCGAAGGATCCTACATTCAAAATTTTATGATTTTACGACCATAATTTCAGAAATGGAATTTATAAAAAGTACTTTTTTAATAACGTTTTTTTTTTGTACAAAGATTACACTTTTCACCCCTTTTGAAGCGGAATTTCCAAAAAAAGTACTTTTTCGGATTTTTTTTTATTTTTAGCGGAGGATCCTACATTCTAAATTTCAAGTTTCTGGGACTATTATTTCAGGAAATTTATTATACTTTTATTTTCTAAGAAACGAAAGTAGCAAAAGTATACTTTAAACCCGTTTTATCACCCTAAGAAACAAAATTTTTAAAAAAGTACTTTTTTCCAGATTTTTTTACCGAAGAATCCCACATTCCAAATTTCAAGTTTTTACGACCATTATTTCAGGAAATATAAATCGTATCAAAGTTCAGAATCTTACCCCCTTTTGCCTCTTAAAAATGGAATTTATAAAAAAGTACTTTTTCAAGAATGTTTTTTTTTTTCGTGTACCAAAATTACACCTTTTCCCCTTTTGAAAAGGCATTTTCAAAAAGTACTTTTCCAGAATGTTTTTCTTTTATTTTTCAGCAGAGGATCCAACAATCTTAATTTCAAGTTTCTGGAACTATTATTTCAGGAAATAGATACCTCTTTTATTACCTAAGAAACGGAAGTACCGAAAGTATACTTTTTACCAGTTTTACCACCCTTACAAACAAAATTTTCAAAAAGTACTTTTTACAGATTTTTTTTTTACCAAAGGATACCACATTCAAAATTTCCAGTTTTTACGACCATTATGTCAGGAAATTTAAATGGTATCAAAATTCAGAATTTACCACTTTTTGCCTCAAGAATGTTTTTTTTTTTTGCCAAAGGATTCTGCATTCCAAATTTCAAGCTTCTAGAATAGGGTGGGGCGATTAGTAAGGAAGGAAAAAAATCTTAATGGGCGCTTCGCGTTTCTGATTCTTGGGATTGTACTGAGCAAAAAGGTCAACTAGACCATACGTCTACGGTGAAAATCGAGCCTCCCGATTTTGACTTGAAGTTTTTTCTCAGACTTTATTTTTTTGGAAAATTTGCAAATTTTCTTGGGCTCATATTTCGTAAACTATTTGAAATTTTGAATTGTTTTCAAAATTTAAGTTGTAGCTATTGTCTCGGGCTACAATTTCTCTGAACATATTACTTAGAAAAAACTTCGTTTTCATGGTCAAAAAGTAAAAAATGTAGAAAATTCACCACTTTTTGTAATTTTTTTTGAATATTTTGGCCTATAACAGCCAAATCATTGAGATTTTCGATCCAACACTAAGACAAAAATTGTAGCCAAGACAATAGTAAAGAACTCTCTTGTAAATTGCAAAAGCATTGGAATGCTCCTTCAGGCAGTTTTGGCCTTGTGAAAGTGCAAATTTTTTGTGAAAATATTGATAAATTACCATTTTCAGTTGTTAATAGCGCAAAATCATAAAAATGTTCTATTTCATATTTTAATTCTATTTATTTATTTTATTCTATTTATTTTATTTCTTATTTTTTATTCTTGTATTGTTTTAAGTTCATTTAACGCATTTTTGTTAGTTTATTGTAAACGATCACCAGAGACTTTATAATATAGAGATAAAACAAATTTAGTTCTTCTACTGGCTCCTAGAGAGCGCCAGTCTTTAATATCAGCTCAAGAACATTATTAATATTCTTGAGGTGTTACTAAGACTTAGTGAAGGCTCAAATAACTCAGCAAATACTGCTCATATAACTATGAAATGATCAGTACACTCGTAAGAACTATCCAATATCTTACATAAAATAAAATTTGGAAATTTTCCACGCAAAATTTAGTTATAGAGGTTCTAAAATTTAGTGTGCTACTAAGGTCATTTACCAGGAAAATTCCGTATGAGCATTTACAACAATACCTCGAATGTGTACACTCAAAAAAATAAAACTGTAAAGTTAACAAATTTTTTTTTTGTTAACTCGAGTTTACTGGCTTTTTAGCAAATTTTTAGTTAAAATCAGCGTTTTAACTACTTTTTTTAGTTAAGTTCAATTTACGAAAATACTAGTTTTGAACAAATTTTGAATTAATTTTTTTTGTTGATTTCAAAACTGAGTTTACGAATTTTTACTAATTAATTTGCTGATTTTTCGTAACAAATTTGTTAAGTGAAATTTCTTATGTAGCCTCTTATGCAAATCTCATAAGTTCTACTTAAGCTGATGAAAAAACAGAAAAAATAAATTTACAATTTTTTACAAAATATTTTGTAAATTTTAGTTTACGAAAAGTAACAAAAAGTTTAGCTGAATTCAACTAGTTTTTTTGTTAATATATGTACATAAAAACGTTACGAAATTTCAGCTAAATTTTTAGTTAAAGTTACGGTTTTTTTTGCTACATTCATTCTACGAAAAGTTAGCTAAATATTTTTAGTTAAATTAACTAAAAATTTAGTAGGCCCAAAATCAGGTGCTTTTTTAGTTAAATTTAACTAAATTTTTTGCTAACTTTACAGTTTTTTTTTTTTTTATTGTAGATGATGAAGATCCACCATTTCCAGACCCACTAATACCTTGTCATATTCAAGGTACGCAGCGTCATGTCCAGCTATTAGCTAGTGTTGCTAAGCGCTCAATCGACAAAAACCGTGAAGGTATATTGGCATCTGTATCTGAAGACCGAAAGAAAGCGCCTCGTATGGAATCTCGAAAAGATTTGGAAGGCAATCTTTGAATGAAAAATACACTAAATTGGAATTCTTCTTGATTCATACCTTGCATCTACCAATACAATTACTTTGTACTTTAAATGAATTTTCAAAATAAATATTGAACAAAACAAAAAAAAAACATTATATTTTTGGATAAAAAAAGTGGAAAAATTAAGAAATAGAACATTTTTATAATTTTGCGCTATGAACAACTGAAAATGGTAATTTATCAATATTTTCAAAAAAAATTTACACTTTCACAAGGCCAAAACTGCCTGAAGGAGCGTTCCAATGCTTTTGCGATGTACTAGAGAGTTCTTAACTATTGTCTTGGCTACAATTTTTGTCTGAATATTGGATCGAAAATCTCAATGGTTTGGCTGTTATAGGCCAAAATATCAAAAAAAAATTACAAAAAGTGGTGAATTTTTTAAATTTTCAACTTTTTGACCATGAAAACGAAGTTTTTTCTAAGTAATATATTCAGAGAAATTGTAGCCCGAGACAATAGCTGCAACTTTACTTTTGAAAATAATTCAAAATTTCAAATAGTTTACGAAATATGAGCCCAAGAAAATTTGAAAATTTTCCAAAAAAATAAAGTCTGAGAAAAAACTTCAAGTCAAAATCGGGAGGCTCGATTTTCACCGTAGACGTATGGTCTAGTTGACTTTTTTGCTCAGTACAATCCCAAGAATCAGAAACGCGAAGCGCCCATTAAGATGTTCAAATCGCCCCACCCTATTCTAGAACCATTTTTACAAAAACTATAAAAAGTACCAAAATTACGCTTTATTAACCCCGATAGAAACAAAATTTCCAAAAATTACTTTTTCTTTATTCAAAATTTCAAATTCCTGGGACCATTATTTCAGGAAATATAAAAAGTACCAAAAGTACATTTTACTCTGCTTTAAGCCCCGAAGAAACGGAAGTACCAAGAGTAAATTTTTTTCCCATTTTTCCCTTAGAAACCAAATTTTTAAAAAGTACTTTTCCAGAATGTTTTTACCGAATTTCAAGTTTCTACGGCCATTATTGCAGGATATGTAAATAGTACCAAAGTACAAAACTTTATCTCCTTATGCCCCCTCAGAACCAGAATTTATAAAAAAAGTTTTTTTTCCAGAATATTTTTTTCACCAAAGAATTCTTCATTCTAAATTTCAGGTGTCTAGGAACATTTTTTCAGGGTATGTAAAAAGTACCAAAAGTACACTTTTTACCCCTTTTTACGAGTTAAGAATCAACACTGGAAAACCCCAGCCATAGTAGATCTATTTTAATGTAGCTTCAGAATGATGAATCAGTCAGTCAGTAACGTTACTCTTTTATTAATTTAACAGACATGTGCACGAATGCATTTAAAAGTCGTTTAGAGACATTCTAAAAATTTAGAATGAAAATACCATTCTATTATTTCAGTTCGAAACGAATGAATAATGCTTACAATGAAAAAAAAGTTAAAAAACGAGTACAGTAATTTAGAATTAGAAATATTCTAAAATATTTTACTCTGAACCTAATAAATCAAATGATTTTTTCAAGAAAAAAGTTTTTTATTTACAATTTTTTTGTACACATTTTTTTTAATCTCATATTTTCACTCACCGAATGAAAAATTTAATTTTCAAAAATTTCGTTCGTTCACGGCATAACGAAAATTTAAAATATTAAAATTTAATATGCTTATATCTCGAAAACTAAGCAAGATAGGGCAAAACGGTGTAAAATTTCGGATCAATATTGATAAAATAACGTTAAAACGGATTGTTCTTGGGTATTCGATGGTCTCGAGCTACAAAATTGCTTCACAACGTTTTGTCGTTAAAATTTTTGGGAATCTGAATTTTTTGTTTGAAAGTAAGGACCCAACAGGGTCCACACAGTTCAACTATCCTTATGATCCGAAATTTTGTTTCGTTTTGCTCTATCTTTCTTAGTTTTCGAGATATGGCAATTTTAGTTTTAAGTAATACTTTATTTTAAGGACCCAATTGGTTAAACACATTTGAAACTTAAATAACTCGATAACTTTTGCTCGAATTTTTTCGTGTGTTTAGAAAAACAATTTTTTCAAAAACAAGATGTATGACTTTTTTTTTTAAAAATTGGGTTTTTTTTTAATATTTTTTTACGAAAAACATTCTAAGTAATCAGAGCATGTTAGAACTATTCTAGAACACGGTGTAATTTTTAGAATCGCTACTATGTTTGTCATTCTAGAAACGAATGTTTTAAATTCTAAGTGGCAATCAGTATCTTTGGAAAAATGGCAACACCTAACATTTGTGTCTAAAATATAGACCATGTCTGGCAATGTTTGCAAAAATAAGTACTTAGATCAGAATTGATGAAGGAGAGGAAGAAGAATAATGATTACTAAAAATAAAAATTTGTTTACACATTACAATAACAAGTCTTCTGTGAGAAAAAACAACAGCAACAACTAAGTACACTCGAATTGAAAAAAATCAGATTTAGTTGATACTTGCTTAACAGCCTACTTGGCGTATCGGTCTAGAGTGATTGTACGTTACAAGCAGTTAATAGCAAAGTATTACAGATGATGATGAGTTCAATTCTTGTCGGCTGCGATCTGTAAATAATTTTCAAATATAGAGTTTTATTGACTATTAACTAAATAAATTTGACATTAAAAGCTTTTCTGAAGATTATTATAACTGGATAATATGAAACTAGTAAGAAACAAACCAGGATGTCTAAATTTTTAGAATAATTAAAAAAATTTTTCTTTCACACTTTTCTCAATTCAAAACCATATATAATAAAAATTTTCATTTCGTTGTTACTCATCATTCTAAACATTTTAATTCGCAAACACTGTACTCTAAAATTAGTGTACTCTGAAGCGAATGATTCGGTGTAAGCGAAGAAACGAATATTTTCGTGCACATGTCTGATATTTTGATAAAAAGTACCAAATGCTCATTTATCACTTATTCACCCTCAAATTCTTAACCACTTAAAATAGAAATTTTTAAAAATGATTAATTTAAATGTTAATTTCATCTGTTTTTTAGAACAGATTCCTATTACAAAATATTCACAACAAAATTTTTAATGTAAAAAAATTAAAAAAAAATACTTGCTCTAAAAATCGATTGATTTCGGGAAAATGTTAAACAAAAATCATCAATTCTGGAATGTTAAGTAGAATCGGTTTTAGGATAATATGATGCGTTCTGGAACAGATTATTCGGAACGTAAAATTTTGGTATAAAATTGTTGTAAAAAGTACCAAGTACCATTTTATTAAAATTGAAATTTCCAAACAAAAAAAAAACAAAATCAAATGTGTTAAGTCCCAAGTGTGATAAATTAAGTAGATATAAAGAGTACCGAGGTTTCTATTTTTAAACATTTGTATTTCCCCAAAATGAGAACTTTTAAAAGTTTATTTTTATTAGGTACTTTGCAACATATTTTCCTAAATTAAATATTAATTTCCTACAAAAGTTCAGTGACCGTAATTGAATTTGATCTGTATCAATTTTCTTAAATTTTTATTTTTTATTTATGAAAGATTAATGGATTCGTATTTAATTTTAGAATTTCGCTTCTTTATTAAAATTCAGTTTTGTCCATTTATTATTCCATAATTTGTAAAATAATAGACCAACTAAAATAACGTTTGCGGATTTTAAAATAAGTTTGACCAAAGCACGACGTTCACTGAAAAGAAAAAAAACACAATAATATAGAATTACGAAAAATATGGGAGAAAAAAATGTAACAAATGACTGAAGTATATTTTTTTAGAAAACGGGAAAAAACTGCAATAACCCAGCGAAGTATTTGTTAGAAAAAATAACATTGAAATCAGATAAAGGTTTTTCTGAGTATCATAAATCTAAAGACTTGGGGGCTAATTCTCGGAGTCGATAGCAATCGAAATTTTAATTGAACGAGCGATTTTTCAATTTTTCTTAGGGCCTAAAACTATGCTTTAATAAATATAAGCTTTTTCTATTTTAAATAAAAAAATTTAATGCATATAGAAAAATTGAAAAATCACACCTTCGTGTAGAATTTTGTTTACTATCGACTTCGAAAATTAGCTCCTGAGATTTTTAATACGATTTCAAATCTGGGAGCTAGTTCTAGGAGTCGATAGCGGTCGTAATTCTCCTCGAACGTGCTATTTTTCAATTTTTCTGTATGCCTTAGAGTATGCTTTGATATATACAAGCTTTTTACGTGTATCTTTCAAAACAAATTAACAAAAAAAATAATCAAAGCATGATTTTAGACAAAAAGAAAAATTTAAAAATCACACGTTCGAGTAGAATTTTGATCGCTATCGACTTCGATAATCAGCCCCTTGTTTTCTGATTTCAAATCTGGTACCCAAATGTTGCAAGCTCCTTTCTTGTATTTATTAAAGCATGCTTTTATGCATAATGAAAAATTTAAAAATCACACCTTCGTGTAGAATTTTCTTTGCTATCGACTCCGAAAATTAGCTTCTGAGATTTATAATACGATTTCAAATCTGGGGGCTAGTTCTCGGAGTCCATTGAGGTCGTAATTCTCCTCGAACGTGCAATTTTTCAATTTTTCTTTGAATAATACAAGGTTTTTACATGTTTCTTGCAAAACAAATTAACAAAAAAAAATAATCAAAGCACAATTTTGGCAAAAAGAAAAATTTAAATATCAAACGTTCGAATAGAATTTTGATCTTTATCGACTCCGAGAACTAGCCCCTTGTTTTCTGATTTCAAATCTGGAACCCAAATATTTCAAGCTCCTTTCGTTTTCGAAACAGTTGCGAATTCCAAATTTTAATTATTTCTTGCAACAGTGTTTCGCAACAGTGAAATCTCAGAAATTCTTCTCCAGATTAACAAGTCAAATCTGATATTTTTTCCCAAATATTTTGCTGGGTTATTTCCATTTTACCATAAACAACAATATTGTTTTATTTTTTGTTGCTGCTTTCAATACTCACGCTGACATGCCAATTGGTATTTGACACACTATACCCTGATGAGCCATTAAGGTTATAGAGTTCGTGGCAGTTGAGTTTATGTGAATTTTAATGCTAAATACAGACATTGTTTTTTACAAAAGAGAATATAAAAAAATATTACAAAAAAAAATAATTAATGATTCTATTTTAAATGCCAAATTATTTTAAGAACAAAAACTAAATGATAAACGTTGCGTATAATTTATATTAATTTTTTTAATTAAAAAAATATTACTCATACGTACTAAATACTGAAAATGTTTTTATATGAGAGTTTTTCTTTTTTTTTGGTACTTTATGTTGTGGAGTGTCATTTAAATTACAATTATATTTTTAAATACCCTACACTAAATTTAGGTATAAAAGTTTGTCATAACGTTTGTAACTTAATGATGTATCGGAGTTACAAATGTTATACAGTTTCTCAACCGATTGTAAGTCGTTCTATGACTGTCAGTTAGGGGATCCCAAAATTTTTCAAACTTTGACCACTGGTTGCAGACTGTAGATGCCCTCGCAAAATTTTTTCATAAATTTTCCCACAGTCAGCTATTCTGTGGCCATCGTTCGGCAGGTATTACGACACGAAATTCGAAAGTTTAAGATTAGAAGGACGCAACAATGTCCGTCCGTCTTTCTGTGGAAAACACGAACTAAACATTTCTTCTTTTTTCTACTCCAATTCAATTTCCAGTTAAAATAAAGGGTATTCCTAGATTCGTTCAATCCTCATTTAACTTATTTTTTACTTCTGTTTTTATAATTCAGTTAAGTGATTTGAAAAAGCATCATTACGGTTTTTAATGATGCCAACGTGTGAATGTCACTTTTCAAACTCAAATACTTATCGTCGGTGTAAATAAGTGGTTAGATAAGTGTTTGGATAAGTGTGTGTGTAGAACGTCATAAGCTATTAAATAGAAAACTTTTTTGGTAAAATAAACGTATTAATTAAAAATTTATAATCAGCTAAAATATAAAACTTTTCCATTTTACTCAAAACATTTATGATTATGAATAGATTTAACTAGATTATTTATTTATGAGGAAACTTTTAGTTTTAAAATATTCTTTTTTAAATAATCTTAATGGAAAGAAAATTTGTGAAATAGAAAGAGGATAAACTAATGAGATTGGAATAAATATTTACAAAGAAATCTTTGGGTTGAAAAAAAAATATGAGGATGGAAATTACACAGCAAAACAAAGTTGGTGTCATCGAGGTTGTCTTTAATGGGACAAAAAAAAATTTTAGAATACTTCACCATTTTCAATTGTATTTCAGAAATTATCAATTGTATTTCAGAAATTATCAATTGTATTTCAGAAATTATCAATTGTATTTCAAAAATTATTAATTGTATTTCAGAAACTATCAATTGTATTTCAGAAATTATCAATTGTATTTCAGAAACTATCAATTGTATTTCAGAAGTTATCAATTGTATTTCAGAAATTGTCAATTGTATTTCAGAAGTTATCAAGAAATATGAAACAAAAATTCAAACCTAACGGACATTTTTCAAGATTTGGAAAGTCCTACTAAGGGTTAACAATGGGAAAAATACAACTCTGTTAAAAGTTAAGATGGATTAAGTTTCTGCCAAATGAATACAACACGAATTAATGGTGAATAGGGGTTATTCAACACAAAGAGGAGTAATTCCAATTCTTAATTTCTTCAAAAGTTTCATTTAAATGGCTAATTTTAATCTGACACACATTAAGTGTGTGGCAATCGAAGGAGTGCTGATGATGGAAGGGTGGCATCTTCCGAAAGCTGTCGACATCTCCACTTAGCCTGTGTTGTCACTTGATTTTTTTCAGATTTTCTCATTGTACAACAATTATTATTTCTCAGAAATAATTAATATGGACTCAAACCGAACTAAATTAAAATTCAGTTATAAAATATACAGTCCAACAATATATAAACACAATTAGTTATCAATTGTATATCAGAAATTATCAATTGTATTTCAGAAATTATCAATAATATTTCAGAAACTATCAATTGTATATTCGAAATTATCAATTGTATTTCAGAATTTATCAATTGTATTTCAGAAAATATAAATTGTATTTCAGAAATTCTCAATTGTATTTCACAAATTATCAATTATATTTCAGAAACTGTGAATTGTATTTCAGAAAATATCAATTGTATTTCAGAAATTATCAATTGTATTTCAGAAATTTTCAATTGTTTTACGAAGGTTAGTTTCTGAAATACAATTGATAAATTCTGGAATACAATTGATAATTTCTGAAATACAATTGATAGTTTCTGAAATACAATTGATAATTTCTGAAATACAATTGATAGTTTCTGAAATACAATTAATAATTTTTGAAATACAATTGATAATTTCTGAAATACAATTGATAACTTCTGAAATACAATTGATAATTTCTGAAAAACAATTGATAATTTCTAAAATACAATTGATAGTTTCTGAAATACAATTGATAGTTTCTGAAATACAATTGGAAATGGTGTAGTAGTAAAGAAAACTCCGAAAGGTTTTTAAAACTTACAAGGGAAGTATCTCAAACCTTATGATACTTCCCTTGTTAGCTCGAGTTTTTTTTTTGGCCCACTGAAATTTTTATTTTAAAGAGGAATAAGCCCAAAAAAAAGTATTAAATATAATTCTGAGGGAAGTAATGGTAATAAATGTCTTCTACAAAATTTGTTGGAGTTTCTTTTCCAAGAACGTATTAACCCTCTCCCATTTTATGGGTCATTATAGTCCCCTTTTTAAATATTCTCATAGAACACCACTAAGAAGTTCGTTTAAAGGGTTAGAATTTTCTACAACAAATTTCGAAGGCGTCTGGAAAACGTAAAAAAAAACTATAAAAAATTTTCTATTAAGCTAAACAAATATGTTGAAATTTCTTCAGTAAAATTGTATGGCGGTTATTTTTTTTTTTTTTTTTTTGTGAAACACACAAATCCAGAAAATATGTAACATACTTAAAAAAGTAAAGTTATAAAATATTCATATATATTTCTGAAATCGGACAAAAGGATTTCGAAATATCATCATTTGAAATTTGTCAAAAAATTTCCGAAAATTACGGTTTTTACTACGTTCAAAAAAATTATTAAATAAAATCTACAATTTTCTTTTCTTTGACTATTTTGTAAAGGTTGAGGAAAAATTTCATTTAAAATTAATTTGAGCGAAATCAGATATTTTCAACCCATGGCGCCCTTCGATCAAAGCTTAGAGTTTTAGTGAAATTTTTTAAAAACACAAAACTTTGATGGAAGGGTGCCACGGGTGCCATTAAAGGGTCAAAGAAAAAAAATTGGAGTTTTTTTTTTAATTTCTTGACCATAGGAAAATTTTTTGCAAAATTTTAAATTATATCTCGAAAACCGTCCCACCAATTTTAAAAACTTTTTGATATTCGTTTTCGGGGCATGAAAATTAATAAATGTGTTGTATCACAAGACTTATTTTTTTATTTTTTTAATTTTCAAAAATCAGAAATGTAGTAAAAAAAATACAAAAAATTACTAAGAAAAAGTATTTTTTACAAAAAATTACAAAAAACAAGTAGAAAAGTTAAATTCGACTTGGTCGAATCTATGAATACCCTCAAAATTATTAACCAAGGTTGAGATCAAAATAATGTATTTATTTGCATATTTGTTTTTTCGTCAGATAATAATGCGTAATTTTAAGTCTCTGTGAAACTCAACTGTATAAAAGAAACCAAGTTTCTAAACAACAACAAATAAACATATGGCAATGCCTTTTTAGTTATTAGTTAAACAACAACAACTACAGAATAAAAGTATGGACACAAGAAAACATCAACTATAAAATGCACGTATATATGTACGCAAAATGGCGTTGTTTATACTTTAACTCACCTCAATATTTTGACAAACAAAAAAAAAAAATAGCGGTTTTTTTCTACACTACACTACAATAACAACGATAATACTAACAAGTGAGAGTGTTAAATTCGGCTGTGCCGAATCTTGTATACCCTCCAACGTTAAAAAAGAAAATTTTAAAAAAATTGCAGAGGCGTTTTTTTTTTTTTGGGGGGTACTTGCCGGGGGTCCTTGGGGACACCTTCTTTCTGGTCAAAAATGTTTACAAATTTAATTACTATGCTTTTTGTTCAAAAGATATACAATTTCATCATTATACAAATTATTTGCTAATATCCACGCCCACAAAAGGGGGCGGACCAAAAAATCATTTTTAAATCCCCTGGGCCCAAGTCCAAGACTTTAAACTTTTTCAAGCATAAAAATGTTTCATTTGTTTGATAAAAATAAAAAAAAACCTATAAAAAGTTACCTTTTTTCATTGGTTGATTTACTTCGTCAATGGGGAGCTTTTCCCCCCTGGTTAGATTTTGCCCATCTCCGAACTTAACCAGCCTATGAACATAAGACACATATGTGCCAAATTTCAGGAGTCTAGCCTTCTTATTTTAGACTGTATCGTGTCTTCCACAGACGGACAGACGGACGGACGGACAGACGGACATGGCTAGAATGGATCACTGATCAATAATATATATACTTTATGGGGTCCTAGACCGATATTTCGATGCGTTACACACGGAATGACAAAGTGAGTATACCTCCATACTGTAGTTGGAGGGTATGAAAAACAAGTAGAAAAGGTAAATTCGACTTTGCCGAATCTATGAATACAATGACCTTTTGAAGTAAGTGAAAAAAAAATTAACACTTTTAATAAAAAAAATTATTTTAAATAAAATACCTTTTTTGTCATTTTTGAAAAAAATTACTAAATTCTTTTTGAGTGTAAAATTTTTGATTGTAAAATTTTAAACGAATGTATTTATTTTTTTTTTTTTTTTTTTGTGTAAAAATGTTTTTGAGTGACAAAAATATTTTTTAAACATTTTTCTGACTTTCCAATGTTTTTAAAGCTTGTCTAACGGTGTTTTCAACAAGTGGTTTAAGGTGGAACCAATCTGAAATTCACGGTTTTCAGATTTTGAACCACAGGACCGATTTTGCTAAAATTCAAAACAAGTCAGACCAGGGAAACGGCAAATATATATATATGGCAAGCTTCAGCAGAATCCGAATTGTCTTTCGAAAGTTAGCGTGTTTTTTTTATTTCGTTACCCTTGCCGAAATTTACTCTTTTGCTCATAACTTTTGAACCACTGGACCGATTTTGCTGGATTGCAATTTCAACTTGACCAGCTAAATTATAAACATATATGCCAAACTTCAGAAGTCTCTGTAAAGTCTTTCAAAAGTTAGCGTGTTTTCTATAGACGAACATCGGTAGATCATTTTATATATGGGGCATTCCATGTGAAATCGGACACTTTGAAAAACTTTTTTTTTAGATTTTCCCAATTTGTTTACAGTTTTTAGTACCCTTCGAAAGCTCCTTCGTGGTAAATTTTCAGATTTTTTTGATGACCTCTTCAAAAGATATCGAATTTTTAAAAATTGGTAGTTTGTTCCTTTACTCAAACTTCTTTTAATCATAACTTCTTCAATAATGGTCCAAATTTAAATTTTTTTTTTTCAAAATTTTTGTTTTTTTACGTTCTTTCTAAAAAAAAATCCCAAAAAATTCTCAAAAGCGCTCTAGTATGCGATTTTTAAGTTTTAAAATTTAAATCTCATTTTTGAAAATGTTTGTACTCTTCGATTTTTATACCCTCCACTCTAGTGATAGAGGGTATATATAAGTTTGTCATTCCGTTTGTAACACATCGAAATATTGGTCTAGGACCCCATAAAGTATATATATTCATGATCCTTGATCGATTTTAAGTCGATCTAGCGATGTCCGTCCGTCCGTCCGTCCGTCCGTCCGTCTGTCTGTCTGTCCGTTGAAAACACGCTAACTTTTGAAAGACTTTACGGAGGCTCCTGAAGTTTGACATGTATGTTCTCCATTTACCGGGTCAGGTTGGTATTGCAATCCAGCGAAATCGGTCTAGTGGTTCAAAAGTTATGAGCAAAAGAGTAAATTTCGGCAAGGGTATTTTTCGAATTCACAAGATTAAAACCACTATAACTTTCGAAAGACAATTCTGAGGAGGCTGAAGCTTAGCATATATATTTGTCGTTCCCCAAGGCTGTTTGGTTTTGAATTTCAGCAAAATCGGTTCAGTGGTTCAAAAGTTATTAGCAAAGCACTGAATTTCAGATTTGTTTCACCTTAAACTGTTGAAAACTCGTTAAACAAGTTTTAAAAGCATGGTGAAATACCAGTTTTTTAAAACTTGTTGTTGTTAGTTTTCTTGCCGTGGCGTGCAGTTTAGTTGTTAGACAAGTAAATATTTGTTATTGTGTTGTTATTGTTTGTGTAACTGTATGTAACGGTGTATAGTAAGTATTTTTGGAAAAAAATCAAAAAAAGTGGGACGTATATGACTGACTGTTAGGTTGTTTTTGGTTTTTAAGGAATAGGTTGGTAAAATAAAAACAGGGAAAATGTGAAATAGTTTTTTTTTGCATTACATATATGTATGTAGGTATAAAACAACAAAAATATTTTACAAAGTAATCTTGTTACTCAAAGAAATTGTACACTGCAAAAAATTTTTACACTCAAAAAAAATGTTACACTCAAAAAAAAATGTACACATATTTTTTTTTTTTTATGAAATGTTACACTCAAAAAATGATGACAGTCAAAAAAGCGTTACACTCAAAAAAATTTGATGGATTAAAAAAAAGTTTTACTCAAATTAATATATTTCTAATAAAAAATTTTGAATGCAATTTTTTGAAATTTTTTTTAGAAAATTACTATCAGATAGCATTGTGGAGGGTATTCATAGATTCGACCAAGTCGAATTTAATTTTTCTACTTGTTTTTAAATTTTTTTGTGTAAAACTTCTACCAATTCTGCAAATTTTTTGCCCAGGAAGATCGTGGGATAACGATTATTACTATTTTTTAAAATTTTTTGAAAAAATTTTATTGTAATTTTCCAATCTTAAAATCATTTCTACTGCTCCAATGGTGCGTCATAGAGGAGTCATTTATAAGACCGACCCCCATTAATTTTTACGTCTTAACATTTCTTTGGAACTAACTAATACCCTATCTCCAATTTCTAAGGGGGCTCCCACACAAAACGACATTTTTTAAAATTCGTTCCAACCGCTCTAACTGCCCTAATAGTGCCCTTAGAGCAACAAAATGTATGACCGACCCACAATATTTTTTTAGTCCAAACATTTTCTCTGAACACACCTATCCTTTATCTTTAACTGTTAAGGTGTTCCCAATACAATTATTTTTATTTTTTGTAAAATTGTTTTATTTAATCAGCTTCTACCGGTCCAATGGTGCGTCCGAGCGGGGTCATTACTGAGACCGACCCCCATTTATTTTTACCCTACAATATTTTTTCAAAACATACCTACGCCCTATCTCCATTCCCTAAGTAGGCTCCCATACAAAATTACATTTTTATAAAATTTGCTCCAACTGTTATTTGTATGGGAGCCTACTTAGGGAGTGGAGATAGGGCGTAGGTATGTTTTGAAAAAATGTTGTAGGGTAAAAATAAATGGGGGTCGGTCTCAGTAATGACCCCTCTCGGACGCACCATTGGACCGGTAGAAGCTGATTAAATAAAACAATTTTACAAAAAATAAAAAAAATTGTATTGGGACCACCTTAACAGTTAAAGATAAAGGATAGGTGTGTTCAGAGAAAATGTCACTAATGACCCCTCTCGGACGCTCCATTGGACCGGTAGAAGCTGATTAAATAAAACAAATTTACAAAAAATAAAAAAAATTGTATGGGGACCACCTTAACAGTTAAAGATAGAGGATAGGTGTGTTCAGAGAAAATGTTTGGACTAAAAAAATATTGTGGGTCGGTCATATATTTTGTTGCTCTAAGGGCACTATTAGGGCAGTTAGAGCGGTTGGAACGAATTTTAAAAAAATGTCGTTTTGTGTGGGAGCCCCCTTAGAAATTGGAGATATGGTATTAGTTTGTTCCAAAGAAATGTTAAGACGTAAAAATTAATGGGGGTCGGTCTTATAAAGGACCCCTCTATGACGCACCATTGGAGCAGTAGAAATGATTTTAAGATTGGAAAATTACAATAAAATTTTTTCAAAAAATTTTAAAAAATAGTAATAATCGTTATCCCACGATCTTCCTGGGCAAAAAATATGTAGAATTGATAGAAGTTTTGCACAAAAAAATTTCAAAAAAATCGAAGAGTACAAACATTTTCAAAAATGAGATTTAAATTTTAAAACTTAAAAATCGCATAATAGAGCGCTTTTAAGAATTTTTTGGGATTTTTTTTTAGAAAGAACTTAAAAAATCAAAAATTTTGAAAAAAAAAAATTTGAAATTTGGACCATTATTGAAGAAGTTATGATTAAAAGAAGTTTGAGTAAAGGAACAAACTACCAATTTTTAAAAATTTGATATCTTTTGAACGGGTCATCAAAAAAATCTGAAAATTTACCACGAAGGAGTTTTCGAAAGGTACTAAAAAATAAACAAATTGGGAAAATCTAAAAAAAAAAAAAATTTGGAAATGTCCGATTTGGCATGGAATGCCCCATATATACTTTATGGTGTTTCAAACGGAATCCCAAACTTATATATACCCTCTATCACTAGAGTGGAGGGTATAAAAAGTTTTTTACTCAAAGTGAAATTTTTTAAAACATTGTATAACCCGATTTTTTGTTGCATCAACTGAATTTCAGTTGGAAATTACCAAATTTGTGTTCTGTGTGCAGAGCATTGTGGATTCGGCACCGTCAAATCAATCTTTTTTTGTCTTTTTATTTTGTTCCACAGTGTAATATATAATTTTTTTAATTTATTAAATTTTATTGCATATTTTTAGGGGTCTTATTAAATTCATAATGGGTCTTCTAGAAATAAAAACCAAATATATGTCATTTTGCCCTGGTGACCCAGCAGAATTCTACACACTTACACTTCCTTTTACAGTTGATTTGGTGGACACCCTAACTTTTTTTTATTTAAAACAGAGTTAAAGCCTTTAAAGTCTATTATCAAACTTAAAAATCATTAATCTTAAACTACTGCAGTCTTATTTTGTCATACTGTAAAGTGGTGTGTTAGAGCAAAATAAATCAAGCCATACTAAAGTTTAAACTAAAGTTAAACTTTTCGCAAAACCAAAACTTTAATAACATTCATGCACTCATTCAATATGCAATTATATACAAACATGCAATCATATAATAAAAAAACAACAAAACTTTTTTTGTTCTGGGAGTATTTTTGATTCCATAAAAGATTGGAAAAGGTAGATTTTTTTATAAAGTACACATGAAATAACAAAAAGCTCATGAGTTTTTAATTACTTTTTAAATGCAGTAGAATGATAGAAAAATATATAAAGTTTTACAACCATACAGCAAACACTCGATTTGTTAATTGGGATCAATGAAAAAATAAAGTAAATTTAAAAATAAAAAAAAAAAATTGGGTACCGACTTTAACCTCCAGCGGAACAGATTAAAATTTTCCGATTTGACTAAAAATTTTGAATTTAGAATTCACATAATATAATGAAAACCATTATTCCCCGGACTAGATAAAAGCCGTTTTTAGAGAAACCTAGTACACATTAGTTGTTAGTTCATTTTCAGTTTAAAGTTATTGTTATAACCATAGCTGTATTATTGATTTTTTTTATTTTGATTTTTTGGAAAAAAATAAAATACTTTGATATTTTAGTTGGCTATCAAAAAATAAAATGTTTTGTTATTTTATTTATTTTGGTTTGAATAAAATAAAATTTTATTTTATTCAAATTCATAAAAATGAAATAATATTTCTTTCCAAAAAAATCAAATAATTTTTTCTGATTGCTTATTCAAACAAACAAAATAGAATTTTTCAAAATAATCAACAAAAATTTGTGATTTTTTTGGTTATTCACAAAAATTCAAATGAATAACGTATTATTTAAACAAAAAAAAGAAATATTCTTGAAAATTTTGTGTTTGAAAAATAATTTTTTTTTTATTTATTTTGAATTTTATTATACAGTATTACTTAAATACCCTTAATTGCAAAGGTTTATTTTGCAAAACATTGAGATTTTTAAGGGTTTTTGCTTTGGTGACATTTTTAAGAAAATATTCTTTAGTATTAACTGTGAAATGTTTCTACTACACAAAAATTATTTTAATCGAAAAAAAATTCATTCTTTATACAATTGAACATTTTTGCAATAGAAAATGCATTGTTCTATTTTTAAAATTTAAATGCATATTTGCTTATAATATTTTTTTATTTTTGACTACTTTTGAGGTAAAACTGATGTTGTACTGATGATGTAATTTATTGTGATTCTCTAGCACATAACGATCTATCCGTCTATCCCTCATTTTACGGATTAACTGTTATATTTTTTAAGCGAGATACATTGAAGTCTACCAAAAGGGAAAAAATATTCTACGAATTAGTGCATGAAATTTCACTGGGGAATAGAGTTTTTCACGGGAATTCCCGGGACGGGAATTCCCGTAAATTTTCGATCCCGAAATCCCGGGAAATAGAGCGGGAATTCCCGGAAATTTTTGTTTCTTTGAAATTGTTGATTTTTTGACATCTATTGATTATTTTGTATGTGAATTTTTTAGATTTTATTAAAATTCTTGATAATTGATGACAAAAACGTACGCAGGGACAAGGAGGACCCAAAAAGTATTCCAAGAGAAACCTTCAAACTAAAAAATTTTATAAAATCTGAGACTTACGAAATGAAAAAAGTCTCACAATATCTAAATTTTCGATAGGATACAAGTATTTAAAGTTGGTGATTTTAAAGCCTTTAAAGCTTTTGTGTACTAAAACTGTCCTACATTAGGAGCCCCTGGTGGGGCACTTATTGGACATGTGGGGTCCAGTATCTAAACTTAAGCTCGAAATTACGTTAGCTATAACCGGTATGAATTTCGCTTTAATCGGTCTCGTACTTAGCAAAATTATTAAAAATAATCCACTGTTCATGATTGTTATTTAAAGGCAATTACAAAATTACAATTTTCAAGCAATTATTATTATAATTATAATAAAAGTTCACCAACTTTAAATGCGTGTAAAAAAATCTAGCACTGAACCAAAAAAAAAAAGTGTCGAGTGTTATGCTTTCATTTGCTTTTAGTTTCATTCCATTCCGATTTTGGTTGTTGCACTGTGTTATAAGAACCTTATACTTTTTTTCAGAAGCTGAGAAATTTTCTTTCTGAGACCTGCATTATAAAAATTTTCAGTATGATTATATGTTTCTATAGAAAATATTTATATCTCTGAACAGGATTCTTTTTTAATCGATAAATTGATATAAAATCTGTGTAAGGAATGACTCTGAAATTAACAGGTGTTTCTTTTAGAAACCAGAATTTTTAATTTTTTTAATAATTTTTTGGGGTAAATTTTCTTATAATTTCATTTCTCTGAAACAGTTACATTCAGTTTCAGAGACATAATTGAAATATTCCTCGGAATCAGTTTCATTGTGTTTTAGAGGCAAAGCGTTGAGAACCAATTGTAAAAATGAACTGATATGAATTAGAATAAATGGTGAATTTTTATTATTACAACAGATAAAGCAATTTGAAATATCATATTCCCTTAAAAATATTTTTAAATGACTTCGACATATTGGACCGTTTTTTATGGGTAACAAACATTTTTCTTTTTTTCTCGAAACTTCTTTTTTTGTTTTAAAGGTACTAAATACGATTTTTATGGTGTTAATAAAAGGTACTAAATACAATTTTTATTGTGTTAATAAACGTTATAAATAGTGTAATCGCATTCATGAGGTTTTTATATATTTTTTTTTTTTAAAATTTGGGTTTTTAGTTAGCGGGAATTCCCGGGATCCCGGGAAATTTAAAAATGAATCCCGCTTTCCCGGGAAATGAAAAAGTCCGGGAAAAGAAAAACTCTACTGGGGAAGTATCATATTGAAAATAATTAAAATAATAAGTTATAATATATCAAAAATGTTTCAAATTTACTTTATAACTATATCACATAGGCCAGGTAAAATTTGTGACTTTGACCAACCAAGTAAAACACGGGTGGTTGGAAACAGTTTTTGCCTAAAAGTGCGAATACTATATTTTCTTTTTTGAATACGTATTTGGAATGTCTAAGAATAATATAGGAACAAAAACCAAAACATCGATCGAGCACTTTTTTCAAAAATCGCGGTTGAATTGCAAAAGATTATTATATTCGAATTTTCTCGAAAACTAGAGATATAAAAAAAACAAATATTATTTGGAATTATGCATTTATATAAAGTATTCAAAAAAATTTACATTGCAGTATTCAAACGGTCAAAAAATAAACATATTTCTAAAAAATCAAAAATGAATGTACATTAGCATGTCCCGAAATCAGGAAATTTTGGAATTTCTTTAGGGCATACCACCAGAACGATGCTTATTGAAGAGCTGATTACGGGAAAAATAATTAAAAAATTGTTGGAGGTCATCTTCAGGGCGCAACCAGCGCTTAAAGTTTGCATCCGTGGTGCATTTGGTCAAAAAAAAATATTTTTTTTTATTTTTTAAATTGGTGCCAAAAGTTTCGTTAGGTGGAGTACATTCAGGAAAAAATATTTATAACGTTTTCGTGGAGCAATTTTGGTCCAGCGCAACGTTTTGAAACTTCGAAGATGCTTAATTTATTACATATTTTTTTAAGTTTTTGTAAAAAACAGCTTTTTATACAAAGGCTTGAATATAAACTCCGTTTTATACAAAATTTTAAAAGAACTCTTACAAACTCCGGTTTTTATAAAAACTTAAAAAAATATATAATAAATTACACCTTTTCAAAATTTCAAAACGTTGTGCTGGACCAAAATTGCTCCATGAAAACTTTAAAAATATTTTTTCCAGAATGTAATCTACCTAACGAAACTTTTGGCACCAATTTGAAAAATAAAAAAAAAAAAAATTTTCACCAAATGCACTACGGATGCAAACTTTAAGCGCTGGTTGCGCCCTGAAGATGACCTCTAAAAAATTTTTAATATTTTTTCCCGTAATCAGCTCTTTACTAAGCATCATTCTAGGGGTATGCCCTAAAATTTTTCATTTTCGGGACACGCTAATGTACATTTCCGTAATTTTAACCGTTTTTATAGTAAAAATTTTTCAGTCAGTTTTTACGGATTTTTACAGTTATTTATATAAGTAGTCTTTTTTTAAATAAAGTTTCATTAGTTTCAAACGTATTTTCTGTTGAATTTACTGACATAATATTTTGAGTGTATGTAATAAATAAACATTTCGGTATTTATCATTATTATCAGATATCATTCCATTTCGCAAATCGCATGTTTTTAAATTTGGTTATATGACCGCTAAATTTTATCATAAGTAAAATTTCATTTTCTAGTCCCCTGGATTCAACTGCAGGACGTTGAAGTTCTTCTGCCATAGAAATATTTCATTTGCTTCTGCCTTTTTTCAAATTTTTAAATATGATCCGATTTGGCCCATTTCCGTACTTAACCAGCCTCAGACCATAAGATATATTTCTGCCAAATTTTCGCAGTCTAGCTCTTTTATTTTGGATTGTATCATGTCTTCCACAGACGAACGGACGGACATCTGCAGAATGTGTAACAATCGATCATAAATAATATATATTTTATGGTTTGTTAGATAGATATTTCGATGCTTACACACGGAATGACAAAGTGAGTATACTCCTTAAACCAACCTATGAAAGTCGCCAATTTTTACAGATTTTTATACTTTTCTTTAAAAAAAAGTTTTGTTAAGTAAATATTTGCACAAGTTTATAGCTCTGCACTTGGAATTTCCTAAATCACAACTTAACTTTTCTGAATTCAAATGGACTTTTTATAAATTACAATTTATAAGAACCTGATATTAAAACAAAACTGTTTTGTAAGAATATTTTTTTGTTAAACTGTACAAAATAAATAAAATAGTTTTTTTTTCAAACACAAAATTTTCAAGAATGTTTATTTTTTGTTGTTTGAATAATACGTTATTTATTTGAATTTTTGTGAATAACCAAAAAAAATCACAAATTTTTGTTGATTATTTTGAAAAATTATATTTTGTTTGTTTGAATAAAAAAAATCAGAAAAAATTATTCGATTTTTCGTTATTCAAATAAAATCAAAATAAATATTATTCATTTTCAAATATTTAAATAATCTGTTATTTGATTATTTTTGAAAAAATATTGTTATTTATTCATTTCGTTATTTCAATCATAGCATACAGCTATGGTTATAACTAACAATTTAATTTTATTGCCAAACAAAAAAATAATTTTCCAACAACACAATTTGTTTATACAATTAAATTGATTGTTAATACAACAATGTTTTAATTGAAAATAATCAAATCAATAAAATATCAAAACTTTTTAGAAAATGAAAAACATTCGAAACAACCTCAAATTTAGGCTTTGGTGTATTCATAAATAGGAGTACAAGCAAATACTCTCACCGATTTGTAAATGTAACATATAAATGTAATTATTATAAGATAGCCAAGGGTGTGAGAGTGGGTGGGAACCAAGGAGTTATTAAAACATCTAAAGTAGATAGACATACTGGTCGCCTGGTAGGTAATTGTAATTTAAGTTTACATAAGTCATTAGCTTGATGTCATACTTTTGTTGAAAAAGGGTAAAAAATAAAAAAATGTATTATAAAAATTAAAGTCAACAAATGAAATGTGTAGGTAAGTATGGATGTAAAGGACACAACTGACACATAAAGGACACATGTTAGTTTGTATGTTTGTGTTGCGTTGTGTGAGTATTTAAGTAAGGCAAGTTTATGTATATGACACTTACGTAAAATGCACTATGGGCAATTCTTACAAACAAATGTGTAAAATTTTCAAAATTATGTTTATCTAAGGGCGAATTGTTTACTTATATTGCCATTCCGTGTGTAAGGCATCAAAATATCGGTATGAGGTCCTATAAAGTATATTAAGGTTGGAAATGGGCAAAATCCGACCAGGGGAAAATAAATGCCCCCCTTTTACAACTAAAACAAAAATGTTTAACTTTTTTTTTTTTTAATTTTGCGTAAATGTCATAATAAACAAATTTGTAATGGCAGTGGAGATGGTGCCATCTGACCCCCCCCCCCCCCCCCACCCCTTTTCAGAAACGTCACTGTCAAAATTTTTATTATGCTTCTTGTACTAAAGCTATACAATTTCATCGTTATTTAAACAATTTTTTTAAATCCACGACTTAAAAGGGCCGGACCAAAATAAACTAAATTTTTTAATCCCCCCGGTCCTAGTGCAGAAATCTGAACTTCTTTTTGCATAAATATGGTTCATTTGTTTAACAAAAATACAAAAAAACACGTAAAAAAATCGTGTTTATCAGAGGTTAGTTTAGTTCCTCAATGGGGAACTCTTTCCCCCTGGTCCGATTTTTCCCCTTTACGAACTTGACCTGCCTAGTACTGTAAAACATATTCTTGCCAAATTTCAGGAAAATCGGTTTAGCCGGTTATCCGTAATTGTGGAGCAGATAGAAAGAAAATCCAAAGGATGCCACGCCCCTTTGTGAGGAAATTATATTTACAAAAAGTGGGCGTAAAAGGAGGCGTGGCTTCTAATCAAGATTGGATGGTCTATATTTCCTTGCAAAAAACACCCTATTAGTATGCCAAATTTTATGCTAATCTGTAACAAACATCCAAATACATATATTGAAAAATCTGAAATTCACAAAAAGTGGGCGTAAAAGGAGGCCAGGAATCCAATCAAGACGCCTCTTGGCCCACTTTTCATTCTAGAAAATTCTCTATCTACATGGCAAATTTCATTTCAATCGGTTCAGTAGTTTTCTTCTGAAAGCGACACAAACAAACATACATACAAACAAACTAACATGTCATATTTATATATATGGGCTGTTTCACGTCAACGGGAGACCCCCCCGCCCCCAAAATTCTATTGGTCGTAGAGAGTTGTATTATGGCTTAAAATTTAGCCAATGATCTCTACTTTTGAAAGCTGAGTGGCGGAAGTTGAACCCAATGGTAAGTGAGCCATTATGGCGGCGCGAATCGGGATACCCCGATCGGGATATGCTGGAAACTAATGAAGGAGTTATCGGATTTTTCTGAAATTTGTTATCAGGGGGTATATTGGGACGCTAATTTCGAATTTTCATTCAGATTTCAAAAATTCAAAATGGCGGATCCAATATGGCGGATGATTTTTTCGAGGTTTTCGCATTCAAATAAAACTCAGTTCCCGGGTGTATTATGGGTCACTAAACACGATTCTGAATTTAGATTTCCAAAATTCAAAATGTCGGATCCAATATGGCGTTTATTTTTTTTTTTTATTTTTTCGATTTCCTTGAAACTTGTTATCTGGGGGCTATTTGGGACGCTGATTTCGAATTTTTATTCAGATTTCAAAAATTCAAAATGGCGGACTCAATATGGCGGATGGTTTTTTTAAGTTGTCGCATTCAAATAAAACTCGGTTCTCGGATGTATTATGGGTCACTAAGCACTATTCTGAATTAAGATTTCCAAAATTCAAAATGGCGGATCCAATATGACATTATTTTTTTTTTTTAATTTCGATTTCCTTGAAACTTGTTATTCCGGTGTTATTTGGGACGCTAATTCCGAATCTTTATTCAGAGTTCAATAATTCAAAATGGCGGATCCAATATGGCAGATGATTTTTTTTTAAATTGTCGCATTTAAGTTAAACTCGATACCCGGGAGTTTTATGAGTCACTTAGTACGAATCTGACATCAGATTTAAAAATCGTTATTAAAAAAATATAAGAGCCATGTTGGATCCGCCATTTTGAATTTTGAAAATCTGATGTCAGATTCGTACTAACAATAAGTGACTCATAAAACTCCCGGGTATCGAGTTTAACTTAAATGCGACAATTTAAAAAAAAAATCATCTGCCATATTGGATCCGCCATTTTGAATTATTGAACTCTGAATAAAAATTCGGAATCAGCGTCCCAAATAACCCCGGAATAACAAGTTTCAAGGAAATCGAAATTAAAAAAAATAAAAAAATAATGTCCGCCATTTTGAATTTTGGAAATCTTAATTCAGAATAGTGCTTAGTGACCCATAATACATCCGAGAACCGAGTTTTATTTGAGTGCGACAACTTAAAAAAACCATCCGCCATATTGAGTCTGCCATTTTGAATTTTTGAAATCTGAATAAAAAATCGAAATCAGCGTCCCAAATAGCCCCCAGATAACAAGTTTCAAGGAAATCGAAACAATAAAAAAAAAATAAACGCCATATTGGATCCGCCATTTTGAATTTTGGAAATCTAAATTCTGAATCGTGTTTAGTGACCCATAATACACCCGGGAACCGAGTTTTATTTGAATGCGAAAACCTCGAAAAAATCATCCGCCATATTGGATCCGCCATTTTGAATTTTTGAAATCTGAATAAAAATTCGAAATTAGCGTCCCAATATACCCCCTGATAACAAATTTCAGAAAAATCCGATAACTCCTTCATTAGTTTCCAGCATATCCCGATCGGGGTATCCCGATTCGCGCCGCCATATTGGCTCACTTACCATTGGGTTCAACTTCCGCCACTCAGCTTTCAAAAGTAGAGATCATTGGCTAAATTTTAAGCCATAATACAACTCTCTACGACCAATAGAATTTTGGGGGCGGGGGGGGTCTCCCGTTGACGTGAAACAGCCCATATATAAGGATAAAATTGAGATTGGGCGGTTTTTGGGATACAAACGATCTCTATTAAAAGCTTTATTTTAATAGAGATTGTTATATATGATTTTGGCGGTCGCACGTATGTACCTCTGCACATAAACTATCCCATAGTTTTTACAATTTTAAAAATAAGAACCTAAAGAAGTCGAATTCGGACAAGACTGATACATCGTTGAATAGGCCTTCAAAAAAACTTTTGATCTATATAAAACAATGTTGGCAATCGATACCTTTTCAATACCGTTATCCGTTTCAAAACCCTTTAAATTGAATACCGGTACCAATACCGAAACTCAGTTTCGGTATCGGATACCGGTATCTAAAAACCATTTCCTTCGGTTTTTTTTAAAACCCATTTTTTTACAAAAAAATTAATAGAAATTTTTTTTTGTTTTCTTAAATGAAAAATCGTACTCCAAATGCCTACCCGAAGTCTCATAAAAATCAAACAAATCTTTGAGCACCCACATCGTGGACTAAGTAAAAATTTCCAAAAAAAGTCAACATCGACCGCTATGCGTGAGTAGAAGAAAATTTTGGATTTTCACAAAATTTTTTGGTGTCAGTTAGACTCTCAATAGAAACTTTCTTAACCCATTAGTATATTTTAGTTTTTTGGAGATTTTTATTTAATCCGCAATGTGGGTGCCCAAGGATTTTTTTTTTTGATATTTATAGGACTTCGTGGTTCAAAAATTATTAGCAAAACCGTAAATTTCAAATTAGTTTTACCTGTTGAAAAACCCGTTAAAACAGCTTTAAAAACATTGAAGAGTCAGATTTTTTTTTTTTTTTTGAAGTCTTGCTTTAATTAATTTCTATAACCATGCCCCCAAAGGGGGGCGGCTTGAAAAAATCGAATTTTTTAACCCTCTTGGTCCAAGCGCTGGTCTATAAACAGAATATGACATACAAATGTTACATTTGTTGAGCAAAAATTAAAAAAAAACTTGTAAAAATATCGTATTTTTCAAGGGTCGTTTTAGTTCATCAAGGGGGAACTTTTTTCCCCCTGGTCCGATTTTGCCCATCTTCGAACTTAACCTTACCAGTAATATTAGAGATATTCTTGCCCAATTTCAGGGGTCTAGCTCTTTTGGTTTGGACTGTATCGTTATTTCTACAGACGGACGGACGGACACCGCTAGAATGTCTTAGATTCTATCATGGATCAATATTATATATACTTTGTGGGGTCCCCGACCGATATTTCGATGTGTTACACACGGAATGACAAAGTGAGTATACCCCCATACTGTGGTTGGTGGGTATAAAGAGAGGGTAGTCGTTCAAGGACCAAATTCTTATCATGAACAGATTGGGTTGAAGTCCTGCTGAAGTGCAGCATCTGTCGGCCAATGTAAAATGCCCTTATAAAAGTTTAATTAATTTCACACGATTTTAACATTCCTTAAAAACGTACTATATATTAAACAAACTGCCTTTTCTTATTTATAAATTAAAAACTAAACAAAACAAACTGTTGGCGATTTTTTGAAAATGTTCGAGATAATTGGCGGTTTTTGACATATATTTTTTACTGGCTATAGTAAACAAAAATTGTAGTTGTAATTATTCGACCTTTCAAATTGTAATAAAGTAAATAAATAATCGAGCTCAAGGCCAGTGTTTTGTTTAATAAATCTTCTTTATTAACTTCCAATATTTCGATCCTCATCGAGGAACATCATCAGGGAGTAAAATTGGAATTTTAACGCAAAAAACTTAAAGTTGTTGATCCTCCTTCTTCGTCATTAAATATTGCACAATATTGCAAAAAAATTGCACAATATTGCAATATTTAATGACGAAGAAGGAGGATCAACAACTTTAAGTTTTTTGCGTTAAAAAATTTTTAATAAAAATCCAATTTTACTCCCTGATGATGTTCCTCGATGAGGATCGAAATATTGGAAGTTAATAAAGAAGATTTATTAAACAAAACACTGGCCTTGAGCTCGATTATTTATTTACTTAATTAAACAAAAATAATTTTTAAAAAATAAAAAAATGTTTTTGTTATTGACGAAAATAGAATAAAATTTAATTTTGGCGATTTCTGTCGATTTTTTACATGAGATTTGGAGATGAACGTAAAAAAAAATTTGACAACCCTGGCCAGTCCCCATAATATAAATGGGGTTTATAACCGAAAAAGCTTCGGTCGTAGTTCCAGCAGGGAATGGACATAATATCCATGAAGTGTTGTGTCATAATCCCCATTTCCGTTATGAGGAAAATGTATGTGGGGATAATGTCCTGTCACAAAATTTTACATAAATATTTAAAACTTTAACGGTCAGTTTTAGCGGTCCAGATTTTTGATTGTTTTTGTATAAATAGTGCTCCTGCCCCATTGTTTTGTGTAATGATTGCATTTTTTTTAAGTTATATTATACGTATAATTTTCATTTTACTTTTGCGTGTCCATAATCCTTTCATTTACAAGCTTTTTTAATATTAAATGAACTTCCCCTAGGGAAATTATATTAAAAGTGCTCTGTGGTCTTTTATATCCAGCAAGTTTTTCAGTGAGTGTTGGTTTGTTTTTTTTTTTTTATTTTAACCATAATTAGCACGATATCCCAAGATAAAACCATATATTTATTCTCACAAATAAATATATAATTCATGAGAAAATATATTTAAATTAACCCTCTAAGGTACAAGGAAAAAAGTGCCCTTGAATTTGATTTTAGGAAAACTCAGAGAAGAAGAAACATGATATTGCGACAACCATAATGGAGGGACAACATAGTATGATTGATAACTTTGTCATATCATGATTGTAGTGATCATATTATTATCTTTGCTGATCATAGTATGATTGTCACAATCATGTTTATATATCATCAAATTCATCCACTTGTATGTTGTCCCACAATTTTGGGGGATTTGGTGTGCTGCAATCATGATCCAAAGATGTTTTTTTCACTGTGTAAAGGGGCTTAACTTCTTTTTATATCTAATTTTTCTTTAAAAATTAAAAATTTTTCAAACTTATTTTAAAGGGTTAATTATTAAGCTAATGTAAAACTACTTTAGTTAAATACAACACTGTGGTTTTCATTTAGTTTTTATATTTCAACATATTTTTTTTTATTTCATAATGAAAAAAATTTATCTTTGAGTGTCTGCTTTTATTATTATTGAATGTGAATGTAAACAGGGAATTATAGTATTATTATGTTCTTTTGGCATTTAATTTTTTTTTATTCAATCATGCAAACAACAGCTTCCTGGGGTGCCATAATAAAATTTGTAAGATCTTCTAAGTTAACAACAATCCTATTAAAGAAAAATAAATATATGTCGCAATAACAATAATAACAAAATTTGCCAATCAATCAATTATTTATATAACAATAAAGCAATAAAAACCAGATAATTGTTTTAATTTTATTAACTAACAAAAAAAAAGAAAAACATAAATATTTACCCTTTTTCATAAATTGAAATAACACCAGATACTAAGACCGTTAATTGACCAACGTCATCCAAAATTTCCATTAAATTAACTATTTCCTCGTCCGGGCCCACATTAAGGATGGTTATTATTGATGTGTTACTTTTTAAAGATCTAGAAGGAGAAAGATACAAAATATTCATAAGAAACTATTATAACACTGTGCAACAAATAAAGATTTTTTGAAAAACACAATCCAGTCATGTTTTGGCTTTTTAGAAAACTTTTTCCTTAAACTCTTACTTTGATCGAAGGGCCTAATTTGGCTAAAACTAATTGTAAGTCTAATTTAAAATTTGTCTCAATATCTGTAAAATAGTCAATGGAAAAAATGTTTAAGTTTTTTTTTTAATTTTTTGAACGTATAAAAAACTCGTAATTTTTAGAAAATTTGTGACAAATTCAAGTGTCGATATCTTGAAAACCACTCGATTGGTTTCAAACATTTTTTGATATTCGTATTTAATAATTTAAATTATTTTTAAATTTTTCAAAAATTCAAAATTTTGGTGGAAATTTTTAAAAAAATCTAAAACTTAGATCGAAGGGCGCCACGAGTTGAAATAATCGTATTTGGCTCCAATTAAGTTTAAATCAATGGTTCCCAACCTTTGATTCTCGCCCCACTGGGGGGCAATTTGAAGGTTCCAAGGGGGCAACGAGCAAATTTTCAAGATTTTTTTTAGTTAAATTAACTACAAAAATCTTGTTAATTTCTTAACATTTTTACTAAAAACTTACTGGGCTATTCATAATGAGTAAATTAAATCTAATGTAGGTTTATTTGACTGATATTGCATGAATTTGCTAAACAAGTAGTAATTTTTCATTAGAAACAAAAATTAGAAAAACTAACAAATTTTTTCCTTAGTGTAGGGGGGACAAGACAATTTTTTTAACTTAAAAGTGGGGCGTGGCGTAAAAAAGGTCGGGAACCATTGGTTTAAATGAAAAATTGGTAAAGCTTTATTCAAGGGTCAAGGGCAAGAAATTTTGAGGTAGTTTTTAAAAAAAACAAGTAAAAAAAGTTAAATTCGGCCTTGTCGAATGTAGTGATACCCTCCACAATTTCAAAAAGATTATTGCAAAAAACTTTATTTAAAAGAAAATTACTTTTGAAAAAAAAAATTTAAAAAAAAAAAAAAATCCGCGAAAAAAAATTTTGGTAAAAAAAAATCCGCGATTTTTTTCTTTTTATGTCAAAAAATATGTTCGTACTTGTTTAAATACCATTTGGTGTTCAATTATGTTCACATATGTCAACCAGAGGCCGAATTAAAGTAATTTGTATTTTTATGCAGGGTTGGCAACCGAAACGAATAACGGTATCGGTAACGGTATTGGTATTACATATTTTTTATATCGGTAACGGTAAAGGTAACGGTATTTTCGATTATTTCGGTAACGGTGAACCGTTACCGAAACATCAATACCGGTACGTACCGGTATTATAAATAAAATTTTACCAAGTCACAAATTTGTTAAAAACGCGTAAAAAAATAAAAATGTGTTTAAAAAAAATTAAAAAAACTGCTAAATTCTGTACATTTTCTATACATAATTATATTTGTACTAGAATTAAATTCTATGAATTAACTCAGAATTAAATTAAAAAATTCACGGAATATTGAAATTCAACAGATACGAACTCATGATCGTAGAGACACCTTTGTACAACAAGCAAAAAAATATGTATTTTGAGTAATATGAGAGATCTGCATTTTAAGCCATGACCGCGCGTGATTTGCTAAATGTATGTCTGGTTAATCTAGGTAGAATCTGCAGAAAAAACCGTCAGGAATGCAGAAAAATCTGCTGATTTCAAATAAACAGCGTGAATATCGTTGATAAAAAAAAAATCGGCAGGATAAAAAAAACTTGGCAAGGATGTTTCAGGGGATGTTTTTTTAAGGGATAGGGCGGCTTGTGTCGGAGACACACCTAATCAGCTGATTTTTTTTTTAACATTTGAATAATGTTTAGTTTTAATCGTTTAAATTTGAATTAAAAAAATTTTAAAACTTTCTTAAAAAAATGTCAACAAAAATTTTTTTGCAAAATTGCAAAATAATCTGCTGAAATTTGAACAAAAATAAATAATCATAATAAATTCAACAAACAGAGTCTGTAAAAATATAGAAAAAATTTGTTATTCTCTAAAAGACAGAATTTAAGTAAAATATCCATTTTAAAATCAGCTAAATTTCTAATTCAAACTAAAAGTTGTTTTACAGATTTTTCGACCGATTTTTTCTTCTGAGTGTACTAGTAGGGCTCATTATGTATTTAACTCCATAAAACAATCTCTCCACCCATAGCTGCATGGATGACACCGCCAGAAACACTTTAGCGATTTGCCACAATTTCAGGATTGTCTCTTCCCACTGGAGAATGTTTACAATTCGTGGCACTCACATTTCTCTATGGAACATTTTAAGTAAATTGCGAATGTGATCTTTGGTTAGACCGATTTCCACATTTACTTTGCCAAAATTTTGTTTATTGCGAATGTGGTCATTGGTGGGACCGACATCCTCATTGGCTTTGTCCAAATAACAATACGATTAGCAATAAACATTTTTTTTTTACGTTTTTTTAATTTACGTATATTAAAAATATTTTACTGTTTTTAATACAGAAAAAATAAATAATATTAAGACAACCGAAACAAATCCGATATAATACCGGTAAATATCCGAATAAAGGTAACGGTTTTTTATCGGTAACGGTATTTAAAAATTTTTATTTCGGTATTGGTAACGGTAACGGTAGTCAATATCAAAGGGTTTTTAATCGGTAACGGTATTGAAAGGGTAACGGTAGCCAACACTGTTTTTATGTTATGTTGAATGTACTGAAATTTTTGAGGTGTGCTTACATTTTCGTGCATAACTTTTGAACCGCTGAACTGATATCGCTCAAATGCAATACCAAACTTTTCGGGAGAACTTCCAATAAATATGTTAAGTTTCAGTCATCTCTGTGCAATATTTTGTCCGCGACAGCATTTTACACAGACAGAAGGACAGACGGACATCGCTAGAATGTCTTAAAATCGATCGGGCATCATGAATATATATACTTTATGGGGTCCCAGACCGATATTTCGATGAGTTACAAACGAAATGACAAACTTATATATACCCTCTATCACTAACAATAAGTGGAGGGTATAAAAATCTTAAAAGTAGGAAAACAGCGTATTTTTTGCAAATTTCAAGTAGGGATATCTTTAAAAACGATAACCGATTTTATTTTTTTTTAATATTTGTGTTCCGCACATCAAAATGAAACAAGTAGAAAAGTTAAATTCGACCCTCCACAATGCCTTTTTAAAAAAATAGTAAATTTTTTAACGTGAAAAAAATTAACAATTTTAATTAGAAACATTTTATTTTGAGTAAAAAACATTTAATTTTTTTTTAGTGTAAAACTTTTTTTGAGTGTAATGTTTTTTTTACTGTAAAAATATTTCTCAGTAAATGCATGTACGTATGTACACAAAATATTAAAATTTTTGTAAAAAAACATGAATTTTTTTTGAGTGTAAAATTTTTTTTGAGTGTAAAATTTTTTTTAGTGTATAATTTTTTTCGAGTGTAATTTTTAAGTTACCAATGCTTTTCAAATTAACCAAGTTTAAAAAGCATTGCTTTAAAATTAAACAAGTTTGAAAAGCATTGTTAAGTTACCACAAATGCTTTTAAAACTTATTTAACACGTGGCATTTAAGATGAAACCAATCTGATGTTTAGGGATTTGCTTATAACTTTTGAACCACTTGACCGATTGAGCTGAACTTTAATACCAAACAAACCTAGGGAACGGCAAAGATACATGCTAAGTTTCAGTAGCCTCATTATTGTCTTTCGAAAGTTATCGTGGTTTTTATCTCGTAAATTCGCGAAAAACTCTTGCCGAAATTTACTCTTTTGCTCATAACTTTTGAACCACTGGACCGATTTGACTGGATTGCAATATCAACCTGACCAAGTAAATGACCAATATATATTACAAACTTCAGTAGCCTCTGAAAAGTCTTTTAAAAGTTAGAGTGTTTTCCACGGACAAACGGACGGACATCGCTAGATCGAATTAAAATCTATCGAGGTTCATGAATATATATACTTTATGGGGTCCTAGACCTATACTGCGATGTGTACAAACGGAATGACAAACTTATATATACCCTCTATTACTAGAATGGAGGATATAAAAATATGATGTATCTAAATTAGTAACCATTTATCGCGATTTGGAAAGAATCCCCAAAACAGAGCTCCCCTTTAAAAAAACGTCCCTGGATTTTTTTTATATTTTTTAACATGTTGGAGGGTATCAAAGATTCGGCACAGCCGAATTTAACACTCTCACTTGTTTTTATTTTATTCGAAACTTTGAAAACGGGTTAATTTAATTCGATTCGCCCGAAATTTGTGCCACATACGTTTAAGGTCCAGTAGAATAAAATTTACCCGGACATTCAAAATCGGAAGAAAAACTTTGTTATTGTTGACCCATTTTTAATACAAAAATTTAAATAATATTATTTTACTCATGAAATGTTTTTGGTTTTTATTTGCAGGTGAGTTTCTATTCAAATCATTCTTGGATTTAAAGTAAGTATACGAAATGTATTTTTTAAACCCAAGATAGAGTCCCGACTGTCTGATATTGTTTTTAATACAGATTTTTTTGGCAAAAATATGTAAAGAGATTTTTGGTAATTCGGAGATTTTGGTAATTCAATTTGCAACGATCAGATAATAATTTTTTCAAAATATCGTTTAACAACACTAATTTTATAATCAAATTTTTAAGCTCAATTTTGAGAAAGATTATTCTATCTCAAGGTCATATTTCTTTTACTTATCATTACGATGATATTGTCAAAGTAACAATTTTTAAGAAACTATAAAGTTGTTTATTTTAAATTGATTGGTTTGATCATTTTGCAAGACTTACTCGACACATGTTTCGGAATTCGTCAAATTCCATTGTCAAGAGTATTTAGCGAATTGAGTGCACCCACCGATTGTCCTGAAACTTGCATATGGGAATGAGGGAAGAAAAATAAGAGTTACTTGTTTTTTTTAGGTGCCCAATCCCAAATTTAAAAAAGAGTTGCCATCTTATGAAAAAATGAGGTCAAGGGTTTCGTCAAACGCAAAAATACAGGTCAGCTTAATTTTAATATAGATTATTATATATGATTTTGGCGGTCGTGCGTATATACTACCCCAAAGTTTTTACAAGTCGTATTCGGACACGACCTATACAGCATTGGATAGGCCTTCAAAAAACCTTTCGATCTGTATAAAATGTTCATATAATTTCTTTCCAAAAAATTTCTAAAATCCTCAAAAAACGAAAAAAACAGTTTTCCCTCTCCCCTTTGACCCGCTAAATGTGAAATGGGGCAGCTAAGAAAAAACAGGTAGCTCTCATTTTCCTCCCCTCTTTCTCATATACAAGTTTCAGAAGAATCGGAGGGTGCCCTGTAAAAGACCTTCCTTGTAAGTCCAATTATAATCAAATTTGATAACACTACAAAAGTACACGTTAAACACCTACAAACAAAATTTTAATCAAATATTTAGTTTTTCATGAATTTTCAGAGATTTATGTCAATATCGGGAGGGTGGTTTGTATAGGGAATATAAGTAGAACTGGTCCGATACCCTTCAAATTTAGAATGATGATTTATGAATACGAAATACGTTAACCTACCAAACTTCGAAAATCTACCTATTTAAGTATGAATATTAAAGTCATTTGAGCCAAACTCAAAGGGGACGTTCGTATGGGAGCTAGATCTAATCATGGACCGATTTTTTCCTATTTATTCTTCGTCCTTGAGTCAAGAGAAGCTTAAATTTCAATTTTCAGACCAATCGACCTTATCGTTCGTATAAATCAAATTTGGATTTTGAGTCGATCGGTATACTTGAAGGTAGGTCTAGGATGGGGTGTCTCGGCTTATCGGCCGAGTATTAAATAATAAAGAAGTAAAATAATAAAATTATGGTTATTAGACACAGCTTTATAA
Organism: Pegoplata infirma; assembly: GCA_963921195.1. Classification (NCBI taxonomy): domain Eukaryota; kingdom Metazoa; phylum Arthropoda; class Insecta; order Diptera; family Anthomyiidae; genus Pegoplata; species Pegoplata infirma. The sequence continues at coordinate 16,553,207 of OY992537.1, read as the reverse complement.
TTAACAAATGTACTCAAAGTTATCACACGCGCAATTAAAGTGTTGCCATACAGAATCACTTCTATCTTTCAAAATCTTTCTTCTCTCTTATATCCCCTTTCCGAAAAAAGATCACCGTTACAATAGAAGTTGATAGGCAGTATAGCCTGATTGTTTCATCTCTTTTAAAAAATAATATTGTTTAAAAATTTCGTTGCCATCTTACACACCCCTCTTTAAGCAAGTTTGGGTTGTTTTAAAATGGTGACAAAATCGGCTAATTGGTTTTGGTTTTTTGACTTTTTAACAGCGAATATCTCATAAACGGTACACGCTTAAAACAATTGAATGGCAGATTTAGATTCAGGAGGCAAAATCTATAAGAATCAATTGGATATTTCACTGGTTGATTGTTATTGTCGAACAGTGCAATTATTTAGCAATAACTCGAAATCAGGATCAGCTAGGATTTTCGTGATACGATTCTTAAAGTTCAAAATAAAATTATTGAATTGAATTGCAATTAGCCGATTTTGTCTCCATTTTAAAACAACTTAACCTTGCTTGAAGAGGGGTGTGCTTATAAAACAATGTGGACCTACGAAAAACTCAAAAAACTAGCGTAATAATAAACACAAAAAAAAACTTTGTAAAATTACTAGGAAAAGTCTCGTAATCCCATTTCACCAATATTTGACAGTTTTCCTTGTTTTTTAACAAATCGAAATTTACATTTTTTTTGTAATTTTACAATTTTTTTTGTAATGTTACAAATTTTCAAGATAATTTTACAAAAAAAATCTAGTAAATTCACAAGAATTCCTTGTAATTTTAATTGCGCCAAAAAACTGTAAATTTTTTGGTAAAAAGCTTGTAAAATTACAAAATTATTGGTAAAAAGCTTGTAAAATTACTAGGAATTCTCATTAAATAGGAGGTAGCAAAAAATCTAGTAATATTACGAGATCTCTTTGTAAATTTTATCGTGTCAAAAAATTTGTAAATTAACAATTTTATTGGTAAAAACCTTGTAAAATTACAAAATTATTGGTAAAATGTTGTAAAATTACTAGGAATTCTTGTCAAATAGGAAGTAGCAAACAAAAAAAGTTACAAGTTTTTCTAGTAATTTTACAAGTTTTTTTTGTACAAAATGTACACGCTTTATTGAAAAAAGTGTTTACCAAATCCAAATTTTTTTTTGAGTTATGCAACCATTGAAGAGGTATTGGAAAAAGAAATGGATTTAAAATCCAAAAAAAAAGAATTTTTACACATATTTTGAACCCCTAAATCTTGATATGCCCGACTAGTCGAGACACCCCAGCTTTAGAACTGTATTTTTTAAATACTACTATATTTTAAGTTTCAGGCAAATCGGTTCAAAAAGGTCGGCTATTTCCATTATAAGTGATTTTTGCAATTTCAAAAACACATTATATCCCGGATAAGTAAGAATATTTAGAAAATACGTTATTTTTTCAAAGATCTGAAAACTTTATCATTTTAAAAGAACTCATCTTCTTCATCATAACATAAAACAAAAATCAAATTTTACCTTATCACTGCAAAAACATTTCGATTTAGAACTTCTAGCCTGGTACGGCCCTGCTGCATAACTGGTAATTTTCTCAATTGAACCAAATCCGTATAAATTTTATAATGACTCTTTTCCGCTTCTTTTTGCAATTCTAAATTTAATTCCTCATAATTGGGATGAACTGGAAGCCAAGTTTTGTCAGCATTAGAAAAACCAGCATTTTTCTCTGAACTCCATTGGAATGGTGTACGTACGGGATCACGTGAAACTTGTTTGTAGTTATCAGGACCAGCATTACGAGCAGGAGGATCTACGGTATCTTCCCAGCTTATATCACGATAATCTTCCATGCCAAGTTCCTCACCCTAGTAAAATAATTTTTGTTATGTTTCCATGGCATTCAAAAACACATGTTTTCGCAAAACATGTTGTAACAGAAGTATTGCCCAATTGTAATAGCATAAAGAGCACATTGACATGATTTTCGAAAACATGCGTTTTTGAAGGCAGTGGAAACATAACATTAAGTGAATACAAGAATATATAAGAGAAGAAACAGAACTTTCCCAGGAAAATTTTTCAGAACCGATTCTGACAACACTTGTTCTAGAACAGGTTCTTCGGTAACCATACACTATTACACTTTAATTATTCAGAACAAGTTAAGTGAAAGTTATTGTGAAGCTTGTTCTCTGCAATCAAAGTTTCATAACATTTTGGTTCTCAGGAATTAAAAAAAAATTATGTGTCAAAAAAATTAAAAAAATAAATACAATTTATTTTTGTTAATCAAGAAAAAACGCAAAATTCTATTAAAATAGCAGATTATAATCGTGAAAATTTTTGAAATTAAGGTGAGTAAATTAAATTTTCATTGTCTGGGTCGGGTCAAATACTAATAATACTATTTTTTTTTATTTTTGTTTGCAGAAAATCCATGTTCTGGTATGTCATTACTGTAAGGCCCAAAATGCAACTTTGGAGGCGGAAAAGGATAAATGTGTGTTAAAAAATGTAAATATTACATTCTTTAAATCATTGTCTTTATCTCTCTTTAATAAATTAATGCAATTCCAAATATGTCTTTAATTCTTATTTCTGTTCCAAATTTTACTTCTAGAACCGATTCCGAGGAACAAAAATATGTTCTAATTTTGCTTACAAACACCTGTTGCTTTTGGGACAATCCCTTTGTAAAAAGAATCGGTGTTGCACAAGAATTAGAACAGGTTCTAGGGAAGTATAAGTTGTTCCACAATCGGTTCTTTGCAACCGAAAATTTTGCTGGGTTGTTGAAGTAAGTAAATCATGTAATAAAATCTATTTTTTCTTAACGGAAAATCGGAAATTCCATATGCAAATTCACACCCACTTTTATTATTTTCAGTTTTTTCTTTTAAATTTTCTACTCACATTATAAGTCACTGCTATTCCTGGTAATGACATTATTAACATATTCATGGCATCAACACTATTAGGTCCCAATCTGGATGCGATACGTGGCATATCATGATTACCCATAACCCAATTGGCTGAATGATGTCGTGGCATATAGCTCAGCCATTTATGAATGTTAAAAGCATAATCTCTCGCATCAGATTTATCATTAATATCTGTCAATAAGAAAAAGTTAAAGGGAAATTGTGGACCTTTAACACCCTCCTCATTCTCATAATAATCCATTAAAAATTTCAAAGGTGCATAGGATTCTGTCATCATGATGCGTGCGGGTCCGCCGTGAGTATTTGTATATTCATCCAATAAAGCACGCCAGTGATATAACATATCATAGACTTCAGGCTAAGGAAGTTTAAATTAAGTTAAAATTTCTTTTTGTGATCCAAAAAGTAATAACTTACCATATCTTTGGTATATAAATGTTCGGTATAATCATAGGAATTTGGATCTTGTGTTCTACCAGTTAAGGGTTCATCTTTTAAATCGGGATCTTCAAATAAATGATTAACAGCATCTACACGAAAACCACTGACTCCCTTATCCAGCCAAAACAATATTACCTCATCCATAGCCTTGACTACCTCAGGATTGCGATAATTTAAATCTGGCTGTTCCTTGGTAAATTGATGATAATAATATTGTTCTCTTTCGGGATGCCAAGTCCAAGCAGAACCATAAAATATTGATTGCTAAAGGAAATATTAAAACAATTTTCAATTTTCAGTCATAAGAAAAAATTTTAACACTTTTTACCCAGTTATTTGGTGGTTCATGTTCTCCTTCTTCATTTATTTTTCCATCCGACCATATATAAAAGTCTTCAAATCCTTCTTCCCGTGCTGCTGACTTTATAAACCATTCACATTGATCGGACGAATGATTGGGTACAAAATCCAATATGATTTGTATGCCCAAATTATTGGCCTCTTGTATCATCTCCTCAAAATCTTCCATAGTACCATATTCATCATGTATGGCCTTAAAATCGGATATATCATAACCAAAATCAACCATGGGCGATTGAAAGATGGGACTTAACCAAGTCGCCGTTATACCAGTATCTGCCAAGTATGGTAATTTGGATATGACACCTAAGGGAAAAAGAGAATTTACTTGATGTTGGATGTATAAATAGATAATGTAAACTTTATTAGGAACTAGCTAAAGGTCCCAGCGTTACTCGGGTCGTCTTAGATATGAATATTGAAATAAATTCTACCCAGCGCCCCCGCTGGGCTTCGCAAAACCTTAAATTCACCTCAGCGCCATCTACCTAGGCCGAATGCTATCAAGAAACATATTTTTGTTTAATAAATATATTTATTTTGTGAATGTAAGTCGAAACGAACCATAAATAAAAAAAATAAAATATGAGAAAACAGCGCCACCTATTAAACCTGGCTCCAGACTAAACTAATTTATTATCCAAGTTTAGTGTCAATCGGTTCTGCGGTTCTTAAGATTTAGAAAACCCATTCCGGAACAAAAGTTTTATTTAAGGTAAAACTTAAAAGTTTTCAAATACGGCTATATACATATAACACGGATTTTTTTCCGAATATGAACGTCTGGGCAATTTTTTATTCTTCTAGGCCTAAAACTAATGTGGAACAAATTCGAGGCCAATCGGATTAAATTAACTCGTGGAGCCACACTTTAATCAAAGTTTTGGATTTTCGAAAATTAAAAAAAAAAAAATGTCTTAAAATACATCATATTTATTAATTTTGATGCGCTGAACCCGAATATAAAAAAAACTTTTAATATCGATAGAACGGTTTTCGAGATATCGCTATTTAAAATTTGTAAACAATGGCTTGAGACAAACCTTCGTTTAAAATTAATTAAAGTTTTGGTTTTTTATAAAATGTTCACCAAAAACGCTAAATTTTGATTGAAGCGCGACATGAGTTTAAATGTTTTGATTTCCCTCAAATTAACTTGAAATAAAAAATTGTCACAAGCTTTATGAAATAGTCAGTGGAAAAAAATTTTGAGATTTTTTTACAAATTTCTTGAATGTAAGAAAAAACCCTTTTTTAACAAATTTCAAATAGCAATATCTCGAAAACCGCTTGACCGATATTAAAATTTTTTTGATTTTTTATTAAGCATGCTTAAATGAATAAAAACTATGTATCACAAGATATTTTTTTTATTTTCAAAAATCAAAAAAAAGTTCAGTGGAAATTTTTCAAAAATCTAAAACTTTGATCGTAGGGCGACACACGTTAAAATGATTGGATTTAACTCACATTATGTTTAAATGAAAGATTTTCTCAAGCTCTACGAAATGGCCAAGAGAATGATTTTTTTTTTTTGCAAGTCTTGAACGTAGGAATAAACCCGCCATTTTTTGAAAATTTCAGATAGTGTTGTCTCGAAAACAGTTCAATCGATTTAATTTTTTTTTTGATATTCGTGTTCAGCTTCTTAAAATTAATAATTATGATGCATTGCAAGACACATATTTTTATACCCTCCAACCACAGTATGGGGGTATACTCACTTTGTCAATCCGTGTGTAACATATCGAAATATCGGTCGGGGACCCCACAAAGTATATATAATATTGATCCATGATAGAATCTAAGAAAATCTAGCGATGTCCGTCCGTCCGTCCGTCTGTAGAAATAACGATGCAGTCCAAACCAAAAGAGCTAGACCCCTGAAATTGGGCAATAATTTCTCTTACCTTACTGGTAAGGTTAAGTTCGAAGAAGGGCAAAATCGGACCAGGGGGAAAAAAGTTCCCCCTTGAAGAACTAAAATGACCCCTAAAAAATACAATATTTTTACGAGTTTTTTTTAATTTTTGCTCAACAAATGTAACATTTGTATGCCATATTATGATCATAGACCTGCGGTTGGACCAAGGGGGTTAGGAAATTCGTTTTGTTTTTAGACCGCCCCCCTTCGGGGGCGTGGTTATAGAAATTAATTAAAAATAACGATAAAAATTTATTATTTAAGCGTAAATATCATAAAAAAATAATTTGTAAACATATGAAGCGGGGTACAGGTGTCCCCCACCAACTCCGCCGAAAAAATCAATTGAAATTTAAAGATTCCATTTATAATTCATAAAAGATCAATTGTAATTCGTAAAAGATCAATTGTATTTTAAAAACGATCAATTCTTACTCAAATAAGATCAATTGTAATTCGTAAAAGATCAATTTTAATTCGTAAAAGATCAATTGTAATTCGAAAAAAATCAATAGTAATTCGAAAAAGATCAATTGTAATTCCTAAAAGATCAATTGTAATTCGTAAAAGATCAGTTGTAATATTCCAGTTGTAATTCGTAAAATAATAATTGTAATTCGGAAATGATCAATTGTAATTCGAAAATTATCAGTTATAATTCGAAAAATATTAATTGTAGTTTGTAAAAGATCAATTGTAATTTAAAAAAAATCAATTGTAATTCGAAAATGATCAATTGTAATTCGTAGAAGATCAATTGTAATTTGAAAAAAAAATCAATTGCAATTGGTAGAAGACCAATTTTAACTCGTAACAGATCAATTGTTATTCGAAGATTCCAATTATAATTCGGAAAAGATCAATGGAAATCCCGTTGAACATTTTCGAGTAACATATGAAATCTTCGAATTACTATTGATCTTTTTCGACTTACAATTGATCTTTTTATAGCCTCCAACCACAGTATGGGGGTATACTCACTTTGTCATTCCGTTTGTAACGCATAAAAAAATCGGTCAGAGACCCCATAAAGTATATCCTCACCTAAAATGCAAAAGGTCCTAACTAACATTTTATTAATTTTACAGAAGAAGCAAAAAACAGTATAGAGTAAAATTTTTAATTTGTTAATAACTTTGTTGGTTTTGATTAAATTGGGCTAAAATTTTTTGAGGAGGTACGTTTTGTGAATATGTATCAAAATTAATCACAAAAGGTTTGTTTAACAACGTTACCGCGGTGGCCCGCGGGTACCCAAACCAGCCCGAAAAGCGTTCCCGTACGCAAAAATTGGGTAAATGAGAGAGTTTTTGAGAGAATAAATGTGTTTCTCATTTTATTGAACTTACCCGTACTTTTTTTTCGAGCAAACTGGTAACAGTCAGCTGTTGAGAAAACAGCTGTTTTTTTTAGTGAAACTAAATTGAAAATTTAAAATAAAAAATGAACTTGCAAAAAGAAATGTTTAACTTCAAAACAGAAAAGTATATTTAGTTATTAAAATAAACTTTTACAACTTTTTTTCTTTTTTAAAGTACTTTTTCTGATGAAAATATTTTAGCGTTATCACATTGTTTACATTTTTTAGTTTTCGGACTTGAAATATGGTTTTTTGCGTTCCCGTACTTTTGTGCATTTTTGCGGTATCGTGAGAGTTTTTTTGATTTTCTCTTATTTTACCGAACTTTACCCGGAAAGTTCTGGAACAAACCTAAAATGATTAAAAAAATTATTTCTAGTTGCGTTCATTGGCGATTTCGGAACTCACATGTTTTTAATTTTTGGCTATAAAATCGCTAATTTTTATTATGTGACCTTAATTTTTTGTTGGGACGTGTAGGTAAATAAAATACACCAGAATCTATCAAAATACCGATTTTGAATTTTTTGTTAGTTAGGGCGTTTTGCATTTTAGGTGATATATATTATTGATCTATGATCGATCCTAAGTCATTCTATGAATGTCCGCTTACGAATTACAATTGATCTTTTACGAATTACAATTGTAATCTTCGAATTACAAATGAAATCTTCGAATTACAATTTCTGTGACGAATTACATCTGTAAATCAATTTTCACCATTCTAATCATGATTAATTAATGACTCAATTTAATTTCACAAAATATCAAAATTTCACTTAATTTTCATAACTATAGTTTTTTTTTAATTTCTTTCTTTAAAATTTTTTTCTTGATTTCTGTAATTCTTACCTTTCAAATCTCCTATACCATCATCATTACTATCCATAAAAGATCTTGGATAAATTTGATAAAATACCGCCTGTTTCCACCAACTGTCGTCGATAGCAGGAACAGCTGCACTTTCACTTTCGTCTTGTTGTTTAGTAGACATTGGTCTTTGCAGCACTAAGATTAAGAATAATATAAAACATTTTAATGATCTCAATTTATAGTAAAACATTTTGCAAAATTTTTTTATTTTATGCTTTTGTTTTTATATTATTTTTAAGAGTATAATTTTTGATTTGTATTTTCACTGATAATTTTGTTTTGATCTCAGCAAGTCTCTTTGCTGAGGTAATAGAGACAACTGAACCCTTTTACAAAATTTATTCATGCTTAAATATTAAAAAAAAAATATTTATATTTTTAGCAATAGACTTGATCATAACACATCAATTATTTTATTATGGCAATTAGTTATTAACATTATTATTATTTTATTTTAAACTTAAATTTTATTGTTGTGTTTAGTATTTTGTTTTTAAAATTATTTTATATAAAATTTTGTCAATTTTTCTAATTTTTCGTTAGATTTCTCACTGATGTTTGTTTAATTAAAATTTACAAATAAATCTCATTTAATTACAAAATAAGTACACAATGGATCTTGAAATGAGATAGATCAGATATTGTAACGAGATTTTAAACACGCTACTTAATGCAACTTGTAAACAGAAAATAGATTTGTCACTAAAAAAATATGAAAACACTGTGTGCCAAATAAAAAGAATAGAGAATAATTTACAGATGAACTTTTTGCTTGTTTATTTGAGAAATAGTGATACTCGCTAGATCTTTTAGCGAGTATCAGTAATTTCTATATTCCGTCTTTCTGCGTTTTCTTAAAAAAAAAAATAAAAATTTTTGAAGAAAATTAAAAAAAATAAATAATTTAGTAAAATCTGTACGAACATCTGGCTGTCAAAAATATTCTGACAAAACTAATGAGCAATATACAACTGAGGATCCTATAAAGAATCTTATGTTATTACTAGGAATGAGTTTTTCATTCACTGAAAAATCGAAAATATGCGCTTAAAATATGCGCTAAAAAATCCAAAATATGCACTAAAAAACCAAAAAATATGCACTAAAAAATAAAATGTGTGCAATAAAATTCTTGCTTTCATAGGAAAAACTTCTTAAAAAGCAAAAAATAACGCCATGTTACTATTTAATAGTAGCATTTAACGTCCAAATTCATAAAAAACAAAAGCGTTTAATAACAGGATTATTAGTCGAATTTCCATACAAAATTTTCTTTATAAACCTTTTATAAACCTCTTGTAACTTTTATGAATTTGTAGGTAAATCTTTATATAAGCAAGATTTTTTTTTAGAAATTAAGAATGTCTGTAAACAAATTAAAAAGAAAGAAAATAATTTTTATTATTTTCAAAATAAATTTTTGAAATTTAAAATAGTTTTTAAAACAAATAAATTTCAATTTTTGTTTTTGCTAATTTATGCCAAAATATGCACTTAAAGGTTGGAAATATGCACAAAATATGCATTTAAAACCAAAACATGCAAAACTATGCATTTTCACCAAAATATGCAAAAAATATGCAAATACAAATCGATGCCATTTTAATGCAAATTTCTTGATTCGGAAAGATAACACTGTGCTACAGTGAAAAAATACTTCTGATGTGATATAGTATAGGTTGTTGGTCTTGTCGAGTAGATCACAAAAATGCCCATTAAACTTGCCAGACACCCTCAAATTTTAGAGTTATTGTCAAAAAACGTTTTTTTGGGACTTTTCTCACTAATTCAGAAAATTTTCAACCGATTTTAAATTTTTAAACTGTTTTGGATAGAAAAAGGACAGGGCTTTCCATGTGTGTGAATTGGTCCATACGTAAAAGAAAGATATCTATTGATTTTTTTTATAAAATCATTTTTTTTTTTATATATGGTTTTGAATTGAGAAAAGTGTGAAAGAAAAATTTTAATTTTTCTAAAAATTTAGACATCCTGGTTTGTTTCTTACTAGTTTCATATTATCCAGTTATAATAATCTTCAGAAAAACTTTTAATGTCAAGTTTATTTAGTTAATAGTCAATAAAACTCTATATGTGAAAATTATTAACAGATCGCAGACGACAAGGATTGAACTCATCATCATCTGTAATACTTTGCTATTAACTTTTTTTTGTTATTTTTCGAAAATTTTTCGAGTTTATCGATTTTTTTCTGCTAAACTTCGTTTAACAACCTTTTTATTTATGAGCGTTTTTTTAAAGATAATTTAATTCTAAGTACGATAAGCTTTATCCTGAAAAAATCGAATAATAATTGACAGAGTTGTGATAATTTTTCTATAAAAGAAAATTAAGATTTTGCAGGAAATCGCCGTTCAGATAACCCGGGCAAAAATAATAAATTTATCATAAATGGTCATGTACAATATTTTTTAAGGTTTTTGGCGCGCTGAATCCGAATTTGGCCTTTAAATTGCTCTATCTCGTCAGGTTTTTGAGATATTTAACATAAATTGATATATCAAAAACTTTATAAGATAGCGCAATTTCAAGGCCAAATTCGAATTCAGGAGGTCAAAAACCTTTAAAATAATGATACGCGACCTCTCAGTATGTTCGTTTATTTTTTTATTTTTTTTGCCTGGGTTATCCGCCCGGCAATTTCATACAAAATCTTAATTTTCTTTTTTAGAAAAATTATCACAACTCTGTCAATTGTTATCCGATTTTTTTGGCATAAAGCTCATCGTATTCACAATTAAATTTTCTTTAGGAATACGTTAATTAATATACATATTGTTAAACAAACTATATCAGAAAAAAATCGATAAACTCAAAAAATTTTCAAAAAATAACAAAAAAATTAGATATTGTTGAAAAATTCAATACATATCTCTCTTATATGTATAGACCAATTCACACACATGAAAAGCCCTATCATTCTTCTATCCATAACAGTTGAAAAATTTAAAATCGGTTGAAAAATGTTTAAGTTACACGTGGTTTAGTGAAAAAAGTCACAAAAAAAAGTTTTTTGACAATAACTTTAAAATTTGAGGGTGTCTGGCAAGTTTGATTGGCATTTTTGTGATCTTTTCGACGAGACCTACAACCTTAACTACCTCATTTTAAAAGTATATTCGATTTTGTGCTTTTTGTTGCAAGTTTTATTTGTTAAAAAACTAGGAAAACTGTCAAATATTGGTAAAATGTGATTACGAGACTTTTTCTTGTAATTTTAAAAGGTTTTTTTGAGTGTAAATGCAGTTTTACTACAGTTAGTCTTTAGTTTCGAACGTACACAGAAAAAAATATCGTAAAATCAAAAGTAACCAAACAAATTGTTAACAACTAAATACTAGTTCAACAACGTTTTTAATTGTATCAACAATGTATATTGTTAATGTGACAATAATTCATTTTTATTTTATTAATAACACAGACACTTTATAAACTCATTTAATCAAGCAAACATATATGTGACGATAGCACGGTGGTAGTGTGCCAGACTCGAATCATGAAGGTTGCGGGTTCGCCGCTAGTTTGCGAAACACTTGTTTTTTTTTTTTTTTTGTGATTATTTTTTGTTATTCTATTTAAAATTTTTTAAACATATTTGAAGCCACATTATTATTTATTTTCAAATATAATGCCACATTTTTTATTACTGTAAAAACAGCAAAGAGTACACACTGATTCTACATACACTTTACGTACACATTTAGTCAACTATAAATATATATGAGGAATAGCACGGTGGTAGTGTGCTAGACTTGTAGCACGAAAGTTTCGGGTTCGATGCCAGGTGCCGGCGGAAATTTTTAATTTTTTTTTTTTAGTTTAGATTTTTTTATCAATTTGTTTTTAGTGTTTTTTTAAATATGCTGTTTAGTCAAGTATAAATACATATGGGGATAGCACAGTGGTAGTGTACTAGACGCGTAGCATTACCGTTGCGGGTTCGATGCCAATTGTCGGTGGATGATTTTTTTTTTTATATATTTATTTTTAGTTTATTTATTTTTATTTTTAGATTATTCTATTTTTAGATTTGTTTTTTTAAAAAAGTTACAATAGCCATTGTTGTATTGACAATATCCAATGTAGGCTCAGTTTCAATTAAATGTTTAATTGTATTAACAATAAAATTAATTGAATTGACAACTTTTTTTTTTCTGTGTATATTAGCCGGTTCGTGTTTAACGATTTTTTTGTCGGACGGTGTTATCATTTGTATTTCTGAAGATAAAAAAATATATTTTTAAGTTTTGTCTGGGGGCGTGGGGCAATCAGGCCCCCCTCCCCTGCGTACGTGCCTAACCGACCATATAATACCCAAAAATGAGTCACCCAGTCTAAACATGGACCGTTTGGATTTATATTTGATTAAAAATTGTTAGCAGAGAAGTGTGCTTTAAAAGTTTCTTTTTTCACCTGAAGTAATGTATACAGAAGAGGACCTGAAAATCGGTTGTTATCTGGTAGGGTGCAAAAAATATTATGAGCAGATTTCACTCAAATTTGGTTTGTGTGTTTTTCTTCGCAACAAGAAGGACTACACAAAACATTTAAAATTTTCTGAGCAAATTAATCATCTAATCCAAAAATCGCTTAATTATTTTGTCATCTGGCATCACTGTCAGCAAATGGGGACTAAAAACGTTCTTTTATAATGTTCATAAAGAGAATTTTTGGGTTTACGTTAAATAAATATTTGTTTGTCACATTTTGCGGCGAAAGCAGACAGATGTTAACATTTTTTTTTTTGAAAAACAAAGGCATAATATGTATGCATGAGTGAAACTAAATTTAATATATTTATTTAACACAACATACAAAAATATTAATAAAAATTATTTAGTTTAATAAATTGTTTTTGGAAAACAACATTTAAATTTAAAAATCGCTTACGAGGGGAACTTTTGTTTAAATCTTGAAAAATCGTTCAAAAATCGTCTAAAAATCCTCTAAAAATCTTTAAAAACAATCAGTTTTTTAACCGAATCTAGTGAAACGTTGAAATGTCTTTAACCTCAGATAAAAAAAATAAAAATTGTAATAAAAAATATTAATAAAATGGCGCAGATGTAGATTGTTCCTAAATTTTGTGTTAATTCCGTTTCTCCAAAAACTTGGTTCTTTCAACATTATACATAAATATTTAAAAACAGGTATTTTTGTTTAAAATTTTCCTTAAGTTTCTTTGCCATTAAACAATATTTAACCTTTGTAAATAAACAAGTAAATACATTTAATTTAAATTTATTGATTCCCCATCCATTTTAAAAATAAAATACGTATAATAAAATAAACAAAACGTAAATTGATGAACGTTAAACAATAACGTGGCCATTATTATGATTTATGTGTCATCATTACACTTACTTTTATAACGCCATAAAGTATGCTTTAAAACATATTAAGGAACTAAAAATATTAACAACAACCACCAGCGTTGCCAGGTATTTGTTTTTAGTCGTTCTGGAAAAATTTTTGAATATACCCAAAAATACCAAATCATATAAAACACTAGCGTTGCGGACCTAGTCCAACTCTCCACAATGCCAAAAACATAGTATTCAGAGTCTTTCAGAGTATTTTTTTGTCACCAATTTAAGAAAAATTTAAAACTTATAGTTTATGCACATTAGGGTGGCAGCGAAATTTCAGCTTTGGATTTTTAACATTGTGGGGTGTGAATATTGTGACACATGGTCTAAAACGGATACCTTTAACCCATGCTCTTTGAGGTCAAAGTTCATAAGGTAACAAAAAAAATTAAATACAAGCAAACATTTTTTTGTTGAGCTTATGAACGGCAAATTATTTGCTTATTAATGGCAAAAAAGTTCATTTTGACAAGTTTTTCACTTCCAAAATGGATTTCGAAAAAAAATTAAGGCTTATTGGTTGTTACTCTAAAAATTTTTCAACATTTTTTTAATTTTGACAAGCATACATTAAAAATTTGTTACTGCTCTTGAAAATTGGATTATTTTTTTTTTGTTTGGCGACGTCGTATTTTTGTCTAAAATTGGGGTCAAAAATTGCAAAAATGGAGTTTGACCCTATTTAAGACCAAAATTACGATATCACCAAAAAATAAATTAATAAACAAAGAAAACCCATTTAAAATTGTCACAAAAAATTTTTACTGTTTTTTAAATTCGGCTGTGCCGAATCTTGTATACCCTCCAACGTTAAAAAATAAATAAAAAAATTGCAGGGTCAAAAAGGTTTACAAATTTAATTAATATGCTTTTTGTACAAAAGATATACTACCTCCGTCCCAAAATAATCTTAACATTTCTATATTTTGGCTGGGATTATGGAGGATTTTATAAAAAAGCTTTGTTTTTTTTGTTAATACGTATCGGGACATATCAATAATTTAAAAATTCTTTATAGCTTTGCAATGTTTCAATTCACGTGCAAAATGGATGCAATAAACTGCATCCAGATAAATGAGACAACTTGTTTTCGACGTTACAAACAGGCATGGTGTCAACTATGGTCGAAAAGATGAAAATTATTATAAAATGCGGCGTATGAAATAAGAAATTTTACGCTAGAGGCCCTTTTAATGGTTTTCAATAAATGCATTATGGATGCAATAGGGACATCTTGCAAATATTTTTAATTAATTTTGTTACAGTTTTAGTACACGAGATTAGTATAAGATTGTTTTTTTAACTTTATCTTGTATTATTTCAACTAAAACACTGCTTAATAAAAATGTAAAGTCTATTTTGAGACAAAAAAATCTATAGAAATGTTAAAAATATTTCGGGACGGAGGTAGTACAATTTCATCATTATATAAATTATTTGGTAATATCCACGCCCACAAAAGGGGGCGGACCAAAAACAAAGTCATTTTCAAATCCCCTAGGTCCAAGTCCGAGACTTTGAACTTTTTCCAGCATAATAATTTTATATTTGTTTAACAAAAATACAAAAAAAACCTATAAAAAGTTACCTTTTTTCATGGGTTGGTTTACTTCGTCAAGGGGTAACTTTTCCCCCCCTGGTCCGATTTTGACCATCTCCAAACTTAACCAGCCTATGAACATAAGACATATATGTGCCAAATTTCAGGACTGTATCATGTCTTCCACAGACGGACGGACGGACAGAGGGACCGACAGACGGGCATCGCTAGAATGTCTTAGAATCGATCACTGATCAATAATATATACCCTTTATGGGGTCCTAGACCGATATTTCGATGCGTTACACTCGGATTGACAAAGTGAGTATACCCCCATACCGTAGTTGGAGGGTATAAAATAATATTAATTTTTAGAGTAAGCATCCAACCAGCCTCAATTTTTTTTTCACAGTCCATTTTGGAATTAAAAAACTTGTACGATCAAAATGATCTTTTTGCCTTTAATAACCTAATATAGCTCACTAACATTCAAAAATAAAAAATAAAAAAATAGTATAAAATAAAAAAATATAAATGGAGCTTGGACAATTTTCTTTAAAAGTGATACTTCAATTTGAAGAAAATCGTGGTTATTGACGAATTTATGAATAAAAGGTCGGCAAACCCGTTTTTTGAAAAAAAATTTACAAAAATTTTTTAATAAAATCTAAAAAAAAATCTGAAAAAAACTTAACCCTATATGATTTCCAGATGATAAATAATGGAGTACTACACACAAAAAACCATGTCAAATTACTAGAAAAAATCTCGTTATCCCATTTTACCAATATTTGACAGTTTTACTCGTTTTTTAACAAAAAATTTTCGATCGAAATTTATATATTTATTTTTTAATTTTACCACTTTTTTGTAATATTACAAATTTCTAAAGTTTTTTCTACAAAAAAATTAGTAAATTCACGAGATTTCCTTGTAAGTTTTATTGCACGAAAACATGTGTAAATTTACAATTTAATTGGTAAAAATCTTGTAAAATTACGAAAAGCCTCGTAATTTTTACTAGGAATTCTCGTAAAATAGGATGTAGCAAAAAATCAAGTAAAATCACGAAACCTTCTTGTAAGTTTTATTGCGTCAACAAATTTGTTAATTTTAAATTTTTTGGGAAGAAGCTTGTAAGTTACAAGGAATTGTTCTCAAATAGGAGGTAGCAAAAAAAAAGTTACAAACTTTTCTTGTCGTTTTACAAGGTTTTTTTGAGTGTAGGCCAAAATTTTGAGTTTTTACATACTTATGTAATGTAATGTAAACCTAATGCTTTGAAAAACATAATAAATTATATTTTGTACACCTTGTACTAGCCGTTGTAAATGCCAACCAGAGTAAACACTCAAAAAAAAAACCTTGTAAAATTTTCTTACTCCTATTTTTTACGAGAATTTCCAGTAAAAATTACGACCAATTTTTTTAATTTTACAAGCTTTTTACTAATAAATTTGTAAATTTACAACTTTTTTGACGCGATAAAACTTACAAGCAATCCTCGTGACTGTACTTGTTTTGCTACCTCCTATTTTATGAGATTTCCTAAAAAAAAAATAACGAGCTTTTTTGTAATTTTACAAGCTTTTTATCTGTATAATTGTAAATTTAAACTTTTTCGACGCAATAAATCTTTCAAGGAATTCTTGTGTCTTTACTGGATTTTTTTGTAATATACCTTGGAAATTTGGATATTTACGAAAAAAAATTGTAAAATTACCAAAAAAAATTAAAGTGTGATCGAACAAAACCACCATTTTTTTATTAAAAAACAAGGAAAACTGTCAAATATTGTTGAAATGGGATTACGAGACTTTTTTTAGTGTATAATTACGAAGGTTTTTTTAGTTTATAAATTATTAAAATGTTATTAAAAAATTCCAAAATTTTGCCACCTCCCTAAAAAAACCGAAATGATGTTGGAAATCCTTTTATGACTTTTTCCACCTTAAGGTCTCATGCAATCCACCAGATATATCCACTAGGCTGGTAGCCCTGGATGAAGCCAATAAACCTGACAGCTTTAATGTGTGTTACAAAAACTTACAATTTAATACATTAAGATAAAAATAATAATAGAAAAATGAGCAAGTGGAAAACAGCAACAGGGGAGATTGAACTTTTGATGACCTACAATATATATTTTTGTATCGTACAGACACTTAACCCTATCGTGACCAGTTTTTTTATAATTCACTTAGAAATTATTTTTGTAAAAAATCGAAAAAGGGGTAGGACTCCATAGCGTTTATATGTTTACTATGGGTCCTTTAATTTAAGGCAAACAATCGATGTCCGACAGTCCCAAACTAAAAGAGACAATATTTCCAATATTTGCAAATTTAGATTGTTTTCTATCAAAAAAATGTGGGAAAAATCGCTAAAAAATTATTCGTAGTTTTGTTAAATTTGAAAGTTTCTTCTTAAATAATTTTTGTAAAGTAAAAAAACTTGTGTGTTTCACGAAAAAAAAGTATTTTACAATGGATTTTGTAAATAACTTAATTAATTTTCATAAAATTTTCTTATATTCTACAAAAGGAATTGATACAAAAGTTTTTTTTTTCGTAAAACTCTGCATGGACCCTTCTTGGTGTATAGCTTTAAATCGTTAGAAACTTATTTCACTAAAAATACATTACATTTATATTGTATCAAAACTTTTTTGTAGTTCAATTGTTATCGAGAAGAATATAAAATTATAACAACAAAAAACTTCTAGCAAATTATCATCATCGTTGTAACAGTGAAAATACGACTGACAATAATACCACACTATTTCCAAATGTATTTCAGAAATTTGTTAAATTCACCCACATATGGGATTATAATATTATATAGCATTAAAGCAAATTCTAAATAAAATCCTGACTTTTGAATGCCGAGTGGCGGTTTTTGAAATTCAATATGGCGGATCCAATATGGCACCCAATTTCTTAAAAACATTACAGATTCACTTAAAACTCTTATAGACGGGTTTTTGTGGTCGCTTAAGAAGAATCTGAAGTTGGAATTTTAAAATTCAAATTGGTGAATTCAAAATGGCGACCTATATTTTCAAATAATAAACCGATTTTCTTGAAACTTTTTATACTGCGAGTTTTTGGGGTCGCTAAATAAGAATCTGAAGTTAGATTTTCGAATGGCAGATTCTAATTTATGATCAACCCAACAAACCTGTGCGTAAAGAGTTATAAGAGAATCTGTTATTTTAAAAAAAATCGCCATGTTAAATTCGCCATTTTGAATTTTGAAAATCCAATTGCAGATTCGTCTTAAGCGATCCCAAGAACCCGTGTATAAAGAGTTTTAAGAGAATCTGTAATATTTTTAAAAAATTCGGCGCTATATTGGATCCGCCATATTTAAATTCAAAAACCGGCACTCTTCATTCAAAAACAAATATTTTTAGGTTATTTCGAAATTTTTTTAATTTTTAAACCCATAGCAATTTTGGAGAGAGGGGTGGCCATATATTTAAATACAATAAAATCCATTGAAAAACCTCAAAAACTTTTAGAAATTGTGTACTAAAAAACACAATCACTACAGTTTTCTAGTATCACCATAGTAGTATTTGGTCTACATCAGTGATACGCATTTTTGTAATTCCTATTCCCGCGAGAATAGGCGCTGCTTGTGCGCTGTCAACACACATACACTATAAAATTCTGTTGCTTAAGCAAATTTGTTGACTTTTCGCTTGCTACTACCCACACAAGCATAAATGTTATAGTATGTGTCTGCGTATCGCTGGTCTACATCCATACTATTCTTGTTGACTATAAAAAAAGTCTTGTTACAAGAAGCAACTACTTGGAACATAGCAGTAAAATTGATTTTTGCTGAAATTGCTTTATTTTTTTTTATAAGCAGCATCATAGGAAACATATGAATGTGGGTGTGGAACAAGGTGCTAAAATCCAAAAACCAAATTGTTCAGGAGAAGCAACAAACTAAATAAGTCGCGAAAAAAAATATTTTTTTCTAATTTCTTTTTGCAGTTCGACGAAGATGGACCATATGCATCTATGTACAAAATTTCATTAAAAACAAATGAGCGGAAGTAGCAAAAAAATGCATGTGAAATTTTGTTCTAGTGGAATAAGGTGCTATGTTACAATTTCTACTAGGAATTTCAATACATTTGCCAAGTAGTTTTAAGTTTTTTGTGTTATTTTTTAATATTTAAACTTAGCGTGGTGAATTCTGCCAAATTTAGATTGGGTCCAGCAGTACTCATTTTTATATAAAAATAATAAAAAAACAGTTAATATAACGAAAAAAAAAATAACTGTTATATGGTTTATTTTAAACAACTTTTCCCATAATGGGTTAAAAAATTTGTACAATTTATCACATAAGTTACAAACCATTAAATTTTTAAGTTTGAACTTAAAAATTTGATAGATTATCAAAATACACCCTAAGTAATTCGTAAAACAATATTATGTTTTTATATGAATATAGCACCTTTTTCCACATTTACACTTTAACTATAAATATATTAGATTAGAAAGCGTTCTTTGCCAAACTAATGGGCACATGTTGAAGCCTACGATGTTTCCTACACGCTAACCATCTCACATGTAAAAATTTTTATATACTACCTTTAGTTTCACTGCAAAATACATGTTAGTATCCGGGGAAAAATATTAAATATTCCCAAAAATAATGAAATTTGAACTTTTAAGGTCACTTTTATGACCGAAAATGATCAAGTTTTTAACAAATTTGTTTACGAATAGGTCGAACTATTGAAGAGAGGTACGATTTTGCAAAAAAACGCGATTCCCAAAAATTGGATTTTAGCACCTTGTTCCACACCTACATTCATATGATGTATTACAAAAAAAAAACAAAACCATGTTGTTCATGTATGATAGTTTAGGTCACAATGTTGCTTTTTACTTTAGATGTCTGATTTTTTAACCGCAAACCATGTGATAATATCCGTTTATTGTTGCACAAAAAGTTGTCATCAAAAAAATTTGTTGCCAAATACATGAATGCAACTAAGCGTGGAACGGAATTTCTTTAACATGCTGGGAAAAACATGTGACGTTTAAAATAAACGCATACACTGACAAGGAAAGTCTCCCAGGTGGCACCCTCCGATCTTCATTAAATTTTTTTTTATTTTGAAGAGCAGGAAACATAAAGTGTTATGTATATTTTTGGTTTTCAAGAATGGCTATGTGCAAAATTTTTCCATATTTTTATATCCTTCAATTACAAGAAGGTCTTTCACAGGGCACCTACCGATTATCCTGAAACTTGTATATGGGAAAGAGGGGAGGAAAATAAGAGTTACCTGTTTTTTTCTTAGCTGCCCAATCTCAAATTTAACGCGCCAAAGGGAGGGGGAAGAACGTGATTTTTTTTTGGTTTTTGTGAATTTTTACCATTTCTTCAAAGAAAACTATATG
The DNA here is from genome assembly GCA_963921195.1 of Pegoplata infirma. Taxonomy (NCBI): domain Eukaryota; kingdom Metazoa; phylum Arthropoda; class Insecta; order Diptera; family Anthomyiidae; genus Pegoplata; species Pegoplata infirma. The sequence goes on along the minus strand of OY992537.1, from coordinate 16,532,926 downwards.
AAGATTTTATACAGGTCGGAAGAATTTTTGAAGGCCTATCCAATGGTGAATCGGTCGTGTCCAAAATCGGCTTCGTTAAGTTCGTTATTGTCAAAAATGTATAATTGTTGGGGTAGTTTACATGGAGATGCATATATGTACGTACGACCTCCAAAATCATATATAATAATCTCTATCAAAATTAAGCTGACCCGTATTTTTTCGTTTTGCGAAATTCCTATTAGTTCGGTTTTTATACGAATTTTCCCGAAAGCCCTTATTTGTTCATAAAATGGCAACTAGAGTTTTTCTCGGGAATTCCCGGGACTGGATTTCCCGGGAATTCCCGTAAATTTTCGATCCCGAAATCCCCGGAAATAGAGATTTTTTAGAGATTTTATTAAAATGCTTGATAACACAGCTCAACATGAAAATGCGTATTGGATTCTGGTAAGTGATTTAGGTAGTGTTTGTTGCGCTGATTCCAAATCTGCTACCCAAATATGTCTATCACATCAGGATTTTGAGCTATTCGCGGTTAAAGTGCCGAAAAAGGCCATTTTTGACCCTTTTTGAAAGCTTATAATATAAGATCCTGACATGCGATTGACTTGGTATCAAGCTCATTCAAAAGTATGTAATTTTCTCTATAAGACAAGATAAAATGTTCTTGGAATTTAATTTTCTAAAATGGTAAAAAAATCATTAACAAAAAACCTTCCATTTTTTAAATATTTAGTTTATTTACACAGTGTTTTTTAACAAATTTCCATACAAATACACACGTAAATATTAGAATCACAGCACTTGTGGATAATGATTTTTTCACCATTATAAAAAATTAAATTCCAAGAAAATTTGATTTGGTCTTAAAGAAAAAATTACGCACTTTCGAATGAGCTTGATATCAAGTCATTCGCATGTCAGGATCTTATTTTATAGGCGCACGAAAAGGGCCAAAATGGGCCTTTTTTGACACTTGAACCGCGAATATTTCAAAATTGTGACGTGATAGAAAAATTTGAGCGACCGTTTTGGAATCGGGAAACCAAAACCTATTAACTTTTTTTGGTTTCATTCAAAACGCAGCGACAAACCTCAGATTTGTAGAGCGGTGTAATTGATGGCAGAATCGTACGCCGGGACCAGGAGAGTTCAAAAAGTGTTCCAAGAGAGACCTTCCAACTAAAACATGTCATAAAGTCTGAGACTTACGAAATGAAAAAAGCCTAAAGCTTCGATAGGATCTAATTATCAGAGCCCAATACTTTTTCCAGAAGCTGAAAAATGTTCTTTCTGAGACCTGCATTAGAAAAATTTGCAGTATGATTATTTGTTGCTATAGAAAATATTTATGTCTCTGGACATAATTCTTTTTAAATCGATTGATATAAATTCTGTATAAATTCTGACTCGGAAAATAACGGGTTTTTTCTTTTAAAAACCGGAATTTTTAAATTTTAAAAAATTTTTGAAATAATTTTTTGGAGTACATTTTCTTATGAAACAGTTACATTCAATTTCAGAGACATAATTGATAAATTCTTCTGAATCAGTTTGATTGTGTTTTTAAAGCAAAGCGTTGAGAACTAATTGTAAAAATTAACTGAGATGAATTAGAATAAATTATGAATTTTTATTATTACAACAGATAAAGCGATGTGGAATAACATATTCCCTTAAAAAACTTTTAAAAGAAAGATATTTGGGCCTTTTTTTATAAAAAATGGGTAAAAAAATTTGCTCCTTTTTTCTCGAAACTAATTTTTTTTTTTTTGTTTAAAAGGTACTAAATAAGATTTATATGGTGTTAATAAACATTATAAATAGTGTATTTTGTATCATAAGGTTTTAAATATGTATTTTTTGACAAAAAATTTCGGTTTTTAGTTTCTGCGGGAATTCCCGGGATCCCGGGAAATTTAAAAATGAATCCCGCTTTCCCGGGAAATGAAAAAGTCCGGGAAAATAAAAACTCTTGTGGCAACCCTTTTTTAAATCTGAGATTGGGCAGCTAAAAAAAAAGGTAACTCATATTTTTCCCCCTCATTCCAGGTCCCTGTGAGGGACCTTCCTTGTTAGTAGAGTATATATGAGGCATTCCACACCAAATGTCCAGCGAGATTTAGCTTGCCATTCCATTTTTAGCTCATAGAACTATCGGTCTGAGACCCCATAAGGTATATATATTTTTGATCAGTGATCGATTCTAAGACATTCTAGATGTTCGTCTGTCCGATATGAACAAATATGACAGAAACTTAAGAAATTTACTTTAGCGATATTGGTTCAACGGTTCAAATGTTATGAACGAAAATGTAAGGACGCCTCCAAAATTCCACATAACCTAAAAATCAAAATGCTTAAATTCTGCTGGTGGTTCATATGAAATAAATTTTCCAATGTCATATTTGGCGTCAGCACTTCAATCATATTTAGTAAAGTGAACTTTAGTACTAGGGTCCCAAAGTACTTGTCGGTTGACTTGAGGTGTTTTAGCTCCATATAATCTTAAACTTATGTAACACAAACTTCAGCCAAATCGGATAACTTTAACCCGTGCCCCTTTGAGGTTAAAGTTCACAAGGTTAAAAAAAATCCCATGCAAGCAAAATATTTTTGATATTAGGGTTCAAGTTTAAAAAAATGCAGAAGAAAAATTTAATTTCTAAAAATAATAGACATTTCTGGTATTTCCCATACCGGTTTCAAACACCCCAGTTAGTGTTATCATCAATAGGATTTTAAATGTCGGTTTGTCTTGTTAATGAAAACTGTTTTTTATATATGTGAATATTTATAGTTTCTACAGAATAAATTTTGACAGTTTCCAACACTACAATTCTATTTCTAGCAATCTCAACCTCACTTCATACTTTCTTTCAACTTTTTTGTCTCTTACACTATTTCGTAAGGGTTACCAACATGATCTGGAATTGTTTTTGTTTTTAGATTTTTTTTTTTTTTTGAATGTTAGTGAGGTTTATTAGCTTATTAACGGCAAAAAAGTCATTTCGATCGGACATGATTTACAATTCCAAGAAGGACTTCGAAAAAAAATGTTAGGGTGGTTGGGAGCTTACTTTAAAAAAAACATATTTTTTAGTTTTGACAAGCATACTTTAATGATCTTTTGTCGCTCTTTCAAATTAGTTTTCAATGTCTAAACAAAAAATCGAAAAAAAAACATTTTGCTTGTATGAAAATATTTTTAACTTCTAAACTTTGACCTCAATGGGACACGGGTTAAAGTTATCCGATTTGGCTTAAATTTGCTCTACATTAGTTTAAGACCTTGTGGCACAATATTACGCAATATTACCCCATACATTTCGCTGCCACCCTAGAATTCAATAATCACTATGAATGGGAAACTTTTTGAAGAAATTAAGACTTTGAAAAAATAAACAAACATTTATTTTTAAAGAAAAAATAAAAAAAAGTTTAAAAAAATTTCTGGATAATTCAAAATTTTTTTATATTGTACTTTTGATTGAAGATTCTTATTCCTTTAGCACCCAGTGGAGCATAGGCCTCAACATAGCTTCACCATTCTTCTCTATCTCTAGCAATGATTTTTGTCCGATTAAAATTGTATCCCATTTTTTTCATATCATCTTCAATAGTTCGTCTCCAATGGAGACTCTCCATGTATGCTTTGGCTTTCCTAGTTTCCTGCTACCTTGCGGGTTCCACTCTAGAGCTTGTCCGCATATTTCTGTTGGTGATTTCCGCAGGGTGTGATCAATCCAATTCCATCGTCTCTTTTTAATTTCAATGTGTATTTTAATTTGGTTGCATTTCTGGAGAAGTAATTTGTTGGATATGGTATTTGGCCACCAGATCTTCAAAATTTTCCTGAGGCATTTATTACCGAAAGTTTGAAGTATCTTTCATAGTGCTTTCGTCATTAGCCAGGTTTCACATCCGTATAAAATTACCGATTTCACGTTTGAGTTGAAGATACGTAATTTGGTGCGAGTGTAGATTGATAATGATCTCCAGACTTTCCATAGCTGTGAGTAAGCACCTTGCGCTTTGGATATTCTACTATGGATATCGTTTGCAGCTCCGCCATCTGAGAAAATGACACTCCCGAGGTAGGTGAAAGAATTCACGGTGTCGATAGCATTCTCATCGGCTTTAAAGTTTGCGTCAGAGTTGGTCGCATTTATTTTCACCTCTTTGGTCTTTGCAGAGTTAATCTTTAAGCCGACATTATTAGATTCGGTGATAAGGTTGTCAATTTTATCCTGCATATCGGCATGCCTTGATGATATCAGACATATGTCATCTGCTTATGCCAAATCTTCCAATTGGCTTTGGAAGTTCCAAGTGATACCACGGTTTTTTCCGTCTATGGCCCGAGATAAAACATTGTCCAGTACTATTAGGAATAGTATAGGTGACATCAGACAGCCCTGTCGAACTCCGGAAATGGTGTTGAACTCCATTGATAAGCGACCAGAACTCTGCACTTGAAGCCATTGAAGATTATGGAATTCTTACTTTTTTATTTTCCATAGCGCTTTCAGTGGTTTTGTTAATCAGTTCAAATCATATTGAAAAATTTCTGATTTAATAATTTTATTACTCGATTTGAATTACCTAATTTTTATAAATATTTGTAAGAAAATATCGCAAGTAAATATGTTTCGAGAACATAATTTAAAAAAAAAAAAAAAAAAACTTATTGTACACATTTCACGAAAATTGTATACATAACTAAAACTTTGTATTCTTATTTATCAAATCTGTCTTATCCTTCTTATCTTTTCATCAAAAACAATTTGCCTTTAAACCTTTTTTTCTTCCCCATCATCATCTGAAGTAAAACATCTAGTCACCTTTGCTGTTTATAAGTTATGATGATGATAAATTCTTTCAAACACTCATAAAAGTTTAACAGTTACTGTTTCACATTAAAAAAAAATTGTTTCCGTTTCAGTTAATTTTTAAAAGGGAATGTGTTTATTCCGCACACAAATATTCTAATAAAATTTTTGAAAATTATATTACTGCATTTTACTTTCAATTTTCAGTAACATTTCTTTGTTGAATTTACTAACATAACATTTTGAGTGTAAGTTTTTTTTTGTGTTTTGTTCAAATCATAAAATATTTTCCTGGAATTATCCTTTTTTTCTGTAAATGATAGAGTGTTTACAAATTTAACATAAATTTTTACGAAATATTTTATTGTGTGCCATTATTAATATTTAACCAATCTATAAATATGTTGACAAATACCAGTGTAATTTGTATTTTTGTGTAATAAATAAATTCCGGAAATATTTGTACATTTCCCACAAACAAAAATTTAATTTATAAAATATTTGTTTTGCAAAGAGAATATTTAAACAGCAATTTATTGAAAAAAAAAACCTAATACCACAATTAAAAAAAATAAATAAATTTTGTTTTTATTCGACCTTCTTTTAATATATGTTAAAAGTAATAAATTTTCAAGCTCGAGGTCTTAGTTGTTTAAATGTTTTTTTATTTATTTAAAAAATCTTCCGATATTTCGCAATTCTTTGAATTGCATCTTCAGGGACGGTTTAAATTTGTAAATAAAATCACATAAAAATTCTAATACGTAATGTAGTGTTCACTACCATCGTCGTTATTGCACAATAACGACGATGGTAGTGAACACTACATTACGTATTAGAATTTTTATGTGATTTTATTTACAAATTTAAACCGTCCCTGAAGATGCAATTCAAAGAATTGCGAAATATCGGAAGATTTTTTAAATAAATAAAAAAACATTTAAACAACTAAGACCTCGAGCTTGAAAATTTATTACTTTTAACATATAAAAAAAAAAAAAAAATAAATTATGAAAATTAAAATGTTTAACCTCTTTAAGAACGACTTTTTTTATGATTTTATAATTAATGACGCCTTAACTAGATATAAGAAAAATAGTGAAAATACCTCCATAAAATGGTTAAAAGAGTTTATTAAAAAAAAAAACGGATCCGTGAAAATTTTCGCGATGAATTTTTTTAGTATAGCGGTTAATTTAACCGAGTAATTAGAAAAAAATGCATTTTCTAATTCCTCTGGGTGTAAGCGAAGAACCAAATTACAAAAAAATGGAAAAAATTAGGAAACTTTTTCCCTTTTGGCCTATGACAATAAAACATATTTGCGCCAAACTTCAGGAGTCTAGCTTTTTATATCCTCCAACTACAGTATGGGGGTATACTCACTATGTCATTCCGTGTGTAACGCATCGAAATATCGGCCGGAGACCCCATAAAGACATTCTATGAATTTCCCTCCGTTTGTCTGTATACACGATGCATTCCAAAATAAAAGAGGTTGAATCCTGGACTTTGGTATGAATATGTTTTTTGTGCCTAGGTAGGTTAAGTTCGTAAATGAGCAAAATCCGACTAGGGATAAAAAGTTCCCCCTGAAGAACTGAACTATATATATATATATGTCCTTTATTTATTTAAATATGTACAGAACTTATACCTTAATATAACAAGTATATACTTAAATATAATGTTCACGAAGAACATAGAACTTAACTAACCTCTGAAAAACATAATTTTTTACATGATTTTTTGTGTTTTTTGTTTAACAAATGCAACATTTTTATGATACAAGAAGTTCAAGGTCCTGCATTTGGACTCAGGGGATTAGAAAGTGTCGTTTTTTCCTTTCCGCCCCCTTTTGTGGGCGTGGATTAAAAAAATTGTTTAAATTATGATAACCTTATAAGTCTTAAGTGCAAAAAGCATAAAAAAAATTTTTTTAGTATATATTTCGTGGCGAAATTTGTCCCCCAATTACCACTCACGGCCCCCACCTAAAAAACAAAAAAGAAAACGCGCCTGATATTTTTTTTTTTTTTTGTATTTTTGAGGGTTTAAAAGATTCGGCAAAAGAAAATTTAACACTCCTACTCGTTTATTTTGGACTAAATCGTTTTTTATACAGACAGCACTGTTGCCAAGTTGGAGGTTTTCCCGCTAAATCTAGCGCTTTTTGTTTGAATTTAGCGGGTGAAAATTGGTTTTAGCGGGAACGGTGCTTTAGCGGGAAAATCTAGCGCTTTTTGTTTGAACTTAGTTGGAAAAATTTAGAGGTTTTTTTCCAATTTTTCTTTTTTTTCAATCGAAAACGCCAAGTTTGTCGAATTTCAGCGCTTTTTTTGTAACTTAGCGGGAGAATTTTATATTTTCCCGCTAAAATTTTTTTCGCGGTTTCTTGCGCGTTTTTAGTGAAAAGAAAATTTTCGTAGAAAAAATAATTTGGAGGTTTTTTTTTAATTTTTTCTTTTTTGTCAATCAAAAAAGTCAAGTTTTTCGGTTTTTAGCGCTTTTTTTCGTAATTTAGCGAGAGAATTTTAAATTTTCCCCGCTAAATTTATTTTTGGCGGTTTCTAGCGCTTTTTTAGTGAAATTTAGAGGTTTTTGGTTAAAAATAGTTGGCAACAGTGACAGACAGGCGGACGAACGGACGGGCATTCGTAGAATGTATTAGAATCATTCATATATCAATCGCGGCTTGTCTGAATCAGTAAGCTTACAGTGCGACCACAATAAATTTATATTTTGAATGTGTATTTGGGATGTCTAAAAATAATTTCGAAGCAAAAATTTTAATCCTTGCTCGAGCTTTCTGCAAAAATTGCACTTGATTTGCTAAAAAACAGAATTTTCGAATTTTCTCTAAAACTATGAGAGATATAAAAAAATTACTTAAGACCAAAAGATTGAAGATTTTGTTTGATACGATTATCTCGAAAACTTAATGATTTAGACAATTTTTGAGGGCGGATTTTGAATCACGAGGTTATATTTATGTCATATCTTGTGGCTATTGCTTAAGACAACTTTGCAGTGCCGCTTTAAAAACCACTAAATACGCGAGTTTTTTTAATGCCAACTTTCGAATACGTTACAGTGGACCTACAGACAACATTGAATTAGATACTTTTGGAATCTTCAAACACGAATATCTGAGTGAGTAAAATTTTTACCAAAAATTTTGTAAATAAGTGAAAGTGTTTTTTACTTGTATGAAATTAAGATTACATAGAAATGAGTAAAAATTCAGATAAAATACAGATATAAAAAATACAGAGTTTTTCGCTTTAATCTGTATTTTAGCAGAAAACTCTGTTAATTAATCATCTGTAAAATTAAGATTACAAAGTTAAAAGTAATATAACAGATGAAACTTTGTTTTTTGTCACAACAAAATACAAAGTATTTTCTTAAAATCTGTATTTTGACAGAAAACTCTGTCAAATATCTGTTGAATTGAGATTACATTTTACAAAGTATTTTACACAGTTATTATTTTGAGTGTTGTATACTAGAGACGCTTGAATCGCATTTTTCCTTTATCCAATTTTAATATTGAGGTACTTTTTATAGAAAATTGTATAAGATTCTGACAGATTTTTTTATTAAGTTTTTTATAGTTATCAGATTTATTTTTTAAAAAATTTCACTTTTACTTTCTGAAAAAAATTTTCATACAAAAATTTTCTAATTCTAAACATTCTAAAAAAATTTTCGAAACAGTTTTACTGACGCATCTTGGCGTTAGACTATCAACATTTTTTAGAATTTAAAATATTTGTTCTAGTGTACAAAAATGTAACATTTTTCTAATTCATTTCTAATTGTCACAGTTTTCCCCAAAGAAACTTCTCTTCACAATAAGATCTTCCAGATTGACAGATTTTTTCATGGAAAATTGTCAGATTTAGTCACATTTTTACTTTTCAATTTTTTTTATTAAAAATTTACGTATTTCAAAATTTTTTAGAAAATTTCGTTCTTCCTTCTTTTGTTTTTCCCTCTTTTACTCTTTTTCTTTCTTTTTTTTCTTTTCCTCATTTTTTTCTATTTGAAATTTGGTCTGGGAGGGAAATTTTTTCTTGTCCCAACTCCTTGTACCAGCGCATGTTTGAATTCAAACTTAACTCAAAATATCGAAGAAGCTGAGAAAATAAATAGAAAGTAAATTAACGAATAAAAAGACACTTGAACCGTTTGCTCTCGAAACTTTTTCGCATTCTCTAAAATTTATCCTAAAAAAAATGTCAAATTTTGCAAATAAAAGTGTGTTGCGTTTTGTAAAAAGCTCCTTAGATTTTCGGTAAAGCGTGAAAGACTTATTATATTTACTGAAAACCGTTGCCGGCAATTATTTATATTTGTTTAACTTAAAATCTGGCAATACCTAAAATTTTCGCTTAAAATAACATTGCCTACATTTAGGTGTTAGCTTTAAATTCGGTGATAGAATATAACGATTCTTTGTCTGTGTTCGATTTAAATATCTTAAACACCATTAAAGTAAATGCCTTTACTTAAATAGTATGTTATTTCGGGAGGTTTATATAAAAGTTTTGGGTTGAAATATGGGTATTTAAAAAAAGCCCCAAATGATATTTTTAAATTTGTCCATTAATATATTAAATTTCCAAACAAAATATTTTATTTTTCGATCATTTACCTAAGACAAATAATTATATGTGCACTGTATTATATTGAGTTATAGGAAAGAAAACAAAATATTTTTTGAAGTTTGGTTAATATTTTGTTATGTTTTTATGTAAGCTATAAAATCATAAAAACATTCATTTTAAACTTTATTTTTTAGTACAGAAAATAAGGCATAAAAATATACTTCATAGAAAATAATTATATGTGCAAAAAAGAAAATTCACATATTTTCTTTTTGATTTACAATATAATTAGGCTATTCATAAAAAAATGGTTTGCATTTAAATATTTATACTTGTTTTAGTCTACGAGGTATAAAACCAATCAAGTTTTTTAATGTGCCAATGCCATTTTTTCCTCGTTTCGTCAATATCGCAAATTTAAGTCCTTAGCGCGTTGTGTACCTCTTTGACTTTGAAACGACCTTGGCAGAAAGGGTCCTAAGGAGGAATTTAGTTCGGTTTAGGTCGGAACTAATGGCTGGCCATTTCAAAACTGGTATGCTGGGCGTTTTAAACAAGTTTTTTGTCAAACCAGTGACATGGATTGGGGCGTTGTCTTGGTGGAATGTCCAATTATCTCCACACAGTTCGCTAGCAAAGTCTATTAAATGTTCCCGAACAAGTAAAATTATATTTTTGCATTATTTTTAGTATGGGCAAATCATATTCGGAACCATCCTCCTGATCCAAATACATCCCATAACATAACGGATTCGGAACTGTGGTTTTGCAAAAAGCACGTTTGACGCGGATGTCCTAAATCTCTCTAATATTGATGTTGACCATCAGTGCCATCCAAACTAAACTTTTTTTGTCACTAAATATGACGAAAAAAAGTTAAATTAGGACGGCGCTGATGGTCACCACTTCTCTTGTAGAGATTTAAGACATCTCCGCAAAACGAGCTATTTGTGAAGCTCCAGTTGCGAATCCGTCATGGTATGGGATGCATTTGGATCATGAGGAAGGGTTTGAATATGATTTGGTTCCAATAAAAATAATGCAAAAATATATTTTTACTTATTGGAGACCATTTAATAGACTCTGCTACCGAACTGTATGGAGATAATTGGGCATTCTCACATGATAACGCTCTAATCCATTTCACTCGTTTGACAAAAAACTTGTTAAATGCTCACAACATACCAGTATTGAAATGGCCAGCCATTAGTCCCGACCTACAAACAATTAAAGTCCTCTTTAGGACCCTTTCTGCCAAGGTCATTTCAAAGTCAAGGCCGTACAAGACCATTAAAGGACTTTAAATTTAAATACTGACAAAATGGTGGACAAGGGGTATTGACACATTAAAAACCTTGGTGGGTTTTATGCCTCCTAGGCTTAAAAAAGTTTAAATATACAAGGCGAACACAAATTTTCACAAAATACGTAATTATATTGCAAATCAAAAATAATATATAGGAATTTTCTTTTATGCACATATAATTATTTTCTATTGAAAATATGTGCAGTATTTCCTTTTTCGTTATTTTTAGTTTTAAAAAATAAGGTTTAAAATTAAAATGTTTATGATTTTAATGCTTATATATAAACATAATAAAATATTAACCAAACATGAAAAAATAATTTTTTTTCTTTCCTACAACTCAATATAAAAAAATGCACATATAATTATTTGTCTTAGGTATAAGACGTTTTTCGTAGTACCCCAGTTTAGTATGTATTAATTTTCAATAAGAGTTTTCTTTTCGTTTTTTAAAATACTATAAAAAAACTTTAAAAAATTTCTATGTTATCCCATTATACATATTATTATCAGACAACAATTTACACATATAGCGAGAATCTAACTTGACAAAAAAAAAATTGTGGAAAATAAAAAATGCTTAAGGAAAAAAAATCAATAAAATTCATTTGCATCTTTTTCTTAAAATATACACTCCGACAGTCAGACATTTTTATTTTACAATTCCATAGTGTTATTAAGTATGTATATTTTGTATAATTTCCCAAAACGACTAAGGTTACTAAAAACATACATAATTTACTTACATAGCGTTTATTTACTACAATAGTGGTATAACTTAAAAACAAGTGATTTTTGAGATAATGATGCAGAATTATTCATGATGCTTTAAATTTTGTAAAAAATTTGTTTTAATAACATTTAAACTAGTGGTGGCCATTTTTGAAATTCCTATGCCCGCGGGCATATACTAAAAAATACTTTTCGTCAGCTACTTCCACGAAAGCATAAGTGTTATAGTATATGTGTGCCCACCACTGCTTTTAAACTCATCGCTTCCTTTTTAATTGAAAATTATTTTCAATTGAAAGCTTTAAGCTCGTTTTCTACAAAATCACATTTTTTGAGTTATGTCACTATTATAGTAAATGAGCGATATGTTCTTAAAAGGCATCTTCTTAAAGCCTTTTTTTTATTTTCTTCCTTCCATATTATTAGTGATGCCAAAAAAAATCAAGAATATGGATAAAATAAAGTTGCTTTTGTGGTTTAAATAAATTTATTTAAAAAAGGTTTATTTTTTTATATACATATATTGTGATAACAGAAGAATAAGATCCGAATACTACACTTTATGCAAATTACAAATAAAAAAACCAAAATTTAAATACAAATTTTAAGTCAAATCGTTTCGAATGTTTTTGATAGAAGATAAAAAGGAGCAAGTGAATGCGACTAAAGTTGATGAAGGACGACTTAAATGTAAGCTAAACATGTAAAACAGCTGAAAATATCAATTGCGATTACAAGGCGCGGATCAACGGGGGGATAGGAAATTTACCCCCCCCCCCCCAAACCGAATTCGAAAAAAAAGAAAACGAAGAAAAGGAAAAAAAAGGAAGGAAAAGAAGGAAGATTAAAGGAGAGAGAAAAAAAAAAGTGAAAAGGACAATTCTATGAAAAACGTCTAAAAATTTTACTAAAGGAAAAATGTCTCGTACTCTTACAAGGGAAGTATATCAACCCTTATGAACCAATTTGCCTGAAACTTAAAATATATATAAAAGGGACGATTTTAAGGTTGGAGTGTCTCGGCTTATCGACCATATCGGTGTCTTAAAATTTCATTGTCCTCTTTTGAAACCATGTGGACCTTCGGGAAAATTTGGATAACTCCCGAACTAACAGGCATATCTCTTAGGGCAAAAATACGTGTCGACTTAAATTTAATAAAGATTATTTCTTATTCATATGCATGTCGTAGGTCTATGTCTTTACATAAGAACCCCCCAAATTTACACATTTTCGTGAAAAAAATATTTAAAGAAGCCGAATTTTTACAAGGTTATGCCACCATTGGATAGGCAGTAAAAAATCGTTTCTTCTCATATGAAAACATCATATAGGTTCTTAAAAATAATTGGCTAAAAAATCCAAAAAACGATTTTTTGCCATTTTTTTACCCATGTTTTGAACCTCTAAATGGCCGATACACCTAAACCTTAGAATTGTCTCCTTTCCTTTCTTCTCATATGAAAACAGCATATAGGTTCTTAAAAATAAATGGCTAAAGAATCCAAAAAAGATCTTTTCGCCATTTTTTTACCTATGTTTTGAACCCCTAAATGCCCGATATGGCCGATAAGCCAAGACACCCCAACCTTAGAATTGTCTCTTTTATAAATATTTCAAGTTTCAGGCAAGTCGGTTCATAAGGGTTGAGATACTTCCCTTGTTAAAATTTTCTTTATGAAAAATTTTTTAAATTGTTCTAGGAAAATTAAAAAAAAATCCATATGAAATATTTGCGAACTTTTCTATAGGAAAAACCTTAGAATTTTTCTATACAAAACATCTGAGAATTTTTTTTATAGAAATTCTTCTATGATAAATGTCTAAGAATCTTAAAATTTTTCTAAGAAAAAATGTCTCGGAATGTTAAAATTTTTCTATATAAAAAGAGTATCGAATATTGAAATTTTTCTTTAAAATTATATGAGAATTTTTCTTGACAAAAAATTTGGGAATTTTCTACACCTTTTCCAATTGAAATTCAGAAATCCCAATTGAAATTCAGAATAGCCAAATTGAAATTCAGAAATCATAATTGAAATTCAGAAAAGCCCAATTGAAATTCAGAAATCACAATTGAAATTCAGAAATCGCAATTGAAATTCAGAAAAGCCCAATTGAAATTCAGAAAAGCACAATTGAAATTCAGAAAATCACAATTGAAATTCAGAAAAGCACAATTGAAATTCAGAAAAGCCCAATTGAAATTGAGAAAAGCACAATTGAAATTCAGAAATCGTAATTGAAATTCAGAAAAGCCCAATTGATATTCAGAAAAGATCAATTGAAATTCAGAAATCGTAATTGAAATTCAGAAAATCACAATTGAAATTCAGAAAAGCACAATTGAAATTCAGAAAAGCACAATTGAAATTCAGAAAAGCACAATTGAAATTCAGAAAAGCCCAATTGAAATTCAGAAATCGTAATTGAAATTCAGAAATCGTAATTGAAATTCAGAAAAACCTAATTGAAATTCAGAAAATCGCAATTGAAATTCAGAAAAGCACAATTGAAATTCAGAAAAACGCAATTGAAATTCAGAAAAGCCCAATTGAAATTCCGAAAAGCACAATTGAAATTCAGAAAAGCACAATTGAAATTCAGAAAAGCCCAATTGAAATTCAGAAATCGTAATTGAAATTCAGTTAAGCCCAATTGAAATTCAGAAAATCACAATTGAAATTCAGAAAATCACAATTGAAATTCAGAAAAGCCCAATTGAAATTCAGAAAAACACAATTGAAATTCAGAAAAGCACAATTTAAATTCAGAAAAGCACAATTGAAATTCAGAAAAGCCCAATTGAAATTCAGAAAACCACAATTGAAATTCAGAAAAGCCCAATTGAAATTCAGAAAAACACAATTGAAATTCAGAAAAGATCAATTAAATTCAGAATATCACAATTGAAATTCAGAAAAGCTCAATTGAAATTCAGAAATCACAATTGAAATTCAGAAATCACAATTGAAATTTTGATAAAATTTTTTATTAGAAAAAATTTAATAATTCTGCTTTGGATAAAAATCTGAGAAGAAGATGTGTAAAAAGGAAAGAAAGGGAAATTATGTGAGAATTTTTCTCTATGAAAAATTTCCAAGAATCTCAAAATTTTTCTATATGAAAAATGATTTTGAATCTTTGAATTTTTTATAGGAAAAAAGTTTTGGAATCTTTAAATTTTTCTATAGGAAAAATAAGAAAATCTTCTTCAGGGACACTCAAAAAAAATTTAGTAAATTTTTTTTTTTCAAAAATTACTAAAAAAACTTTTTACCCAAAATAAAATATTTCTAATCAAAAATATTATTTTTTCACGTTTAAAAATTTACTTTCACTTAAAAAGGGCATAGTGGAGGGTATTCATTGATTCGGCCAAGTCGAATTTAAATTTTCTACTTGTTTTTAATTTCTTTTAACGCATGTTGTAAGAATAGAAATCAAACCTACATGGAACAATATGAAATGGAACAGGGAACAAAATGGAATAGAACGGAAATGGAATGGAACAGGGAATGAATATTTGTTTTACTGAAACATTTTTTTTTACCATTTTAGACAAATTTAAAAACTTTTGCTCAATTTCATTTTAAAATCTTATTAAATTAAAGAAACACTTTATGTCGTTCTTGACTAATATTTCAAATTGTATCAAACGAAATGACTTATTTAGTAATACCCTCTAAACCTAAGTAGATAATATAAAAAGCTACTTGTTTCATGATAAAAGGGATTACAACTTACAAAATTATTTAACATAATTTTTCGCCCTCTTTTTTCTGAATAATGGTTATGTTCAATTGGTTTTTCCAAAAAGCCGCCTTTTTTCCGTTTGCAATTTTTATTTCACAAAGATAGTAAAATGAAGGAAAAAGGATTACAAGCTAATTAACCAAATATACAACATGCACCAATACCTCACTCTACGGGTTTGATTCCTAAAAAATAGGCCGTAAGGAGTTTATTTGGAAATAAATGATTACACAAAACTTTTAAGAGATGCTTATTGTTATACCCTTTACACTAGGATGGAGGGTATATATAAGTTTGTCATTCCGCTTGTCACACCTCGAAATATTGGTTTAGGATCCCATAAAGTATACTATATATTTATGATCCTCAATCAATTTTAAGTCGATCTAACGATGTCCGCCTGTCTGTTAAAACATGCTAACTTTTGAAATACTTAACTGAGACTGCTGAAGTTTCGCGTATATATTTATTATTTACCTGGTCAGTTTGGTATCGCATTTTAGCAAAATCGGTTCAGTGGTTCAAAAGTTATAAGTAAACTCGTGAATTTCGGCAGCGGTGTTTCGCGAATTAGGGTGTTACAAAAAACGATAACTTGAATTAAATTTTTGAGCCTGCTGAAGCTTGGTGTATATATTTTCGCTAGCCTGGTTTGGTTAGTATTGAATTTCTACAAAATCGGTTAAGTGGTTCAAAAGTTATCAGCAAAACCGTAAATTTCAAAATGGTTTCACCGTAAATTCACGTGTTTAAAAAAAAAACGTTAAACAATCTTTAAAAACATTGATAAGCCACAAAAATATTTTACAAAGTATTTTTGTCACTCAAAAATATTTTTAAACTAAAAAAAAATTAATTCACTCGAAAAAAAATTTTGCACTGAAAAAAAAAAAAAGTTTTGAGTAAAAAAAGTTTTTTACTCAAAATAAAATAATCAAAATTGTCTAATTTTTTTTTACGTTAGAAAATTTCCAATCACTTGAAACGGGCATTGTGGAGAGAATTTAAGGATTCGGCCATGTCAAATTAAACTTTCTACTTGTTTAAACGTAGATTTCTTTACGTTTTAGAAAATAATACCAAATCGCCGTATATCGTGGGACATATAATGAGATTTTGATGTACATTGCATTTGTAATTTTTGCTCTCATTATGGTTACTGTTAAGAGTCTATTTGCATTACAAATAATAAAATAAATATAAAATCAAAAGGTTATCAGATTAGTAAAATATACCAATTAAAATTTCTTTAACAAATACACTCAAAAAAATATATTTTTTCATTTTGAAATCAACTTAAAACAAAATTTTAAGCAACTAAAAGTGCAAATGTTTTGTTAAAAACCATATTATCAGTAAAAACAAGTTCTAAAATTTCTTAAATATATTAAAATAATTAAATACCAAACACCACAAGTAGTGTAAATATTTTTTTGTTTGCTAAAGAGTCTTGACAATGGTTTTTTAACACAGGTCGAAAAATGTGTCAGCCTTGTTATGCAAAAATTACAAAACTTTTTTTGAAACAAAAGAAAAATAAATAAATGTGACCTCGAGCTAACGTAAACATTCTCAAAATAAATTCTTAAAAATCTTAAAATCTGAACATATGACAGAGAAAATTAATACACCGTCCGAGAGTCAATATTGAACATGAACCGGATGATATACGTCTGAAAGTAGAGATCAAATGGAGTAAAACTGTGTTAACAGTTTTTCATTTCGTGATCCTGTTTCCTTTCAAAAGGACTTCAAAGTTTTAAAGGATACATTTTGTAAAATATTTTTGAAATATTTGTACTTGTCCTAGGAGGGGGGCCCGTAGGCTAGTTGGTAGCGTGCTAGCCTTTCAACGTGGGGGTCGTGGGTTCGATTCCCATCAGAACCCTTGGTTTTTTTCGCTACAACGAGACGACGGTCATTGTTACCAGTTCTCGGTTAGGTGGAATTTATTAAAAATGAGTTGTAAATAATAGAAAGAATAAATAAAAATAATTGATCATGTGATCAAAACTATTATTATATTATATTATTATATAATTATTATATTATTACTTGTCCTAGGATGACACTGATGATAACAAATGAAAGAGGAGGATCTCCCCTATTTCCATTTTTTATATTGATGAACATTTTGAATGATATTAAAGGATACATTTTTGAAAGGACGTAACTTACCTCCTTTTTTCTGATATGTAAAAATAATAAAATAGGAAAATTAGGGAAGGTCACCTCTTTCATTTGCTATCACTAGTGGCATCCTAGGAAAAGTACAAATATTAAAAAAAAAAATTTATAAAATTGAATCCTCTAAAACTTTGAAGTCTTTTTGAAATGAAAAAGGATCACGAAAAGAAAAACTTTAAATGCAGTTTTACTGCATTTATTTTGTAGTTTCAAACGAATATTGTCCAGTTCATGTTTAACTACTTTTTTCATCTTTGTCGGATGGTGATATCACTCAAAACTTTTTGAAAATTTTTGAAAGGACGCTCTAGCTTTTTTAACTTTTTTCCGGAATTATTTTTTTATTTTAAAATATTCACCACTATTTATTAAAAAAAAAAATTAGTTTTATTTAACAATTTCTTTAAAGATTTTTAACATTTTCCAACACTCGCCATTTCTAGTTTACGATAAAGTTTTCCATAAACACGTTGAGCATTTTCAAATTCATGACGATTAACATAGGTTATGCCATTTGAACCGCAAATCTTGTTCTTATTTTTGTCTAAACCCAAAAGTCCTAAAACTCCAGCTTTAGCAACAGCAACAAATGTTACAATTATAATAATTGCAAAAATAAAAATATTTAAATTTAACATTTTAGCGATAAATTCTGTTTAAAGACAGTATTCAGACACGACAAACTAAATTAACGTTAAAAAATATTGTGAAAAACTTTAATAATTCTAAATATTTTTAAAAAAAAATTTTTAGTTTTGTTAATATTTATATTTAAATAATGAGACATTTCAGTAATTTATTTTAGTTTAACGATTATTATTGTTCATGTGTAAACATGATATTTGTGAAAATTAAAACCAACCCGTGCAAAAATATTTATGATCAGGTATCTTTAGATACACTTTTACCAATAAAATTGTTAATTTACAACTTTTTTGACGCGATAAAACTTAAAAAGAATTCTCGCGACTTTACTAGATTTTTTTTGTAAAATTAACTTGGAAATTTAGACAAAAAATTGTAAGATTACAAAAAAAAAATTCAATTTTTATAATAATTTGACAAGGGTTTTTTTTTGAGTGTATGCGAAAACTGCCTCAGAATCTGATACTTTTTCTATACAAACAAATTTCTCAGAATCTAAGATATTTTCTAAACGAAAAATGTCTTTGAATCTGACACCTTTTCTATGCGAAAAATGTCTCAGAATCTAAGACCTTCTGCGACGAAAAATCCTGTACGAAAAATGTTTTAGACCCTGAGACTTTTTCTACACAAAAAATGTATCAGAGTATGAGACTTTTTTTATAGTCGGTCAAGACCCATCATATGATACCCTACACCAGTGTTGTCCGGAAAATGGGTCTCAAGGATAAACATGGACCGATTGGATCCGTCTTTTGTTAGATCTTTATTTAGTGTAAAAAACACACACATATCAAATTTTAGTGGAATTGGTTTATTTTTTTGTCAAAAGACCGATTTAACTGAATATCGGTCGAAATTTTTATATGGGGGACTAAGTCCAAAAATTGTACACTTATATATTTCGATTTGGTTAGGTTACTAAAGTACACGTTTTACACCTAAAACTACAATTTTTATCAAATATTTCCATTTTCATGAATTTTGTGGGATTTATGTGAATATCGGGAGGGTGGTTTGTATGGGGACTACCAGAAGGACTGACCCGATTCCTTTGAAACTTGGAATGAAGATTCGTGCATATAAAGTTTGATTACCTGCTAAATTTGAAAGCGATATCTATTATAATACGGTTATTAGGGTCATTTAAGCCGAATTCAAAGGGGGGCGTTTGTATGGGGGCTAGGTCTTAACATGGACCGATTTCATGGAATCTCCAATTTCAAAAGGCTTCGTCCTTGGGCCAAAAGATGCTTAAGTTTCAAATTTCAAGTCAATTGATTCAAAATTGCGACCTGTATCGTGCTTAAACCGATAGATGGACAGACGGACGGACAGACATCGCTAAATCGACTCAAAAAGTCATTTTGAGTCGATCGGTATACTTGAAGGTAGGTCTAGGACCAATATTTCGGGTAGTTACAAACATCAGCACAAACTCATTATACCCTGTACCACAGTGTGGTGTAGGGTATAAAAATGTGTCAGAAACCTGAGGCTTTTTTTCTTTACAAAAAATTTCTCAGAATCTACACGAAAAATGTTTCAGAATGTAAAACTTTTCTTTAAAAACAAAATCTGTGTTAAACGGTAATATGATCAATAAAAACTAAGCACAATTTTTCGTGTTAGACGGACATCGATAGAATGTCTTAGAACCGATCACTGATCAATAATATATACTTTATTGGAACCTAGGCTTATATTTCGAAGCGTTACCCACGGAATGACTAAGTTAGTATACCCCCATACTGTGGTTGGAGGGTATAAAAATAAAATCGGTCGAACTGTTTTCCAGATATCGTATTTGAAATTTGAAATAATTATGGGTTTTTCCTACTTTTAAGAAATTTTTTAAAAATAATCTCAAAATTTATTTCCCTAGGCCCTTTTATTGAGCTTGAGAAAACTTTCATGCAAAATTTATTTGAGCCAAATTCAATCATTTTATCATGTGGCGCCCTTTGACCAAAGTTTTAGTTTTTCGAAAACTTTTACCAAAAACTCTAAACATTGATCGAAGAGCGCCATGGGATAAAACGTTCTAGTTTTACTCAAATTCAGTTTAAATAAAAGTTTGTGTCGAGCCAAAAAGTATAGAATAAATAAGAGTATTCGTCCGCTAAATTTCAGAGGCACTCCTCTCTGGAATTTTGGCCCTTAAATCGGCTTATCTCGAGCATGTTTTGAGAGAAAAAAATTAGAAAAAAAGTGATAAAACACATCGAAAAGTGAAAAAACACATCGAAAAGACAAAAAAACACATCGAAAAGGCAAAAAAAACACATCGAAAACAGAAAAAATAAAGAGGAATTAAAGAAAACACATCGAAGAAAAAAAAGACAAAGAAGAAATAAATATGAAAATTTCAAACTAAAAGGAATGTCAGATATTCAGTGAGAGGATTCGAGCAATTCCATGAGAGGATGAGAGCTAATAGTACGCTAATTAAAGACTTTTTGAAATAATCCGACTTGTTAGTAAACTACTAGTGGGACGAATACTCTTATTATTCTATACTTTTTGGTCGAGCTCTATGAAAAGCCAGCCATTTCTCGAAATTTTTTTAAAAATTTCAAATGAAGATATCTCGAAAATCGCTCGACCGATTTCAGAATTTTTCTGATATTCATATTCAACATGCCACAATTTATAAAAAAATAATTATCTCAAGATATTTTTTTGTTTTTGCATTTTTTAAACATCCAATACATTGGCGGACCTTTTTAAAAATCCATTATTTTGCGATATCTTGAAAACCGTTCGACCGATTTTAATATTTTTTTTTGATTTTTATGCTCAGCTCATCAAAATTTAAAAGATTTAATGTTTCGCAATACATATTTTTTTTTAAATTTTTAAAAATTTTAAACTTTGATCGTCGGGCGCCATCCGATTTGCCTCTAATTTGTAGCACATAAGTTTAAGGCTTTGGAGAATAAAAACTTTCCCGGACGTTCAAAATTGGAAGAAAAACTTGTTTGCCATACCACAAAATGGTCATAGGCAGGGCTGCCAGACTTAGGGATTTATCCTAAAAGTAAGGGATTTCATGCGAGCAAAAAGGACCAGAAATCTCATTTGGGGATTTTTATGGGGATTTTAAAACTATTTTGGGGATTTTTTGGGTATATTCGAAATTAAATCTATTTAATACAACAAGCTAAAAAAATGCCTGCAAATTTTGTACTCTTGCCCAAAACATTAAATCATGATAATGTTTTGCGGAAGATTTGGGTGTACTTGCCAAAGCAAAGTTTTTTTAGAAAAAATAATGTTATATTACTTTGCTATTCCATGCAAAACGAATTGAAATATCAGTCGAGGATCCCATTAAAAAGCCACAAGAGCTGTACATTTCGAAAGTGAGTGCAAAAATAAGTGCAAAAAAGTGTTTTTACATTTTGGAGAGTATAAAAGATTCGGCACCAAAGAATATAACACTCTCACTTGTTTTATGTACATTTGATAAACAAATGGAAAATTTTTATGCGAAAAGCTTAGACTTGGTGAAAAAGTAGTTTTGGTAAAAAAATGATTATTTTTTCACGAAAAACAAAATTATGTTAAAAAAAATTTAATGAACCCAAAATTTTTGGTGAAAAATAATTTTGATGAAAAAAAGTTTTTGATGAATTTTTTTGATGAAAAGAAAAAATTTTTTATGTAAAAAAAATGATGAAAAAAAAATATGAAAAAAAAAAAAATTTTTTGGTGAGAAAAAAAATGATAACAAAAAATTTGACAAAAAAATTTGATGAAAAAAAATATGATAAAAAAATATTTATGAAAAAAAAATGTTTATGAAAAAAAATTGATAAAAAAAAAATTTCATGAAAAAACAAATTGATGAAAAAAAAATTTTTGATGAAAAAAAAAAAAATTTAATAAAAAAAAAATTTGATGAAAAAAAAAAAAAAAATTATGAAAAAAAAATTTGATGAAAAAAAAAAATGGATGAAAAAAAAAAATTGATGAAAAAAAAATTGATAAAAAAAAATTTAATGAAAAACAAAATTTTGTTGAAAAATAATTATGTTACTTTTTATTCACCAGGTGGTGAAAAACGGCTTTATTCACCACGAGGTGAATTATTATCCAAGTTAAAATCCCAAGTTATTCAAATTTTTGGTTTTAAGAAAATGAAAATAGTAATTCTTGTTTTCTTTTTCGTTAATTGTTAGCTTATATAGTCAAACTGAGGTGGCGTCCTGCAACTTTTTTAAAATTAGACACCAGCCTAAAAACATTATTATGTTAAAAGTAGTCAACGATTTTTAAAAATAGTTTTAGTAAAAACCACGAGATTACGAAGCGAAATTAGTAAAACTTTCGTTTATCGGATGTAACATTGCCAAAAATCATTTATTTATGATTTTTGTGATTTTTGGGAATTTTTTATTTGCTAAATCTATGAAATAAAATTAAAAAAATACATACATTTTTTTTTTTTAAATTGAAGAAAAAATGTTGTGTGTAATTAAAAAAACCCTATTTTTTATGGTTTGTGGATTTTTAGGGACAACGAAAAATAGTACGTGGAAACGCTGGTGATAGCCGTATGACTCACAGGCTGGTTAAGTTATTGAATGGGCATAGTCGGACCTTCGCAAATACCACTTTTTTACTGTAATTGTAATTTTGAAAAAAAAAATTAAACATTTTTATTGTATAAGAAGTTCAAAGTCCTTAATTTGGACCTAGTGATCCAAATTTATGTATCCACGCCAACCTTAGTGGGGAAGGTGTCTTCCAACGTTTTCCAACGACCCCGCTCCCAACCGGAAAGTAACTGCGTTTCTTTTATTTTTTTTTTACATTTTGAAGGGGTTTAAAAGGTTCGGCACGGCTGAATTTGACACCCTTACTTGTTTCTTGTAATTTTACAATTTTTATTTACGTTTCTTGAGTGTTTTTTTTTCTAAGTAAAGTCACAAATATTTCATGTGCGCTTTGGTAAATTATTTTACTCAAGGTTTGAGTTGGGCAAATTTTGAAGAAATTGTCTGACTGAAATTGGCAAATTATTTGACGTTTGGCAATTTTGTCAATTAACACAATAAAAATCACGGTACCGTGAAAGCCCCAATTGTTTTTCACATTTTTTTACTTTTACTTTTCCACTAAAAGAATTTTTCTAGCAAAATCTTAATTATTTTTTATTGAAAATAATTATTCATAATTAACAATTCAAACAAATTTAAATTATATTTAGTAAATAATACAGGCAATTTATTATAACAATTTTTGCTTTCATTTAAATTTCTATGAAGATCTTTTACATTCACCAACACCAGCCATATCTAGTGGACGGTTTAGTTTGCCATAAAATTCTTGAGTTTTTTCAAATTCCTTGCGATTTACATAGGTTATGCCATTTGAACCGCAGATCTTTTCCTTATTTTTGTTGCTGCCAAACCAATTATCAAAAATTCCAGCTTCAGATACACTAATGAAACAAACAATTGTCAAAATGACAATTAAGAATATATGGAAAAATTTCATTTTCAGCAATTAATTTTAGATTAACAAACGAAAATTTATTTTATGGATTTTTATTTATTTCAATTAAATTTCAACTTTTCTAGAGCACTGACTTTAACAAATGATTTGAATTTTCAAACACAGTTTAATTTTTAAAATAGATGAATAAATGTATCGAGATAAATTTCTCTTAATTAGTCATACTAGTAAAAAGTGAATTATTTTTTTTAGCTCATTTGTAAACAAGATAATATCGAAGTTGAAAACAATTTTTTTTATCTTTTTTTTATAAATATTTATTTAGTCAAACAATTGTTGTTCTCGATGTAGGTAGATACAGATTCAGATACCAACTGTTTCAAATTTTATTTAAGACTAAAATCTTTGTTGTCTAAAATTTCCATTTAAGTGAATAACTTGAAAATTATGGTTGTCAGTCAGTCAGTCACTTTCTTCAATTGCTCACATTTATGCAATTAACTTGCATTACACACCAGTCAACAGTGCGTTGTTTTCATTTTTATTTATAACTAAAAATAATTTCTTGGAAAGTCGCCCACAGTTAAAAATAAATTCTCCGTACAGTTAAATAATTTTGTACACCGAAAAAAAATCCATGCTTTACGCATGCTTTACACATATCTTTTTTTACAATTTATGAAAACATTCGTGATTTCGCACAAGGAAAGATATTCATAAAATACGCAAAGTCTTTCGTAAATTTTAGATATTTTTAATTTTTTTGTATAGCAAAAAGTGTTTCTTCCAATTTTAAACGTCCGATAAAATTTTTTATTCTCCTGTAAATAAGCATTTAAATTAAGTTTTTAGTACAAATGTTAAGAAATTAACAAGATTTTTGTAGTTAATTTTGCAAAAAAAAAAAAAATTGTTTTTGTAGTTAATTTGACTAAAAAAAATCTTTAAAATTCGCTCGTTGCCCCCTGGAACCTTTAAATTGCCCCCCGGTGGGGCGAGAATCAAAGGTTGGGAACCATTGATTAACATGTTATACTTACTACTGTAATACTTTTCTGAGTGTATATTTAATAATATCCATAAAAGGAAACAGGTATAATTAGTTTGTCGTGTCATTTGCAATGGCCAGCAACATATATTTAGTAATTTTTAAAATTAACACAGCAATAAAATGAGAAGTTCACTTACCTGCTGCAATATACAAATTAATGTAGAGATCACTCCGGAGGATGTCTCTAAAGCTATCAAAGAAGCGAAAGCCTCCACGGCAATAGGTCCAGATGGTCTCGCTATGATCATGCTTAAACACGTGGGGGAGAAAGGGTTGACATACATGGCAGAAAAATTTAGCCTGTGTGTTAACTCCTTGGAGATTCCAGACATGTGGAAGCTCGGGAAGATTATTCCCCTTCCCAAACCTGGGAAGCCCATTAACTTGGGGAGCTCCTACAGGCCTATAACACTACTGTCACCAGTGGTTAAGGTCCTGGAATCCGTCCTTCTCCCTTCTCTTAGGGAGAATCTCCCCATGGCGGACCACCAACATGGCTTTTGTTCTGGTCACAGCACAACAACTGCGTTGTGCGAAATCACGACAGCCATTGCCGGAGGCCTTAACAGTAAACGCCCACACGAGAGGACCATTGTGGTCGCTCTCGATCTGTCTAAGGCCTTCGACACGGTCTGCCACACGCAGCTTCTGCAAGACCTGTATGACTCTACTCTCTCTAATGTCCACAAACGATGGTTGGCGAATTACATGGCTGGGAGGCAGTCATATGTAGAGTTTAGAGGTTCCAGGTCGGGACTTCGGAAAAATAAACAAGGTGTTTGACAAGGGGGTGTCCTTTCACCCATCTTGTTCAACACATATATCTCCAAAATCCCGACCCCACCTCCAGGACTGCAATTGATATCCTACGCCGATGACTGCACAATTTTTTGCACAGGCAGGGATATCAAAACCCTGGAGGAACAGCTTAACAGCTATCTGCCAACCCTGACAAAATGTTTGGCAGATAGGAACCTCCAGCTCTCGACACCCAAGTCGACGGCCACGCTCTTCACCACGTGGACTAAAGAGGTTAACAGGGAACTCAATGTCCACATTAGTGGGCAGAGAGTTCCCACGGTGAAAACCCCCAAAATTCTTGGGGTTCACTTCGATAGCCTCTTTATGTTCGCGAGGCATTTTGAAGAAGTGACCAGGCGAGTGAAAGGGAGGAACTCCATTTTGAAAGCGCTAACGGGTAGCACCTGGGGTAAAGATAAGGAGACGATCTTGACTACATATAAAGCCATAGGTCGTCCCCTTATCGATTATGCCTCCCCAGTATGGTCGCCGTCCGTTAGCGACACACAATGGAGAAAGCTCCAAACGGCGCAGAGCACGGCCCTCAGGGTGGTAACAGGGTGTCATTCTATGGCATCCGAAGACCACCTACACGAGGAGACCAAAATTCTGCCCGTTCTGAGCCATTGCTCCCTTCTCACTCGTCAATTTGTACTTGGATGTCATATGACCGAGCACCCCAATCATGCAAGCGTCGCTGGTACGTCGGCACCAGAGGTGAGACAGGTGAGGTCTGATCTACGGTCCGAGAAATCGGCCGTAAGTCAACTCATCAGTCTTGTGCAGAGTGGCAACTTAAAAGAGGCGCAGGCCCGCCTCCACTCTGAGATCGTCGCGGAATCCATTGGGAGGATGAGAGACAATGTTGTGTTAGGTGGCAGGCCCCCTCCCCTCCCCTTTCCGAATCCGAAAAGAGCCTGCCACGTAAGGTCCGCACGACATTGTTCCAACTCAGGTCAGGTTAGTCTAGGGGTTAAATAGTTACCTGGCCAGAGTTAACCCTGACATCTCAGATGCCCGCCCTCTTTGCAACTCTGCACCGCACAACACCACACACCTCTTCGAGTGCCCGGTTCGGCCCACGACACTCACACCTAGGTCATTATGGACCAATCCAGTCGAGGCAGCTCGCTTCCTCGAACTGGAAGGGTAGCCTGTTTTATGTCTCCTATCCTAATCCCCTTCCCATCCCCATCCCAGAATATTTTTAATAATATATTTAAAAATAATTTAATTAATTACTAACATTTCTTTGTATCTGCATGTGAACCTGCAGTGGACGCTACAACAACAACAAACACAAAAACTATTTGTTGACATGATAAAATAATTTTGAAATAAAATTACTTAACTGAGTTTGTTGAAAACAAAATCGAAATTTTGTATTATGGACTAATAGGCGGCCGTTTTTACTAAATGTTTGGTTAATTTACAATTTATGTTTGTTGATTTAAATTTAACGATTTCATTTTCTGTGTACGTGCTTTTTTGTAAAAATGAGAATATTGAGAAGGGCGCGTGAGTGATTTTTGACTCACACTCACTCACGCTCACGACATGAATTTTTGAATCACGCACACTCACTCACGAGCATAATTTTTCTACTCACACTCACTATCAATCACGTGAGTAAATTTAATACAACTCACACTCACGTGCACTCACACAAGCTTCACTCACACTCACGTTGACTCACACTCACGAAACTTTTATTTATACAAAAAAAATTTCAAAAACTAAAATTTCAAAAATTTAAGCAAAATTTAAAGTTCCGCGAAATTTTTCAATTTCTTTTTTTGCTTTTTTCGTACGAAATCCTAAATTTAGACGAATTTAATGTTTATTTAATGATTATTTTGGTACGAAAGGAAATATGAAGAGAAAATAAATCACGCAAAAAAATCGACTCACGCACACTCACTCACGCAAAAATCTTACTCACGCACACTCACTCACGCAATTTTTTTCCGCACTCACACTCACTCACAATGGCGCCATGAAATAGCTCCCAATGAAATAAGTCCCAATGAAATAACTCCCAATGAAATATATCCCAAATAAAATGAAATATATCCCAAACCAAAAAAATGAAATAAGTCCCAAGAAAAATGAAATAAGTCCCTAACAAAAAATGAAAAAAGTCCCAACGAAATAACTCCCAATGGAAATGAAATAAATCCCAATATTTTTTTTTAATATTAAATTTTTAACTCTTTAAATCACAAAAACACCTTAATTGCATCTCTTTAAAAAACAAATTTCTAAAGTGCCTACAATTCCTTCACAACTTTTTTCGGATGCAGCTTGCTGACACATTGATTACAATTATTTAAATGTTTGAATGATATCATTATAATATTTCACGCAATGGCTTACTTATCTCAGGTCTAGCTGGCGCCATAAAATATAACCTGAAATCTCAATATAAATGGGTGTATAACAAGTACTCAAATCATTCGGCTAAATTTGTATAATTTACAAGAACTTGTGGAAGAATTACCTTTTTATAATCAAGTTAATTAAATAAAAATAAAACAGTAAACAAGCCACGCATAAAACTTGAAAGCATATTCCGTATAATAAATGTGGTAAGAAAACGATAATATGTTTGAAAAGATTTGAATGCATATGGGTGTGAAGAAAGCGCCGCAGGCGAAAAATTTTTACGAGAGATTTTAACAAAAAATTAAAAAAAAATCGCGCGATTTTTTTTTAATTTTTTGTTAAAATCTCTTGTAAAAATTTTTCGCCTGCGGCGCTTTCTTCACACCCATATGCATTCAAATCTTTTCAAACATATAATCGTATTCCAACAACAAATATTTCAAAATAAAGATAAGGGTGAATAAATGCTGAAAGTCCATTTCGCCTACACTTTAAAAAATCCAATGTACCCGCCAAACCAACAGGATCGTAAAACTTTTTATGCCACCGGTTGATGATCTTCAGTTTGTCATGCAATACCTCTTAATTTTCATAAATTCAAATCATTTTTAGAAGAACTTAAAATTTTTCACAATTAGTCGCAGCGTGCACTTCGCGTTGAAGTAAACGTTTTATGTTTTTTTTTGAGTTGTGATTGACATTTATGTGCTTTTGAATGAATGGTTTCCTGAAATTATTTACAAGATAATTCAAAAGCACTGAAAAAGAGTTTGCTCCAGTTCGAGGTCATTTACTTTGCCCGTAATAACTTAGCTTTTTATGAAAATAACTAATATTTGTTAGTTTTAATTATTTTTTTAATTAAAGAAACTTGAAAATTCAATAAGTTAAATTTGTATATTCATAATTTACTCTCAAACTGTTGGGAGTTATTTCATCAAAATAATTTGGGAGTTATTGCATAATGAAATAACTCCCAAACTTAAAAATGAAATAACTTCCAAAAAAAATGAAATAATCCCCGCAGATTTGGGAGTTATTGCATTATGAAATAACTCCCAAATCGTATGGAAATTTTTGGGACTTATTGCATTATTTTTCTTGGGACTTATTTCATTGGGAGTTATTTCATGGCGCCACTCACAATCACGTGAGTAAAATCGAATTCAGTCACACTCACGCGTGATCACGCGTGAATCACGCTCTAATCTGCTCATCTCTAATTCTACTAGAATACGATTCATTACATACACAAAATTTTTCGACAAAAAATTTTTTTCGAGTATTTATTTTTTTTGCGGAAAAGTTTTTTTTTTCGCGAAAAAAAACAATGCATTTTCTAAATTTATATTTAAAAACATAAAAACATAAAAATTTATTTTTTGTAGTACCTAGGCTTTACAATTTTAATTTTTTTAACTCACTATCCACTTTAATATACACAACACCTCAAATTTCATCACCCAAAATTTCTTGTCACCCAACCATCTCTATCATATTAATTAATTAAAACAACACTTGAATATTAAATAGTTTTGCAAAAAAATAAAATAAACAAAAAAGTTTTATTGAAAATAATTATCAAGTGTGCGCAAAAAATTTTAATTATACAATCTACTTAAATAAAAACACTATTTAAATTTAAATATTTTATTTATAACGTCATCAAAGATCTTTTATGATAAAACATACATATTATCAAACAGTACTTAAAATGTGATCCAAAATAATAATTTCTTTTGGTACCCCAATAAAAATGTGTCAATTTTTTGGATAAAATTACAATTATATAAAAACATATATTATGATATCAGATTATACATAAAAAGATGTAGTTTTATCCGAAAATCAGCACTTTTTTACATCTTTGATGTTTGTAAAATGATATTTATTCACATGGTCCAACATTACGTACATTTAAATTGCGTCCCAATTTCTTATATTCCCTTTGAGTGCACTCAAATTCACAACGATTTTTATAGGTGACACCATTCGAACCACAAACCATCTCCTTATTTTTCAAATCACAAGGACAAAATGCAGCCTGGCTGACACTAACAAAGGCACCGATTGTTAGCAGAACAATTACGAAAATTGAAAAGAATTTCATGTTGATAATTATAAAACGTACTTTGTGGATATTTTCTTTCTGTTTTTGTATGTCTTCCTTGATTGTCCAATTAAGACTAAAACTAGAAACTGAGAATTCAAACATCCAGAGATACAAAATTTTGTAAATAATTTTAGCTCTACTCTTGTTTATAAATATTTATTTAGAGAGATGTTTATAATAAAATTCAGTTTAAATTGGGTTTATGTTTAATTACTTTGAACACAAATGATAATGAGCGGTTGATATGAGTTTTGTTAATGATTCATTTGTATACTGCGAGTATATTGTTTTTAAGCACAGAGATGGGTGAGTGAGTAAATTTTTACTCACGCTTTTTTACAGAAGAAAGCACTCACGACTTACACAGTTTTGAGGTTTTTCGATTACTTTTATTCTCGCTTTTAAATGACGTGACTAAATTTTATTTTACTCACGCGTACCTTGTGTAATGTTCAGTTACACTAAATCATTTAATTCACTTGCTCTTATAATATTTTCACGAAATTTTTGGGAAAATTTGTTTACATATACCTACTTGTGGTGGATTTTTTTTGTCACAAAAAAATTGGGCTTTACTGCGGAAATCTTTTTTACAACAAAAATATTTTTTATGTGGAAATTTTGTATACCCTTCACTTAGTTAAAAAAGGTATATATAAGTTTGTCATTCCGTTTGTAACTCATAGAAATATTGGTCTGGGACCCCATAAAGTGTATATGGGGCATTCCATGTCAAATCGGACACTTAGAAAAATTGTTTACAGTTTTTAGTACCCTTCGAAAACTCATTCGTGGTAAATTTTCAGATTTTTTTGATGACCCGTTCAAAAGATATTGAATTTTTAAAAATTGGTAGTTTGTTCCTTTACTCAAACTTTTTTACACATAACTTCTTCAATAATGGTCCAAATTTAAATTTTTTTTTTTATCAAAATTTTTGTTTTTTTACATACTTAAAAAAAAAAAAATCCCAAAAAATTCTTAAAAGCGCTCTAGTATGCGATTTTTAAGTTTTAAAATTTAAATCTCATTTTTGAAAATGTTTGTACTCTTCGATTTTTTTGAAATTTTTTCGTGTAAAACTTCTATCGATTCTACAAATTTTTTGTCCAGCAGGATCGTGGGATAATTATTATTTTTTTTTATTATTACAATTTTTTAAAATTTTTTGAAAAAATTTTTTTTTGTAATTTTCCAATCTTAAAATCATTTCTACTGCTCCAATGGTGCGTCATAGAGGATCCTTTATAAGACCGATCCCCATTAATTTTTATGTCTTAACATTTCTTTAGAACAAACTAATACCCTATCTCCAATTTCTAAGGGGGCTCCCACACAAAACGACATTTTTTAAAATTTGCTCCAACCGCTCTAACTGCCCTAAGAGTGCCCTTAGAGCAACAAAATGTATGACCGACCCACAATAATTTTTTAGTCCAAACATTTTCTCTGAACTCACCTACCCTCTATCTTTAACTGTTAAGGCGGTCCCCATACAATTTTTTTTATATTTTTAAATTTGTTTTATTTAATCAGCTTCTACCGGTCCAATGGTGCGTCCGAGAGGGGCCATTAGTGAGACCGACCCCCATTTATTTTTACCCTACAACATTTTTTTAAAACATACCTACGCCCTATCACTTAAAAATCGCATACTAGAGCGCTTTTAAGAATTTTTTGGGATTTTTTTTTTTTGAAGAAGTTATGAGTAAAAGAAGTTTGAGTGAAGGAACAAACTACCAATTTTTAAAAATTCGATATCTTTTGAACGTCATCAAAAAAATCTGAAAATTTACCACGAAGGAGTTTTCGAAGGGTGCTAAAAACTGTTAACAAATTGGGAAAATCTAAAAAAAAAAATTTTCGAAGTGTCCGATTTGACATGGAATGCCCCATATATTAATGATCCACGATCGATTTTAAGTCATTCTAGCGATGTCCGTCTGTCCGTCTGTCTGTGGAAATGGTGCTCATGGCCAAAATATTAGACGGAGATGACTGAAACTTAACATTGCAAGTTCTCCCGAGAAGTTTTTTATTGCATTTGAGCGATATCGGTTCAGCGGTTCAAAAGTTATGAACGAAAATGTAAGGACACCTCAAAAATTTCAGTACATTCAACATAACCTAAAAATACAAAATGCTTTAATTCGGCTTCTGGTTGGCATATGTGAACATAATTGAACACCAAATGGTATTTAAACAAGTACGAACATATTTTTTGACAAAAAAAGAAAAAAATCGTTGATTTTTTTACCAAAATTTTTTTTCGCGGAAATTTTTTTTCAAAATTTTTTTTTTTTTTCAAAAGTAATTTCCTTTTAAATAAAGTTTTTTGAAATAATCTTTTTGAAATTGTGGAGGGTATCACTACATTCGGCAAGACCGAATTTAACTTTTTTGCTTGTTTTTGTCAAAATTGGCTTTTTTACCAATATTTTTAACAAAATTTTTTAACAAAAATTTTTCTTTAACAATTCTGTTTCAAATTAATTTTTTTACAGTAATCTTTTTACATTTTGAAGCGTATAAATAAAATCGGCAAGACTGAATTTAACTTTTTTACTTGGTTCATCTAACAGCTTCGGCATTAACTAATTTGAATTTAAATTTACATTATTTTTATTAATACTACTATAGTTTTAAGAGTTTGAAACTCTTTATATTTTCTGAAGAGCAAAACATAGTTTTAAGAGAAAAAAATAGTAGTATATTTTTTAAATTCTCATCTAGAACAGTAGGTATTTATAATATTTGCATTTGAATTAATTTTCATACGCAGATCTATTTAAATTTATTCAAGTGTTAAATATTCTGATTATATATAAATTATAAAAGAGTTGCCATCAATAACTTTTAGTATAATCAAAAATGATTTTAAAAATTACACAATATATAACAAAAATTTCAAAAATGGCATTTGACATAAATAAAAACAAGTAAGAAAATAATAGTCGGTCAAGACCGACTATATAAGACCCTACACCAGTGTTTCACGGAAAATCTTAAATATGTGTAAAAAACACACACGAACCAAATTTGAGTGAAAAAGGCATATTTTTGTTGCCAATAAATCGCTTTAAGTGAATATCGGGCGAAATTTTCATATGGGGCCAAAGTCCAAAAATGGTGTGATCAAGATCAGATTTGACACTCAAACAAAATTTTAATAAAATATTTTTTTTATAAGGGTTCAAGTTGAAAAAATGCAGAAGAAAAATTGAATTTCTAAAAATTAAAGACATTTCTGGTATTTCCTATACCGGTTTCAAACACCCCAGTTAGTGTCATCATCAGTAGGATTTTAAATGTCGGTTTGTCTTGTTAATGAAAACTGTTTTTTATATATGTGAATATTTATAGTTTCTACAGAATAAATTTTGACAGTTTCCAACACTACAATTCTATTTCTAGCAATCTCAACCTCACTTCATACTTTCTTTCAACTTTTTTGTCTCTTACATTATTTTCTCTCTCTTACTTTTTTTTTTATTTTCATGAAATTTAAGAAATTTATGTGAATGTCGGGATGGTTTGTATGGGAGCTACAAGTAGAACTGTTCCGTTCCTTTAAAATTTGGATTGTTGATTTGTGAATACAAAACACGTTTAACTGCTAAATTTCGAAAGGATACTTATTAAAATACGGGTTATGGTCATTTGACATATATTTAAAGGGGACGTTTGTAAGGGGCCTAGTCAAAACATGAACCGATTTTTCCAACTTCATAAACGTCCGTCCTTGGGTCAAAAGAAACTGAAGTTTTACATTTCAGGCAAATCAGTTAAAAATTATGACCTGTATTGTGCGCTCAACTTTTACAAGGAAGCTAAATCGCTAAATCGACTCAAAAAGTGATTCTGAGTCGATCGGTATACTTAAGGTTTGTCTAGGGCCAATATTTCAGGTTGTTACAAACATCATTACACATTTTATTCAAATGCTTTGATTTACCATATAATTGAAAATCATAAAAGAGCCCCACACTTATAGGCTTGACTGGGGGCGCACATTGGTTGATGTTCATAGAACGAATGGCTAAAAATAGAAGAAGTTGTCGAAGGACAATGAAACTTGGCACATAGGCATTTTTTGTTTATATCAAGAAAAAAATGCAAAAATCAAAATGATCCGCCCACTTTTACGCCCACCTCCCATACAAAGTGAAAATTAAATTTTGACCTACGGCATTGTTTTTTGGCACATATAATTTTTAAACACCCAGAATCATTATTGTGAAATTTAAAAAATATCCGCCCACCTTTACGCCCACTTCCCATACAACTTGTATTGAAAAAGTGGCATAACTCCCTTGATTTTTAATGCATCAACTCAATTTTCACAAAAAATAAATATTATAATTGTAGAATGGGCTCCTGAAAATATATACCTGATCCACTCACTTTTACGCCCACCTCCCATAGAAAAAACAAAAAGAAACAAGTAAGAGTGTTAAATTCGACTGTGCCGAATTTTTTATACCCTCCAGCACGTTTAAAATAAAAAAATAAATCGAAGGGACAACCTTTTTTTTTTGTGGGGGGGTCGGCGGAGTTGGTGGGAGACACCTGTATTCCCGCTATATATGTTTACAAATTATTTGTTTATGATATTTATTACGCTTAAATAATAAATTTTTATCGTTATTTTTAATTAATTTCTATAACCACGCCCCAAAAGGGGGCGGCCTGAAAAAAATCGAATTTTCTAACCCCCTTGGTCCAAGCGCAGGTTTATGAACGTAATATGGTACACAAATGTTACATTTGTTAAGCAAAAATTAAAAAAAACTCGTAAAAATATCGTATTTTTCAGGGGTCGTTTTAGTTCTTCAAGGGGGAACTTTTTTCCCCCTGTTCCGATTTTGTCCATCTTCGAACTTTACATTACCAGTAAAATAAGAAATATTCTTGCCTAATTTCAGGGGTCTAGCTCTTTTTGTTTGGACTGCATCGTTATTTCTACAGACGGACGGACGGACATCGCTAGAATGTCTTAGATTCTATGATGGATCAATATTATATATACTTTGTGGGGTCCCCGACCGATATTTCGATGTGTTACACACGGAATGACAAAGTGAGTATACCCCCATACTGTGGTTGGAGGGTATAAAAATCAGAGTTACTGAAGCATGAACGAAAATTCACGTTTTGTTACTTTATTATTTTCTAGTTTTTACTATATTTTTTTGGAAAGGAGCAGGTAGGAGCAGCTGAGTTTTTTTTAACTTTTAGCTGTGACTTCAAGCTGTAATTTGACATCTTTCGTTAAACAGCGCTCCACAGCGCTAAAAAGATGCAGTCCACTGAAGTTGATGAACATTGAAATTTTGATATTGTTTATATTTTGTTTTACGAAATTTTTTATATGGCACTTTTTACAACTTTTTTAATGCAAATCTTATCAATGACAATTGTCATTTACGAAAATATACAACAAAGTCAAATGATAAGTTTACTATGATTGTAACAAAAGATTGAATACACAGTAAATTTGCATGCCATTTTAAACAAGCGAACATATATGAACTTTGAGCGTGTCTGTCCAAACAAATAATAAATATATCAGCGTAATATAACAGAATCATAATATTCAGATATCTGACAACAAAATACCAAAAAATTGTCCAAAGCGGCGAACATGAAAAAAATGAATTTCGGACACTCTTCAACCAATGTGGGGCGCACAGTGAGACAGCCTTATAGTAACCGCGGCAAAAAATGGGTTTTGGCGTGTCGTCCAATTTGGATGAAATTTTTACAGTATATTAACAGATATATGAGTAACAATTCCCTGAAATTTCAGCCTCATAACTTCATTACTTTTTGGTCTAGAGCAAGCCAAAGTTGAGGTATGCCAAAGCGCTTGAAATATGTTAGTTCAATATGTAACATTCAAAAGCTTATTAAATAAAAAATACATAATAAATATAACTTTAAAGTATTTTTTTAATAAATTTAGTTGTTGTAGAATGAGTAGATGAAAAAATAAATTTAAAAAAAAACACAAAAAAAATTTCTTAACAACAGAATTGTGGCGTAAAAATTGAACATTTTGCATTTTCAATGGACTAGGAAATATAGAGCAGCCCCTCGCCCTAGGTGAAGACTTATATCAAATGAAAGATTGAAGTCTCAGCTTTCATTTAAAGTAAAGGAACTATAGCAAAAGTTTGCAAAAGTACTTTAAACATACAAAAAAATACAAAAAAATACAAAAAATATGCAACGCGCACATTCTGTCGCTATACGTATGTTAGCATGCAATAGCATGTTATTTTTTTTAATTGTTTACACATATTCCCTTATTGTTTATTATTATTTTATTTACATAATTCATTTGATTGATAATTTTTTTGAAGGTCATTGACTTTGGGTTAGATAGTTGCATAATTTTTAATTTAAATTGATAGTGCAAGCTGTTGTTCTTATCGAAGTTGTGTTATGATCACTTTCTAATGTGGTTAGTTAAATTGTTATATATTGAATTTAGATGTTGCATTATTTATTGGGTTAAGTAATAATGAGTGTTCTTGTAATGATCTCTTTTGATAAGAGATTAGCAATTTTCTAACATATTGAAAAAATTAGAACACCATGATGATATTAAAAAATTATTGATAGAGTGAAAAAAAAAATTTTCTTTTTTATTGCATTTCCATGGGAGGTGGGCGTAATAGTGGGCGTGTTATTGTTGTTTTTGCATGAAACATTTGAAATGATATAAATTACAGTAATATCAAATTTGAAGGTTGTACCTAAAATATTTTAGAAAATATGGCACTTTTTATGTTGGGGTTGTATGGGTGGTGGGGGTAAAAGTGGGCCAAAGTTCAAAATTTTTTCCGATAATGTTTGTAACAATATAACATTCAAGTATACCAAAATTGAAAGTTATACCTTAAGTATTACGGAAAATACGGCATTTTACAATTTTCGATTGTATGGGAGGTGGGCGTAAAAGTGGGCGTATTTTCATAATTTTTTTTTCAAAAAACTGGAATTGTCTCAAAAGTAACCTGTGCAAAATTTCAGAGCTCTACAATTACTCCTTGTATTTAATGCCGGCGTTGTCTCACTGTGGGGCGTCTCCATTATAGATTACTTATTTAATAAATTTAGTTAAAAACATCGTTTAATCATTTATTTATCTCACTTTTAGTAACGATAACAAACAACTTGGCAACTCTTTTATTACACATTTCATTTAAATTATATTTCCACTTCCCCCACCTGGTGTGAACTATCACAACAACTCTACATTACAAATTATAACGAAATGCTGAAAAGCGTATGATACAAAACGGAAACAATTGTTTTCCGTTTTGTTGTTTTTTTCTCTCTAACGTAACAAACAATTTGAATTTTTTATCAGCAATTAACACTAAACATTATATTTGTATATTTAAGTATGTAATTAAATTGACGAGACGACTGTATAGAATAAGAAAACAAAACAAATGAGAAACAAGTGAGAATGTTGAATTTGTGGTGAATCTTTTATACCCTTCAAAATGTAAAAAAAAACAAGCAAAAAAGTTAAATTCGGCCTTGCCGAATGTAGTGATACCCTCCACAATTTCAAAAATATTATTGCAAAAAACTTTATTTAAAAGGAAATTACTTTTGATAAAAAAAATTTCCGCCAAAAAAAAAGTTTGGTAAAACAAAAATCCGCGATTTTTTTCTTTTTTGTCAAAAAATAAGTTTTTACTTGTTTAAATACCATTTGGAGTTCAATTATGTTCTCATATGTCAACCAGCAGCCGAATTAAAGCATTTCGTATTTTTAGGTTTTGTTAAATGTACTAAAATTTTTGAGGTGTCCTTACATTTTCGTTCATAACTTTTGAGCCGCTGAACCGATCGGGGATCATGAATATATATACTTTATGGGGTCCTATATATACTTTACAGGGACCGATATTTCGATGAGTTACAAACGGAATAACAAACTTATATATACCCTCTATTACTAACAATAAGTGGAGGGTATAAAAAAAAAATTATAGGCGGTCAATAACGACTCTACACCAGTGCTCACAAGAAAATGAGTCCCTGCGTCAAACATGGATCGATTGGATCTATATTTGGTTAGATGTTTGTTTAGTAAAGAAAATTCACACAAATTAAATGTGAATAGGTATATTTGTTGCCAATAGGCCTATGTATTTAAGTAAATGTCGGGCAAATTTTTACATTTTTACAATTTGAAAAAAATATTATTTGCAAAAAAAAAAACTAAAAAAAAATTTGGTGAAAAAAAAAAATCCGCGATTTTTTTTCTAAAAAAATATGTTTTTACTCTTTTAAATATCAATATGTATCAAATTCTGTTCACATATGTCAAAAAGCAGTCGAATTAAAACATTTTTAGATATTTAGGTTACGTCATATGTTCAAAAAGAGGTGCCTTTATATTTTCGTTCACAAATTTTGAACGGCTCAACCGATTTGGCTTAAATTTAATACCAAACTGCACAGGGCAACAACAAGTAAATATTTGAAGTTTCAGTCATATCTGCATAAAATGTTGGCCGTGATCGTCATTAAACAGACTGATTGACATAAGCTTGTTTCGAAAAATAAAATTTAAGGTAAACATTCCGCGAAAAAAAAAAATTAACAAAATACACTACGATTACGAACTTTAACCGCTTGTAGGGAGCAAAAAACCAACTCCAAACTGTTTTAGATTATTTTTCCAAACATCAGCTTAATACGCATATTTTGTTGCCACTACCAAGCGAAATTCCAAAAAGAGAACATTTTCGGGACAGGCTAACGGTCATCGCTAGAATGTCTTAAGGCCTATTTACACCTGAGGTGAAATCTCGTTCGAACGAGATTTCGATCATATGGTCTGTATCATTTTATATACAACCATATGATCAAAATCTCGTTCGAACAAGATTTCACATCAGGTGTGAATTTGGTATTGATTCTAAATCCGTTGAAAATATATAAGCAAAACAAAAAAGCTTTTTCTGTAAAAAAAGCTCTCAAACAATTACAAATTCATACATTTACAAATATAATTTTTTTAAAAAAAAAAAGATTATTAATTAACCAAAATATAAAAAATACGGGGTGAGGTGTTGCTTTGTTTTATAAATATGAAAATATTGTATAGAAACAAATACATTGTATATAATTATAGAAAGTTTAATTATTCATTTAGCAAAGTGGTTGGATAATTTAACTTAATTAACATTTAATGGTGGTTAAAAACTTTTTGTTGCTAATTTTTTTATTTTTTTTATAGAATTTCTATGTATTTTAATATGTAAATGCTAATTTGCTGTTAATAATTAAAATAAACCTAAGCCATTACCAAAAACTTCCCCTTGTTAAATAAAGAATTGAAGGTTAATAATAAATAAATCCCCTAATAAATTTTCTTTGAAAATAAATTTACACAGAAAAAAAAATTTTAATTGACACAATTAAAACTTTATTTAAAATTTTTCGTTTTTTTAAATAATTTTTTAATTATGTCATGTAAAAATTTACTCAAAATTTATCATTTTTTTTACAAAAAAAAAAATTGTTTTTTCAAACATTACCAAATAGATTTTTGTCTGACAGGCAAAAAAAAATTCATAAAAAAGATTACAAACTTTTATATACCCATTTAAAAAACTATAAATAAGAATTCTAAAGACTAAGAAAATTAAAAAAAAAAATTATATATAAAATTTTTATAAAATTATAAACTTATTTTTTTTTTTAAGTTTTTGCTATTTTAAAAAATTTAAGTCTCTAATAAACTTAACTTAACTTTAAGTTTTTGAATAAACTTTAAATTGTTTTGATAAAAAAAATTACTTAATTTTCTTTTTTTATTTAAACAAGTAATTACTCAAACTTTTTTATCCATATTTTTTTCTGTGTACTATACAATCAACTCTGCCTAAGTGGAAATTAAAAGTTTTTTTTTGTTCTGTTATTGTACGGCAAATAAGTGAAATTCTAAAAATATATCTTTTCATAAAAGATTAAGGTGACTGATTCATGAATAACTTCATCCATTCTACAAATTTTTTTCCCAGCAAGATCGTGGAATTGTGATAATTACTATTTCTTTTTTAGATTTTTTGAAAAAAATTTTATTGCAGTTTTCTAATATTAAAATCAATTTCTACAGCTCCAATGGTGAATCCTATAGAGGTCAACAGCAAGACCGGCCGCCATTAATTTTGATCTCTCTCCGAACAAGTTTACACTCTATCTCCAATTCAAATTTTAAAATTTGTTCTAAACGCCGTAACTGCCAAAAGACTGCCCCTATAGCGCTCAAACATATGATCAACCAACTATATTTGTTTAATATAAATATAATGCCTGTTCGTTTACCTTACTACAATCTACTCATTTTTACTACTTTTACTTCTCAAAACATACCTAACCTCTCACACCACTCTTCAGGCAAGTTTAGGGTTTGTAAACATGGTGACAAAATCGGGCATTTCATTTCTCTTTATTTTTGAACTTTAAAAATCGTTAACACGAAAATCCTATCTGATCCTGTTTTTGAGTTATTTATAAATAACTATACTATTCAACAACAAAAACCTCTCAGTAAATTTTCCAAATTTATGATTCTTATAGATTTTGCTCTCCTGAATCCAAATCTGCCATCAACATTTTTCTAGCACGCACCGCTTTAAAATTATTCGCTGTTTAAAAGTCAAAAACTCTATAATTTAGCACTTTTGGTGATCCACTGTTACATACAAATTCCTTCGTTGTTTCCAAAAAACAGGACTTGGTTTCATATAAGTTGGACTTCCTGATTCCAAAACTGCAATCCAAATTTTTCTAGCATGATCCGTTTCGAGGTATTCGCGTTCGAGATTTACGTGTAAAAAAAATCTTCAAATGCAAATATCTTCAAAACGGAGCATGGCAGATTTGGAATCAGGAGAGCACAATTTATAAGAATCAGGAGAGCAAAATCTATAAGAATTTCACTGTGGGGTTTTTGTTGTCGAACAGTGTAATTATTTTTCAATAACTGCTCGGGACAACAACAAGTAAATATCGTCACCTAAAATGCAAAAGGCCCTAACTAACATTTTAATAATTTTACTGGAGAAGCAAAAAACAGTATAGAGTAAATTTTTTATTTGTTAATAACTTTGTTGGTTTTGATTGAATTGGGCTAAAATTTTGTGAGGACGTACGTTTGTGAATATGTATCAAAATTAATCACAAAATGATTAAGAAATGTATTTTTAGTTGCGTTCATAGGCGATTTCGCAATTCACATTTTTTTAATTTTTAGCTATAAAATCGCCAATTTTTATAATGTGACCCTAGTTTTTTGAAGGAATAAAATACACCATAATCTATCAAAATACCGTCATATGTGTGTAATATTTTGGCAGTGATCGCTTTTTCAACAGACAGGCGGTCATCGTTAGAATGTCTTAGAATCGTTCACTGATAGAATCGAATCGGAAACTTTGAAAACAATTTTTTGTAGATGATTTCACATTTTTTACCGTTTACCGACCTTGAGGGGTCAGTAATAAGAGCGACCCCTATACCTTTTTATCCATTACCATTTTTTTGTTAGAAACTTACACTCTATCTCCAATTCCTAAGGGGGCTAGCATACAAAATATGTTTTTTTTTTTAAATTGCTCCAGCAGCTCTAACTGCCCTAAGAACGCCCCTAGAGCAGTCAAATATATAACCGACCAACAATATTTTTTTAATTCAAACATTTTCTCAGAATATACCTACCTAGCCTCTATCTTCAATTACACCGCTCAACACTCATTTTCCTGTTTGAATTCTGATGATTAATTTTAGTAGACTTTGATCTCCTGATTCCAAATCTGTTCTCAAAATTTTCCCATCACGTCCAGATTTTTAGTTATTCACGGTTGAAATTGCGAAAAATTACGATTTTTGCATTATTTGAAAGCCTGCACATCAGCCATTCAGTGGAATACAAATCTGGTATAAAGCGCAAAAGAATAATTTGTCTATGGTCTCCAACATAGAACACAATTTTTTTCAAATTATTACGTTTGGTTGGGCTTTACTTGCGTATTAAAATGATACTGTTAAAATTACCATTTTTGTAAAATTTAGCTTAGTTTTTTGATATTTTTCAAAGAAAAACTCCAAAAAAATAAATATTTTACAAAATTAAGCTTTCTGTGTTATTTTTTGTATAAACCGGAAGATACATTGAACGGATTTAAAAGTCTATAAGAAAGAATGAACTTTTGCCTAAATTTTGAGCTCATCACAATAAAGATTGATTATCAGGTTTTTGTTTTAGAGCCTTTTAAAAATGGTGCTATTTCTAATTTTTTTGACAGTGTATTTTTAAAAAGCATTTTTGGCCAATAATAGTGCAACAACTTAAAATTTTTTTGATCATATTTTTGAGATCATAGTTCAATTCTACTCTCACGCTATATACCAGATTTTTATTCCTCCCAGTGGCTGCTGTGCCTGCACAGTGTGCAGGCTTTCAAAAAAGGCAAAAATCGCGTTTTTCGCATTTTCAACCGCGAATAATTAAAGTTCTAGACGTGATGGAAAAATTTGGAGCACGGATTTGGAATCAGCGAGTCAAAATCTTTAAAAAATTTTTATGAAACTTCAAACCGGAGCCAAAAACCTTCGATTTGTTGAGCTGTGTTATTAAGGCGGTCGCCATTTTTTTTTTTATAAATTTGTTTCATTTAATCAGCTTCTACTAATCCAATGGTACGTACTAGGGGTCTATAGTGTAACCGATCTCCATTATTTTTGCTTTCCTATCCACTATCTCCATTTCCTATGGGGGCTCCGATACAAATTTACATTTTTATAAGGATACATACATTTTGGTATATTGCACATAACCTTAAAATTCAAAATGCTTTAATTCGTATGCTGGCTGACGTATGTAAACAAAAGTGGATACCGAATGTTATTTAAACAAGAACAATCATTTGTTAACAACAAAAAAATCGCGGATTTTTTCTATTCACCAAACATTTTTTTTCCGCGGATTTTTTTTTTTGTTTCAATTTTTTTTTTTGTTTTCAAATTGTCTTTTTTACACTGTCAAGGGTATCAATACATTTGGCAAGGCCAAATTAATTTTTTTAATATTTTTACTTCAAACTTCTTTTTACCTTGTTTTATTCACACAAAATATTTTTCACAAATTTTTCTACATTTTTTTACTAAAAATATTTTCTACTCAAAATTTGTTTTCACTCAGAACTTTCTAATTGCTCAGGGTAATTTTGACATAAAAGCTCGAAAATGTTCAAGAAAATATTTCACCGAAATGAACATGATTAACACAAAACGGCTGTTTTTATTTTATTGTTTATTCTTAACAGTTTTTGTGAAAAAAAACTTACAAAATTTCACCTCACTGGGTGGTAAAAATTCAAATTATTAAAAAAATTTATCATATAGATAAAATATTTCATTGTATTTATAAAATTTGTAATCAAGTTTGTTAAAATATTTTGTCCAAAATGTGTTAAAGTAAAAAGTCTTAGAAATTTTAATGTTGATAATCTGTTTAAAACTCTATCACTTACAATTAAAAAGATTTTAAAGAGATTAAACTTTTTTCCTTCAACGTAGTACAATAAACTGCGCCAAATCATTCATATCTCAGATATCCACACTTCACTGTTTTGTAGATAGTGTTGTTCTTTAAACCAAAAAAAAAAAAAGTAAAAATACCCGATAAGATAGAATAGTACACCAGTAATATC
Organism: Pegoplata infirma; assembly: GCA_963921195.1. Lineage (NCBI taxonomy): Eukaryota > Metazoa > Arthropoda > Insecta > Diptera > Anthomyiidae > Pegoplata > Pegoplata infirma. Next base: position 16,489,312 of record OY992537.1, on the reverse strand, counting down.
GTGCGTCAATATGTACTTGTGTACACTGAAAAAAAGACACAACTAAAATTTAGGAAAAAAAATTCTTTGAAAATTTTTTATGAATTTTCCTAAAATTTAGTTAAATTTTACTAAAAAATAAGAAATTTTCCTAACTATGAGAAAAAAATTTAAGTTCATGTTCTTATAAATAGTTTTTAGTTTTCTTAAAATGGACTTCTTAAATATATGAAAAAAAAAATTTCCCCAAATCTAAGAACTATATATGGGGCATTCCATGTGAAATCGGACACTTTGAAAAACTTTTTTTTTAGATTTTCCCAATTTGTTTACAGTTTTTAGTACCCTTCGAAAGCTCCTTCGTATTAAATTTTCAAATTTTTTTGATGACCCGTTCAAAAGATATCGAATTTTTAAAAATTGGTATTTTGTTCCTTTACTCAAACTTCTTTTAATCACAACTTCTTCAATAATGGTCCAAATTTCAAATTTTTTTTTTAAATTTTTGTTTTTTTACGTACTTTATAAAAAAAAATCCCAAAAAATTCTTGAAAGCGCTCTAGTATGCGATTTTTAAGTTTTAAAATTAAAATCTCATTTTTGAAAATGTTTGTACTCTTCGATTTTTTTTAAATTTTTTTGTGTAAAACTTCTATCAATTCTACAAATTTTTTGCCCAGGAGGATCGTGGGATAACGATTATTACTATTTTTTTAAATTTTTTGAAAAAATTTTATTGTAATTTTCCAATCTTAAAATCATTTCTACTGCTCCAATGGTGCGTCATAGAGGGGTCCTTTATAAGACCGACCCCCATTAATTTTTACCTCTTAACATTTCTTTGGAACAAACTAATACCCTATTTCCAATTTCTAAGGGGGCTCCCACACAAAACGACATTTTTTTAAATTTGTTCCAACCGCTCTAACTGCCCTAATAGTGCCCTTAGAGCAACAAAATGTATGACCGACCCACAATATTTTTTTAGTCCAAACATTTTCTCTGCACACACCTACCCTCTATCTTTAACTGTTAAGGCGGTCCCCATACAATTTTTTTTATTTTTTGTAAATTTGTTTTATTTAATCAGCTTCTACCGGTCTAATGGTGCGTCCGAGAGGAGTCATTAGTGAGACCGACCCCCATTTTTACCCTACAACATTTTTTCAAAACATACCTACGCCCTATCTCAACTCCCTTAGTAGGCTCCCATACAAAACTACATTTTTATAAAATTTGCTCCAACTCTTATTTGTATGGGAGCCTATTTAAGGAGTGGAGATAGGGCGTAGGTATGTTTTGAAAAAATGTTATAGGGTAAAAATAAATGGGGGTCGGTCTCACTAATGACCACTCTCGGCCGCACCATTAGAACGGCAGAAGCTGATTAAATAAAACATATTTACAAAAAATAAAAAAAAATGTATGGGGACCGCCTTAACAGTTAAAGATAGAGGGTAGGTGTGTTCAGAGAAAATGTTTGGACTAAAAAAATATTGTGGGTCGGTCATACATTTTGTTGCTCTAAGGGCACTATTAGGGCAGTTAGAGCGGTTGGAACAAATTTTAAAAAATGTCGTTTTGTGTGGGAGCCCCCTTAGAAATTGGAGATAGGGTATTAGTTTGTTCCAAAGAAATGTTGAGACGTAAAAATTAATGGGGGTCGGTCTTATAAATGACCCCTCTATGACGCACCATTCGAGCAGTAGAAATGATTTTAAGATTGGAAAATTACAATAAAATTTTTTCAAAAAATTTTAGAAAATAGAAATAATCTTTATCCCACGATCCTCCTGGGCAAAAAATTTGTAGAATTGATAGAAGTTTTACACAAAAAAATTTCAAAAAAATCGAAGAGTACAAACATTTTCAAAAATGAGATTTAAATTTTAAAACTTAAAAATCGCATACTAGAGCGCTTTTAAGAATTTTTTGGGATTTATTTTTTTAAAAAGTACGTAAAAAAACAAATATTTAAAAAAAAAAAAATTTGAAATTTGGACCATTATTGAAGAAGTTATTATTAAAAGAAGTTTGAGTTAAGGAACAAAGTACCAATTTTTAAAAATTCGATATCTTTTGAACGGGTCATCAAAAAAATCTGAAAATTTAATACGAAGGAGCTTTCGAAGGGTACTAAAAACTGTAAACTAATTGGGAAAATCTAAAATCCGATTTCACATGGAATGCCCCATATATATTTTTAAGACATATTTCTGAAACATATGTTCACAAAAAAATTAACTTCTTATAAGAAGAATTTAGTTAAAATTTCTAAAAACTTCGTTAAAAATTTCGTTAAAAATTTCTTAGAAAGTTAAAAACACATTTATATTTTCTTAGAATTTAGTTAACAAATTTTATAAAAACTTCTGAGATTTTAGTTAAAACTCCTCAGAATTTTTCCATTTTCCAGTTAAAATTGGCATAATATTAAATTATTTTATTTCCCCTATTTTAATGAAAAATATGAACTAAAACTAATGCAAAAAATTAATTGGCGCTAAATCAGCATTTTCTCCAAATTAAGACAATTTTCCTATTTTTTAGTTCACTTTTGTTTTGAGTGTAGAATTCAATTGTATAGATTTTTATTTTGTCTATAAAAATAGCAAAAAAAAATCCAACTACTTGTTGATAAAAATACTCAATGTTGACTAATCAGTCGACTCTTATACTTTTAACGTTAAACATTTAACAAAATATTGAAAAGGAATTCTCGGTGATTTAAACGTTATTGAAAAAAATTTCAATCAAAATGAAATTCTTGCATGTAATTTTTGCTTTCCTACTGATGGTTGTCACCTTTAGTATTCAAACCCAAGCCGCAGTTTGTCCTTGTCCACGCAATTATGATCCTGTGTGTGCTTCCAATGCACAAACTTACTCCAATCGTTGTGAATATGATTGCAATAGACGTGAGGAAGAACGTAGTGGACGCAGTTTGAATTTAGTTCGTTCTGGACCTTGTTAAAAATATTTAAAAAAAAAATGCAAAAAAAATTTAAAAAATGCATAAAAACTGCAGTAAAGTGCAATTTGCAGAAAAAAATAATGATAAATTACTAACCTTTTTTACTGTAAAAAAAATATATTTGTTTTTAAAATTGTGATGTTTTGTAAATAGTATAATAAATCATTAATCATTAATACTAATAACTTTTTATAATTGTAATAAATTACTTGGATTTTTACTAATTTCTAAATAAATGAGTTTTTATTAAAAAAACAACTTTTCCATATGGTTTGTTTTGAAATTTAAGTGAATTTTTCTTTTTATTTTGTAATTTTTCTGATGAAATTCCTCTTAAGACCGCAGTTGACAAATATTTATAGTGAAGTATTAACGGTTTTTAGAGTGAACTGTAAAATTGTGTTTTAAAATTAACAGAAACTATAAATTTAAATTATTTAATATACGTTTTTAAGTTTTCATTTTATATTTATCTTGACTTTAATACGTGATTTATAGTGCTTTTTACTCTCTAAGTAATCAAAAGTATGTAAAAACATAAAACAGATAAAAATTAAAATTCTGATTTATTTTTAAGTTGTGCCAAAAATGACCACCATACAAAATAGATAATTCAAAACAGAAAAATAATTTTCTTAAAAATTATTTTATGAGAATATCATGGTTTTAAGAAAAATTACCTCGAGCTAGAAAATAAAAGTGTTGAAAGTCCGTAAATCTATTTTTTTAATGAAAATTTGATATTTATAATAAAATAACTAAAAAAAATTTCTCAGAATCTTTAATTTTGCTATTTGAAGTGGCCCGAATCTTCAAATAAGATGAAAAATGTGACTCAAGCGTTAATAGTACTTATATTTTTTGTTTTAATTTGAAAATTCTTCTACAAAAATTGAAAAATTTTTCTTTATGAAAAATCTAATCCTTTTTCTATAGATAAAATGTCTCGGAATTTGAGGCAAAATGTCTTAGAATCTGAGACTTATTCTATATCAAAAAGGTCACAGAATCTGAGACTTTTTTATGGAAAAAGGTACAGAAAAACTCAAAAATTTTTTTCAAATTTTCGTAGAAGAGATCTCAAATTCTTAAAGTCTCAGAACCTAATATAAGACTTTTTCTAAAGCAAAAATGTCTCAGCATTTGAGATTTTTTTCTATGGGAAAAAGGCATCAAAATTTGAGACTTCTTTATTGGGAAAAGGTCACAGCATCTGAGACATTTTCGGTAGGAAAAAGTTCTGAGAATCTGATAAGAAAGGTCTTTCACAGGGCATCCATCGATTGTCCTGAAACTTGCATATAGGAAAGAGGGGAGCAAAATAAGAGTTACCTTTTTTATAGCTGCCCAATTTCACATACAGTGGCTCAAAACGGAATTTTTTTCGTTTTTTGACGATTTTTCCCATTTCTCCAAAAGAAACTATATGAACATTTTATACAGGTCGAAAGGTTTTTTAAAGTTCGTTATTGTCAAAAATGTATAATCGTTGGGATAGTTTATATGGAGATGTAAATGCTTACGGCCGCCAAAATCATATATAATAATCTCTATCAAAATTAAACTGACCCATATTTTGTCGTTTGGCGAAATTCCTGCTAGTTCGGCTTTATACGGATTTTTCCGAAAGCCCATATTTTTTCATAAGGTGGCAACCCTTTTTAAATTTGAGATTGGGCAGCTAAAAAAAACATGTGACTCTTATTTTTTCCCCCTCGATCCCATATTCAAGTTTCAGGACAATCGGTAGGTGCCCTGTGAAAGACCTTCCTTGTGAATCTTTTTCTATAGAAAAAAGGTCTCAGAATCTCTGAGATGAGACTTATTTAAGGAAAATAGTCTCAACATCTAAGTCTTTTTATGTTGAACAAAAAAAAGTCTCAGAAGTTGAAACTTACTCAATTGGAAGAAGGTCGCAGATTATAAGACTTTTTCTAAGGAAAAAATTACTTTTTCTATAGGAATAAGGTGTTAGAATCTCAACATTTTAGACTTGTTCTATAGGAAAAATGTCTAAGAATCTGAAACTTTTTCCATAGAAAACAAGTCTCGGAATCTATGACTTTTTCTATAGGAAAAAGGTCACAAATCTGAGGCTTTTTCTTTAGAAAAAAAGTGACAAAATTTCGACTTTTTCTTTAGGAATAAGGTTTCAGAATCTAAGACTTTTTCTATTGGAAAAAGGCCTAAGAATCTGAGACTTTTTCTAAAGGAAAAATGTCTAAGAATCTGAGACTTTTTTTATGAAAAAAGGACTAAGAATCTGAGACTTTTTCTATAGAAAAAAGGTCTGAGAATCTAACACTTTTTCTTTAGGAAAATCGTCTCAGAATCTAAGACATTTTCTTTAGAAAAAAGGTCTAAGAATATGAGATTTTTCTATAGAAAAAAGTCTCAGAATTTAACTTTTTTGGTACGAAACAAATCTAATAGTCTCAAACCTTTTCTTAAAAGAAAACTATCTCAAAAATGCTTTAAAATATAAGACTTTTTCTATAGTAAAAAATCTCATAATCTTTATCGTGGCAAAAAATTTGTAAATTTACAATTTTATTGGTAAAAACCTTGTAAAATTACAAAATTATTGGTAAAAATCTTGTAAAATTTCTAGGAATTTTTGTCAAATACACTCAAAACAATAACTCTGTTAAATTACAGAAAAACTCTGCTAATTCAACAGAGTACACCATACTTTTCCAGCTAACAACATTTCTTGGTAATTTTCCAAAAAGCTCTGTAAAATGATTTTGACAGGAAAAAACTGGTAATTTACAGAGTTTATAGTAAAATATTGGTTAAATATGAAAGCTTTTTTACAAAGAAAACTCTGTAATTTTACTATAAAATTCTGTAAAATGATTTGGACAAAAAAACTGTTAATTTACAGACTTTCTAGTAAAATATTGGTTAAATAAACCACCATTTACCAAAGAAAACTATGTAAATTTACATATATTTGTAAAATGCACTTGGTGCAAAAAAAAAATACAGAAAAAACTCTGTAAATTTACAGAGTTTAGTTAAATGTATGTTTTTTTTTGTAATTTTTTTATAAGATTTCTGAAAAGATTTTTTTTATAACTTTTTTTGCTACTTTTTCAACTTATTCTCAACAAAAAAAAAACAGATAAAATTTTGATGTTTCGTAACAAAAACAAAAACTACTCAAAACAGAAAACTTTTTTGGTTATAAAAAATACGAAGTATATTGCTTAAATCTGTATTTTAGCAGAAAACTCTGTTAATTATCTGTTAAATTAAGATTACAAAGTAAAAAGTAATATAACAGGGGAAACTTTGTTTTTTTGTCACAACAAAATACAAAGTATTTTTATTAAATCTGTATTTTGACAGAAAACTCTGTCAAATATCTGTTAAATTGAGATTACAGTTATTTTACAGAGTATTTTACAGAGTTATTATTTTGAGTGTAATTAGTTATACTATACACTCAAAACAATAACGCTGTTAAATTACAGAAAAACTCTGCTAATTTAACAGAGTACACCATACTTTTCCAGCTAACAACATTTCTTGGTAATTTTACTAAAAAGCTCTGTAAAATGATTTTGACAAAAAAAAACTGTTAATTTACAGAGTTTATAGTAAAATATTAGTTAAATATGAAAGATTTTTGACAGAGAAAACTCTGTAATTTTATTTTAAAACTCTGTGAAATGATTTGGACAAAAAAAAATTGTTAATTTACAGTGTTTCTAGTAAAATATTGGTTAAATAAACCACCATTTAGCAAAGAAAACTATGTAAATTTACATATATTTGTAAAATGCATTTGATGCAAAAAAAAAAAAAATACAGAAAAAACTCTGGAAATTAACAGAGTTTAGTTAAATGCATGTTATTTTGTAAAATTTTTATAAGATTTCTGAAAAGATTTTTTTGATAACTTTTTTGCTACCTTTTTAACAACTTTTTCCTACATTTTAGATGTTTGGTAACAAAAACTACTCAAAACTAAAAACTTTTTTGTTTATAAAAAAATACGAAGTATATTGCTTAAATCTGTATTTTAGCAGAAAACTCTGTTAGTTATCTGTAAAATTAAGATTACAAAGTAAAAAGTAATAAAACAGAGGAAACTTTTTTTTTGTCACAACAAAATACAAAGTATTTTCTTTAAATCTGTATTTTGACAGAAAACTCTGTAAAATATCTGTTGAATAGAGATTACAGTCATTTTACAGAGTATATTACAGAGTTATTATTTTGAGTGTACACTAAACACTACCTAAAAATATAAAATGCTTTAATTCGGGTGCTGGTTGACATATTTGACATATTGGAACTTAATTGAACATCAAATGGTATTTAAACAAATACGAACATATTTTTTGACAAAAATACACTCAAAATAATTACTCTGTTAAAAACTCTGTAAAATGACTGTAATCTCAATTCGACAGATATTTGACAAAGTTATCTGTCGAAATACAGATTTTAAGAAAATACTTTGTATTTTCTTGTGACCGAGAAACAAAATTTTATCTGTAATTTTACTTTTTACTTTGTAATCTCTAATTTACAGATAATAAACAGTTTTTTTGTTAAAATACGGATTTTAGAAAAATACTTTGTTTTTTTCTCGTAACCAAAATACTAAATTTCATTTGTAATTTTACTTATTGCTCTGTAAAAATAAAAATCATTTCAAAAAACTTCCAAATATGACCGATAAACCGCTCTTTAAAAAGTGTCTTAAATTACAATAAAAACTGGTAAATTTTACGAGGACGACGTGTAAAATTGGAGTTACTTGTTAAAAACTCGTAATATTCACAAAAATAAAAAAAGTAAATTTACAATTTGGAAGCATTTTAGCGGGCAAATTTAACAAAATTTTATTTTTAATTCATTTAATTTTTTTAATTTTAATTAATGTTTTTGATGCAAAGAAGTTTTACCCATAAATTGGATTTAACTAAAACTTTGTAAATTTACAGAGTTTTTTTTTTGTAAAATTTTGAACTCATAAAAGGCATTTAACTAAAACTTTTTAAACTTTCAGCGTTTTTTTGGAAAAATTCTTTTCGGTTTTATCAATATTTTACAGATAATTCTAAAAATTTACAGTTTTTTTTTTATCAAATCATTTTACAGAGTTTTCTTCGTAAAATAACAAAAAATCTTGCTGGTTGGAAATCTATGGTATTTACTGCTGGCTCAGCAGAGTATCTCTGTAATTTAACAGAGCGATTATTTTGAGTGTAGAAAAACTCGCGAATTTTTTTTTCTCGGAAATTTTTTTAAAAAGTATCAAAGCATAAATGGACGACGGTTCTAAAAAAGCGTTCTGAAGACACTGTAACAGAATAAAGGCATTCTCAAAACGCTATTTTCAAACGCTTTGCGAGCGTTTTTGAAAATTGTTCTAAAAGCACTATAACAAAAAAAAGCAATCTCAAAACGTTTTTTTGGAACGCATTGCGAGCGTATTCGAAAAGCGTTTTAAGAGTTCTTTAGATTTTTTTTTTTTTTTTAATTTCTAATTTCCAAAACTATTTTTGAATAACAATTTTTGTTTTTTTAAGTAAAGAAGAATCATCAAAAATGTTTTTAGACTTTTTTTTTAATTTTCTAAGTTTCGAAAATTTTTTTGAAAAATTTTTTTAGTTTCTTGGATTACACAATTTTTTTTCGGATTTCACTTTGTATGAAACAAATTATTATATTCGAACTAAAATAGAAATTCTTTACTTTGGGTTTTTAAAGCGATTTGATGACTTTAAAAAAAACGTTCTCAAAGCACTTTTTACATCGCTTTTAAAACGCTTTAAACCTAGCGTAGATCGATGTTATCATTCGGATCATTTGAAGGCGCTTTGAAGTTGGTATACAAAACGCTCGTACAACCGTCCACAACGCTTTCAAAACGCTTTTCGATTGTATTTTTCTGACTGGGTAGTTTCCATTTAAAATTTTTTTTTTGCAATAATCTTTTTGAAATTGTGGAGGGTATCACAGCTATATATTCGGAATGCCCGAATTTTTTTTTTTTTTTTTGCGTTTTCCAGTTTAAAAAAAATTATTTAAAATGTTTTTAGGTTTTTTTTTATTTTCCCCTATTTTACGGAAATTCCTAGGGAAAATTTAGAGTTTTTTTTGTTACACTCGAAAAAAAACTGGGTATTCAATACCAAAAATTTAACTAATGAACTAATTTTTTATAATATTTTATTTTTAAATTTTTTATTTAGTTTTGTAGATGTATTTTTAACTTTTTTTTTATTATTCCAATTTGAGAATCACATTTTTTTTAAAGACATTATATTCAAATCATAAATTTTCCACTCCAAATATTTAACAGCTACCAGCATGAGCAACAGCAATATTTCTACCACGACGAGCCAATTTAGTTTGAGCACATTCAAATTCACAATTGTTGGTATAAGTTACGGCGTCACTGCCACAAACGGGATCCAACATACGATTGCACATGCAATCCTTTTCCGGAATATCATTATCATCACTGCCTACACTGACATCGGCCGAAACGAAGGCCAAAAGAGCCAATAAAAATAAAGTGAAAATAGCGAAAAATTTCATGGTTCTTGATTTTCTTTTTTTTTTGTTATTAAAGTTGTTGACGAGACAAAATGTTTAAATAAACTAAAGTTAAATACGAATGGGGTTTCATTTAATATCAATAAAAACAACCCAACTTCACTTAAGTAAATTTGTTAAAGTTATTGGTATTATGTGGGTTTTTCGTATACGACTGTGTACCCAAAAACAATGCCAACAACAAAAAAATACTGATAAGAAATGTGAAATATAATGTTAAATCGTCATATTTTATAGAAAAACAAACAAAATAAATATTGTATGTATAAAACACTCATTCTTCTATCAGTCAAAAAAAAATTAACACGTTAGTATAATGATTATGGTCAAGATAGTCAGCCAAGTGGAATACATTTTATGGTGTGGAATGGGGGAAAAAGTACTCTTATCTCCTTTGAAATATATATAAATTTTTTGCAATATTTATTTGTATCGATTGATAATTGTAATCAAGTATTATTAGCCACTGTTTAATATTTACACAGAAAGAATATTTATTTAAAAATAAATTATTAGCCGATTTAATTCGTTTTTTTGTGTCTACACGAGTAAGCTAATATTTACCAAAAACTTTATTTTAATTAGGGTTTTACCTAATTTTTCTAAGATTCATACAAAGAATATACTAAATTTTAAACAAACTTTGAACTGTTTTGTTGCTAATTTTATAATTGAGCTAAACTAGCAAGTAAGCCGACTTTAAAATACCCACCACACTTTCACGTTTTTTCGAAACCGCACAGAAAACTGTCGTTTTCGGATTAGACATCTCCGAATTTCATTAAACTCACCAAAAACACTGTAAGTGGTCAGAGTTTATAGAATTATAGAATTTTTCAAAATGAAATCCTTCCCGTCTCCGAAATATGAACTCTTGAAAATTTGTAACAATGCCAAAATTTCAATGTTCCAGGAAACATTTTTTAAACAGATTTCTATTGCAATATATTCTAGAATATATTCTACGATAATCACATCAAAATTTAAAAAAAAAATAATTTTGAGATATTAAGTTTTGAACGTTATACTACGAAAAAATTATCTTTTATTACAAAAAATATTGAAGAGATAATAAAATGGTAACAATACGGAAATTTTAATTCCGTATTCGCATTCCTTTTTTAAACATGTTTAAACACCTAAACATGTTTAAGTATCTTAACATGTTTAAGTATCTTAACACGTTTACATTTAAACATGTTTAAAAACCGAAAGTTTTTTTGTTGAGCCAATACTCAGGAGATGCCCCTACCGATGTAGTCCATTGTATTGGTAAAAAAAAAATATGGTATTGGGGGAAGAAGAATGAGGGAATAGTATTTGCGGACATTTGACTCAAACATTCCTAAGTTATAAATGACAGGAAAGACCTCTGCGGGAAGTTTGTTTCGCATACGGACTGTTCGATTGGAAAACGAAAAAAAGAACACCTTCCATGAAAATATCGACCGAAGATCGGATGAAGTGAAGTACGTCTAACACCATGATTCTTTCGACACTTGAAAGATGTGCTTATCCTAACGAACATCGATCGTCTTGCATTCTCATGCCCAGAATATCAAAAGTTTCCGATTCTTCAATATTTATAACATCCATTGATATAGACGACAATTATGTCTTCACGGTTCTTCTGTGAGTCATCATACAACATTGGGTCTTTCATGCATTGAAATTGACCTGATCTCTTAGGAAACTCGAAATTAATCAAGTGAAGTCATTACCGACACCAAAAGCAATAACACGAGTGCTGCGTACGACACTCAATCAAATGGAAATACCTAGAGCAACCACTTTACTTCCCCCATATTGGTGGGATGATCGACTCCAGCGTTCCGAAATAAAAGCTAACAGGTCTCCCGTAGATAGACCTCTACGGAAGCCATATTGTCGATCATTAATTCTCAAAATAATTCACAAGATGGTACTTAACCAGGCACTCCATCACCTTGAAGAGCGGAGCGAAAATTGCAATTGGGGCATGGCTGTACACAGTACCGGTTTAAGAATTAGGGCCACGAAATGCCAATAATTTCGCTTATTTGTTTTTTAAGAAATTATCACATTTCATACAGAAAAATTCTGAGAATCTAACAGATTTTTCTTAGATCTGACAAGGGAAGTATCTCAACCCTTATGAACCGATTTGCATGAAACGTAAAATAATTATAAAAGAGACAATTCTAAGGTTGGAGTGTCTCGGCTTATCGGCCATTGCGGGGATTTAGGGATTCAAAGCATGGGTCAAAAAATGGCGAAGAGATTGTTTTTTTGGATTTTTTAGCCATTTCTTTCTAAGAAACTATATGATGTTTACATATGAGAAGAAAGGATTTTTTAATGTCTATCCAACGGTTTGATAACCTTGTAAAAGTTTGGCTTCTTTAAATACTTTTTTCAAGAAAATGTGTAAATTTTGGGGGTTTTTATATGAAGACATAGACCTACGATGTCCATATGAATACGAAATAATCTTTATTAAATTTAAGTAGACACGTATTTTTGCTCTAGAGGATATTCCTGTTAGTTCGGAAGCTATCGAAATTTTCCCGGACGTCCACATTGTTTCAAAAGGGGACAACGAAATTTGAGATACTTTCCTTGTGAGACTTTTTCTATAGGACAATTTTTTCTCAAATTCATAGAAATTTATTCTACGTTAAAAGTTTCAGATTGTGAAATATGATTTTTTCAAACAGAAAAAAATTTCAGATTCTGAGATTTCAAAAATCTAAAGTTCAAAGAAGTTTTTCCAAAATAAAAAGTATCAGATTTTAAGAAACTTATCGTATGCAATGCCTTAGATTTTGAGATAGAAAAAATTTCATATGCTGGCACATTTTTCGTAAAGAAAAATTTTCAGATTCTGAGATATTTTTCTTATAGAAAAAGTCTCAGATTATGGGACATTTATCATATAGAAAAAGTCTCAGATTCCGAGATATTTTTCTTAAAGAAAATGTCTTAAATTCCGACATACATCTGAAACTTTTTCTATAGCAACAATTTTTCCTATATCAAAAGTCTCAAACTTATAGAAATTTTTCCAAAATAAATAGTGTCAGATTGTGACATATGTATTTTTCGAACAGTAAAATTTTCAGATTCTGAGATTTTAAAAGTCTAAAGTTCATACATAGAAGTTATTCCATAATTAAAAGATTCAGATTTTGAGACACTTATCGTATGTAATTTCTTAGAGTTTGAGAAATATTTCGTATAGAAAAAATCTCACATTCTGACACATTTTTCGTATAGAAAAAGTATCAAATTCTGACGCATTTTTCGTAAAAAAAAGTCTCAGATTCTGGGACATTTTTCGAATAGAAAATGTCTCAGATTCTAAGGCATTTTTCGTAAAGAAAAAGTAGACATTTTTCGTATAGAAAAAGTCTCAGATTCTGGTATATTTCTCATGTAGAAAAAGTCTCAGATTCCGAGATATTTTTATTAAAGAAAAAGTCTCAGATTCCGAGACATTTTTCATATAGAAAAATATCAGATTCTGAAACATTTTCAAATCATCGGAGGAGCTGAGAAATCAAATTTTATAAAAAACTCAAATTTAATGATAAAACTTTAGTGCCTATTGTAGGGCTTCAAGACATTTCTCCAAGATGGGGCTTATAGAAAACAATCTTGGAGTCAATTAGAACCGATCCATATAGGTCTCATATTCCAAATCATCGGAGGAGCTGAGACGAAAAATAAATTTTTTATCAAAAAAAAAGTCAAATAAAAATTTATTGTAAATACTTTAGTGCCAATTTAAGCACTCTTAAGATATTTTTGGATTTCTTTTTCTTAATTTATATTAATTTTTCATAAAAAATACATTTTGTTTTAATTTTTAGTGAAATTACCTTATGTTCCACATACGTTCCACATTTTTTTTTGTGGATAACTTTTTGTGGATAACTTCACACACATTTTAAATTAATAAATTGAATTTATTGCTTTTTTGAAATTTTTCTGAAACATTTAACAAGCATTAAGATAAAAAACGGTAATTTTTTGGTAATTTATTTAAATTTTATTCTTTTTATTTACAAAATTTCAATGTCAAAAAAATCCGAAGAATCAATTTAACAAATTCAGCAAATTATCTGTGTGTATACAATTGAATAGTTCATGCGAATAAAGACGAATAGACCATTTGTAGAATTTTACAGGGGACAATAAAAACGCAGGAAACGGTTAAAAATGATATTTTTGTCAACTTTTTGGTATTAGCTTAAAGATTTAAGTTACATCTACAAAATTTTAGTAAGGTATTCGAAAGAGAACTTGCCAAAAAATTGGACTTAAATTTTTGCTTAAATGGAAAAAGGGCGAATATCCAAAAATATGTATTGAAATTTGAATAAAAATGTGTTATTTTGCAGCAGATTTTGACTACATTTTCATGAGACTTGCAAAACTTGACGAACTATGGTTGGTATTTGTTTGTAACACTTTAAGGACTTCAAGGATACACTTTTTAAGGATTGTCAGGACATGGAAAAAAAATTTTTTTTGTTAATTTTTTTTTAATATTTCTGCTATTTGATGCAGTAGTAATTCTTTATGACACTAAATACATTTTTAGGAATTATAATATTAACCCTTGACTGCATACTACGACGTATAATGAAAGGACATGAAATTTTTTTTTTTATTCCTGACATTGGATGCAGTATTAACACTAAATGTTTGTATGTGCTAAGATTGTTTTTTTTGTGTACAATTTCAAATTTTAGCTTATATCAATTTTAAACTCGCAGCTAAATAATTTTTATATAATATTTTGTTAAGGATGGATATTCGCCCTTTTTTCTTTCCACACTTTAAAGTCTTATAACTCAAGAACGGTAAAATTGTTTGCCAATATAATAAGTGTGGTTTGTTCTTCGTAATGTTCTTTAAACACATTGTTACTGAAAGTAAAATTTTTGTATGATTTTGTGTTGTATTTAATCAAAATTGTGCGTTATTTCACTCCCAATTTAAACAAAAATATAAAAATATACGAATTATTGCATATTCAAAGTCATTTTTTTAGCCTTAAAAGTCAAAATTTCCCCAAAATTTCTGCATAGGATTGTAGGGCTCTGCTAATAATATGCATTTATGCAAAAAAACGTGTTTGCGAAAAAGTGGTCTATTCGTCCTTATTCGCATGAACTATTCAATTGTATTTTTTAAATCGAAAATGTCAAAATTGATACAATTTGATGTGCCTAATGACGACATATTAGAGGTATTCAGAGTCTTGCTTGCCAGCCCTGGCACTGGTGTTAAAAGAGCACTTTTCAAAATTACTTTTCAAAATACATGTATTTTTTGAAAGAAGTACTCTTTTGCTACATTGCCAGGGCTGGCAACAAGACTCTGAATACCTCTATTGTGTCAGTATTTTTTTAACGAATGAAATTAACATTCACACTCATAACTTTTAAGATGTGTGACCGATTTTGCTAAATTTTCATTTAGTTGGGCTTTGCGATCTCGTATAGGAGACTATTGTTTTGTCAAAAATATGATTTCCAGTGACATATTTAAAGATGAATATTTTTTTGTTGTATTATTAACATATAATTACAAATCATATACTAAATTAACCTAACTGAGACGGGTGACAATGACCATTGCCTCGTTGTAGCAAAACAGACCAAGGCATCTGGTGGGAATCGAACCCACGACCCGCAGACTGATAGGCTAGCACGTTACCAACTAGCCTACTAAGGCGCCTTTAAATATGGATATCTCTGCAATGAAAATAATAGATTTATATACTTTGATAAAGTCCTACAAAAATAATGCTGCTATAAGTTTTTCATTAAGTCTATTTACTAGAATCTAGTTTACATTTTTTATCAGTGTACTTTATTTTTGCTTTTACTTTCTGTGTTCTTCTGGAAAAAATCGCTTATATTAACATCAAAATTGGAGTATGTACTTGTAATATTAGAATTACTAAGATATCTATTATTTTATTGCACCCGTTTAATGAAAAATCAAAATTTAGGTCTGACACTGGTTAAGTACCAGATTAAAAACAATTTATTTGTTTAGATTAAAAATTCCTTTAATAAATGAATCACTTACTGTATCACCTTTTTTTTCAATTTCAAACTATCGAAATTTCAAATACGTATGACTAATTCTTTCGTTTCATTTCTTTGCTACAAAACTGCATTTCTTTGAAATTCATTAGGTAAATTTCATTAAATTTCCATACAATTTCATAAGTTTTATTTTTTTTTTTAGATTTTTGTAGTCTAAAGTAAAAAGTCATTAAAAACTTACAGGTTTTTTATTTACCAAACAATTTATTATAAGCCTGTTTCTAAATTCAATATGGATGCCACAACACAGAATGGATGCCACAACATAAAACCACATAATACATTTTGAGGGAGTTAGACTTTCTGACTGACGCACAGATACAGGAAACTAATTTCACTATATTCATATACATACCTACAAAAAAAAATCAAATAGCAAGATAAGAACAAGGATGAACGGAAAAATACACTTTAAAAAGATGTGGCACGAGAGATGATTTTGAATTTTGTTGAAAAGGATTTTTTTCAGTCACAACCGAAATTTAGCTACGATTCGATTATGGATCATTAACACCGTCCAACAATTTCCAAATTTTGGCTAAACAAATTGGCCAAAACAAATTCTGAAAATATTCGCGTTTTCGTTAAAAATGCAAAAAAATATTTTTGCATCATAAAAAAATATCAATTCGGAAACCCGTGTTTTATAAACTGGGAATTTTGTTTCAGTCCAACTTTAAGAATTTCTCTGGTCTGGCCCATGTGTACAAAAGTTGAGTTCTTACCAATATTTCGATGCGTTACACTCCAAATGACAAAATGAGTATACCCGCATACTGTGGTTGGAGGGTATTAACGCACATGATTTTGAATCAGTTGATAAGTCATCTTAACAAAATATATAGTTTAAACATAAATTTAGAAGAAAACGTTACATGTACGGATATTTTGGCAACAATATAAATTATTAATTTTTCTAAAAAAAAAAATAGTCAACCAAAATAATTATTTAAAATTTAACTGATTGTTGTGAAAGAGAGGTATGTCCACTTGTTTCCAAAACAAAATCCTAAAAAATCGAGGTACTTGATTAACTTTAAAATCAGATGCTATCTGAGGAAACTAAACCTAACTAATTTAAAAATTTTACCAAGTTTAAAAAATTTTAATTTATATTTTTGAATGTAAAGTTCAAGTTTGATTATTTATTACAAAAAAGGGGTTTTAAATTATATTCGTCAAATATTGAAGAAGTTACATGCATTTGAACAAAAATGCAAAAATTTGGTTTTATTTCGGGTTTGTGAGTGAAACCAATAGAACTATTTTTGTATAAAACTGAATGCATTTTTGTTCAAATGCACGTAACTTCTACAATTTTTTTACGGATTTTAAGAATAAAACTCAAAAAGTTTTTAACTAACAATAAGTCAAATTAACAAAAACAAGTAGAAAAGTTAAATTCGACTTTGCCGAATCTATGAATAACCTCCACAATGCATTTTTTAAAGCATAGTACATTTTTAACATAAAAAAATTAACAACCCAATAAGCAATTTTAAAATTCAAGTGCAAATCAAGTGTAAATCAAGCCCTAAATTCCAGCCCCTGCTTGATTAATAGTTGAATTACACTTGAATTCAATAGCATACTCCAGCAAAATGGACACTGGAATTCAATCCCTGTTTTTACAGCCTTATCACTGGTTTTACAGTGTAAAAACAGCGCTTGAATTCAAGTATCCGTTTTGATGGAGAATGCTATTGAATTCAAGTGTAATTCAAGTATAATTCAAGCATAAACTGAAAATTAGGGCTTGATTTATACTTGAATTCCAGGAATTTTTCAAGTGGTTTATTGGGAATTTTGATAAGAAATATTTTATTTTGAGTAAAAAACTTTTTATTTCTCATTTTAAAAAAAAAGAAATATTACTAATTTTTTTTTTAGTGTAAAACTTTCTTCGAGTGTAATGTTTTTTTACTGTAAAAATATTGAAATTTTTTGAGTCTAAATTTTTTTTTGAGTGTAAAATTTTTTTTGAGTGTAAAATTTTTTTCGAGTGTAATTTTTAAGTTACCAATGCTTTTAAAACTAAAAAAGTTTTAAAAGCATTGCTTAAAAAGTAAACAAGTTTGAAAAGTATTGCTAAGTTACCACCAATGACATTAAACTTGTTTACCACGTGGCATTTAAGATGAACCCAATCTGAAATTCGGGGTTTTGCTTATAACTTTTGAACCACTGGACCGATTGAGTTGAAATTCAATACCAAATTGACCTGGGGAACGGCAAAGATACATTCCACGTATCAGCAGTCTCATTATTTTCTTTCGAAACTTATCGTGTTTTTTATCTCGGAAATTCGCGAAAAACCCTTGCCGAAATTTACTCTTTCGCTCATAACTTTTGAACCACTAGACCGATTTGGCTGGATTGCAATACCAACCTGACCAGGTAAATGACCAACATATATGCCAAACTTCAGTAGCCTCTGTAAAGTCTTTCAAAAGTTAGCGTGACAGATGGCAGATGGACGGATGGACGGAAAGACATCGCTAGATCGACTTAAAATCGATCGAGGATCATGAATATATATACTTTATGGGGTCGTAGACCAATATTTCGATATGTTACAAACGGAATGACAATCTTGTATATACCCTCTATCACTAGAGTGGAGGGTATAAAAAACAGATAGGTTAACTTTTGCGGACTTTCCTTGTAAATTATATGAAATCTCAACGTTCGAGTTCAGTTCTGATGACGGAATCGAATTCAGAAGGTTAAAATATATAAGGATTTGTGGATCTAGTTTCTGGGTCAGAACCTTTTTTATTTTTTGTGGGGCTGTGTTATCTGAAATAATTATCTGAAATAATTATCTGAAATCATATACATAAAAAGAAATTTGGTTTACTCAACTTTTTCTATACGAAAAAAATATCTCAGAATCTGAGACTTTTTCTATACGAAAAGTGTCTCAGAATCTGAAACTTTTTCTATCCAAAAAATGTCTAAGAATCTGATGTTTTTTCTCAATAAAAAAAATCTCAAAATCTGTCACTTTTTCTATACAAAAAGAGTCTTAGAAACTGAGACTTTTTCTACACAGAAAATGTTTCAGAATCTGAGGCATTTCTTTACAAAAAATGTCTCAGAATTTGTCACTTTTTCTAATCAAAAAATGTCTCAGAATCTAAGACTCAGAAATTTTTAAGAATATGAGACTTTTTTCTTACAAAAAATGTCTCAGAATCTGTGACTTTTTTATAAGAAAAACTGCTCAGAATCTGCTACTTTTTCTATACGAAAAATGTCTAAGAATCTAAAACTTTTTTTATAAGAAAAATGTCTCAGAATCTGCGACTTTTTCTTTTCGAAAAATGTTTTAGAATCTTAAAATTTGAAACTTTTTCTACACGAAAAATGTTTTAGAATCTGAGAATTTTTTTATACGAAAGATGTCTCAGAATCTGAGCATTTTTCTATACGAAAAATGTCTAAGAATCTAAATTTTTTTCTATACGAAAATTTTTTCAGAATCTGAGACTTTTTCTATACAAAAAAAGGTCTCAAAATCTGAGACTTTTTCAATATGAAAAATGTCTCAGAATCTTTGACATTTTCTATACGAAAAGCATTTCGGAACCCAAGATTATACGAAAAATATTTAAGAATCTTAGACATTTTCTATACGAAAAATATCTCAGAATCTGATAATTTTTCTATACGAAAAATTTCTCAGAATCTGAAAATTTTTCTATACGAAAAATAATCTAAAACTGGGACTTTTTCTGACCAAAAAATATTTCAAAGTCTGCGACTTTTTCTCTGAATCTTTGACTTTTTCTATACGAAAAATTCGCTTGATTTTTGAAAATTCAAAAAAATTTATTAATTTTACTGTTCTGACAGGGGAAATATCTCAACCTTTATGAACCGATTTGCATGAAACTTAAAATATAAATAAAAGAAACAATTCTAAGGTTGGGGCATCTCGGATTATCGGAGACTGAGGGGTTCAAAATTTAAGTAAAAAAATGGTATAAAATCGGTTTTTTGGATTTTTCAGCCGTTTCTTTCTAAGAATTTATATGATTGTTTCCATATGAGAAGAAAGGTTTTTATAATGTATATCCAACGTTGGCATGAGGGTATTTATATGAAGAATGGACAACGAAATTTTTAAACTAAGTTTTAACCTTAAAATCGTGTCTCTTATACATATTTTAAGTTTCAGACAAATCGGCTCATAGGGATTGAGTTACTTCACACAAAAAATTTTTTTTTCCATGAACGATTTTCATAGTATTTATGAACAAATTCATACAATTTATTAACTTTTTCATAATACTTATAAACTTTTTCATAGTATTTATGAAAAATGTTAAAAATTATTAAATTTCACATATTATGATTTATTCATAAATACTATGAAAAAGTTTATAAATATTATGAAAAAGTTAATAAATTGTATGAATTTGTTCATAAATACTATGAAAATCGTTCATGGAAAAAAAAATTTTTGTGTGTTGCCTTGTGAGTACAAATATTAAAAAAATAGTACAACTGTTTTCAAGATGCCGCCATTGAAAATTTGCAAAAAAAAATTACAGTTTTTTATACATTATTTTCATTTTCATTTCGGCATGATGAATATCAAAAAATCGATGAATATCAAAAAATCGACCGAGTGGTTTTCGAGACATTGCTATTTGAAATTTGTCAACATATTTCTAAAAAGGAGGTTATCCCTACGTTCAAGAAATTAAAAAAAAAAAAAAAAAAAATTTATCACTATTTAAAAGAGCTTGACACAAACTTTCATTTAAACTTAATTTGAGCCAAATCAGAACATTTTAATCCAAGGCGCCCTTGGATCAAAGTTTATAGTTTTTGATGAAAATTTGCTATAAAACTAAAATTTTGATCGAAGGGATCCACGTGTTTGAATGGTCAGGTTGGGTTAAATTAATTTTCAATGAAAGTTTGTCGCAATTATTATGAAAGGATAGAGGAAAACTAATTTTGATTTTTTTTTTTTTAATTTCTTAAGCGTAGGAAAAACCGCCATTGTTAGAAAATATTTAATAACGATATCTCAAAACCGTGTGTCCGATTTTAATTTTTTTTTATATATGTGCTCAGCGCATCAAAATTAATCCAGTTACGGATTATTTAAAGATTTTTCCGGAACTGAAATTCTAAAATTATATATTTTTTTTATCATTTTTGTAAAATTATTTTTTTTGTAAAATTTTCATAGAAATTGCAAAAAAAATTGCTACTAAACTAAAAATTTCGATCGATTAAAATACAACATTTTTGTTAAAAAAACTGTTAAAATATTGATAAAATGGGATTTTTCCTTTTTCTAGTACCTTTGCCTTTTTCCAGTAATTTGACAAGTTTTTTTCAGTGTAGGAATCCTAAATTTACATAAATCACTTTTTTAAACATATGCTAAAATTACAATTTTATTTTAATTTACTCCCAACTCCTATTTAATTTCGTTAAGTGTAAATCTGTCTACCTTAAGTAATATTACTTTCCTTTTCTACAGATTTCTGTTTTGTTTTCAATTAGATTTACTTTACTTTATCCCTATGATGCCTGCCACAACCTGAGTGGCATTATAAAAGGGTTTTTTACTATTAATTTTCAATGACCTAAAACCTGTGGCTTTTTGTCCTGATACCAAAATTGTATCATTATACAAGGATACAAGACCAGAAAAGTGGAGGTGGTGTTGTAGAGATAAAAGGATGAATTGTTGAAAAACGTTTGTTGTGGAAATCAGTTTTTTTTTTGAGCTGGGTAGCATATGTTAGACATTTAGTACCTTAAAATTTTTAAACCTGTTGAAATATAACAAATTCTTAAGATTTCAGCAGAAAAAAAAATTATGTTTTTAAAAATTGTTTATAACAAAAGGTTTTAATAACAATAAAACCATATGTTACATTAGAGTGAAATTTTTTTCTTAAACTTTTAATTTTTCTAAGTGTCCGATTTCGCTGGATTGCAATACCAACCTGTCCAGGTAAATGCCCAACATATATGCCAAACTTCAGGAGCCTCCGCAAAGTCTTTCAAAAACTAGCGTATTTTCAACAGACAGACGGACGGACATCGCTAAATCGTCTTAAAATCGATCGAGGATAATGAATATATGTATATACTTTATCTGGTCCTAGACCAATATTTCGAGGTGTTACAAACGAAATGATAAACTTATATATACCCTCTATCACTAGAGTGGAGGGTATAAAAAATATTTTGAGTAGGGATATTCTAGCTCGAGGTCATTTTATTTTACTAATTAAAACCATGATATTCGTGTAGAACAATTTGGTTTTAATGAGACCTTTTTTATCTCAGAAAAATCTCTCAGAATCTAAAACTTTTTATATACGAAAAATGTCTATCTCAGAAAAATCTCTCAGAATCTAAAACTTTTTATATACGAAAAATGTCTAAGAATCTGAAACTTTTTCTATACAAAAAATGTCTCAGAATAAGAGAATATTTTTATACTAAAAATATCTCAGTATTTGAGACTTTTTTATACGAAAAACATCTCAGAATCTGAGACTTCTTCAACACGAAAAATATCTCAGAATCTAAAACCTTTTGGTATTCAAAACATGCCTCAGAATCTAAGGCTTTTTCTATATGAAAAATGTCTCGAAATCTGAGACTAAGACTTTTTCTATACGAAAAATGTCTCGGAATCTGAGACTGAGATTTTTTCTATACGAAAAATATCTCAGATTCTGAGACTTTTTCTATGCGGAAAATGTCTCAGATTCTGAGACTTTTTATATACGAAAATTATCTCAGAGTCTGAGACTTTTTCTATACGGAAAATCTTTAAGAATGTGAAACTTTTTTATATAAAAAATGTCTCAGAGTCTGAGACTGTGGATACGAAATGGGTCTCAGAATCTGTAACTTTTTATTTTCGAAAAACTTCTATGAACTTTAAACTTTTAAAATCTCAGAATCTGAAAATTTTTATGTACGAAAAATATTTTACAATCTGAAACTTTTTATGTAGGAAAAATTTCTATGAATTTGACACTTTTGATGTAGGACAAATTTCTCCTATAGAAAAGTCTCAGATGTATACGCAAAATTTGTTAGATTCTGAGAATTTTTCTATAAGAAAATGTGAAATTTTCTTTAAAAATAAATTAAAAATGAAATTTACTCCATTTTCGTATTAGCAAATTTATTAGAATTTCGGGGCCTCCTTTGGTCGGGGGCCCTGGGATTTCTTATGGTTAAAACGGTACTGCCGGGCGCCATAGTTTAATTTAATCCGTTTTTCCTCAAATTTAAACCACATAAATTTTAGGCCTAGGGGAATTAAAATTTACCATGACGTTTAAAATCGCAAGAAAAACTTGTTTGTCATACAAAAAAAATGCCAGCCTAATGTTACATTATGGTTGTTAAAATAATTTCATTAAAAAATTTGTTACAATTTTTATTTTTCATAAGAGTTTTGTTGAATGGAAAAATAAAATCTTTTTTTCTTTTCTACTTTATATTTGCAGTTGCTAGCACACCAGAAAATCTCCCCACAAAAAGAGACGATTTGTCCTGTTCGGGTGGCAGCAGCAGCAGCGGCAGCAATACTAACACGGGTTGTCCAACACAAACTGGTAGCGGTAGTAGTGCCTCCCACAATCAACAACATTCAACGAGTGATAGAGGATTTACGGGTTGCCATACAACAACTTCCACACATATAACAGGCAGTACAGGAGGTGGCAGTGGTGGTGGTGTAACAGCAGCATCTTCAGCATCAGCAGGAGGTGGCAATAATATACACGATTTCTCAAAGATTACAAGTCCCTCCGGTGTTGATAGTGCCCAAGAGAATAGTGGCAGTAGCAACATCTCAATTACAAATAATAGCAGTGTGTCTACGATAAATGGTCAAGTTGCAAGTAAGTGTTTATTATCTTTTGTTGTTTTTGATGGTGTCGTGGTTGTCTGTTAAAATATTTCCACTCGATTTCTGCTGTTGTACCCTATATGAAAAATTATGGGAGGCTTATTCAGTTTATCACTTCGTTTGTTTATATTTTGTATCCTTGATAACATAGGTTTTCTTGCAGGTCAGTCAACGATTTGCGCTTAAGTTAAACAATTTAATTTTTATGCAAATTATTTTAATATACGCCCACAAAAGGGGCGGGCATTTATGGTTTAAACTGATTATCCTTTCCTCGGACGGACGGACGAACTAACGGATAGATGGAAATTTTCGGCCAATTATTTTTCTGATTGACCTAAAATTATTTGGTATAAATTTATGGTCAATCGGATTAAGCTAATCCGTGGTCTTATTTACTTACAAAAAAAAACTATTTCCCATCTTTTCTCTTTCCTTTTATCATCCTCTACCTTAAAAACAGCAAGTAGAAAAGTTAAATTCGACTTGGCCGAATCTATGAATACCCTCCACAGCGCCCTTTGTAAGAGATAGTAAATTTTTTAACGTGAAAAAATAAAATTTTTGATTAGAAATATTTTATTTTGTGTAAAAAAAACTTTTTTTAAAGTAATTTTTGAAAAAAAAAATAATTTACAAATTTTTTTTTTTAGTGTAAAATTTTTTTTGAGTGTAAAATTTTTTTCGAGTGTATTTTTGACTGTTATTATATTTTTGAGTGACAAAAAAAAAACGTTCTAAAATATTTTTGTGACTTACTTAAAAATAATCGAATCACTTACTCATTTTTTTTTTACTTACGCTCACTCACATTCACGTGAGTAATAAAAAACTTACTCACGCGTGACTCATGTCAGATTCAATCACGCTCACGCGTGAGTGACGCAAAATCTACTCACGCAATAAAATTTTCTTACCAAAAAGAAAAAAAATCCAAAAAAAAAATTTTACAAAAAGTTAAAAAAAAATTGGGCAAATCAAAAAATCTAATCACGCAAACTCACGCAAAAAATAAATGACTCACTCACTCAGATTTTTTTTCAACTCACACTCACTCACAATCACGTGATTGAAATGAAAATCACTCACACTCACGCATGATTCACGTGAATCACCCAAATCACGTGACCAGCGCCCATCTCTAGTTTCCACACGTGAATATCAGATTAGTTTATGGTGAAACTAATTTGATATTCGCGGTTTTGCTAATTACTTTTGAACCACTGGACCGATTTAGCTGAAATTCAATACGAACCAGGCCTGAAAAAGACAAATTTATATGCCATGCTTCAGCACCCTCAGAATTTCCTTTCGAAAGTTAGCGAGTTTTTTTATCTGGTAAATTCACGAAAAGCCCTTGCCGAAATTCAGTCTTTTGCTCATAACTTTTGAACCACTGGACCGATTTCGCTGGATTGCAATACCGACCGACCAAGTAAACGCCCAACATATATGCTAAACTTCAGAAGCCTCGTAAAGTCTTTCAAAAGTTAGCGTGTTTTCAACAGACAGACGGACAGACGGACGGACATCGCTAGATCGTCTTAAAATCGATTGAGGATCATGAATATATATCGAGGGCCTATATTCAAAACCCTCTATCTAAAAAAACACAACTTTTCAGGAGAGCCAAAAAACTGTCTATTTCGCGTATTATTAGAGTAATTAAAATTCGATATTCTACAATATTTTTTTAAATCAACTACTGAATCTCACATATGATTCGTTTTTAAAATTTTGCACTATTGGGGGTTTTAGAGGATAGATAGAGGGTTTTGTTTCTCAAAAATATTAAGTACATGAATGAAAATGATCAGATAGAGGGTTTTGCATTTTAATAAAAATTGATTATTATGATTTCATTTACGACATCGTTAAATTTTTAACGTAATTTATTAATGATAACGGCTTATAAAAAATTCCGAAATCGCGGTTTTGGTCCACAGATGCAGATTTTTAAGACAAAAAATTTTTTTTTTACCGAATTCGTCTCAAAAGTTGACAAACTGTTGAGTATGCTATGTAAAAAATAGTAAAAAAATTAAAAACGCGATTTTGGTCCACAGATGCTGATCAGCATCGGGATTTTTAAGATTAAAATTTTTGTTTCATAATGTACACAAGACATCCAAATTTTGAGCCATATTTTTCAAAAAAGTCAAACAAGAATTTTCAGAAAAAATTAGCATCAGTGGACCAAAATCGTGGTTCTGGAATTTTGTTGACAAATTCATGTGCAGCATGCAAAAATTAGTATGAAAACATGTAATGCATGATGAAATTATTCAAAAAAAATATTTATGAATTAATTATTTGAAAAGATAGAGGGTTTTGCATTCAGAAAAATTAATTGTGTAAGAGATAGAGAAACCCAAAAATGCAAATAAAATAGCAAAAAAAAATATTTTTGTTCTGAATTTTACACCATAGATGAGGGCCGTTTTACTGAATATTTTGCAATCAAAAAGTCATTTTCGTGAAAATGGAAGATAGAGGGTTTTGAATATAGGCCCTCGATATACTTTTTTAATATTTCGAGGTGTTACAAAATCTATCGGGCATCATGAATATATATACTTTATGGGATCTTAGACCAATATTTCGAGGTGTTACAAACGGAATGGCAAACTTATATATGAGGCATTCCACACCAAATGTCCAGCGAAGAAAAACACGTGTACCGTAAACTTCTGAATAGCTTGTATATGGATAGCCCTATATGGAACTTAGAAAATTACGTTTTTGGTTTTACAAATTTTCAAAAACTGGGCTTAGGAGGCGTGGTCAAATATTGGAAAAATGGTAAAATTTGTGGCGAGTTGCCTTGATTAAATATTTATCACATTAAAACGGAATGCACCACAATCTCAAAAATTTACATTCTTATAT
Source organism: Pegoplata infirma (assembly GCA_963921195.1). Taxonomy (NCBI): domain Eukaryota; kingdom Metazoa; phylum Arthropoda; class Insecta; order Diptera; family Anthomyiidae; genus Pegoplata; species Pegoplata infirma. The sequence goes on along the minus strand of OY992537.1, from coordinate 16,462,875 downwards.
AGGTTTGTATGGGCTATCGACTAAATTTTTTTTTGTGAAAAATTTTCAGAACCAGTTCTGAAATTTTCCATTTTTTAAAAAAGTTAATTTATCAAAAATCCGGCCACTTTTTTTTAAGTTTAGATGTTTGCCTATCCACACAAAAAAATTCACGAACACGTTCGTCGTTTTTTTCGAGAAAATCGCATTTGAATTTTAAATTTCCTAACAATTTTGTAATTTGCTTGTATTTTCTTGTTTTAACGTTGCGAATGAGTATTATCAATTGCATAAATATTACTCATACGATCTCTTGAAACAAGAAAATACAAGCAAATTACAAAATTGTTATGAAATTTAAAATTCAAATGCGATTTTCTCGAAAAAAAACGACGAACGTGTTTCTGAATTTTTTTTGTGTGGATGGACAAACATGTAAACTTTAAAAAAAAAAAAAAGTGGCCGGATTTTTAATAAATTGACTTTTTTAAAAAATGAAAAATTTCCGAACGGGTTCTGAAAATTTTTCAAAAAAAAAAGACTTTTAGTCGGTAGCCCATACAAAACTATAAAAGAATGTAAATTTTTGAGATTGTGGTGCAATCCGTTTTAAAGTGATAAATATTTAATGAAGGCAACTCGCCACAAATTTGACCAGTTTTCCAATATTTGACCACGCCTCCTAAGCCCAGTTTTTGAAAAATTAAAGAACCAAAAACGCAATTTTCTAAGTTCCATATAGGGCTATCCATACAACCTATTCAGAAGTTTACGGTACACATGTTTTTTTTTTCGCTGGACATTTGGTGTGGAATGTGTCATATGTATGTTAATTATGATGCACTGATCCCAAAAATCAAAAAAAATAATTAAAATCGTTTGTGTCGTTTTCGAGATATCGCTAATTGAAATTAGCAAAAATTGCGGGTTTTTCCTACGACTAAGAAATAATAAAAAAATCCAAAAATGATTTTTCCATGACCCTTTTGTAGAGATCGAGACAAACTTGCATTCAAAATAATTTTGAGCCAAATCAGATAATTCTTACCCATGGCGCCCTTGAATCAAAATGTCAGTTTTTTATTAATATTTTCACCAAAAAATCTAAATTTTGATCGCCATGGTTTAAAATGGACAAAATATTTTTTTCAAGACATATTTTTTTTATTTTAAAAATCTAAACTCAAGTCAAATATCCACAAACACTACTCCCTCTTTCATTTCCCGCATAACCTAATTTCCTGATATCAAGAACCCAACAAAAATACCGGTATGACGTTGTCTTTTTCTTGTCGTTTTAGTTGGGTTTTATACAAAAAAAAATAAATTTTAAATTCGTTTGAAATAATTTTTAAATTTTTTTGAAAAACCCTAAAAAAAAATTTTAAATTTCTTGAAAAAAATACACACAATTAGGGAAATGTCCTTTCATTTTTTACACTTGTTGTATTTTCTATTTTAAACATTTTTTAATTATTTTATTTGAATCTTGCTTATTTCCATTTACACCCTAAGTAATTTCCTAAAATTCCAATTCTGTATAAATGTTTTGTATGGTTTTAACATGCAATTAGACAAATTACATGTAAACTATTTCTAACACTTTAAGCTATTAGAGATTTTAAGATTTAATTTTAAATCTTTGTTTTGCTACATACATATATTGGCAGAATGTCGTTACATAAATCTTTATGTCTTTAATAAATCCTTTGAGTACAACTAGGATAATTTATTTGAAGTACATACTTGTTGTTTGAAAACAAAACAAACCACATTTGCCATCATTGATGTAAACACATTTAAACAAAACAGTGCAGGGTAAAAGTGTTTAAACAAAATTGGATTTTTCGTAAGAAAATAATAAGGATAATAAAAAATTAGTTTAAATTGATCCAGATAAATATTACACCTTCCGACAGCCCAATATTAAACATGAACCGGATGATATACGTCTAAAAGTAGAGATCAAATGGAGTAAAACTGCATTTACAGTTTTTCATTTTGTGATCCTGTTTCCTTTTAAAAGAACTTCAAAGTTTTAAAGGATTAAATTTTGTAAAATATTTTTTAAATATTTTTGCTTGTGCTACTGGTGATGCCAAATGAAAAAGGACGATCTCCCTTAATTTTTCCATATCAAGATAAAAGGATGTGAATAATGTCCTTTGAAAACTTAATGATGCCACTGGTGATGCCAAATGAAAAAGGACGATCTCCCATAATTTTTCCATATCAAGATAAAAGGATGTGAATAATGTCCTTTGAAACTTAATCAAAATATTTTGTTAAAAATTTTGAATGATATTGCAGGATATAGTTTTGAGAGAACGTAACTTGGCTCCTTTTTCCTGATATGAAAAAATAATAAAATAGGAAAACAATAGGATTTCTTTGATTTGCCATCACTAGTGGCATTCTAGGACAAATACAAATATTTCATATTATAAATTTATATAATTCTAAAACTTTGAAGTCCGTTTAAAAGGAAACAGGATCACAAAATTAAAAACTGTAAATGCAGTTTTACTACATTTACCCAGTCTGCACAGTTTCGAGACGACAATTTATTCGAAGTTTTATCGAAGGTTTTCCGCAAAAATGATTCGAAGTCGATATTATATACAGTCGATATTTTAACGTTTCTCGAACTCATCGAATGTATCGAAATTCATTAAAATTTTTCGATTAAAAATCGAATCGAATCCTGTACCAAAACTCGATTCTATATCACCTTGCATGCCACATAGGAAAACACGCTTTATATCGACATTATATCGAACTCGATACGATGAAATTCTTAGAGAAAACGATTCTTTTTCGAATCGATATCGACTCATTTTGCATACTGGGTAGTCTCTATTAGAGATGGGCGCGTGAGTGGATTTTGACTCACACTCACTCACGCTCACGCAAAAAATAATCGAGTCACTCACTAATCACTCACGCAATTTTTTTCTTTACTCACGCTCACTCACATTCACGTGAGTAATAAAAAACTTACTCACACTCACGCGTGACTCACGCCAGATTCAATCACGCTCACGCGTGAGTCACGCAAAATCTACTCACGCAATAAAATTTTCTTACCAAAAAGAAAAAAAAAAATCCAAAAAAAAATTTTTTACAAAAAATTAAAAAAAATTGGGCAAATCAAAAAATCTAATCACGCAAACTCACGCAAAAAATAAGTGACTCACTCACTAATCACTCACTCAGATTTTTTTTCAACTCACACTCACTCACAATCACGTGATTGAAATTAAAATCACTCACACTCACGCGTGATTCACGCGTGATTCACGTGAATCACGCAAATCACGTGACCAGCGCCCATCTCTAGTCTCTATTTTCAATCGTATATTATCCAATTCGTTTTTAACGACTTTTTTGATTTTTTTCGGACGGTGTTAACGTCAAAATAAATTTTTGTTAATTTTTAAAATTATCATTTTAACAAAACAAAAAATTTTATCGCCATCATTTATGGTTCACACTGTATTGATTGTATTTATCTTTGGATAAATTTATGTGTAGTACATTTGTGCAAAATAACAAACAATAGAGTACAAATAATAATGAAATCAAACAGAAAAAATATAAAAACAAATAAATGAAATGTTCCAAAACTTATTAAAGCGTAAAAAATATAAATAAACTACCAACAACGAAATTTTGGCATCAAATAAGGGCGCAGAGAAAAAAATGGAAATGGAAATTTTATACCGAATTATAACCACTAACATAAATATCAAATACCCTCCACTTTGATCTTTTCTGAATTACAATTGCATTCTTCAAATTATAATTGATTTTTTTCGAATTACAATTAAAAGGTTGAAATTACAATTGATCTTTTTCTAATTACAATTGACATGTTTTAAATTGCTATTGATTTTTTTCGAGTTACAATTGATCCTTTTCGAATTACAATTGATCTTTTTCGAATTATAATTGAAACTTTTCAAATTACAATTTATCTTTTTCGAATTACAATCGATTTTTTTAAAATTACAATGGATCTTTTTTGAATTGCAATTGATCTATTTTGAATTACAATTTATCTTTTACAAATTACAGTTGATCTGTTTCGAATAGCATTCGATATATTTCGAATTAGAAATGTGATCTTTCAATTACAATTGATCTTTTTCGAATTTTAATTGATCTTTTTCGAATTATAATTCATCTTTTTCGAACTACAATTGATCTTTTTGGAAGTATAGTCGATCTTTTTGGAATTACAATCGATCTTTTTTGATTTACAATTGATCTTTTTCGAAGTACAATTGATCTTTTTGGAATGACAATTGTTCTTTTTGGAATTATAATCGATCTTTTTCGAATTACAATTTATCTTTTTCGTATTACAATTGATCTTTTTCAAATAACAATTCATGTTTTTCGAATTACAATGATCTTTTTCGAATTGCAATTGATTTTTTTTTTCGAATTACAATTGATCTTTTTCGAATTGCCATTGATCTATTTCAAATTTCAATTGACCTTTTTAAATTACAATTGGAATCTTTGAATTACAATTGATCTTTTTCGAATTGCAATGGATCTATTTCGAATTACAATTGATCTTTTTGGAATTACAATGATAATTTTCTTTTTGGAATTACAATTGATTTTTTTCGAGTTGCAATTGATCTATTTCGAATAACAATAATTTTTTAAAAAGTACGTAAAAAAACAAATATTTTTAAAAAAAAGAAGAAGTTTGAGTAAAGGAACAATCTACCAATTTTAAAAAATTCGATATCTTTTGAAAAATCGGAAAATTTACTACGAAGGAGTTTTCGTAGGGTACTAAAAACTGTAAATAAATTGAAAAAAACCAAAAAAAACAAGTAGAAAAGTTAAATTAGACTTTGCCGAATCTATGAATACCCTCCACAATGCATTTTTTTAAAGGGTTGTACATTTTTTAACGTGAAACAAGTAAAAAAGTTAAATTCGGCCTTGCCGAATGTAGTGATACCCTCCACAATTTCAAAAAGATTATTGCAAACAACTTTATTTAAAAGGAAATTACTTTTGAAAAAAAAAATTATTACTTTTGAAAAAAAAAAATTGAAAAAAAATTTCAGCGAAAAAAAATTTTGGTAAAAAAAAAAATCCGCGATTTTTTTCTTTTTTTGTCAAAAAATATGTTCGTACTTGTTTAAATACCATTTGGTGTTCAATTATGTTCACATATGTCAACCAGAAGCCGAATTAAAGCATTTTGTATTTTTAGGTTATGTTGAATGTACTGAAATTTTTGAGGTGTGCTTACATTTTCGTTCATAACTTTTGAACCACCCAACCGATATCGCTCAAATGCAATACCAAACTTCTCGGGAGAACTTCCAATATATTTGTTAAGTTTCAGTCATCTATGTGCAATATTTTGTCCGCGAGAGCATTTTCCACAGACAGACAGACAGACAGACAGACAGACAGACAGACAGACAGACAGACGGACAGACGGACAGACGGACATCGCTAGAATGTCTTAAAATCGATCGGGCATCATGAATATATATACTTTATGGGGTCCCAGACCGATATTTCGATGAGTTACAAACGGAATGACAAACTTATATATACCCTCTATCACTAAGTGGAGGGTATAAAAATTAACAATTTTGATTAGAAATATTTTAATTTGAGTAAAAAACTCTTTTTTTGTCATTTAAAAAAAAAAAAAAAAATACTAATTTTATAACTGAATTTTCATTTAGTTCGGTTTAAGTCCATATTAATTATTTCTGAGAAATAATAATTGTTGTACAATGAGAAAATCTGAAAAAAATCAAGTGACAACACAGGCTAAGTGGAGATGTCGACAGCTTTCGGAAGATGCCACCCTTCCATCATCAGCACTCCTTCGATTGCCACACACTTAATGTGTGTCAGATTAAAATTAGCCATTTAAATGAAACTTTTGAAGAAATTAAGAATTGGAATTACTCCTCTTTGTGTTGAATAACCCCTATTCACCATTAATTCGTGTTGTATTCATTTGGCAGAAACTTAATCCATCTTAACTTTTAACAGAGTTGTATTTTTCCCATTGTTAACCCTTAGTAGGACTTAGTAGGACGTGGCATTTTAGATGAAACTAATCTGAAATTCAGGGTTTTGCATATAACTTTTGAACCACTGGACCGATTGAGCTGAAATTTAATACCAAACAGACCCGGGGAACGGCAAAGATATATGCCAAGCTTCAGTAGTTTCATTATTGTCTTTCGAATGTTATCGTGTTTTTTATCTCGTAAATTCGGAAACACCCTTGCCGAAATTTACTCTTTTGCTCATAACTTTTGAACCACTGGACCGATTTGGCTGGATTGCAATACCAACCTGACCAGGTAAATGACAAACATATATGCCAAACTTCAGTAGCCTCTGTAAAGTCTTTCAAAAGTTAGCGTGTTTTCTACGGACGGACAGACAGACAGACAGACGGACGGACGGACGGACATCGCTAGATCGACTTAAAATCGATCGAGGATCATAAATATATATACTTTATGGGGTCCTAGACCAATATTTCGAGGTGTTACAAACGGAAAGGTGTTACATCGTGAACCTATATTCAAAATATGCCAACTCAAATTTGACGGAAATGAGTTTCCGATGGCAAATAGCTCCCCTATGTAATACCTATCTGCCATAAAAATTTCAGAGCAAAAAAATAATTTGTTGTCGTTTTACATCCATTTTTGTTATTCTGCTAACTCAAAGTACATATTTTTTTGGTGGAAATAAATGCCAACTCCCATTGTAAATTTCCAAAAATTTTTCAAAAAATTTAAAAAAAAAAATTAGACCACATATCTTATTGCATTTGCCATGCTAAACACGAATCTTGTAAAGATTTTGATATCTAATGACTGGTTCTCGAGATATTGTAAATAGTGTTTGCAAAAAAAAAAATGCAAATTAGGAAATCCAAATACGCAAGTTTCTTAGTTCCATATAGGGCTATCCAAACAACCTATTCAGAAATTTACGGGACACATGTTTTTCTGTAGCGGGACATTTGGTGTGGAATGCCTCATATATGACTGAGACTTAGCACTTGTTTACTTGTTGTTGTCCTAAGGTTCAGAGGTGTAAAAGTTATGAACGAAAATGTAAGAACACCTCGGAAATGTTGGTACATTTTACATAACCTAAAAATACAAAATGCTTAAAATAAGCTGTTGGTTGGAATATATGAACAGAATTTTACACAGAATGATATTTAACAAGTACAAAGACATTTTTGTTTTAGAAAAAAAAAGTTTGAATTTTGTTTTTTACAAAAAAATATTGTCCGCGTAATTATTTTGTCCGCGTATTTTTTTTTTTTTTTTTGCAAATAGTAATAAGGCTATCAATACATTCGGCAAGGTCGAAATAATTTTACTTGTTTGAATTAGAGTTGATCCTTTTCGACTAACAATGACATTTTTCGAATTAAAATTGATATTTTTCGACTTACAATTGGAAATTTCGAATTTCAATTGATCTTTTTTCTAATTACAAATAGAATTTCGAATTACAAATGGAATCTTAGAATTACAAATAGAACGTCAATTAACCTTGTCATAAGTTTTAGCCATGTTTAAGTGGATGGTCCCTATCAAAGAACCGTTACTTTGGTCCTGTTCCATTCCCCACAGGAATCATATAAATTTCGTTACGTCTCTGCACAGTTGTAACTCTGTCACACATGCAAATTGGTATGATATTAGAACGGCATTTTTTTGTATGGCAAAAAAAAATTTTTACGTTTTTGAATGTCCGGGCAATTTTTTATTCTATTAGGCCTAAAACTTGTATGGTACAAATTTGAGGCCAATTGGATTAAATTAACCCGTGGCACCCGGCGATAAAATTTTTGGATTTTTGAAAATTAAAAAAAAAAATTTTAAAAAACATGTCTTGCGATACATCATGTTTATTAATTTTGATGCTCTTGACACAAATATCAAAAAAAAATTAAATCGGTCTAACGGTTTTCGAGATATCACTACATGAAATTTCCAAATAAAAAATCTCAAAATTTCTTTGACTTGAAGCTTTTAAAAAGCTTAAGGAAATTTTTCATTTTAATATAATTTGAGCCAAATCTGATTGTTTTAACCCGTAGAGCCATTTTTTTTTTTTTTTTGGAAAATTTCCACCACAATTTTAAATTTTTGAAAAATCTAAAAATTTAAAAAAAAATCTTCCAATACATGTGTTGTTATTAAGTTTTGCAAGCTGAATGCGAATATCAAAAAAAAATCTGAAATCGGTCGAGAGGTTTTCGAGGTATCGCCGTTTGAAATTTGTAGAAAAATTTCGAAAAATGACGTCTTTTTCCTATGTTCAAGAAAATTTTAAAAAAATCTCAAAATTTAAAAATAATTTTAAATGAAAATTTGTCTCATGCTCTATTAAAAAATATTCGGATTGGCCTCAAATTTCTACCACATAATTTTTATATCAAGAAGAATAAAAATTTGTGCAAACATTTAAAAAAAATGTCACTCTAATGTGATATGTTATGTTAGTGCATGTAAACCATCAGCATTATGGATTTATCCTTAGACAATAATCACAATTGGAGCGGCAAGCGGTTTTCCGCAATTGCCCTCATATAAATAGAATTGAATCTAGTTTGGCGGAAAAACGCGGCGTTTTTTTGTTTTAATACAAAACGTGTGTAAACAGTTGCGGAAAAACGCTTCCCGCTCCAATTGTGATTATTCTCTTAAGCTAAAGATACTAACAATGGAAAATACTGGGAAAAAAACTTTTTTATATTTATTTCCAAAGTATTTTACCGATTTTTATACATTGATTGCTTTTACAGTTTGTACCCAAAAATATAACAATAGTCTATATTGGGCTCAAATATAAAGGATGTTCACGAAAAACATACTTAACTGCACTCATTAGAAAATGTCATTTACCTTGTCAGGTTGGTATTGCAATCCAACAAAATCGGTCCAGTGGTTTAAAAGTTATAAGCAAAATAGTTAATTTCGGCAAGGATTTTTCGCGAATTTACAAGATAAAAAAAACGCTAACTTTCGAAAGACAATTCTTAGTGTGCTGAAGCTTGGCATTGACGTTCCCCTGGTCTGGTTTGTATTGAATTTCAGCCAAATCGGTCCAGTGGTTCAAAAGTTATTAGCAAAACCATGAATTTCAGATTGGTTTTACCTTAAATTCACGTGTTGAAAAAATCTAGCTTTAAAAAAAAGCTTTTAAAACATTGGTTAGCCACAAAATTACTTTACAAAGTATTTTTGTCTCTCAGAAATATTTTTACACTAAAAAAAAATTTACACTCGAAAAAAATGTTTACACTCAAAAAAATTTTGTGATTTTTATTTTTTTACAAAAGTTACAAGAAAAAGTTTTTTACTCAAAATAAAATATTTTTAATTAAAAAATTTTGTATCCTTTGCAAAGGGCATTGTGGTGGGTATTCATAGATTCGGCCAAGTCGAATTTAACTTTTCTACTTGTTTTTTTCTGGGTTTAATTATGGCAAAATTGTTTTTTTACATACAGCCTTTAGTAAAATATATTTACAAAATAGCAATAAATATGCAGGAATTTAACTTACTACCCCATATGTGGAATCGTATATAGACATGTAACAATATTTATTTATTACATTTTTATGTGTTACTTTTTCCATGTCCTTTTTACACACTTCGTTAGTTGATTTTTGTCAATAAAAGTACTGAAAATGCCAAATAAAGACATTTCACTTTAAAGAAGGCATTATTTTGGGGAAATGGCAAAACAAACAAACTCAATCAAAGTTAAACAAAACAAAAATAAACTTTATTGAGGGCTTATATTCAAAACTTGATATCTTCAATATTTTTGAAAGAGACTTTTCAATTGAAATGTGTTCACTGATTTAGTTGTTTGAACTGAAAAATTATTTCAAAAACTATTTTTTTTAATAATATTGTCAAATAAATATTAATAATAACTCTTACACTCAGAAAATTATGGTAGTTACTACATGTTAGTTTTTTGTATATTTTATAGCAGTTAGTTGTTTTCAACTACAAAGTCAGTTATTTTTGTATGAAAAATATCAAACAACTATTTCTGTTAGTTATTTTAAGTCGTTTTTTTTTTTTGAATAACTAGCAAAAAAGTACTGTAATGTAGTAACAGTTATTTAAAGCAAGTTAATTTGATTTTTTTTATCTCTGAAAAAAAAAATTTTTCCAAAAAAAAAAAAATTCGTTTTTTTATTTTTAATAACTTTAAAAAAAAAATTTTGGTCTTCAATTTTTTTTCTAAAAAATTTTCTAAAAAAAAATATATATTGTTTATGAAAAAGAGTTTATTCTGATTCGAGGCCTTTTCATGTTTCCCACACTGAAAAAAAAATTTACCATTTTTAAAGCATGTTGAACTTAATTTAAAAAAAGGAGGGTATGCGAGGGCTCCAAAGATATTAATTCTTCTTCCAAGTATATTTTTTCCAAAAACATAGTAATGCATTTACTTAAATATATCTTAAAAGTAAGTAAAATTGTACTTAATATAAGTTTAATTGTTTTTATTCAGAGGAAAAATATTTTTTTAAAATAAGTAAAAATTTCCTTAAAATTACGGATTCTGTGGACCCTATGGAGTCTTAATGTGAGGACCCTACGGGCCCCCAATTTATGGGGTCCGCCCATGAGTATGTGCATACACTATTATGGGGTCACTAATGATTTTGATCCAAAATTTTGGTCAGAATCGCTCTATCTTGCTTAGTTTTTGAGATATGGAAATGGGGTCTTGAGAAATTTGATCATGAAATAACTCGAAAACTATTACTCGGAGGACTTTTGGGTCTTCGGCGGTCATATTTTACAAGTTAAGGACTACAAAAATGTCTTTTGAATTTTTTTCGTATCTGTAATATTTGCAGAGTTATAGGCATTTGAAAATTCCGCGAAAATCGAAATTTGGATTTAAAGTTAGGGTCTCATGGGGTCTCCAGATGGGGCCCCCAGATGGGGCCCCAAAATACCTAATGTAGTTTTTCCTTACGTTAAGTAAATTCTTTCTTAAACTGATGAAGATATGGATTCAAATAAAGTCAATGAAATCAATAAAATAAAGATCACTTTTTTCTTAAATTAAAACAAAAATTGATTATATTAAAGAAAATGCGTTTTGGAATTAAAGAATAGTACTTATTTGATTCAATGTCTTGAAAATGTCTATACTATTTTTAAGTAAGTTACGTACTTATTTATTTTTTTTGCTCACAATTTCAATTTTTTTCTTTTAAGTAATACAAAATTTTTTAATAAACCCTTTTTTTCTTAAATGCAATCAATTCGCCATAAATGTAAAGAATATTTAACTTAATTTAAAAAAACAAATTAAGGAAAACTTTTGTGCTTTTTTAAGTATTTGCATGTACTATCTTCAAGTTTATTTTCTTCGTTTTAAGTAAAACCACCTTATATTAAGATAAGTTGAAGTAAATTCCAAAAAAAAATGTTTACTTAAATTAATAACAGTGTTTCTTTAATTTCAGTATAGTTATTTTTTTCAGTGCATTATGAATTAACATAACAAGTACTTATGATAACTCTACTTTCTTTATTAGGATATTCTCCCATTAAATACTCATAGAGTTTCTTGCTTTCAAAAATTTTGGCAATTTTCAGGAATGAATTGACGATCGTTTCGGGGGTGTTCCAATTCCCCCATCATCAGAATTCTTTAGAAAATTAGGTAATACTGTTAGCATGCAAACATCAAATATTCATACTCTAAATAATCTCAACTTACAAGGGAAGTCTCCCTGGTGTCACTCTCCGATCTTCATGAAATTTGGATACGTTGTTAAGAACGAAAATTAATTCGACACGTATTTTTTTTAGCGGCCCAAACTCATTTTTAGGGGGGGTCGATTTGTATGGGGGAAATTTACCTTTTTCAGTTTTTTACGATTTACGCCTATTTAAACTAAATTAATATAGGCATGTTTGGTATCATTAAAGGTATTAAAAATACCTATCTTGTGGTACTAACAACGGCCCAAAGAAGTTAATATTTTTCGACTTATTAACAAAAACGTGTAAAAATGTTGGTATTTTACTCAATATGACGAAAAGTTGTGCATGTTTGGACACGTTCTTGACACGTAGATAGGTTTTCCAAAGACCTTTCATTTGGTATGTAACATGACTAGGTTTCTTTGTATAATATAGGAGATAAACGAAAAAAACTGAGAAATGGCCTTGTCTTCCCCCCTCCTTTTTACCCCCTAAATATGAACTTGGGCCGCTAAAAAAAATACGTGTCCCTTTATTTTTTCTTATCTACAAAATAAAACCAATTCCATAAAGATCCGCGGGTGACACTAGGGAGACTTCCCTTGTTAGTGAGAAAGCAAATATGATTTTCGAAGTTCCACCAGCATTACACCAAATATAATTTGAAAGCAAGTTTTTTTGGTTACTGCATATACTACCGTCGGTAGTTGTTAAATACAGTTTTTGTTTTTGCCTTCTGTTATAGAATATTGTTTATTTTATTTTTACTACATATTAGTTGTTTTGACTACAAATGTTAGTAATTTTTACTACATAAGTCAGTTGTTTTTTGTCAGTTAAAATAACTAACATTGTTAGTTGATTTAACTGAAAAAGTAGTTGACCCCAAAACAACTTACAAAGTAGTTATTTTAACTGACATTTTCAGTTGATTTTACTAACATAATTTTTTGAGTGTAGAATTACCTAAAAACAACAGTTCCTCTTGATCACCTAAAAAATGTTCACTATGCAGATAGCAAGTTTTGAATATAAGCCCTCGTTATGTAGTTCCTAAAATAAGAATGTTACTAAACTTTTTTATCATTTCTTTTTGTCTTTCTTAATTTCATTCAACTCCCAGGACACGGAGCTCTTACAATTGTACGCCGTTCCAACAGTCGTAAAAGTTTTAGCCAATTTGAAAGTCAGCATTTACATTCACAGGTGTCAACACCGACATCTTCCTCAACACTAGGAGATTCTTTGGCAAATATTTTACACGATAGTCGTCTACACGAAACAAATAATACTACAATACCGCCATTATCATCATCACTTCCCTCAGCAGCACAAACACCCACCTACAGCACTCACCAGCACAGCACCAGCAATACTACAGCTTACAATATAAAAATGTTACCAACATCACCAAATTTGGGCAATAATGCATTACCATCCGCCGATGATATGGAAAATCCAATGGAAGATACAATCTCGACGGTCGCGTCCGCATTAACTATAACCTCGTCATCAACAACGGATTTGGCAACGGAAAATTTACCAGCTGTCGATACACCAGATGCCTGCGATAAAGCGGCATTAAGGTAAATTAGTTTTGCAATTTAAAGAAAGCTCTTTTTTTAAATTCTCTACTTTCTTTTTTATTTATCTCTCTCTTTTGTACAGACTACGTAGTCTCTTACGTATGCTTAATGCTGGCGAAGTTCAAGCGGATGTTTTGCAAAAAAATTTGCATTATGCTGCACGAGTTTTAGAAGCTGTCTTCCTCGACGAATCCAAGTAAGTATTGTTTGTTGGGGCACAGAAGCTTTTTGCTCTCTTCTTTTAAAAGTCAGCTTTTAAGCTGGCATTTATTTAATAAAAAACATGCCAACTTTAGTAAATCAAACCTGCTCTCAAATGTTATAAACAAAAATTAATCTGCAGCATAATTTATCGCCATGGCTAAGATATTTTAAAAGAAATTTTTTGCAAAACTAACAAATTTTTAGTAACATGTAGTTTCCAATTCGTAAAAAAAAAACTCCAGTGATAACTAATTGGAAGTGAATGGTGAGATAAAAGCTTATTTTGAAAAAAAGCCTTTATTATTTTTAACACTCAACTCTCATCAAACATTCCCACAAAACGTTTAGTCTGTAAGGTTTCTCTCTCTCTTTCATAATGACAGCATTTAAACTCAGCTTATAATCTCAGCGCAATTCTCTTAGGATTTTCTTTAAAAAAAAAAGCTTTAAAGCTCGGCTCTTATCATTAAACGAATAACTACAAAGCTTTAAAGTTGTGCAATTATCATAATTGAAAGTAAAAAGTATTGAAATGTTGAACTCATATTTAATGTTTGATGTCATCGATTGTACATATTCAAAATCATAATGATTTATCTCAATGTTTGCTTCAATGTCATTAATGTCAATGTCATCATCTTAACTCTTTTTATGCTAGTCGGACCCGCCATTTCAATGTTTTTTGATTTAGCAAATGCTTTTTTGTTGTTTTATTTTTAAAATAAAATATTCTCTTTTGATTTTTGTAAAAATCTTCATTTTTATTTGTTTCCTTTTTTTTCCTCATCTGTAAAATCAATACAAAAAAAAAAATATTCCAGAAGTCCCACGTCAGGTAAATCGAAATTGAGGCAAAATTCGTGCACATCTATTGACGGTGAAAAGTAAGTTTCAAATTTTTTTTGTATGTTCTTTCCATCATGCAATGATGATTTGTGTTTATTTTTCTAACATTTTTTTGCCTTCTCCTTCGCTGCCTTTTTTAAAAACCATGATACTTACTACTTTTAACCTTTAAAATTGCCTTTGTTTAATTTTCGTTAAATAACTTTTAAAATAAGGACAAAACACAATTGAGATTTAAAGCGATAAGGTAAAAGCTTTTCAAATATTTAGATTCTAAAAATATTGTCATACAGACAAATTTTCAGATTCTCGGATATTTTTTCTATTACAAGTTTTATCTCAGATTCTGAGACAGTTTTCGCAAATAAATAATTCTGAGAAGTTTTTTTGATAAAAACTCTTTTTAGATTCTAAGAATTTTTTGTATAGAAAAATTCTTAGATTTTGAGAAACTTTTCGTACATCAAAATTCTGAGATTCTGACCAACTTTTCTAAAAAAAAAAGTTTCAGATTCTCATACATTTGTCGTATAGACATTTTTCGTGTAGAAAAATTCTCAGATTCTCAGAAATTTTTCGTATAAAAAAATTCTCAGACATTTTTCGTATAAAAAATTCTCAGATTCTGAGACAATATTCGTATAGAAAAATTCTAGAACTTTAAGACTTTATTCGAAAAATTCTCAGATTTTAAAAAAATTTTCGTATGGAAAATCCTCAGATTCTGAGACATTTTTCGTAAAGAAAAGTTCTTAGTTTCTGAGACATTTTTCCTATAGAAAAACTCTCAGATTCACATTTTTGGTGTAGAAAAATTCTCAGATTCACAATGTAGAAAAATTCATATAGAAAAATTTTCGGATTCTGAAATAATTTTCGTATAGAAAAATTTTAAGACATTTTTCGTATAGAAAAATTCTCAGGTATTTTTCGTATAGAAAAATTTTCAGATTCTGAGAAATTTTTCATATAGGAAAATTCTCAGGTTCTGAAAAATTTTCAGATTCTGAGACAATTTTGGTAAAGAAAAAAATCCTCAGATTCTGAGACATTTTTCGTAAAGAAAAGTTCTTAGTTTCTGAGACATTTTTCCTATAGAAAAATTCTCAGATTCACATTTTTGTTATAGAAAAATTCTCAGATTTTGAGACAATTTTTGTATACTTTATATTCGTATAAGAAAATTCTTAGATTCTAAAATATTTTTCGTATGGAAAATCCTCAGATTCTAAGACATTTTTCATATAGAAAAGTTCTCAGTTTCTGAGACATTTTTCCTATAGAAAAATTCTCAGATTCACATTTTTCGTGTAGAAAAATTCTTAGATTCTAAGACATTTTATAGATTCTGAGACTTTATTCATATAGAAAAATTTTCGGATTCTGAGAAAATTTTTGTATAGAAAAATGTTAAGACATTTTTGTATAGAAAAATTCTCAGCCATTTTTCGTATAGAAAAATTGTCAGATTCTGAAACATTTTTGGTATAGAAAAATTATCGGATTCTGAAAAATTTTAAGTATAGAAAAATTCTCTAATTCTGACACATTTTTCGTATTGAAAAATTGTCAGATTCTGAGACATTTTTTTATAAAAAAACTATCAGATTCTAAAACATTCGTCTTGCAAGATTCCCAAATTCTGACACATTTTTCGTATAGAAAAATTATTAGATTCTAAGACACTTTTTTTAGAAAAATTATCAGATTCTGAAACATTTTTCATAAAGAAAATTTCTTAGATTCTGACCGACTCCTCAAAAATAACATTTTTCGTATTAAAAAATTTTTAGATTCTGAAACATATTTTGTACAGAAAATTTGTCGGATTCTGAGAAAACTTTTGTATAGAAAAATGATTCAAATTCAAATATATTTTTTGTAAAGAAAAAATCTCAGAATCTGATATTTCAACCCTAAAAAAAATTGTTCAGATTCTCAGTTATTTTTAGTAAGAAAAATTTCTCAGAATCTTAGACATTTTTTGCATAAACAATTCTTAGTATTTGTGACAATTTTCGTTTCAAATAATTATCAAAATTTAATAAATTTTAAATATGGAAAAATTCTTGAAATGTTGAAACTTTTTTTTCTAGTATAGAGAATTTATAGAAAAAAAAATAACTCAAGAATTTTTTTTTATTTTCTCTTCGCCTGACGTCTTAATTGTGTTTTAGTCTTTTATTTTATGCGTACTATCATTATTTTAGGGCGGTCTTCATTTACATTTATGTTTATTTTTCTCATTCAAATATAGCATGTTTCAGTAAATGTAATTTCCATTCATCATCATCATTTTCATCAAGTTCAACATCTTTTCTATGAAAATATAAAAAAAAAGAAATCCGCCTTTTCATTCAACATAAAAATAAAGACGCATTTCCATCATCATTATCCATAAAATCTGGCATAATCTTTGTATCATGTTTTCCAATTCCCATTTGGATAAAAAATAATGATGAATCAATATTTGTTTTCAGTCTATGTTTAACGTGAATCCTTTTTCTTAATCTAATTAAATTTTAGATGAAACAACATAATTAATTTTTAGAAATCCTAGAAAACATGGAATTTTATAATAGATGTGTGTTTTCTAATTATGTTTTAGAATTTATATTTTAGGTGTTTTCTCGGTTTCTTTTGTAGGATTTTTTTCTTTTTATTTCTAATTACTTTTTATATATTTTAATTCTTGAAATAAATGTTTTAGTTGTCAATGTTGTCAATACATAATTTGTAGTTTCTATTGACTTTTTTGACGTTTTTGTAAATCTCTATGCTAGAGAGAGAGAGGGAAGAAAAAAGTGTTGTCATCTTTAAATTTCTTAAAAAACGCTTAATTAAATTCAATATTTTAGATATATTTTAAAACACAATTTAAAAGGTACAAAATTTTATTAAAAATTTAAGTGTTTTACTCACATAGAATTTTATTATCTCTCGATGTATTTATAATGATCTATTTATAATCTAATAAATCAACTGTAACAATGTCCTTAAAACTACTACAACTACTACTTGCTATTAAAAATGTCATACTATATTAACTTCAATATTTCATTTTCATTCTCTTCATTTACAATTTATACATAAAATTAGGCCTGATATGTAGTTGCATACACTTGATGTCAAAAAAATTGCCACCAGAAACATAATTAACAGTACATACTTCCTAGGTCAATTATGTTTCTGCCTTAAGAGTTTTAAATTATAAAATTTTGTATTGTTAAAAAATTATTTAATTTTTCTACAGTTGCAGACAAAAAAATCATTATGAAGAATTGTGTCTAGGGTAAGTTTAAAAAAAAAAAAACTTTTTAAAAAGTAGTTTAAAGTTGCCAGATGAATTTGTTGGAAACTCATCCCACTTTGCTAAAAAAAAAACTTTTTAGTTAGTTGCTCTAGCTTCAATAGTTATTTATGTAGCTTTTATGCTAAAAAGCTTTCAGGTATTGTTTAAGATTTGGAAATAAAAAGATACTGGTATAATTTGCAGCGCAGTGCAATTTCGCTGCCTTTGGTGAGACTTTTCGATTTAAATTTTATTCTAGAAATGATTAGGAGTGGTAAGTTTCCACACAGAATCTCATTCGAAAATTCTTCAGTTTAGCACCAATATTGAATTAAAAAAAACCCTTGTAAAATGACAAGAAAAACTTGTTATACCTCCAATTTGACAAGAATTCCTTGTAATTTTACAAGCTTTTTACCAATAATTTTGTAATTTTACAAGCTTTTTAAAAATAAAATTGGAAATTTAAAATTTTTTGACGCAATAAAACTAAAGGTACCTACAGACGACGCAATATTATGTACAATATGCAATTATATTGATGGTGTGTGGGTAATATTGATGATTTTACAATAGCCAATCTTACCCACACACCATCAATATAATTGAATATTCTACATAATATTGCGCCGTCTGTAGGTAGCTTTACAAGGATGTTTCGTGACTTTACTAGATTTTTGATACTTTCTATTTTACGAGAATTCCTAGTAAAAATTAGGAGCTTTTTTGTAATTTTACAAACTTTTTACCAATAAAATTGTAACTTTTCAACTTTTTTGGCGCAATAAAACTTACAAGGAATTCTCGTGAATTTACTAGATCTTTTTTGTACAAAAAAATCTTAGATATTTGTAAAATTACAAAAAAAAAATGTAAAATTACAAAAAAAAATAAAAATTTTGATTGAAAATTGTTTGTTTTAAAACAAGTAAAAAAACAAGGAAAACTGTCAAATATTGGTAAAATGGGATTACGACACTTTTTCTAGTAATTTGACAAGGTTTGTTTTTGAGTGTGCATCTGAACTCTTATCCGATAACATCGGCTCATGTGCTCAGTGTAAATTAACACCCTAGAAAAAATATTTGGAAATTAAGGAGGACCTTTAATGTATGGGAAAATTTAAAGCTAATCTGTTTCCAAATCGGAGGCCAATTTGAGTTGTGAGTTTTGATAAAAATATGAGATCGGTCGGTTGAAAATTGTTTGTTTGTTCACTCAAAAAATTATGTTAGTAAAATCAACTGAAAATGTCAGTTAAAATAACTACTTTGTAAGTTGTTTTGGGGTCAACTACTTTTTCAGTTAAATCAACTAACAATGTTAGTTATTTTAACTAACAAAAAACAACTGACTTATGTAGTAAAAACTACTTACATTTGTAGTTAAAACAACTAAAATGTAGTAAAAATAGAATAATCAAAATATAACTTTTTTTTTTTAATTTTCAGAAAAAAAAATTGAAGACCAAATTTTTTCCAAGTTTTCTTTTTTTTAAGTTGTGAAAAATAAAAAAACAAAAATTTATTTTTTGGAAAAAAAGTTTGAAAATTTTTCAGAGACAAAAAAAATAAAATTAACTACTTTAAATAACTGTTACTACATCACAGTACTTTTTTGTTAGTTGATCAAAAAATCGACTTAAAATAACTAACAGAAATAGTTGTTTCATATTTTTCATACAAAAACAACTGACTTTGTAGTTGAAAACAATTAACTACTGTAAAATATACAAATAACTAACATGTAGTAACTTACATAATTTTCTGAGTGTTAGAAAATTGAGGCAAAACTAAAAAAAAAAATGTTGATGAGCTGTATACAAATATCCAAAAACTTTTCAAATTAGTCAAACGGTTTTCGAGATATAGCTATTTGAAATTTTGAGATTTTTTTAATTTAATTAATTCTTGATCGTAGGAAAAAGCCACAATTTTGCGCAAATTTTAATTTTTCGCCGATTTTGTTCTCACAAATATACTTAAATTTGCCTGCGGCACGGACATTTTTAGCCGATCGAGCTCATTTTTTTATCAATTTTTTTTTACCCGAACCTCACGCAAACTTGGTCTCTGATTTTAGAAAATCTAAACTAAAAAAATTAGGTCCACCTTATAGAAGATAATTCAGAAAATGAGATCCTTAACATATGTACCAATCATATTGTGTTTGAAAAATGTTGTTTAATTTAAATTACACTGTGCAACAAATTTGGGGTCGTCGAGTGTATCTTGAATGAAACAAAAAAAAATTAAAGTCGACCAAGGTTTTAAAAATTTAGCTCAATTTTGTTATGTACCATTGTTGTTTTTTAACATGATAATGTTTTTAGGCTGGTTGCAGGACGCCACCTCAGTATGTCTCTACAAGTAAAGCACGATATAACGATTTATACTATGTTAGACGTATTCGTTATATCGGAAGATTCGTTTTTTATGTATTTTTTATTAAAATAACCAAGCTAACGGTGAGTTTTTAAAATTTTAAACATAAAAATATTTTTTATTCAAAAATTAATCAAAATTAATGAACTGAAACCAAAAATTCGTTATTTTTGGCTTCTGGAAACTACTGATTTCAAAAATCTCTTATAGAGAGTTAAGACCTAACACCTTTTTAGATTTTTTAACTAATTTTTGTGCTTTTTTATATCAAGCGTTCATTATATTGATCGGAACATGTTTTAAACGTTCGGTAGATAAGGTAATCAATGTTTAAATTTTGGTCATTCGTAATATCGAGCCGAAAATTTTTGAAACGTTCGTTAAATAAGGTAGTCACTGTTAAAATTTTTGTCGTTCGTTATATCGAATATTCGTTAAGCTAACGATTAACAAAAAAAATAAGAATTACTGTTTTCATTTTCTTAAAACCAAAAATTTTAGAAACTCGGGTTTGTAACTTGGATAATAATTACCCTCGTGGTGAATAAAAATATATTCACCAGCTGGTGAATAAAACGTATCATAATTATTTTTTATCAGTTTTTTTTTAATCAATATTTATTTCATCAATAGTTTTTTAATCAATATTTCATTTCATCAATATTTTTTTTCATCTATCCTTTTTTTAAATTTATGAAAAAAATATTAATAAAAAAAAAAATTGATAAAAAAAAATGTTTATGAAAAAAATATTGATAAAAAAAAATTGATGAAAAAAAGAATATTGGTGAAAAAAATATTGATGAAAAAAAAAATTGATAAAAAAATATTGATATAAAAAATATTGATGAAAAAAAATGTCGATTAAAAACAAATATGAAAAAACAAATTGATGAAAAATTATTATGTTACGTTTTTTTCACCAGCTGGTGAATATTTTTTTATTCACCACGAGGTTAATTATTATCCAAGTTACTAAAATTTTTGGTTTTAAGAAAATGAAAACAGTAATTCTTATTTACTTTTTGTTAATAGTTAGCTTATACAGGTAAAGCCCGGTTTAACGAATATTCGACATAAGAACGACAAAAATTTTAACACTGACTACCATATTTAACAAACGTTTCAAACATTTTACGCTCGATATAACGAATGATATTTAAACATTGATGAAAAAGAAAATATCAATTAAAAAAAAATATTGATGAAAAAAATTTGATGAAAAATTATTATGTTACTTTTTTCACTAGCTGATGAATATTTTTTTATTCACCATGAGGTGAGTTATTAAACAATTTTTTTTAAAGAAATTGAAAACAGTAATTCCTATTTTCTTTTTTGTTAATCTTTAGCTTATATCCTGCAATTTTTTTTAAATTAGACACCAGCCTAAAAAATTATTATGTTAAAAAAAAATTGTCAAAGATTATAATTGTCCTTTTTTAACCAGTTTGGGCACGAATCTTTGGCAATCATTATTGAAATTATATGCAAAAAATATTTGTAAAACATTTTACTCCTTTAAATTAAAGTTTTTTTAGATTTTTGTGATTAATTTTGGAAAAAGTACTAAAATGACTCCTGAAATTGACAGTTAGAGGGTTAATATTTTCGGAGAAATAAACCGCCATATTTAACTGAAAATATTTAATTAAAATTTTTAGGTCAGAAGTGCATTTTTTTAGGTCAGAAGTGCATTGTTTGAAGTTTTTCGTTCCTTTGAAAAAAAAAATTGAAAATTATAGTGGGTCATAAAAAACTATAAAACTAAGTTTTCAAAACCCTTTTGCGGTGTTGGTCTTCTGGTAGTCAACTTTAATTTTTTTGTCTTATTCAAGAACCAAATTCGCGTTGCATAGTGTTATCGATCCTAAATTATAATTTTATTACATTGTCCTTTTTTATTTACAAAACCTCGCTTTTTTTGACACAAAGTGTATGCAAATATAGATCTGTGGATGTAAGTAAAAAAAGCTTATGTCGACAAACCGTTTTTTTTTTTAATAAACAAACTGAACATTTTTTAAAATCTGTTTGAAAAAATATTTACAGTTTATCTTTGCAAAGATTTAAAAATCACTATCAATCTTAATAGAAATTCGAAATGGCGGTCAGCTCGAAATATGCTACTTAGGTTAGCTTTGGTCCATAATTTAAGGTTCAAAAATCTGTAAAACTGATTTGCGCTTCTGTCGATTTAAGCTGTTTTTACTTATTATCACAGATATAATAGAAATATCAAGCCTGTTTTTCTACAGCATTGTCAAATGTTTAGGGTCATACATAAAATATTTTTGTAATTTTTTTTTAAACCTGTATATCACTGTATCAAAGTATGTTGTTTATATAGGAGCAAAAAAAAAGGACATGCATCTACAAAACAATGTCCTTTCTATGTTCATTATTGCTAAGTAAACAATGTTTTTATATGCAATAAAGTGATAACTGACAGAATATGTATGACTTAATTAATCTAAAACAACATAAACATACAAGTTGGGTAAAATGTTTTGTTTTTTAACAATATAAAAATCGAGGGCTTATATTGAAATCTGGTCGGATTCGAAACAATTCATATTCCACAAAAAATGTTTCCAGTTTTTGGTTAAATTACAACATACCAAGTTTGTTTTGCCTAATTCCAAAAAACTTAGGTAATTTATTCAATAACACTTGATTGGTTGAATTATTTCAAATTTTATTTAATTTGTTTGTGTGTTTACAGATGACAGCCAACGAATTGTTTTTAATAAGTAACGGTTTTGCAAATTTAGATAAACGATTTTGTATATAAGCCCTCGATATCGAGTTTTGAAATGAAAAAAGAGATAGCCAAAAAAAAAGTTGTTGCCCACTTAACATACACTGCTGATATTAAGGGTTTTGGGACACTAAAAATTTATAATAAAAACTCAACCAACTGTAAAACACCACAATGAACCTTTAACTACGATGCAGTTTTTATTTATTTTTTTTGTTAACTTTTGCAAACAGTTTTTGGTATTTTGCATTTAATTACAAGTTATTTTTAACGATAAAAAAAGTTTTAGCTTAAAAAACCAAACTACGATAAAAACAACAAATTAATTAATATATCTAGTGATAAAATGTATATAGGAATGAAGTATTTGCAAAATGTTTTTATGGTGATTTAAAAAACAATTTTTTAAAACTTTTTTTTGAAAAAACTAATAAAATAAATGTTAAATTAAAAATAAAAAAGAATATTTCGAAATGTGTTCAATTTTCGGGATAATTTAGCCGATAAAATGTTATAAGGTAAATTAACTAAGTTTTTTTAGATTAAAATTAGGCAAAAAAATACTTTGTAGGTTGTAGTTAACCGAAAATTTGGCACAATTTTAAATTATTGTTAATACTATTTTTGTAAAACGCAACGCGCCGGGTTGTGTTAATTTCAATACATTTTATTGATGTAACAAAAACAATTTACACAGAAGTTTTTACAACGTGGTACATTTCGTTTTACAAAATAAGGGCACAAATAAAAAATCACCAAAATAAAATTTTTAAATTTCAAATAAGTAGCTAAATATGCGTTACTTATGATAGAGTTGCCCAATTTTAGAAAATATTGCTTTCAATTTAGCGGGTTTAAACGTTATATTGGAAAAAAATCGCTTAGTGGTCATTACTTTTTATAGAGTTACCTTGTTTTAGAAAACATTTGCTACAGATTGTACAGTGGTTTCTAGGTCCAAAAATCCAAATATTTTTTTATTATTTTTTTGAAACAAGTCATGGCTAAACACTAGGGCGTCCCACAGTGGGGCGTGATGCACTTTTTTTGTCAAAATTTCTCTGCAGCCTTCAATTCTTAATACCCTTAGACACTTGCTTTTTTTTGTATTAAATTGACGGCATATTAATCACATTAGATGCTCTAATGTGATTTACATTGCTTTCAATATCAATACAATACAAAATAAGCTAGTGTCATAGGGGCCTAACCGATTTGAATTATTTTTTGCTACTTATATAAGTGTGTCTTCACAATACAGCAGCAAACAGCAGACAGCAAAATTTTTACATGTATTTTGTTGTTGGCGCAACAACAAAATACATGTAAAAATTTTGCTGTCTGCTGCTGTATTGTGAAGAAACACTAAATCGATGCGAAATTTGATAAGCTACAAGCAGCAAAAAACAAAATTAAAATCGGTGAAGAATTGAGGGCTGTATAGTAATTCTGACAAAAAAAGTGCATCTTGCCCCACTGTGCGTCCCGTCAAATTTAAATTTTCTAAATTTCATGTAGTAATACCTGTCAAACGGTGGCCACGATAGAGCTGATTGTGGTTAAATTTATGAAAAAAAAATTTGCAATGTCTTAAGGTAGGAACAGAACAAGCCCGGCACGACTTTTTCCATACGATTTGACTGTTAAAAACCGTGACCGGCACGACAAAAAATTAAAACTTATTTTATTTTATCTCCGGGTTCTCTCAATCTCCCTCCCTCTCACACTCCAGGGTTGCCGCATTTACACAACAATTTTTTATTTTTTCATTCACAATGGTGTAACAAACGTACAGTAGTGCCAACTTAATCACATTGACTATGTGATAAACGATTTTTTTCCGTAAAATTACACTAATTTTATTAAAAGTTAGCACCACTGAACAAACAAATGACATTTTTTGCCGTCGCCGTCCCCCGTCATTGTTTTGGGCCTATATTCTCCGGCAACGGCAACCGTGCCCCGTGCCGTGCTTGTTCTGTTTCTACCTTTAAGGCATAATTACTTGAGCGAATACGGTTCGGAGACGTGTCAGCTGATACGTTAGCTTGTATTAAAATAAATAGAAATAGGTACTTAAACGAATACGTGACGGTGCTGTAGCGGCCGAACCTAAAAAATTTTGATTTTCCGTACGTTTTACGTGTCAGCTGATTTTATTTTTTATTTTGTGTTGAAATTTTTTCATTTGTGTGGCAGAATTGACAAATAAATATAAATAAACGAAAAAAAAATGTTTTTCTGTAAATATAAATTAAAAAAAATCACAAATAACCACTTTTTAAAATAAAATTTGTAAATTAATATCACACGTTGAAACGGAATCAGTAAGTGCTTGAAAAATACAACAGCCCGTCACGCTACAGCACCGCTACAGTAGCGCTCAAGTGCCTAGGCCTTTATTCAGTCGGCAACCACGGGACAAAGTTGGAAAAAATTATATATTTTGACCAAAATTCATGTCCGAATTTTTTGACAAAATCCAGCTCAAAAATTCGAAGATTTGGCGTACTTTGCTAGAAAAATATTTAAAAAATTCCACAACCGCAATTTTGGTCCACAGATGGTGATTTTTAAACATAAAAATTATTTTTTATCCAAATTAGTCTCGAAAGTTGGAAAATGTTAATTGTGTTATCTAAAAAATATTAAAAATATATGAAAACACGATTATGGTCCAAAATGCTGATCAGCATCTGTGGACAAAAATCGTAAATCAGCATTTTTGGACCAAAATCGCTTTTTTTATATTTTTTTAATATTTTTTAGATAAAAAATTTAAATTTTCCAACTTTTGTTATCTAAAAAATATTTAAAAAATATAAAAACACGATTTTGGTCCCAAAAGTCTGATCAGCATCTGTGGACCAAAGTCGCAGATCAGAATTTTCAAACCAAAATTGAGTTTTTATATTTTTTCAATATTTTTCAGATAACACACTTAACATTTTCAAACTATTGAGACCACTTTGGATAAAAAATCTTTTTTATGTTGAAAAATCAGCATCTATGGACCATAATCGCGGTTTTGGATTTTTTTAAATATTTTTTCAATAAAGTACTTAAAATTTCCGAATTTTTGATCCGGATTTGGTCAAAAAATTCGGACATGAATTTTGGTCGAAATACGAAATTTTTTCCAAATTTGACCGCTGGTTGCCAACTGATCTAATGGGGCCATCGTTTGGCAGGTATTACGACATGAAATTTGAAATTGTAAATTTGACGTAAAGCCCTACTAAATATCAATGTGGAGCTAAAATTGTAAAATAATTAAAACTTTATAACATTTACCCAATTAAAAAATCAAATTTGTTTTAATCGTCCCTTGAAAATTTATACAAAATAATATTATAACATTGTCAACGATTTTTAAAAATTATAGAATTAAAAAAAAATCTTGGAAAAAAAATATTTTTTTAGGACTTCACCATTTTAAAAATTTTTGTTAATTTTTTTTTACAGAAATACATAACAGCAAAATTTTTAATTAAAAAAAAAATCTTTTATCTTTTTCCCCCTTTTTTGATTGATTATTTACTCTGGATATTGGTTGCTACTTACTCCACTGCTAATTGCTGAATTTACTGTTTTTCTGTCTTCGATTAAATTATTCCGCACCAAAAAAAAACTGTTTATTTAACCTTAACAACAATTTTTTTTAAATACACCTCCTATGTAGTCAAGGAAATAAACAAGAAATTAAGGATGAACGATGTAATGGGGATTGTAAAAATGTTGAATGTAATCAACATAAACACTCAACACATCATACATCATTAGATCCCGCAGCTATATCAAATGAAAATAATAATATCAATACTACTTGTTCTATGCTGGGGAATGCACAAGAAAAAGAAGACAGCGGTGAGGACCGTTGCAAAGATACACAATTTCAAAATTCATCTGATGACAATCAAATAAGTATAGATAGTCGCACTAAGGGTGTAACAACGGCACCACAAACACATAGTGGTCCCACTGGTCCTCCACCACCGGATGAGGGGGACATTTCTAAAGACTCTGATATATCTGCCACAGAAAAAGTTACAGATTCTAGCAAAGAAGACAACACAAATACCTGCATATCAACAAAAACCAACAATAACTCGTCGTCAGAAAATGTTAACAACAGTTCAGTTAGCAGTAGCAGTTGTAGTAATAAAGCAACCATACAGAGGCAGAAACGTCTAAGAACACCGGTCTGGGCTCGGACCCTAACAACAGATAAAACGTACATACCATTTTTTTCTACTGTATAAATTATATAAAATCAAATTAATTTATATAAAACTTGTTTTTTTTTTCAAATTCATTTAATTTTAATTTATTTAATACAAATTAAAACAATATAACACTTAGTTATTGATAATATCAAACACAAAACCACTGATCCCTAAACACTAAACAAAGTTCTTAAAGAGTTAAAATTGTTGGGCCTGGCTGTTTCTCTATTTTACTTTAAACTTTGTCCTTTTGTCTATTCTACTAATGTCTGTCTTTTTTTCTGTCTCTGTGATTCTATCTTTAAAACTTTCTTCTATTGTAAATATATATATTTCCCCTATTGCATTTTTTTCAGCATGTTTTTTTATGTAAAAAATAATATGTATTGTAAATATTTAATTATAAGAATTATTTAAGGATTAAAGAACTTAAAATGTGTTTACACGAGAGATAAAACTGATAGAGATAGAGCAAAGTACAAATTTGATTTTATGCAGTTCTAAACTTTACAAAATTGTATCTTGCTTTACCTTTATCAGTTTATATTCTCATTTAGCGCATTTTTAATTGTATTTTCAATAATTTTCAGGGATTTTAAACGATAGTTTGGACAATGAAAACTTAATGTATTTAAACTATTTGTTTTAATTCAATTACAAAATCCTTTGAGAAGTTCTTGAAAAAGTATACTGAGCTTCGAAATTTATAAAAAATATTTTTCGATTGCAGCCCCAATTGTTAATTGTCTTTACATGTATTTTTGTTTAAGCATGCTTTGTTAAATATTTAACAATTTTACCCAGATTTCATTTAAATATTATGGTTTGTCACCAGTTTAATAATGTATTGCGATCCTGCTTAAAAAAGAAAAAACTTAATAAGATACAAAATATTAAGCCCCTTATTCATATTCAAATTTGAACACTTTATAACAGGTTTATAAAACAAATTTCCATACGAAACCTGTTATAAGTTTGTTAATTTCAATATGAATAAGGGCCTAAAAATTCTCCGAAAATTATTGTTTTTCTCGATATCTTAAAGCAATAAGTTAAAAATGGAATTAAAATCGTTTTTAAAGTGCTGTATACAATTTTTAATTATTTTTAAATGCAGTTTTTTATTTGAAATTTAAAAAATAAATTTAATATTCGAAAATTGATTTACGCGAAAGATCAATTTATAAGTTTATATTTGAAAAAGCTCAACTCAAATTCTATGATTGATTGAAATTCAAAACAAAATCAGCTAAAATTTGAAAAAGATTAATTAAAATTCTAAAATGATTAGTTGACATTTGAAAAATATCAATTGAAATTAAAAAAAAAAGCAAGGCGTAATCAAAAAATATAAATAAAATTCTTTAAATTGACAAAGATTAATTGAAATTCATAAAACATCAACTTAAAGTAAAAATATATTTTTTTCGAATATTTCTGGATTCTAAAAGAGGTAATCGAATCAGATTAATTGAAAAAACGTTTTTTTTTTGACTTTGATCACTAAACCTTGTGTAATTCAGAAAACTTTCAACCGATTTTAAATTTTTATACCCTCCACTTAGTGATAGAGGGTATATATAAGTTTGTCATTCCGTTTGTAACTCATCGAAATATCGGTCTGGGACCCCATAAAGTATATATATTCATGATGCCCGATCGATTTTAAGACATTCTAGCGATGTCCGTCTGTCCTTCTGTCCGTCTGTCCGTCTGTCCGTCTGTCCTTCTGTCCGTCTGTCTGTCTGTTGAAAATGCTCTCGCGGACAAAATATTGCACAGAGATGACTGAAACTTAACATATATATTGGAAGTTCTCCCGAGAAGTTTGGTATTGCATTTGAGCGATATCGGTTTAGCGGTTCAAATGTTATGAACGAAAATGTAAGCACACCTCAAAAATTTCAGTAGATTCAACATAACCTAAAAATACAAAATGCTTTAATACGGCTTCTGGTTGACATATGTGAAAATAATTGAACACCAAATGGTATTTAAACAAGTACGAACATATTTTTTGACAAAAAAAGGAAAAAATCACGGATTTTTTTTTTACCAAAATTTTTTTTTGCGGATATTTTTTAAAATTTTTTTTTTTTCAAAAGTAATTTCCTTTTAAATAAAGTTGTTTGCAATAATCTTTTTGAAATTGTGGAGGGTATCACTACATTCGGCAAGGCCGAATTTAACTTTTTTACTTGTTTTAACTGTTTTGGATAGAAGAAGGATAGGGCTTTCTATGTGTGTGAATTGGTCTACACATATAAGAAAGATAATTATTGATTTTTTCTATAATATCTAATTTTTTTGTTATTTTTTAAAAATTTTTCGAGTTTAAGGGTATATGAGACTACATTTTTTTTGTATTAAATTGAAATTGACGGCATGCTAATCACATTAGAGAACAGCATTACCGGAGTCGGTAATACTGTGATCTAATGTGATTAGTATGCCGTCAATTTCAATTTAATAAAAAAAAAATGTAGTGTCATATACCCGTTATCGATTTTTTTCTGCTATAGTTCGTTCAACAACCTTTATATTTATAAACATAGTTTTAAAGAAAATTTAGTTCTGAATTCGATGAGCTTTATCCTGTAAAAATCAGATAAGAATTGACAGAGTTGTGATAGTTTTTCTAAAAAAGAAAATCAAGATTTTTCAGGAATTCGCCGTTCAGACAACCCAGGCAAAAAAAATTAATTTATCATAAGGTCATGTACAATACTTTTAAAGGTTTTTGGCGCGCTGAATCCGAATCTGGCTTTAAATTGCTCTATCTCTTCAGGATTTTGAGATACATATTCGCATTGCAGTGTTTTAAAGAAAAAACACCCTTTATGATCTATTTCTTGGGTTACAAATTTATAATAAAATGAAAAATAAAACAGGCATTTTAGCAAAAACACCATTTTATGCGAACAGGGGTTCACATTTATTTTTTTTAACTATAATAATTAATTTATTCAAAAAAAAAATCGTTAAAACACTTAAAAATTATAAAACACCCTTAAAAACGCTAAAATCTAAAACTAACACAACAATTTGGCATTACTTTTTCTTTTGTTGTCATTTTTAACAAACAGCTGTTGTCGATAATACTGTATTTTCTTTACGTTTACCCGCCAAATTAGCTGTCATCGTTCAATGTTTATGTTTGAATTGGTGTATTAAAAATTTTGTTTTCATTGTTCAAGTTGGTAAAAGTGTACTTTATGGCAAATAAAATATAAAATTGCGTGCAAAATTTAAACAAATAAAAAAAAAGTAAAAAATAATGTCCAAAGTAAAAGCAGATACTAAACAGTCACCCAAAGAAACAGCCAAAGCTGAAAATAGTGAAAATGAATCAATTGGTGTAAGTACATGGCGGAGACGACAACATTTAAAATATTTTATTAAAAATTAAATACATAAATATTTTAAACTCTAGGACGATACTGCTAGTGTAAGTACTAGCACCACCTCCCGCAGTAAATCTCCCGGATCACGTGGTGGACGACGACAAAGTCGTGCTCATAGTAAATCAAAAGTTAATAGACCGGCTTATAAATATGAGTAAGTTGACCTTGGAGAAGTGTTTGAAGTAATGAGATTCATAATTTGTGTTTTCTTTAATGCAGTTGCCATTTGAAGGAAGACCATGGCCAGGCTATATTTGGTGTGGCATTCAATCATTTATTGGGTAAAGATCAACCAAATGTCTTTGCTACAGCTGGCAGCAATAGATGCAGTGTTTACGAATGTCCACGCAAAGGGGGATTGACACTAATTATGTGTTATGCTGATCCAGATGTAGGTTTTTTGTGAAACTTTATTTTTATTGGATGTTGAAAAAATTTACTTAAATTTTGAGATGCAATTTACTTGATCATTTTTGAATTTCAATGGAATTCCTTTGGAAATTTCATAAACATTGATTTTGAGAACTTCTTCCGAAAGAAAACAATGTTTTCAGAAGTTTTCTTTAAGAACTGATTTCAAGTTTTGGAAACTTTTCTAGGGCTCAGGGAGGTTAGAATTACAAAATGGAATCTAACAATTTTTTGATTGAAATAAATAAAAATCTCGAACCTGAGAATGTTTCTATTGAAAATCTCTCAGACTCTGAGAAAAGTTTCAAATAATTTGATGCATAATTTTTCTGTAATTCAAATGTTCCGTGAGGAAAATGTTTTTAAAAAAACGTGAACATGAAAAATTTTCTTTGAAAATTTCTCAACATGGAAAAAATCTAAAAAATCTTATGTTGTGGAATTTTCTCAACAGTCTTTCAAGGTCATGGACTTATCTTAAGGACATTTTGGCTTCAGATTCTAGCATTTTTTATTTTAAAAAATTTTCAGATTTTTCTTACCGAAAAAATGTCAGATATTTGAGAAATTTTTTCTGTAGAAAATTTCTCAGGTAATGACATTTTTACTATGGTCAAGTTATCAAATTCCAAAACATATTTTCTGCAAATTTTGAAAAATTTTTTAGTGTTCTTTTTAATTTTTTTTCTAGACTGAGATATTTTTCGATTCTGAAACAGCAAAAAAAAATATGTAACAAATTTATCTTAAATTTTTAGACAATTATTTTGTAGCAATTTCATAATCTATAAAGGATTTTTTTTTTTAAATTTTTTTAAATTTACCATTTTGAAATGAAATTTGTAATTAAAATTCTTCTTAAAATTCAAAAAAATTTAATTGGTATTCCATGGATAATTATTTCGAAAATCGTCATTTGAAATTCGAAAAAGTCAAAAGAATTTTTAAATTAAATTTCGAAAACAATTATTAAAATTCGTAAAGGATCGATAAAATTTATAAAAAGTTCAATTTGATTTTGAAAAATTTCAATTTAATTTTAAAAATATTATTTGAGATTCGAAAAAATCAAAAAAAGTTGGAAAAACATTAATTGGAATTCAAAAAATCATTTTAAGTTTTTAAAGCTTTATTAAAATTTTAAAATCATCAACTTCTATTCAAAATTAAATTCCAATTGACCTTTTTCGAATTTTATTTCATCGTTTTCGATATTCAATTAATGTATTCCTAAATTTTAAATATATTTTTTTTTAATTCCAAAACATTTCGGAATTTCATTGAATTAAAAAAAATCAAATTCGTAAAATATCAATAAGATTTGTAGAAAAGATCAATTTAATTTTGAAATTCTAGGATTTCATTTTAAAAAAGTTAAATTGAATTATTTGAAATTTTTTAAAGATTAATTAAAATTTGAAAAAGATCTATTCAAAATTTGAAAAATACCATTAGAATTTCTAGTATTTTTTTTTTTTTTGTTTTCAAATTTCAAATGACCTTTTTCGAAGTTCATTTGATAGTTTTCGAAATTCAATTATAAATTTTCCAAATTTTAAATATTTTTATACCCTCCACTTAGTGATGGAGGGTATATATAAGTTTGTCATTCCGTTTGTAACTAATCGAAATATCGGTCTGGGACACAGTAAAGTATATCGTCGAACTATATTCAATAAATGCCAACTCGAAAAAGCTTACTGTTCAGGAGAGCTAAAAAACTAGTTATTTCGCATATTATTGCAAAAATAAACAATGTACCTTCCACAAGATGGTTTAAATATTCTAAACAATTTTTACCTATGCAAAAATTTTCATATTTTGCACTTGTTTGCGTATTTTTCAGAGATGGCATTTATTACTCTATCAAAAAAAAATATTTTTTTAGAGTTGGCATATTTTGTCGGAAAATAAAAATAAATTTTTTTTGGAAAAATTTTTAATATTTTTTTTTTTTTGGTTTTTGTTATCCTTAGTACGGCAATTGCAAAAACTGAACAAAAAATTAAAAATCTTTGCATATTTTTAAAAGTTACTAGCTCCGAAAGCCTTTTAATCTCAGGGTGGTCAACTTTGGCACTCTGTAACTCACGCTGTATTGCAATAGGGTCACTCCAAACTAGCTATTTTAAAAGATTATATCATTGACTTTATTTGCCCCATTCATAATGTTTCAATCTGATAAATAGTTTGAAAGTTACATCTATATAAGCAATTTTTTTTTTTGCAAACACTATTAATCGATATTTTAAAAATAGCAATATCTCGAAAACTAGCCATTAGATATCAAAATCTGTACCAGATTCGTGTTCAGCTTGGCAAATGCAATAAGATATGTGGTCTACTTTTTTTTTTTTTTTTTAAATTTTGAAAAATTTTTGGAAATTTACAATGGGAGTTGGCATTTATTTTCACCAAAAAAATATGTACTTTGAGTTAGCAGAATAACAAAAATGGATGTAAAACGACAACAAATTACTTTTTTGCTCTCAAATTTTTATGGCAGATAGGTATTACATAGGGGAGCTTTTTGCCATCGGAAACTCATTTCCGTCAAATTTGAGTTGGCATATTTTAAATATAGGTTCACGATATATATTCATAATGCCCGATCGATTTTAAGACATTCTAGCGATGTCCGTCGTCTGTCTGTGGAAAATGCTATCACGGACAAAATATTGCACAGAGATGATTGAAACTTAACATATTTATTGGAAGTTCTCCCGAGAAGTTTGGTATTGCATTTGAGCGATATCGGTTCAGCGGTTCAAAAGTTATGAGCGAAAATAGAAATGTGCACACCTCAAAAATTTCAGTACATTCAACATAACCTAAAAATACACCAAATGGTCTTTAAACAAGTACGAACATATTTTTTTGCAAAAAAAAAAAATCGCGGATTTTTTTTAGCAAAATTTTTTTCGCGGAAATTTTTTTTCAAATTTTTTTTTTCAAAAGTAATTTCCTTTTAAATAAAGTTTTTGGCAATAATCTTTTTGAAATTGTGGAGGGTATCACTACATTCGGCAAGACCGAATTTAACTTTTTTACTTGTTTTTTTTTTAATTTCAAAACATTTCCGAATTTTATGTGATCTTTTTCGAATTTCAATTGATGTTTTATTTTTAAAATTTTATAAATTTTTAAATATTTATTTTGTAGACCAAATGAAATATAATGGTTTAATTTCAACAAAATATAAATTGAAATTCGAAAAGATCAGTTTAAAATCGAAAAGATCAAATGAATTCAAAAATTCGAAAAAGATTAATTAAATTAAAAAAATATCAATTCAATTTCGAAAAAATGAAACATATAAAAGATAAATTAAATTTATAAAAAGATTAATTCAATTTTGAAGAAAAGATTTAATATTAAAAAAAACATTAATTAAAATTAATTTGAAATTCGAAGATCATTCAAAATTCGTTTAAAATAATTTGAAATTTATAAAAAGATCAACTTAATTTCGAAAAATAGTGTTTGAAGTTCGAAAAACACTAATGGAAATTTAAAAATATCATTTGAAATCTGAAGATCAATCAAAAATTGTTAAAAATTAATTGAGGTTCAAAAAGGTTAATAGAAATTCGAAAAAGGTCAATTAAAGTTCCTGTGCAAATTTTCGAATTTCAATTGATATTTTTCAAAATTCATTTTGGAGTTTCAATTAACGTTTTCCCAAATTTCAAAATATCTTTTAATATTTGATATTTTTTTCGAATTTTATTGATCTTTTTTGAAGTTTTAACAGAAAAATTTCTCAAAATTTATGAATTTTTCTGAGGAAAAGATCTCTCAAATCTTGAATTTTATAAACTGGGCCATTTTTTTTAACTTCGACATTTAAATCAAATTTGTAAAAGAACAATTTTAGGACTGAATTTAATAATTGTTTTTCCTACAAATGTGAATTGAAATTCGAAAAGGTCAGACAAAATTCAAATATTAATTGAATTTGAAAATTTTTAATTGAAATTTGAAAAGATCAAGTGAATTCAAAAATTCTCAATTGAAATTCAAAAAAATACATTGAAAAGTATATTAAAAGTATTATTAAGATTATAAAAAAATCATATGAAATTCGAAGATCGTTTGATATTCGTTAAAAATCAATTGAAATCGAAAAAGATCCATTTAATTCAAAAAGTCAAATTGAAATTTGAAAAAAGATAAATTCAAATTCGAAAAATAAAGGTATTAATATCAAATTTGAATTGTTATTTTTCGAATTTCATTTCATCTTTCTCCAGTTTCTTTTTGAATTTCCCTTTTTTTCGAATTATTTAAGATTTAAAAAAATCATTTTAAATTGGAGAAAAATCAGTTAGAACTCAAAAAACTAAAATCAACTGAAATTCGTTAAAGATCAATTAAAATCGAAAGAGATCAATTGAAAAGTCATATTTAAATTCGAAAATAATGACAAAAATTAAAAAAGTCATTAAACACGAACTGGATAATATACGTTTGAAACTTGAGACTAAATGTAGTAAAACTGCATTTACTGTTTTTCTTTTCGTGATCCTGTTTCTTTTTAAAAGGACTTCAAAGTTTTAGAGGATTAAATTTTATAAAATATTTTTTGATATTTGTACTTGTCCAAGGATGTCACTACCCAGCAAAAACATGGTAATGAGTTGTGAAAAGTAATCATTACCGAGTTCATAATGAGTACCCATTACCATTAACATTATTTTAAGCCCAAAAGTAACTACTTCTCAGTAATATGTTATAAAAGCACCTCTAAGTAATAATATCTTCTTGCACTTGCAGTTTTAACCTTTACAATACAATTAACTTAAAAAGTACTTAAAAACTTAATAAAAATTACGGAATTTTTAAGTTTTAGTAAAATCAAGTTAAATTTTAAAAGTTTTAATTAACTAATTATTTTACTTCTTATTGGTAATGGGTTTTTACTCCTTATTTGTAATCCGAGGAAGTAACTACTTATTTATCTCCATACTCTTCACTAGTTATTTTTGTCTCACGCCCTTGTTAAAATAATTAGTGTTTCATTCTATAAGTAACTACTTATTAGCATCTGTTTCGGATTACAAAACCCATTACTAGTAATGCCAATTTTTGCTGGGTAGTAATAGCAAATAAAAGAGAAGGTTTTCCCCTAATTTTCCTATTTTATTATTTTTTTACAGTTACGTCCTTTTAAAACTGTATCCTTCAATATCATTCAAAATTTCCGACAAAATATTTTGATAAAGTTTTCAAATGACTTTATTTACATACTTTTATCCTGATATGGCAAAATAAATAAAAATTAGTGGAGATCCTCCTCTCTCATTTGCTATCGCCAGTGTCATCCTAGGACAATTACAAATATTTCAAAAATATTTTTCAATATTTATCCTTTAAACCTTTGAAGTTCTTTTGGAAGGAAACGGGATCACGAAATGAAAAACTGTAAATGCAGTTTTACTCCATTTGATCTCTACTTTCAGACGTATATCATTCGAATAATGTTTAATATTGGATGTCGGACGGTGTAATAATATTAAATTTTAATAGTTATTTTTCGAATTTCATTTCATCTTTTTTCAATTTCAAATGATCTTTTACGAATGTACCTCGATTTTTTTCGAATTGAAAGTTTTCCCGAATTTATAAATCTTTCGAATTCCAAGTGAAATTTTCGATTTCCAAATGAATTTTTCATTTTTCATTTAAAAATTTTTACTGCAGTTTTCATATGGAATGATGGAATTTTAATTAACTTTTTTAAAATAACATCTTAATATACTGTTTGGTTTTGTAATTTATCCAAAAATAATATCCTTTCATATATATTTTTTTTATCGCCAAACCCCTACCATAGCCTGATGAAGTTTTTTACACCTGCACTTGGTCTTATGATGTTAAAACGTCTGCCCCCCTTTTAGCCACGGCTGGTTATCGTGGTGTTGTACGTGTCATTGATATCCACAAAAATGAATCAGTTGGTAATTATGTTGGCCATGGTCAAGCCATAAATGAATTGAAATTTCATCCACGTCAACCGAATCTCTTATTATCGGGCAGTAAAGATCATGCCATACGTTTATGGAATACACAGACCCATGTCTGCATAGCCATATTTGGAGGAGTCGAAGGTCATCGTGATGAGGTGCTCTCCATAGACTTTGATTTACGTGGCGAACGTATAATGTCTAGCGGCATGGATCATTCTTTAAAGCTATGGCGCATAGATACTCAGGAATTTAAAGAAACTATTGAAATGTCTCGCTCGTTTAATCCAAATAAATCTCAACTACCATTCCCTACCATAATGCAACATTTCCCGGAATTTTCTACTCGTGATATTCATCGTAACTATGTCGACTGTGTGCAATGGTTTGGGGATTTTGTCTTATCCAAATCATGTGAAAATTCTATTGTTTGCTGGAAACCGGGTCAACTACATCAAAGTATTTCTCAACTTAAACCTAATGATGCCTCATGCACTATAATCTGTGAATTTGATTATGATGAATGTGAAATATGGTTTGTTCGTTTCGGTTTTAATCCTTGGCATAAGATTATAGCCTTGGGCAATCAATATGGTAAGGTATATGTATGGGAATTGGATCCATCAGATCCTAAACATACTCACTCCAGTACTTTAAATAATGTACGCTGTACTTCCATAGTACGTCAGACAACATTTTCACGAGATGCTAACGTATTGGTGTGGGTATGTGATGATGGTACTGTTTGGCGTTGGAATCGTAGAAATTCAGAAGTTCATACTCCTTAAGGTAGATATAGAAAATCTATACTATTTGTTAATTTAAATATTTTTTGATATATAAAAATATTTGTGTATTGTATACAGATTTTAAAGTTAATAAAATAAAAACAAAAGTATTGTATATTTAAATTGCAATACAAAAACAAAAAAAAAAGTGTTATTGAAAATATCTTAAAACTAACATAAACTTTCTATTAAATCCTGCCAAAATCAATTTATTTCATATATCGTTTTTAATGGCTGTGACATATAACTATTCCAAAAAATCACTTTAGTTCAAACAACATTTAGCTTTTTCTGGTTTTATTGGTATGTTTCTTAATTCAGTTTTGGTTTTGAATGACACACACTTTAATGCAACAAAAAAATGAAAATCCTCCTACAAGGAAGCGAAAAAAACGAAAAAATCTATTGAAAAGTCAAATACAATCAACCAAACACTACATTAGATTTTTTTTTGAATACCAACAATGTACATAAGCCAACACATGAATACATCTATAACATTTTTGGACAAAAAAATCCTTAATGGCGCCAAATAAACTAAAGAATAGCTCTTAATACTCTTTTCATATTTGAAAACGTGGTACGTGTACAAAAATGTACTTGAATTGTTAGATGGTTTAACGGAAGAAAAAGAAAGTGTATGTGCTATAGGCATAAACGAATTTTAAAAGAGCTTTCAGGAATCATGTAGAGGAGAACATTTTCATAAACTTTTTATTACAGAAACAATTACAGAAAGTAGGAAAATATGTTTTTTTTTAGTTTATTGGAAAGAAACTTATCTTCTTTTTAATAAAACAAAGATATCAGAACAAAAGCTTTCTAAAAGCTTAAACTTTATACATTTAAGAGATTTATCTATGTGACATTCGTTGAAACGATTATACATAAACGACTATACATGCCAAAGACTTTTAATTATAATTTTTAATTGTTTCTACTTGATATGGACTTCGAAAAATATTATTAAAATGAGCTTTTACATTTTAAGATCACAATATTTTAGAACTCAAAATATTAAAAATTTCAAAAATGTGAACTTGTTGAATTGAAATGATTAAATTTTTTTTAAAAAAAATTATAAAATCTCTATTAAGTGGAAAATATCTGATAAACGATTAAACATACCACAATTTTTTAATTATAACTTTAACTTGTTTCTACTTGATATGGACTTCGTAAATAATCCTTAAAATGAGCTTTTAAGTTTTCAGATTACTCAATTTTAGATCTAAAAACATTGAAAATGCGAGCTTGTAGAATTAAAATGATTAAAAAATTTTTCAGTTTCTCTTATATCTTTTTATAAAGCTCTTTTTTTATTAAGTCTCCTTTAAGTTATAAATCTCTTAAGAGAAATATATTTGAAATGTAATTTATTTTAAATTCGAACTTAGCACAAACATTTGTAGAAATCATCAAAATGTGAGCTTTTGTTAAAGATATAAACTTTCTTAGAAGCTTTCCATATTTTAGAAAAAGCTTTGAAAATTCGAACTTAACACAAAAAGCTTTTAAAATCATGACAAAAGTGAGCTGTTGTTGAAATTTAATAAATTTTCTGTATTAAAATGTTAAAATCTTTTCCATTTCCTAAATATGCATACAAATTAAAGCTTTCAACAATTTTTAAAAGTTAGACAGTTAATTTGTAAAGTCTGATCAGAGATTTTTATTTCATTAATTTCAAAAAAAAAAACCTTTAAAATAAGCTTTTCATTCAAAATTAACACTCGAGTCTTTACAAATCATTTAAATATGAGCTTTTGTTTCAAAAATTTTAGCAAAAGCTTTTTAATTTAAGTTTTTTTAGAAAAAGCTTTTCAAATTCAAACTTAACACGAAAAGGAAATCTAATAAATTTTTTTAATTAAAATTTTAAATGCTTATCCATTTTCTAACTATGCATAAAAATCAAAGCATTTAACAATTTTTAAAATTTAGACAGTTAATTTGCAGAGTCTGATCAGAGATTTTAATTTCTTTTTTGAAGAAAAAGGTATTGATCAATGCTTTTCTGATCAAAGCCTTTAAAAAAAGCTTTTCATTCAAAATTTGCATTCGAAGCTTTAAATATGAGCTTTAATTTCAAAAATTTTAGAAAAAGCTTTTTTAGTCAAAGTTTAAATATACATATTTTAAATTTAAGTTATTTTAGAAAAAGCTTTTCCAATTCTAACTTAAATCACATAAATGAGCTGTTGCTAAATATGAAGTTTTCGTTGGAAATTTAACACATTTTCTGAATTAAAATTTTAAAAGCATTCAACAATTTTTAAAAGTTAGACAGTTAGTTTGTAGAGTCTGATCTGAGATTTTTTTTCATTTAAAAAAAAGCTTTTGATCAAAGCCTTTAAAATAAGCTTTTCATTCAAAATTAACACTGGAGGTTTAACAAATCATTCAAATATGAGCTTTTTTTTCAAAAATCTTAGCAAAAGCTTTTTTGGTTAAAGTTCAAATATATCTTAAATTTAAGTTTTTTAAGAAAAAGCTTTTCCAATTTGAACTTAACACGAAAAGCTTTAAAACTCATCACAAAACTGAGCTGTTGTTGAGGTACGAAGTTTTTGTAATAAATTTTATGAAATAAAATTTTAAAAGCTTATTTCATTTCCATTTCCTAACTTAAAAATCAAAGCATTCAACAATTTTTAGAAGTTAGATCTGGGATTTTTATTTCATTATTTTAAAAAAAGCTATTGATCAAAGCCTTTGAAATAGCTTTTCATTCAAAATTAACACTCGAGGCTTTACAAATCATTTAAATATGAGCTTTTGTTTAAAAAATTTTAGAAAAAGCTTTTTTGGTCAAAGTTCAAAAATATTTTAAATTTAGGTTATTTTAGAAAAAGCTTTCCAATTTCGAACTTAACACTAAAAGCTTTAAATCATCACAAAATTGAGCTGTTATTAGAGCTACGAAGTTTTCGTAGGAAATCTTGTAAGTTTTCTGAATTAAAATTTTAAAAGCTTATCCATTTCCTAACTATGCATAAAAAATAAAACATTCAACAATTTTTAAAAGTTAGACAGTAAATTTATAGAGTTTGATCTGAGATTTTAATTTAATTTTTGGTAAGAACGCTATTGATCAAAGCTTTTCTGATAAAAGTCTTTAAAAAAGCTTTTCATTCAAAATTTACATTCGAGGCTTTAAATATGAGCTTTAGATTTTAGAAAAATCTTTTTTGGTCTAAGTTCAAATATATTTCAAGTTTAAGTAATTTTAGAAAAATCTTTCTAAATTCGAACTTGACACGATATTGATCAAAGCCTTTGAAATAGCTTTTCATTCAAAATTAACACTCGAGGCTT
Source organism: Pegoplata infirma (assembly GCA_963921195.1). NCBI lineage: Eukaryota > Metazoa > Arthropoda > Insecta > Diptera > Anthomyiidae > Pegoplata > Pegoplata infirma. The sequence continues at coordinate 16,421,927 of OY992537.1, read as the reverse complement.
TACAAATCATTTAAATATGAGCTTTTGTTTCAAAAATTTTAGCCAAAGCTTTTTTGGTCAAAGTTCAAAAATATTTTAAATTTAAGTTATTTTAGAAAAAGCTTTCCAATTTAACACGAAAAGCTTTAAATCATCACAAAATTGAGCTGTTATTAGAGATACGAAGTTTTCGTAGGAAATCTTGTAAATTTTCTGAATTAAAATTTTAAAAGCTTATTTCCTAACTATGCATAAAAATCAATGCATTCAACAATTTTTAGAAGTTAGGTAGTTATTTTGTAGAGTCTGATCTGAGATATTTATTTCAATATTTAAAAAAAAAACATTAATCGAAGCTTTTCTGATCAAAGCCTTTAAAATAAAATTTTAAAAGCTTATCAATTTCCCAACTATACATAAAAATCAAAGCATTGAAAAATGTTTAAAAGTAAGACACGTTGTTAATTTTTTTAAAAAAGCTTGAATAAAGCTTTTCTGAACAAAGCCTTTAAAATAAGCTTTTTATTAGAAATTAACACTCAAGGCTTTACAAATCATGTAAATATGAGCTTGTGTTTCCAAAAAAAAAGCTTTTTGGTAAAAGTTTTATTTATAAAAAACTTTAAGTTTAAATAAATCGCAATTCTAAAAACATTTTTTTCTATTTTTTTTTTTTTCAAATTGCTTGAAAAGGATATTGTATTAAGTGATAATTTAAACTTAAGTGCCGATTTTTCTTAGAAACATTTTTTTTCAAAAAATTTTTTTTTTTCAAATAAAGTTTTTTGCAATAATATTTTTTACATTGTGGTGGGGATCCATACATTCGGCCAAATTTAACTCTTATACTTGTTCAATAGAATTGTATATTAAAAATTTAGTTAAAAGCTTTCTGATTGCTTTTAAATTAGCCTTTAGTTATTTAAAATAGCGTAAAGTTTTATGAACTTAAGTATTTTAATAATTAAAGCTTTTATAAAAATATGTGAAAGCTTTGGTTTTCAAACAATTTTTATTAGAAGAAGGTGAGAGTATCAATTCGTACTCGAACTTATCGTTAAAAAAGCTTTTCGATTCTAAACTTTAATTTTGATAATAACTTTAGAATCAGTCCACTTTAAACGCGGGTGCCCAAAGACAGTGATTTAATACTTACAAATAAGAAACAATTTTGTTTAACATGGTTTGTGTTCCGGTGAACTCGCTACTGAAACATTTCTATTATAAACTTAAAAAGCTCTCAAACTACCTGAAAACCAAAATATACCATTCCTTTCTCTGTACAGCATTAAAGCATAAACAATTTGTTCTTTCTATTTTGTTTTCTTTTATTCATGAATTCGAAGTTTAAATGGTCACAACAATTCAAATTTTACAATTAAACCAAACACTATAAAGAAGTGTCTGTTCATGCGTAAGTTTGGATTGTATACAATGTGACACATTGCAGAAACAGAAGTGGCTGCTGACACGTAAGAGTCAATTTAAAAATGGCTCAATTGTTGTAGTTTATACAATTATATTCATTCTTACATTCTTTAACTTGTCATTCCCATCATTGCCTCGAGGTATTTGTAACACAAAAGTGGAAGATGGTGTTTGCAACTAGATTTCTTCAAGGACTTTGTCTACATTTTCGCCATACACTTTTCATTTATTTTACAAAATGATTTCAGAAATTAGATTATGTTTTTTGTGTGATTCTTAGAAAGCTATTAGAAATTAAATTTAAATTTCTTTGATGATTGTGTAAAGTGTATCATCGTCTTAAGCAAATTATATTTAGCCTTCAAAACTTGGATATTTTAACAAATTTCCTCAGCAATTACCATACCAATATGATGTCAATCGTAAGCCTTTAAGGTTATTATTTGTTTTTTTTTTTTTAACAATTTTCCTTTTCATTAAGTCTTTAAATTAATTTAAGGATATTGTAGCCTTAAAGGTGTCATTGCTATTCTCCTGTTTTTAGCCATCAAACCTTTTTGCTCCCCCATCTTTCATTTTATTTTCAATTTCAAGACATGAAATGTCAATTACTAATTTTTTGTATTATAAAGTCATTGTATTGTAACTGGTTTGGTGTTTGTCCCCTAAAGGATCAAACAACAAGAAAATGCTGAACTCACGCAATGAACTCATCGCACCTAATTGTAACTTGTTCTTTTACCATCCATTACTCTACTACAACTCTACTACCACTGCTATTGTCCCTTTAGTTTTTTTATGCCAAAAGAGTTTTTGTTTGTGTGTAACTGAAGTATTCATCAAAATCCCCCTAGTGGATGACATTGTTTGCCAGGTCATTTTACATTGTTTGCTGTGCTTCATTGTTATTTGGTCTCATACGTGTGTCCTTCTTAGTCTTTTTTTCTGGTGTTTTGGCGCTAAGCTCTTTTGCAAAAAATATACGATATGAACAATGTCAAAATATATTCCATTTGCAGCAACAAAAAAAAGGCAACAGTTATACCAGAGATGTGCTAAATGTTGTTAAGGACTGATCGAAAAAGCTTTTAGTTGTTAGAAATCTTTTGGGAGAGAAAAATATATTAAGGAAAAACTTACTGCGGATTTATTAAAAAAAATCTTAAGAGGTTTTAACATATTTTTAAAAATGTAATTAAAATTTACATCTATAAAGCTTTCATAAAGCTTAATATAAAGCTTAATATAAAGCTTTCATAAAGCTTAATATAAAGTTTCCATAAAGCTTAATATAAAGCTTTCATAAAGCTTAATATAAAGCTTTCATAAAGCTTGAGAAATCAGCTTAAGGCCTATTCACATCTGAGGTCAAATCTCGATCGAACGAGATTTTCCCCCAGGTATGAATTGGGTGTTACGTATGAATAGGGTATCTGGCAGTATGGTAAAAAAATTATAAAGTACCATTTAATTGAAATCTCATTTAATGGATAGTGTGTAATAAAGCTTTTTTTGGCAAATAAAATTTTATTGATGTTTTACTAAGAAAAATTGTCACGCTGTAAAAAAAATGTAACTCCCGAAAAAATTTTATTAAAAGGCTCTGGAATTTCTGTTTTCTCGTTAAAGCGTTTTTAGAGCTATCAAACAACCAAAGCTCTTCTATAAAGCCCTTTTAAGTATTAAAAACATAAATCCTTGAACATTTAATATTTTAGAGCTCTTTTACAATATTTTATTTTTTTAACCGAGCTTAAATAAATTTAAAAGCTTCATAAAATATTCATAACAAATAAAAAGCTCCTAATAAAATGCTTAAAAAGCTCTTATATTAAAATATTGCTAACAAATAATTTAAGAAGCTTTTATTAAATACGTTGAACTTTTTCTGGAGAGCTTTTTGTAAAAGTTATTTTTTTTTTTGAAAAAATGTTTATTATAAACATTAAAAAAAAGCTTTTTTAAAAATAACATAAAGAACATTCGAAGTTTTAATAATATTTTTAAATAACTTTTTATGAAAAAGCTCCTCAAAAAGACATATTTTACCAAATTCTGAAAGCTTTTTTGGTTTGGGAGTGTTTCTTTATTAATTTCTGCAAAAGAAAATGAATTTTCACGTGAGAAACTTTAGTTTCTTTGATTCAATTTTTTTTTTTGAATACCCTGAGTATGTTTTCAGAATTCGGAATATGGAAGTAATTAGGATTAGTTTTTAGTAATGGCCGAATTTGTGTAGGGGCGATCAAAGGCTAAATGCAAAATTTCGGCTATTTTTTTAAATTATCCGAACTTTCGGCGGCCGAACTATAAAATCGTGGCTATCAGAATCGCCTTCGATTGCCCATTAAAAAAATTCAACCATCATGTAAATTTGGCCGTACTTCCTAATATCTACTTCTAATATATAACCGTTTTTGAACTAAATCTGATCTCAGAATTTGCCTATCACATCAGGTTTTCGAGATATCTTAGCTTGAAATTTGCCTATCACATCAGGTTTTCGAGATATCTTAGCTTGAAATTTGCCTATCACATCAGGTTTTCGAGATATCTTAGCTTGAAGTTGCAAAAACTCCCCTTTTTCGTCATATTCGTGACGTCATCTGAAAGTCCTACAAATTACCTTTAAATATCTAACCCCTGTAATATCTTGTTCCATCTCTGAGATATCTTCACCTGAAGTTTGTCCTCGTTTCGTGACTCTTGGTTCGGCTGGGAGTGTTAGTATATATCACAGTCCGACAGCCAATATTAAACATGGACCGGATGATATACGTCTGAAAGTAGAGATCAAATGGAGTAAAACTGCATTTACAGTTTTTCATTTCGTGATCCTGTTTCCTTTTAAAAAGACTTTAAAGTTTTAAAGGATACATTTTGTAAAATATTTTTGAAATATTTTGTCCTAGGATACCACTGCAGACGGCAAATAAAAGAGAAGGATCCCCTTATATTTCCATTTTGTCATACCAGGATAAAAAATGTTAATAAAGTCATTTGAAAACTTTATCAAAATAATTTGTTAAAAATTTTGAATGCTATTGAAAGACACATTTTTGAATGGACGTAACTTACTTCCTCTTTCCTGATATGTAAAAATAATGATATTGGAAAATTAGGGGAGATCCTCCTCTTTCATTTGCTATCAATAGTGGCATCCTAGGACAAGTACAAATGTTAAAAAAAATGTTTATTAAATTAATCCTGTAAAACTTTGAAGTCCTTTTAAAAGGAAACAGGATCACGAAACAAGTAGAAAAGTTAAATTCGACTTTGCGAATCTATGAATACCCTCCACAATGCATTTGTTTAAAGGGTAGTACATTTTTTAACGTGAAAAAATTAACAATTTTGATTAGAAATATTTTATTTTGAGTAAAAAACTCTTTTTTTGTCATTTAAAAAAAAAAAAAAAAAAACTTTTCTTTTTGAGTGTAAAATTTTTTTCGAGTGTAATGTTTTTTACTGTAAAAATATTTCTGAGTGAATGCACGTAAGTATGTACACAAAATATTGTAATTTTTGTAAAAAAAAAAACTAAATTTTTTTATACCCTCCACTCTAGTGATAGAGGGTATATATAAGTTTGTCATTCCGTTTGTAACACCTCGAAATATTGGTCTAGGACCCCATAAAGTATATATATTCATGATCCTCGATCGATTTTAAGACGATCTAGCGATGTCCGTCCGTCCGTCCGTCCGTCCGTCCGTCCGTCTGTCCGTCTGTCTGTCTGTCTGTCTGTCTGTCTGTCTGTCTGTCTGTTGAAAACACGCTAACTTTTGAAAGACTTTACGGAGGCTCCTGAAGTTTGGCATATATGTTGGGCATTTACCTGGTCAGGTTGGTATTGCAATCCAGCGAAATCGGTCCAGTGGTTCAAAAGTTATGAGCAAAAGACTGAATTTCGGCAAGGGTTTTTCGTGAATTTATGAGATAAAAAGCACTATAACTTTCGAAAATCAATTATGAGGATGCTGAAGTGTAGCATATATGTTTTTCGTTCCTCCAGCCTAGTTCGTATTGAATTTCACCCAAATCGGTCCAGTGGTTCAAAAGTTATTAGCAAAACCGTGAATATCAGATTAGCTTCACCTTAAATTCACGTGGTGAAAACCCATTAAACCTGTTTTAAAACCATTGGTAAGTCACAAAAATATTTTAAAACGTATTTTTGTCACTCAAAAATATTTTTATACCAAAACAAAAAAAAATTCACTCGAAAAAAAATTTTACACTCAAAAAAAATTTTACACTCAAAAAAAAAAATTAGTACATTTTTTTTGAATGTAAAAATCGAAAAAATTTTACACTTAAAAAAAAAAAATAGTAATTTTTTTTTAATGTAAAATTCGAAAAAATTTTACACTCAAAAAAAATTTTACACTCAAAAAAAAATTTTGTATTTTTTTTTCAAAAATTACTAAAAAAAATTTTTTTTACACAAAATAAAATATTTCTAATCATAACTGTTATTTTTTTCACGTTAGAAAATTTACTATCACTTAAAATGGGCATTGTGGAGGGTATTCATAGATTCGGCCAAGTCGAATTTAATTTTTCTACTTGTTTTGTATAAATTTTTTTTTGAGTGTGAAATTTTTTTGAGTGTAAAATTTTTTTTGAGTATAAAATTTTTTTCTAGAGTAATTTTTAAGTAACCAATGCTTTTAAAACTAAACAAGTTTAAAAAGCATTGCTTTAAAATTAATCAAGTTTGAAAAGCATTGTTTAGTTACCACCAATGCTTTTAAAACTTGTTAAAACACGTGGCATTTTAGATGAAACTAATCTGAAATTCAGGGTTTCGCTTATAACTTTTGAACCACTGGACCGATTGAGCTGAAATTTAAAACCAAATAGACCCGGGGAACGGCAAAGATACATGCCAAGCTTCAGTAGTCTCATTATTGTCTTTCGAAAGTTATCGTGTTTTTTATCTCGTAAATTCGTGAAACACCCTTGCCGAAATTTACTCTTTTGCTCATAACTTTTGAACCACTGGACCGATTTGGCTGGATTGCAATACCAACCTGACCAGGTAAATAACAAACATATATGCCAAACTTCAGTAGCCTCTGTAAAGTCTTTCAAAAGTTAGCGTGTTTTCTACGGACGGACAGACAGACAGACAGACGGACGGACGGACGGACGGACGGACGGACATCGCTAGATCGACTTAAAATCGATCGAGGATCATAAATATATATACTTTATGGGGTCCTAGACCAATATTTCGATGTGTTACAAACGGAATGACAAACTTATATATACCCTCTATCACTAGAGTGGAGGGTATAATAAAAAACTGTAAATGCAGTATTACTACATTTAGTCTCTAGTTTCAAACGTATATTATCCACTTTGTGTTTAACGATTTTTTTTCAAATTTGTTGGACGTTGTATTCATCAAACACATCATATAAATTTCAACGGAAGATATCTTAGCAAATAGAAGGGATATTTAAATAATTCAAAAAGCTTTTTTTTTTTAATTAAGGACTTTTATAAGTTTGCCGTAAAATAATGGCGAAATATAGCGAAAAGTCGATCGAAAATACAGCGAAAAACCGAAATTTTCAAACTCCTGTTACGATATCTCAGAGAAAAAACCAAATATTACAAAGGTCAAACATTTATTTTAATGGTATTTTGTATGACTTTCAGACTTCAAGCTAATATATCTCGAAAACCTGATGTAATAGGCAAATTATTAGATCAGATTCGGATTGAGCTCAACTCAAAAGTATACTCTGAATTATGGGTTAAAAATTTATTGGTCTGTGTTATTTTTTGGTTCATAAAAGGTTTTAGGTCAGAATTCGATATCTCGAAAACCTGATGTGATCGAGAAATTCTGAGTACCGATTAATTATAATAAGTTTGTTTATGTTTTAAGTTGTGACTTTAGAGGTTTGTTCTTTAAATCAAATTTATAAGCATGTCTCAAAGGCTATTCCGTCCGAGAGTATAATTTGAATGATTTTTTGAAAATGAAGAATTTTTTGAAGTCACTTTTGTTTGCTCTTTAAATCAAGCTTGTTGGCTCAAAGTAAAAAAAAATAATGTTTTTCTGTAGGTATTGAAATATTTTCAATATAGAAAACGGAATTGACATGGATGATTAAAAGTGGGTTAATTTCGAAAATATATGTTGCTCTTTAATTGCACACGGTGAGCCTCAGCGATGTTTAGGTTGAACTTTAGTGTCTACGAAAAGTGTAAGCGATTTCGATTTCTACAAGATTAAATGCCAAAAAACTGTTAACAGCGAAATCGTAGCTGCCTGCATTCGCGAGATAACGCGAAATTAGTGTTTTTGTATTTTTAAAATTTTGACATTGAAGTTTTTAAAATATTTTCAAAAACTGAGAATACAGTTTTAATTGTACTTATTTAAGGGTCACACAACAGTAAACATCAAAATCCTATCTTCTTTAGTTCGCGAGAAATTTTTTGTTGTTTTTGTTTTCGTTTTTTATCTTTAGATATGTTTCATTAAAATTTCGTAAAAACATGGTATGCAGTTTTACTTGTGCTTGATAAAAGGTCACACAGCTGTTGACATCGAAATTGTAGGTGTTAAATTTCGCGAGATATCGCGTAATTATATAATTTTTTTTTATTATTTTTTTATATGTATTCTAAAACCGGTTCTTTAGAAATATTAAAAAAAGTGGAATGCAGTTTGATTTGAGCATGTTGAAAGAAAATAAAACTGCCCACAAAAAAATTATAGCTGCTCACTTTCGCGAGAAATAGCGAAAAAAGCTTTTTGGGGGTATTTCTTGTTTTAATTAATAAAAGAAGTTTCTTTAACATTGTTGAAAAACACGAAATGCAGTTTGATTTGCTATTAATTAAAGGTGATAAGGCTGTTAATATTTAAATTTTAGCTGCTCAATTCTTCGAGATTTCGCTAAAAAAAACTCGCTAAACTACTATTTATTCATTACTTTGTGTTATTTTTGGTCTGTAAAAAAATTTACTTCAATTAACGACAAAAATGTGGTATGCAGTTTGAATTCGAGGTTATTAAAGTTGACAAAACTGCAAGCATAAAAATTATAGATGATCAATTTCCGAGAAATTGCAAAATTACTGTTCGAGCTTTTATGTTAATTAATTTAATTTTTCTTTAGTGTCTAAAATAAAGGAAAAAAAATCAAGAAACGACAAATATATTGTATGCAGTTTAAATTTTATGTGGGTTAAGGTGGTAAAACTGCTCAAATCAATATCTTGACTGCTAATTTACGCAAAAAATAATGTTTTTCCAATTTCTTATTTTTTTTTTTTTTAATTTTGCGATTTTTTGCGAAATTGAAAAGATATGGTTTCGATGTTTACTGTTTTGTGACCTGTAAATAAATACAATTAAAACTGCATACTCAGTTTTTGAAGATATTTAAAAAACTTCATTGTCAAAATTTTAGAAAATACAATAACACTAATTTGGCGATTTCTCGCGAATGCGAGCAGCTACGATTTCGCTGTTAGCAGTTTTGTGACATTCAATCAAGTAGAAATCGAACTGCGTTTACACTTTTCGTCGACACTAAAGTTGAACTTAAACATCGCTGAGGTTCACCGTGTGCAAAGGAAACATTTAAGGTTTGAACAAGGTTGGCAATCGATACCCACCCAGAATAACGGTATTTGGCTATTGTACGGAAACCAATAAAGATATGGACATTTTTAAAAGTGATTATAAAAGTCGATGAAATTTATAGTTGGTTTGATGTGTTACTTCGTATTTGTACTGGTTGCTTTTCGAAATATAGGCCAATACCTTTATAATACCGTTTGAAACGGTATTTTAAAGGTATTGGCCTATATAACGAAAATGAACCGGTACAAACATGAAGTAACACATCAAAAATTCTAGAAATTTCATCGAATTTCATATTCGCTTTTAAAAATGTCCATATCTTTATTGGTTGCGGTACAATAGCCAAATACCGTTATTCTGGGTGGGTATCGATTGCCAACCTTGGGTTTGAATTTCTGACATACTCGTGAATTTGTTTCATGTCAAGCGGGCCAAAGTTTGTTTAATCCTGGGCTTTATATCTATGGTATATTTTTTATATTGTATACCTTTTGTAACTTATATTTTTTTTATCAAAAAAAAAAAAAATATATATGAATGCATGACTTAATTTTAGAATTTCACATAACTCGGAAATTGGGAATTGAAAATTAAACTACATACCATAATAATTCCGGAGATTTAAAAAAAAAGAAAAAGTTTTTTAAAAAGGTCAAATATAAAACTTTGCCACTAATAAAATAACATTAGGGAATTATTTAAACAAACTAACAACAATGGCAAAATAATATAAAACAATCTTGATTTTTTTTCTATTCCATGGTAGTGTTAATTATTTTGTTGGTCTGGATTTTCCAAGATAAGAATTTGTAATGGACTTTATTTTTAAGACATTGTCATTTGACATTGTATTTTTTTTGTACTCTATCTTTTATGTCATTCAGTTTAAGTTAATTATTTAAGTTTAAATTTTTATGTTTTGTGGTGCTATTTTGAAATGTAACAAACAATTGCGTTTGGTATTTTTTGTGTGGCTTTATTCTATTTTCTGTCTCCATTCAAATTCTAGTAGATGCTCGTCCGCTTCATCGTCACTACAGTGTGCCAGTGCTTCATTAAATGTTACCCTGGTGAACAGGCGAAATCGTAATCGACAACAATTGAGTTTACACCATCATCAGGGCAACAATAATGTTAATAATACTCGTAATAATAGACAAAAAAATAACAACAATAACAATTGTCATGCATTTGAAATGGGGTTGGTTTTATTTTTGGCTCTCGAATTCATTTGAATTTAAGATTTTATTTTGTAATTTTCGTTGTAGATTTTTAGATTAACTTGGTTGGAATTGTTATTAACTTTTTTTTTTTTTTTTTTTTTGGAGTATAAAATTATAATAAAATGCAATAAATGTTGTAAAAAAAATGTAATCTTAACAACTATATAACTAAAGGAGAAAAAACTGCACTTTATTTAAAAATTTAATAGAAAATTATGAATAGATGTGAAAAAATCCTTGTTGACTGGATTTGGAAATGAACAAAAATCACAATTACTAACCAAATGAACGATGTAAGAAAATTAGATTAGAATTTACTTATAATTTAAGTAGTTTAATTTAGCAAAAATATGGTTTTATTTTTAAAATTATAGTGAAAATTATTAAATGAAAAGAAATCAAGAAGGCTTATGTTTTCTGGGTAGACAAATTCTGTTGAAAATTTATTATTATTTGAACTTTAACGCCATCTGCCGCATCTAAATATACTAACTCGATATTCAAATCTATGAGCTTGGGGATCGTAGGTTCGATTCCCACAATACCCCTTGGTACACACAAAATATTTTGTAAGTAAATTCAACTGCAAAAACGTTTAAAACAATTGTTTATTTTTAAAAAAACGGGACTACTTATATTTCATTTGAAGCAACATACTTTTTCAGTTATTTTTAAACGTTAATAAATGACTAGACATTCCGTTAAAAAAAAAAACAATACTTTAGTTGTTTAAACTGCTTACAATTTTTTTATTTTGAGAAGTAAAAAAAATGTTTTAAATAACAAACTACTACTATACTTATACTACGGTATAATCAGTCACAAATCATTTAACTGATAAATATATTTACCGTAAATTTTGTAGTTAATTTTTTTAACAACTGTATAAATCAGTTAATATTTTAGTTTCCTTGAAAACCAAACGATCAAACATATAAAACAACTTTAACTTAAAACTTTTTGAATAACCGTAAATAATTACTGTAAAACTTGTCTGAAATGCCAACACTAAAAAAAAACCTAGTAAAATTACAAGAAAAGTTTGTAATTTTTTTTTTTTTGCTACCTCCTACTTGACAAGAATTCCTTGTTATTTTACAAGCTTTTTACCAATAAAATTGTAAATGTTAAATTTTTTGACGCTGTAAAACTTACAAGGAGGTTTCGTGACTAGATTTTTTGGTACCTCCTATTTTACAAGAATTTCTAGTAAAATTGATGAGCTTTTTTGCAATTTTACAAGATTTTTATTAATAAAATTGTAAATTTACAACTTTTTTGGTGAAATAAAACTGACAAGAAATTCTCGTAAATTTACTAGATTTTTTTGTAAAAAACCTTGGAAATTTGTAAAATTACAAGAAACACTATAAAATTAAAAAAAATTAAATTTCGATTAAATTTATTTTTGTTAAAAAACAAGTAAAACTGTCAAATATTGGTAAAATGGGATTACGACCCTTTTTCTAGTAATTTGACAAGGTTGTTTTTTTGAGTGAAATTTTAATTCAAAAGTAGAGCCCAATGGGACTTTTTCTTGTGTCAGCTGTATTCACCGAAATGTGAGCATTTTTAAAAATCTGTGGAATGCCAAATTTGAATTCAGAAGTAGGTCCCAATGGGGTCATACTGTAAAATCTCGGTAATGTCAAATTTAAATTCAAAATAAGGATCCAATGAGGAACCTAACAAATATCAAAAAAAATATTAAAATCGGTGGAACGGTTTTCGAGATATCGCTATTTGAAAAAATTGTGGTTTTTCCTACGTTCAAGATTAAAAAAAATCTCGAAAATTCTTTCAATTGACCCTTTCATTAAGCTTAAGACAGTTTTTCATTTAAACTTTATTTGAGCTAAATCTGATCATTTTTCTCTGGGCGCCCTTACATCAAAGTTTTGGATTTTTGGAAAATTTTCAGCAAAATTTTGAATTTTTTAAAATTAAAAAAACTTTTACATTATATTGGCATGCTGAATTATAATATTAAACAATTTCTGAAATAGCTCATGTGGTTTTCGAGATATCGAATCTTAGTCCAAAAACTTTCAAAAATGGCGAGTTTTAAAAAAAAATCTTAACATTTTTTTCCATTGAATATTTTATATAGATTAATATGGAGTTCACACTAACGACCTTAAACAAGTTGTTCAACAAAACACCAGTAGCAGAATAAAAACGTAATGGACACAGAACAAAGACTTTTTTAAACATCTCACTCTTGAACACTTCAAAACAGCAAGTGTGAACGCCGTATAAAACAAACTTTCATTAAAAACTTATTTCGATTTTGATGCGCTAACAACGCAAATATTAAAAACATATTAATATCGGTGAAACAGTTTTCGAGTTATCCCTATTAGAAATTTGAAAAATGGTGGTTTTTCCTACGTTCAAGATTAAAAAAAAATCAAAAATTCTTTCCCTTGACCATTTCATAAAGCTTAAGACAGTTTTTCATTTAAACTTTATTTGAGCTAAATCTGATCATTTTACTCTGAGCGCCCTTACATCAAAGTTTTGGATTTTTGGAAATTTTTCAACAAAATTATGAATTTTTTAAAAATCAAAAAAAAAAAAAAATCTTTTGATACATTGTTTTTTATTAATTTTGGCATGCAGAATTGAAATATCAAAAAATTTCTGAAATAGGTCAAGCGGTTTTTGAAATATCGAAACTTTGTTCAAAAACTGTTGAAAATGGCTAGTTTTTTAAGACATTTTATAGATTAAGATAAACTTTCATTAAAACTTAATTTAAGAAAAATCAGTCCATTTTAACCCATGGCGCCCCTCGATCAAAGTTTAGAGTTTTTGGTGAAAATGTTCTAAAAAACGAAAATTCTTATCGAAGAACGCCATGGGTTCAAACGATCGGACTTGGCTCAAATTAATTTTAAATAAAAGATTGTGTCAAACTTTATGAAACGGTCAGGGGAAAAATATTTTTAGTTTTTAATTTCTTGACCGTTGGAAAAAAAATCCTTTATTTTTGAAGCAATATCTTGAAAACCATTCGACGGATTTTATTTTTTTTATATTTGTGTTCAGCGCATTAAAGATAATAAATGATAAATATGATAAACAGTGCTTTTTTAACCATTAGGTCATACTGGGCACGTGGTCAGGACCCCCGACATCACGGGGCCTCTAAAAGCTGATAAATTCGCTTACACAAAAAAGGATCTTAATTTTTCCGTTTTATACTGCTGTTTTTAAAACCATAAACCATAAACGCATATAGAAAAAGTCTAAATCTGACAATTTTCCTATAGAAGGAATTTTTCCTACATAAAAAGTAGCAAACTCATTTTCTTTCATACACTAAAAAAAAAAAAAACTGTAAAGTTAGCAAAAAATTTAGTTAATATTAACTAAAAAAACACCTGATTTTGAACCTACTAAATTTCTAGTTAATTTAACAAAAAATATTTAGTTAACTTTTCGTAGAACGGGTGTAGCAAAAAAACCGTAATTTTAACTAAAAATTCAGCTGAAAATTTCGTAACATTTTTTATTAGTTGAATATTGGTTTTGAACACTAACACTTCACTTATTTTTTCTTATTTTTTTTACAGCATTGAGTTCAGCTTAAGTAGGACTTATGAGATTTGCATAGAAGGCTACACAAAAAATGTTTAAAATTTTTCACTTGACAAAAATGTTACAAAAAATCAGCAAATTAATTAGTAAAAATTTGTAAACTCAGTTTAAAAGTCAACCAAAAAAATTAATTCAAAATTTGTACAAAACTAGTATTTTTGTAAATAGAACTTAACTAAAAAAAGTAGTTAAAACGCTGATTTTAACTAAAAATTTGCTAAAATGCCAGTAAACTCGAGTTAACAAAAAAAATTTTGTTAACTTTACAGTTTTATTTTTTTGAGTGTAAAAGGTCTCAGCTTCTAAGACATTTTCCCTATAGAAAAAGTCTTAGAATCTGTGATATATTTTGTAAACAAAAAATCTCAGGTTTTTGCTCAGTTCTGAGAATACTTTCCTATGGAAAAAGTCTCCGATTCGAATAAATTTTTCCCATAGAAAAAGTCTCAGATTCAGATTTTTTTTTAAAGAAAGTCTCAGACTATGAGAACTTTTTTACTTATAAAAAACACATTTTTCCTATAGAAAACGTCACAGATTCTGAGTTTTTTTTTTGTTTCCACGGGCCCAAAAATTCTATTGTGCCCAAGGGTCCCGCCATACATTAAGACGGCCCTGCACAGAAAAAAATAAAAAAAAAAAATTGGAGCAATTTTTTAATACTACTGAGTAAAAAATTACTCAATTTTGCATTAATTTTGCACCAGTAATAATATTGAGTAAACTTTTAATAAAAAATTATTAAATACTACTACTTACTAAAAAAATTGAGTAAATTTTTAATTGACACAATTAAAACTTTACATAAAATTTTTTAATTTTTTAAGTAACTTCTTAATTGTGCCAAGTAAAAATTTACTCAAAATTTATTAATTTATTTTTCTAAAAAGTTTAAAAAAGTTACAAATTTTTTTTCAAAAAAAAAAACGTTTTTTCAAACTTTACCAAATATGTATATTTATGTCTTAAAGACCAAGGAAAATTTTATAAAGATGATTTCAAACTTTCATTTACATATACAAAAAACAATAAACTAAATGAGAATTCAAAGCACCAAGATATTAAAAAAAATAAAAATATTAAATTTGTATATTTACTTATTTTTTTTTTAGTTTTTGAGTAAATTTTTAATTGTGTCAATTAAAAAATTACTCAATTTTTTTTTTTAATTTAAACAAGTGATTACTCAAATTGTTTTTCTCAATATTATTTTCTGTGTGGTGATAAATGAATACATATTTATTTTTAATTGTTTTTATTTAAATTTTCAAAAATCCAAACCTGTGATCTCCGGTCGTCACTGGTTTATTAAATCCAACTAGACTCAAATTTGTAGCACATAAAACTTTTTTTCTTATATTTACTTTTACCATTTTTTTTACTCTAAACATTTTTTTGCGTAATTTTTTTTACCAAAAACATTTTTTTTTTTATAACTTTTTTTTGGAATTTTTGGAATAAAAAAAAATTTCATTAAAAAAAGGGTTTTAGGAAATTTTTTTTTGATAAATCTTAAACAAAATTTTAAGTTTTGAAAACAATCCTGTGATGTGTTCAACACCAGTTGCGTTTCTAAAGGGTATATGATACTAGCTTTTTTTTGTATTACCGCGGTCGGTAATGCTGTGCTCTAATGTGATTTACATAGCTGTCAATATCAATCTAATACAAAAAAAGCTAGTGTCATAGGGGCCTATGGGACAGGCCTAGTGACATGCCACAAGGGATGTATACGGGATAATAAAAGTGACAGGAGATTACGAAAGGTTTCAAGTTTGTGAAAAATCATTTGGGTCCTTGTGGCATGTCAAAAACCGTTCACTTTTCCTGCGGTGTAATTCCAAAACTCTATAACACTGAAAACATTTCCGTATATATTTTTCTATTATATTTATATCATTTTTGTCATTTACAACTTTCCACTGTGCACAACCTAACCCCTTCGTTAAAGAGTATGATATAAAATATGGTTTTCAAAGAGGATGTGGTCATTTTAAAAATGTGAAATTTGTTCAAGTCTAAAATATGGTTTTTAAAGAGGATGTGTGGTCATTTTAAAAATAATATTTTTTTTCCAATATTTTCTTTGTTATCAACTTTTAGATGACCTTGTCCTTAAACACAACTTACACACAAATACGTACGTGCAAACTCTTAAATAAATATATGAAACTAAAGTGTTCATATGGAAAATTGTAAGTGATCCAAGTATATATAGTTGTGAACAAAATTATAGCAGTATTTGAGATTTTAACCAAATTAAAGGAGCTTTTGTTAAGATTTTCAGAGTATATATTTTTTAGCTTTTCAAGAAAGAAAATCAAAAAACTGTTATGAAAATTAAAAATTGCTATTTTTTTCACCTTACCTATAAATGTGTGTGCTAAACTATGTTTCAGAATTGAGAAAATCCGTTTAAAAAGCAATTTAAAATGAAATTAATTTTCTTAAATGGTTTCACTTTGGTTTTAATATTGAGTTTCAACCTCCTCTGAACATAAAAAAAATGAAATCTAACGAAACAATAAATAATATACAGATTGTCTTCTCCGAAAGCCATACATACATTGACTTAAACAATGTCCTCCAACGAATGATGATACTGTTGGATAGTGAAGACTGACTAAAATAAGATGTTCTTTCGTTGTTGCTGTACTTCTTGAAAGGAAAATATAAATTAGTTACATTTATCATAAAATAAAAAATTTCAAGTGTTTTTCATTAAACTAACAATAGGTGATCAGAGATTTAAAGGAGGGAATTTGTGTTTGAAAACAAATAATTGTTAATTACAAAAATAAAGCTGGGCTACGAAAATGTGTGTATGTAATTTATCATACTGAAGAACAAATTTATAAATAAGATAAAATATTTTAGCCACCCCAATAGGTTATTTGAAAGCGCGCTGACTTATGTAGGTGGGGGTCATAGGTTCAATTCCCATCAGAGGCCTTGGTTGTTTTGCTACAACGAGATATTGGTCAGTTCTCGCTAGGGTTAAATAAGTATATGATTTGAAATTTTATCGTAGTTCTATTTTATAATGAAACCTTTTTTCAATAAGTAATATGAAACATTTCATCAGTTACTCTCCAAATCTTAAATCCTTTTTAACAAAATTTAACAACGAATTCTTTAAAATATCTGATGGTAGTTGATTTTTTTTGTTAATGATTTAGTTTCCTTTGAGCTAAAAAATTTTTACACAAAGACTTGTGGTTTTTATTGGAAGCCGAGGAGGAGGAGTAAGAGGAGGAGTTGGTACAATGTTTTTAGACATATTTCGTAGTCAGCAATATGAACAGGAAAATATGTGTGTCAGTGCGATTTCTATTAATAGTATATTTTTTAATTGCATTATATTGTTTATTTAATTTAAACTATACCACATATTAATTTTAAAAATAAAAAGGTTTCAATAAAATAACTTAACCATAAATTCGTTATCTGTTTTTTGGGCTTATTTCTAAAGCCACAGTGGTGCGTCAAAACATTTTAAACATTTGGGTCTATCTATATACACTAAATGAAAAGGTTTCATTACACGATTTCATTTTTGGGTGATTCCATGTCAAACCGCACAGAAAACTGTGATTTTCGGATTTGTCACCTCCGATTTTAATGAAATTCGCAAAAAATATTTCACATGCGTTGTTTTCATAAAATGATTACCTTACAGGCTCCAAAAATTTTTAGTTTTCGAAATATGGCGTCTTGAAAATTGGCAAAAACGTAAAATTTTCAATAAGGTGCACTTACAAAGTCACCCATAACTTTAAAACTATAAACCCCACAATTACCAAATAGGTACCATTTAAAAGCTGAAAGGATTACCTTAAAAGTGACATGCACAATTTTTTCTTGTAATGAAAGGTCAAAGGTCATATTTCAATGTCTAATGTTCAAAGACCAATATCTCAAAATCCGATATTTTTAAAATTCTCAAAAAAATATATGATAACAATCAAGTCTTTCCCTACATTTGTATCAAAATTTCAGGGTGGACACTCATATGGTTCCAAAGTTACAGAAGAAAACGTGCTCGAAGGCAAGGTTTTTTCTATGAGTTCATATAAAAAATATTGCACAAACAAAACAATATGCATAGTCGTAAACAAAGGTGCGGGCGTAGAACAAGGCTTAAAACTTTTTATGTATTTTGAGTTATATTGTAGCGGTTTTCTTGTTCATTTACAAGGAAAGTCCTCGAAAGTGAACATACCTGATTTCTTTAAAATTTATACACAAGCTAGAAAAAATAAATCTAAAATCAACCAGTCTGAGCTTGTCGGCCTAAATTCAGGTTAAACGAGGTTAAAAATTACCCATTTTCAGTTATTTTAAAGTTTAGGTACTTTATATTGATGCAGATCGGTTTCATTCGAAACCTATATTCTTCCATAGTAGGGAAATAGGAATGGGGTGGGGGAACCGTATGTTCAAAGCGGAATAAAGCTCATAAACAAGAATATAATCAAGCATAAAAATGGTTTAGAAATGGAAACACTAATGTTTCGAACTTCTTTGAATTTTTGCCATATTTTATTTTGGACACACTAATAAAGATTTTTTTTTTTTGAATTCGGATGAAACCCGACCTGTAAGAAAAACTGCCAATAAAAAATTCATGTGATTGCTTAATTTAAATAGAAAATAGTTCCAATAATGACTATAACAAAAACTATACATTTTTAACAAAAACAATTATGCAACAAATAAAATGTCTCAAACAGACGCCAATTTTTTTTTTTTCAAATGAAACGGATCTGATATAATTGGCATCAATGTACCTTAAAGTTAAAATTACTAAAAATCGGTCATTTGTGACTCCCGTTTAACCATTTAAAACTAAATTAAGACAAATAAGCTCCGACAGGTCGGTGTTAGATATTTGTTGTCTTTCATGGGCATAAATTTCAGAGAATTTACGTATGTTCACTTTGAAGATTTTCTTGTAAGAAAACAAGAAAACCCTACGATAAAATTCAGTTTTGATAGTGAAATCAAATTCAGGATGTTGAAATATTAATAAATAATGGGTTCAGTTTTTAGGTCCGTCCCATTGTTTGTTTACTGCTAGCAGCATGCTATGCTGCTTCGTGTGTGTAAGCTTTTGCATAGGAACTCGTAGAGAAAATCTTGACTTCAAGCACGTTTTACTCTGTAACTTTGGAACCATATGAGTGTCCACCCTGAAATTTTGATACAAATGTAGGGAAAGACTTGATTGTTATCATATATTTTTTTGAGAATTTTAAAAATATCGGATTTTGAGATATAGGTCTTTGAACATTAGACCTTGAAATATGACCTTTGACCTTTCGTTACAAGAAAAAGTTGTGCATGCCACTTATAAGGTAATCCTTTCAGCTTTCAAATGAAACCTATTTGGTAATTGTGGGTTTTATAGTTTTAAAGTTATGGGTGACTTTGTATGTGCACCTTATTGAAAATTTTACGTTTTTGCCAATTTTCAAGACGCCATATTTCGAAAACCGAAAGGTTTTGGAGCCAGAAAGGTAATGATTTTAGGAACACTATCCATTTGCAATATATTTGTCAAATTTTATTTAAATCGAAGGTGACAAATCCGAATGCTGTGTGGTTTGAGGTGGATTTGCCCTTTTCTGAAAAACAAGAATGAACTAAGATACGGGAAAATGAACTATTATGAGTTATCGATCAAACTTTCAAAGTTTTTTCGTAACTTTACTACACCATTTCCAAATGTATTTTAAAAATTTCCAAATGTATTTTAAAATTGTCCAAATGCATTTTAAAATTGTCCAAATGTATTTTAAAATTGTCTAAATGAATTTTAAAACTGTCCAAATGTAATTTAAAATTGTCCAAATATATTTTAAAATTGTCCAAAATAATTTGAAGATTGTCCAAATGTATTTTAAAATCGTCCAAATATATTTTAAAATTTTCCAAATGTGATTTCAAATTGTCCAAATGTATTTTTAAATTGTCCAAATGTATTTTAAAATTGTCCAAATGTAGGTTAAAATTTTCCAAATGTATTTTAAAAATTTCCAAATGTATTTTAAAATTGTCCAAATGTATTTTAAAATTCTCCAAATGTAGTTTAAAATTTTCCAAATGTATTTTAAACTACATTTGGACAATTTTATAATACATTTGTAAAATTTTAAACTACATTTGGAGAATTTTAAACTACATTTGGACAATTTTAAAATACATTTGGAAATTTTTAAAATACATTTGGAAAATTTTAAACTACATTTGGACAATTTTAAAATACATTTGGAAAATTTTAAACTACATTTGTACAATTTTAAAATACATTTGGACAATTTTAAAATTCAATTGGACAATTTTAAAATATATTTGGACAATTTTAAAATACATGTGGACAATTTTAAAACACATTTGGACAAATTTAATATACATTTCGACAATTTTAAAATACATTTGGACAATTTTAAAATACATTTGGAAAATTTTAAAATACATTTGGACAATTTTAAAATTCATTTGGACAATTTTAAAATACACGCAGAAAAAAAACATGGTTGCGGTGATCATGATTTAAGAGCGTCATATTATGATTGGAAATATGATTGTAGCAATAATGTTAATATGATTGAAGGCAACAAGGAATAGTAATCATTATATGATTGCGGCAATAATGGCTTAAATGTTATATAATTATCATAATATGATTCCTGTTTAATATACATATATATTTTTTTTTAAATTGAGAAAATATATTATGCTTTAATACCACACGTTTATAGAAATTCTTCATTACTTTTTTTTTTTTTGATAAAGTTCACACCAATAATTTATTTTTTGTTTTTAAATGTTGTTTTTATAAATATGAAACCATTTTTTGGTTCAATTTAGTGGCAACCTGCGTTTTACATCAATGATGTGTAATAAACTTATGGCATTTTTCTAAAAAATGTCATCAACTATAACATTTTTGTCAGCTAACATTGAATGATTCTATAAACAATTAAGTTATTGACAAAATCATAACATATTTGCTGCAATCATAACGTATTTGTTACAAAATTAAAATTATTGTCAGAAATTATAACACATTCAGTAAACAAAAATGCACAAAAAAACACTTTAATATTTTCGATTTAAAGTTTTTATTTAAAATGGAAAGTTATTTTTGAACCGCACACAAAATAAATTATATAAAGTAGCTTTTTTTTGTATTTCATTTCCTTCTGCGTTGATCCAATTTTTTAACACAAATTTCCTTAAAATAAAGTACTAATTGTAAGTGGTGTCTTTGCGACTAACTGCTTGCTGGCAAAACACTAAACTGATGAATAAACCTGACAATGTTTGCAAAACTCAATTTTCATTAAGATGTGATTATCTAATGATTGTTATAATCATGTTATGTTCAAATTTGTGGTGTGTCGAGAATATAATTAACTATAACATTGTTACAACAACCATATTGTACTTTTGGATGTTGCAATTATTTTATCATGATTGAAGCTACTATTAAATGTCTAAAACAACCATATAAATGATTAAATACAATTTTAAAAACAACAACTTGATTGCTGCAATCATAACTGGGTTTAGAGATCATAGTATAGTTGCTGCGATCATGTCGCAACCATATTTTTTCTCTGCGTGCATTTCAGCAATTTTCACACATTTATGTGCAGATATCTCTAATACTAATAGCGATAGGCCAGTTCTAAGGTCATAAATTTACTCAGCACGTCAAAAACATTCAGAAAAGTGAACTTTGGTACCAGAATTTCAAAAACAAAAAAAAAAGTTTTTTCTAAGCGAAAATACACCACTTTTAATTTCCTGTCACTATGTTTCTAGTAACAGTAAAAGTTCCAATGAAGTCTCCATCCTGAAAATTTAAACTTAAGTACTATAGGTGACCCTTATTAACATATAATTTTTCCAAAATTTTAAAAATATTGTTTTTTGAGATATAGCTCTCCAAAAATTAAGGTTAAAACGAATGACCTTTTCAAAAAAAATCTTGGGGAATGCTATTTTAAAGGCTGTCTCATTACCTATTATTTGCAACCTGACTGAGACCTGTATTTTTATTACTTTTACAACAACTATATTTCAAGTTTCATAAAATTCGAAAGGGGTAAGGTCAAAAATGCTATTTTTTTCGGTTGAATTGAGGTGTTTTAACTCCAAAGCTATATATCAGTCGTAGAACAAAACGTTAAGAAATCGGCTGTTAAAATCAGAAAGTATTGGCTTTTGGGGTCTTGAAAAATTTTAAAATTAAATTACTCAAAAACCTTTTGATCTCAGGGCTTTCGAGTATTATGAGCAACAAAAAGGCTTTTGGCCAATAATTATAGAGTTATTGGTACTTTTAAATTTTCCAAAATGTAATTTTTTAATTTAAAATTTTGAACCCAATGGATCCACACTTGGATTGTTTTCTCTGGAAAATGTTCTCTATCTTGCTTAGTTTTCGAGATATTTATTGATTCTTAAAAGTGGTTATTAATGAAAATTTAAAACCGGTCTACCTGTTGAACCCGGATAACGGGGGGTTCTAATCGAAACCCCAAAATAAAATTGACAAACCCCTTTAAAATCCATCAATGAACTCAGACGACGCGCTTGTACGTATGTGTGTCGTAAAATTATTTCAGGTAATCAATTATTCGATATGCAAACAAAAACAAATTTTTAAAACATTTATGACAATAATAACAAAAACACCTTAACCTCTTTAAACGATCTAAAGCTGGATTGAGTGAAAGCACAAAATACTATACAACTTCTAAAGCTCCATAAATAAAAAATGAAAAAATGGTCCCAAATAAAATTAAAAAGGATACAAAATTTTCAATTGAGTACAACAACATGAAAATTTTGAATTATTTTTATTAGTTTTGTTGGAATAATTTTGAGTTTTCTAATTAATGGTAAATTTTTATGAAAAAAATTAATTGGCTCATTTTTCATATTGTTGAATTACATTAACTTTTTACTTTGAATTAGGGTTAAATTTCATAGAGGGCTTATCAAAAATACCCGAATTGGGGTATTTTTTTGTGCTGTGGCCATTATTCACTGGGTGATTTTTCAGGGAGCCAACTTCTAAGTAAAGGCTTTTTCACACTTGAGGTGAAATCTCCTTCGAACGAGATTTCGATCATATGGTCTGTATTATTTTATACACAACCATATGATCAAAATCTCGTTCTCGTTTCACCTCAGGTGTGAGTGAATTGGGTATAAGAGAACTTTTGATATCTCTTGAATTTTTTTTGCTATTTTTTATACTTAATCTATAAAAGTTTCCTCGAATTTCCCATTCATAATTATTCAACCTACTATCAAAAGTCTTTGATATAGGCCGTCTTTCATATCAGAAATGTACCTTACCTTTAAAGGTGTAATCACTGGCTGTGGTAAAAAAGTGGTCTATAGATATAAAAGTTTTTCAATAAAAAAATGAAAACAAAAACTACAATATTATTATTTTAATTAAATTATAGTCGAAAATATTCTGTTCAATAGTAATAATTAAACCTAACGTGAAGTTTTTCCGAAACTTTATTTAGTGCCAATTAACAAAAATAATTCATTAAAATAAAAATGTAAAGCCCATTTAAATTGATATTTGAATAATACAATCCAAAATTGTAAATTGAATTAAAAACATTGCTGAAATGTTGATGCAGCAACAAACACGTACCACAGCATTCCAGAGTAAAAAAATGTATGTAAATTTTTGAGGGGAATTCACGTTATCAAGTGTCTGCAATGAGTCCTTAAAATTTTTTATGGTGTAACTTCACATACATACACATGAAAAACTATGTAGTGTATATAAAAAATCAATTAAATTTTTAACTGAAAAAAAAAATTGAACTTAACAAATGATTAATAAAAATGTTTACCCATAAATTATTCTGTGTAATAGGTGTGTTTTTGGCGCGTTTGGATTAAGATTTTTTTACATAATTTAAGTACTAAGAATGGGAGAGAATAAAGAAAACATAAGAAGTCTGTTTGTGTCACATGAACTAAAAATATGGATTAAGTATACGCAGGAAAATTTTTTGGAACAAATTTCTATAACAATAGATTCTTGAATATATTCTCCGGTAATTAAAACAAAATTTTCAATGTAAAAGTATTTTTCAAAAATACTACTTGCTCTAAAAAACGATTGCTTTTGGGACAATTTCAAACAAAAATCATTGATTCTGGAACGTGAAGTAGAATCAGTTGCAGGGTAATATGATACGTTCTGGAACCGATTATTTGGAACGGAAAATTTTGCTGGGTATATTCAAAAGTGCTAAAAATAAGCCTAATAATATAATGTTAAATGGTGAAATTTACAAATATGTTAAACTTTCTGTAGTGAATTCCTTAATTACAAACACAGATTCGAGTACTGAACTATGATTTAATGAAAATGCAAATGTAAACTACTCAATAATGAATACGTTAAATAGTTTTGTATACTTGAAATGTACATATGATTAAGGATTTCCACTTGTTTGTGCATTGGGGTGGTCGCATTTGCATGATCCCAGCCCCTTAGTTTATTACACTGAAAAAGTGCTGACTTATTGTTAGAGAAGAGAAATATCACGGCACGTTAATATATAAATTCGTGAAAAATTTAACTGATGGATCACCGAAAACAAAACAAGTAGAAAAGTTAAATTCGACTTTGCCGAATCTATGAATACCCTCCACAATGCCTTTTTTAAAGGATAGTACATTTTAAGGTGAAAAAAATTATCAATTTTGATTAGAAATATTTTATTTTGAGTAAAAAACTATTTTTTTGTCATTTAAAAGAAAAATTATTTTTTTTTTTTTGAGTGTAAAACTTTTTTCGAGTGTAATGTTTTTTTTACTGTAAAAATATTTCTGAGTGAATGCACGTACGTATGTACACAAAATATTGACACTTTGTAAAAAAAACTAAATTTTTTTTGAGTGTAAAATTTTTTTTGAGTGTAAAATTTTTTTCGAGTGTAATTTATAAGTTACCAATGCTTTTAAAACTAAACAAGTTTAAAAAGCATTGCTTTAAAACTAAACAAGTTTGAAAAGCATTGCTAAGTTACCACCAATGCTTTTAAAACTTGTTTACCACGTGGCATTTAAGATGAACAAAATCTGAAATTCGGGGTTTTGCTTATAACTTTTGAACCACTTGACCGATTGAGCTGAAATTCAATACCAAACAGACCTGAGGAACGGCAAAGATACTTGCTACGTTTCAGCTGTCTCATTATTGTTTTTCGAAAGTTATCGTGTTTTTTATCTCGTAAATTTGCGAAAACCCCTTGCCGAAATTTACTCTTTTGCTCATAACTTTTGAACCACTGGACCGATTTGGCTGGATTGCAATACTAACCTGACCAGGTAAATGCCCAACATATATGCCAAACTTAAGTGGCCTCTGTGAAGTCTTTCAAAAGTTAGCGTGTTTTCTACGGACGGACAGACAGACGGACGGACATCGCTAGATCGACTTAAAATCGATCGAGGATCATGAATATATATACTTTATGGGGTCCTAGACCAATATTTCGATGTGTTACAAACGGAATGACAAACTTATATATACCCTCTATAAAAAAAGAAAAAAAAATGTTTTCAAAAAAATTTTAAAAAAATTTTTAAAACAATATTGGAATGTCTTTTTTTTTTTTTCTCCTGTCAAGGACACAATGAATTTCCAAAAACAAAATTGTGTATTTAAGTTTAGATTGTCATTTTAAAGCTATTAAAATTTCAGAGAGGAATTTTTTCGTATTGCAGAGCAATCAATTCTTAAAGTTTGTTAGATAACCAAATATTTGATTTTTTTCAAAATTTTGGTAAAAAATCTAAAATTTAGCTATATCACCAACTTTGAACAACGCGAAAAAACACCTCGCTGAATTTTAACAGCGGTAAAAGGACATTCTAAACTTTAATAAAAAGTTTTGGTTTTGGAAATCCATGGTGTCCTTGACAGGAAAAAAGGACATTCCGATATTGTTTTAAATTTTTTTTTTATTTATTTTTGAAAAAAAAAATTTTCTAAATTTTAGATCTCCATAATTTTATCAACAATACACGGTGAGTCTCAGCGATGTTCAGGTTAAACTTTAGTGTCGACGAAAGTGTAAGCGCAGTTCGATTTCTACAAGATAAAATGTCACAAAACTGTTAACAGCGAAATCGTAGCGAGCATTCGCGAGATAACGCGAAATTAGTGTTTTTGTATTTTTTAAAATATTGACATTGAAGTTTTTTAAATATTTTCAAAAACTGAGTATACAGTTTTAATTGTACTTATTTAAAGGTCACAAAACAGTAAACATCAAAACCCTATCTTCTTTAGTTCGCGAGAAATCGCGAAATTAATTTGTTGCTGTTTTTTTTTCGTTTTTTATCTTTAGATAGGTTTCTTTAAAATTTCGTAAAAACATGGTATGCAGTTTTACTTGTGCTTGATCAAAGGTGACAGAGCTGTTGACATCGAGATTGTATGTGTTAAATTTCGCGAGATATCGCGTAATTATATAATTTTTTTTTATTATTTATTTATTTTTTAAAACTGGTTCTTTAGAAATTATAAAAATAGCAGACAAGGGAAAAGTGTAAAACTTAAAACTCTTCAATGAAAAAAAACCAAAAGTATTTTTTTCAAAAAAATTTAATTCAATTTTTAAATAAATTTCCTACAATTTTAAAATAATACTCGGTACCGAGTTTTAAAAATAAAACTCCGAAATAAAAAGAGTTTTATTTTCATACAATTAATTTTATTTTAAGTAAACAAAAAATGTTTTTGGTTTTTAACATTTTTATGTAAAATAGTTGATATATGATAAAATATGACCTCACGAAATAGTAAAATTAGTTGAAATTAAATTCATCTTATTTAAATTTATTAATACCAGGGTTCGAAAAAAACTCTAACGTACGGTACGTTCCCGAGTAAAAATTTTGATATGATGCAATATATAATGGTATGTAACGCAATATATATTTATACGCAATTTGATCCGAATAATGGTGGATGTGTTTGCATTAAAAAAGATCAACTTGTATAAAATATGATTTGATTTCATCCGAGTTTTGACCAGACATTGCCATATATTCGTGGATCTAATTAGATCTAATTGCATAAAAACATATAAAATCCTGGTGTTTTTTGGTTTGGGTTGAGATACACCACAGTTCAACGATACATTCACCAAACATTTAATTTTCTAAAACAAAAAAATGTTTGGGTACGCTTCGAACCAGATAGGTGATATACATAACCCTAACAAGAAATGTTTAGGAACATTTTAAAAAGTTTCTTATACTTTGCCTAAAAAACTTAGAGCATTTTTGGTTAATTGAAAACATATATAGTTTTATATGGAACAGCATAAGCTATATATAATTTTATGTTAAATTATACAGAAAAACAAATTTTGTATTGACCCTCATATAATTTTATATAATTATATCAACCGTACACCTTTTAATCCGAATCATGATTAAATTATATATAATTACATATGACTGCATTTAAAAAATTTAGAAAAGATCTCACGCGATGTATAATCATATATGATTTATTATGTTTGTATCAAGTTATATATTGTTATATATGTTTATTTTTACTCGGGTTAGTGTTCTGTATGGAACTATGGAGCGACCGTACGTTATCGAAACGTACCGTTCCAAGAACACATTCACTAAAAAGTTTTTTAGTGGTTGTGAAGGTGTTCGCAAACAGAATTCCGAACGTTATGCCTGCGAGTTGAAGAACAGAAACTTTACGATAACGTACCGAACTAGGTTAGAAACAAAATAAAGTTCTTTTAGTGTTCTGTTTGCGAACTTTTGAGACATTTTTTAAATTTAAAATGGCGATATCTTGAAAACTAAGCAAGATAGAGCAAAACGGAGCACATTTTTGGTTCTTGAGATCTCCATAGTATCGCTAGGCCCTTTACACATGGGTCCTTATTTTGAATCTAAAAAAGTTAGCATTCCGGGAAATTTAAAAATGCACATATCTCGCTAAATACTGCCGACACGATGAATAGTCTAAAAGCATTTTTGTGGATCTTGTCTCGTAGCACATGACCGCTTTTAGACTTTATGTCGTGTCGGCAGTATTTAGCGAGATATGTGCATTTTTAAATTTCCCGGAATGCTAACTTTTTTAGATTCAAAATATGGACCCAATGGGGTCCACCCATGTGTAGAGGCCTAGCGATACTATGGTAATCCCAAGAACCAAAAATGTGCTCAGTTTTGCTCTATCTTGCTTAGTTTTCGAGATATCGCCATTTTAAATTTAAAAAAAAAATGTCTCAAAAGTTCGCAAACAGAACACTAAAAGAACTTTATTTTGTTTCTAACCTAGTTCGGTACGTTATCGTAAAGTTTCTGTTCTTCAACTCACAGGCATAACGTACGGAATTCTGTTTGCGAACACCTTCACAACCACTTAAAAAATTTTTTAGTGAATGTGTTCTTGGAACGGAACGTTAAATAACGTACTGTTTTTTTTCGAACACTGATTAATACTCCTAATAGAACTCTTATTTATGAAAAAAGACTTTCTATTAACGAAATATTGCACTAAAAAGTGTTCTCTTAATATTTTGTTGGTTTTTGGCATAAAAAATATTTTTGTAAAAATCGCGTATAAACTTTAAAAAATAAAACATAAGCACTCTGCAATATTAAATGAATGAATAAATAGATTTTTCCCTCCTAGTTCCAAATCTGCTTTAAATATTGCTAGCGTTTACCGTTTTTAAGATATTCGCTTTTGAAGATTCGAATAACCGCTTATCTAGTACTTTCTGTAGTTCTACTCTTACTTATTCGAAAGTTGGAACCAGAAAATTTTATGGGTAGTAGTAATAGACCTCGTGAACCCAGATTATTTCGATTAATTTTCGAAATATTCGAGACTGGAAATAAATACTGTAAACAAATTTAAGCATCAATGACCACTAGTGAGAGAAGTAATGGATACAGACGAACCGTGTCTTTAATATCTAAGAACTCGTTAATTTTGAGCAAAAGGTTCAGCATGTGTAACTGTTTCAAAACCAATAAAATTGTAATTTTTACTAGAAACTCTCTTAAAATAAGAGGTACTCGTAGCAAACAATAATTTTACGAGAATTTTTTGGTAACTTTAGAAGATTTAAAAAAAAAACATGTTAAATTACTAGAAAAAGTCTCGTTATCCTGTGTTAATTTGTGTTTTGTGTGATCGAAATTTACATATTTTTATAAATTTATTTATCCGCAGCCAAAATTTACGAAAAAATTTTAAATATACAAGAAAAAATTATTGTTCACAAGGAATTCTAGTAATTTTATAATAAAAACATACATCTCGTAATTTTTACAAGGAATTCTCGTAAAAAAGGATGTAGCAAAAAATCTAGCTAAGTCACGAGAATTCCTTTTAAGTTTTATCGCGTCATAAAAGCTTTAAATTTACAATTTTATTGGTAAAAAGCTTGAAAATTACAAAATATTTTGGTAATTTTTAATAGGAATTCTCGTAAAATAGGAGGTAGAAAAAAAATTACAAGCTTTTCTTACCATTTAACAAGTTTTTTTGTTAAGTGTATTTGTGCAATATGCAATTTTTAATCTGTGCAACATGGTTCTGTTTCCAATTAAAGTGTCCACATGGTTCTATCTGCAAAACAATATGGGCTTTTTTGGTAAACAAGTTTCTATCAGCCAGTTAGAACCTTGTTAACTGAATCTCAAACAAAAAACTCGTAGATAGAACCTTGTTGAATTGAATATCTCAGAAGCTGTAAGAGATAGAGAAAAACTGAGAACGCCAATCGAAAGAGCGTAGTCGCTTTAGTGCGATGCGATATATAACTCATTTTTGAAAAAAATGTCAGTTAGAACCTTGTTGTCCCAAGGTCGCGATATATTCATATTATTTTCAAAAATAATACCAAAATAAATTAATTTTTATTTTTAAGGTAAAATAAAACTCTTTTTTTTGAGAGAGTTTTATTTTTGAAATTATAAAACTCCAAAATTTTTAAGAGTTTTATTTTTGGAAATTATAAAACACCAACTTTTTTAAGAGTTTTATTTCAAAACAAAATTAAATTTGAATAATTTAAACATTATTTTAATAAAGTACGGAGTTTTTCCTTGTCTGAAAAATAGTGGTATGCAGTTTGATTTGAGCATGTTGGAAGAAATTAAAACTGCCCACAAAAAAATTATAGCTGCTCAGTTTCGCGAGAAATAGCGAAAAACAGCTTTTTGGGGGTATTTTTTGTTTTGATTAATAAAATAAGTTTCTTTAACATTGTTTAAAAACACGAAATGCAGTTTGAGTTGCTATTGATTAAAGGTGATAAGGCTGTTAACATTTAAATTCTAGCTGCTCAAGTCACCGAGATATCGCTAAAAAACTCGCTAAACTATTATTTATTCATTACTTTGTGTTATTTTTGGTCTGTAAAAATATTTACTTCAATTAACGACAAAAATGTGGTATGCAGTTTGAATTCGAGGTTATTTAAGTTGACAAAACTGCAAGCATAAAAATTATAGATGATCAATTTCCCGAGAAATTGCAAAATTACTGTTCAAGCTTTTATATTAATTTATTTATTTTTTCTTTAGTGTCTAAAATAAAGGAAAAAAATCAAGAAACGACAAATATATTGTATGCAGTTTAAATTTTATGTCGTTAAAGGTGGTAAAACTGCTTAAATCATTATCTTGACTGCCAATTTTCGCGAAAAATAAAATTTTTTCCAATTTATTATTTATTTTTTAATTTTGCGATTTCTCGCGAAATTGAGAAGATATGATTTCGATGTTAACTGTTTTGTGACCTGTAAATAAATACAATTAAAACTGCATACTAATTTTGTGAAGACATTTAAAAAAATACATTGTCAAAATTTTATAAATACAAAAACACTAATTTCGCGATATCTCGCGAATGCGAGCAGCTACGATTTCGCTGTAAACAGTTTTGTGACATTTAATCAAGTAGAAATCGAACTGCGTTTACACTTTTCGTCGACACTAAAGTCGAACCTAAACATCGCTGAGGCTCACCGTGAATATTGTCACTGAACGTTTTTTCGTACAACTTTTTAAATTTTTTTTTTTTTTAAATTTGGTTCATACTTATTTGAGGACTAGATTGGGTCCAAACCACATTAGGTTCGGACCCAATGGGCCCGATTTAAAATGTGAAGGATCAGAACTGCTCTTTCAAATATCGGATCAGTACTTATCTTTCAAATCTCGAATCAGATGTGATATATAAGAATATATATAAACATTTTTACTCGGGGTTTTTCTTAGATTTAGGGAAAATTTCTTTGGCGGTAAGAAAAACTTCCATTATTTAAAGAAATCAATTTTAAGCAAACTATGAACTATTTTCGAGTATATGAACTAAAGTTTTTTCCTCAAAATAAGGAAAAATTCCCATTTTTTATTTTAATATTACTAAATTTTACACAAATATATGAACTATTTTTAAGGAAATATTTTCCCAAATTTTAGTTAAGTCTTTTTTGTAGGGTATCGATGTCCGTCCTAGAGTCTATTGAAAACACTCTTAACTTTTGAAAGGCAACTCAGATGTTGCTGAAGCTTGGCGTTAATATTTGTATGCTTAGGTTGATATTGAATTTGATCGAAAAAGGTCCTGTTTGTTCAGAAGTTATGAGCAAAACCCATGAATTTTGGATTAGTTTCACCTTGAATTCACAATGTGAAAGTGTAGTTTTTAACATGTGAATTTCACATGTTAAAACCTAGCGAAGAGAAAAAAATGTGCTTTAGGTTAATTTTTAATAAAACCGTTATTGTATTAACAAACAGTTTAATTGTATTGACAAATAATTTAATTGGCTTATTATTCAACAGCACAATTATTCAATACAATTAAATTGTTTGTAAATACAACAACCAACAATGCAAACCTTTTTTTAATAGTATTTAAGAAAGTTTTTTTGACAATCGAAAAAGTTTGTACACTCAAAAAAAAAGTAACAATCAAAAAACATTTTCTGTAAAAAAAATTTACACTCAATTTTTTATTTTATCTTTTCAAAATGGGAAAAAACCCTCAATTTTTTTTTCTTTTGCA
The DNA here is from genome assembly GCA_963921195.1 of Pegoplata infirma. Classification (NCBI taxonomy): domain Eukaryota; kingdom Metazoa; phylum Arthropoda; class Insecta; order Diptera; family Anthomyiidae; genus Pegoplata; species Pegoplata infirma. Next base: position 16,389,949 of record OY992537.1, on the reverse strand, counting down.
AAAATCGAAGTTCAAAATGTTTTGGATATTGTAGAGGGTATTCATAGTTTCGGCCAAGTCGAATTTAACTTTTTACTTGTTGGTCTCTGAAATACGGTTAATTTAAGACCAACAACGAAAGGTCTTTAAGATTCTGAAATTCCACCTGCAATGAAAAAAAAAATCTTAAATTTTCTCCTATTTTCGAAGGTTATCTACAGAAAATGTCAACTTCTTCCTACGTATCTCTTTTTCTAGTACATATTTACTTTAATTAAGGACAAATATCAACAAAATTGCTAAATATTTTTTTTTTGTTAATAAATTTCCTATCATTAAATTAGGTCACTATCGTTGGAAATATTAACAATAAAAAAAAAATATGTAACTATTCCATAAATTTTGAAGGTTATTTGTGAAAAAGCAAACAAAGAAATGACAAAAAATAGAAAATGAATTAAATAAAAACAATATTTGTAATTTACTTTAGTTTTGTGTAAATTTACCATTTCATTTTGCTAGATTAATCAATCATCTTTCAGTGTTTTTCCATTTTTTTGGATGGGTTAGTAACAACAATGAATTATATTATAATAAATGTTATCAAATGAAACGAACATGTAAACCGGCTAGAGAAAGAATTGAATTAATAGAAATTTCGAGCGAAACAGTAGAATTACAAGTATTGAAGAGGCGGATTAAATTAAATTCTGAAGCAAAAAGAAAAAAAGTGCTTTAGCCGGAATGAGCTTTGATAGAAAGAAAGACTTTATTCAAAGTTTCCAATGGAAATGCTGGAAAAAGTCATTGAGCTCAGTCCAATGAGCCTTCTCATAGATAAATACTGCACGCTTCGTAGCTGTTGTTTAAACGTTAAGAAGTTCGGAGTACGAGAATGATGCGGAAATGGAACAGTGATCCGAATTACCAAGAGGTGGAAATGTTCTAACTTCATATTTGTCAGGATGTGAAGTAAGAAAATGGTCGACAGTATTCCGGTGTTCATTTCCAATGCCCATTAAGCGCTTTGGTTCGTTCACTAGTTGAGACAGGTGGTTATGCGCGGCGAATAACTCAACGTTATCACTAGAGTTGTGTCGTTCACGAACGAACTAGTTCAATTGAACTATTCACTTAACTGAGCGGTTTATCTAGTTCGTGCATTTCAGCTGTTTTAGGTCTTTTCGTTAATTCAGCTCAATTGGTCATTACTTTATTTTGATCTTTCAGTTCGGTCGTTCAATTTTTTTTGTTAATTTTCTCAATAGGTTTTAGTTTTTTCTCCTCTTTTGGCACGCTTTCTCATCATTTATGTGTTTTTTTACAAAAATTTTATGTATATATTTATTTTTGTTTTTTTTTAATTAATGTTTTTATTTAACATTTTTGTATTTTTTGAACGAAAGCCAAAACAACAGACATGATCGAAATGATTCGATCACGAACTGTTGAACGAAAACCAAAATTGACCGATTTGAACTAGAACGACCAACAGACATGATCAAAATGATTCGTTCACGAACTGTTGAACGAAAAGGCCAAAAGAGCGATTGAACTAGATGAACGAACTAGGTCTTTTATTTGAAATGAACGAGAATGAGCGCTCACTCAATTAAACGATTAAGCACAAGTCTAGTTATCGCCAACAGGTGTCGAATGGTTGGAATTCTATAAAAAAAATTCCAAAATCATTTCTTTCAAAACATTTTCAAATCCTCTAGATTCTACTGTAATACAATACCTTAAACATTCCAATTTATTTCACTACCACCTCTTTAACCATCATTTTTAACATCTATGGATGTCTATTGTCAATTTGACCTAAAAAATAATAACTATTTTGGAAATCAATACAAGGGCTAGAATGAAATGTTCGAATTTTCGCATTTTTATAACGATAATACATATTGACTGGCTGACTGGTTATAATCTAGTAATGCCCTTAATTTTGGGGATGTGTGTGTTTAAATTTGTACTTTAGCATAAATACACAAATACAAACAAGTATTTTTTGTGTTAACAACATACATACAAACATAAAACAATAACAAAAATTTCTATGGAAAAACGATGCCTTCAAGCTGAATAACAACAAAATTTTCCTAAAAAAAAAATATCCAACAATATTCGAATTCACGCAACATTTGATTGTCTATCCTAAGTATTATTGTACCTACAATCTGTATTGGTCGTTGTAGAGAAAAAGAGATTTTAGGGGGGCTTATTTGAAGGATAATTGAATAGAAAACGTATTAAATTAAGCATACAGGCATAAAAGTAAAAATCGAAATTTTATTTTTTTATACTTATACTACTGTACTTTAAAAGTTGAGTTGCCAGATAATAATAAAAAAAAATTTAAAATTTTTGGCAAAAATTTAAAGATCTGTCTGTTGAAATCACGGTAACTTTTAACAATCATTTTGGAGATTGCTGGTACTTGACATATACCTTTTTAATTATCCTTATTATGTTGGTATCGAATTTCCTCAAAAAGTTATGAACAAAATTTTTAAGCACCTTAAAGACAGCTATATAAGCAACATTTTTTGCAAATAGCGATATCTCGAAAACCATTCGTTTGTGATATTCGTGTAACAACTCGAAATATTGGTCTATGACCAATATATTCATGATCCTCGATCAATTTTAAGACGATCTAGCCGTCCGTCTGAAAACACGCTAATTTTTGAAAGTCTTTACTGAAGCTGCTGAGGTTTAGCATATATGTTGGACATTTACCTAGTCAGGTTGGTATAAATTTAGCGAAATCGGTCCAGAGGTTCAAAAGTTATAAGTTGGGATGAGATTTCCATGCAAATACATGTTTTTTGTCGAAAGTCGAAAAAAGATATTGACCAATTATCTTTCCGAATCAATGAATTTACGTTAAAATGTCATCGATTTGTTTTTGCGTATTCTTGCATATTTTGGTGAAAATGCAAATTTTTGCGAATATTGATTTTAAATGCATATTTTGTGCATATTTCCAACTTTTAAGTGCATATTTTTGCATATTTTAAGGTTATTACCTCATATTTTGAATTTTTTAGTGCATATTTAAGCGAATATTTTTTCGATTTTTTAGTGCATGAAAATCTCATCCCTAGTTATAAGCAAAAGAGCGAATTTCGATGAAGCTCGGCATATATATTTTTCATTCCCCTGGCCTGCTTCGAATTGAATTTTAGCCAAATCGGTCCAGTGGTTCAAACGTTATTAACAAAACCATGAATTTCAAATTGGTTTTACCTTAAATTCACGTGTTGAAAAAACAGAGCTTGAAAAAAAACCAGCTTAAAAAACATTATATTATATATTATGTCCTGTGGTTCCTAGTAGGAACAAAGGGCCGCAACGAACTCTTTCCATTCGATCCGGTTTGATGCTAGATGTTTAATTTCCCTCCAGCTTAGCCCGCTTTGGTTTACTTTAGATTCAAGTTGACGTCTCCAGGTGTGCGACGGACGGCCAACTCTTCTTGCGTTACCATGGGGGTTCCAGTCAATCGCAGATTTAGTAGGGTCGCCATGTGGTCTACAGAGCGAGTGACCTATCCAGCGCCATTTTCGATTAAGGATCTCGATGTTAATTGGCCGTTGGTTTGTCCGTTGCCAAAGGTTAGTGTTGGATATGGTGTTTGGCCAGAATATCTTGAGGATCCTACGCAGGCAGCGATTAACAAACACCTGAATGGCGTTTAGTTCACGTGATGTCGTGTTCCATGATTCGCAGGCGTAAAGGAGCACCGATTTGACGCAAGAATTAAATATGCTAATCTTAGTGTGTTCCGAAATAGAGGTAGACTTCCATACAGGGCGCAACATGCCAAATGATTGCTTGCCCTTTGACATTCGATAGGCCACATCATTGCTGCAGCCGCCTGTATGTGTTAAAATGCTACCAAGATAGCAAAACGACTTTACTTCTTCTAGCTCAACATCCTGTATTTTAAATTTGCTGTTATTGAGGGTATTGCAACGCATTACCTTACTCTTTCTAATATTAATTTTTAATCCAGCTTTTGCAGCTTCGGTTTCGGGGGTTTTAGTTTAGCTGACATATGACGATAGCTGTGAGATAGGAGGCAGATATCGTCGGCGTACTCCAGACTCTCAAGCTGTTGAGTAAGCCCCCATCTTATACCTCTATTTGTTTGAGTGGCATTGCGCACTATCACATCAAGGACAATGTTGAAGAGAAGGGGTGATAGTATACATCCCTGGCGCACTCCGGTTACCACATTAAAGCTGTTACTTAGAGCGTTGTCATGAACAACTCTACATTTAACGTCTGCATACAGTGCCTGAGTGAGTTGGATGATCTTAGGTGGAACACCTTTACACGCAAAGGCGCTCCATATTGCATTATGGCTTAAGTTGTCGAAAGCTCTTTCAAAATCGATAAAGACCATGTAGAGGGGGGACTGCCACTCTGCGGACTGCTCAATTATGATTCGCAAGCTATTGATGTGGTCAACGCAAGATTTTTGTGGACGAAATCCAGCCTGCTCTGGTCTAAGATCATCCATTATAGCATCCGAGATTCTTTTATTGATGATATGCGCTATAATTTTATTAACTGCACTAAGGATTGTGATACCTCTCCAGTTCCTGCAGTCGGTAAGGTCGCCTTTTTTAGGGATGTTCACAATTATACCTTCCTTAAGATTTGCGTCGAGTTCAAATGATAACCAAAAGTTCTCGATGAGGGGTAGCAGAATGTTAGCTGTTAATTGGGGATCAGCTTTAAGCATTTCGGGGGCTATATTATCAACACCGGGTGCCTTGTTTGCCTTTAAAGCGTTAATAGCGTTTAACACTTCGAGAATATCAGGACATTCAGTTGATATATCCTGCCTGACTGTATGGGATGGACATGAGCAAATATTCGAAAGATTATGTGGTGGGTTTGAAAGCATACAAGAGTAGTGCTGTCTCCATATTTCCAATTGTTCATTCCTAAATGTTGATAATACTCCCTCGCTGTTCTTAAGTGGTTTTGTATTCACGAAATTTTTACCAGTGAGTTTTTTAGTGATTGCATATAGATCCTTGGATCTATGTTCTTAAGATGCTTTTTGGGCATCACAAGCTAGTGTCTCGTGCCATCGTCTTTTGTCATTTCTACACTCAAAATAATACGTTAGTAGATTTACTATTTTTTTTTTGCTAATGCTAGTTAGCTAACTTTTAGCAAATTTTTAGTTGAGATTAGCATGTTAGCAAAAAATTCTTGTAAACTTCATTTAGCACATTAGCAATTTTAAACAAACGTTGAACTAATTTCTTTTGCTAAGATTTGAAATTGAGTTGACAACATTTTTCCAAGATTTTTTGCTAACATTAGCAAAAATAAATGGTAAATTTTTTTTTATTTTCAGAAAACTTTAAATGGCTCTATCTCGGAAACTAAGCCAGATAGAGCAAAATGGAGGGCATTTTTGGTTCTTAGAATCTCCATACTTTCGCGGGTCCTCTTCACATGTGTGGACCCTAATGGGCCCTAACTTTGGATCTAAAAAAGTTAGCATTCCCGAAAATTTTAAAATGCCCATATCTCGGTAAATATTGCCGACACAACAAAAAGTCTAAAATCTTTTTTGATGCCCTCAATACGTAGAACAAGACCGCAAAATAGTCAAAAGCTCTCCGAGTAATATTTTTGAAGTTATCGAGTTTTTAAATTCTCAAGACCCCAGTGGTCCCCTATAATCACGTATCTCAAAAACTAAGCAAGGTAGAGCGAAACGGTCACAAATTTTGGATCAAAAACGATGACGATTTTTAAGGAACCTAACTAGGTCTAGGCCCATCGGGGTCTGGACCTATCGGGTCCGAACCCAATGGGGTCCTCAAATGTGTCAAAAAAAAATTTTTTTGTTAACTAATTATTGGCAAAACATTTTTGCTAACTTTAGCAAAAAAATTGTGGGTTCAAAATCAGCAAATTTTCTTGTAGGTTTACAAGCTTTTTTTTGCTAACATTACAGTTTTTTTTTTTGAGTGTAGCAAAAAAAAAACATTGGTAAGCCTAAAAATTACTTTTAAAAGTATTTTTGTCACTCAAAAATATTTTTACACTAAAAAAAATTTACACTCGAAAAACAATTTACACTCAAAAAAATTAGTATTTCTTTATATTTTTTTACAAAAATGACAAAAAAAGTTTTTTACTTAAAATAAAATATTTCAAGTCGAAATTTTTAATTTTAAGTTAGAAAACTTACTATCCTTTAAAAGGGAATTGTGGAGGGTATTCATAGATTCGGCCAAGTCGAATTTAACTTTTTTTACTTGTTATAATCGGAATTAGCAAAAATTCCGTATTTGTAGGCTCTGTCGGAATGCGTACCTTTTATTTCAAGGCTTTAGCTTCAGTGGTTTGAACTGGACTAACTTACTAACTAATCGTAAATGGGCAGAATCGGATAGGGTTCATAGTTCTGTTTGAGCGTGAATATAAAAAATAATATTACGAGGGAAAATGTGTCCCAGCCTTATCTGTGGCAACTCTTTTATTTTTTAACACCAAAATAATTACAAAAATTTCCTGTATCAATTTAAAAGATTTTTTGTCTATCAATTTAAAGTTTAATTTTCAATACGTTTTTTTTCTTCTTTCCTCTTAACATGAAATTTCAGCCTATCATTATTATTTCATATTCATTTGATGTTGTTCGGCATCATTAAGAAATAATAAGGATACTTCATATTCATTTACTTGTTTAATGTTAAAAGGCATTAAATTGTTGTTGCCATTAGTATTAATATTGTTAAATATTTATAAAAAAAAACAGAAAATGGGAAAAACGAAAAAGTTTTCATGAAGTGGTTAAGCATCATTAAAAGTGTTTCAAATTGTACAAAAGTGTACTTTTCTAAAGGTTCTCTTTTTTTTTTAACAGCTAATTTTCATGTTTAACGATACAAAGGAAATTCAACATATGACAACCATACATATTATACATTAAAAACGGATGTATTTGTATCTATAAAATAATTATTGTTAGGCAACAAAATGTTTAGATTTCATGATACATTTACGTGATTTTAGGCGGAACAAACAGAATAGCAATTTTTGTTTGAAGTATACTAAAATATGCATTAGACAGACTATTTGCCATTATGTAGTAAAATTTTATTGTGGCACACTGTTGGAATTTTTGCAAATTCAGAAAAACAAAAAAATTAGTTAAATTAAGTGGCCTAAAAAAATATTTACACAAAAATTTATTGTAAAAATAATACAATTTCTAATATCGCTTTAAGCAGTTAGCATGAAAAAAGTTTAAAATATTTCTACAGAAATTTTCATTTCCTGTGCTTTTAATTTGTGTACACTTAAAGAAAAATGCTTCTTCATATTAATGAAACGGTTTCATCACCTGCATTGAAAAAAAAGACATAACTAAAATTTAAGAAAAAATGTCTTTAAAAATTTATCATGAATTTTCTTAAAATTTAGTTAAATTTAACTAAAAAATGAGAAACTTTCTTAACTATCAGGAAAAAGTTCATTTGCCTATAAATAGTTCATAGTTTTCTTTAAATGGAGTTTTTTAATATAAAGTCCCGTAAGTTGTTCACCGGTGAAAAAAATGTTTCGAAACATCAATTAATTTGTAGCGAAAATTTGACAGCCACATGCATCGGCATGCACAAAATATCATTAATTTACAATTTTTTGTAATTTTTGTCTATTAATCTGATAAAATAAATGTTTATAGTGCCAACAAATAAATGCTTCATTTTATTCCTGAATATCAAATTTCACCGCTTTTAAAAATTGTCTGTACAATTTAAAAAACATTTGCAAATAGTGTTGATGTGTATTGCTGCAACAAATACCGGGTTATTTTCCCGGTTTTTCACCTGTGAACAGAATACCTCTTCAGCGAAGTTTTTACGGTTTTGTGAAGCTAGTGTGAAATTTATGTTTTTTTTTTTACGGAGTTTGACAGATTTTCACGTGATTACTTACCTTAAGGAAAAAAATCTTACCGCCAAAGAAATTTTCCTCAAATCTAAGAAACGTATCTTTATTTTTAAGACATATTTCTTAAAAAACAAATTAGTTTAAGTTCAGTTAAAATTTATTAAAAACAAGTAAAAAAGGTAAAATTGAATAAAATTTATTAAAAACAAGTAAAAAGTAAACAATGCCTTTTTTAAGGATAACAAATTTTTTACCGTGAAAAAAAATTAACAATTTTGATTAGAAATATTTTATTTTGAGTAAAAAACTTTTTTTTAAAGTGACAATAAACTTTAAAAAAAAGGAAAAATTAAAAATTTTTTTTGAGTGTAAAATTTTTTTCGAGTGTAATGTTATTTTTACTGTTAAAATATTTCTGAGTGAATGCACGCACGTACGTATGTACACATAGTCGTGTCATTTTTGTAAAAAAAAAATAATTTTTTTTTCGAGTGTAAAATTTTTTTTGAGTGTAAAATTTTTTTCGAGTGTAATTTTTAAGTTACCAATGCTTTTAAAACTAAACAAGTTTAAAAAGCATTGCTTTAAAACTAAATAAAAAAAATAAAAAGTTTGAAAAGCATTGTTAATTTATCACCAATGCTTTTAAAACTTGGTAACACGTGGCATTTAAAATGAAGCAATCTGAAATTCAGGGTTTTGCTTATAACTTTTGAACCACTGGACCGATTGAGCTGAAATTCAATACCAAACAGACCTGGGAAACGGCAAAGATACATGCAAAGCTTCAGCAGTCTCGTTATTGTCTTTCGAAAGTTATACTGTTTTTTATCTCGTAAATTCGCGAAAAACCCTTGCCGAAATTTACTCTTTTACTCATCACTTTGAACCATTGGAGCGATTTGGCTGGATTGCAATACCAACCTGACCAGGTAAATGACCAACATATATGCCAAACTTCAGTAGCCTTTGTAAAGTCTTTCAAAAGTTAGCGTGTTTCCTACTGACAGACGGACTGGCGGACGGACATCGCTAGATCGACTTAAAATCGATCGAGTATGGGGGCTAGGTCTTAACATATACCGATTTTTTTCCAATTTCAATAGGCTTTGTCCTTGGGCCAATAGAAGCTTAAGTTTTAAATTTCAAGTCAATTGATTGAAAATTGCGTATCGTGCTTAAACCGATAGATGGACAGACGGACGGACATCGCTAAATCAACTCAAAAAGTAATTCTGAGTCGATCGGTATACTTGAAGGTAGGGGTAGGACCAATATTTCGGGTAGTTACAAACATCAGCACAAACTCATTATACCCTGTACCACAGAGTGGTGTGGGGTATAAATAAAAATTGGGACATAAAAATGTTTTGTCAATTTTTTATTGCGTTTTAGAGTAAAAAATCGTTAAAATTGCGTTTAGAAATACATTTTTAAGAACCATCTATAAAAAATTCCCCGACACAACATTTTTTAGAGTTTATTCCAAAATGAAATAGAGTGTATTCCAGTTTGAGGCCAATTTCCCTACTTGTTATGTTAATTCATAATGGGGAAATTAGCCTCGAACTTGAATAAACTCTATTTCATTGCACAATTAAAGGTACTGAAAGGTACGAACTGGAATAAACTCTATTTCATTTTACAATTAAAGGTAGAATAAATAACTAATTTTTATAATTAATAAAAATTTAAAAAACTTTATAATTTGTTAACTCCAAAACGCAAAAAAAAAAATGGACAAACATTTTTTTCGGCACCCGAAAAATTTTTCAAAATTTTTTTTGGTTTTTTTATAAATTTTTTTACTCCGAAACGCAAGAAAAAAATCCAAAAAGTTTAACTTAACTTTTTTCGGAACTTTTAAAATTGTTTTCCTAAAAGCATTTTATATGAACATAAGTTAAACTTTTTTTATGAAGTTTTTTACTCTAAAATGCCCAAAAAACGTATTGTGGAAAATTTTGAAAAAAATGTTCGTGATTTAGAAATTTTTGATTTTGTCTCCGGTCACGAGTTAAACATTTTTTAAACGGTTTAGAGATAAGTCCAATTTTCGTCTGTCACGTAATAAGCTATTTAAAGCATTGAAGTGACATGTTCCGTTTACACCAGTCGTGGGATAGATGATTTTGGATCTATTGACACCGTTTTCCTGCTGGGTATTTATAGATACAGTTAAATATCTTTGTGTGATATTTTGGCAGTGATCGCCATTTTAACAGACAGGTGGACATCCCTAGATCGAATTAAAATCGTTCAAGAAAATTCAAGCAAAATTTTTTTCTGTGTATTAAAAAGTTTTTAAATAAAACTCGTGATTTTAAAATGTCACTTTTTCTGTAAAAATCTTTTAAAGTTTTTTTTTGCAAATTGTAGTTAACATAATGTCAATTCACAGTTTTTTTTTCACCAACTCTAAAAGGTCATTTATAAATATATTTATAACTTTAGTAAGTATCTTAACTAAAATTAAAGTACATATTTTTTTTTTATTCTTAAATATCAAAAATCAGCTAAAGCAACTAACTAAATATTTTCTACCGTGCTAAAACATGCAAATCCTTTAAATCAACGTTAATACACGTAAAGCTCCATTGGGTGCCATCCTTCCTTACATACCGATCACCCGGTCTTTTTCCTATTAACCCAAGTGTTTCCTCTAATGTTTGTTAAAGTTGCTAAAGTAAGATAAAGGTTTTATATTTAGTTTTATTTTATTTTAACTAAATATATGAAGAAAAGTGTAACAAATTTAGTACCGAGTATCTTAGAGTTTCAGGTGTTTATATCTTTTCCTTGAGACTTCCGTTTTTTGTTATGTTTTTTTTTTTCATCCAATTACTGTTAAAAATATGTGTACGTGCAAGTATAGTAGGGTGGCAGCGAAATGTATGGCCAAATTTTTTTTTTCGGGGAATTTGAATGTCTCCCGATCGGAATATTCCGCAACATGATCTTTAACTAAAGTAGAACAAATTTAAGCCAATTCGGAGAACTTTAACCCGTGCCCCGTACAAGTACAAGGTAAAAAAATTCCATACAACGAATTAACGACGAAAAATTTCATTTCCATCGGACAAGTTTTCTAGTTTCAAAAGTGACCCCGGAAAAAAATTTTGGGGCTGGTTAAGGGCAAACACTAAAAAATGTTCAAACATTTTTTTGTTTTGACAAGCATACATACATTAAACATTTTTGTCGTTTTTTATAAAAGGGTTTCTTAAATTATTTATTTAAATTTTAGTGACATCTCAAATTTGGTCTAAAATAGGGCCAAAACTCCATTTTTGCAGTGTTTGACCCAGACAGAAATACGATGTCACAAAAAAAAAATGAAATCTTTAAACAAGAACGACAAATCATTAATGAATTCTTGTCAAAACTAAAAAAAAATTGAATTTTTTTAGAGTAAGGCCAGTCTTAAATCATTTTTACGCAGTAACTTTTGGAACTGAAAATCTTGTCAGATCGAAATGATTTTTTTTGTCGTAAATAAGCTAATAGAGCTTAATAATATTAAAAAAACAAAAAAAAAAATAACAAATCGAAAAAAAAAATTTTGCTTGTATGGAATTTTTTTTTACCTTTGAGAGTTTTGACCTGAAATGGGCACCACCCAGGCAGAAACTGCCAACCGTTCCAAACAAAAAGTCTCGGCAAAGCACTTTATTTTTTGTGTAGAAGGTAGTATGAATTCGAAAAAGTGCTTTCCAAGCGCTTTGCCAATGTTTTTCTATTTAAATCCGTTCAAAGTATAACAATTGGAATATTTTTTATTTCCCTGCAGAATGAGTGGCCGGTCCTTGATAGTTCTCATGATATGTCACTTATACACAATGACCTACATATTACAAACTTGACACCTTTTAAATAAAAACACCTGTTTCTTTCGTGAGGAAGTGTCTTAAACTCCGGATACATCACCCTTAAACTCCGGTTTAATACACCACTTTTTTCGGGACTTTTACAATTTTTTTCCTAAAAGCATTTTAAATAAATATTTTATTCCAAAACGCAACGAAAACTGCAAAAAAAAATTTTCCGGGACTTAGAAAATTGTTCAAAGTTTGTTCAAAATTTTTTTATCCTAATAAATGAGTGAATAAATTTGTTTTCCTAATTTATTAAATTTCTTTATTCAAATAAACACCAAAAAAAGTTGTGTCTTATGGACTTATGTATACAATTTAGATACGTCCCATTTTTTTGTTCTAAAAGTGCTATAATAGTACCATATTTTTTGTTTTTAAAGCGCTTTCAAAGCGCTTTAAAATAGCAACGGCATACCGTTTACCGTGGTTATCATTTTGGACGCTGGGAAAGTACTAAACTGTGATGCTTTCCCAGCACACAAGCAACCATAAAAGGTACTTTGCCAGCGCTCTCCCGTTCGTATTTTTCTGCCTGGGCAGTTACAGTTATCTGATTTGGCTCAAAATTTGTTCTACATCAGTTTAAGACCATGTTGCACATATTCCGCCAGTGTGATATTCCGCCCGAGAGATAGTGAAAATCCAAAGTTAAAACTTTGTTGCCACCCTAATGTATAGTATATTCTAATACACTTACAATAAAAATTTATTTCTTTATTCGAACTTTTCTTCTTTCCTTTTTTTTTTGTTGGCATTTCATGACTCCATGACATTTGTATAGATGTTTTCATTTTTGTGCTGTTGACTTTATTACAGAAAGGACAAAATATTGAGAATAAAAAAAGAAAAGACGAGAAAAACTAACACAGGAGAATAATAAAAAAAATCGTATAAAAGTAGTGAAAAGGTCCAGTTAGAATGACCAAGTGAAACCCTTCACTCAAAAGAAGATATAACATAAATTTTTGAAAAATTTTGGAAATTTTATAAAAAGTACCTTTTATAAAAAGTACAATTTATAAAAAGTACCTTTTATAAACAGTACTTTTTACAAAAAGTACCTTTTATAAAAAGTACTTTTTATAAAAAGTACTTTTTATAAAAAGTACTTTTTATAAAAAGTACGTTTTATAAAAATTACCTTTTATAAAAAGTAACTTTTATAAAAAGTACCTTTTATAAAAAGTACCTTTTATAAAAAGTACCTTTTATAAAAAGTACCTTTTATAAAAAGTACCTTTTATAAAAAGTACCTTTAATAAAAAGTACCTTTTATAAAAAGTACCTTTTATAAAAAGTACCTTTTATAAAAAGTACCTTTTATAAAAAGTACCTTTTATAAAAAGTACCTTTTATAAAAAGTACCTTTTATAAAAAGTACCTTTTATAAAAAGTACCTTTTATAAAAAGTACCTTTTATAAAAAGTACCTTTTATAAAAATTACCTTTTATAAAAAGTACCTTTTATAAAAAGTACCTTTTATAAAAAGTACCTTGTATAAAAAAGTGCTTTTATTAAAAGTACCTTTTATAAAAAGTACCTTTTATAAAAAGTACCTTTTATAAAAAGTACCTTTTATAAAAAGTACTCTTTATAAAAAGTACCTTTTATAAAAAGTACCTTTTATAAAAAGTACCTTTTATAAAAAGTACCTTTTATAAAAAGTACCTTTTATAAAAAGTACCTTTTATAAAAAGTACCTTTTATAAAAAAAAACCTTTTATAAAAAGTACCTTTTATAAAAATTACCTTTTATAAAAAGTACCTTTTATAAAAAGTACCTTTTATAAAAAGTACCTTTTTAAAAAGTACCTTTTAAAAAAAGTACCTTTTATAAAAAGTACCTTTTATAAAAAGTACCTTTTATAAAAAGTACCTTTTATAAAAAGTAACTTTTATAAAAAGTACCTTTTATAAAAAGTACCCTTTATAAAAAGTACCTTTTATAAAAAGTACCTTTTATAAAAAGTACCTTTTATAAAAAATACCTTTTAAAAAAAGTACCTTTTTTAAAAAGTACCTCTTATAAAAAGTACCTTTTATAAAATGTAACTTTTGTTAAAAGTACGTTTTGTAAAAAATTACCTTTTGTAAAAAGTACCGACAGTACACTTTTTGGTGCTCTTTTATTTCCTGAAACAATAATCATAGAAACTTTAAATTTGGAAAGCCTCACCTCTCGGAAAATAAAGAGAGATTAAAAGTGGTCAAAAATGTACTTTCGGTACTTTGTACTTCGGTAATGGTAAAAATAGAACTTTTGTTACGTTTTATATATTCTAAAATAATGATCATAGAAACTTGAAATTTGGAATGTCCGATCTTTAAGTGAAAAAAACACTCTGGAAAAAATACTTTTTGAAAATTCCTTTTGCCTAACAAAAGGTTAATTGGGTAAAGATTTGAAGTTTTTGTACTTCTTATTTCCTGAAGAATATAAACTTGAAATTTGGAATGTAGGATCTTTAAGTGAAAAAACATTCTGGAAAAAATACTTTTTGAAAATTCCTTTTCTTAGGTGGTAAAAGGGGCAAAAATTTTAAGTTTTGGTACACTCTTATTTCCTGAAGTAATGATCCCAGAAACTTTAAATTTGGAATGTATTATTCTTTGGTGAAAAAAAAACATTCTGAAAAAAATACTTTTTGGAAATTCCGTTTCTAAAATGGGAAAATTGGTAAAAAAGAGTAATCTGGGTACTTTTTATATACACTGAAATAATGGCTCTAGAAACTTAAAATTTGAAATATGGGATCCTTCGATTAAAAAAAAACCTTCTGGAATTTTTTTTTTTTTCGAAAATTCCGTTTCTAAAGGAGTAAAAAAATGCACTTTTGGTACTAAAAATAATTCCTGAATAATGAACCAATACATTTGAAATTTGGAATATAGGTTTCTTGGCTGAAAAAACATTCTGGAAAGAGTATTTCGTTTTTTAGCGGGATAAAAATTGTAATTTTGCTACTTTTTATATTCCTGAAAAAATGGTCCTGGGAACAATACTGTTTGGAAATTCCGCTTCTTAGTGGGGTAACATGGCTAAAAAAGTGTACCTTTGGTACTTTTGATTATTTCTGACGTAATGGTTCTAGAAACTTAATATTTTGGAAATCCTTCGCACGGTGAGCCTCAGCGATGTTTAGGTTGAACTTTAGTGTCGACGAAAAGTGTAAACGCAGTTCGATTTCTACTTGATTAAATGTCATAAAACTGTTGACAGCGAAATCGCAGCTGCTCGCATTCGCGAGATATCGCGAAAGTAGTGTTTTTGTATTTTCTAAAATTTTGACAACGAAGTTTTTAAATATCTTCAAAAACTGAGTATGCAGATTTAATTGCATTTATTTACAGGTCACAAAACAGTTAACATCGAAATCATATCTTCTCAATTTCGCGAGAAATCGCAAAATTAAAAAAAAAATAAAAAATTGGAAAAAAATTAATTTTTCGTGTAAATTAGCAGTCAAGATATTGATTTGATCAGTTTTACTACCTTTAACCACATAAAATTTAAACTGCATACAATATATTTGTCGTTTCTTGATTTTTTTCCTTTATTTTAGACACTAAAGAAAAAATCAATTAATTAATATAAAAGCTTGAACAGTAATTTTGCAATTTCTCGGGAAATTGATCATCTATAATTTTTATTCTTGCAGTTTTGTCAACTTTAATAATCTCGAATTCAAACTGCATACCTAATTTTTGCTGTTAATTGAAGTAAATATTGTTACAGACCAAAAATAACACAAAGTAATGAATAAATAGTAGTTTAGCGAGTTTTTTTGCTATATCTCGAAGAATTGAGTAGCTAGAATTTAAGTGTTAACATCCTTATCACCTTTATTCAATAGCAAATCAAACTGCATTTCGCGTTTTTCAACAATGTTAAAGAAACTTCGTTAATTAATAAAACAAGAAATACCCCCAAAAAGCTGTTTTTCGCTATATCTCGCGAAAGTGAGCAGCTAGAATTTTTTTGTGGGCAGTTTCAATTTCTTTCAACATGCTCAAATCAAACTGCATACCACTTTTTTTTATTATTTCTAAAGAACCGGTTATAAAATATAAATAAATAATAAAAAAAATATATATAATTACGCGATATCTCGCGAAATTTAACACCTACAATTTCGATGTCAACAGCTGTGTGATCTTTGATCAAGCACAAGTAAAACTGCATACCATGTTTTTACAAAATTTTAAAGAAACCTATCTAAAGATAAAAACGAAAACAAAAACAGCAAAAAATTAATTTCGCGATTTCTCACGAACTTAAGAAGATAGGATTGTGATGTTTACTGTTCTGTGACCTTTAAATGAGTACAATTTAAACTGTTTACTCATTTTTGGAAAATATTTAAAAAACTTCAATGTCAAAATTTTAAAAAATACAAAAACACTAATTTCGCGTTATCTCGCGAATGCGAGCAGCTACGATTTCTCTGTTAATAGTTTTGTGACATTGAATCTTGTAGAAATCGAACTGCACTTACACTTTTCGTCGACACTAAAGTTGAACCTAAACATCGCTGAGGCTCACCGTGTTCGGTAAAAAACAAAAATTGGGAAAAGTACTTTTTGGAAATTCCGTTTCTAAGGGGGTAACTAAGGTGTACTTTTGGTACTTTTTTTCCTTTAATAATGATTTTAGAAGCTTGAATTTTAAAATGTAGGGTCCTTCGGTGAAAAAATATTTTTATCCTCTAGTAAAAAAATATTTTGGAAAAAGTACTTTTTGGAAATTCTGTTTCTATGAGTTTTAAAGGGGATACTTTTTTCTCAACTTTTTCGTATCCAACTTTTTTTACTCCATATTTTTCTCTCTATATGTTTTTTCACTCAAACTTATTTTTATTTCAATTTCTTTTTGCACTGAAATATTTATTCACTCAAAATCCAAAATCCTCGAAAATTGTCAATATCTTTGAATTATTTATTAAAGTATTTATTATTTTAGTAAAGATTTCAACGTCCACAATTAAATAAAACAAAGACTACGTAGAGAAATTTTTTGAAATCGGTAGGGTATCCTGATCCTTCTATTATCCGGTATTTAACATTACCGGTAACAAAGTTCCGGCGGGCGTGATAGTTACTTTATAACTGAGCAATTATGGTCCAAAACAACCATTTGAAAAAGAATGTTGGTTAGTTTTGAGTAAAATGTTACTTTAAACCAGTCATACGCATTTTTGTAATTCCTATTCCCGCGGGAATAGGCGCTGCTTGTGCGCTGTCAACACACATACACTATAAAATTATGTTGCTTGAGCAAATTTGTTGACTTTTCGCTTGCTACTACCCAACAAGCATAAATGTTAAAGTATATGTGTGCGCATCGCTGCTTTAAACTATAAATAAGACAAAAATGTTGATAAAAACACATTTTCTTGAAATCCGGTAAATTCAAATTGGTCCACAGGCCAACTGTATGAAGGAATTTAACCCAACATTTTTTTGTACAATCCCCGGGATGTTATTTTGAGATTTTGTTTTATAAAATTTTGAATATTCTGAAAAGGTAGTTTTGAGCTCTTTGGTAAACATATGTGTTGTTTTTGGGTCTCAAGTTTGGGCGGGTTTTTATATAAACGATAAACTTCAAAATTTGTATCTGAATATTTATGAACAAATACAATTGTTAAATATTTTTTTTATATATTTTTTTATATATTTATTTTTTTTAATTTAAGACTTATACCAATTTTGATCATTTTGGTTTTAAAATGCTTAAATTACCTTCTAACAACTTTTCCGCACTATTAATGGTAGATCTAAAAACTTTGTTGGAATAATCACCACCCTACTGTCTTTGATGTGTAACACACGGAATGATAAAATTAATATACCTCTACTTTTTAACGAAGGGTATACAAAAAAACTTTTAACGTTAAAATAGTGTTAAGTGCTATTAGTAGTGGCAACATAATTGATATTCTTTACGAAAATTTTAGTAAAAACAAATTTATAGTTTAATCTATATAAATAGCGTGAGTTAGCGAAAAAAATGGAAGAAAAAGGAAAAAACAAGTAAAGTGAAAATGAAATTGTAGTAAATAAAATAAAAAATTTTCTTTAATTACTAGCAGAAAAATAAATTGGTGGACTTAACGGATGGATGGTTTATGAAACAAACAATTTTCGCCACAATTTAGTTTAAATTTTATCCTCAAATAGAAAAGACACATAAGACGCGCGCGAAAAATTCAAACTGTTATACTCGGATCGGTTTTCTCAATAATTCTACAAAATTTCCATTTTAATTAAATATTTAAACACGCATGTAAAAAAATTAAATAAAAACACTATAACAAGACGGGAGTAATTATCCTTTATTGTGTTTAACAAACAAATAGTTCATCCTTTAGTTTATTTTGTTTGTTTGTTGTATTACTTGTACATGCAAAATCGTGCTTAAGCTTGTTTCTTTTACATGTTCGTCTTAACAATTTTTATGTTGTTTCATATACAACAAACAGCAACATCAGCAAAACCAGCAACATCATCATCATCATCAGCAACAGCAACAACAGTCAAAAACTATAAGGATTTTCGTGTTTTAATTTGAATCCTTGTGTTATTTATTTTTTATTTTTTTTTTCGTTGTTTTCCTGCGACATGAGTCGTTCATTAAGACGTGAAAGTAGTCGTAATAGTATTATAACGGTTGAACTAATTCAGTTTATTATACAATATCGTGCTAAGGAGACCAAGAAAAGGTGTGCAATATTTCTCACAAAATTTTTTTTTACCTATCTTCTGGATACATATGTGGTGTAATTTTCATGTTCATGTGGATTTTATTTAGAGTTTTTCAAAAAAGTAAAAAAAAAACGAAAACACACGGTGTTAATTTGAGTGTTTTAACAAATTGTGCTATAAATCTTAATTCTAAATGAATTATTATGATTACGAAAGGAAAGTGTTTAAAAAAAATAATTAAGTATTAGAAAACAAAAAATTAACAAATGCACATTATCTTTACAAACGAATACTAACTAAAGAAATATCTTATTTTGTAAATATAAAAAAAACTGTTAAATGTCACCCTAATATTATTCGGCTTAAACCAAAAGTATTACGAAGAGCTATGAGGGGCCTTTGGCCAGCTAGGTCAACCATATCTTTAAACTAACTCTATCAAAATATTACGAAGATCGAAAAAAAATTATCAGATATGTCTGTGGCAAAAAGGAATAAGTGCATAAGTGTTTTTATACTACTTTTCAGGAGAGCATTTTTAAGTTTTAATTTTAAATACCAAACCTGGGTTTAAAAATTTGAACATTTTGGGCGTGTAAATATCTCAAGCATTATTATCGACACAATCTTCGCTACTTTAAAAGTTGATATATATCAGGACAACGGAGATATCGGGTGAAAACCATTGATGTTGTTATTGCGTTTTGCAAAACTACATTTTAATCCAAGCATATGTCGAGATATGCAGTTATGTATCCCTATAAAATACCTTTTAGCATCTTCAACGAATGCTGATTTTAAAATAAAGAATAAAAACATAACTCAGATATGCTGTTACGATTTTTATTTTTCCCTTAAAAAAAATGAGTTGTGGAGTTCTGAAATCAATATCTCAGAAAATAATGGTCCGATTTTCATAAAAATTTGATACAATACGAAAATGGACAAGGAGATTCAGAAAATGCAAAAACACGTTTTGGACATAACTCGACTTATGTTGTTGTGGGTTTTTGCCACAGATGTATTGGCATTTTTTTTTGTATGCCAAAAAAGTATTTCTTCCGATTTTGAACGTTTGGCAAATTTTTATTCTCGTCTGCCATAAGTTATGTGGTACAAATTTGAGTCCAATCGGATTAAATGCGTTTTTAAAAATTTTAAAAAATATGTCGAACGATTTTTGAGATATCGCTATTTTAAATGAGCAAACAATGGCGGTCAATTATTTGTAGTCTAATGGATTGCTGAATGACCGACAGTATGGTTTTCGCAGGATTCGGTCAACTACCGACTTAATGGCGTTTCATTCTAAACGGTGGAGCCAATTCATTCATCGCCGTGGTGAAAGTAAGGTTGTTGCTCTGGATATTTCTAAGGCGTTTGATCATTTCGATCATTTGGAAGGTTCAGGCATTTGGCGTTGGTACACTCAAAATAATACATTACTAGATTTACTAATTTTTTTTTTGCTAATGCTAGTTAGCTAACCTTTAGCAAATTTTTAGTTGAGATTAGCATGTTAGCAAAAATATCTTGTAAACTTCATTTAGCGCATTAGCAATTTTAAACAAAATTTTAACTATTTTTTTTTGCTAAATTTAAAATTGAGTTGACCAAATTTTTACAAGCTTTTATGCTAATATTAGCAAAAATAAATTGTATTATTTTTTAAAGAAAACTTAAAATGGCGCTATCTCGGAAACTAACCCAGATAGAGCAAAATGGAGGCCATTTTTGGTTCTCGGTATCGCCGGTCCTCTTCACATGTGTGGACCCTAATGGGTCCTAACTTTGGATCCAAAAAAGTTAGCACTCCCGAAAATTTTAAAATGGTCATATCTCGGTAAATATTGCCGACACAACAAAAAGTCCAATAGCATTTTTGTAGCTCTCAACACGTAGAACAATACTGCAAAATAACAAAAAACTCTCCGAATAATATTTTTGAAGTTATCGAGTTTTTTAATTCTCAAAACCCCAGTGGTCACCTTAAATCACGTATCTCAAAAACAAAGCAAGGCAGAGCGAAACGGATACAAATTTTGGATCAAAAACTATGACGATTGTTTAGGAACCCAACTAGGTCTAGGCCCATCGGGGTCTGGACCTATCGGGTCCGAATCCAATGGGGTCCTCAAATTGGTATGAACTAACAAGGGAAGTCTCCCTCGTGTCACCCTCCGATCTTCATGAAATTTGGATATGTTATTAAGAACGAAAATTAATTCGACACGTATTTATTTTTAGCGGCCCAAATTCATTTTTAGGGGTGGTCGATTTGTATGGGGGGTAATTGACCTTTTTCAGTTTTTTACGATTTACGCCTATTTAAACAAAATTAAATAGGTACGTGTGGTATCAGATTAAAGGTATTAAAAATACCTATCTCGTGGTGCTAACGACGGGCCAAAGAAGTAAATATTTTTCGACATATTAACAAAAATGTCCTAAAATTTTGGTATTTTACTCAATATGACGAAAAATTGTGCATTTTTGGACACGTTCTTAGCATAGGTTTTCCAAAGACCTTTCATTTGGTATGTAACATGACTTGGTTTCTTTGCTTAATATAGGATATAAACGAAAAAAACTGAAAAATGGCCTTGTCTTCCCCCTCATTTTTACCCCCTAAATATGAATTTGGGCCGCTAAAAAAAATACGTGGCCGTTTATTTTTTCTGCTCTACAAAATAAAATCAATTCCATAAAGATCCGCGGGTGACACTAGGGAGACTTCCCTTGTGAGTTGTTAATAGTCCATAATTTTCCTTATTTGGAATTTTCTAATACATGAAAGAAATTCTTATCGTCAAAGAAATTTTTCCTAAATAAGCGTATGTAAAAAATCGTTATTTTTAAGACAAAGTCCTCTTCTCTTGTTTTAGCACGCAATTTACTACCAATTAGTTCATCATATTTATCTTCTTCATTTTAAGAAAGTTTTTTCCACTATTACATAACTCCGGGATTTTTTTTTGACTTAAAATTGCGATATTTCGAAAACTAATCCAGATAGAGCAAAATGAAAGCCATTTTTGGCTCTTGTCATTGCCATAGTATCGTTGGTCCTCCTCACATGGATAGACACCCATTGGTCTTAACTTTAAATATACATATAAAAAAGTTGGCATTCCAGAAAATTTTAAAATGCTCATTGCTCGGTAAATATTAAAGACACAAAAAATGTCCAAAGGCATTTTTGTAGCTGTTAACACATAGAACTAGATCGCCCCAAAAGCTCTCCGAATAAAAATTTTAAAGCTATCGAGTTTTTAAAGTTCTCAAGATCCCATTTGGCCCCTAAATTCACGTATCTCAAAAACTAAGCGAGGTAGAGCGAAACGAACAAAAATTTTGAATCAAAAACTACGATGATCCTTAAGGGACCCAACTGGGTATGGGCCCATCAGGGTCTTCTAAGCGAGGTAGAGCGAAACGAACAAAAATTTTGAATCAAAAACTACGATGATCCTTAAGGGATCCAACTGGGTATGGTCCCATCAGGGTTTTCACCAAATCAAGTCCTCAAATGTGTATAAACTAAATTGAAATAAAATGTTTCTCATTTTTTTTAGTTCAAATTGGCACAATATTAAATAATTTTTTCCTTCCGTATTTTTAAGAAAAACTTAAACTTAAAAAAAGGAAACATGGCAATAGAGCTAAATCATTATCAATTTTCCTTGAATTTAGTTAATTTTCCTATTTTTCAGGTAATTTTTTTTTGTGGATTGAGACAGTCTTTCGTGTAAACTTAATTTGAGCCAAATCCGATCGTGTGATCGGAAGATGAATATCAAAAATTATCTGAAATCGGTTCAGGGGTTTTCGAGAACATTATGTTTTTTTCTACGCTCAAGAAATTTAAAAAAAGTCTAACAATTTTTGACACTGACTACTTCATAGAGCTTGGGTGGGACAAACTTTCATTTAAAATTAATTTGAGCCAAATCCGTTCATTTAAACTCGTAGCGCCCTTCGATCAAAGATTTGGTTTTTTAGAAAATTTTTACTAAAACTCTAAACTTTGATCGAGGGGCGCTATAGGGTAAAATGTTCTGATTTGACTCGAATTAAGTCTAAATTGAAGTTCTATGAAAGCTCTATGAAATAGTCATTCAAAAAAATTTTTGAGATTTTTATTAAAAATTTCTTGAATTAAGGAAAAATTTTACAAATTTCAAATGACGATATCTGGAAAACCGAAATTCAGCATGCTGAAATTAATAAAACTAATGCATCGCTAGATTTTTTTTTTAATTCTTAAATTTTTCCAAAATTGGAAATGTTGGTGGAAATTTTAAAAAAATCGACAACTTTGATTGCCAGGGTAAAAATTGACGGATTTGGCTTGAATTCAGTTTAAATGGAAGACTGTCTCAAGCCTTATGAATGGGTCAAGGGAACGAGATTTTTTTTATGTTTTTTGATCGTAGGAAAAAAACATTTTTGCAAATTTCAAATAGCAATATCTCGGAAACTGTTCGACAGATTTAAATTTTAATAACGTTAAAATTAATAAGTATGATGTATTGCAAGAAATTAAAAAAAAATTCAAAAATTCAAAAATCCAAAACTTTATATTTAAATTTATTAAATTTTCATATTTTTTAGTTCATTTTTTCTTGAGTGAAAGATCACTAGCAGAAATATAAGAACAATTATTTATTTATGAGGACTCATTACCAAGTAAAAAGGCAGGTAATGATGACTCATTACCAAAAACAAAAAAGTTTTTACTGGGAAGATTTAAACCCTTAAAACAATAGAAAACAAGTAAGAAAGTTATAGTTGGTCAAGACCGACCATATGATACCCTACACCAGTGTTTTCCGGAAAATGGGTCCCAAGTCCAAATATAGACCGATTGGATCTGTCATTTGTTAGATCTTTATTTAGTGTAGAAAACACAGACAGATCAAATTTTAGTAGAATTGGTTTATTTTTTGTCAATAGACCGTTTAACTGAATATATTGGTCGAAATTTTTATAAGGGGGACTAAGTCCAAAAATGGTCCAATTATATTCAGATTTGATAAGGTTACTAAAGTACACGTTTAACACGTAAAATAAAATTTTTATCAAATATTTTTATTTACATGAATTTTGAGGGAATTATGTGAATATCGGGAGGGTGGTTTGTATGGGGACTACCAGAAGGACTGACCTGATTCCTTTGAAATTTGGAATGAAGATTTGTGCATACAAAAAATACCTGCTAAATTTCAAAGCGATATCTATTATAAACGGTTATTAAAGTCATTTAAGTCGAATCCAAAGCGGACGTTTGTATGGGGGCTAGGTCTTAACATGAACCGATTTTCTCCAATTTCAATAAGCTTCGTCCTAGGGTCAAAAGATGTTTAAGTTTCAAATTTCAAGTTAATTGATTTAAAATTGCGACCTGTATTGAGCTTAAACCGATAGATGGACAGACGGACGGACGGATATCGCTAAGTTGACTCAAAAAGTCATTCTGAGTCGATCGGTATACTTGAAGGTAGGTCTAGGACCAATATTTTGGCTAGTTATAAACATCAGCACAAATTTATTATACCCTGCACCACAGAGTAGTGTAGGGTATAAAAATAATACCCTAGGGGTAAGGCATTTTTATACACGGGAATGCAAATTTTAAAAAAGTGGCTTTCCAGGACAAAAATTTTCTAAAGAAGTTATTTCTTACTTTTTAAGAATTACTTCATCAGTGACGTGAGAGTAGAAGAAACGTTTTTTGCGAACATTTGCATGAGTCAAGCGTGATTTAAATTAAATTTACATCCTCGATTCGGGAGTTTGCGAGGGTAGACTACTGCGTTTGCTTTAGTGACAGTTTAAATTATTCACGCACTCATCTCAAACAATGACACCACATGATGTCGCTTTAAAATTACATTGTGGAGATATTTTTAAATTTTATCATAACTAAATATCTTTTTTTATTAATTTATTCAAATAAGTTTTTTCTGTTAAATCACTAAAAAGTTTTCTTTCAAAATTTTCCTAAACTTACCAACTATTTAGTAGATATGACAACAGATAAAAGCAAAACCCATCAGTTAAGTTTACTTAGAAAATTCCACAAATCCTAACGAATTTACTAGCTCAAATTTGTCATAATTTCTGGAAAAGCAGCAAAGGATTTTCATTGCTTAACAATGACATTTGCAAACTTGCAAGTAACAAAGATAAAGTAAAGAATGTATTTTTTCTAAGTTATTTTTAACTACCCGGTTAAAAAAGAAGGATAGTTCTTAAAACTGGGGATTTTTTTAAACATGGATGGGTCTAATTTTGTTAATTAGTATCTAAAAATAAGAATTTAAATTTTGGAGACAATCAGATAATCATATATTTGTCCATTTTAAGCATTCAGTTTTTAGTTGGGTTATATATTTGACAAATAAAAATTTTATAAAAAATTCCAGTTTTTATTTCATTAAAAAAATAATCCCACTAACACGAGTTGCAGCATATTGATTGTTACTTAACAAGAAAAAAATAAATAATGTGTTTGAAATAGAATCTTTAAAAGTTTAACTAAAAACATTGTTCCCTTGAATGTCACCAGAGACTTAGTAATATGAAAAAAAGAAAAATAAATAAAATTGTTTCTATCTTTTATTTGTAAATCGTTAAATGCACTTATACAAACATTTTCCTAAGAAAAAAATGGTAAAGAAAAACATAAATTTTGTTTTCAAATTTCTATTTATTTTTCCGCCCTTAACAAAAAAAGAAACTACGTTAACCCAGCAAAAAATGAGAGCTCTATATCTGCTTGGTGAGCTTTTCTACTCCAGAACCCCAAACACTAACCGGACAAAAAAATTAAAAATTGTGTAGTGTGGCTCATTTTCAACTAAAACATTGTTGTTGTTAACAAAAAATTTAATTGTATTAACAAATTGTGTTGTTGAAAAAAAAATATTTTCTTTGTCAATTCAATTAAATTGTGTGTTAACACAAAAACTTTTTAATTGAAAATAAGTGTACAATAAAATTTTTTCTGTAAAGAAAATTTTACTATTATAATTTGGGTAAACTTCAAAAAATTTCTATTAAAAATTACATTCTGGATTTTAATTTGTTCAAAATTTACCCAATTTATACTAGGAAACTGTTTTGGTTTCAATTAGAGTGCATATAAAACGAATTGATCTTTCAGAAGTTCAGCACTACTTCAAACTTTTAAACAACATCCAATTACTAACTAATCCTCTTCTTTTTATGTGGGGTTGTCGGAAAACTCAGAACTTAACGTCTGAATATTAACATATTCTGTAGTAGAAAATAACACAGTGATACAAAATTGAAATTTCATAATTGGAATGGGATGAAACCAAAAGCAAATTTAAGTTGACATTTTACATAACAAAACCCTTAAGTATCTTTTTTAGTTTAGTGCTAGATTTTTTTTACAAGCAGTTGAAGTTTTTTTATACTTATATGCCCTTCTTTTGACATGTGAGGTTCAGCGTCCAAACTTAAGCTTGATATAATGTTAGCTATAACCGGTATGCTTTTCACTGCAATTGATCCAGTACCTACTTACTGAATAGCATAGTTATTAAAAATGAACCCCTGTGCACCGTTGCGTATGGTTGTTACTTAAAGGAAATTACAAAATTAAGTATACGCCACTTGAAGAGTTTTCAAGCTATTATAATTGTAATAAAAGTTCACCAACTTCAAATGTGTAAAAAAAAATATAGCGCTGAACTAAAAAAACAGCCTTGAAGGTTTGGTTATGGAAAATTTCAACTTTCATTCGCTTTTTGTTTCATCCCATTCCGATTTTAGTTGTTGCACTGTGTAATCGATGTACGTATTTCTCTGTGATTTTTCTTCTATTGTATTTGATTAAATTTTTTGTAGTTTTGTAGCAAGAAAAAGTTCTTGCTGGGATACTTAAATAAACTGACACACAATTGCAAAACCCAGGCAAACAACTACAAAAACTTGTTAAGTTGTTCCAAAGATCGAGCGTAACTTTTAGTTTTGAACTTTTAAAATGTACTTTTCCTTTGCGTTTTTTTTTTGTATTAACCTCGCAAAGTCGTTTATAAACACAAATTCCTTAAAGATTCAATATTTATTTTGTTTAGCAAAGATTTTTTTTTTTAAATTTTATTTTGCAGAACTTTAATATAAAAATTCTGTGTAAAAAGAAATTTCTGAAATTAACAGACATTTTCCAAAATTTTTAAAAAAAGAACTTTTTTACGAAAAATGTCTCAGAATCTAAGAATTTTTTAGAAAAAACGTCTCAGAATCTGAGAATTTTTCTATAGAAATAATGTCTCAGAATCTGAGAGTTTTTCTATAGAAAAAATGTCTCAGAATCTGAGAATTTTTCTGTATGAAAAATGTCTTAGAATCTGAGAATTTTTCTATATGAAAAATGTCTCATAATCTAAGAATTTTTCTATAGGAAAAATGTCTCAGAATCTGAGAATTTTTCTAGAGGAAAACTTTCTTAGAATCTGATATGTTTTCTAAAGGAAAAATGTCAGATTCTAAAAGATTTTCCAAAAAGAAAAACATTTTTCCTATAAAAAAAATTAAACATTTTTCGTATAAAAAAATTTTTAGATTCTGAGACATTTTTTCTATAAAAAAATTCTCAAATTCTGAGACATTTTTTCTATAGAAAAATTCTCAGATTCTGAAACATTTTTTCTATAGAAAAATTCTCAGATTCTGAAACATTTTTTCTATAGAAAAATTCTCAGATTCTGAGACATTTTTTCTATAGAAAAATTCTCAGATTCTGAGACATTTTTTCTACAGAAAAATTCTCAGATTCTGAGACATTTTTTCTATAGAAAAACTCTCAGATTCTGAGACATTATTTCTATAGAAAAATTCTCAGATTCTGAGACATTTTTTCTATAGAAAAATTCTCAGATTCTAAAACATTTTTTCGATAGAAAAATGCTCAGATTCCAGATTCTGAGATATTTTTTCTATAGAAAATTCTCCGATTCTAAGACATTTTTTCTATAGAAAAACTCTCAGATTCTGAGACATCAGATTCTGAGACATTTTTCTCATAGAAAAATACTCAGATTCTGAGACATTTTTTCTATAGAAAAATTCTCAGATTCTGAGACATTTTTTCTATAGAAAAAATCTCAGATTCTGAGACATTTTTTCTATAAAAAAATTCTCAGATTCTGAGACATTTTTTCTATAGAAAAATTCTCAGATTCTGAGACATTTTTCTATAGAAAATTCTCAGATTCTGATACAGTTTTTTCTAAAGAAAATTCTCCGATTCTGAGACATTTTTCCTATAAAAAATTCCTATAGAAAATTTCTCAGATTCTGAGACATTTTTCATATAGAAAAATTCGCAGTTTCTAAGACAATTTTCCTATAGCAGAATTCTTAGATTCTGACAGTGAGATATTTTTCTCATAGAAAGATTCTCAGATTCTAAGACATTTTTTGTATAAAAAAATTTTTTGATTCTCAGGCATTTTTCGTATTAAAAGATTCTCAGATTCTGAGAAATTTTTTGTATAGAAAAATTCTCAAAATTCTGAAACAGTTTGCCAATAGAAAAATTATCGAATTCTAAGACATTTTTTCTGTAGGGAAACTCTTAGAATCTGACACATTTTTTCTATAGAAATCGTCTCAGATTCTCAAACATTTTTCGTACAAAAAAAAAATATTCAGATCAATAGAAAAATTCTCAGGTCAAAAAACTATTTTCATATCGAAAAATTCTCAGATTCTGAAACATTTTTCGTATAGAAAAATTCTCAGATGCTAAGACATTTTTCCATTAGAAAAATTAAATTCTGAGACATTTTTTTTATAGAAAAGTTCTCAGATTCTGAAACATTCCCTATAGAAAAATTCTCAGGCTCTGAAACATTCTTCATTTAGGAACATTCCCAGATATTGAGACATTTTTCGTACAGAAAAATTTTTAGATTCTGAGAAATTTTTTCTACAGAAACATTCAAAAACTCTGAGACATTTTTTTGTTAGAAAATTTCTTAAATTTTTTTTATTGAATTTTTTTTAGATTATGAAACATTTTTGTACTATAAAATTTTCAGATTCTGAGTCATTCTTCTTATAGAGAAATTTCAGATTCTGAGACATTATTCCTATAGAAAAATTATCAAATTCTAAGAAATTTTTGGTAAAGAAAAAAATCTCAGATTCTGAGACATTTTTCGTATAAGAAAATTCGCAGATTCTGTGACTTTTTTCGTATAAAAAATTTAAGATTCTGTGACATTTTTCGTATAAAAAATTTCAGATTCTGAGACATTTTTCGGCAAATTCTCAGATTCTGAAATGATTTCTCTATAGAAAAATTCTCAGATTCTGAGACGTTTTTTCTATAGAAAAGTTCTTAGATTCCGAGACATTTTTCTATAGAAAAATTCTCAGATTTTGAAACATTTTTTCTATAGAAAAATTCTCAGATTCTGGGACATTTTTTTTATAAAAAAATTTTTCAGATTCTGAGACATTTTTCTATAGAAAAATTCTCAGATTCTGAGAAATTTTTCCTATAGAAAAATTCTCAGATTCTGAGACATTTGTCCTATAGAAAACTTCTCAGACTCTGAGACATTTTTTCTATAAAAAATTCTCCAATTCTGAGACATTTTTCGTATCGACAAATTCTGAAATTCTGAGACAGTTTTCATATTTCTCAGATTTTTAGACATTTTTCATAAAAAAAAATCTTTGAATCTAACACATTTTTCCTATAGAAAAATTCTCAGAGTCCGACACATTTTTCTATAGAAAAATTAGAATTTGAAACATTTTCCTTATAGAAAAATTCTCAGATTTTTAGTCATTTTTCCTATAAAAATTCTCAGATTCTGAGAAATTTTAGTATAGAAAAATTCTCAGATTCTGATACTTTTTTCACAAAGAAAAATATTCAGATTCTGAAAAAATTTTCCAATAGAAAAATAAGTGGATTCCTAGAAATTCTCAGATTCTAAGACATTTTCCTAAAGAAAAATTCTCTGTTATTTTTCATATAGAAAAATGTTTAAATTTTGTGACATTTTCCCAATAGAAAAATTCTCAGATTCTTAGACATTTTCCCAATAGAAAAGTTCTCAGAATCTGAGGAAAAATGTCTAAGAATCTGAGAAAAATTTCAGAATCTCATAATTTTTCTTTACGAGAGAATCTGAAAATTTTTCGATACGAACAATTTTTCAAAACCTGAAAAAAAGTTTCGGATTTTTTTTGGTTAAAAAATGAATCTGAGAATTTTTTATATGAAAAATGTCAGAAAATTTAAGAATTTTTTATATGAAAATGTCTCAGAATCCCATAAAGTTTCTAATCCAAAAAAATTCTCAAAATCTGAAAATATATTTATACGAAAACTTATTTAAAAGTGTATTAAAAGTGAAATTTTCCATTATGATCTATTTTGTGAGATCTTTAATTTTGAAAAGATCTAAAAAGTTTTTAAGAATATTTTCTTATAATACTCTGTTTATATATTTGTTGTTATAGAAAAACTTTTCCATTTCTTATAGTATATATTTTTTTGTTGTAAGTATTTGTTAAGTTTCCTTCTTTTTTTCCTGGGAAAAGTAGTTTATTTAAGAACAACATAAATGCATCTGGCAATTGCAAGAAGCATGCAATGACTAAATAAGTTATAAACTAATTTTGAAAATATAATAATAAAATAGTTTCTATAGAAATATGAAATAAAATATTTCAGTAATACTAATGTTCAATTGTAGATTTTTATGTTTTTCCGTATAAGTTTTCCCCACATGTTAAGTTTTTTTGTGGTATTTCTAGTCTATATGTGAATGTATGTAAGTGTGTGTGTGTACAAGAATTGTAATTGTATTATATTTTTATGTGTGTGAGTGATTTATTGAATCTTTTCTGTATGTTGAACGAGTAGTATGTGATTTAGTTTATTGAATTGTTTAAAAAAAAATCTAATAAAGTGATTGACAATTGTAGTAATCATTTTATATCAATTTACTAATTGCACGCTTGATAGTTTTATAATTGTTATACACAGTTAGAAAATATTTAATTTTAGTTTTCAACATAGTGCATTGTAAATAATTTTTTATTGTAGATGAATTACGAAAATACAGTTGTTATATTATTATACGGAAAATAAAAACAATAATTTAAAATAAAAATTTAATGAATTTAATAATATAGGTTTATAACCAAATGTAGGCTAAATGAGATCATTACATGATCCTTACATAATCCAATAAGCCTGAATATGACATTAGTCGAAGTTTTGTTTAAAAAAGGAGTGCATATTTTTAGGATTAAAGGAAAAATATAATTAACCAATGATTTTCGTAATTTTTAGAAATTTTAAAAATGTTGAAAATCGTTCGACTCACAATCAGTGGTATAAGAAAACTACAGAGTGTCCAAAAATATTATTATCAATAGTTCAATAATTAAAATAGAATAAATGCAATCAGGCACGTAGCCACGAATTTATTTAGGAGGCCCAAAAAACATTTTGTTTTTACATTTTTTTCACCTTAATGTTTATAAAGCTATGTTTACACCATACCATTGAATCGAATGGGTTTTATAAAAACAAGATTTTTTCTAGCATAATTTTAGGCATGTAGTAAATATATGATTGTAATTAAAAAGCGATAAAAACTCTACATATTGCTATATTTATAAACAAATATAACAAATTATTTAAACTTAAGTCGATTTATTAAAAAAATCATAAATGTCATTGTTTGCTAGGATTTCATTTTCGGATCAGATATATACAAAATGCCTAGAATTATGCTACAGACAATTTTTATTTTTATAAAAATTGAAATACCAACATAAATAAATTTGAAACAGAAAATTAATTTGAAAATTATTCAATGAAGAATAAGTTTTTATTAGTAAAGGAATTAATGACCTCGAGCTAGAATAAACCAACTCAAAATATACGTAATATTTTAAAGGTCGAATAAAACAATTTATATATTTTTATAAAAATTAATCAGAATTTTTTTGTTTTTCAAAAATTAGCGCCAAAAATTGCACAATATAAAATACATCATGGGAGATATATTAAAAAAAAAAATTCTTGGAAAAAGTCAGAAATTCTGTAACATTTGTGCAAAGTAAAATTCTAAGATTTTTAGACATTTTCGTATAGATAAATTATCAGTTTCTAAGACAATTTTCGTATAGAAAAATTCCCAGATTCGGAGACACTTTCTCCTATTAAAAAAAATTCTCTGATTCTGAGATATTTTTAATTTTTCGCATTGAAAAATTCTTAGATTCTGAGACATTTTTGGTATAGAAAATTCTCAGATTCTAAGACCTTTTTCGTAAAGAAAAATTCTCAGATTCTGGGAAATTTTTCGTATAGGAAAATTCTCAGATTCTGAGAAATTTTTCGTATAAAAAAATTTTTAGATTCTGAGACATTTTTCATTAGTAAAATTCTCAGACTCTGAGAAATTTTTGGTATAGAAATGTTCTCAGATTCTGTGAAATTTTTCGTACAAAAAAATTTTCAGATTCTGAGAGATTTTTCGTATAGAAAAATTCTTAGATTCTGAGACATTTTTAGTATAGAAAAATTTTCAGAATTTAAGACATTTTTATAGAAAAATTCTTAGATTCTGGAAAATTTTTCGTGTAGAAAAATTCTCAGAATCTGAGAAATTTTTCGCATAGAAAAATTGATTTTTTCGTTTGAAAAAATTTTCCTATTCAAGAACTATTAGATTCTAAAAATTTTTTGCTAAAGAACAAATATCGGATTCTGAGACATTTGTCATACAGAATACATTTTTCGTATAGAAAAATTCTCAGATTCTAAGGACTTTTTCGTAAAAAAAATTCTGAGATTCTGTGACATTTTTCGTATGTAAAAATTCTCAGATTCTGAGAAATATTTCGCATAGAAAAATTCTCAGGTTCTGAGACATTTTTGGTATAGAGAAATTTTCAGTTTCTAAGACATTTTTCGTATAGAAAAATTCTCAGATTTTGAAAAATTTTTCATATAGAAAAATTCTCAGATTCTAAGAAATTTTTCGTATAGAATAATAACAAAAATATATTTTGTAGAGCAATGGTTCTTAAATGGTGGGTCGCGGAAGAGTTTCAGGGGGGTCGCGAACAATTTTGTTAAAACTTAAATTTTAGTAAATTTAAAACACATTTGTTTGTTGTGTTATAAAAATATTCAAACACTTTTGTTAAAAAAATAAATTATTTCCATCGCAGTTGTTAATTTCCCGGGATGCCCAACACTGATTTGTGAAGTTTTTTGGCTGAGTCTGGGATCTGACAGTTCGTTTTCTATTAACTTTTCGATGCTGATTCTGAATCTGGGTTTCAAATTTTTCTAGTACGTTAGGTTTTTGAAAAAAAAAAATAACGGAAAAGTTCACAAAAACGTATTCTTGTTCATTTTTAAGAGCTTTGTTTGTGATATTTTTGGATGCGTCTGGGATCTGACCACTTTTTTCGATTTTATTTTTGGTGTTGATTCCAAATCTGGATCCGAATGACGGATCTAGATTAGTGATCGAATAAAATTTCGATCAATACCAAACATTGGTATATCATGAAATCTTTTTTAAATTTCAACTCACAATCAGTGAAACTGAAATAAATGTTTAAAAAAACCGGCAGTTTTTGGAATTTAGAAAAACTGTAAATGCAGTTGTGTAAACAAGACCTTGAACCATCACTGAGCAATGTTTAAGGATTACCCCACTTTATCCGTAAAAGTTACAGAGGGTTAAAGTTGAAAAATCCATAAAAATGACTTGAAATAATCCATAGTTTTTACCTTCTTTCGCTTTTTTTTCTAAGTTCTCCTTATATTTCAATCTTTTCCGGCATAACACAAAGTCAGTACATATAAGAGATTATTTTAATGTTAGCTTGATAGATGCTTCATCGCTTGGTAAGAAGTTATAAGACGGTTAAGTTTTGAAACCAAAAATTAAGAGTTTTTAAATTTTCGAGGTTTTTTGATTAGGGATTTCGGCCCCCTCTATAAAATGAAAAAAGTTAAACTAGAGTTGGTACCTGTTGTAATTCTTAACATTTTGGAATTAATCCCGTTAATGTGCCATGAATAGTTAAGGAGTTTCAGCAGATCAAAGTTCGAAAGAAAAAACGTAATTTTTTTAAAATACCAGTTTTTTGCGAGGCACATTCGCGGTTTCATTCGAAATTTGGTGGACTCTTGCGTAAACCGAGTTTTTTAGGAGTTTACATAAAAAAATCACTGGCGGGTTTAAAAAAAATAAATTGCAAAAATTTTATGGCATTTTTGAAAATAGTGCGAAATTTGCTAATCTGTTTGCTATTTTATTTAGCAGCAATTAATGCATCATGTTCATTTTAATACACCAAAAGACGTGCCTTAACGAGTAGAACTGATTTGCTTTTTGACTTTTTACTTTAAGCCATTCTGAGCGGAAAGCGCGATGATTTTATCTAAACCTGTCTTGATCTGGCACATCCAAGGCTTTACACGAAATCGGATGAAATTTTTTTTAAATAAAAGCCCACTTGATGTGTCATCATAAAATCAGAGGCGGGTTAAAAAATTTTGATGATTATAGATTTTTTGGACCATATTAATTTTTCTTGTTTTAAAAAAGCATCACCGATTTTTTTAAACACTGGTACAATGAAACGATTTTCCGTGATTTTTTTTTCAGTAATATCAACGCGCATTGCCTAAATATGTTATAAAAAATTGTGAAACTTTTCTTTTACCGCGAATTAATCGCGATTTTAGGTACTTAGATATTTTTTTTTTTTAAATCGTTTGGTCATTAAAGGGTTAAATTTATATCATATATTTTAGAAGAAATGATATATCCTGGCATGTTTTAATAACGCATGCAACAAATGTGTAGAAAAAAAATATTTAAAATATTTTTAAGATTTTTTAAAACCGCTAAATCTTAAAACCGCCATTACTTTTGACCCCCTTGCGCGATTTAATTGACGCGAACGAATTTCTTATTCCTAAATAGCTTCTAATATTTATGCCAACTTTCATCGATGTGCCATCAAAACAAAAATCACATCTTTTTTACCTCAAAATTTAAGTCTTAGCCGGAACTCCTCATATAACTTTGAAAAAAGAACAATCATTACACAAAATTGGACTTTAAATGCTTTCTAAGTAAACATTTCTCCATTTCTGATCAGGTTAAACTGGAATTTTTCTTTTATTTCGGAAATAAAAAATGGATGACGGTAGTAAGTTTCGATATAAAATGCCGTAGTTCTGGACCTGGTTTCCAAATTTTTGAGGAAATTGAGGTCATAGTTCACAAAAATTTTATTTTTTACAAGTTTGTTACGTGAAATTTTTGGTATGCGTCTGGGATCTAACCACACGGCTTCGATTAATCTTTCAATGCTGCTTCTCAATTTGGTTCCCAAATTTTTCCATTACTTCTGGTTTTTAAAAAAACTGAGGGCAAAGTTCACGTTAATTTTTTTTTTTGTTGTGGGGGTCGCGAAAAATTTGAAATATTGGAACGGGGCAAAGCAAAAGTTAGTGAGTAGCTCTGTTGTAGAGCAATGAATTTTAATTTTTGTCCAAATCATTTTGGAAACTTGCATGAATTCAATGATTTTTTAAGCTTGAATAAATTTTTCTCCATAAAAAAATAGTTTTTCGTTTGATATAATTTTTTAATTTTGAATGAAATAACAACTGTATTTTATATTATATTTCTGAAATGTTTTATGTAAAAAGACACAAGTAAAAAATAAACTTACAAGGAAACTATCCCAACCATAATCTTCCGATTTGCCAGAAAATTTAAATATTTTAGAGAGAAATAAATAATCCGATTCGAAAGTTGCACTATCTCGGATTATCGGACATCTCAGAAATTTTCTCTTAAGAAGACTTGAACATTTTCTTCATGAAAAAATGTTTTTCTAACAGTCTACAATGTTTTGTAAGATTTCGGTCTTAAAAAATTTAACTTCGTGAAGAGTACAATCACTTAATTCACATATTATAATATGTGAAGATAATACTGTTAAATCAGAGGGCTCATTTCCAGAGTCGATAGGGATCGAAATTCTACTCGTACGTGCGATTTTTAATTTTTTGCCTAAAACTATGCTGTGATTAATACAAGCTTTTTTATATTTTGTTTATGATGTTAAGTTTCAGTATTGTAAAATAAAACACGCAAAAAGCTTGTATTTATCAAAGCATAATTTTAGGCGTAAAAAAAGTGTAAAATGGAAAACTGTCGACTCCGAGAACCGGAACCCAGGTTTTATCCGATTTATTTCGAAATACTATAATGTGACAAACCTGTTCGACAATAAGCCAAACACCCAAAACATGGAATCGGCTCTTTAAAGGTTGCGTTAGTTTCCATGTTTGCAAAATATTATTTAAGATTTATTACACTGCTCTGCCATAAAATTAACAAAATTAACCTTAAGCACACAAGTATTTGCTTAAAACTGTAGCTAAACAGTAAAGTAATGCGTTATAAGCTGGTACTAACTCGAATTTGTAACACGATTTAACACAGAAAAAAATAATTCTTATTGTTGATTAATTTTCCATAAAAATATTTTGATGTTAACAAACAATTTAATTGGATTAACAAATTGTATTGTTAAATAAAATTAACTTTTTTTGTTAATATAACAAAATTTTTGATTGAAAATCTTACAACAATAAAAAACTACCTTTTCTGTAACTTCAATACTAATCTACAAAATTTAAACACCCACCTCACCACCACATGACCCCACCAACAACATATTTAACACTTCATAAAAAAAAGTACTTCCTAAAGCACCACTTCAACACATAATTGATATTTTTATTTCAATACAAATTTTATGATTTTTTTTTTCTTTCTTGAAATATTTCATTTCAATTTTTATTTAATTGACGCTTTTAATCAGCAACCCAAAAACCAAAGATTAATTAATAGATTAAATAGTTTCTTATGTTGTTTTTCTCCATAATGC
Source organism: Pegoplata infirma (assembly GCA_963921195.1). Taxonomy (NCBI): domain Eukaryota; kingdom Metazoa; phylum Arthropoda; class Insecta; order Diptera; family Anthomyiidae; genus Pegoplata; species Pegoplata infirma. The sequence continues at coordinate 16,353,445 of OY992537.1, read as the reverse complement.
ATCATTTAGTTTATTTTTAAGAATTTCAGTTGTCGTTTTCTTTCTTGAGTTTTTATACTTAAAAATAAAAAAAAATATTTTCAGTTTATATTTATTTTACTTTAAGCTATTTGATGTTAAAAATAATACTCATTTACTAATTGAAATTATTTTCTTCTTTTCTTTCCTTCCTCATATCCTGCCTTTAAACGTTAACCTTAATATCCTTGAAATTTCCTTTTTTGAAAAATCCTGCAAACACAACATTATGTTGTAACAAAACACCATACAAAACAGACGTCTGGCCGATGAAGACGATGAACTGTCTGAAGTGCAACCGGATGCTGTACCGCCAGAGGTTCGTGAGTGGCTGGCTTCCACATTTACACGACAATTGGCAACAACACGCAAGAAAAATGATGAAAAACCTAAATTTCGTTCAGTGGCTCATGCTATACGTGCTGGTATATTTGTGGATCGTATTTATCGTAAAGTGTCAAGTACAGCATTATTACAATTTCCGGCGGAAGTTGTGAAAGTACTTAAGGTAAGTGTTAAACAGTTATATTAGTTATTAAATTTTGGGAAGGTATACCTGGGTATAAATATGGATTTGTGATTAAAACAAGGAAAAAGTTAAATTAAATGTCAAAAAGATTATTTGAAAAAAAGGGGGAAAAAATCGGCAAACAAATATTTTTGGTGAATAAAAGATTTCGCGAAAAAAATGTTTGGGGTAAAGAAATATATTTTTAGTTGTTTAAATGCTTTCCAGATCCAATTCTTTTTACACAGAACAAACAGCACCCGAATTAAAGCATTTCGTATTTTTAGAATACCAAAATTTTCGAGTTCCCCCTACATTTTCGTTTCTAAGTTTTGAACCCCTTAACCGATATTGCTCAAATGCAATACCAAACTTTTTGAAGCAACATCAAGTGCATATGTTAAGTTTCAGTCATATCCGTGTAATACTTTGGCCGTGATCGCCATTTCAACAGACAGACAGACGGAAATAGCTTAGAATCGATCACTGAAGAATAACATATACACTTTATGGGGTCCTGGAAAGATATATCAAGATCATGCGCCTTCATAGATCCCAATGAATCATGTTTTTGACAGAAAGGGCAATGGCAGATAAGTTGTTTGATAGTTTTCAACTCCTTCACATACGCGAAACGGCTTTGTTTCGCGTAGCCTCCCCCACGAAACAAAGCCGTAGATTTCTTTGTCATTCAAATTCAGCTTTGCAATTCCCTCAATTGTCCTGTACCCTGGGACCCATATAAGTTTTTTGCCAAACTGCTTAATCATTTCATTTAATGACGTGCGGAAGTTAAGGGCAGATCTTGTTTTCAAGGACATTGACTCAACGAACTTGGACGTAGATTGACTGTTAGAAGAAATGTTGCATGCGGTTGTAGACAAGACATTACATCTTTACCCGTCAGCCACTTCCTTTATTGGCTGCATCTCTGCCTTGCCAGAGCACTGCAATGCTCTGGCAATCTTCGAGCCAATCTTATGATTTCATACAGCCGATTTAGATGCATCACTACTTTATAAATCTATTGAACTACTCTAGGGCTCTAAGCCCCATCATTTTTCAATGGCCCTTTTGCAGGAAGTTACTTGGCCAAAATACCTGGCTTCAGTGTTAAAAAACCCACAATCTCATGATGACTTTTTCAAACATGAGTTTCTCTAGAATTCCATAATTAAATGATGAATGATTGTTAAAAGCAACACCGATTGATGAATGACCTCTTAAGAATTATTATCGTGTTGATAAAATAGAATGATGAATGATAGAAAAGATTTCTCAAAATTTAGAATCAGAAAAGAATAATTCCCTGGAAACTTATTATTGTATGATGACTTTTTTTATCATGATGAAAATCCCAGTTGGCAACGTCGTCGAGCTATCCTCAGTGACGGAGCAGTGACATGTCAGAGTCACTGCTGACATCCACAAGACATCTCTATGTATTGGGTTGAGGATAGTATCATACAAATTTTCAAAATGTCAGCAGTGGTCAGGGCGGACCTTCTGGGGACATGGTCAAGGTCAAGGACAAGGTCATGCGAAAATACAAAAAAATTTCGTATTTCCTTTAGTTTATACTTTTATCCATTTTCCTTTATAAATTATCTTTCTCATATTTAGAAAAACTGGAATTGCACCTGGAACCTCCAGTTTATTAGTCCCACACCTAACTACTTGTTCCAAACTTTATTTTGAAAATTGTTTGTCTATTTATTACTTTTATTCTATTGTTAGATTTTGATTTTATTTTTAATAAGTCGATAATATTGCCATCTTTTTCTTGGAAATTGAAGAGCTGCCCAGATTTAAAATTCTAATTTAATATACTGCTATTTTGAAGACATTTCCTTTTAGACGTCTTAGAGAAATTGTCCACACTCTTAAAGCAAACATTCAGTGCTGACAATGTTAGGACATGTCATCAAGGATTACCTATGATTTGTCAGAACCTGAAGACATTTCCTCAAGGAATCACTGTGGAAATTTCCTCCTTTCCAAGCTTTCGTTAGTTCAAAAGCCCGCGATCGATCGATTACTTCTTAAGACTTTAGTTGATGGATTACTTTTTTGGAATTTAGTTCATTGTTAAACCAACAATTGATTGACAACTTCTTCAGACTTTAGTCCTATTCCTACCCAAATTATGGACGATTATTTAGATTTAGATTCTTTGAGTAAAAACAACACTTCTTTAATGATCGTTTTCACACTTCGACTAATTTAGAGACCAACGATTAATACATAAATTTTTCAGACCTTTGCCCTTTCACGTCCTATTATTGAATTACAATCTCATATGATTAACAGATGTTTCTTGCAGACTTCGATTTCTTTAGATGCCTATGTCACAGACCTTGGTTTTAGACAAATCCTTTAGTTTGAAAATCTTCGGATGATCAATATATCTTTTAGACTTTAATAAGAAAGCCAATATTTATCATTTCAAGAAGCTGGGTTAAACTAGGAAAAAATTCTCGAGGTGACTAATATATTCTTTAGACTTGGAAACGTTGAAAAGCCCCGATTATAAGAAGAATTTCAATTTTCTGATCTTTTACAAGATCACGACTGCATTCAATCTCAAAAATGTAAACCCTTAAGAAACCCATCACTGATAGCTGACTGTCACAAATTCGATTTCTTAAGAAATCCACGACTATGAAGGAGCTACGACTATCTGAGACTTTTATTCTTTTAACCCGCAACTTAGAAAGAATTTCTGAAACTGTGATTCATATATTAAGTGATGACTTACACAATATCCAGTTATCTCCAAGTTAATAAAGCCTCCAGTTAGCTCCATAGGTTAGGTTACGTAGACTCTGTGGTTCATTGTGATACCACGGGACCGTTATAGGTTTCCCTACTGGTCCCTGCCGTTAATCCAATTTGAGCTTCTTATGAAACTCCTAAGATATTGAATTTTTACATCTGGCAAAACAGAAAGATCGTGCAGCTCCCTAGATCTCATTGAAGCAAGTCTCTCACCAGAAAGTGTCGGGCAATGGCAGATGAAGTGTTCGATAGTTTTCAACTCCTCTTCATCCATACGACTCCGACAAAAGTCATTTGACAGCACATTTAACCGCTCTGCGTGCTTCCCTATAAGACAGTGTCCGATAATTACAGCAACCACTGTCGAAATCTCTCCTCTTGGAAGCGATATCAGCTCACTTGTGTGCTTCTGATTAAGAGAAGGCTAAATCTGTCGTGTTGTCTCACACGTCAATTCATTTGCCCATCTTTGATAAGTCTCCGTCGCGGAACAAAGCCGTAGATTTAGCTTGCAAGTTTCTAGAGGCATATCAACACATTCCAATTGTGTTGGAACCTGTAAGGTAGTTCCCAATCTTGCAAGCTCATCGGCTTTGCAATTCCATGGAATGTCTCTGAGCTCCACGCAAATTTGACATCTATAACCTTCTGTTAGCACTAAATCCAATGTATCTTGTGGTTACTTCATTTGTGTTAGAATTTGTACCAGAGTTCTCTAGAACTAAATCCATCTAGAAACCTATGTATTATAATGTCAAGTTTTCTGCGCCTGAAATGGTTAATTGAATAAAGAGTTTTGTGAAACTATTTTCTTTTTTGTTAAATTAGAAGGTTCTTAAAATCCATATGTAATCCTTTGTATATCTTCCCTTGTATTAAGTAGAAAAAAAAACTTTCATTAATTTCTCAATCTCTTTTCAGACTTTAGATGACTGGTGTTTTGATGTTTTTGCCTTGGCAGAAGCTGCCAATGGTCAACCTGTCAAATATATTGGTTATGATTTGCTCAATCGTTATGGCATTATACATAAATTTAAAATTGCACCCGCTACCTTGGAAACTTTTCTCAATCGCATTGAGGAGGGCTATTGTCGTTATCGTAATCCATATCATAATAATTTACATGCGGCTGATGTCACACAAACCGTACATCATATGTTGTGCCAAACTGGTCTTATGAACTGGCTAACAGACTTGGAGATATATGCCACCATTTTGGCAGCTCTAATACATGATTTTGAACATACTGGCACCACTAACAATTTTCATGTTATGTCTGGTTCTGAAACGGCTCTGCTCTACAATGATCGTGCTGTTTTGGAAAATCATCATATAAGTGCCGCCTTCCGTTTGCTCAAAGACGATGACTGTAATGTATTGTCACATCTGTCACGGGAAGAATATCGTGAATTGAGAACCCTGGTCATAGACATGGTGCTATCGACTGACATGTCTTTCCATTTCCAACAATTGAAAAATATGAAAAATCTTTTAACCCTTAACGAGGCTACAGTTGATAAATCCAAAGCTTTAGCTTTGGTCTTACATTGTTGTGATATATCACATCCTGCCAAACGTTGGAATCTTCATCATCGCTGGACGATGTTACTGCTCGAAGAATTTTTCCGTCAAGGTGATCTTGAACGTGAGTTGGGACTACCGTTTAGTCCTCTATGTGATCGTAATAATACTCTAGTAGCTGAATCACAAATTGGTTTTATTGATTTTATTGTGGATCCCAGTATGTCGGTAATGGCTGATATGTTGGAACATGTTTTGGCACCGATAGCACCAATGTGTAAAAATGTTAATGCCAGTATAGATGCTGGTGATGTTCCTGTTGATGGTTCACCGGGTAGTGCTAAAAATTCTTTACGAAATCGTTCGACTACATGCGAGGCTATTGATGAGAATAATGAAAATAAGTCGGCAGATGATAAGCCAGCTGTACCGCAAAGTGCGGGATCCGTGGGAAGTGGTAGTAGTTCGGCTGCGGCGACATTTAAACAAAAGTTTACTATACGAAAGCCTTGGATTTCATGTTTAACGGACAATAAGAAGATATGGAAAGAACAAGCTATAAAAGGTATATAGAAATTATTCGCTTCAAGAGATAATGAAATATATATTATAATTGTTTTTAGAACTAGTGATGACATTTTAGAACTTTCAAATTAAACTACCGCAGTTATCTGTAAAGACCTAGACATTCTCTTAAACCCACAATTGCCAGAAAACTACTAGGGTGAATTTGAAGAACTTTTGAAATCCCATAGTTGACCTAAGATGTTCTCAGAAATCCTCAGATATTTTTCACTAACTTATGATTGACCAAAGACTTTCTCATACCATTACGACTTTGTACTTCTTTGGACAACGATTGAACGAAGTCTGCCTTAATGTCGTTCTAAGAAATCCTTAGATATAAGATCGGATATTTTCTTAGTCATCTGGTATTACTTTGGCGCTGTTTAGAACCCCATGGTTGATAGAAATCTCCCTTAAAGGCCGACCCATGACGTAATTACTTTTTAGTTCTTTAAGTGACATTTAATTCTTCTGAATTTCACAATCTTCTGTGATGACTTACTTCATCATTCTTTAAAAACCCACGATTGGCCACAAATATCCTAAGTCATTTGTAAATACTTTCTCGTGCTCTTAAAATCCACAATTGACACAAGGAATCCAACGAAGAATTATTTATTCATTATATTTTTTTTAGGAACGCTTGAGTGACCAGATACTTCATTCCTCTTTTGTGATGGCAACTATGATGGCATGACATAATCCCCACGGACATAATCCCAATTTCCGTTATGGAGATTATGACCGAAATTAATTCGGTCATATTCCCCATAAAAGTAGTGCGGACTATGACCGAAAATAATTTGGACATTATCGCAATAAAAAATGGACATAATTCCCAGATTTGTGGGAATAATGACAACGTGTTTAGGGACAAACCTTTAAGTTCCTTTTGGGTCCAATAAAATTAAAACACTTTATATTTTTAGTTTTGGATTTGGTTTTATTTAAATGTATTTTGTAATGTAAATGTTTTGTAGTTAATTGTAATTTTATTTAATGTAAGTACAATGGTTTATGTTTTATTTGTTTCACTGTATGTTTTGTATGTTAAATTCTTTGTTTGTTGTTGTTTGTAGATTTTGTTCTTCGTTGGTACTTCTTTTCTTCACGTCACAAACTTGAGTGTTCGTTGTTACTTTTGAATTGAGTATTGATGCTTATATCAATTTGCATGTTCAATAAGCAACAATAACAATAGCACATTCCAATGTGAGAGTCATTATGCTGTACCGTTGTTTAGTACAGTGGGTGTCAATTGCATAAGGGCACAGTGCGGGTCATTAGTTTAGAGCCATCTCTAAACATTCTCCCCCCCATGAGTCGGTGTGATTTACCATAAGACTTGTAGCCGGGGGTTGTAGATTCCAGTTATGGCTTGGTGATATTGATTCTGTGGAAGAGTCAACTAGAAATATAGAACAAAATAAAGGGTTAACATGTTCAATATATAAGAAGTTGAAAATATGCAATTTTGATGCGGTGTTTGTTGCAAATGAATTCACCGTGACTTCAAAAATTGTGTCGGCATTTGTGGTCTTCTGATTTGTTGTAGGGTACGGCATTAATCCATCGACTTTAAATTGTTGTTGTTGATGTTTCTGCTTGTAGGGTTTCTGATGTTGAAATTTTCTTTTTCGGTAAAATAAATTGCTGATGAATTTGAAAATTTTCCAGCAGTTGGCTAGGGTCAGATGATGTTGTTTCAGATCTGGTCCAGCTATAATCCTTGATGAAGCACCATGCAGAATAAGTCGAAGGGTCAATGGGTCAGAGTCAGAATGGTCATCACTAGCGAAGAAATAGGGTCGGGGCATAAGTAGATTTCCAAATTGTTGTAAAATTCGATGGGAAGATTCCATGATGAAACGAGTTGATTTTGATGTGATAGGGTGCAAAATAAAATATTTGAATGCCATAATGATCAATGCTCCAATAAATAAATGAAAATAGGTAAAAGATTTTTTAAAAATCGCAGATTTAAAATCATTTATTGCTGGGGAATTTTGTAGTGGCCATCGATTTTTCGGAAATGCTGCAAAATGTGATCCAATTTGTTTCATGTTGCGTGATGAGGTTTTTGAATATTTTCGCCTGAATTTGCTGGTGTTGTGTAAATTTATAGAGTACCCGTTTTGAGTCCCAACTTTTTGTAAAGATTTTTGAATTCCAGCAGAATTAGATATTTTTGAGCCCTTTGAAGATTTCTGTTGATTTTTTGTCAACATTTTCTCAATTGTAGACTTCTGGAAAACGCTTGGGTCATTACGGGTCCATTTGTTCGAATAAAATCCAGGAAATTTTTGAAGTTGAGTCAATTGGGTTTCAGATTTATGTGAATCTGATTTTTGACTTTCGTGGCTGACGCTGTTTGTTTTGGGTTGACGATTACTTGAAGAATCAAGTTGTAAATTTTTTGTTGATTTATGTTGAGTAAGTTTTGTTGTGATTAGGTTTGAGTAAGTTGTAAGTTGTTTTGATGTTTTTGTAGATTTGTTTGTAAAATGTTTGTAATTGGGTGTAGAAGTTGATGTTGTGATTGTTGTAGATTCATTTTTGTTGAGTTGGGTAAGTATGTTATTTTCGTTTGTAAAATGTAAGATGTTTTTTGTAGGGGTTACCTCTGATCTCGAAATCGGTTTCGAGATTTTCTCCGCCCCCAAAAAGCGTGTATCAGCTCGTAGAATGGGCCCACCAACAATCCAGCCAAATATAGTTTTCTGCGCCAATAGTGATCCAATCGATCGCATAGGGGTCATCTTGCAATAAATCGAGGGGCCTATGTCCAGGCCAATGAGTAAATCAATTGAACGGCCTTCAGAAAATTGTGGGTCAGCTAGAGTTAAATCTGCAACTTTATTGAAGAGGCTGGTGTTGAGTTGTTGTGGTGGTAAACTAGAAGGAAGGGTCTTTAGCACTGGGGCCCAAACGTCTAATTTAAAAGTAGGGTCTACCCGGGAGCAGAGAGTAAAAGAGCATGTTTGCGTAGAGGTTTCTTGTAAAGTTTGACTCAAGCCTGATATGTGTACTACTTGTTGTTTTGTGGGTAGTTTCAAACGATTTTGTAATTTATCAGAAATAAACGTTGACTGGGATCCAGGGTCGATGATAGCTCTTGCCTCGAATCGCTGTCCATTATTTTCAATTTGTACCATTGCTGTGAATAATAATGTTTCTCGTTCATTCTGGGTCATTGGTAACTGCTTTTTTTGAAATAGTGTCAAGGAGGTGAAGTTGGGAATTGCTTGATTTGGAGTGGACTGTATTAAATGGGTCTGCGCTGCAGCACTTGTACTTGGGCGTACTTCAGCACTTTCCTGAATTGAATTTGAAGACTGGGTATTGGGTCCCTTATGCAACAAAGTGTTGTGTCTTTGGTTGCAGAGTCGACAATTAAATTTGCTTTTGCAATCCTTGACGCCGTGATTTGTAAAAAGGCAGTTAAAACATGAGTTGGTTGCTTGAACAACGTGAATTCTGTCATTTACGTTGTGTTCTAAAAATTTGGGGCAAAAACGTAATGAATGGTTCTCTGTGCAAAGTTGGCAGCTGTAGTGTACTTCATTACGAATACCATTTGAAGAAAATTGTTGACTGTTGTTGTTTTGAGATGGTTGGGTGCGTTTCCGGGATTGTGATAACTCAACCTGATTGGGTTCAGGCTGACCTAACTGTGGCTTTAGGGTTTTGATATTTGCGACGGATTCCAAAGTCTTGAATTTGTGCGTCAGAAATTTGTCGAATGATTTCCAAGTTGGAACTTTGGCGCAATCTTCGCGAGAGTCTTCGAAATCTTGAACGAGGGTCCGTGGAAGCTTTTGTGAACAAATATGTATCAGAAATGATTCCCAGGTTGTGGTGTCAATATTTAAACTAGCGAGGGTCGTTTTACAATCGTTAATTGTTCGTTGTAATTTTTTAAGTGACGCTCCTGAGTCTATTGTAACCTGGGGTAAATCGAGAATAATTTTATATTGTTCGTTGACTTGCATCCAGGTGTTCTCGTACCGATCGAATAAATTTTTCCACGCAATCGTGAATCCGTCATTTGTTAACGGGACATGAGAAATTATGTCTCGGGCTTCGCCTCCCGTTTTTTGTGTCAAATGAAATAATTTTTCCACATTACTAAGTTTCGGATTATTTCTGTAGATCGCGGTAAATAAATCCCTAAAGCTAGGCCATAATTTGTAATCCCCGTAAAATGTGTCTGTGTCGCAGGGTGGCAATCTTAAATAGGAAACGCTATCAATTTGTTGTGGTTGTGTTGCAGCTATGGTAGTGCGTTCTAAATTTTCTTCTGTGGCAGTAAGGGTCGTAATTTCATCATTTAGTGAAGCGATACACCGTTTGTATGCTTGCATTGCGATATTATACCGATCTCTAATATATGCCTTTCCTACTGCCTTGTTGTCCTTGTCCACTAGATTTTCTTGGTCCATAGTGTCCTCATAAAGGCGTCTCATTGGGGTCCACATTGTGTCTAATTCTTGTTTTAAAATTCTAAAAGCATGAATGTTGTCATCTGAATTAGTTTCCGCGTGGATGGATTCAAAATGAAGTATGTCGTCGGTACGGTTCATGAATTTTTCGAACGACATTCTGTAGATTTTTTCGGGAAAATTGATAAATGAGAAGTTAGAGTGTCAGTTTATGGCAGATGTGGGTCAAATTTTTCCGTACTAGTGAAAATTATCTCGAAATGATACAAGGAGTCAGTAACTTTCATAAAAAGGTATTTTTCCTTATCCAAAAAATGTCCCCAGAAAGTTGATAGGAAATTATGAAATGGCAGCTCTGTGAGTTTTCAGCAGCAAAAACAAGATGTCGTAATAAGGGTAAAATTGGGTAAAATTTTTCAAAAATTTGTATTTTAATCTTCCCCAGAACTTGTCCAAATTGTGTGGATGTGGCAACTCTACGTTGAAAAACAGCAAAATCCCGAAGATATATTAAGGGTCATAAAGGGTTGTTAAGAATTTTCTATAAATTTGCTTTATATGTTTATTTCCCAAGAAATTGTTAAAAACGGGTAGATGTGGCAACTCTGTAGTCAAATTAGCAAAATTTCGAAGAAGGGTCGAGGGTATTACGAAAACAGTTCCAATTTTTCCAAAATTGGGTCAAATATTTTTCCCCAGAAATGTTTTAAATTGTTTGGAGATGGCAACCCTACTATTTTCCAACAATCGTAACAAAAAATAATTCGTAAAGGGTCAAACATAAAAATCCGCAAACTGATGAGTATCAAATTTACGATGAGTGGCAAAATTTTACTTTTTGTCCTTTATTGGTTTTTTATTTTTTGTTCACACTAAATCTCATTTCTACTTACATGAGTCAGTGTATGTAATTTTTTGTGTGGAGTCTTCTTCGCTGCTTTTGATCTTGACTGCTGTGTTGATCTCTGCTTGTATGCTGTCGGCAGAGTTGTGGGTGATGCTGCTGTGTTGATGAAAATGATGATGTTGATGCTTACTGCTGTTGTTTAGAATTTTTAGAGTCTATTTTTTGTAAATTTTTTGGAATTTAATTCCGTTATTTTTTTTTTCTACAAAATTTATGCAAAATTTTGAAGGTCACTTCAATGGTAAATTTTGCAAATTTTAGGGTCTCACTTTTTTGTTAAATTGTTCACAAATTTTAATTGTTTTTGTAATCGTTTGATCTTTTTTTTGTTAACCACTGTGTCTGTATGTTTGTTACACTTTTTGTAATTGTTAAATGTTCGTACACTTGCAGTAATTTTTTGTTTTTTTAAATGGTTTTCAATTGTTCACAAAATTTTTTTTCTTTAAAACTTTTATTTAAATGTTGTAAGAGTCACTTTATGTTTAATTTATTGTTTAAAAAACTTTGTTTGAAATTTATTTTTTTTTTGTTAAAAGAACTTTTTGTTTGAAGGTTTTCGCTAATTTTAACACGATCACTTTTATCCGGTTAGAAGGACCAAATGTTTAGGGACAAACCTTTAAGTTCCTTTTGGGTCCAATAAAATTAAAACACTTTATATTTTTAGTTTTGGATTTGGTTTTATTTAAATGTATTTTGTAATGTAAATGTTTTGTAGTTAATTGTAATTTTATTTAATGTAAGTACAATGGTTTATGTTTTATTTGTTTCACTGTATGTTTTGTATGTTAAATTCTTTGTTTGTTGTTGTTTGTAGATTTTGTTCTTCGTTGGTACTTCTTTTCTTCACGTCACAAACTTGAGTGTTCGTTGTTACTTTTGAATTGAGTATTGATGCTTATATCAATTTGCATGTTCAATAAGCAACAATAACAATAGCACATTCCAATGTGAGAGTCATTATGCTGTACCGTTGTTTAGTACAGTGGGTGTCAATTGCATAAGGGCACAGTGCGGGTCATTAGTTTAGAGCCATCTCTAAACACAACGTTACAAATGGCCATAATCCTTATTATATGGACTATATCTGCTTTACTAGTTGGACATAATCCCAATAATTTTGTAAACATTTTTTTGTCTTAAAAGTTTTTTTGCTTGATTGGTTTAGGAATTACAAACTCCATGCATTAAACCCACCAACTTCGCAAAAAACAGGGATTACGACCGAAATTGCTTTGGACTTAATCCCCATAGTATGAATGGGGGGTTATGACCGAAAAAAATTCGGTCGTAGTCCCAACAGAGAACTGACATAATCGCCATTGGGATTATGACCGTTTTGGAAGGGGTCATAGTCCCCAAAACGGAAATGACGATTATGACCGTAAAGTAATCGGTACATATATTGTCGTAATTGTTTGAGAGAACCCCACTGTCTTGGATCGATGGCTAATTTAGTTTTGTAAACCGAAGATTTATTGTAGACCTCTGCGGCTTTTGATGCCTTCAATTGACTCGAAGGAAATTTGCTTAAAGGGCTTTGATTCTTTAAAAAAAAACACTTTTCTAAAACCCACGATTGGCCAATTGACTTTGTCAAACTTTGATCAGACATTATTGGCATATGATTTCCTCCGCCAACTGACTTTGTCAGACATTGGTCTGACACAACTGTTCTATGACTTCTTCAGACTGATGGTCATTTAAAAACCAACGATTGCAACCTTTTAAACCCCACGATTGCTCCATTTTAAACCCCACGATTGCTCCCTTTTAAAACAAACGATTGCTCCCTTTTAAACCCCACGATTGCTCCCTTTTAAAACCCACGATTGCTCCCTTTTAAAGCCCACGATTACTTCCTTTTAAAACCCACGAATGCTCCCTTTAAAAACCACGATTGATTCATGACATTTACAGACTTTGTTTCACGCGATTTCTTTAACTTCCTCCGGTTAATGAGCTTTCCGCAAAATTTCACGTTACGATCTTTTAAAACCCCACGATTGACCCCTAAACCCAAGATTTATCATACCCCTTTGCGTGTACGATGTTTGATGCCTTCATTTGAAGAAGGTTTTTGATGCCTTCATTTGAAGAAGGTTTTTAAGACCTACAATTGGTCAATTGACTTTGTCAAACTTTGGTCAGACAAAATTGGCCTATAATTTCCTCCGCCTAATGGTAAAACTTGCAATTGGCCAACTGACTTTGTCAGACTTTGGTCTGACACAATTGTTCTATGACTTCTTCAGACTGATGGTCATTTAAAAACCAACGATTGCTCCCTTAGAAAACCCACGATTGCTCTCTTTACAAACCACGATTGTTCCATGACATTTACGGACTTTGTTTCACACGACTTTTTTTTAACTTCCTCCGGTTAATGAGCTTTCCACAAACTTTCATATTATGATCTTTTAAAAACCCACGATCGATTCTTTAAAAATCCACCATTGATCCATGTCATTTTCAGACTGTGTTTCACACGATTTCTTCAAACTGCCATGGTTAATGAACTTTTCCCAAACTTCCAGGTTAGGATCTTTTAAAAACCCACGATTTATCTATGACTTCTTCCGGACTACGATCTTTTAAAAACCCACGGTTAATCTGTGACTTCATCCGGATAGTGATCTTAAAAAAACAACGTAATTTATATACGACTTCATTCGGCTAGTGATCTTCTAAGCCCCATGATGTGTGATATGTGAACATTGCTGTTTTTTTAGCAAACTCAATATAATATAATTTCCGATTGATGTTTCTTTAAAACTCCACGATTGATTTATGACTTCAGAAGTTGGTTTTTGTAAAAATAACATGACTGATCTATGACTTCTTCAGAATTATGTACATTTCATAACCCTCAATTTGTACGAGATTTATCAGACGTTGGTTCCTTTAAAACACCTCTTTTTTCCTTTGACTTTTCCAGGAATTTTTTCCTGCTTACACCCACGATTTATCTATAATTTCTTTCGATTCTCTTTTCAATAAAAATCCGCGACTGACTCCTTTGAAACTCACTTTTTCTTTGAAAGCTCTCTTTTGATCTTAGATTTCTTTAGACATTTAATCATTTAAAAACTCGCGATTGATTGAAATAGGACATCTTTCGACTAATTTTCTTCTTTAAATTCAGATTGAACTGTGATTTCTTACGAATTATTGTCCTAAGAACAGAAACTATTGATGTATAAATTCTTAAATTCATTTTAAAACCCATAATTGTTGAAGACTTTTCCGAATTATCTTCCATTGAAAACACACGTTTCAAATTCAACTTCTTCTAAAATATCACCCTTTAAAAACTCACGATTTTCCGAATTGCTTTTGGGCCCCACGATTGCTATGGACTTTTTCAGATATAATTTCAGAATAATCTGCAATTATTGACACTTATGTTTCTTTAAAACCCAGACATAATTTCAGAATAATCTGCAATTATTGACACTTATGTTTCTTTCAAACCCAGTTTGATCAATTTCAAATATAAGTTCCATATTAATACCACGATCAATAGTTGACTTCTTCTGAAATTGTTACTCTTAAATTCTCCATTGAACTATAAGTTCTTCAAACATTGTTTTTTTTTAAATCCCAAAATTGATATGTGACTTTTGCAGGTTTTGCCTTCTTTAGACTTTAGTGCCCGCTAAGTTCCCGATTATGTTTTTTTTTTTACCTTACCAGTTTTTAGCAAGCTCCTCGCATCTCTCTCACAAACCTTTGCAACATTTTTACAGAAGATACGAAAACTGTTAGACGAGGAAAATAAGATTATGTAACAAACAATGCTAACTTTTTATATCAAAAAAGCGCTTAATAAATTTTGAAAAAATGTATCAATTTCTAATTACTATGGTAATATTATTTAAGAAACACCTTTCAAAGTGTTTAAAACAAATTCTTAGCAAATAAAAAGTCAGTGGATTTCCCGATAATCAACAAAAAAAAAACTTTTTTATCGCTAAATGCAAAAAAAAACGCTCCATTAAGTCGGAAAAACGGCCAATTGCAATATTTTTTTTTCAATTTTTGTTTTTGTTTGTTCATTCGTCCTCTGTAATAGCATAGTTAGCCAGAGAAGGTTTAACAGGAGTGACTTCAGATATCTCTACTATTGAGAGTCTTCGTTTTTAGGGAGTATGAACAATAGGGTGGGGCGATTAGTAAGGAAGGAAAAAAATCTTAATGGGCGCTTCGCGTTTCTGATTCTTGGGATTGTACTGAGCAAAAAAGTCAACTAGACCATATGTCTACGGTGAAAATCGAGCCTCCCGATTTTGACTTGAAGTTGTATCTCAGACTTTATTTTTTTTGGAAATTTGGACTCATTCTTGGGCTCATATTTCGTAAACTACTTGAAATTTTGACTTATTTTCAAAAGTAAAGTTGTAGCTATTGTCTCGGGCTACAATTTCTCTGAACAAATTACTTATAAAAAACTTCGTTTTAATGGTCAAAATGTAGAAAATTCACCACTTTTTGTAACTTTTTTGGATATTTTGGCCTATAACAGCCAAACCATTGAGATTTTCGATCCAATACTAAGACAGAAATTGTAGCCAAGACAATAGTTAAGAACTCTCTAGTACATTGCAAAAGCATTGGAACGCTCCTTCAGGCAGTTTTGGCTTTGTGAAAGTGCAAATTTTTTGTGAAAATATTGATAAATTACCATTTTCAGTTGTTCGTAGCGCAGTTTTGGCCTTTCACAAGGCCAAAACTGCCTGAAGGAGCTTTCTAATGCTTTTGCGATGAACTAGAGAATTCTTAACTATTGTCTTGGCTACAATTTTTGTCTTAGTACTGGATCGAAAATCTCAATGGTTTGGCTGTTATAGGCTAAAATATCCAAAAAAAAATTACAAAAAGTGGTGAATTTTCTACATTTTTGACTTTTTGACCATGAAAACGAAGTTCTTTCTAAGTAATGTGTTTAGAGAAATTGTAGTCCAAGACAATAGCTACAACTTTACTTTTGAAAATAAGTAAAAATTTCAAATAGTTTACGATATATGAGCCCAAGAAAATTTTCAAATTTTCCAAAAAAATAAAGTCTGAAGAAAAACTTCAAGTCAAAATCGGGAGGCTCGATTTTCACCGTAGACGTATGGTCTAGTTGACTTTTTTGCTCAGTACAATCCCAAGAATCAGAAACGCGAAGCGCCCATTAAGATGTTCAAATCGCCCCACCCTAATGAACAAGGTGAAGCTAATATGGGTACTAGGTCACAAAGGTATTCAAGAAAACGAGAGAGCAGACGATCTCGCGAAACAAGGTACTAATGGTATGGGTGTTTATTTTTATATCGATCCACCAATAGAACACTTTAGATAGCTACATGATGCAACAATATTGTGGTGATGGAATATTCTTAAGAAAACTAACTATTTAATCTCTCTTACCAGATGGAACTACCGTATCTTACTGGAAAGATCACCGGGCACTTCCGTATAGGTTATTATAAAAAGAAAACGGCAATTTTATCCGATGCCAGCAGAAGGTGCAATTAACCTTACATTAGGTCGAACATATTTTTTGCCACTGTCCTGTTTTAGCCAGAACCCGTCTGCACATATTGGGCAGCAATGTCTACGAAAGCTTGGAAATTATTTAGAATTATTTTTGGTTTAAGAACTTTAGATTAAGAAAGTTCTAACAAAAAACACTAAAAAATAATTTTTTACTAAATTTTCCGGTTGCATCAACCCAAACATCAGTTGCAGACACTATATTCTGTTGTGACAACAATTATGCAGTTATGTCAATTAACAATATTGTTCGGTGTGATCCTCGAATTTTGATCCACCTGATAAATTAAATTATTTTTGATACCTTTTTAAAATTATTGATTAAGACTGACTGATTAATATGTCTCTTTCCTTTTCAGACGCTGAAGCCAGAGCAGCAGCGGCCTCACTCGAAGATGCTGAGAAACCAGCAATTGAGAATTAATTTATTCTCTTACTTAAAAAAACAAACGTCCTTTTGAATGATAAGAATTTTAAAATACATTTGGAATAAAAGCTCAAATACACAAAAAAAAAAAACATTAATTTTATAAACAAATATTAAGGACTCCTTAAAAGCCATACAAAACATGAACAAAAAAAAAACTTATAAATTAAATAGTTTATTTAACAAAAAAAAAATGCTTTTAAAAAAAAACTATTGTAATAATTTAAACAACAAACTAAGATTATAACAAAAAACACCACATGAATACGCTTGATAAATATTTTATGAATCAATTATTTTTTTTTATTTGAATTTGTTTGTAAATACAAAATTTATAAAATAATAAAATATTATTAAAAAACTAAAAAAACAGCATAAATGTAAATGTTTAATAACTGATTTTGGATCAGAATATGTAAAATATATAATATTGAAATTATAGTTTATGTATGAAGAAGATAATGATGATGAGAGTTATTATTTTGTAATATTTGAATATTATTAGAATTTTTTTGTTAGAATACATAAGTATGAAGTGGTTGTTGGTTGATTATTATGATGATGATGTTTGAAATATGATAACAAAATAAAACAGTTTTATGATTTAAATTTAGAAATTAAGTTTTTAATAAACTTAAAAAGCAATCGTAAGTTAGGTTGTATGTTAGACGGACTTTACTAAAGTCTTTTTTCTCTCTCTTTGTTTTTTGACAAAAAAAAGAATTCAGAACACGTTACGGTTAGGATTAATGGGATTTTTGCTGCTTAGGTAGTGCCTAAATTTGGCATTTGGAATTTAGTGGGACCTAGGTTCAAAACACATTGCGCACAAACAAATTTTTTTCAGATTTTGCCCATTCAGAACACTCTCAAATTACTGCCGGTAATTTTTAACCTCAACAACCAAGAAAGCTTTCTCTTAAACCAAAAAAGCTTTCTCTTAAACAAAAAAAGCTTTCTCCAAAACCCACAAAGCTTTTAGTCCCCACGATTGGTTTGGACTTTATCAGATATATTTCAGTATACTCGACAATTCTTGAACTTATGTTTCTTTTAAAACCCAGTTTGATCAATTTCAAATATTTCATTTAATTCCCACGATCAATGCACTATGGCCGAAAAACCCAAAGTCTCGGCAAAAACTATTTCCCGACAAGCTAGCCTCACCAAATTTGATATGCAGGGTTCTGCTGTCGAAATATTCGATTTGAGAAAAAATAAGCGGTCCATGCCCCCTTTTTTAAGTGGCCCGCCCATAAGGTGGATTTTCAAAAATAATGCTCACAAAACTGTATTTACTTAAAATCTCTCTTTATAATTTGAAGTGTCTGACCAAATATTCGGTAGGCAAAAAGGTACTATTCGGCCATTATTCGGCATCGGTCACATTTTTGGACGAATACCGAATAATTGTAAAAAATTTGTACTCAATTGTTAAAAAAAACATATTCAAGTAGAAAAACACTTTTTTAGTGATAGTAATCTTTAAAAAAATTGTAGTTGTAATTATTCGACCTTTCAAATTGTAATTAAGTAAATAAATAATCGAGCTCAAGGCCAGTGTTTTGTTTAATAAATCTTCTTTATTAACTTCCAATATTTCGATCCTCATCGAGGAACATCATCAGGGAGTAAAATTAGATTTTTAACGCAAAAAAACTTAAAGTTGTTGATCCTCCTTCTTCGTCATTAAAAATTGTGCAATATTTAATGACGAAGAAGGAGGATCAACAACTTTAAGTTTTTTTGCGTTAAAAATCTAATTTTACTCCCTGATGATGTTCCTCGATGAGGATCGAAATATTGGAAGTTAATAAAGAAGATTTATTAAACAAAACACTGGCCTTGAGCTCGATTATTTATTTACTTAATCTTTAAAAAATATTATTATTGTGCGGAAATTTCGTTTTTTAATAAAATATAAAAAAAAAATTTTTTGAGTGTAAAATTTTTTTGAGTGTATAATTTTTTTTGAGTGTAAATTTTTTTTTGTTTGAAAATAAAAAGTTTTTCGAATAAAAGAAACACTGTTAAATATTTTTGTAGCTTAGCACTAAGCTTTAAAGCCTTTTTAGTGTGTTTTTCAACATGTGAATTTGCGAAAAAAAAACCATCCAAAATTCACGTTTTTGCTTATAACTCATTCGTTCGCACTCGTTCGCATACCATATTAATATACAATGAAACCTGAGCTTTCTACGAAGATTTCCATGTATAAAAATGCTTTAACAATTGTTAACATTTTAAGTTATGCTCCACGAAAGACGATAATACTACGAAATAACTACGAAATATTTTTTTTTTCAAAATATGTTAATAATTCGTAAAAATATTAAAATTCATATTCACAGCATTTTTTTTAACCAAAATATATTTAAAAAAAGAATATAGTTTTTTTAAAAATTTGGTTGCTTCACAACTTGCAACACGTGTTATAAAAACTGTATTCATTAGCAGCTGTTTACACATAGACAGTGTTGCCAACTATCATAACTTTTTTAAATTTTTTCTTAACAATATATTGGGAATTGAACACAATCAAAAAATTTATAAAAATCTATACTTAAAAAATTTACTTTTTGCTGCCAAAATTGAAAATTCAGCCAAAGTGCAATGGTAGACTTCTCATCAAATTGGTTACTCCGAAATTTTCCATTGATCAACGAGTTCTTCAGACATTAGTTTTCTTTAACCCTTAAATTTATATCTGATATTTGTATATTTTGGTTTCTTTAAAAACCAACGACAGATCGGTGACTTTTTAACACTTTAGTCCCCGCAAAATCAACGATTGAAATTTTTCAAAACACTATGCTGTCGGCCGGCAATAGATAACCTCAACAACCAGAAAGCTTTCTCCAAAACCAATAAAGCTTTTTCTAAAACTAATAAAGCTTTCTCTTAAATCAAAAAGGATTTCTCAAAAACCTTTGAAAGCTTCAGCAAAACTACTCTAGAGTTCTCACAATCAGTTGTTTTAAAAAATTTCTAAACTTTACTGATTTTGAAATTTAAAATCTATTACCATTTCTTTTACCCACATTTCCCATTTAAACCAATGTGCATTGTTACATTTAGGTAAATTAATTTCTATTAGTTTTCGGTAAACATAATACATATTATTGGACATTAATACATTATAATTTTATATATTTAATTAAATATAACAAACAATATGTCTTTGGCAATAAAAACAAATGTTGTGTAAATGTGTTTAAATGCTATTATGAATTATGTATAGTAAAATGTAAAAGTAAATATGTAATTAAATAAAATTTAATTAAGGTGAAAATATTATTTATGTAATAGTAATGATTAAAATATGAACTTGGATTCCCAAGTTCATACAATTGTATGAATGAATTAGAAAATTCCAATTTTAAGTTGAATTTAAATTGCAAGGAAAAGTACCTAAATGAAATAATTTTGATTATGATTGAAGCTAATTTTGAAATAAAATTTAAATTTTAAATAAATTGTAAATAATTTCAATATTTTTTTTAATTAATTCGCAGCATTAATTAATTCTATGTTATTAACACTCTAAACAACTACAACCACTATCTCTTTTTATTACTCTATGCTGTTGTTGGAGAAGGTGTTTACAAGAGAGCGAGAAAGAGTAAAAGAAAAAAATTATTTTAATGTTTTTCTCGTTACAATATACTCTGCCAGTCTGCGAGAAAAATGCCCACATTTTTGTTTGTAAACTTTTTCGCGATTCCAAAAATATTTCGTGGAGTTTTTGGGGATATTTAAATGTTATCTATTTAACACCTAAAGCTAAATTTAATGTAAAAATGTTTTACCTAGTCGTGAAAAGCTCCTTTATAAACAGCGACTTCGTGCTAGAGTTATTTCTGCTCCTCGGGTCAGTAAGAGCTTTTGGTCGTTTGTTAAAAGAATCAAGGAAAATGCTAGCTCTTCTATCCCGACTCTTTTAAAAGACGGCCAAGTATTCACTGGACCGGTTGATAAAGCTAACCTGTTGGCTGGTCTTTCTTGCCGGAAAGCAATTAACCACTGCCCGAACTTCAGTGGGTATCCCATACTATGCCCAAGATATTTTTTTGAAGTTGGGCAATTAAAATGGTTCTTGCGGACCTTAACGTAAATAAGTCACCGATACCGGATGGTATACCAGCACTAGTGCTGAAACAGTATTCTTCGGCATTAGCACGTGTACTGGCTAACCATTTTATCTTGTATTTCCATGCGGGAATCTTCCCATCATGTTGGAAGGTTGCCAATGTGCAGCCAATCCCTAAAAAGGGCTAGTAACCCCGAAAATTAAGACCCAATTGCAATATGCTCAACGCTCTCGAAGGTAATGGAGAGCATGGTAAATTGGCATCTTGTTAGGTATCTGGAGGCTTACTTACTTTTAAACGATCGACAGTATGGTTTTCGGAGAACTCGTTCTACTGGGGATCTGATAGCGTTCCTTATGGAACGTTGGAGTCGTTCGATCCACCATTTTGGTGAGAGTAAGGTTGTTGCTCTGTATATTTTCAAGGCATTTGATTGTGATTGCCACGGTGCGCTCATAAAACGACCTTCTTAGTCAAACTTCAAATCCTATCTACTCTTTTGCAGATGACAGCAACATTCATTTTCCTTTGATCGTAGGCCAAGCCTTGTTCAGGTTAAGGGAAAAAGGCGGATAATGAATGACACAATCACTCAATCAAGACCTGTTAACAATCTCTAACAAGGGAAGTATCTCAACCCTTATGAACCGATTTGCATGAAATGTAAAATATATATAAAAGAGACAATTCTAAGGTTGGGGTGTCTCGGCTTATCGGCCATATCGGGGATTTAGGGGTTCAAAACATGGGTCAAAAAATTGCGAAAAAATGGTGTTTTGGATTTTTCAGCCATTTCTTTCTAAGAAACTATATGATGTTTACATATGAGAAGAAAGGTTTTTTTAATGCCTATCCAACGGTGGCATAACCTTGTAAAAGTTTGGCTTCGTTAAATACTTTTTTCATGAAAATGTGAAAATTTTACGATGTCCATATGAATACGAAATAATCTTTATTAAATTTAAGTCGACACGTATTTTTGCTCTAGAGGATATTCCTGTTAGTTCGTGAGTTATCGAAATTTTCCCGGAGGTCCATATGGTTTCATAAGGGGACAAAGAAATTTTGAAACACTAATATGCCGAAAAGCCGAGACACCCCAACCTTAAAATCGTCTCATTTATATATATTTTAAGTTTCAGGCAAATCGGTTCATAAGGGTTGAGATACTTCCCTTGTAAGTGGGGTATTGCTTATTGGGTCAAGAATCTGACACTCTTTATGTTTGGGCATGAAAACTCAGTGTAATGTTCGTTGGATAAGCACGTGTTTCAAGTGTCGAAAGAAACATTCAAGTGTCTTGATTTTTTAAAATGCTGTAAGGAGTTATTCACCTCATTCGATCTCTTCACTATTTATACCACCTACATCCGAATGGAGATGGAATACAACTCCCATATATGGGCAGTAGAGTGTCCCTTATTTTGGAAATGTTGGAAATGTTGAGACGGTACCTGCTCGTTTTTTTTCCATTTGACTAAAAAATAACTCAGGAAAAATTTTACGCCCCTACGACCACGCTTCTCCTACGCGACGGGGCCTTAAAGAGCGGGGCCTTAAAAATCATTTTTCCATACAAACCAAAAAAATGACTTGAATTTATTTACATTGAAAAAAAACTGGAAAGACCTCTGCGGGAAGATTATTCCAAATACGCCTAGTTCGACTGATAAACGAACCTTCTCTGTAATGCGCTCAACTGGAGAATTGATAACAAATCGATGTGATCTACTAGACAACCGAGTGTTGAGAACACAAACTCTGGCTCTAGGGATAAGTTCACTTATCTCAGCAAAACACATTCCATGGTAATATCGGTAGAACAGAGTGGCGCAACCCACATTCCGACGATTCTCCAATGAGTCAATATAATTGGACACTTTATTGTCATTGATAATCACCAATGCCCACCTTTGCACACGGTCCAAAAGCTCCAAAAGAGACTTTAAAGCACCTGCCCATTAGAGTGTCCCTTATTTTGGAAACGTTGGAAATGTTGAGACGGTACCCGCTCATTTTTTTCCATTTGACTTAAAAATAACTCAGGAAAAATTTTACGCCCCTACGACCACGCCTTCCCTACCCGACGGGGCCTTAAAGAGCGGGGCCTTAAAAATCATTTTTCCATACAAACCAAAAAATTTTTTTTTTAATTTTAAATTTTTTTGTTATTAATTATTATATTACTTGGTTAGCTTATTCACGACAAAAAATTTGATTTTGGTGGGATAAGGCTTTCAGCTCTAAAAAATTTTTCGCAAAAAAAAATTTAGAGCTGTGGGGTCCTACGGTAATTTTCTCTAATTTTTTTTTTTCGAACATTTTTTTTAGAGCTGAAAGTCTCATCACACCAAAATCAAATTTTTTGTCGTGAATAAGCTAACCAAGTAATATAATAATTAATAACAAAAAAATTTAAAATTAAAAAAAAAATTTTTTGGTTTGTATGGAAAAATGATTTTTAAGGCCCCGCTCTTTAAGGCCCCGTCGGGTAGGGAAGGCGTGGTCGTAGGGGCGTAAAATTTTTCCTGAGTTATTTTTAAGTCAAATGGAAAAAAATGAGCGGGTACCGTCTCAACATTTCCAACATTTCCAAAATAAGGGACACTCTAATGGGCAGGTGCTTTAAAGTCTCTTTTGGAGCTTTTGGACCGTGTGCAAAGGTGGGCATTGGTGATTATCAATGACAATAAAGTGTCCAATTATATTGACTCATTGGAGAATCGTCGGAATGTGGGTTGCGCCACTCTGTTCTACCGATATTACCATGGAATGTGTTTTGCTGAGATAAGTGAACTTATCCCTAGAGCCAGAGTTTGTGCTCGCAACACTCGGTTGTCTAGTAGATCACATCGATTTGTTGTCAATTCTCCAGTTGAGCGCATTACAGAGAAGGTTCGTTTATCAATCGAACTAGGCGTATTTGGAATAATCTTCCCGCAGAAGTCTTCCCAGTTTTTTTCAATGTAAATAAATTCAAGTCAAATATCCATAAACACTAATCCTTCTTTTCTCTCCTCATAACCTATTTTCCTGATGTCAACACAATGCACTGCATTAATAGAGACATTCCCTGAGTGTTGGTTCAACGTAAAATAAATTATAATGAGAGCCCGAGCTCGATCTGTACTTACAGAAAAAACACTAATAAAATTATTGACAAACCGACATTTAAAATCCTAATGATGATAACACTAACTGGAGTGTTTGAAATCGGTATGGGAATACCAGAAATGTTTATAAATTTTAGAAATTCAATTTTTCTTCTCCATTTTTTCAACTTGAACCCTTGTAAAAAAAAAATTTTTGGAAATAATTTTTCTATTAACAAAAATTTTTCAAAATCTAAGAGTTTTTCTTTAGAAAAATGTTTCGGAATCTAATAGTTTTTTTCATATAGATAAAATGTTTCAGAATCTAAGAGTTTTTCTATTAACAAAAGAGTTTTCTATAGGAAGAATGTCTTAAATCTCAAAAATGAAAGTATGTCTCAAAATCTAAAAAATTTTCTTTAGGAAGAATGCCCTAAAATCTGACAAGGGAAGTATCTCAACCCTTATGAACCGATTTGCCTGAAACTTAAAATATATATTAATCAGACGATTTTAAGGTTGGGGTGTCTCGGCTTTTCGGCCATATCAGTGTTTCAAAATTTCGTTGTCCCCTTATGAAACCACATGGACCTCCGGGAAAATTTCGATATCTCACGAACTAACAGGAATATCCTCTAGAGCAAAAACACGTATCGACTTAAATTTAATAAAGATTATTTCGTATTCATATGGACATCGTAGCTCTATGTCTTCATATAAATACCCCCAAAATTTTCACATTTTCATAAAAAAAGTATTTAAGGAAGCCAAACTTTTACAAGGTTATGCCGCCATTGGGTAGGCATTAAAAAAACCTTTCTTCTCATATGTAAACATCATATAGTTTCTTTGAAAGAAATGGCTGAAAAATCCAAAAAACTATTTTTTCGCCATTTTTTGATCCATGTTTTGAACCACCTAAATCCCCGATATGGCCGATAAGCCGAGACACCCCACCCTTAGAATTGTCTCTTTTATATATATTTTACGTTTTATGCAAATCGGTTCATAAGGGTTGAGATACTTCCCTTGTGAGACTTTTTCAGTAGGAATACTATCTTAAATACTGTAAATTTTTTAATTGAAAAAATGACTCAGAATCTAAAATCTTTTCTGAATGAAAAATGTCGTAGAATGTGAGAGAAAATGTCTGACTTTTTCTCATTGTCAGTGCTTTTTGTGGTTTATCTTTATATTTCATAATTTGGTTCCTGCTCGGGCTCCATTTGCTTAAGGCAATTTTTCTTAATTTATATGTTATCTAGAGCAGTGGACAGCAAAAAGAGAGCATATGAATGTATTGGTGTATGGAAATAAATATGCATATATTGGTATATTTTTTAAACAAAGTAGGTTGATGTGCTTTGTTAAAAGCTAACATGCAACTGAATAAAATATTTGTAATTTTATGCTATTTGCTGTGAGTTTTGTTAACACTCGTGTTGTGTACGCAGTGTTGCCATATATCAAGATTTCCCTTTTTTTGCAAGTTTTTTGATGTGCTAAAAAGATTTCAAGATTTTTCTAAAAAAACAAGTTTTTTGGAAAATAATAAAGTTTTTTCAAGTTTTTCTTAATTAGTAAAAAAATACAAAAAACATCAGTTTTTTTTTGTAAGTACCCAAAATATTGGTCCTGGACTAACCTTTTAGTATACCGACCGATTCAGAATCCCTATTGAGTTAACTTTGCGTGTCCGTCTTTCAGTCTATGTAAACGGTTACAATAAAATATGACTTTATTTTATGAAAATATGAGATATTCGATTAAAATTTTGTTTTTAACTTGGTAACCTTATTAAATCCATTTAAAATCAGACCATTCTTTGACTTGGTCGCCATATGAAAATTCCAACCGATATTTACTCAAATCTGTATGTTGGCAATATAGAATAATTTTTCACTTAAATTGTATATTTGCTGCACTAATAAAAGATTTTACCACATATAGATCCAATCCCTCATATATTGTCGAGCATGCACCGGTGTTTGATATTTGCTTACTGTGTACAATTTTTTGAGCCTTAATAAATTATGACTCTTTCAAGGCTCAAAAATATTAATAGAACGCTCGAAATGTGGAGTCCGCAAAGACTTATATTTGACCTTAATTATGGATATGTAAAAAATTCAAAATATTTTTTTAACATTCATAAAAGAGTCTAAAAAGACTCCAAAAAGAATATGAACACACAATTTTCAGAATATTTTATGAGTCATATAAGAGCGCTGGGTTCGATTCCCAAAAGCATTTTTAAGTTTTAATTTCAAATACCAAATCTGGGTTTAAAAATTGGAACATTTTGGGTATGTAAATATCTCAAGCACTATTATCGACACAAACTACGCTACTTTAAAAGTTGATATATATTAGAACAACGGAGATATCGGGTGAAAACCATTGATGTTGTAATTGCGTTTTGCAAAAATACATTTTACTCAAAGCAGATGTCGTTCCTTTAAAAAAAATGTGTTGTGGAATTCTGAAATCAATATCTCAGAAAGTAATGGTCCGGTTTTCTTTAAAATTTGATACAATACGAAAATGGATAAGGAGATTCCGAAAATGCAAAAACACGTTTTGGACATAACTCGACTTATGTTGTTATGGGTTTTTGCCACAGATAGGAAAAACATCATATCATTATGTTTTCTGATCGTCTAAGGACTCTTTTATGAGTGTTTTCGAGCTCCAAATGAACGCTGGGTTGTTTTTTATTCTTTTTTTCAATGACCTAAGCATCTCAATGACCTAAGCATTGAGACATTCGTTTTTTTCATGTAAAATGCCAATGAAATAGCAGGCATTGGCATTGTTTTTTCATACAAAAGTAATGCCAGGGCCTAAGTATGCTTGATATAAAAATTGAATTGAAAATACATAAATTTGTATTAATTTTTAATAAAAAAAAGATTTTTTTCACAAAAAAAAGATTTTTTTTCAGAAAAAAAAAGTTTTTTCAAAAAAATATATGGCAACACTGTGTGTACGTGTAAATAGCCAATTGTGTTCGGTTTTTGAGAGCAATGGGTGCTGATCACTGATCTGGAGCAAATTTCTCAACCTGCAAAAAACGAATCAAAATCATAAACGTTGAATAAAAAATTTTTTGGTTTTTGAAAAATACGAATATAAATGGGTTAGCGGCATAGTTGTGAAAAAAATTGAGAATTTTTAAAATGCGATTTATATTATAAATTATTGATTTCCTTCGTCCGCTTCTATTTTATGCTATTTAATCTCTCATGCTCTCTCTATAAACTCTCTATATCTTTTCAAATTAACTCTCTTCTGCTATTTTATTTAGTTTATTACAAATTTTTACTTTCTAAACTTAAAAAAAACACTATAAATCTATTATATCTTTTAAGATCTATTATATTTAGCTATCTAAAAAAACAAACAAAAAAATATTTACCAACTCTAAATAAAAAATATATATTTAAAAACAAAACAAAAAAAAAACAAATGTTATTTTTATACCAACAAAATGCTTCAGTTAAAATAATTTTAATACTTATATAATTTTCAATTTTTTTTATTTTTAATTTGGTTTTTGTTTTTAAACAAAACACGTTGAAAAATACACAAAATGAAAATTTTAAGTGTGTTTGAAAACAAACAAAAACATTTTTCAAAATGTCTGATAGCGGGACCAGTCTTTTAAGGTTTATCATTGCTCTGAACAATTAAAAAACGAAAATTTCAAAATAACAAAAAATTTAAAAATTCATTATTACTGTACAAAAAAAAACATAAAAAGAGAAAAGTTTCGCGGGACGAAATTAATAGAACTATTTTAGATTGTTTTTACACACAAACATTTATAATTTTTTTAAAAAATCTTATAAAAATTTCCTAACTACATAAATTCCTTTTAAAAATAATTCATTCATCAGAGCAATGGTAAATTTACTTAGCAGTAAGGTACCATAATATCAGCTGAAATTGGGATCATAGCTTTATTAAGGTAGTAAAAATATATATAAAAAAAATAAATAATAACAAAAAATTATTTAAAAAAATTAAAGAAAAATTTATAAATTCTTTAAAAAAAAAAAGAAAATATTGTATTTATAGAAGAATATTATTATAATTAAAGCTAAAATAATTATATTTATTATTGCAAAGCACTTTAAAGTATATAAACATGATCAAACATGCATTATGCCAACACACAAAAATAAAAACAAATTTTTGTTAAGATTTTTTTTACATAATAACAGCAAATTTATGCAAAGAAAACCACTAATTGAAATAATTTGAAAATTAGAACAAATAGAAAAAAAAAATTGATTTAAAAATTTTCTTGAAAACAATTGTCAAAAATCCTTTTACATATCCTAGTTTCCTTAGGAGTTTAGTATACAACAATTTTGACAAGTTTTCCTATTCTAAAGCAAACAAAACCTTGAAACTTTTCTATTTAGCAATTTTATAAATGAAATGTCTATACATATAATGTCCCACAATTTTAGATTTTAATATAAAAAAAATTAGGATATGATAGTAAACGAAAATGTCTCAGAATATAAATTTTTTACGAAAAATGTCCTAAAATCTGAGAATTTTTCTATGAGAAAAATATCTTTAAATCTAAGAACTTTTCTAAACAAAAAATGTCTCAGAATCAGAGACATTTCCTTTACTAAAAACGTCTCAAAATCGTTCTTTATTTTCTTTCTTCATTTCTTTAAGATAAATTTTTCTCAGGAAAAATGTTTTAAAATCCGAGAATTTTTCTTTAGGACAAATATTTCAGAATCTGAGAATTTTCTATACAAAAATATCTCTGAATCTGAGAATTTTTAAATACGAAAAATGTATTAAAAGCTGAGAATTTTGCTATATAAAAAAATATCTCAGAATCAGAGAATTTTTCTATACAAAAAATGTCTCAGAATCTGATAATTTTCCTTACGACAAATGTCTCAGATTCTGAGCATTTTTCTAAACCAAAAATATTTCAGAATCTGAAAATTTTTCTATACAAAAAATATCTAAAAATGTCTCAGAATTTTTATATATGGATAATGTCTCAGAATCTGGGAATTTTTCTATACGAAAAATTTCTCAGAATCAGAGAATTTTTCTAGTCGAAAAATGTCTCAGAATGTGTCAAAATTTGATAAACTACTTAATATTCTCTTTGGTTTAAAAAAAGTTAAAATTGTAAAATAAATAAATTCAGAAAAGGGGTTTAAAAATCTCAAATCTTCTTATATGGCCCCAAGTTGGGCGCCATTAGAAAAAAATATTTCTGTGAGTTTAAAAAGATAGTTATATATTTGACTTTATTTTTTAACGTCGTTTTATTCGGGTACCCGAGTTAAGCGCCGTTCGAGATTTTTTTCTACACGAAATATTTTTCAGAATCTGAGAATTTTCCTAAAAAAAATATCAAAAAATCAGAGAATTTTTCTATACGAAAAATGTTTCAGAATCTGTTTCTATCCGAAAAATGTCTTAGAATCTAACAACATTTTCTATGCGAAAAATGTCTCAGAATCTGAAAATTTTTCTATACAATAAATTTCTCTGAATGTCTCAGAATCTGAGACAGACATTCGCTCTTTCATTTGATAAGCTACCTGATATAATGTTTATTTAAGTTAAAAAAGTTTAAATTTTAAAACAAATAAAATCAGAATAACATTAAAGCTTAAAAGTCTAAAATCGTAGTATTTTACCCCAAGTTGGGCGGCATTCAAAAAAATTGTGTAAGTTTTAAAAGATAAGATAAATATTCGATTTTTTTTAACACCGTCTTATTGGAGCCCTAAGTTAAGCACCATTCGAAAAATGTTTTGTTTGAGAACCTGAGAATTTTTCTACACTAAAAATGTCGAAATTTTTCTTACGAAAAATATTTCAGAATCTGAAACATACATGAAGCTACTTAATTTGATAAACTAAGTTAAAAAAACTTTATTTTAATACAAATAAAATCATTTTGAACGCCAAGTTGTGCGCCATTCGAAAAAATCTTTCTGTGAGTTTAAAAAGAAAAGTTATTTCTTGATTTTATTTTTTAGTCTTATTAGTGCCCCAAGCTAAACTCCATTCGAAAAAATGTTTTGTTTTAGTTACAAAAAATATTTTTTTTCACTTTTCTGTTTTTAATTCAAAATAATTTTTAAACTTGAAATACTCATATTGTCTTATTGAAGCCCTACGTTGGGCACTATTCGAAAGACTTGTGTCTTTGAGACTTTAAGGAAGAATAATGTTATGTTTAAAATTCGAAAAAAAAATTTTTTACTTATAAGCCTTACTTTGTCTTATTGGTGCCCAAGTTGTGCGCCATTTAAAAAATTGTTTCTTTGAGTTAAATAGAAAAATAGTATTTTGGATTTTATTTTTTTAGATCAAATAATTTTTCAACTCACGTCTTCTTATTAGGGCCCCAATTTGGGCGCCAATCGAAAATCTTGTCTTAGAGTTTTAAAAGAAGAATAATTATATTTTTTATACTCTATTTTAGATCAGAATATTTTTTAATTGGGGCCAAGTTGGGCGCCAATCAAAGGACTTGCGTCTTTAAAGTTTAAAAGAATAATAATTTTGTTTTTAATCTGATTTTTAAATAACAAAAAAAATATTTAACTCAAAAAACTCAGATCGTCTTTTTAGAGCCCCAAGGTGGACTCCTTGTGAAAAAGGGTTTTTTTTTGGAATTTACAAAAATAAGAAATTTTTCTACATTTCTTTTTCCTTTCTTTGGAAAAGTTTAATAATCAGTGAGTTCGTGATTTTGAGTTTCTTTTTTAAAATCTTACTTTTATATAAATATTTAAAACACACGTCATCTTATTAAGGACCTAAGTTTGGCGCCCATTGAAAGTGTCTTTGAGTTTTAAAAAAAAAATTATTATATATTTGATTTTATTTTTTAAATCAGTGTAACTTTTTAACTCAATAGACTCATGTCATCTTATTGGGGCCCCAAGTTGGGCGCCATTAAAAATAGTTTATTTGAAGATAAAGGGTTTTTTTGTTTCATTTTTAATTAAATAACTCATAAACTTTAAAGACATGATTCTTTGGAAAATTTTTTTGGAAAGAAAAAATAAAAATAAAGAAGAATATTTTTTTAACTTTAAGGACTCACCTTTTCTTATTCGGGACCCAAGTTGGGCGCCAATTGATAGACTTGTGTTTTTGAAATTTTAAAGAAGAATAACACAACTAAACATCGAAAATGCGACTGGGACGCTACCTTATACACTTGATAACAACAGCTCTGCTGGTCAAAAATCCGTTCTCCAAACTTTTCCATCACATCAGGTTTTTGAGATATTTGAGGTCAAAGTTCAAAGTAGAATAAATCCACATTTTTTGACCTCTAATTCTTTTGACCACCAATTTTTTGTAAACAAACAAAAATTTAAATTATTATATCTCATTATAATATCTCACTAATATGTACTAACAAGGGAAGTCTCCCTGGCGTCACCCTCCGATCTTCATGAAACTTGGATATGTTGTTAAGAACGAAAATTAATTCAACACGTATTTTTTTTTTTTTTTGCGGCCCAAACTCATTTTTAGGGGGGGTCGATTTGTATGGGGGAAACTTAACTTTTTCAGTTTTTTACGATTTACGCCTATTTAAACAAAATTATTGTAGGCATGTGTGGTATCAGATTAAAGGTATTAAAATACTTATCTCGTGGTGCTAACAACGGGCCGATGAAGTTAATATGTATTTTTCGACTTACTAACAAAAATGTCCTCAAATTTGGGTATTTTACACAATATGAGGAAAAGTTGTGCATGTTTGGACACGTTCTTAGCACACGTAGATAGGTTTTCCAAAGACCTTTCATTTGGTATGTAACATGACTAGGTTTCCTTGCATAATATAGGAGACAAACGAAAAAAACTGAAAAATTGCCTTATCTTCCCCCCTCTTTTTTACCCCCTAAATATGAATTTGGGCCGCTAAAAAAAATGCGTATCCCTTTATTTTTCTGCTCTACAAAATAAAACTAATTCCATAGAGATCCGCGGGTAACACCAGGGAGACTTCCCTTGTAAGGTGTAAAATTAATAAACAATAACATCTTTTCTTTGTTTACAAAAAAAAATGGTGGTCAAACAAATTGGAGGTCAAAAAATGCGGGTTTCTTCTACTGTACTTACTTGAAAAAAATCGTTCATCACTGAATAAAAACTATTGGGCTATTTTTAAAAATTCTAATGTTTGAATTTCATTTTCCAGAGTGACCCTCGTATCTCATTTAATATTTGTTTAATCTAGACACTATTAAGCTTTAGTATTGTTAACTTTTTCTTTAACATTGCATTTACTACAGAAAAGTTCCCAATGTGTTGTCGATCACTGTATATCCTTGAGATTTTAAGGAAGAATAGTAATACTTCTGATTTCCTTTTGAAAACATAATAATTTTTTTAACTCGAAAGACTCAAGTTGTCTTATTAGAGCCCCAAGTTTGGCTTCCAACATGGGTGCCCCAAGTTGGGCGCCATTTTTTTGGGGAATTTTAAAAAAGAAAAACAATTTTTTATATAATTTTTCTGTTTCCTTCTTATGACAAAATTAAAATATTCCTGAAAATCTAATTATCCTTATTATATACAAAACTGTGTCTTTCTTTAAAAACATTTGTTTCTGTTTCTCTGCACCCAGTGCCTCTAAGACTGTGAACAAAAATAAAAATGTTACATACACTTAACAAAAAATAAATAAAATCTGTTAAAAAAAAATAAAAATAAATACTAAACGCTGTTAATTTTTTTGGCTCTTATTCTATTTACTAAATTTTAAAATCTGTTAAGCATATCGTTTCTTAAATATTTAAGCAAAAATAAAAATAAAAAAAAACGCAAAAAAAATATATTAAAAAAATAAAATTGTTGCAATAAATATTTGTTGTTATAAAAAATAAAATATATTTAAAAAAAAAATAGTAAAATTAGTAGTAGAAATTATTAGTTGAAAACAAACAAAAATAATGAACAAAAAATTAAGCTTAATTAAAATTTTAGTCGCCTGCTTAATATTAAAATTAAACAAAATTAGAGCATAAATATTATTAAAAAAAAAATAAATAATAAATAAAAAACAAAAACATTGAAAAGAAAGCAATCATTTAAAATTAGTTGGTTTATGAATAAAACAAAAACATATTGGATTAAAAAATAATAATAAAAAATACATGTAGAGTAGTAAATTCATTTAAAAAAAAAATAAATGCAACAACAAATATATTATATTTAAGTTTAATTATTAACATTATGAATATATTTAAAAGTTAAATATATTTAAACTAAATTAAAAAAACAACTAAACAACAAACATATTTTCCTAATATAATATTAAGTTTGTGTTTTGGTTTTATTATTATTGTTATTAAATTTTAAAAATTTTTTGTAATTTTTCTTTATATATTTTTTTTTTATTATTAATAAATATTTTAAGATTTACTGAACTTATTAATAATTACTTATAAAAATTTATTATTAGAAATCACCACTAAAATATAAATAATTATTTGCAAATAATGAAATGATGAAACACCTAAATTATAACAATAAAATTAAATGAAAACAACAAATAAACTTTAAAAAAAAAATTAAAGACATTTATTATTATCCAT
This sequence comes from Pegoplata infirma, assembly GCA_963921195.1. Classification (NCBI taxonomy): domain Eukaryota; kingdom Metazoa; phylum Arthropoda; class Insecta; order Diptera; family Anthomyiidae; genus Pegoplata; species Pegoplata infirma. The sequence goes on along the minus strand of OY992537.1, from coordinate 16,319,927 downwards.
ATATTTAATAATATACATACTTACCATGATTAATATATGATTATAAATATAAATAATAATTAAATAAAATATAAATAAAAAGAAAAGAATAAAAATAAAATTGTGTTTTATTTAAAAGCGTATAATATTTTGTTTGAGAATTCATAAATAAAGTATACGCCCCACAGTGTTTTATTCTAAAAAGATTATTAAGATTTTTCGTAATTTAAAAAAAAAAAAAAATATGCTCAGATTCTGAGACATTTTCAGATTCTGAGTCATTTTTACAGTTATGAAATTTCCAGATTCTGGGATATTTATCCTATAGAAAAAAAAATCATTTTAACAAAATTTTCCTATAGAAAAATTCTAAGATTTTGAGCCATTTTCCAGTAAAAAAAAAATAAATTCTAAGTCATATTATTTCTCAAAAATTCACCGTTTTGAATTTTTGAAAAATTTTTAAAAATAAAATTAAAAAAAAAATTTATCTTTCGACACATCATATTTGTTAATTTCGATGTGCTGAGCACGCTGAGCAAAGTCCAAAACTTTGATCGAAGGCTCAAATTCGAATTTGGCTCAAATTAGTTTTAAATGAAAGATTGTCTCAAGCTCTACAAAAAAGTCGGCGGAATGAAATTTTTAGACTTTTTTTACAAAATTTCTTGAACGTAGGAAAAAACCGCCATTTTTTGCAAATTTCAAATAGCGATCTCTCGAAAACTGTTCGACCGATTTTATTTTTTTTTATATTCGTGCTCAGCACATCAAAATTAACAAATATGATGTGTCGAAAGATATATTTATTTTTTATTTATTTTTTTTTATTTTTCAAAAATCCAAAACTTTGACCGCCGGGCGCCACGGGTTAATTTAATCCGATTGACCTCAGATTGGTACCCCTAGTAGAATAAAAAAATGCCCGGACTTTGAAAATCGGAGAAGAAAAAAATTTGCTATACCGAAAAATGCCAGTCTAATGAGACATATTTCATACAAAAAAATGCTATATTTTTTTTTTCAAAATTTTTGATATTGCTCGATCAGAAATCATATAACCCGTGACTGGTAAAAATTGGAAATAAATATTACTAAAATGTCTTAAAATAGTGACATGACATAATCCCCACGGACATAATCCCCATTTCAGTTATGGGGATTATGACCAAATTCATTTCGGTCATAATCCCCATAATGGTAGTGGGGACTATGACCGAAAATAATTTGGACATAATCCCAATAAAAAATGGACATTATTCCCAGATTTATGGGGATAATGACCACATAACAAATGGCCTAATATCCATTACAGGGATTATGTCCACTATACTAGTTGGTCATAATCCCAAAAATTTTATTTTTTTTGTCTTAAAGGTTTTTCTGCGTAGCCGGCCTTCGGCGGGGCTTAGGGATTACAAACTCCATGCATTAAACCCACCCTCTCCGCAAAAAACGGGGATTATGACCGAAATTTCTTTGGACTTAGTCCCCATTATATGAAGTACAGTGAACGGACATAATCCCCATTAGGATTATGACCGTTTTTGAAACGGTCATAGTCCCCACAACTATTATGGGGGTTATGTCCGTGATGAAATTGGTCATAATTCCCATTTCCGTTATGAGGGTAATGTCCGTGGGGATTATGTCCTGTCACCTCTTAAAATGCTTATCACGTGTAAGGTGAAAATTAGACTTTCACTAAACGTCTTAAAAATACTTATCGCGTAAAAATTAAATATCAAAATTTTAAAAGTCCCGAAAAAAGTCTCAAAAACAATTTTTTGTTTGAGAACTTCATAAACAATAATTTTAAAAAAATGTGTTTATTAAAATTTTTAAAGCCCAAAACACAACAGTTTTTGGGAATTTTGTTTTCGCCTTTTGGAATAAAGAAATTTATTTAAAATTCTTTTTGTAATTTTTTCGTCAAGTTCCTATCAAGTACTTTTCCCACAGGGTACTTAAAGCTCAAATTGAAAAATAAAATACTTCATGTTCTCAAAATTAACTTTTGTAAAAATTTAAAACAAACTTTTCGTAAAATTGTTAGTTAAACTTTGGGTTGCAAAGCTCAGTCCTGAAAGCTTAAACGCTTTAGGTTATAAGAAAGACTAACAATACTTACAGACAATTTAAGTGTTAAAATGTTTGACTAGCTTTTAACATTTGGTAGTAAAGCTTTATCCTGAAAGTTTTGTGTATCTCTGTCATAGAAATGCAGCCAGTGTATATTAACACTAAATATACCGGGAAAAAAAGTATTAGGAAACATTTGATATGCAAAGTTGAATGGGACTGATATAATAAAACTAAAAAATTCATTGGAAGAATTAGTGTTAAAGTGCTCATTAGTTAAAGCTCAAATGGCAAAAAAATAAAATGTACTCCATGTACCCAAAATAAAAATTTGTATGAGTTTAAAACGTAATATAACTTCTAGTGGAATTTTTGATTAGTTGGCTGAGCTTTTGGTTGCGAAGCTCAATCCCAAAATCTTTAACGCTCAAGCTTTTGGAAGAGATTTTAATAATAAAAAATAGATTAGAATGCACAATATAACTTTTTAACTTTAACCTGTCCCTGCAAAAAAAGTCATTACCACTTCTCAGTGGAGTGCTTTAAAACTAAAACAAATGTAATGAAATACAACAAAAATAACAAAAAACACAAGACAAAAACACACAAACAGTTTTTTTTAGTCCAGAATACATAGATATTCAGCACTTAACTCATTACCTATCGCGACACCTCCATACAAATGTAAGTAGATATTCAGTAGATAAGAACTACTCCGTGGAAGTAGTTGGAAGTTGTTTGAAAGCTCGGAGTACTTCTTATCTACTGAATATCTACTTACTTTTGTATGGGAGTGTCGCGGAAGGTAATGAGTTAAGTGTTGAATAACAACTTTTTATGGAGTAGAAAAAACTGTTTGTGTGTTTTTTTCTTGTGTTTTTTGTTATTTTTGTTGTATTTCATTACATTTGTTGTAGTTTTAAAGCACTCCAAATAGAAGTACTACGCACTTTTTTTGCTGGGGTCATAAGTGTCACGTCTGTTAAGTATATGGTATGGCTTAACGTTATAAGGGGAAAAACTAACAGACGATTTAACTGTTAAATTGTTTGATTAGCTTTTAGTTTTTGGTTGAAATGCTGACAGTTTTTTATATCCAAAGACGCGTTAGTCAAAATCGCCTTATTTGTGGTAAAGTTCTTATACGAATTTATATCGTAATTACCCCTAAATTTACACAAATTGCATAATTCTACTTAAAAATATTAAAAATTTACACAATTTATAGTAGTTTATTATTTAAATTAGTTGAAATTTACCCAATTTATAGTAGGAAACTGGACTCAATTTTTAGAGTGTATATCATTATTGATTAACAGGGGCATCATGCATTAAAAAACTATGTTTTAGCGTCCAAAATATGCACTAAAAATCCTGAAATATGCACTAAAAACTGTAAAAATATGTACTTAAAATATTAAAATAAAAAGCTCATTTTTACTTTTATAAAAAAAATTTCTCCAGAATTCCCAATTTTTTTTTTTTTAATATTATTTACGTTATTTACTTTTTCTAAAGGGTACCGAAATTTAAGTGCAGCGAAGACACAATTTGTCCGGCATTGCCAAAATGTCTATGAAAATCCTTAAAGCTTCATAAATTTAACTTTTTAGAGCCCACAGTTTCCAAATGGTATTGTAGTTGAGCATTTAACCATTATGAACATAAAGCTTTATGGTTAAACAACTGCCATAATTTATAATAAACATAGTAACATTGTGAATGCTCTCATTTTTTCAACAAACCTTTCATCAAATTAAAAAAAAAGCTTTTGAAGTATTTGAAATTGAAATACACACATATAACAAATCTGACATCCGATTAAAACAAGTAAAAAAATAAATTTGGCAATGCCGACAAATGTATTAATACCCTCCACAAAGCAAAAAAAATACTTTCAAAAAATCTCCATTTGCGTAAAGTGATAAATTCCGAAACCTCATAACAGCTGTGGGGACTATATATAGTCACTATAACCAAAAATAATTTTGACATAATCCAAAAATAAAATTCCATGATATATGGGTATACATTATACTAGACTTTTGTGCATTTTTCGTCTTAAAGTTTGTTCCTGAGTTGCCGGCCTTCGGCCCAGCTTAGGGATTACTAACTCTATGCATTAAACCCAACCTCTCCGCAAAATAAAGCTTTTTTGGGTATCAGACCTTTACTGACAGTGCCCTTATAGAACCAAAGTTTTGACCTGCAATTTTTGTTTTGTCATAAAAGTTTTTCTACATAGTGGCATTGGAGATGAAAACTGGAAGCTTTTAGAGGGCAAATTAATTTTCCTAGTGTCGGATCTTGTACGGGAGGGTACGGACTCTATGCCTTATTTTGGAAACATACAAACAAGGAACGGACATAAAATTTTATATTGCAAGACGGACGACACACTTAATTGGTTGAGGGAAACGATAAATAAACTAGATGGACTATGGGAGGGAGCGAAACTGAAGGTTATCAATGAAAACGAATTACCCAGGCAACCTAGGATAAGAGTGTTCATCACAGGACCCATTTTACCCAAAGATAGGCTTTTAGATATATTGATAGCGCAGAACAGGAGACTTTATCCATCATCTGATTGGAAAATTCTGAGAATGGATGAACCAACTAATGCGGGAAGAAGTATCATCCTGGCTGTCAATACCGAAACGTTGGAACGACTTCAAATGAATGGGAACAGGATAAGCGTGGGTCTTAGCAGTGCTATTGCCAGACCAATAATAGAAATGGAGGAACGAGCTAGGGCATCTACGGTAAGTTAAAATGATTAAGTTTATTCAAATTAATCTTCATCATTGTATCGTGGCAACGACTAATTTAATCCTCCACTTAAATAGGTACGACGTGGACGTGGCTTTGATCCAAGAGCCATGGGTAAACAGAAAACAAATAATGGGCCTAGAAAATAAATTTTATGATTTACTTTATATGAAATGTGAAAATAAACCTAGATCATGTATTTTAGCTAAAAAGAACATAAGTTGTTTTATTTTAAAACAATTTTGTAATGCAGACGTGACCACGGTGAAAATAGACAATGGTGGGGGTACTTTTATAGTTTCATCTGCTTATTTTTCCAATGGGGAGGATAGGGTTGATTCACCACCACCTCTTATTAATGATGTAGTTGAGCACTGCAAGAGCAGGAAGATAGAATTGCTTGTTGGATGTGACTCCAATTCTCACCATACTCTATGGGGAAGTACGGATACAAATCCAAGGGGAGAGGATCTTTTAGACTTTTTAATACAAAACAACTTGAAATTCTATAACGTAGGTGATAAACCGACCTTTCAAATTAGAAACAGAGAAGAGGTATTGGATCTTACTTTTGGGTCCTTACCAAAGGTAGATGGTTGGAATGTCTCAGACGAAGTTAGCTTCTCTGATCACAAATATATAGAGTTTTCTGTCAATACTATGGAGAGTAGTGAGAATAAAGTTTTCAGGAATCCTAGAAGAACAGACTGGAATAAATTTAGGGAATCGTTAAATAAAACGCTAGGAAATAAGTCAATCGAAATAGGAAGTGTTGAAACACTAGAATCGACCCTCGGGAATATCGAAAAATGTTTAGTCGCTTCATACAATAAGTCCTGTCCACTGAGCAGGCCGGGGGGTAAAAAGAATCAACCATGGTGGAACCAAGATTTAAGGGCGTTGCGTAAAGAATCTAGAAAGGCTTTTAACAAGGCAAAAAAGGATGATAATGATGAAGATTGGACTGAATATAGAACTAAGCTAAGAGCTTTTAAAAAGGAAATGAGAAAGGCAAAAAGGGAAAATTATGTAAATGTCATCGAGGAACTGATGAATATAAAGGATACCTCAAGATTAAGAAAAATGCTATCGAAACAGGATAAATTTATAGGTAATATTCGAACACCGTGTGGCAACTGGACAGAATCGACGGAAGATACACTTAGATTGCTTTTTGAAACTCACTTTCCGGGGTGCTCTTTTACGCAGCAAGAGAGTGAGCCTTCTACTTCGATACAGTCTTGTAATTTTTCGGAAATGGCTGATATAATTACAATGGATAATGTAATATGGGCAGTTAATACCTTCGGACCATATAAATCCCCAGGATTAGATGGAATCTATCCGAAAATGATCCAAGAGGGAATTGATATCATAGGCGATACACTATTATGCATTTTTAGGTTCTGTGTAAATCAATCCTACGTTCCAACTTCCTGGCGTAAGGTTAAGGTAGCGTTCATACCGAAAGCGGGTAAAATTCAGCATTGTACTGCGAAAGACTTTAGGCCAATAAGTCTTTCTTCTTTCATGTTAAAGACGTTGGAGAGAATTCTGGATGAACATATTAGAAGGAATATATGCCCTTTAAGCATTTCTGATAGTCAACATGCGTACATTAAAGGTAAATCAGTGGATTCTGCACTTCATGTTGCTGTTCAGCACATTGAGAGGTCACTTTCCTTTAAGGACTATACACTAGGAGTTTTCTTAGACATTGAAGGTGCCTTCAACAATGTTAAATCGGATGCTATTCTCTCAGCGTTGATTAGAACTGGAATTGAAACATCAATTGTAAAGTGGCTAATGACGATGCTAACTCATAGGAAAATTACATCAGAATTGGGTAATACTGTAACTCATGCCATAGCAACGAGGGGCACTCCACAAGGGGGCGTGATATCTCCTTTATTATGGCTTCTTGTTGTTGATGAAATTCTACGGAAATTGGACAGAAACGGCTTAACCGTGGTGGCTTACGCGGATGATTTATTAATTATGTCTTCAGGAAAATGTCTGAGCACAATCTCAGATAGAATTGAAAGCTCCTTGAATATGCTTTCAGTATGGGCTGAGGAATGCGGTCTGAAGATAAATCCGGTTAAGACAGAAATGGTTTTATTTACAGGGAAAAGATTGATACCTAGTTTTGACCTCCCGAAACTGAACGGCGTAAGCTTGAAGCTCTCGGATTCAGCTAAATTCTTGGGGGTAATACTAGACAGAAAACTAACTTGGACGTTAAATTTAAAGGAACGAATTAAGAAGGCTTACGCTGCGCTATACTCTTGTCAAAGATTAGTCGGGAAGAAATGGGGTTTGAAACCTAAGCTCTTCCATTGGTTATTTACTGCGGTCGTCCGACCAGTGCTAACTTATGGTGGTCATGTATGGTGGCCGGTCATTGAATATAGGACTCATGCTGACTCAATCAAACGAGTGAATAGAATTGCGTTGTTAAGTATTACAGGCGCAATGAAGACAACATCAACCGAAGCTTTAGAAGTGCTTCTGGATATGACACCGCTTGATCTTTTCATTAAGGAAAATGCAAAAATTACCCTAAATAGACTAATTCAAACGGGATCTATGAAAAACAGACAGGTTCGACACACGAAGATTATCGGTAGTTTTGAACGGAGTACAAGAACGGATTATGATATCCCACATAACGTTACTGATGGTAGACTGAAAATTGTGATTCCTTCACTAGATGATTGGCTTAATAGTAGAGTGAAACTTCAACAAATTAACGTGTTTACTGATGGTTCCAAAATGTCGACGGGCACCGGTAGTGGCTTTCACTGCATGGAGCTTAACCTAAATGAATCCTACCGTCTGGACAACGATTGTAGTATCTTTCAAGCCGAAGTATATGCGATAGCCAAGGCAGCTGAGCATATTTCAATGTTACCAATATACAGATGCGATATTGGTTTCTTCATTGATAGTCAAGCTGCTTTAATGGCGTTGAAAAGTGATGATATCAGATCTAAGGTAGTCAGCCGCTGCCACAGAGAGCTTAAGGTTCTTAGCGAGCAGCATAATATTACTCTGTGCTGGGTACCTGGACACAAAGATATTCTGGGAAACGAGAGAGCCGATGAGCTTGCACGACGGGGAGCGGAACTCGCACAGGAAACAGCAGAATCTGAGGTGTTCCCTCCACTCTCTATTTTCTGTCAGAAAATAAGATTGGACTCAAGGGCGATTTGGTTGAATAAATGGTCCAGCTCTGATCGAAGTGTACAGACAAAATTATTATGGGATGAAAGCCTGTTAAAACACAGCAAAATTCTTTTGGATATGAACAGGAAGCAACTTAGAGCTACAGTTAACCTCATTACTGGTCATAACACATTGGGTAAACACATGGTAACAATTAGAATAAGAAATGATGATACATGCAGATGGTGCAGGGAATCCGTAGAAGACACCTACCATTTCTTATGCGAATGCCCTGCACTATCATTTAGAAGATTTAAAATTTTTGGTTCGTATATTTTTCAGAATTTATCAGAACTTCGGGGCACAAATCCTTGGACTCTACTGGCGTTTATTAAAGCATCAAAATGGGACGCATAAGGCGAACAACTTAGGACTAAACAGAGAAGAGGGAAAAGAATTAAAGGAATCATAATGGGCCATCACGTGGCCTCTATGGACGCTGGTTTCCGCCAGCGTCATCCTTCATAACCTAACCTAACCTAACCTACATAGTGGTCCTACGACTGGGCTCAGGAAGTTATTAGCGGCAATTATTTGTTTTTGTATCAAAACTTTTTCTGCTTGTCGGCCTTCAGTCAGGCTTAGGCTTACAGGCCTATAGCGCTAAATTTTTACTCCCAATACTTATAGGGATTATAACCGAACCTTTTTCGGTCATAATCTCCACAGAAAACGATTATAATCTCCATTGGTATTGTGACCATTTTAAAAGAAGAAGTCCCTGTAACGAATATGGGATTATGATTGTTATGAGGATAATGTTCGTGGGGCTATGTCCGCCCACCGGGATTGTCACAGAAACGATTTCGGTTCCTAAACTTTATGACGCTGTCATGAAAAGTTAAATACATTTTTTAAAATATGTAGGTTGCTTCACATTTTGGTCAAGTTAGTAAAATAATCTGCTAAAATAAGCTCAATGAGTTTTTAAAAGAGAATTAGTAAAAACAAAGACAGTTTAAATCTGGAGTTCAGCAAAATAATATGCAAATTTGATTTTATAATTAACCGTTGTTTCACAGATTTTCTGACAGTGTTTTTATTTTTAGTGTAGCTAACATTAGCTACATGGTTTAATAATGATTTCGTTTCTTTGTATTGAATATGTTGCAAATGTTGTATTTTTAATGGTGTTAATAATAAAATTTTACTTTCTTTCTTCATGGAAGCGTTAAATAAATATATGTATAAAGAAAACATGAAATACTATTTTCTACATACATTTTTTCCAACAAGTTTTTATTATCGCAGGTATGTGGAAAACCGGCTGCGTTACGTTAAATTTTAACAATTCAGAAAAATAAAAATTATAAAATTCATTTAGACAAATTTTGATAATATTATTCAATTTTGTTTGTTGATAATATTATTCAATTTTTGTGTAAGGCTTGCAGTTCGACTCCGGGGGGATGGAATTTTTAAAATATTTAAGACTTTAATTTACGTTTGAAAGTCAGCAATAATAATTTTCAGAACCTCAATTAAGCAAAGATATGTGTAAGGCTTGCAGTTCGATTCCCAGGGAATGGAATTTTTAAAAAAGGGAATTTATTTTACAAAAATTTAATTGCGGGGGCTAACACATGCGTTAAAAACCAAAAAAAAAAAAAAAAACATTCGTTCACACTACAACAATTTTTTAAGTTTTGTTGTTAAACAAAATTAGTAAATTAACAAAAACTAAAACAAACAAAAATTAAATACATATTTTAATGAACTTTACAAAAATAATTCGACCATGAAATACAAGGCAAGTTTCTAAGAAATTGTATAAATGGTGCAAAGTATGAACAAAAACTTATAAATGTTTTTTTTCCAAAACTTTGATAGTTTTAATACACTGAAAAAATTTGTAAGGCAAAATAAGTAAAATAGTTGATTTCGGCATTGCCGAATATACTGATACCCTACACTATGTAAAAACATTATTTTTTAATAAAAAAGAAATATGTGGACAATTTTATGTTAAAATAAATTGGTAAAAGAAATTAATTTTAAGAAAAAAAAAACAAATAGAAAATTAAAATTCGACTAGGCCTAATCAATTGGTGTTTTCTTTTCTGGCCAAAAATGTGCATTTTTTTACAAAAACATAATTTTTGGTGCAACCAAAAATTATGTTTTTGTGTTCTTTTCTAAAAAAAATGTCAACCCTTATAAAGGATATCGTGTTCTTTTCTAAAAATGTCTGCCCTATAAAGTGCAAAATAGTTGCACTTTTTACCCTGTAAAAAATCACGGGGTTGAAATTGCCTTATAAAACAGCTGGCTTTTTCTGTGTTGTTTTCTCAAAACAGCTGTTAAAAAAACAGGGCAGAATATTGCTGTATGTTGTGTTCTATTCAAGTCAAATAAAATGCAAATTTTTAAAGGTGTGAGTTAAACATTTTTAAAATGTATGCACTAAAAGGGCATACATTTTTTTCAGAAAAGAAAACACCATATGATACAATGCCATTTTTAAAGGATAGTAAAACGTGATAAAAATTAACAATTTTGATTAAAAGAATTTTATTTTGAGTAGAATTTTAACTTGAGTAAAAAAAAAGAAAAAATACTATTTTTTTTTTTGAGTGTAAAATTTTTTTTTCGAGTGTTAATTTTTTTTTTGTGTAAAAATATTTCTGAGTGACAAAAATACTCTGTAAAGTAATTTTGTGGCTTACAAATGTATTTAAAGCTAGTTTTTAAAGTTTGTTTTTTAAAGCTCGATTTTTTCAACACGTGAATTTAATGTGAAACCAATCTACTTAAAATTAACGGTTTTGCTAAAAACTTTTTAACCTCTAGACCGATTTGGCTGAAATTTAACACAAACAATACCAGAAAAACAACAAGCTTCAGTAGCCTCAGAAAGCTAGCTGTTTTTTATTTCGTAAATTCGTAATAAACTCTTGCCGAAATTCACTCTTTTGCTTATAACTTTTGAACCACCTGACCGATTTCGCTGGATTGCAATACCAGTCTGACCAGGTGAATGCCCAACATATATGCCAAACTTCAGTAGCCTCCATAAAAGTTATTTACATTGAATTGAATCTAAATAAAGACTTAATTGAATCTGAATTGAATCTGAAATAAATTTGAATTAAATATGAATTGAATTGAATCTGAATTGAATCTGAATTTAATCTGAATAGAATCTGAATTGAGTTTGAATTAAATCTGAATTGAATCTAAATTAAATCTGAGCTGAATTTGAATTGAGTCTAAATTTAGTCTGAATTGAATCTGAATTGAATTTGAATTTGAATTGAATTTGAATCTGAATTGAAACTGAATTGAGTCTGAATTGAATCTGAATTGAAACTGCATTAGATCTAAATTGAATCTGAATTGAATCTGAAATGAATCTGAATTGAATCTGAATAGAATCTGGATTGAATCTGAATTGAGTCTGAATTGAATCTGATTTGAATCTGAAATGAATCTGAATTGAATTTAGATTTAATTTGAATTGAATCTGAATTGATTTTGAATTAAATCTGAATTGAATCTAAATTGAATCTAAATTGAATCTGAATTGCATCTAATTTAAATCGAATGGAATCTGGATTGAATCTGAATTGAAACTGAATTGAATATGATTCGAGTGTGAATTAAATAAGAATTGAATCTCAATTAATTATAAAATGTATCTGAATTTAATCTGAATTGAATCTAAATTAGATCTGAATTGAAACTGAATTAAATCGAAATTTTTTGTTTCTACACTATTTCCAATTGTATTTTAAATTTTTCCAAATGTATTTTAAATTCGTCCAAATGTATTTAAAAATTGTCCAAATTAATTTGAATATTGTCCAAATGTATTTTAAAATTGTCTAAATGTATTTTAAAACTTTCCAAATATATTTTAAAATTGTCTACAATAATTTTTAAATTGTCCATATGAGGCATTCCACACCAACTGTTCCACTACAGAAAACCTATAGTGGTTTCAATGGGATATCATTTGCAAAGTATTCGCTCTTAGGGTACTATTAAATATCAAAAATAAAATTTAAGTTTTTTCAAAAAGTGAGCCTTGTAGGCGTGGTCAAATATTGAAAATATCAAACTTTTTAGCATGAGTATCTTTACTTCAATATTTATGCAAATTAAAAGAAACACAGTAAAGTCTTTAAGACAAAAGTTTTTTTATAGATTTTTGTATGGGCTATCGATTTAAAAAAAAAATTGGAAAATTTTCAAAAGAAGTTCTGAATTTTTATACCCTCCAACTACAGTATGGGGGTATACTCACTTTGTCATTCCGTGTGTAACGCATCGAAATATCAGTCGGGGACCCCATAAAGTATATATATTATTGATCAGTGATCGATTCTAAGACATTTTAGCGATGTCCGTCCGTCCGTCCGTCTGTCCGTCTGTCCGTCCGTCCGTCCGTCCGTCCGTCTGTAGTTAACACGATGCAGTCCAAAATAAAAGAGCTAGAAACCTCAAGTTTTGCACAAATATGTCTTATGTTCCTAGGCAGGTTAAGTTCGGAAATTGGCCAAATCGGACCAGGGGGAAAAAAGTTCCCCCTTGAAGAACTAAACCAACCTCTAAAAAAATACACGTTTTTACAGGTTTTTTTGTATTTTTGTTAAATAAATGAAACATTTGGTATATTCATCGCGATGGGAAGGTGCTCTCAACGTGCCCCACTGACCCTATCAACTTCGCCCCCCCCCCCCCAAAAAAAAAAAAAAGAAACGCCCCTGTGAATTTTTTTTTTTTACATTTTGGAAGGTATAAAAGGTTCGGCACAGCCGAATTTAACACTCTCACTTGTTTAGATTTAAACTTAAACTTTATTTATCAAAAAACATGCCTCAATTTTATTTTTTTTTAATTTTTTTTTTAAAAAAGTTAAAGTGCTTTTCAATCTGTTCTGAAATTTTCTGAGATGTGTTTTGCCTTGTTTTCGACAAATCAAATGTCAAAGATTACTGTGGTTCATTTAATTTGCATAAATATTGAAGTAAAGATACTCAGGCAAAAAAGTTTGATATTTTCAATATTTGATCACGCCTACAAGGCCCACTTTTTGAAAAAACTTAAATTTTATTTTTGTTATTTAATATTACCCTAAGAGCAAATACTTTGCAAATGATTTCATATTGACACGGCACCACTTTTTTTTTGCTGAAAATTTGGTGTGGAATACCTCATATGTATTTTAAAATTGTCCAAATATATTTTAAAATTGTCCAAATATATTTTAAAATTGTCCAAATGTAGTTTACCATTTTTCAAATGTATTTTAAAATTGTCCAAATGTATTATAAAATTGTCCTAATATATCTTAAAATGGTTCAAATTAATTTTAAAATTCTCCAAATGTATTTTAAAATTGTCTTAATATATTTTAAAGCTATCCAAACGTATTTTAAAATTCTCGAAATATATTTTAAAATTGTCCAAATGAAGTTTAAAATTTTCCAAATGAATTTTAAAATTGTCCAAATGTGTTTCAAAATTTGCCAATTGTATTTTAAAATTTTCCAAATGTATTTTAAAATATGTATTCTATGTATAATTGAATATGAAGAATATTTTAAAATACATTTAGAAAATTTTTATATAAAGTTGGGCAATTTTAAACTACATTTGGAAAATTTTAAAATACATTTGGACAATTTTAAAATACATTTGGAAATTTTTAAATTACATTTAGACAATCTTAAATACATTTGAACAATTTTAAAATACATTTGGATAATTTTAAAGTTAATTTGCACAATTGTAAAATATATTTGGACAATTTTAAAATACATTTTGACAATTTTAAAATACAATTGGAAATGTTGTAGCATTAGTTCAGAAGATACAAAATGTAAAAAATTGCCATAATTTCAAGTTTAAAGATCCTTTTGTTTAGAAGATAGAAAATATACCAAGTTGCCCAATTTTAGAAGCGGAATTTTCAAAATAGTACTTTTGCAGAATGTTATTTCCGTGAGAGGATCATATAGTTCGAATTTCAAATTACTAGGTTGTTTTGACAAAGAAAATAATTGAGTTTTTATTCAACAACACAATTTGTCAAGTTTGTTAAATTGTTTGTTGATACAACAACGTTTTAATTGAAAATGAGCCAACAATAAAAATTGTTTTCTGAATTTATTTATGGCAAACAACACTTTCTTTATAAAGTTGTTTAAAAAGCTAAAATTTTTTTTTTTATTTATTTAATTTTGCTTTAAACTATCTGCAGACTTTTTCTTCTCTTCAATTATTTAATTGATATCATAAACATTTAGTACATTTTTTACCATTATGAATTCATATTTTCACTGTTATTTTTTGTTCCTATTGTATTGTGGTTTTTATTGAAAAATATATTTGAAATGAAGAAGAAGAAGAAGGTCAAAGTCAGGGTAAATATGTTATTCTATCAAGTTCATTTTTCTAGAAAACAGAACATACAGTAATGAACTAAGAAAAGATGAGTGAGTATAACAGAAGGACCATTGTTACTCTAAAGTACCACACAAACTACAAGAAAAAAATTGTGTAGAAAAAAATCTTGACATATATTTCTTTTGTAAAGTACCAATAATAAAAATGAAAAACAAACTGGAACAAAAAGAAATAATATTTTTATGGAAATGAGTTCTATGGCGCCGTATGAGATATGGTAACAATATTTTTTATTTTGAAAAAAAAACAAATCTAATTGGAAAATTTTGTGAAGAAGTTAAAAATTTTATCACATACATGAAACTTTTTTTGTAGGTGTTTATCGTGCACTTTGGTAACATAATTAAATCTGATATTACTTAAACCATTTTTGGTCTTAGGACCCAAAAAATTTAACTCTACTTTCCTCAAATTTGGTTTGCGTGTAATTTCTACACTAATTAAGGATCTAACCAAATTTTAAACCAATTTTGGGTAAGCACTAGTGTAGGGTATTATATGATCGGTCTTGACATGCTTTAATTTTGTGATGACGAGAATGCCGTCGTATTGCCTTATAGATCACAATTTTATCTGTTTTGACAAATTTTGTTTAAGAAGTTTGCCATACCAAGTTATGAATTTTTCCAACTAGGTATTCAAAACTGTTCACAATTGTCAATTGAAGTACTTTGTACATATTTTTCATTTGTTTTCGGATTTTTTTTTTTTTTTTGAGAAAATAGTTTTAGGTTAGTTTTTGGTTTTATAGGTATACAAACTTAAACTCTAAAAGTATACATGTACGTAATTTCAACAGAAATTGGCCTACAAAAGTTTTCTGCTTAGACTTTTGGTCTTCAAAGACCCTTAGTTAAGCTTACTACGAATAATTTTAATCTTTTGAAAAATCTATTTAAAAAGTTGTTTGACAGATAAATGAAAGAACAATTAAATAACATATGAAAAAATATATGGGGTATTCCATGTCAAATCAGACATTTGGAGTTTTTTTTTAGATTTTCCCTATTTTTTAATAGTTTTAAGCACCCTTCCAAAACTCGTTTCTTTCCTGTTAAATTTTTAGATTTTTTTACTTTTACTTAATTTTACTCAAACTTCTTTTACTTATAAGTTTTTCAAAAATGGTTCCCCCCTCGATGGGAGGAAGGTTAATGAGGGCTACCTTCCCCATTGCACATTTTCTCATTATTTTATTGATTTTTTAAATCCACGCCCGCAAAAAAAGTTGTAAAAAATTACGTTTTTTTAGAGGTTAGCAAGCTCTTTGTCTCCCGCTCTTAATATTTTGGAACTTTTTAACAGAAGGTACGAAAACTGTTAGACGAGGAAAATACGATAATGTTAAATTAACATTGTTGGTTTGACAAATAATGCTAACTTTTTATATCGAAAAAGCGCTTAATAAATTTAAAAAAAATGTATCAACTTATAATTTTTATGTTAATATTATTTAGGAAATACCTTTAAAAGTGTTTAAAACAAATTGTCAGCAAATAAAAAGTCATTGGATTTCCCGATAATCCACAAAAAAAAACTTTTTTTACAGCAAGATGAAAAAAAACGCTAGCTTTAGGCTGAAAATCGCCAAACTGCAACACTTTTTTTTGTTTATATCGAACTTAAGGGATTTTTTTTTGGTTTGATCAAACGTCCAGTTCGATGGCGGACTTAGCAAAGGGAATTTAAGAGCGGCTTTAACAGAAGAAGAGCGAGTTCAGATCTCTTTAGTATTGATACTCCTTGAGGTTAGTTTAGTTCCTTAAGGTTGAACTTTTTTTTCCTGATCCGATTTTGCCCATTTCCGAACTTAAACGGCCTATGACCTGAGACATATTCGTGCCAATCTCTAGGAGTCTAGTTCTTTTATTTTGGCCTGAATCGTGTTTTATACAGACGGACGGACGGACATTCATAGAATGACTTAGAATCGATCATAGATCAATAATATATGGGCATTCCATGTCAAATCGGATACTTTGAATAATTTTTTTTTTAGATTTTTCCAATTTGCTGACAGTTTTTAGTACCCTTCGAAAACTCCTTCGTGGTAAATTTTCAGATTTTTTTGATGACCCGTTCAAAAGATATCGACTTTTTAAAAATTGGTAGTTTGTACCATTACTCAAACTTCTTTTACTCATAACTTCTTCAATAATAGTCCAAATTGCAAATTTTTTGTTTAAAAATTTTTGTTTTTTTACGGCTCTATGAAATAAGGCCCCAATGAAATGAGGCCCCAAATCAAAAATAAAATAAGGCCCCACGAATTTTTTCTAAAAAAAATTGGGGTGTTATTTCATTATTTGGGGCTTTATTTCATATTTTGTTTTGGGGCTTTATTTCATTATGAAATAAGTCTCCAAATTTTAAGAATGAAATAAGGCCCTAAATAATATTTTTGGGGTGTTATTTCATTTTCTCTGAAATCTGCGGAAGCCAACGACGCAAAAAAAAACTCCCAATGAAATAATTTTCACAGAAATAAGTTCTAAATAAAATGAAATAACTACAGAAGCAGAAAAAAATACCAAAAAAGATAAGTGCAATTGCTAACGCGCCGACTAAATCAGCGATAAGTATTTCATAAATTCTACTGTAAGATCGAAAGAGAAACTGCATACAAATATGAATTTAAATCTCTACATTAATTTAAAATTATTTTCTCAAAACTACTGAATTTAATCAATACACACAAAAAAAAAAAATCAATTTCAATAAAAACTAGAGTGGAGGGTATAAAAAAATCGATTTGGTTTTAAATTAAAATAAACAAGAATTCTGGAATACTCACTAAATTATAACAGTAAAAATATAAAACACACATCTATACACACACACTGCCACAAACTTATTGTGTTTTTATTTACTTTTTGTTCTTGCTTGTGAGAGAACATGATTGAATTTAGCCGACAAACCTACAACAGCGTTTTGGCGTTGTGCGTTAAGCGGTTGGTAAACTTAACATTTTCTTTTTGTGGGTCGTTGGTTCGAACCCCCATCAGACCCAAATTTTTTTTTTTTTTTAATATTTTATAGATTTTTTATAGTTAATATTATATTTCTTTATTTAAAACAGTTATAAACTTGCAATTGGCTTTGAAATAACTATGTGTAAAAAAACACAACAAATCTTGCCGACGGCATGTTGAAATTTTGTATTTTGTAATTTCAATAAATTTTTTTATTGAGTCAATAAAAAATTTTATTAAAAATATTTTCATTTTTAATAAACGTGTTTATTAAAATTTTCTTAAATATTTTTTTTTCTGTGTAATAAACTTTTGTTAAATTTATTATTGATTCTCAAAAAAATAAACATCCTCAAAATATTTTGTTAAAATATATTTACAAACCTCGAAAAGGAATTGAAATTGGTTATATTCTTGGATATTTGTAGGATTGTATTTAATTACCGGTGAAATAATATGACGATTGTTTTAAAAATATTTAAATGCATGTGGTGATGAAAAAAGCGCCGTAGGCGAAAAATTTTTACAAGAGATTTTAACAAAAAATTAAAAAAAAAATCGCGCGATTTTTTTTTAATTTTTTGTTAAAATCTCTTGTAAAAATTTTTCGCCTACGGCGCTTTTTTCATCACCACATGCATTTAAATATTTTTAAAACAAGCATCATATTATAACGTCATGAAAGATATATTAAAGACGACAGTAGGTTGTACAAAATCGAAGAAAATTTCGCCAAGTCCATTGTGCTAACTCCTTAAACAATCCAATGTGCCACGCCCTCGTCAATAAAAACAGTTATTTAGACGTATCCAGAATTTTTTGTTCACACCCGGCGTGCATTTCGGTTGGTAGTAGATTAAATAAATTTTGGATTTAAATTGAGTCCTTTGTATATATGTATAACATTTTTAGTTTACCAAACTTTTGGGAGCAATTTTATAATGAAATAGCAGATGGTAGTAAGCTTATCGAACGGACCTAATATTAATTTTTGTTTTTAAATTGGGGCCTTATTTCATTTTCAAAATGGGGCTTTATTTCATTATGAAATAAGGCACCAAAAATGGGGTGTTATTTCATTTTATCTTTGGGGTATTATTTCATTTCATTGGGGGCTTATTTCATTTATTTTTTGGGGTGTTATTGCATAATGAAATAAAGCCCCAAAAAATGGGGCGTTATTTCATTTTTGGTTTGGGGTCTTATTTCATTGGGGCCTTATTTCATAGAGCCTTTTTTTACGTACTTTTTAAAAAAAAATCCAGAAAAATTCTTAAAAGTGCTCAAGTATGCGATTTTTAAGTTTAAAAATTTAAATCTCATATTTGAAAATGTATGTACTCTTTGATTTTTTTGAAATTTTTTTGAGTAAAACTTCTTTCGATTCTACAAATTTTTTGCCCAGTAGGATGGAGGGATAACGATTATTATTATTTTTAAATTTTTTGAAAAAATTTTATTGTAATTTTCCAATCTTAAAATCATTTCTACTGCTCCAATGGTGCGTCATAGAGTGGTCATTTCCAAGACCGACCCCCATTAGTTTTTACGTCTGAACATTTCTTCGGAACAAACTAATACCCTATCTTCAGGGGCTCCCACACAAAATGACATTTTTTAAAATTTGCTCCAACCGCTCTAATTGCCCTACGAATGCCCTTAGAGCAATAAAGTGTATGACGGACCCACAATATTTTTTTAGTCTAAACATTTTCTCTGAACACACCTACCCTCTATCTCTAATTGTTAAGGCGGTCACGATACAATTTTTTTTTATTTTTTGTAAATTTGTTTTATTTAATCAGCTTCTACCGGTCCAATGGTGCGTCCGAGAGGGTTCATTAGTGAGACCGACCCCCATTTATTTTTAAACTACAATATTTTTTTAAAACATACCTACGCCCTATCACCACTCCCTAAGTAGGCTTCCATTCAAAATTATATTTTTGTAAAATTTGCTCCAACTGTTATTTGTATGGGAGCCTACTTAGGGAGTGGAGTGGGGAAAATATTTGAAAGTGTCCGATTTGACATGGAATGCCCCATATATAGATAAGTGCGTGACACTTGAGTTTGAGTTTTTCAAACGCTAATATTACGAAAACGGAACGCGCTGGAAAAATTTGGATGCCAGATTTAAAATCAAGAGGTCCCATTCTTACAAAATCTAGCCATATTTTGTGTGAGAAACTTAAGATATATTACAGGGGAGACCCAAAAAGTGCTAAATTAGCGTATTTTTCAATATTCAAACGCGAATATCTCAGAAACCTTACGTGATAGAAAAATTTGGAAATAGATTTGGAATCAGGAGGTCTAAATCTATCTAATTTATGTATTCTGATTCATGGGAGTGCGAATTTCTATGAATTTGTTCAACAGTGTTAGTAAAGAAATGTGACCTCGATCTGGAGAAAACTTTCTTAATAGAATTTATAGGTTTAATAATAAATAATTTTTATTAATTAAAAAATTAAAACAGAAATTTTTAGAAAACTTTTCAGATTTCGAGACTTTTTTCCACTGTAATATTTTTAAGAAAATTTCCTTCTTCCTTCTTCTTCCTTTTTTTCTCCTTTTCTTGTTTTTTTTTTAAACTGTTTTAAATTTGGTCTGGGAGGGTGAATTTCCCCTTTTACCACCCCCCCCCTCAGTGGCGGGTACAGCTTTTGGGTTTGGGGGGGGAAATTTTTTTTAAGTTGGAAAAAAAAAATCATAAATTCACCTTTGTTGAAGAGCAAAAAAAGGGATACGTTTTTTATGCAAAAAAGTGAAGGGAAAGCTATAAAATCATCAAATTTATTAATTTTTGCTGAAGGAGGTTTGTTTTTCATGATCATATTTCGTTTAGATAAATTTTTTTTAATTTGTTTTAAAAGAAAATTGTATATTTTTCGTATACATAAGAAGAGCATTTTTTAATAGAAGAAATACTTCCTACATAGAAAATATCAGATGTTGAGGCATTTTTCTTGAAAAAAATTGTTTTTTATAGGGAAAATGTCTCAGAATATAAGACTTTTCTTCAGATTCTGAGACATTTTTCGTAAAGAAAAAATTTCAGATTTTTAAAAGAAATTTAAAAGAAAATTGTATATTTTTCGTATACATAAGAAGAGTCTAAATCTGAGAATTTTTAATAGAAGAAATTCTTCCTACATAGAAAATATGAGATTTTGTGACATTTTTCGTAAACAATTTTTTTTATAGGGAAAATGTGTCAGCATCTGAGACTTTTTCGATTCCTAATTCAGATTCTAAGAATTTTTTCCACAGCAAAAGTCTAAGATTCTGAGACACTTTACTATAGAAAAATTCTCATATTATAAACCATTATTGAGACATTTTTCCTATAGAGAGATCTCTGATTATTATATTTGTTTCGTACTGAAAAAATTTTAGATTCTGAGACCATTTTTCTATAGAAAAAGTCTCAGATTCTAAGACCTTTTTCCTAAAGAAAAGGTTTCAAATTCTGAGATCTTATTCCTAAAGAAAAAAGCTCAGATTCTCAGACCTTTTTCCTAAAGAAAAAGTTTCAGAAAAAGTTTAAAATTCGGTGACCCTTTTCTAAAGAAAAAGTCCCAGATTCGGAAATGTTTTTCCTATAGAAAACGTCTCAGACATTTTTCCTATAGAAAGGTCATAGATTCTGAGACCTGTTTCCTATAGAAAAAGTCTGATTTTCTGAGACCTTATTCCAATAAAAAAAGTCTTAGATTCTAAGACCTTTTTCCCGTAGAAAAAGTCTCAGATTCTTCGACCTTCTAACAATTCAGTAAGTTTCAACTTCTGAGACTATTTTTCAACAATAAAAAGTCTCAGACTTTGAGACTTTTTTCTTTCTAAAAAAGACTCAGATTCTGAGACCTTTTTCCTTAAAATAAGTCTAAAATTCAGAAATTCTGAGACTTTTTCCCCATAGAAAAATTCTTCTGTGACCTTTTTCCTATAAATAAATTTTGAGACCTTTTTCACATAAAAAAAATCTCAGATTATGAGAATTTTTTCTTTAGAAAAAGTTTATTCGTTAGAAAAAAAAGTTTTTTAAATAGTTTTACTCATGTTCGACTATCAACATTTTTAAGATTTTAAGATATTTTTCCTATTGCTATGTAGAAGACAAATATTTTTTATATAAACCAAATTAAGATCCTGTAACATTTTTCTATACAAAAAAACATATTCTAAGTAATTTGTTTAAGCCAAAATTCATAATAAGATTGACAGAAAATTTTCAGATTAATTCACTTTTTCCTTACAAAATTGAAAAATTTTCAGATTTTGTTCTATGAAAAATTTTTTGACTTCGACATTTTTTTCCTTCGGAAAATTTTTTAGAAAATTTCCTTCTTTCTTTTTTTCTTCTTTTCTTTCTTTTTCTTTCCTTTCCTTTTCTTTCTTTTTTTTTTTTTTTCTTCTTTTTTTCTTTTTTTCCTTTTTTTTTCTTTTTGAAATTTGGTCTGGGGGGGGAAATTTCCCCTTTTTCCCCCCCCTTGTACCCGCGCATGCCCCCCCTGTACCCGCGCATGTTCTTGAGAAATGTAATACATACTTTTGCGGTTACGACGTAAACAATTATATTTACAATAAAATCTATTGTAATCAGGGTTGGCAACCGAAACGAATAACGGTATCGGTAACGGTATTGGTATTACATATTTTTTATATCGGTAACGGTAAAGGTAACGGTATTTTCGATTATTTCGGTAACGATAAACCGTTACCGAAACATCGATACCGGTACGTACCGGTATTATGAATAAAATTTACCCAAAGAGTTAAAAAGTCACAAATTTGTTAAAAACGCGTAAAAAATCAAGAATTTATTTAATAAAATTAAAAAAAAATTTAAATTAAGTGCGTTTTTAACAATTATATAGTACTAGTAGTATGTAATACTATTAATTAACACAGAATTAAATTATTCACGCAATATTGTTATTCAACAAATATTTTTTTTGATTTTTTACGTGTTTATTAAATGTCTCTGTCCAATCAGCAGGAAAATCTGCATTTGAGCCATGCAAAAAATCTGAGCCATTTGACAAAAATGCTGATTTTAGCTGACTCGTTTTGCTAAATTTCTGTCTGGATAAAGGTAGAGTCTGCAAAAAATTCTGAAAAAGCAGCAGATAAATCAGCTGATTTAAAGAGAAAAATCAGCTGATTTTAGCAGAAAAGTCTGCTGATTTCAGATACATCGAAATTGTATTTTTTTTAAGTAAAACAGACTAACTTTTATTAACTAGGCGCCCCAGTAGGCTAGTTGGTAGCGTGCTAGCCTATGAGCCTGGGTGTCGTGGGTTCGATTCCCACCAGAGGCCTTGGTCTGATTCGCTACAACGAGACGAAGGCCATTGTTAACAGTTCTCGGTTAGGTAAAATTAGTAGTGTCCGACCGAATATTCGGCTTCGGCTTCGGCCAAAAAGCACTATTCGGCCACTATTCGGCTTCGGCCACAATTTTGCCGAATAGGCCGAATAGCGAATAATTGTTTAATATTTGTGCTCACTTGTTGAAAAACACACTAAACTAACTTTGAATCACATTAGTAAGCCACAAAAACATTTTACTAAGTGTTTTTGCAACTAAAAACATATTTTTTTTAATATTCGGCTTCGGCTTCGGCTTCG
The DNA here is from genome assembly GCA_963921195.1 of Pegoplata infirma. Classification (NCBI taxonomy): domain Eukaryota; kingdom Metazoa; phylum Arthropoda; class Insecta; order Diptera; family Anthomyiidae; genus Pegoplata; species Pegoplata infirma. Next base: position 16,296,846 of record OY992537.1, on the reverse strand, counting down.
GTTTGGCCGAATAGTGAAAATTTGGCCGAATATTCGGCTTCGGCCAAAAAAGGTGTATTCGGTCGGACACTAAAAATTAGTATATGATTTGTAATTATATGGTAATTCTTAATAATATTTTATATATAAATAAATTTTATATAAATAAAAATTTTTTTAACTGTTACAAAAAAAGCGATAAAAACTAGTAATACACTAAAAAAACTTGGGTATTTAATTCTTAAAATTTAGTTCTAGTGTTTTAGTCCAAAATTATCTAGTGCAGGAATTTGTATTCAATACTAAGATTTCTTACTAATAGTAAAAATTACTAATTTTAGTACTTTGACGATAGTAAAAAGGTACTGTACTATTGGTAATTACTAATTAGTAACTAATTAGTAGATTTGGGTTACGAAATCACTTACTCAAACTTTTACATTTAACCAAGCAAAAAAACACAAATATTGACAGGGACATTTGCGAAGGGAAGGGGAAGAAGAGGAAAGCCGTAGTGCGGAGGTGTAGCCCGGGGTTAAAAAAAATCGGCAGGTGGAAAAAAAGAGCAAACCAAATTAGCAACACAATAATTTTAGAGAAAGAAAGTTTGCGATTTTTTTTAAAGCGACAAGTATTTCTTAGTTTTGCTGTTTGTTTTTCAATAAAAGTAAAAAAACTAAATTAATAAAAAAAAATTTTAAGAAATTTTTCTTAATTACAAGAAAACTAAAAATTTCTGTAATATTATCAAAATAATCGGCTGATTTTTTTACATTTGAATTTTTTTTATACCCTCCACTTACAATTAGTGATAGAGGGTATATATAAGTTTGTCATTCCGTTTGTAACTCATCGAAATATGGTCTGGGACCCCATAAAGTATATATATTCATGATGCCCGATCGATTTTAAGACATTCTAGCGATGTCCGTCTGTCCGTCTGTCTGTCTGTGGAAAATGCTCTCGCGGACAAAATAATGCACAGAGATGACTGAAACTTAACATAAATATTGAAAGTTCTCCCGAGAAGTTTGGTATTGCATTTGAGCGATAGCGGTTCAGCGGTTCAAAAGTTATGAACGAAAATGTAAGCACACCTCAAAAATTTCAGTACATTCAACATAACCTAAAAATACAAAATGCTTTAATTCGGCTTCTGGTTGACATATGTGAACATAATTGAACACCAAATGGTATTTAAACAAGTACGAACATATTTTTTGACAAAAAAAGAAAAAATCGCGGATTTTTTTTTTTACCAAATTTTGTTTTCGCGGAAATTTTTTTTCAAATTTTTTTTTTTTCAAAAGTAATTTCCTTTTAAATAAAGTTGTTTGCAATTATCTTTGTGAAATTGTGGAGGGTATCACTACATTCGGCAAGGCCGAATTTAGCTTTTTTACTTGTTTTAGTTTTAATAGTTTAAATTATACAAAATTTAAAAAAAAATACAACAAAAAATGTTTGTAAAATTACAAAACAATCTGCTAAGTTTTGAACAAAAAAAATTAAGTCAGCAAACAGAGTCAGTAAAAATACAGAACAAATTCTGTTATTTTTAAAACAACACCGCAGGCAACACTTAAGCAATTTGGTACAATTCAGGTTTGTCTCTTCTTTCATCTTCCCACTTAAAAATGTTGGCACTCACTTTTCTCTTCGGAACTTTTAAGGTAAATTGAGAATGTGATTGGTTCGACCGATTTTTACATATTCTTTGTCAAGATTTAGTTAATTGCGAATGTGATCATTGCACTATAGGGAATTTTCTGGTATTTTCTGGCCAAAACTCCAAAAGTTGGGATATTGCCTCAAAATTTGGCAAGTTTATTTGGCGGTAAGTTTTAAGGCTCTGTATAAAAAATTGGCATGATCTGGCCTAATAAATCGTGTTTTTAATGCAATTTTGTAATATAATTTTGTCAATAATTTTTACATCCACGCCCACAAAAGGGGGCGGGCAAAAAAATAATTTTCCTAGTGCCTTTGGTCCAAGTGCAGGGCTTTGAACTTCTTGTGGCGTATTTTTTTTTAATTTTTAAGCAAATGTACAAAAAAAATGTAAAATATGGGATTTTGCGTAGCTAGACTAAGTTATTTTTTTTTCACATGTTCCAATTTTGCCCATTTACGAACTTGAACATCATAAGACTATAAGACATATTCGTGCCAAACATCAGGTGGCTAGCTCTTTTGGTTTGGACAGCATCGTGCATTCCCCAGACAGTCAGACCGACAGACGGTCGGACGGACATCACTAAATATCTTTTCCCCATGGAGCCGCATGGCTTAGCGGATGAATACATCTTACTCACAAAGAGTTTCCCAATACCTCATAGAGATATGGGAGTATGCAATTATATGCAAAAAAAGTAGCAGTCCACAAATATATTTGGTTTAAAAAAGAAAAAAATTAATTAAATAGAAAAATTAAAAAAATATATAAATCAACATTTTAAACCTGTACTTTGTACAAAATATATTAATCTGCTCTATTGGTAATTGAAATTAATTTCAAAAGATTTTAATACAGGATTTTAAGTACGTTAATTTTGTAATAAGTTATGTTCTCCAAAATTAAAAAAAAAATAATAAAAAATTAAATTTTGTTTTTGACGCCTCCGTACTAGCGGTAAAAGAGTTTGGTGTACAAAAATATGTGTGCTAGCTTACTTTTATATAGTTTACTGTATAATGGCATCCGAAAAAAGTTTTTTTGAACACATCAAAAATGGACTTTTGGCCAACAATTCCTTATAAATTCCCTATAGTGCATTGGTTGGGCCGATTTCCTCATTGTTTTTTGTAGATATAATAATTCCATTTGCAATAAATATATATAATTTTTTTAAGTAGATTAAAAATATTTTACTTTGTTTTTTTTTATTATTTGGATTTTATGACAACCGAAACAAACCCAATACAATACCGGTAAAAATCCGAATAAAGGTAAGGGTTTTTTATCGGTAACGGTATTGAAATTTTTTTATTTCGGTATTGGTAACGGTAACGGTAGTCAAAACTAAAGGGTTTTTAATCGGTAACGGTATTGAAAGGGTAACGGTAGCCAACACTGATTGTAATCAATTAAAATTATAATCAATGGTATTAAACCACACTAGTTCTCTGTGATCGTCTTAATAAAAAAGCGAAGTCGCCTAACAAGAGAAGTATCTCAAACCTTATGAACCGATTTGCATAAAACTCAAAAGATATATAAAATAGACAATTCTAAGGTTGGGGTGCTTGGGCTTATTAGCCATATCGGGGATTTAGGGGTTCAAAACATGGGTCAAAAAATGGCAAAAAAAAATATTTTTTTGGATTTTTCAGATATTTATTTTTAAGAAACTATATGATGTTTATTAATATGAGAGAAAGGTAACTTTAATGCCTATCTAACGGTGGCATTACCTTGTAAAAATTCGGCTTCGTAAAATATTTTTTTTTTTCATGAAAATGTGTAAATTTTTGGTGGTATTTAAAAGAAGACATAGACCTACGATATCCATATGAATATGAAATAATCTTTGTTAAATTTAAGTCGACACATATTTTTTCTCTAGACAATTAAAAATAAAAAATTCCTTTTATTTCGGGAGTTATCGAAATTTTACCGAAGGTCCACATTGTTTCATAAGGGGACAACGAAATTCTTAAACACTGATATGGCCGATAAGCCTAGACACCTCAACCTTTAAATCGTCTCTTTTATATATATATTTAAAGTTTTAGGCACATCGATTCACAAGGATTGGGATATTTCCCTTCTTAGTGTTATTTACTACCAAAAACTACTACAGAATATTTCATTTGTAAAATCATCAGACACGGCAACCACAGACGCCTAGTTTGGGTTAAGCCACAGCAATTTCAATTATTTCTACCTGAGCTGCTTTGTTAAATTGCCATATACACGTAATGATATGTGATATTATAGACACCTATTTAATGAAATTATGTCAATAATTAAATATTTTTTTAATTAATTTATGGCTGATTTTATTCAGCACACAAATTAATTTTCAGAATTTTTTACGTATGAAAATATAAATTAATTATTAAATTTTATCCGTTGCAAAAAAAAAAATATAATTAACTACAGGATTTAATTAACGTCATTTGAAATGACAATGTTAATAACAAAAATTCTAGTTAAATTCAAATTATGATTAAATATGCTGCATTTTATTAAACTATATGAATTAAAAAAATGGTTTTATTAACCCTTTGACTAAAGCTGTCCATAAGGGGAACTAATATTACTGCAGAAGCTATTTCTCATACACTTAAAAAAAAACCTCTTGTAAAATGACTAGAAAAGCTTGTAATTTTTATTTTTTGCTACGAGATTTTCTAGTAAAAATTTCCAGCTTTTTGTAATTTTACAAGCTTTTTACCAATTAAATTGGAAATTTGCTACTTTTTTGATGTGATAAAATTTTCTAGGAATTATCGTGACTTTACTAAATTGTTCGCTAACATCTATTTTGCAAGAATTCTTAGTAAAAATTACGAGCTTTTTGTAATTTTACAGACTTTTTACCAATAAAATTGTAAAATTACAACTTTTTTGACGCGATAAAACTTACAAGGAATTCTCGTGATTTTACTAGATTTTTTTTACTAGATTATTTACAAAAAAATGTAAAAATAACAAAAAACAAATGGAAATTTCGATCGACCAAATCAAAAATAAAAAATTGTTAAAAAACAAGGAAAATTATTAATATGGGATTACGAGTTTTTATAGTAATTTGACAAGGTTTTTCTTTAAGTGTTTGAGCCATATCTGGGATATTTAACTTAAGGCGTGCTATCATTTTTGTGCAAATTCTGATTAGATCTTTTTGAAAAATAGTTTTATTCGACCTTTAAAATATTATATTTTAAGTAGGATTATTCTAGCTCGAGGTCAATTTTCTTTACTAGGAATATAAACTAAAATTTGTATTTATAGTTTAAAAAAGTTGCCATTTTTAAGCAAAATTTTACAAAACAGTGCACACCGCTCTTCAAGTAAGTTTAGGTTGTTTTAAAATGGTGATTAAAATGGCTTTGTTTTGAACTTTAAAAATCGTCAACACGAAAATCCCACCTGAACCTGTTTTCATGTTATTGCTAAAAAACTGAGATATTCGCTGTTAAAAAGTTAAAAAACCAATCATTTTTTGAGTTCGTATAAATTGGACCTCCTGATTCAAAAAATGCAATCCAAATTTCTCTTGCACGTTCCGTTTTCGAGATATTCGCGTTCGAGATATTAACTTGGACAAATTTTTAAACGCGAATAACTCCAAAACGGAACTGCCAAAAAAATTTGAATTGAAATTTTGGAATCAGAAGGTCCAATTTATATAATCAAGTCCTATTTTTGGAAGAATCTAATAAAAGTGGACCACCAAGCAGCGAATATCTCAAAAACGGTATATGCTATAAACAAATTGGATGGCTGATTTGGATTCAGGAGAACAAAATATATAAGAATCAGTTTGATATTTCTCTGATAGGGTTTTGTGTGATTATTTAGCGATAACTCGAAAACATGATCAGCTGGGATTTTTGTGTTAACGATTTTTAAAGTTCAAAATAAAGAGGAGTGAAATACCATTACCAGATTTTGTCACCATTTTAGCACAACCTAAACTTGCTTGAAAAGGGGTGTATGTGGGAACTATATTCAAGGAAACATTTTTTCAAATCAAAGTTATATCTTTGGCAATCCATGTCAAATCGGACACTTTGAAAATTTTTTTTTTAGATTATCCCAATTTGTTTACAGTTTTTAGTAACTTTCGAAAACTCCTTCATGGTAAATTTTCAAATTTTTTTGATCACCCGTTCAAAAGATATCGAATTTTTAAAAATTGGTAGTTTGTTCCTTTACTTAAACTTCTTTTACTCATAACTTCTTCAATAATGGTCAAAATTTCAAATTGTTTTTTCAAAATTTTTATTTTTTTACTTACTTAAAAAAAAAAAAATCCCAAAAAATTCTTAAAAGCGCTCTAGTATGCGATTTTTAAGTTTTAAAATTTAAATCTCATTTTTGAAAATATTTGTACTCTTTGATTTTTTTTGAAATTTTTTTGTGTAAAACTTCTATCGATTCTACAAATTTTTTGCCCAGGATTACGTGGGATAACGATTATTACTATTCTTTTAAATTTTTTTAAAAAATATTATTGCAATTTTACAATCTTAAAATCATTTCTACTGCTCCAATGGTGCGTCATTTATAAGACCGACCCCCATTAACTTTTACGTCTTAACATTTCTTTGGAACAAACTAATATCTCATCTCCAATTTCTAAGCAGGCTCCCACACAAAACGATATTTTTTTAAATTTGCTCCAACCGCTCTAACTGCCCTAATATTGCCCTTAGAGCAACAAAATGTATGACCGACCCACAATATTTTTTTAGTCCAAACATTTTCTCTAAACACACCTACCCTCTACCTCTTATTGTTAAGGCGGTCCCCATAAATTTTTTTTTATTTTTTGTAAATTTGTTTTATTTAATCAGCGTCTACCGGTCCAATGGTGCATGCGATAGGGGTCATTAGTGAGACCGATTCCCATTTATTTTTATATAACAACATTTTTTTAAAACATACCTCCCTAATATAGGCTTCCATTCAAAATCTCATTTTTATAAAATTTGCTCCAACTGTTATTTGTATGGGAGCCTACTTAGGGAGTGGAGATAGGGCGTAGGTATGTTTTAAAAAAATATTGTAGGGTAAAAATAAATGGGGGTCGGTCTCACTAATGACCCCTCTCGGACGCACCATTGGACCGGTAGAAGCTGATTAAATAAAACAAATTACAAAAATATAAAAAAAAATTGTATGGGGACCGCCTTAACAGTTAAAGAGGGTAGGTGTGTTCAGAGAAAATGTTTGGACTAAAAAAATATTGTGGGTCGGTCATACATTTTGTTGCTATAAGGGCACTATTAGGGCAGTTAGAGAGGTTGGAGAAAATTTTAAAAAATATCGTGTTGTGTGGGAGACCCCCTTAGAATTTGGAGATAGGGTATTAGTTTGTTCCACAGAAATGTTAAGACGTAAAAATTAATGGGGGTTAGTCTTATAAATGACCCCTCTATGACGCACCATTGGAGCAGTAGAAATGATTTTAAGATTGGAAAATTTCAATAAAATTTTTTCAAAAAATTTTAAGAAATAGTAATAATTGTTATCCCATAATCCTCTTGGGTAACAAATTTGTAGAATCGAAAAAGGTTTTACACAAAAAAAAATTCAAAAAAATCGAAGAGTATAAACATTTTCTAAAATGAGATTTAAATTTTAAAACTTAAAAATCGCATAGTAGAGCGCTTTTAAGATTTTTTTGGGATTTTTTTTTTTTAAAAGTACGTAAAAAAACAAAAGTTTTGAAAAAAAAAAAAAATTTGGACCATTATTCAAGAAGTTATGACTAAAAGAAATTTGAGTAAAGGAACAAACTACCAATTTTTAAAAATTCGATATCTTTTGAACGGGTCATCAAAAAAATATGAAAATTTACCAAGAAAGAGTTTTCGAAGGGTACTAAAAACTGTACACAATAAAAAAATTTTCAAAGTGTTCGATTTGACATGGAATGCCCCATATATAGTGTTCTGACTTGTTTTTTTCGTCTGTTAGAACCATTGTGTTTAATTTAAAATATTTTTAAAAAATCAAAGGCTTGTTAAAATAAATACTACATACCATGTATCTATTCATACAATGAATAATTATTTGTACTCTTAAAATTCTTTGTTTACAATAAAAAAAAACTATTTTGTGTGGAAAATACACGTACGAGTGTCTTTTGAAAATTAACGTGGCAGAAAATGAATGCAAAAAATATTAAAACACCCAAGAAAAAATTAAAAAAAATATATTTTCAGTAGTTATCTCAAAACGTTTCCATTTACAAAACATACAAAGTTAAACCGTATTTTTATTGAGCTCAAAAGTTGAATGTTAAAACATTCCTGAGAAAGATTTCCTTACGAAAGTTCGTTTTTTTTTTTTTTACTAACTGTTTTTTTTCGAGTGTTGTACACTGCAGTACCTATGGCTGTTGGTAAAACTATTTTATAGGCTGTTGTGTTGTAAATGATTCATTATTTTTTTCCATTTTCTGCAGCATACAAAAAAAAGGTCCTTTCTATTTATTTTTTTGAATTGATTTTTTTTTTTTAACTTTTTGTTATTCATCTCATCCAAAATGTTTTCCTTACAAAACTTTACCAATTCATGGTGTTTTTGTGTAGAGTACCCTATACTTAACAGTAGAGGGTAAATATTTGTTTGTCAATCAGTTTGTAACAGTATGTCGGTCAAGGATCTTATAAAGTATATATATTCATGAAAGATTTTTAGATCTCACTTTATCCGTCTACCTGTGAGTTAAAGCACGCTTAATTGAAAAAAAATATTAAAAAAAAAAAAATAATGGTTGTGACGTCTATGGTTACTACCAGCATGTGTTGTTAATGGTATGAATATGACAAAATTATTCAAGGTTCGATTCTCAAATGGGTTATAGATGTACATTAGAGTGTCCCTTATTTTGGAAATGTTGGAAATGTTGAGACGGTACCCCCTCATTTTTTTCCTTTTGACTAAAAAATAACTCTGGAAAAATTTTACGCCCCTACGACCACGCCTTCCCTACGCGACGGGGCCTTAAAGAACGGGGCCTTAAAAATCATTTTTCCATACAAACCAAAAATTTTTTTTTTTATTTTTAATTTTTTTGTTATTAATTATAATATTACTTCGTTAGCTTATTCACGACCAAAAATTTGATTTTGGTGGGATGAGGCTTTTCTAAAAAATTTTTCGAAAAAAAAAATTTCGAGCTTTTGGGGTCCTACAGTAAAAATTTTTTAAAATTTTTTTTTTTTAGTTTTGACAAGCAACGGTTTTAGTTGTAATGTTGCTTTTAATGATATATGTATAAGTATTCATAAAAAAATATTATTCATATCTGTGACATCTTGATCGTGTATCGAAAAACATCAAAAATGCATTTTTACCCTTTTTTAGATCACGATAAAGATATCACAGATAGGAATAATATTTTTTTATGAAAATATATCATTAAAAGCAATAATTCAACTAAATCGGTTGCTTGTCAAAACTAAAAAAAAATATTTTTTAAAAAATTTTTACTGTAGGACCCCAAAAGCTCTAAATTTTTTTTTTCGAAAAATTTTTTAGAACTGAAAGCCTCATCCCACCAAAATTAAATTTTTTGTCGTGAATAAGCTAACCAAGTAATATTATAATTAATAACAAAAAAATTTAAAATCAAAAAAAAAATTTTTTGCTTTGTATGGAAAAATGATTTTTAAGGCCCCGCTCTTTACGGCCCCGTCGCGTAGGGAAGGCGTGGTCGTAGGGGCGTAAAATTTTTCCTGAGTTATTTTTTAGTCAAAAGGAAAAAAATGAGGGGGTACCGTCTCAACATTTCCAACATTTTCAAAATAAGGGACACTCTAATGTACATATATAAAGAATTCGAGTATATGAAAAACAATTAGCTATTAACAAAACAAGTCGACATTTAAAATCCTACTGATGATTACACAATAACTGGAGTGTCTGAAACTTGCATGGGAATAAAGTGTATATCGTCACCTAAAATGAAAAACAACGTAACAACACATTTTTCCAAAATCGAATTATTGATTGATTGTAATACATTTTAAAAAAATACATGTCCCCACAAATTTTTAGTTCTCTACGATAAAAAAATACAAGTTTTACGATCAAAATTCAAAAATATTATAGTCTTTACTTTCAAAAAATTGTTGGTTCCTCTATAAAATTATCAAAATGTGATTTTCTAGTTATCAAAAAATTTCGGACCTATCCGATATAATGTGAAGGACTTTTGAACAAAATTCAAAAAAAGGTTAACAACTTTTTTCGCTTCTACTGTAAAACAGCAAAAAGTGTTGTTACGTTGTTTTTCATTTTAGGTGACGATATACTCATGATCCCCGGTCAATTTTTAGACGATCCATCTGTGAGTTAAAGCACTCTAAATTGTTTAAAAATTGTACTAAAAAAAATAAAAACAAGTGAGAGTGTTAAATTCGGCTGTGCCGAATCTTTGGGGGACGTTCAGAGCACCTTCCCATCCCGATAAGTATAACAAATGTTTCATTTATTTAACAAAAATACAAAAAAAAACATGTAAAAAAGTGTATTTTTTCAGAGGTTGGTTCAGTTCTTCAAGGGGAACTTTTTCCCCCTGAGCCGATTTTGCCCATTTACGAACTTAACCTGCCTAGGACCATAAGACATGTTCATGCCTAATTGCAGGAGGCTAGCTCTTTTATTTTGGACTGTATCGTGCCATCTACAGACAGACGGACGGACGGACGGACATTCACAGAATGTCTTAGAATCGATCATGGATCAATAAAATATATACTTTATGGGGTCCCCGACCGATATTTCGATGCGTTACAAACGGAATGACAAAGTGAGTATACCCCCATACCAGTGGCGGGTACAGCTTTTGGGTTTGGGGGGGGAAATTTTTTTTTACTTCAAATGTAAAAAATCAAAAATTCACCTTTGTCAGACGAGCAAAAACAGGGATACGTTTTTTTTGAAACAAAAGTGAAGGGAAAGCTCTAAAATTTTACATTTTCTATGTCTCAGATTCTAACACATTTATGGTATAAAAAAGTCTAAGTCTGAGAGTTTTTTAATAGAAGAAATTTTTATACATAGAAAATATCAGACTCTAAGACATCGGCGTACACAGAGGGGGGCCCAACAACAAAAAAATATTTTTTTTATATGTTTTGGAAAACACAAATCTCACGAAAAAAACAACAAAAAAATTTTTGTTGTTGTTGTTGGGCCCCGAAAAAACAGTCCTGACATTTTTCTTAAAGAAATGCTTTTTCTATAGGAAAACTGTCTCAGAATTGGAGACTTTTTTGTAACGAAAAATGTCTCAGAGCATAGGACTTTTTTTCCATAAAAAAATTTTCGGATTCTAAGAACTTTTTTCCACACACAAAAAATTATTTGCTAAACATTTTCAATTAAATATATTGATTAACAAAATTTAAATGAGTCAATCAATGTTATGATTAAATTATTTTTTTTAACTGTCGAATTACAAATTTTTAACATATAAGATTTTTTTGCTTTAATTTATTTGAATACATTCAAAAATATACAAAATAATCGGGTTTTACTTTTTTGCAAAAAAGATGAATTTTTTCATAATTTTTTCATATGCTTACAACTCATTCGTTCATCAATTGATTGACTATAAATAAAAATATTGATCAAATTTGATAAAATTTTCGATTGAAAAAATATTTAATTAATCACCTACAATTTGATGATTTGTATAACAATTTTCTTTACTGGAGGAATTTCAATAAAAAAATTTATTGAACCCGCGTTTTTGTTGATTGAAATCCGTCTCAAACTCTTTCTGTGAAGAAAAAGGCTCAGATTCTTAAATTTTTTACTATAGAAAAAAAATACTCTTAATCATTTTTGAAATATTTTTCACATAAAAAAAGCTTTAAAATTGTTAGATTTGCTTCGTATAGAAAAATTTTTAGATTCTGAGAACTTTTTTTAATAGCAAAAGTCTCAGACTCTGAAACATTTCTCCTATAGAAAAATTCTCAGACTCTGAGGCTTTTTTTCTATAGAAAAAGTCTGAGATTCTGAGACCCTTTCCAATATAAAGTCTCAGATTCTAAGACTTTTTCCTATAAAATAAGTCTGAAATTCAGAGGATCTGAGACATTTTAGAAAAAATTCTTAGATTCTGAGACATTTTAGAAAAAAGTCTCAGATTCAGAGAGATTTTTCCTACAGAAAAAGTCGCAGATTTTCTGTACATTTTTCCTATAGGAATAGTCTAATTTTTCCCAAAGAAAATTTCTCTTCATAACAAGAACTTCTAGATTGACAGAAATTTTTTCCAAACAATTTTCAGATTTAGTCAAATTTTTCCTTTAAAAATTTTCAGATTTTCCCTATAAAATTTTTTAGATTTTTTGCTTTAAAAATTTTCAAATTTTTCTCTACGAAAAATTTTTGGATTTCAAAATTTTTTTCATTTGGAAAATTTTTTTAGAAAATTTCGATCTTTCTTCTTTTCTTTTTTCTTCTTTTCCTTTTTCTTTCTTTTTTCTTTTTTTCTTTCTTTCTTTCTTTTCTTTCTTTTCTTTTCTTTTTTTTCCTTCTTTTCTTTTTTTTCTTTTTAAAATTTGGTCTGGGGGGGAAATTTCCCCTTTTTCCCCCCCCTTGTACCCGCGCATGCCCCATACTGTGGTTGGAGGGTATAAAAATGCATATTTTATCAATATGGTGACTGTGACATCTAAGGTGACGACCAGCCTGTGTTGTAAGGGTATAATTATGGAAAAAATATCCACATTTCGATTCTCAGCTGGGGTAAAAATGGAAATAAAAAAATTCTCTCATATATGAAAAACAATTACATATTAACAAAACAAACGACATTTAAAATCCTACTGATGATAACAAATAACTGGAGTGTTCGAAACTGGTATGGAAATACCAGAAATGTCTATAATTTTTAGATATTAAAATTTCTTCTGCATTTTTTAACTTAAAACTGAACTTAAATTGAATAAGAGCGCTCGCTCGATCTGTTTTTACAAAAAAAAAAAATCAAAAAACTGTTTTCTATCAACAAGGTTTTTGTTTAATCAAAATGCTATTCTCTTTATTTTAACAGGGATAAAAAAATTTTCATCAATTTTTCCTCACAAATTTTTTTTCGGTAAAGGTATTAATGGATTCGGCTCAGCTGAATTAAAACTTCTTTTACTTGTTTTTTTTTTTTTTTTTTTGGAAAATTGGCAATGCAGTTGTGCTTCTTAATTTATAAAATATTGCATATTGCATACTATATGTTAAAGACAAATATTGGCATTTACCAGTATAAGAATCAAGTGTAGAGATACAAAATTAAAAAACAAACAAAAGTAAGTTATACCAACAGCATACAGAGCTGTTATCCTTTGGAAGAAACGCTCAGCAGCGAGGACCTACTGATTATTTATACTATTTTGTGAACGTCCTTGTCCGCTTATGACAGTGTTTCCTGTAACTACTGAAGATTGACCACAACTGCAGATTTAAATACGTCCATTAAAAAGTTCTCAATCAAAAAAAAAAAAATATCGACTATGACTGCGTGAAATGACCATAATTGCACAGCAAACATCAGAATATGAAAGAATTAGTTCTTAAAGAATCCTAATTGGTTTTAGTAGATTTTTTAACTGAAGAAAAGATATTGTAAACCAAATGACCTGATGGGGACAACCTCAAAAATGAGTTTGAAGTTGTGCAAATTGGCAGATATTTACACAGAAAACAACTGGTGTTGTTGGCTCGTTTTAAATTACGTGTTTGTCATTTTGAAAAAAAGTCAATTGTATTGAATAACTACTTTTTTCAACAACTCAATTTGTCGAAACAATTAAATTATTTGTTAATGTGACAACCGTTTTAGTAGAAAATAAGCTAACAATACAAACAATATTTTTCTACACACAAAAATTACACTGTGAGTAAAATTTAAACTTTTGAAATAACACACAAAAACGCCAAGACACCCCAACTTATTTTTGGGTCATAGAATCCAGTGGTATACTCCGATTTAAAAAGTTAGCTCAAAATAACGAGATATTTCGATTTAAAATTTGCAAATGTAGAGTAAAAATTGAATAAATCAAAAAAAAAAAAAATATAAAATTCATCAAAATAAGAACAAAAATTGTTTCATGTCCGCTTTAAAATGGACGTTCATTATTTCTAGATATAAATTTTGACAAATAACAAGTTTTTAACAAATTTTTTAAGTTTTTTTATTCAATAAAATTAAAAATCACCTTAAATCTACTACAAATTTAAAATCGAAGTATCTCGGGATTTTGAGCTAACTTTTCAAAACGGGGTACATCAATGGATTCTACGACCCAAAATTTGGTTGACGTGTCTCGGCGTTTGGGGTGTCATTTTCACCTACTTACAGTGTTATTGGCTAAAAATTTTCAATTAAATCTATTGATTAACAAAATTTAAATGAGTCAATCAATGTTTTGATTGAAATTTTTTGTTATTTTCTTTAACTGTTGAATTACAAATTTTCAACATACCAAATTTTTGTTCACTTCAATTTATTTGAATAGATTAATTCAAAAATATACAAAATAATCGGGTTTTACTTTTTTTTATTGTTTGGAACATATAGAAAAGCAAAAAAGATGAATTTTTTGATAATTTTGTCATAAGCTTACAATTCATTTGTTAAATCAATCATTATTTTGATTGACTTTAAATAAAAAATTGATCAAATTTTTGATCAAAATCGGAAAAATGTTTGATTGGAAAAATTCTGAATGAATTACCTACAATTTGATGATTGGTATAACAATTTTCTTAATTGGAGGAATTTCAATCAAAAAATTGATTGAATCCGCGTTTTTGTTGATTGAAATTCGTTTCAAATTTTGTCTGTGTATGTTAAGTAAATCATACGTGCGGGTGATAAAAACTCTATGTTAATTCCGTGAGAATTCTTACAAAATTCGTGTGCATACATTTTTATAGTCACGTCGTTTAAATGTATCGTTTATTGACAAAAAAAAATATTTCCTTATTCGAATTCAAACTTCCCATCTTTAATAAGTTTTTAAAATCCATTTAAATCTCTGATTTCATTTAAAATGGATGTTAAATGAATTCGAAAATTTGTTGTCAATTTTTTTGTAAAACCTTGAATAACACATTAGTGACCGCAGCATATTGTGGATTAATTCTGTTATATTGATTGTTTATTGTATTCATTGTAATGACAACTATTTTGAAACTTAAGCAGCAAAAGAAAGAACAAGAAAATCTAGGTCATTAAAGACAATTTAAAGCCATTAAATTCAATATAATTTTATTGGTGGAAAAACATAACAATTGATTTAAAAAACAAACATTTCCACTTGTAATTTGACATTTTTAAATCTATACTAATATAATAAAGAGGTAATATTTGCATGTCTTCACCAACATTTACGCTATTTCTAAAAATCTCTGAAACTGCTCCTACACAGAAAAAAATAAAAAAATATTTGAGTAAATTTTTAATACCATTGAGTAAAAAATTACTCAATTTTGCACCAGTAAACGATTTAATAGTATTGAGTAAATTTTTAATAAAAATTTATTTAACGTTTGAAAAAAATTTGTGTAAATTTTTAATTGACACAATTAAAAATTTACTTAAAAAAAAATTTTTTTTTAATGTTTAAAAAAGTTTTAAATTTTTTTACAAAAACAAAAAAATTGTTTTTTCAAACTTTACCAAACATATTTATGTCTCAAAAACATAGGAAAATTTTATAAAGACGATTACAAACTTTCATATAGTACATACACAAAAAACTATAAACTAAACGAGAATTCAAAAACCTATGAGAGTAAAAAAAAAAATAAAAAAAAAATATTAAATTTTTATTAAATTATTTACTTAAATTGTTTTTAAATTTTTAAGTATATTTTAATTGCGTCAATTAAAAAATTACTCAATTTTAGTTTTTATATTTAAACAAGTAATTACTCGAATTTGTTTCCTCCATACTTTTTTCTGTGTAGGTGACATGACATAATCCCCATGGACATAGTCCCATAAATAACGGAAATTATGGGGACCCAATAAAAAGTGGGCACAATTCCCAGATTTATGAGGATAATGACCACGTAACAAATGGCCCTAATCCCGATTACAGGGATTGCGTCTACTATGAAAAAAACCTCCAAAACTATAGCTTACTTATTCCATTTCAAAATATTCCAAAAAGTACTTTTTTAAAAAAATTTTTGGACAAAAATGCAATGTTGGCAATCGATACCTTTTCAATACCGTTATCCGTTTCAAAACCCTTTGAATTGAATACCGGTACCAATACCAATACCGAAACTCAGTTTTTGTGTTGGATACCGGTATCCAAAAACCTTTTCCTACGGTATCGGTATGAACCGGTATTGAAACGGTTTACAAAAAAAAAAAAAAAAAACTTAATAGAAAGTTTGTAAATTTTTCGGTTTTTGTAAATGAAAAATCGTACTCCAAATGCCTCACCGAAGTCTCATAAAAATCAAAAAATCTTTTGGCACCCACATCGTGAATTAAGTAAAAATTTAAAAAAGCCATACTTCAACCGCGATGCGAGGGCAAAAGAAAATGATTGATTTTCACGAAATTTTTATAGATTCATTTTGACTCCCAATAGAAACTTTCTGGACCCCTTTCGTATAGTATATATAGTTTTTTGGGAACTTTTATTTAATCCGTGATGTGGGTGTCCAAGGATTTTTTTGATATTTACAGGACTTCGGGGAAGGCATTTGGAATACTAGCAGGAGGTTTTCCACCATCGGATAATTTTTTGAAGTGGCTTAACTCGTAACAATCGTCCATAAAAGTCCCATAATTCGCGAAAAAAAATTGTTTGCAATATTTTTGAATGTGATTTTGTCTAGACAGGGAAGACCTATTTTTCCAAATAGATAACACCAACAAAAAAAAAACTTGGTTGTCAAGAAATAAGATAAAATATGTAATTTGTTGGGGGTTTTACTTTAACCGCGATGCGCTAGGGAAATAAATTGTATGGAGTCATTTTGGCACCCAATAGAAACTTATTCAGCTCAAACAAAAAAGAAAGGTAAAAATTGATACGGCCTTATATTTATGTACTAAAGACATATGAAAATTTCCAGCAAAAGCGGTCCAGTGCTTCAAAAGTTATGAGCAAAAGACTGAATTTGGGTAGGGGTTTTTCGTGAATTTTCGAGATAAAAAACACGCTAACTTTCGAAAGGCAATTGTGAGTATGCTGAAGCTTGGCATATATATTTGCCGTTCCCCTGGTATGGTTCGTATTGAATTTCATCCAAATCGCTCCAGTGGTTCAAAAGTTATTAAGAAAACCGTGAATTTTAGATTGGTTTCACCTTGAATTCACTTGTTGAAAAAACTGTTAAACCAGCTTTATAAAAATTGATGTGTCAGGAAAATATTTTACAAAGTATTCTTGTCACTCACAAAAAATGTTATACTAAAACAAAAAATACTTACACTCAAAAAAAATGTACACTCAAAAAAAAAATGCTGTAAATTTTTTTTTTTTTTTAAATGACTAAAAAAAGTTTTTTACTCAAAATAAAATATTTCTAATAAAAATTGTTATTTTGATTCACGTTAGAAAATTAACTATCACTTTAGAAGGGCATTGTGGAGGGCATTGATTGATTCGTCCAAGTCGAATTTAACTTTTCTACTTGTTTTTACAATGTTTTTAAAGTTTTTATACGTTTTTTATATTTTTAACATTTTTCGATAATACCGGTACGTACCGGTATTGACGTTTCGGTATCGGCAATACCGTAACCGATTCAACTCAAATACCGTAACCGATACCGATACCGAAATAAATAAAAAAACGATATCAATACCGATATCGATACCATTATTCGTTTCGATTGCCAACCTTGCAAAAATGTGTTTTTTTATTATAAGGTTATTTTTGATTTAATTTTGGGCAAAATTCGGTGACAATTTTACTTTACTTACTTTTTTACTTTCAAGTTTGAAATTTATACGACTTGTAATTTTCTTTAGCAGGTTTTTTGTAACAAAAATGCCTCATATGTATAATTAAAAAAGCTCTTGGGAAATATCAATATTTTAATAATCTAGTAAAAAAAATCTATTCACCTCATTAATAAATGTCAGATAGTTTTTTTTTTTGTATTGTTATTATTATTTTTAATAAACATTTTCTTTTTTATTTAATTTTTATTTTATTATAATTATTAAGATCTATTGTACATATTACAAATATTAAAAATAAAAACATTTTAATTATTTTTTTAGTATTCTATTATTATTTCAATTTATTATAATACAAATAATTAGTTTTTTTGTAAAAAATAAACATTATTTAAATTTAATTTATGTATTTTTATTATAATTCGTTTTATTTATAATTTTTTGGTTTATAAATATTTACTATTTAGCATATTGTTTTTTTTTTTTTTGTTTTTAATTTTTCAGGCATACTTATTCATACTAATAATAATAATAATAAAAATGTATATGATATAAAAATATATTTTTGAAAATAAATAAAATAAAATAGTTTATAATTGGATGGTACACCCTGGTAGGGGGGATAATTTGTGGTTACTATATGAAATTGTATACGACTTGCAAATTTAATTGGATTATTATAATATTTTATATGCATTGTTGTATTAAAAAAAATCTTAAGTATGTAGGGTAAAAGGGGGTACACATGTTTGTTGGCACCTTCAAAACTTCCTCTCATCTCAGAATTTAAAAACAGTTTAAACATTAAATAAACACCTAATTCAAAAACCTGTTAAAGCCAATTCATAAAAAAATTGGGTTTTCTTCCCCTTCTACCCTATTTGCATATTATTGGTTTAAAAGAAAATTTTATAAATTTATTGTTTAATTAGTGGTCACTATTTTAAATGTGATTATATTTTAAGATTACAATTTTGAGATTATTTTTTATTATTTTGACCACATTATAGTTACAGATTTTTTTTGCATCCGAGGTTTTTAAATTTTTCACTTTTTGACAAACTTTTGAGTTTTCAAATTAAAAGTATTGATGAGTGTAGCCAATTATTACATTTATTTTTTTGTTATTTTTCTTACAATTAATATCATTTTTATCTACATTAGTTTATTTTTCTAACTATTTAAACATTTTTTAATTTTAAAATATAATTACACTAATCGGCAAATTACATTCAAATAGAACTTCAAAAAATCAAACCAAACAAAACCAAAAAAAAAAATGGTGTTAAATTCTGCACATCTAGATTCTATTAGAATTGATCAATAATATAGCTTTTTATTTCAAACGTACCACAAATTTTTTTTTATCAAATCAAAGTCAAACTTACAGGGCTTATTGCCCTATATAGAACTAACAAATCGTGAAACACATGTTTTAATTTTTCAGAAAAATGGGCGATATAGACGAAAATTAAGCAATTTTTGCACGACATCGCTTTATATGGAATTTTTTATACAGTAACTCAACAGTTCTGAAATTTTTAAAGCACATTTATAATGCCTTTGTGATGATTTTTTTAACTACCCGAAAGTATACCGATTGATGGGATTTAATTAATTTTAAACACACAAAACAAAATTTCCAATGAACGACTTTCATAGTATTTATGAACAAATTCATAAAATTTATTAACTTTTTCATAATATTATAAACTTTTTTTTTTTTTTTACTTTGAGCCAACACTCAGGGGATGCCTCCTACTAATGCATAATGCAGTGCACTGTGTTGGTATTAGCAAAATAGGTTATGGGGAGGAGGATAGAGTGAGTAGTGTTTATGGACATTTATTTTAAACTTTTCCAGATCGTAGCTGACTGGGAAGACTTCTGCGGGGAGTGAATTCCACATACGACTTGTTCGAATGAGAAACGAATTTTCTCTGTAATGCGTTGTGCGATTCATTGGACAGTCGACGACAAACGGATGTGGTCTGCTGGATTGACGAGTGTTACGAACGTACACCCGAGTCTCGGGAATAAGTTCACCCATTTCAGCAGAGCACTTACCATGATAATATCGGTAAAACAATGATGCACAACCCACGTTCCGACGATGCTCCAACGAATCAATAGAGTTGGATACCCTACTGTCATTGATAAGCTTCAACGCACTCCTTTGCACCAGCTCCAGAAGCTTCAAAATAGACCTTGAAGCCCCTGCCCAGATATGGGAGTTGTATTCCAACTTCGGTCGGATATAGGCGGTATAGATAGTAAGTAGATTAGACGGAGTAAGGTAATTCTTGCACCGTTTTAAGAAACCAAGGCACTTGAATGCTTCTTTCGACACTTGAAAAACATGTGGGTCCAATGAACATCACATTGTATTTTCATGCCCAGAACATCAAGAGTATCTGATTCTTCAATATCTATACCACCCATGGATACAGATGACATTGATTCCACAGATCGTCTGTGGGTCAACAAACAACATTGGGTCTTGCGAGCATTAAAATCGACCTTGTTCGCTTTACCCCACTCGGAGATTGTAGACAGGTCTTGATTAAGTGTGTCATTCATATTCTGTCTCATGGCTTCAAGCTCTATAAGGCTTGGCCTATGATTAAAAGAAAATGAATGACAAATGTTGCTGTCATCTGCATAAGAATATATAGGATTGAAAGTTTGAGAATGTCATTAAGAAAAATAATAAAAAGAGTAGGAGAAAGAACGGAGCCTTGAGGTACCCCCGAATTAAGCTGAAACTCGTCGGATGAAACCCCATCCATAACAACACGTATAGTGCGGTTTCCGAGAAAGCTCGATATAAATCGAGAGAAGTCAACATTGACACCAAATGCATTAAGTTTTGGTACCAGGGCGCCATGCCACACACGATCAAATGCCTTAGAAATATCTAGAGCCACAACTTTACTTTCACCAAATTGGTGTATGGATCGACTCCAACGTTCCGTAAGGAACGCTAACAGGTCTCCCGTAGAACGACTTCTACGAAAGCCATACTGTCGATCACAAAGAAGTGAATTGGACTCCAGATAGTTCATAAGTTGGAAATTCAACATGCTCTCCATAACCTTCGAGAGCGCAGAACAAATTGCAATTGGGCGGTAATTGTCGGGGTTAGTGGCCTCACCCTTTTTAGGGATAGGCTGAACATTTGCCACCTTCCAGCAAGAGAGGAAGACCCCACACGATAAGAAAAGCTGAAAAGTTTGGCCAATGGACGAGCGAGCGTCGAAGAACACTGTTTCAGCACCAGTGCTGTAATTCCATCTGGCCCCGGGGACTTGTTTACGTTGAGGTCTTCAAGAACCCTTTTTACTGCACGCGCCCGAAAAAATATCTTGGGCATAGTATAGGATACTCTTTCGAGCGCGGGCAGTGGTTGATTGCTAATCGGCAAGTATGAATTCCTTGCAAAAATTTCAGCGAAAAGATAAGCTTTATCAACCGGGTCGGTGAATATTTGATCATTCATTATAAGGGTTGGAATAGACGAACTAGCATTATTCTTTACCCTTTTAACAAACGACCTAAAGGTCCTACTACCCCGCGGGGCAGCAAGAACCTTAGCACGCAGACGCTGTTCGTATAGAAGTTTTTCACGTCCGAGTACCCTGGCACATTCACTTCTCGCCTGTTTGCGTCGATGGTCAATAACTGGGGTTTTGTCGTTCCGCCAGTTATTGGACGCTTCCTCTCTAAATCTGACTGCATTTTTGCAGCGCATTAAAAATAATCCCTTAACGCAAAATACTCGAAAGTCCTCCGAGTTATAGTTTTTGAGTTATCCAGCTTATAAGATTCTCAAGACCCTATCAGGTCCCTAATTTCCATATCTCAAAAACTAAGCAAGGTAGTGCGAAACGGACAAACGTTTTGGATCAAAATCTATGGCGGCCCTTAAATAACCCAACGGGGTCTCGAGTCAATAGGGTCTGAACCCATGGGGTCCGAACCCAATAGGGTCTGGACCCAATCTAGACCACAAATGTGTATGAACTAAAGTATAATAATTTTTTTCCCATTTTCTAGTTAAAATTTTTTTCATTATTTTTAAGAAAAATATAAACTAAAACAAATGTAAAAATCTAAGTACTCTGTTTTTTTAAAATCAACAACTTTTGACAATTATAAGAAAGAAGCGATCATTACAAAACTGAAATACCACTTTTTCACGGCAATTTAAATTGTCTTTATATTTTGTATTTTTTTGAGGTATTATTTTATAATTTATTTATATATACTTTAGTTTAATGTTATTTTTAAAAAAATTAATTGTTAAATTAGTTCTATCTCTGTAATCAGTTTTGTCCTTAAGTGGCTTTTGGATTGCTATGAATAAAATTTAATTGAAATTGAATTGTGAAAACTTTTTTAACAATTTCCCTATAATGCCTCGCGTTGGCAAAATTTATTTTTTTATATGACAGATTTTTTTCCGTGAAATCGAACAGAGTACTATGCTAAAATAATTACCAGTTTTTCTAAAAATTTAGGTAATTTTCGTATTTTTTAGTTTTAGTAGTATTCTTGTCTAGATCCACGGTTGACTTAAATATTTTGTTACTATTGTTTTTCATATATTGCTTCCCACGCTCTCCAGATGTAACAAAGTGTTTTCCCACTTTTGTAAATAGAAAACTGGGAAAAAAATTGCCAGACGGCAAAACCTTTTTACTCCCGCATACTTTGTTTTGTTTATTTTACATTGTTTTTGTAATTAGTAAATAAATAACGTTATTGTTTTTTTTTTTTTTATTGGACATATTTTGTATTAATTTCTATTCTTTTAATTGAAATTTAATACTTAAAACAACAAAATATTTTTAAAGCGAATAAAAACAGACACGTTATATACCAATTACTAGGTAAAAATTTACACTGTGCTGCAAAAAATTTTATATACTTTTCAAATGGCAATGGAGGTTGTAGGCAACCTCAAGTAGATTAAGAATATTCACATCGAACTTGTTAGACACCATAACATTTTAAAATTGTTGTTGAAAAACTGTTAGTGGATAAGTTACCTCAGTTTTTTTAGACTAAACCTTAGGTAATTTGGGCAACACACACTTTGGTGGTTGTAATTAACCAAGAAATTTGCAATTATTTTTGAAGGGATTTCTGTTATTCTAAATTTCATTGGAACATAATGATAATAAGCTTCAGAAAGAAAGCATATAATCCCAGCAAAAAAAAAAACTTGGTACCCCTTCATGCCTCGCTTACGTGGTAATGGCTTTGAATACTACTAATTACCATTAGCATTACATTGCGCCAAAAAAGGCAAAATGTGGTTACCTCCAATGACATCACCGTGTTAAAGTAATTAACATTGAAATTGGGAGGTAACTAGTTACTCATATTTTTGCTAACCCCTTCAGTTAATTACTTGGTAAGCAAAGTTTTTGCTGGGATACTACCTACTGCCAGCCACAGAATGAAATACTTGGAAAACCACTACCTACTGTACTGCCAAACTCTTGCAAGCTACAGAATGATAATTTTTCTTAAATTAAGTTATTATATAATCGAGCTCGAGGCCAGTGTTTTTTTTTTAATATTCTTTATTAACTTCCAAATTTCGATTCTCATCGAAGATCATCTTTAGGAAATAAAATTGGACTTTTAAAGCAAAAACTTAAAACTATTAATCCTCCTTCATTATTTAATGACGAAGAAGGAGGATTAATAGTTTTAAAATTTTTTGCGTTAAAAATCCAATTTTACTCCATAATGAGGATCTTCAATGAGGATCGAAATATTTTGGAAGTTAATAAACAAGATTTATTAAAAAACAACACTGGCCTCGAGCTCGATTATTTATGTATTTACTAAACAAAAATTTGAAAGGTATTAAAATTACAACTATAAATATTCTTAATAAACCTTATTTTGATAACCTTAAAGAAATCGGTACCCTAAACATTGATTCCATTTTGAAATCGTATATTATAAGAATCAGCTGATATAGCCTGGATTCATAAATCTAATGACCGCTTTTCGACCTTCTGTTTTTCAAGTTCGAGGCTCTCAAAACGGCATATTTCGCTAATTGGGTGCACCCTCTGAAGTACTCACAACACTAATCTAACCCAACCTACATTGAAATAAAACCAATTGTCTTTCTGCTATAAACTACAAAATTGTACTGTTTCATAACTTAGAATTTCATTTAGTTATGAAACCTAAATTTAATTGGCAAAACAATATTTATAGGTAAATTAATATGTATTTCCTTAACAACATATACTCGTATACGTAAATATTAACCATCATACAACATGCAACTAACAACTGGTTATAGCAACATAAATTCCCCAAATGTTGTATAAATGATAACAAGAGTATCGAATGTGGACGTTGTTATGGTATTTAATTCTATGAAATTATTAGTGATGTTTTTAAAAACTAAAATGAAATTTTTCATAAAATGTATAAGAGTTAATTGAATTTATAGATTTTGCTAAATACATAAACAAAAGTACTTCAACTAATAAGTGAAGTACTTTAAAACTACATTCCTACAATAAGAAGTTGCACTAAAATGTAACGCTGTTCTACAAACTTAGGAAAATGCAAACTCCCACGAACCAAAATACGTGAATAAAATAGATTTCAACCTCTTGATTCCTCCAGAATCAAAAAGCCTGAATTAGATAGATTTTCACCTCCTGATTCCTTCTGAATCAAAATACATGAGTTAAATAGATTTCCTCCTTCTGATTCCAAGTCTGTCTTAACAATTTTTCTAGCACGTACCGCTTTTAAGATATTCGCGATTAAAAACTTAAATAATTTAGCTTAATTGGATCACGTTATTCCAATTTTGAAATTTTACGTTCCATTCTATGCAAAAATATTTTTTTTTTATATATTTTCAAACATGAATATCTTAAAAGCGGAAAGTGATAAAGAAATTTAGGTGACTGATTTTCAATCACTTCGTCAATTTCCTAATTAAATTTCTTTTTATCTAGAAGCAACCTAAAAATATTTAGCAGTAGAGCTCAAAAAAGCGTTTTTTTGTTGTTTTTTTACAAGATTTTGAAAATGGTACGTGGTAGAAGAAATTGGATGGCAGATTTGGAATCAGGACACCAAAAGGATCAGTTAGAAGTTTTTAAAGAGATTTTTCAAGTCGAACAGTGTAATCAGTTTCTAAGGACTGCATTGCGTGTATATGAAAGTCATGTTAAAAATGGAAAAGCTATGCGAACTCTTTGGAGATAGGGAGCATGCGGCGGAACATTAATGACACACTCAACCAAAACCTTTCTACAATCTCCGAAGGGTCTTCAAAATCAGATCTGGACTGTGTTCAAGAGAAAGCGGTGAAGCTTACTAATGACAATAGTGTACACAACTCAATTGGAGCACCGAGGGTTGTGTGACACTTTTCTATAGATATTATTATTACTTATCTCATCTGAGATAAGTGAAGTTATTCTTCAAGCCCAATTTGTTTCGTAATACTCGCGTATCTAGTAGAGCACATCCTTTTATTGAAAACCTTTAAAAAATCGGTAACCTAAGCATTGGTTCTATTTTTAATCTAAAATCTAATGATCGCTTTTAACATTCTGTTTTTTGTTTTGAGGTTCGTGGGTTGAAAACGGCATTTTTTCGAATTGGTTGCAGTCTCTGGAGGACTCACAATCACTCTTACCTAGGGCATCTCCATTTGCAGTCGATTGTCTTGTGTTTCTTAAAACGCTTTACTAAGAAAATAAGTTTCTTTTGTCGAACAATCTTCCCGAAGAGATGCTCCCTGTTACTTAAATTTAGAAACATTTAAATCAAATATCCACAAACACTACTCTCTCTTTCATCAATCCCATACCCTATTTTCCAGATCAATACAATGCACTGCATCAGTAGGGGGCATCCTCTGAGCATTGTTTTTAATATACAAAAAAATGCCATACGGAGATAAATTGACTGTCATGTGCACTGGGTAGATTCTAAATGCAATTATAAACTTTGGGCCCCGCATTGGGCGCCATTTATTACGAATGTGCTGAAAGGCCATACGAAAGCAGTGCGTTTGTCTGAGCACGGAAATAGCTGGTTAATTTTTTGTGGAATGTTTTCTAAAGGTACGTACACTCCGTAGATTTGAAATGCAATTATTAACTTTAACCCCGCATTGGGTGCCATTTCTTACAAGTGTTAAGTAAGGTCATAGGAAAGCGTTACGCTTTCTGGTCAATATTTTGTGGAATGTTTTCAAACAAAATTATTCGTTGTATATTTTTGGCACGAATAATTTTTAAAAATTTGTGTTTGTGGTAAAGATATCACCGACCGGCTAAGGAAAGTGTAATGCATAAGCATGTCCTGAATGTCCCACTCGTTAAAAATGGTGCCCAATGTCGGGTCCGAATTTTATCGTTGTTTATACTGTTTTTTATTAAACTAAATTTAAAGTAAATTTAACAAATATAGGAAAAAACACCAAACCCCGTATTGGGCGCCATTTGTAACGACTGGGCTTGTAAGGACATACGAATTGTATGCGATCCTGTATAGCGCTATCTTGAAAAGGATAACAATACCACCCCGTAGGCTAGTTGGTAGCGTGCTAGCCTTTCAACGTGGAGTTGGTGGGTTCGATTCCCACCAGAACCCTTGTTTTTTTCGCTACAACGAGACGATGGCATTGTTACCATTTCTCGGTTAGGTTGAATTTATTAAAACCGAGTTGTAAATAAATAGAAAGAATAAATAAAAATAATTGATCATGTGATCAAAATATTATATTATTAATATATACCACAAAATATGGACTGTGCTTCACCTATGAGCCTTTTTGAGTTCCACTTTACCATAATGATAGCATCCATGGAGTTTTGGATAAGGGGCATTCCGGGTAATGGAGCCACCAAAAATGTTAAAAAAGATGAGTCGAAGCTACACGAACAAGTAGGCTTCAGAGTGCATTAGGAAGAGCTTGGGCTGAGCCTGGCTAGAAGGTTGCCAAATCATTGCAGTGTTTACCAGGCAGACATACTGGCAATAAAATAAGTGGCTGACTCGTTCAATTGCAATGTCTTGTCTTCCACCGCAGTCAACATATATTCTGACATTCAATCTGTATTCATGTCTCTGGAGTCAATATTTCTGATAACTAGATCTCCCCTCAACTTCTGCACGTCCTTAAATACGATGGCCAAGCAGTTTAACGTACGACTCATGTGGGTCTCAGGGTACAGAGACATTACAAGAAACTGCAAGGCCAATGAGCTTGCAAGACTGGAAACTACCTTACAGGTTTCAAAAGAATTGGAATGTATTGATATGCTTCTAGAAAATTGCAAGCACAATCTCCGACTTTGTAGCACGACTGATACTAATGAGAGATGGGCACATGGATGGACGTTTAAGACTACACGACAAATTTTGCATTTTCTTAATCAGAAGTGCTCAAGTGAGCTGATATCACTTCCAAAAGAACGCATAGGAAATTATTGCAGTTACTACATGAGGTTGGTTTGTGTAGTAAGTAGTAGTTGTTGTTTTCAACTACAATTTCAATTATTTTTGTATGAAAAATCTTAAACAACTTTTTTGTATAGTTCTTTTAAAAAATAATTATAAAAAAATACTACATTGTAGTAACAGTTATTTTATGTAGTTGTTTTTAGTCTATAAAATATTATATTTTTTTAAATGTTTAGAAAAACGGATGTGTTGAACGAGTTGGAAGTGTGTGATGCAGCAGGAATTAGGGTTCTATCCACTTTCAAAAAAGTCGAAAAGTCGAAATTGACTTTTTTGTTGTTAAAAAGCCGAAAAGTCGACTTTTGCTTTCTCCTCTTTTGACTTTATCCACTTGATCTGTTTTTTTTTTTACTTTTGCCCTATGAAAATAATTACTTCTGAAAAAAGTTCTGATATGACATCGGAGTTTAACAAAAAATTAATCAATTGGCATTTCGTTGTTACCATGTATTTTGTATGTAAAGCAAAAATGTCTAATTCATGAGTTGGAAGGTGTTGAGTGCATAATTTACCAATAGTTTTGATTATTGTTAAAACCTCAGTGATAGGGTTCTATAAAGTCGACTAATACTTTCGATTTTTTCAACCTTTTCCACTTTTTCGATTTCTTTGACTTTTTTAACCTTCATCACTTTGGTACCCAACAATCAAAAACGAACCTAAATGCTTACAACAAGTCAAAAACAAACTTTTACTTACAAAAAATCTACTTTTTAAAAGTTGTTAAAAGTCAAACAAATTCGAAAAAAGTAGAAAGGTCGAAAAGTCGACTTTTTAAAATAAAAAAAAATCTAAAAATCGAATCTACCGTAATATTTTTTTGAGTGAAGAGATTTCGAGGGTGGTTGCTGCAATTACCGGACACTGTCTTATAGGAAAGCACGCAGAGCGTTTAAATGTACCGTTAAATGACTTTTATCAGAGTTGTATGGATGAGGAGGAGTTGGAAACTATCAAACACTTTATCAACCATTGCCCGACACTTTCTGGTCAGAGACTTGCTTCCTTGTGATTAGAGACCTGCACGATATTTCCGATTTGTCAAATGTCAAAATTCAATATCTTAGGAGATTTATAAGGATAAGGGACTAGTAGGGGAATCCCAATACGATTATCTTATTTTGCCAGAAGTAATTTTTGTTTTTGTAAGAATCCCAATCGCTGCAAATGTGCATACGAAAGCCGTACGCGTCCCTAAGTTCGACATTAGCTGACCAATTGTTGGTGCAATATTTTCTGTGTTTTCAGTAAAGATCTCACCAATGCTACCATGCCTCTTCATCATTGCAAGAAAATTCAAATCGTTACAAATGGCGCCCAATGTGGGGCCAACGTTTTGATTATTGTTTTTTGCTTTAAATCACTTGTTCCTTTTGTAGTCGCTTTAATTTTATTATTTCAACATTAAAATAGTTTTACTTATAGATTAAAACAAGTGGAATCGATATCACAAATAAACTCATTTAAACAATCATGAGACATTTTAAAGGACTCAGCCAAACCAATCCTTAGTTTAATATATGAATTTAAAAATTACAGTTTTCATTACTCTTGGTTGATATTGAAATATTAGTATTGTTTCCGTTTGTGCTAATCTACTTATAATTATCTACAAAAACTACAAGAATAACACTTACTATTTATAAGTTTAGTTTATCAGGTGCGTAGTTTGATTTTTTGTTGTTGGGAGGGATTTAATTTTAACTCCTTTTTTAACTTTTAGCTTAAATCCTGATTATTCCAACTACAAACCTCTGGTAAAACAAATGGGATAATCGGATGTGTGATGAAAATCGAAAACAAATTACTATTCATGTCCCAGACTAAAATCGTATCGGAAGGAGGACTGAATGTTTCTTCCGAAAGAATCCTTTTTTGAAATAAAAAAATCCTTTTTTGAAATGAAACCACTTTCCATCATGCATGATATTTCCACTTTACATATTGAAAGTCGTCTACTTCTTATCTATCAGAGGAAACATTCTTCAGAGGAAACATTCAATTCCACTTCCGAGCGAAATTGACTCTGTGACATGCCTATATATTTTAATCGCGAATATTTAGTTTAATAAACAACTCAATCTTATTGGAAGTATTCATAAGTATTCCATGAAATCTGCAGAGACTTCAATCGTTTTCGTTATAGATTTGCGAAGGTGACAGGACATACTCCCCACGGACATTACCCCCATAACGGAAATGGGGATTATGACCGAATTCATCATGGTCATAATCCCCAAAATACTTGTGGGGACTAAGACTGTTTCCAAAACAGTCACAATCTCAATGGGAATTATGTCCAGTTGGGATTACGACCGGACTTTTTTCAATCATAACGCCCATTCACATTATGGGGAGTTAGTCCAAAGTAATTTTGGTCATAATTTTCTGCAGAGAGGGTGAAATGAATTTGGTCCTAATCCCCATAACGAAAATGGGGATTATGTCCGTGGGGATTATGTCATGCCACCGATTTGCGGCACACACCAGATTATGAACCATCTGGAACGCTTCCTAAATTTGTGTTAGATTTGGATAATCAGAATTTTTAGTCTATCAACACGTAACAAACCAACTTCATTGTTTTAACTAAATAATTAAGAAAGATTTTATTAATTAGTACTGCTAGATGTTGTAGAAGTATCACTGTGTAAAGATGAATTTGATGCAGTTTTACGTTGCAATTCAGTTGTATTTACCACAGACCCACACAAATTATTAGCCACATTCGAGGCCAGAGAGCACGGTGTAACATTGTGACGACAGGGTTGTGGTGATGTTGGATTCGATAAACCAGATTCATGTATTGGCGATAGTGTGGGGGATCTGGTTCGCAGGAAGTGTTTACGTCTTTGTCTACGATAAACATTATTAATAGTTGGCAAACGTTGGATGGGTATAAATGTAGAAGAAGAATTAATTTTATTGGACGGTTGAGCGGCAAAAGCCAAAGTTTCAGCCAATTCTTCTAAATCTGTATTGCTAGGTATACGCCTTCTTGTGGGTGGTGGCAAAGCTGGAGGCAGCGTTATACCCACCGGTGTTGTATAAGTCACTGAAGTATCATCTCTTATAATGGAGGTAGGCAATACTGATGTTTTATAAGTGGCTGTAGTCTGTGATGATGAAGATGTTGACAAACTACTAGAGTCGGTATAATGTCCCTGATCTCTCTGGGAACAATCTGTTAAGGGACTATTTGAGGAGTTAGATGATGGCGGTGGTGGTGCAGCGTTTGAATTGGATTTATAATAGTGGTTATGTTGACAACAATTATCATCATCGCTTTGTAAATGTAAAGGTCTTATTTGATTTTGTTTAAGATTTGCCTCCACATTATGTTGTAGCCGACATCTAGGTCTTCGATAGCGATTAAGAACACGCATAAAATGTCTAAATCTGGCTACCGGCCAGGTACGGGTATTACGTAAATGAGTTTGTTTAACCTTTAGTTGTTCGGCCAATATCGGCGAATTGTTGTGTGGACCAGCTCTACCATTGGAGTTTATATAGGTTGTAACTGGTTGTTCTATAGTCTTGGTTCCCATTTTGGCTTGTAGTTCTTGATGATGTTTAAGGGTTAGGGCGGCTATAATATCATTGGGTACATCAGGACTATCTGGTACAGCCGAACAACAATTCCATTTTCTACGCCATCTTTGATGTTTTGATATAGTCTGCATGCAACATCTTTTTTGGGAAGCTGTTGCTGTGGTCGCAGATGCTTGAGATTTTCCCGATGAAGTACGAGAAACTTGTTGCTGTTGTTGTGGTTGCTGGGATCTTTGAGAATTTGGCGTTAGGGGTTTAGAGTTTTTAGTTTTAGAGTCACGTTTGCCTATTATAGGACTGCGCAAACGAAAAGAACAAAATGTACATTGCTCGGTATATTGTAAATATGAACGGCGATTTGCTGTATCTAGATTTGTCACTAAACTAGACACTTTAGTGGTGGCCGCACTTACCCTTCTCTGTGTAGTGTTGGCCTTAAAAGAGGAACAACAATGAAAGGTACTAAACTCTTCATTAGAGTCATCCGGCGTTGAATCCAAGTCTGTATTATTGGCTCCCGATATATGGGCTATGGTTAGAGGAGATTTAATATTTGTTTCTTCCAGCAAAGAACACATATAATATGTCTTTAAGGCAGTCTGATGATATTCCCTAGAATTGGCACAACAATGAAGTTTAACGAGCGGACTATTGCCATCTAATTGATACGTTTTTTGTGAAGGTCTCTGCAAAGGATCGCCATCATTGGGATGTCGTACCTTGGAACACATATAAAATTGGCCACAATCCAAAGAAGAACGTTTGGACGGATGATGATTATTGCTGTTAGGTGGTGTTGATAGTAAATCAGCATTACCGATGCCATTTTTGGCAGCAGCAGCTAATTTTGTTTTGGCTTCTTGGGCTTGGCGATGATTACGTATATACTCATAGGTTGTAAGACCCAAAAAGGAGATGTAAATATGAAAAAAGCATAGATGCAGCAAAAGACCGGCTGTAATAGCAGCCAATAAACCCAGGCACCCTAGTAATACCAAAAATATAGTATGACTTACTGCTATGCCGGCAAAAGAAACTATAGTCGAATTATGCGTTGTGGAAGCAGAATCCTGGAACAAATCTTTCTCATCTTCCAATGGGTTTATATTAGGTGCAGAGTTATTTAAGAGAGCATTATTAAGAGTATCATTTATTAAGAGGGTAACATTTTCTTTTATATAGTGTACTGTGGAATTTTCCGAAAATATATCATTTTCATAATCGTTTGAAGTAAAATTGGGGGTGATTTCAATGGTACTATTGGTCACATTCAAAGCCAAATGTTGCGTTGTTCCTTCTCGTTGCGTTCCCGTTAAAATATTTTCCGTTTGATACCAATAACTAAGCCAATCCGGTTGCAAATAATACAAAACAATCTGAGCAATAACCGCTAATAATATCACCAACGTCGCGCACACCGCACTCACGACACACATTAGAAAGGCGACATAGTTACGTGATCCAATACAATGATTTAACCATTTACAGTGATGATCAAATTTACCCACACATTTATTACACACCGAACAGTGTTTGGTGCGATGTGATGATGTCTTTATGTTGCACAAATGACAGCGACCGTTTTCAATAACATGAGCGTGTTTGGAACGATCAAATTCTGGTACAATACGATCGTTACGATGAACTCTACGTAACTCCCGATCTGCGGGATCAATAAGTAGAGCTACTAAGTGGGAAACTATATGAACTATATATAAACCAGTTATAAGACCATATAGAGGTCCTTGGATTTCGGCATTAAAGGCGGGTATTAGAACCCAATAGGCAGCTAAACCGAATAGTATTAAAACAAACCATCCAAAGAGTTGTAAAGGATGTAGGGGTGTCTGAAGACCATTTAAACGTCTACCTTTACGATGATGTACATCGGCTATATTCTCTTGAAAGGATATACAATGAGATATATGCCATGGTCTTGTTAACGTACCAGATGATCTTAAATTAGCTAAATTATTGTTATTATTTGAATTTGTTTTGCCGGCTATTGATTCTTCGGAACTATTAGGGTGTTCGTTAGTTTGTTGATTATTCTTTTTACCAAAAAATTTCAATATTTTTGTAGCTGTATTATGGGTTTTATGTGTCTTTACTTGGGTTAGTTCCGTATATAATTCGGGATTTTTAGCATAATCATTTATACTAGCTGTAGTTATGGTAATTATATTATCTTCTGTATTTGCATCGAGTTGCCCTCCTGTAGCTTCAGATATACTACTAGTTTCTTCATCACTATACGAGGATATAACAGTTATGCCGTTTTGTGTAATGATTTCTGAAGAATCATTTACGTTTAGTTCTTTAGTTGAATTTTCAGCAGTTGCTTCAATTTCTGTTCGTCTTTCATTATACTCAGGGTGCATGTTGCTTTAGATTTTGCATTTGTTTTTATATCTTTAAAGTTTACAGAGTTATAGTCAAATAATAGATGATTGCTGATAGCCGTATTGAGATGATCAAATATTTGTTTGAAGTAAAAGGAATAACAATGAATGAAATTAGGATGATTATTTCGGCAAAGTCTAACAAACATTACAAGTTGTAGAGATGAATGAGGAGGAGTAGTTTTTAAATGTTAACGTAGTTAGTAATAAACTACGTAACGTATTTAAATATATTGTAGACTACGTATTTTGAAAGTTATTTTTTCATTATAGTTGATGAGTTAAATTGATTAGTTTTAAATAAGAGTTTTTTAAAGTTTCGTAGTCTATTTGCTACGTCTTGGATGTATTTTAATGTATTTATATTTTTAGTGTAACTGCTTTTTTTTGCAAAGTTTAATTAACGTTACGAGTAATACAGATGTCTAATTAGTAATAGTTTTAAATGCCTGTCTGTGAAGACAGTTTAAGACTACGTAACGTATTTAAAGATTTTGTTTATACACTCACTAAACTATTTAGGTGTTATTTTTTTTTGCACAATTTGTTGATGATTTTTAATGACGATGTTTGAAATCTATTGAAGATGTTGCCAAAAAAATAATTACCAAGATGTGTGGTAAATAACAGCTTTGGATGACTACGTACTAGCTATTTAAAGACTAAACTATTTAGCCGTTGTTTTTTTTGCACAATTTTTTAAAGATTTTTATTGATAATGTGTTGAACTTTATTGAAGATATAATTTTTTGTTTTTAATTACTACGTAATCTAGTCATTACGTAACGCATTCAGTTTATTAGTTTTTAAATATTTTTAGTTCCAATTACTAATGATTTTTATTGTTGAAATGAGGGTTTAATTAAAAAAATATATTTTTAATGTTGTTAGCTAAATTACTACGTAACGTAACTAGTTTCTTCAGTATTTTTTTTTTTTAATTACTGATTTTAACGTTGCTTTTAATTGATTAAATTAAGTCTTTAGTATTTATTTATTCACTACGTAAAACAGTTAATTATTTTTGAAATTTAACGTAGCCCAATGGTATTTTTTGATATTACACTTTTTGAAAGTTTTTTTATTTTAAATATTTTTTTATAAAGAAAAAAACATATTTACTACGTGACGTAGATACTGTTTTATTGCAATATACAACGTTTTTTAATTTTTATTCGGACTTCAAAATTTTTCATGATATTATGTTATTGCACTACCAATAGATTTAAAAAGTTTTATTTATAAACGTAGTTATCACTTACGTAAAAAAGTTACTTGTTTTTAAATTAAAAAAAAAAAAAATTCCATAACACTATAATTTTAGAATAGTTTCGAAATCTATATTTTAATTTTTTTTAAATAAGTAAAAAAAAAAAACATTTACTACGTAACGTAGTAAAAAGTTACTTTTTTTAAATTAAAAAAAAAAAAAAATCCATAACACTATAATTTTAGAATAGTTTCGAAATCTATATTTTAATTTTTTTTTAATAAGTAAAAAAAAAACATTTACTACGTAACGTAGTAAATATTTTTTTTTTTGCTGTACACTAAGATTTTTAAATATTCACTTGGGTGTCAAACTTGTTCATGATTTTATACTGTTGCACTACCTGTTGATTTAAAAAAAAGTTTTTGTAAAAACGTAGTTTTAAATACGAGTAACGTAGTTAATTTTAAATTTAAAAATTTATTATTTTTTTAGTTTATTTATAATTATTTAGCATTTGAAATGTTACAGTCTCATTTTGAAATTGTTATTGATTAGAAAAGTTTGATGTTAATATATTTTTTCACTACGTAACGTAATTATGTTGTATTTTTAATGATTTTTATTGTTGAAATGTGGGTGTAATTAAAAAAAATATTTTCAATGTTGTTATCTAAATCCCCACGTAACGTAACTAAGTTTTTATTTTTTTTATTTTTATTTTTTTAATTACATACTGATTTTAAAGTTGCTATTAAATGATTACATTAAGTCTTTAGTATTTATTTATTCACTACGTGACACAGTTAATTATTGTTAAAATTTAACGTAGCGTAGTGGTATTTTTTGATATTACACTTTTTAAAAGTTTTTTTATTTGAAATATTTTTTTATAAAGAAAAAAAAACATATTTACTACGTGACGTAGATATTTTTTATTGCAATACACAACCTTTTTTATGTGTTTATTTGGACTTCAAAATTTTTCATGATTTTATATTGATGCACTACTAGTAGATTTAAAAAGTTTTATATATTAACGTAGTTACCACTTACGTAAAATAGTTCATTTTTATTCAAATTCAAAAAAAAATCTTTTTTTTCCATAACACTATAATTTTAGAATAGTTTCAAAATCTATATTTTAATTTTTTTTTAAATAAATAAAACAAAAAATTTACTACGTAACGTAGTAAATATTTTTTTTTGCTGCACACTAAGATTTTTAAATATTCACTTGGGTGTCAAACTTTTCCATGATTTTATACTGTTGCACACTACCTATTGATTTAAAAAAAGGTTTTTGTAATAACGTACACTCAAAATAATTCTACAGTAAAAGGTTTAGTAAGTGATATTGTACCAAAATCTACTAATTCGTTACTAATTTTAGTATCTTCAAAGTACTAACATTAGTAATTTTTACTGGATTTGACTAATATTAGTTAAAAATTTTAGTATTGGTTACCAATATCTGCACTAGGTCCTTTTGCACTAAAATTAGTTAAATTTTTAGTATTGAATACCCACGTTTTTTTTTGGGTGTAGTTCTAAATACGAGTAACGTAGTTAGTTTTAAATTTAAAAATTTATAATGTTTTTAGTTTATTTATAATTGTTTAGCATTTGAAAGTGTACTGTCTCATTTTTATATTTTTATTGAAAAGAAAAGTTTGATGTTATTATATTTTTTCACTACGTAACGTAATTATACTGCGTTGCAAAAAATGTTTTAATAACATAATTCAGCAAATTTGAGGCGACTTGATGTATTTGGTTTGAGACCAAAAAAAATAATAGTAGACTAAAATCCTTAAAGGATTTTAGTCATGTACTTAAAGTTTTTTTTTTATGGACCGCTGAAGTTTTTTAAGGCGTGTGGAATATGTAAAATAAGATATGTAAATATACGCCTGACCTAAATCATGTGTTTAGAAGTCTTCAGTAAAATTTTATGCTGGTTCTTTTCCTAGAACGTATTAACCCTATAACGCTCATTTTAAGGGATCATTTAAGTACATTATTCAAAAACTGTCATAAAGGTCCACTAAAATTTGCATTTAAAGGGTTAAAATGTTCTACGACTTTTTGCTGCGTCAACTTTTTTTGTGCGATTATTTTTGGCCAAAGTAGTGTTAAGTGAGTAGTGTTGAGTGAAAATCATAAATATGCATGTAAACTAAAAATTATGTTCTGAAGTTTAATATTAGAACTTAATGGTGATTATTTTCTTAGACCATATTAACCCTCTATCTTCCATTTTAGGGGGTTGTTTTTGTCGTTATTTAAAAAAAAAAAAAAACCTAAAAGTCTATTAAAAATGGCATTTATTGGGTTAAAATGATTAACTTTTAGGTATTTTTAAAAAAGGACAAAAATTACTGCTGATAATGGGGGAGGGTTAAGTGGGTCTAAGAAACATCAATATTGGAAAAGTTTGGCTTTTTATTGGAAAAGTTTGGCTTTACCGTGTTTTTTTAAATGCATTAATAACAAGTAGAAAAGTTAAATTCGACTTGGCCGAATTTATGAATACCCTCCACAATGCCCTTTTTAAGTGATAGTAAATTTTCTAACGTGAAAAAAATAAAATTTTTGATTAGAAATAGTTTATTTTGTGAAAAAAACACTTTTTTAACTAATTTTTGAAAAAAAAAAAAATAATTGACTAAATTTTTTTTTTTGAGTGTAAAATTTTTTTTGAGTGTAAAATTTTTTTTCAGTGTATTTTTTCTTTTTTAAGTGCAAAAATATTTTTGAGTGACAAAAATACGTTGTAAAATATTTTTGTGACTTACCAATGTTTTTAAAACATGTTTAACGGGTTTTCAACACGTGAATTTAAGGTGAGCTTATCTGAAATTCACGGATTTTCTAATAACTTTTGAACCACTGGACCGATTTGGCTGAAATTCAAAACGAACCAGGCCAGGGGAACGACAAATATATATGTCGGGCTTCAGCATCCTCAGAATTGCTTTTTGAAAGTTATCTTGTTTTTTATCTCGTAAATTCACGAAAAACCCTTGCCGAAATTCAGTCATTTGTTCATAACTTTTGAACCACTGGACCGATTTCGCTGGATTGCAATACCAACCTGACCAGGTAAATGCCCAACATATATGCCAAACTTCAGGAGCCTCCGAAGAGTCTTTCAAAAGTTAGCGTGTTTTCAACAGACAGACGGACAGACGGACGGACGGACGGACATCGCTAGATCGTCTTAGAATCGATCGAGGATCATGAATATATATACTTTATGGGGTCCTAGACCAATATTTCGAGGTGTTACAAACGGAGTGACAAACTTATATATACCCTCTATCACTAGAGAGGAGGGTATAAAAAATTACTAACGCTTTGTAGGGCCCTTTTATAATAACGTTTTAGTAAAAACGGCCAACTTTTTAGAAAGCGATACTGTAGGCACAGACTAAAT
The DNA here is from genome assembly GCA_963921195.1 of Pegoplata infirma. Classification (NCBI taxonomy): domain Eukaryota; kingdom Metazoa; phylum Arthropoda; class Insecta; order Diptera; family Anthomyiidae; genus Pegoplata; species Pegoplata infirma. The sequence goes on along the minus strand of OY992537.1, from coordinate 16,259,103 downwards.
ACAGACTCGACAGTAGAGTTTTATAAGAAAAAATGGGGAAAAACTAAGCGATTTTAGGAGAAATGACAGCGGTTTTTAGTCCGTTTTACCTAACATGGCAACACTTCCTACGACTTAGGAGTGAGTGAAACAACAAAAACCGATCTGGCATCCATTTTTCTAATGGCGCGTTATATTAGCTTTCTCTTTCTAACCTAATTCGTAGAATAATTTGAAAACATTAACCATATGGTTCAAGACTACTTTTTTGACATCTGTCACTTATGTCGAGTCTGTATTAGTCTGTGCTGTAGGATTTCAATGAGTGTTCAGTTCATTTATTAATTTTGATGTGCTGAGCACGAATTTAAAAAAATGTTTACAATAGGTCGAACTGTTTTTCAGATATCGTTATTTGAAATTTTTTGCGGGTTTTCCTAACTTTTTTTTAAATCTTAAAATTCCCTTCTATTGCCCCTTTCCCCGAGCTGGATACAATCTTTCATTTAAACTTAAATTAAGTCAAATCAGATTATTTAAGCCCGCTTCGCTCGGGCGATTTTCTATTTCTATTCGATTTTTGGAAAATTTCCAACAAATCGGTAGAGCGGTTTTCCGGATATCACCATTTGAAATTTGTCAAAAAATTCAAAAATTGGCGTTATTTTCTACGTTTAAGAAATTAAAAAAAAATCGGAAGATTTTTCCATTTACTATTCCATAGAGATTGAGACAACCCAGTCAGAAAAATACAATCGCAAAAGCGTTGTGGACGGTTGTACGAGCGTTCTGTATACCAACTTCAAAGCGTCTTCAGATGATCCGAATAATAACATCGATCTACGCTAGGTTTAAAGCGTTTTAAAAGCGATGTAAAAAAGTGCTTTGAGAACGTTTTTTTAAAGTAATCAAAGCGCTTTAAAATCCCAAAGTAAAGAATTTCTGTTTTAGTTCGGTTATAAGAATTTGTTTGATATACAAAGTAAAATCCGAAAAAAATTGTTTAAACCCCAAAAAACTTAGAAAATTAAAAAAACTTAGAAAATTAAATAAACAAAAAAATCAAAAAACATTTTTTTTACTTAAAAAACAAAAAAAAAAATTGACAATAAATTGTTATTCAAAAATAGTTTCGGAACTTCGAAATTTTTTCCAATTTTTTTTTTCGAATACGGTCGCAAAGCGTTCGAAAAAAAACGTTTTGGCATTGCTTTTTTCTTGTTATAGAGCTTTCAGAACACTTTTCAAAAATGCTTCCAAAGCCTCTGAAAATAGCGTTTTGAGAATGTTTTTTTGTTACAGTGCTTTTAGAGCGCTTTTTTTAGAACCGTCATCAATTTCTGCTTTGGGAAGCTTTCATATAAACTTAGTTTGGGACAAATGAGACCATTTTAACCCATGGCGCCCTTCAATCAAAGATTTTTTGTGGAAATTTTAAAAAAATATCGATTTGGCTAAAATAAAGTTAAAATTAAAGAATATTACAAACTCTATAAAAGGCCCATGGGAAAAAAATTTTGAAATTATATTTTTTTAAATTACTTTAATGTAACAAAATTAATCAAAATTTTGTAAGACATATGTTTTAATTTTTTTAAAAATCCAAAACTTTGATCGCCGAGCGCCACGGGTTAATTTATTCCGATTGGCCATTAATTTGTACCTTGTAAGTTTAAGGCCTAGGAGAATCAAAATTTCCCGGACGCTAAAAATCGGAAGAAGAACTTTTGCCATACAAAAAAGCTTTTAACCTTTAACTACACCTAGTAAAATTTTATAAAAAACATTTGTAGACTTCTGGGTTCAATTTTCAAAAAAAAAAAATTACCCCTCAAAATGACAGTTAGTATGTTAAAATGGGGTCCCCGTAGGCTAGCTGGTAGCGTGCTAGCCTTTCAACGTGGGGGTCGTGGGTTCGATTCCCACCAGAGCCCTTGGGTTTTTCGCTACAACGAGACGACGGTCATTGTTACCAGTTCTCGGTTAGGTTGAATTTAATAAAAACGAGTTGTAAATAAATAGAAAGAATAAATAAAAATAATTGATGATGTGTGTGTGTGTGTGTGTGATGTTAAAATGTTTTTAAGAAAAGAACTACCATAAAATTTTACTGAAGGCATTTGAACACATTTTCCAAAAGTCTTTAAAAAAAATTACAGTGGGCTATAAAAACTGGTGGTATTTTTTAAAACTTATTGGTGGTTTTGTTCCACAGGTAGTCTTACACTGGATGACCTCAAATTTGTTGCACAGTGTAACGTATATATTCCATTTTACTATATTTTTATATTTGTAACTACCAAAGACAGCGTACCGTAGTCAAATAACTACGTAACGAATAATCATAACTACATAACATAGTATTATAAGTACGCAATGTATTGAAATAACTACGTAACGTATTTTAATTACTACGTAACGTATTAAATAACTACGTAACGTATTAAAATAACTACGTAACCTATTTTAATAACTACGTAACGTAGTTAAATAAATATGTAACGTAGTATTACATCTACGCACTGTGAACTTGCGTTGTTTATTTGCTACGTAAAACCCAATATTATAAAAAAAAAATTTTTTTTATTCTTTTCTTTAAGAATTCCAATAAAATTTTAAAATCTTTTCAAATATTTATTAGAACATCATCTTTTCCAATATCTTTAAGGATTTTATTTTATTTATGTCACACAGTTTAAAACTTTGCCTTTTAAGGTATTATAAATCTGAGATCCTCTTAAACGTATAATATGCACTACGTAACGTATTTAAATATTTATTAAAAATACTCTAAGTTTTCTAAGTGGGTGTTCATTTTTTGTATTGTATTATTTTGAAAAAAAAAAACATTGAGAATTTATAATGTACCACACAGTCACAGTCTTTTCATTAATTTATGCACAATGGGGGTAATCACGATTTCTGGCATTTTAGTGTGGTATTTGGCAAAATTTTCAAACGTCAAATAATTTTTTTACACGCAAAAAAAATCTTGAACTAGCGCTTGTTAGAATTCACGTTTTTAAAGTTTTTTTTTGAACAATTTTGCCAGTTACCAGACTAATTTTCCCGTGACTGTGAAAACCCCTAATACTTTTTACGTAGTATGTTTGCTCTATATAATAGTTGGCATTTTGTTTTTGTTTTGTTAAATACGTATCTCTTATTCGAGTAGATTGTTAAAGAATCCATAAGTCAAGGTTATATTTTTTTTTTTATATTTTTGTTTAGTTTTCAAAATCTGTATAAAATTTTAATTTAATTGGTATATCATATTAAATTCTATTTAAATTAAATTTTTATTTTTCATTTTAGTTTCTTTAAATCTTTTTTTTTTCATTTAATTTTTATTTAATTAAGTAATTTAAATTGATATTTAGTTTATTTTTTCATTACGTAGTTTTAAATATTTAATGTTATCTAATTTAACTTCTTTGGTAGTAATTTTATATCCTTTTTTATATTTATTTGTTTTACTAAAGTTAGTGGTTTTTAGCTTTAATAGTTTTTATACATACGTTTTTATTCATACGTTTTTTTACATCGTAACTACGTATAATAGTTAATTTCGTTTGAGCTCTATAAATAGAACACAGAGTTCTTTGGAAAATGTTATATGTTGAAACTTGAAACATGTTTCTTTTTTTGAGTATCGATTTTTTCTTACTTCACTAAACAAAATTACAAAAAAAAAAACAAAAATAGTTTTTCACTGACCACATTGTTTATGGTTTAGTTTTGTCATTTGTATTTTGAAAATTTCAATATACTTTCTGTGTCATCATCAAATGCCATAGAGAATAATTAAGTTATTAAATAAAATTAGAAAAATACAAATTAGTTGGGGATTACTAAACTATAAAATTTATGAGTTCTTGGGTCAACATACATAGATATTACTTTAATTGAGGATATTTTTAAATACAGGTGCCTTACTATATGTAATGGCGATCCTGCAAGTGCAAAAGACTAGCCTAATTCGTAACGACAACCTTAAGGGACCTCTTACTATAAGCAAAACTCTTTTTTAACTCTAGGGCAACAGAAAAATTCGGAAAGACAATATTTTTCAAATGTCACTCTTATGTAAAGCTTTAAGGCTAGATTACTCAATTTTCTGTTGTAAAATAACTCTCCGTTAAATTTGTATACCCTCCACTACACACTGGACCGAGATGTGAGGTTTTTTGGCTAAAAGTCTCTACAGGTTTGATTTTCATTTCAATCACGTGATTTTCAATTTTCAAAACTATTTAGAATCGGACCTACAAGGAAACTATTTCAGGGTTGACACTTAATTTTTAATAAAATTTACAGATGTTATAAATGAAACAATTGAAGAGACGCTTGTTTTTTGTTTATGTATTTCAATCGGAAATGGTCTCTGGTCCCGTGATTTGCGTGACTCATAAAAACAACGTGATTTATGCGTGAGCGTGAGTGATTTTCATTTAAATCACGTGATTTAAAAGTTTTCAAAAATTAAATTGAAAAATGAGTTTAAAAATAACGTGATTCACGCGTGAGCGTCAGTGATTTTCATTTAACTCACGTAAATATACCGTTATCCAAAATTGAATTAAAAAAAAAAGTTTATAAAAAAATTAAGTTTTGTTTTGAAAACCCCCTTTTTATACTCATCGTTATCAAAAGTTCCACGCCCTTTTAAAAAAATGTCTGGGCCAGAATTATCCTTTCTATCCGCACTTTCCAAAAAAGTTGCCCGCTTGTGCCGGTTTTCAAAAATGGAATTTAAATAAAATTTATAAAAAAATGGAAAAAATTGAAATAAGAGCTTATAAAAAATTGATTTTTTTTTTTTGAAAACCCCCTTTTTAAACACATCGTCATAGAAAGTTCCACGCCCTTTCAAAAAACTGTCTGGGCCAGAATAACCCTTTTTATAAGCACTTTCCAAAAAAGTTGCCCGCTTGTGCCCGTTTTCAAAAATTTAATTCTAATAAGAGCTTATAAAAAATTGGAAAAAATGTGTTTTTTTTTTGAAAACTCCCTTTTTAAACTCATCAAAAGTTCCACGCTCTTTCAAAAAACTGTCTGGGCCAGAATTATTATTTTTATCCCCACTCTCCAAAAAACTTTCCCGCTTGTGCCCATTTTCGAAAATTGAATTGAAAAAAGAGTTTATAAAAAATTGGAAATTTTTTGAAAACCCTTTTTTAAATTTATCGTCATCAAAAGTTCCACGCCCTTTCAAAAAACTGTCTGGGCCAGAATTAGCCTTTTTAACCCCACTTTACAAAAAACTTACCCGCTTGTTCCCGTTTACACAAATGGAATTAAAATACTAAAAATTAAAAAAAAATTAATAAAAAAAAGTGTGTGAAACCCCCTTTTTTTAAAACTCATTGTGATCAAAAGTTCCACGCTCTTTCAAAAAACTGTCTGGGCCAGAATTATCCTTTTTATTCGCACTTTTCAAAAAAAATGCCCACTTGTGCCCGTTTTCAAAAATTTAATTGAAATAAAAGTTTATAATTTTTTTTTTTTTTGTAAACCCCGTTTTTAAAACCATTGTTATCAAAAATTCCACGCTCTTTCAAAACTGTCTGGACTAAAATCATACTTTTTATCACTACTTTCCAAAAATGTTCCCCCTTGTGCCCGTTTACGCAAATGGAATTAAAATATTAAAAATATGAAAAAAAAAAAAAAAAAAACTTTTATAGTGCACTATAATGATAGAAGGCATATATAATAGGGCGGAGTAATTTTTTTTTCGAAAAAATCGTCTAGCATATTCGGATTCTGCACAAAATTCTAGGAAAAAATGCCGATCAAACCATGTCTCAAAAATCAGTTTTGACCCCCCCAATTTTCAAAAATAGTTTTGCACGATATACAACTTTTTTAGCATGCCTTATTTTTTGGAATCAGTTTTGCAAAATGAGTACATCAAAATTGTACCAACGAGCTCACAAAATTGTACTTTTTCGACCCCAATTGTACCAAAATTTTTATTGTTTAGTTTTTGTTTTATTTTTTTTATTTTAATTTAAAAAAGGAACGAAAAAACATTGATTAAAACAACTTTTTATAAAATTTACATTTGTACTTTATTTGTGCTTTAAAAGTGTATCAGATGGTATTCAGAGTCCTAGTACTGGTGGAAAATGATCAATTTTTGAAAATACATTTCGGAATACATGAGAGGTCTTCAGAATCTTACTGTCAGCCCTGGCAATGTAGCAAAATATTACTTTTTTTTTAAAAAATACATGTATTTTTCAAGAAAGAAAATGAATTCTTTTACCACCAGTAACAGGGCTGGCAAGTAGGTTTCTGAATACCCCCATGTATTTTTTGAAAGAAGTACTCTTTTGGCACATTGACTGGTAGCTATCTTTATAAACCATTCGACGCAGAATTAATTTTTGAGTCGATATTGCGATGTTTTCCAGTCCAGTCGACACAGTAAATCAATCAAAACTATAAACTGGGTAAATTCCATGAAAAAAACATAATTTGAGAAGGATTTAAAATTGTACCAAATGAGTCATTAGTGTACCATTGTACTTTTGAGCTTCGAATTGTACCAAAAATGGTACAATTGTATCAACTTTTGCAACCCTGTTTGGAATATATTGTTTTACTAATAAATGTTGCCTTTATTTTGTATAATGAGGTGTACCTGATGTTTTTCGGTACGGGTAATCCATATTTGATATTTATTTTGCTCTAAACCGCCGCTAGAGGGCGCTTAAACTTCTATATCAAAAGTCTCAAGTTCATAGAAATTTTTCGTACATAAAGAGTTTCAGATTGTAAAATACTTTTCGTTGAGAAAAAGTTTTAGATTCTGAGATTTTAAAAGTCTAAAAAAGTATCAGATTCTGAGACGTTTTTCGCACAGAAAAAGCCTTAGTTTCTAAAACATGTTTCGTATAGAAAAGGTTTTAGACTCTGAAACATTTTTCGTATAGAAAAAGTTTCAGATTCCGAGACCTTTTTCGTATAGAAAAAGTCTCAGATTTTGAGATATTTTTCGTATAGAAAAAGTTTCAGATTTTTAGACATTTTTCGTATAGAAAAAGTCTCAGATTTTGAGACATTTTTACAGAAAAAGTCTCAGATTCTGAGATATTTTTCGTATGGAAAAAGTCTCAGATTCTAAAACATTTTTCGTATAGAAAAAGTCTCAGATTCTGAGACATTTTCCCTATAGAAAAAGTCTGAGATTCTAAAACATTTTTCGTATAGAAAGAGTCGCAGACTCTGAAACATTTTTCGTATAGAAAAAGTCTAAGACTCTGAAACACTTTTCGTATATAAAAAGTCTCAGATTCTGAAACATGTTTCGTATAGAAAAAGTATCAGATCCTGAAACATTTTTCGTATAAAAAAGTCTCAGATTCTGAAATATTATTCGCATCTTAGAAAAAGTCTTAGACTCTAAAACATTTTTCGTATAGAAAAAGTCCCAGACTCTGAAATGTTTCGTATAGAAAAAGTCTCAGATTCCCAGACCTTTTTCGTATAGAAAAAGTCTCAGATTCTGAGATATTTTTTCGTATAGAAAAAGTCTCAGATGTGTTTCGTATAGAAAACGTCTCAGATTCTGAGAAATTTTTCCTATAGAAAAAGTCTCAGATTCTGAGACATTTTCCGTATAGAAAAAGTCTCATATTCTGAGACATTTTCCGCATAGAAAAAGTCTCAGGCTCTGAAACATTTTTCGTATAGAAAAAGTCTCATATTCTGAGTCGTTTTTCGCATAGAAAAAGTCTAGGATTTTAAAAACTGTTTCGTATAGAAAAAGTTTTAGATTCTGAGACACCTTTCCTATAGAAAAAGTTTCAGATCCTGAGACATTTGTCGTATAAAAAAGACTCAGATTCTGAAATATTTTTCGTATCTTAGAAAAAGTCCCAGATTCTGAGACATGTTTCGTATCAGATGATGAGACATTTTTCGTATAAAATGTCTCAGATTCTGAGCCATTTTTCATATAGAAAAAGTTTCAAATTCTGAGACATTTTTCGTATAGAAAAAGTCTTAGATTCTGAGATATAAAAGATCTCATTAAAACCAAATTGTTCTACACAAACATCATGGTTTTAATCAGAGACCATAACCGTTATGAGATTTATTGAAAAAACTCAAATTTAACTGTTCAAAAATATTATTTTGAAATAGAAATTTAAAATAACAGTTTCAAAAAATTTATATAAATATCTGTCCAAAAAAACAGAAAAAAAAACTTTTATTTTTTTTAACTGTTATCAAATACTCTTTGAGCCTTATAAAATTTGATATATTTAAGTAAAACTAAAATAAACACATACAAAAGAATCCTATTGATAGCTAATACCTCAATTATTGATTTGACCATTAAAACGTTGATTGATTTGAATACAAATAACTGTTATAACATTTATTTACAATAAATAAATGTTATTTTAAACTTTTTGAACAAAAAGTTTTTAATTACTGTTATTTTATACTTTTATTGATAAAAATCAAAAAATAAAAGTTATTGCAAATTTTAACACGGGACATCTCTAGAAGTCTTTCCATATATCGCTCATTTACTTGTATAGTGTCATAACTCAAAAAATTTGATTTTTGAGTTAATAATTCAACATTTTTCGTTATATCATGCTTTATATTGTGTCAAAAATTCGTATTTATAAATTTAAAACTCATAATTTTAGAAGAAAATACGTAATTATTACATTTTCTATGTACCGGCCATTTTCAATGAACAACCAGTTTCAATTGTAAACTTTAAACGCGTTTTCTGTAAAATGAAACATTTTGAGTTATGACACTATACAAGTAAATGAGCGATATATAATGCATATTTTGGACAACATTCGTTTAATGATTTTTTTAAAGCAAATTAACACATATAACTGTTTTATTTGGTCTCTGGTTTTAATTAGTAAAGATAAATGACCTTGAGCTAGAAAATCCCTTTTCGAAATATTTTTTTTAGTTTCTTTGTCTTAAAACAGGTAATAACACAAGTTTAATTTGTACCAAAAAAAAATGTTTATGTCGTGCGACTTTTTACTTTCCAGCGAGGCCCCAAACTCTTGTGTGCCCAGGGCCCCGCCAGACATTAAAGCGGCCCAGGTGATAAGTCTAATTTTCACCTGTCATGTAATAGGATTTAAGTAATATATCCCGTTTTTACTAGTCCCATTACGGGTGATTTCGGATCGAGAGACACACTTTTCCGGCAGGGATATTTTTTTGTAGATTTCCACATTATTTAGTAAAAATCTTAAAAATTATATATATATATATATTTTCCAAAGAACTCTTTTTCTAAATTATTTTATAGTAAAAAATTTGCAACTCATTTCCGTCATAATTTTCTTTTATGAAATATTTCTACTAATTACCATATTGTTACACTTTTTTAAAACTGTATTGTTTTAAGTATTAAGTATATACTACTATTTTTTTTTTTTTTAATATTTATGGTATTTATTTTATTTTCACTTATGAGACTTTTTCCACTCGCTTTTGTTTTAATTCAAGTATTTTTTTATCTTTTACTGTATTTTTTTATTTTTTCAACACTCATCCATGTTGTAGTACATACAAGTATTTTGCACAATTAACTTTATTTGTTTGTCACTATAATGAGGATAATGTTGGCCATTTTTTATTAAGGATTTTTTCACAATTTCTTTTATTTTTTTAGTATTTTTTTCTTTTCATTCATATTATTTTACTTTGTGCTTTGTAGAAAGGAAAAATAACATACATTCATGTATGGATAATACATTATTTTCCTTTTTCACATACTACAAATAAAGTGATGTTAAATTGGCGATTTTTTAGAATGTAAAAAAAAATTAGTTAAAAGTTTACTAAACAAATACACAAAGTTATTAAATTTATAATTTTCAATTTCTAATTTTTAGTTTTTGCGAAAAAGTGAAAATCGTGTCAATTCAGAATTAACAAAAAAAGTGAAAATTTTAGTTAGCGTTTTGAAATTGTCCTTTTTAAGAGTCATCTAAAAATTTCATTAAATTTTGTTGATTATAATTCGTTTAAATTCATTCTATTTATTTAATTCTATAATATTTTATCAAAGTTTGACCAATTTCTTTAGTTAACACTTCTTTTCTCAAAATTTGCGTTTTTCGTTTTATTGCGTTTTTTTATTATTTATAAATAGTTGACATCACTAATAAATATACTAGCATACACTAAAGGAAACCCACTTTGATTCTAAACTACCGTTATTTTGTAGATTTTTCACTATGATGTTGTTGTTGTTGATGATGGGTTTAGTGGTGGTGGTAGTGGCGAAAATTTTAAATATTGTAGTATGAGGGTTTTTTGTTGTTTCTTTTTTAAAAATCTTTTCCGTGATGATGATGGTGGTGGTGATGTGTTTTCATATTTCTATATTGTATTGTATAAGTTTGACACAAACACTCACTTACACACACACACACAAGCACAAATTTTATACATACACATACAAAAAATGTTTATTTAAAATAACAACAACGTTTATTTTCTTTTCGTTTTTATGTCGTTTAATTATACCGTTATTTCATGTCTATTCTCTAAGAAATTCGTTTAGCAACTAAAAATCTCTACTTGATACAGTACAGTGAAAGTATTTCCTTTGGATTAAAGCTTTTTCTGTAAAAAAAATTATTCATCTCTTTGGAGTTTTACAAGAGAGCAGTGGTGGTAGTGAGGTACTTTTTGTTAGTACATTTTAAAAGTACGAAATTGTGGAACTTTTTGTGAAGAAATATTTTAATTTGTATATGGGGCATTCCATGTCAAATCGGACACTTTGAAAAAAAAAAATTTAGATTTTCCCAATTTGTTTACAGTTTTTAGTACCCTTTGAAAACTCTTTCGTAGTAAATTTTCAGATATTTTTGATGACCCGTTCAAAAGATAACGAATTTTTGAAAATTGGTAGTTTGTTCCTTTACTTAAACTTCTTTTACTCATAACTTCTTCAATAATGGTCCAAATTTCAAATGTATTTTGTTCATAATTTTTGTTTTTTTACGTACTTTTAAAAAAAAAAAATCCAAAAAAAATCTTAAAAGTGCTCTAGTATGCGATTTTTAAGTTTTGATATTTTAATCTAATTTTTGAAAATGTTTGTACTCTTCGATTTTTTTGAAATTTTTTTGTATAAAACTTCTATCGATTCTACAAATTATTTGCCCAGGAGGATCGTAGAATAACGATTATTACTATTTTTTTAAATTTTTTGAAAAAATTTTATTGTAATTTTTCAATCTTAAAATCATTTCTACTGCTCCAATGGTGCGTCATAGAGGGGTCATTTATAAGACCGACCCCCATTAATTTGTACGTCTTAACATTCTTTGGAACAAACTAATACTCTATCTCCAATTTCTAAGGGGGCCCCCACACAAAACGAAATTTTTTAAAATTTGCTCCAACCGCTCTAACTGCCCCAATAGTGCCCTTAGAGCAACAAAATGTGTGACCGACCCACAATATTTTTTTAGTCCAAACATTTTCTCTGAACACACCTACCCACTATCTTTAATTGTTAAGGCCATCGGCGTATACAGAGGGGGGGGGGGGGCCCAACAACAACAACAAAAAAATATTTTTTTTATATGTATTGGAAAACATAAATCTCACGAAAAAAACAACAAAATTTTTTTTGTTGTTGTTGTTGGGCCCTGAAAAAACAGTTCTGCATACGCCGTTGGTTAAGGCTGTCCCCATACAATTTTTTTTTTATTTTTTGTAAATTTGTTTTATTTAATCAGCTTCTACCGGTCCAATGGTGCGTCCGAGAGTGGTCATTATTGGGGCAGTTAGAGCGGTTGGAGCAAATTTAAAAAATGTCGTTTTGTGTGGGAGCCCCCTTAGAAATTGGAGATAGGGTATTAGTTTGTTCCAAAGAAATGTTAAGTCGTAAAAGTTAATGGGGGTCGGTCTTATAAATTCCCCCTCTATGACGCACCACTGGAGCAGTAGAAATGATTTTAAGATTGGAAAATTTCAATAAAATTTTTTAAAAAAATTTTTAAAAATAGTAATAATTGTTATCCCACGATCCTCCTGAGCAAAAAATTTGTAGAATCGATAGAAGTTTTCCACAAAAAAATTTTTAAAAAATCGAAGAGTACAAACATTTTCAAAAATGAGATTTAAATTTTAAAACTTAAAAATCGAATTTTTTTGTATTTTTTTTTAAAAGTACGTAAAAAGACAAAAATTTTGAAAAAAAAATTGAAGTTTGGACCATTATTGAAGAAGTTATGAGTAAAAGAAGTTTGAGTAAAGGAACAAACTACCAATTTTTAAAAATTCGATATCTCTTGAACGGGTCATCAAAAAAATCTGAAAATTTACCACGAAGGAGTTTTCGAAGAGTACTAAAAACTGTAAACAAATTGGGAAAATCTAAAAAAAATGCCCCATATGCACTCAAAATAATAACTTTGATATATTACAGAAAAACTTTGCTAATTTAACAAAGTACGCAATACATTATAGTGTCTTTCATTCAACCAAAATTTTACAGAAAATCTTTGTAAAAAAAATTGATGATCAAAAATTGATGATAAAAATTGAAGAAGAAAAAATTTTAATAAAAAAAAATATGTTATGGTTTTTTCACCAGCTGCGAGTTTTTCACCGATCTTGTTCAGATTTGGTATGGTAACGAGTAGAGATGGGCACATGAGCAGATTAGTGCGTGATTCACGCGTGAGTGTGACTAAACTTATTTTACTCACGTGATTGCGTGTGAGTTTGAGTGTAAAACAAATGCGTGAATGAGTGTGCGTGAGTAAGATTTATGCGTGAGTGAGTGTGCGTGAGCAGATTTTTTTTTGTGTGATTTGCACATTTTAAAAGTACTTTTTCATAAGTTATTAAAATCTCAATTATCATCTCCACTAGGTTGCAGTCATGCAAAAGAAAGAGTTTATTTTCTCTCGTTAGTTTATTCTCATTTTCTTTTTTGCATTTATTATTTGTTTTTCCACAAAGTGGAGCCATTAATATAACAGTAGGGGGGTTTAGTGTTTTTTTGTCGTTTTTATTTTCTATTTGAATTAATCTGTTTTTTTCTTCGAGTACCTATAACTATGTACTTCTTATTACATCGTATACCTGTTGTTAAAAGGCTATTTTATTAAGGTTTTTTCTTTTTCATGTTAAAATTTTGTTTGTCGTTGTGTTTTTCCATAAAAGCTATCAAGTTGAGGTTGTTAATTCAACGACGGTAGTCGGCGTTTCCTTTATAAGGATACCAAAAAGTTGGATTTGAAATCCAAATTAGCAAATCCAAATCCACGTGGTGGCGCAAATCCAACGTTTACAACACAAAATGTTGGGCAGAAAGGTACAAAACAACGCTACAACTAAAAAAAGGTCGGAAAAAATTCAAGAAAATTGGGAACAAATCAAAAAATAAAAATAATAATTTTTAACTAAATTTTTGTTAATTATATTTTCGTTCAGTTTTCACATTTTTCTCATAAAAGCAGCTAATTTAAAAAAAAATAAAATTAAAATAATTAACAATAAACAAGAAAATATCGATTTTATTGTTTTATTTTTATTTTGTGTCCCCTAATAATGCCATTTTTTGTATTAAAAACAAAAGATGTACTAAATATAAAATAAATGTACTAAATGCTCAAAATGTAGAGGCCAACATTTTGTGTTGTAAACGTTGGATTTGCGCCACCACGTGGATTTGGATTTGCTAATTTGGATTTCAAATCCAACTTTTTGGTATCCTTATAAAGGCAACGCCGACTACCGTCGTTGGTTAATTTAAGTGCGTAGCAAAAAAAGTTTTCTTCTGTTTTTTTTTTTTTTTGTTCTTATTGTTAGTGTAAATGTGTGTGTTTCGATTCTGCGATGTTGTTTATTTTTAGCTGTGTAAATTTTAGCGGAATTATGTAGAATCAAGTGCAAAAAAGCCGGTAAACTTTAAAAATCATTCAACAATGTACTAAAGTCATGCAATGCAAATTGTAAGTACTTGTGTGTATACCCATTGTGTGCACGTTCGTAATCTCTTTTTATAGAATTGTGGAAATTTTTGGAAAGAAAATATTAAATGATTTGGTTTTTGTTAAAACTTACTTTGCATGATGAGATTTTGATGTATTTCAGTGGATAAGAGAATTATAAATGGAATTGACCCTCATATGAAAAATAAAAATGTAGTCATAAATTTACTAGCACGATAACACTGTGCTACAAAAGACCAAAAATAAAATATGCAGGGGTTCTCATATGAAAATTCGGGTTGGTTGGAGTCCATAGGGTACTGATATACTCATAGTTTTTCTGGATCACTTCGTTAAGTACGTTTTTTATTGGCAAATGTATTGAAAAACGGCAATTCTTAAATTACAATTTTAAAAAATTATTACTTTGTTAATACACAACCAATTTTCGATTTTATGGATTTTTTTGAAAGGAATAAGTCATACCTTTTAAACAAAACAAAAATATTAAAAATCGATTAAGAATTGGCTGAGCTACGATCGTTTAAGTTAAAAAAAACCCAACTTTTTGAAAAATTTGTCATATTCTTTATACTCTAAGTTGAAAGCGCATCATTAAACAATTTTTTTTTAATTTTTGTAAAAAAGTATAGTAAAGTAGCTTTCCAAAACACCAAAAAACATAACAATCGGTTAAAAAATAAATGAGTTATGCTAAGTTTTGTGATAGGACATTTTTAATTTTTTTCAGAAATGCTTGTAATTCAGGCATTATTCATAAATCTTATTGCTAGTAGTAATTTTATGTGCCTATGCATATAAACAAGAGATGGTAACATAACTAGATTTGTGCGTGATTGACACATGATCACAACTGAGCGTAATTAAAAATCAATTTTACTCACGTGGTTGTGAGTGAGTGGCAGTGTGAGTGTAATAAAAAATGGGGCGTGTCAGTTGCTTCTAAATCCCATTTATAATGTTTTGGTTTTGTTTGAATAATATGTGTTACTTCTTAAAAAAAAATAATATTGAGAAAAGGTTGAAAATAGGCTCGTTTAAGTAAAAAATCTTTTTTGAAAAGTTATACCTGCAACATTTTTAAGACAGAAAAAGTTGTGCGTTTGCAAACATTTTTGAAACGAAATTGGTAAAATTTTGGGATCATTTGATTGTGGGATCAGTTTTATTTTTTTGAGTGTATATTTTCTACATTATTTCAAAAGTTTTAAAGCAAAATCAACTATAAAATGAAATGTTGCTTATCGAGTTTTTACAATAAGCCCTTCAAATGTAAAATTTTAGATTGTGCTGAAATTTTTGAAAGATTTTTGAAATTTTAGTTTTTGATATTTTTTTTGTATAAATAAGAATATTGTGAGTGTGAGTCAACGTAAGAGTGGGTGAATCTTGCGTTGGTGCACGTGAGTGTGAGTTGTATTAAATTTACTAACGTGATTGTGAGTGAGTGTGAGTAGAAAAAATATGCGCGTGAGTGAGTGTGCGTGATTAAAAAATTCCTGTCGTGAGCGTGAGTGAGTGTAAGTCAAAAATCTCTTACGTGACCATTTCTACGTTAAGTAAGGTTGGATGGGCGTCCTCCAATTTGGCAAAATAACTCGGAGGCCACAAGGGCAATTGTGATTCCCCTAAAGTTGTTTCCAAAATTCTACCTCTCAAACCACCCCGATTCCCTAAGATATTCCGCTAGAGATGTCAATGGCACACTGTTAAGGCAATCCAGGCCATTAAAAAATCGTTGCCCCAAATACTTAAGACGACGTTTCATAAGACCCGGGCATTCACACAACAAGTGCTTCACTGACTCCTCCTCCTTCACCTCTCCACAACTTCTACAAAAGTCCCTATTAGAAATTCCTATACGAACGGCCGTTTGACCGATTATACAGTGTCCTGTCAGTACTCCTACTAATTGGCTAACTGTCCGCTTGCCAAAAGTAAGAAGACTTTCTGCTCTCTTAGGATTTAGCAATGGCCACATGGTTCGCGATATCCTGCACGTGGTTAGTGATATCCACCTGTCCTTCATCCTATTCTCTGATATTCTATCAATTTCGTTCATCAACTCCACTATAGGAAACGAGATATCAGGTTCGACAAGTTCCCCCACCGACTCGGAGCCATTTCTTGCACATTCATCGGCTAATTCGTTACCATCGACCTGACTATGTCCAGGGACCCAGATTAGCTTGACTGTATGCTGACTGATTCGATGAAGGGATTGTATACAATTACTAACAATTCTCGATTTTACAGTGTTTGAATCTAAGGCCTTCAGAGCTGCAAGACTATCCACAAAAATGTAAATGGCGCAAGAACTTAGGTCCTTTGTCATAATAATCCGCGCGGCTTTGTCAATTGCAAGAACCTCGGAAAACACTACACTTGTCCGGGAGCCTTGCTGAGGCCCTAATTTCGAGGCATTCAGAGTATACCCCCGAACCTGTACCCATCACCATCTTCGATCCCTCCGTAAAAACTGACAAAATTTAATAGTAAAAAAAAAAAAATTCAAAAAAAAAAACAAAAGTGGCAGGATTTTTTATAAATTGACTTTTTTAAAAAATGGAAAATTTCAGAACGGGTTCTGAAAATTTTCTAATAATGTTTAATCAATAGCCCATACAAAACTATACAAGAATGTACATTTTTGAGGGTGTAATGCATTCCGTTTTAAGTTGATGAATATTTAAACAAGGCAACTCGTCACAAATTTGACCATTTTTCCAATATTTGACCACGCCTCCTAAGCCCAGTTTTAGAAAAATTTAAAAACCAAAAACGCAATTTTCTTAGCTCCATATAGGGCTATCCATACAACCTAATCAGAAATTTACGGTACTCGTGTTTTTTTCGCTGGACATTTGGTGTGGAATGCCTCATACGTATATTTATAAATAGGTAAAATTTCCATTAAATGATCCCACAATTTTACCAATTTCGTTTAAAAAATGTAAAATTGATTTTCAATTACGCTCACTTGCGATCATGTGCCAATCACGCACAAATCTAATTATGTTACCATCTCTTGTTTATATGCATAGGCACATAAAATTACTACTAGCAATAAGATTTATGAATAATGCCTGAATTACAAGCATTTCTGAAAAAAATAAAAAAAGTCCTATTACAAAACTTAGCATAAATCATTCATTTTTTAACCGATTGCTATGTTTTTTATTGTTTTGGAAAGATACTTTACTATACTTATTTACAAAAATTAAAAGAAAATTGTTTAATGATGCAATTTCATCTTAGAGTATAAAGAATATGACAAATTTTTCAAAAAGTTGGGTTTTTTTTAACTTAAACGATCGTAGCTCAGCCAATTCTTAATCGATTTTTAATATTTTTGTTTTGTTTAAAAGGTATGACTTATACCTTTCAAAAAAATCCATAAAATCGAAAATCGGTTGTACATTAACAAAGTAATAATTTTTTAAAATTGTAATTTAAGAATTGCCGTGTTTCAACACATTTGCCAATATAAAACGTACTTAACGAAGTGATCCAGAAAAACTATGAGTATTTCAGTACTCTATGGACTCCAACCAACCCGAATTTTCATATGAGAACCCCTGCATTTTTTTGGTGTAGCACAGTGTAATCATCAATTTTTTTTTCATTTACGAACGTGTTCACATGTTTGCAAATGTTTTGTTGTAAAGGAAATGTGAAATCCATTTCAATTGCCTTTTAGTATAAAACAATATTAAAATATGGATTTTCGTTAAACAGTAGGCATTGTAGGCGTGGTCAAATATTTAAAATTTTACCAATTTTGGAGTATTTTTACTTATTTTTACTATACAGCATGTTTTAGCAAAATAATTTGTACTAGAACTATTTTCTAATTGTAATAGAATAGAGAAAACAGTAAATTATTTTACGATAACATATATTCTAAACAAGGCATAAGAAACGATAATAAAATTAAAATCAAACCAAAAGAATTTATAAATAGTAGTAGTATTTAATTCAAACTGTACTTATACGTATACTTATTATAAGTTAACAATTATTTATTGATCATACGCTTAGTGCAACAAATTTTTTTAAATCAGTGCCCGATTTCAATAACTATGCGAAAAGTTTCGCATCGAAAAAAAAACTAATAAACGTTTTCCCCTTGGTCCGATTTTGTCCATTTCCGAACTTAACCTGCCTAGGAATATAAGACATATTCGTGCCAAACCTCGAAAGTCTAGCTGTTTTATTTTGGACTGTATTGTGTCCTCTACAGACGGACAGACGGACGGACGGACAGACGGACGGAAGGACGGACATCGCTAGAATGTCTTAGAATCGATCACTGATCAATAATATATATACTTTATGGGGTCCTAGACCAATATTTCGGTACGTTACACACGGAATGACAAAGTGAGCATACCCCCATACTGTGGTTGGAGGGTATAAAAATTCAGAAAACGACATAACAATTTATCTACGAAAAAATGTCTTAGAATCTGAGAATTTTTCAATAGATAAAATGTTTCAGAGTCTTAAAATTTTTCTACAGATAAAATGTCTCAAAGTCTGGGAGGTTTTCTACAGAAAAATATCTCAGAATCAGATAACTTTTCTATAGAAAAAATGTTTCAGAATCTGAAAACTTTTATATGCAAAAAATATCGCAGAATCTGAGAATTTTTTAATAGATAAAGTTTTTTAGAATTTAAGAATTTTTTTATCGAAAAAAATATCTCATAACACAGTCCGACAAATTTCAAATTTTGACTGTACATATGAGCCACACCGAAAAATTCTGAGAGTATGGCCGAAAAAAATACCCGTGTCTCTCCTTTTTTCTAGATCAATTCGCGTTTTCGCGAAAAATGCAAAAAAATGTTGCACTATAGAAACAATTCACTCCAGTCAGAAAGTGGGTATAAAAATAACATTCCCGCACTCAGAGACTCTATAATAGAGATAAGACAAATTTATTTCTTCTACTACTTCCTAGGGGGCGAATGTCTTAATAATATCTCAAGAATATTCTTGAGCTAATAGTAAAACTTAGTAAGGGCTCAAATAACTCAGGAAATACTGCTCAGATAACTATGTAAATTTTCACACACTCGTAGCAACTACCTAATATGTTACATATAAAATAAAATTTTAAAAATTTGCACGCAAAAGTTAGGTACAGAGTTTTTAAAATTTAGTGTGCTACTAAAGTCTCACTAGCAGGTGCTGCCATCGAGACAAAAGTCAAATTTTTTCCGGTATTGCCATTGAAGCAATGCCCTGCCCGCACTCAAAAAATTATGATGGAAGATTCCACTACAAAAGACAGTTAAAACAACTACATTTATTTTTGTTTAGGCGTCCACTACATTTTACGGTAAAATTAACCAAACATTTTTGTTGTTTTTAACTATTGATTAACAACTACAAAAAACGGTAAAAACTACTTCAAATTACAGTTGTTTTTACTGTAACTCAAATTGTCTGAATTTTCTTCTGAACGTCAAAACAGTTAAAATTATTTGGAAATAATTCCTCCTGCATCTGACACTTCCAACTCGTTCAACACATCCGTTTTTCTAAAAATTTCTAGAAAATTATAAGTTTTTTTATAGACTTAAAACAACTACATAAAACAAATGTTACTACAATGTAGTAATTTTTGAAACGACTACAAAATATAGTTGTTTGAGATTTTTCATTAAAAAACAACTGAAATTGTAATTGAAAACAACAACTACTATTTACTACACAAATGGCCGTCGTGTAGTAACTGCAATAATCTTCTAAGTTTGGTCTCTCAAGTTTTTTAAATCAATTCGCGTTTTTCGTGAAAAATACAAACAAAATATGATGTTAATTGTAAATTGTGTTTTACAAAACAAGCGTGAAATAAATCGAAAAAATGTAGTAAATATACTTCTGCAAAAAATACTGTTGATAGATGTCTTCAGTAAAATTAATTGGCGGTTCTTTTAATGGAACATATTAACCCCCTATTTCCAATTCTTAGGGGTAATTTTTGTCCTTATTTCAAATACTCTCCTAGAAAACCATTAAATTGTGCGTTTAAAGCTGAATTCACAATGACAGAGTACTCTGCGCCAGAGAGTGGATTTTGTTCCTTTCTCTTTCGCACTTACACATTTTTAGTATAATGTCGTCTCAATTTTTACAGATGGTAATCCGACATTGTGTCGGAGCCATAAGGGTTAAAATGTTCCACCGAAATGTTTTGCATCAAATTTAACTATCGTGGGATGTTAGCAAAATGCTTAAAAAAGTAAAATTGTGAAGTTCAATATTAAATTGTGTTTCACCAAATATACTTAACAATTTTACTTTTTAATCATTTTGCTAGCATTGCACAAGTTATTGGCCTTTGACAACTCATAGTGAAATTTGATGCAGAACATTTTTGTAGAACATTTTAACCCTTTAAATGTACAATTTAATGGTTTTCTAGGAGAGCATTAGATATACAGACAAAAATTACCCCTAAAAATGGACTATAGAGGGTAAACATTTACTACGAAAAGAAACGTCTTTAAATTTTACTAAAAAAATGATTAAACATTACTTAGCTCACAAATAGATTTAATACATTTTTCAACTTAATTCACACTACTTTGGGAAAAAAACTGTTTTTATTGGCATTTTTCGCAAAAACGCGAATTGATCTAGACTGGGAGACACGTGTATTTTATTTTTGGTCCTACTTTTAGAATTTGTCGTTCTGGTCCATTTGTACAAAAGTGTGTCGGACGGTGTAATCTGACATTTTTTTTTTAAGAAAAAATGTCTCATAATCCTAGAAAAAATGTCTCATAATTTGGGATAATCATAATTTAAGATCTATTCTATAGCAAAAATAAATGAAAATCTGAGATTTTTTTTATAGAAAAAATTTATGAGAACCTGCGAATTTTTCATTTAAAAAAATATCTTAGAATCTGACAAATTTTTTTTAGAAAAAATATTTCAGAATCCAAAAGTTTTCTATTAAAACATTTCTCAGAACCTATAAAAAAATGTTTAGAATCTCAGAATTTTTCTTTAAAATAAAACCTCAGAATCTTTGAAATTTTCTTTTGAAAAAAACTCAGAATCTGAGATTTTTTCTATAGAAAAAATGTTTATATGAAAAAATATGCCAGAGTCTAAGAATGTTTCAATAGATAAAATGGTTAATAATCTAGGATTTTTTTACAGATAAAATTTCTTAGAATATTATAATTTTTTATTGAAATAATGTCTCATAATTCAGTGGCGGGTACAGCTTTTGGGTCTGGGGGGGGGGGAAATTTTTTTTACTTCGAAAAAAAATCATAAATTCTCCTTTGTTGACGAGCAAAAAAATGGGATACGTTTTTTTTACAAAAAATCATCAAATTTATTAGGTTTTGCCGAATAAGGTTTGTTTTTCATGATCAGATTTCGTTTAGATCATTTTTTTTTTATTTGTTTTAAAAGAAAATTGTATATTTTTCGTATACATAAGAAGAGAATTTTTTAATAGAAGAAATTCTCCCTACATAGAAAACATCAGATGTTGAGACATTTTTCGTGAAAAATTATTTTTTATAGGGAAAATGTCTCAGAATATAAGACTTAATGTCTCAGAATCCGAGACTATTTTCGTATAGAAAAATTTTCGGATTTTTAAAAGAAATTTAAAAGAAAATTGTATATTTTTCGTATACATAAGAAGAGTCTAAATCTGAGAATTTAACAGAAGAAGAAATTCTTCCTACATAGAAAATATCAGATTTTAACACATTTTTCGTGAATTTTTTTTTTTATAGGGAACATGTCTTAGAATATAAGACTTCTTCATAATGAAAAATGTCTCAGAATCTGAGACTTTTTTCGTATAGAAAAATTTTCATAAAAAAAAGTCTCATATTATAAAGCATTACTGAGACATTTTTCCTATAGTGAGGTCTCTGATTATTAGATTTGTTTCGTACTGAAAAAATTTTAGATTCTGAGACCTTTTTTCTATAGAAAAGTTCTTAGATTCTTTGACCTTTTTCCAATAGAAAAAGTCTCAGATTCTAAGACCTTTTGCCTAAAGAAAAAGTTTCAAATTCTGAAATCTTATTCCTAAAGAATAAGGCTCAGATTCTCACACATTTTTCCTAAAGAATAAGTCTCAGATTCTGAGAGCTTTTTCTTATATAGAAAAAGTTTAAATTTCTGGCACTTTTTCTCTAAAGAAGAAGTGACAGATTCTGAGACCTTTTTCTGATTCTGAAATCTTTTCAGATTCTAAGACAATTTTCCTATAGAAAAAGTCCTAGATTCGGAAATGTTTTTCCTATACAAAACGTCTCAGACTTTAAGACCTTTTTCCTATAGAAAGGTCAGAGATTCTAAGACCTGTTTCCTATACAAAAAGTCTAAGATTTTGAGACATTTTTCTGAGATTCTGAGACCTTATTTCTATAAAAAAAAAGTCTTAGATTCTAAGACCTTTTTCCCGTTGAAAAAGTCTCAGATTCTGCGACCTTCTACCAATTCAGTTAGTTTCAAATTCTAAGACTATTTTTCAACAATAAAAAGTCTCAGGCTTTGTGACCTTTTTCTTCTTAAAAAAGACTCAAATTCTGAGACATTTTTCCTTAAAATAAATCTCAAATTCAGAAATTCTGAGACTTTTTCCTATAGAAAAATTCTTCTGCGACCTTTTTCCTATAAATAAGTTTTGAGGCCTTTGTCACATAAAAAAAGTCTCAGATTCTGAAAATTTTTTCTTTAGAAAAAGTTTACTCTTTAGAAAAAAAAAAATTTAAAATAGTTTTACAAATGTAAGTTCGACTATTAATATTTTTAAGATTTGAAGATATTTTTTTATTGATATGTAGAAGACAAACACTTTTTATATAAACCAAATTATGATCCTGTAACATTTTTCTAACAAAAAAAGCATATTCTAAGTAATTTGTTTATGCAAAAATTCATAATAAGATTGACAGATATTTTTCACAGAAAATTTTCAGATTGATTCACATTTCCTTAAAAAATTTCCCTTTTAAAATTTTCAGTTTTTTTTCAATGAAAAATTTTTGGACTTCGAAGTTTTTTTTAGAAAATTTCCTTCTTTCTTTTTTTTCTTTTTTTTTTTCTTTTCTTTTCTTTTTTTTTCTTTTTTTTCTTTTTTTTTTTCTTTCCGAAATTTGGTCTGGGGGGGAAATTTCCCCTTTTTCCCCCCCCTTGTACCCGCGCATGCATAATTTGAACATTTTTCTATAGAAAAAATGTCTTATAATCCAAGAATTTTTATATAGAAAAAATTACTCATAATCCGAGAATATGTCTCAGCATCTGAGAACTTTTCTATAGAAAAAATGTTTCAGAATCTGAGAATTTGTAAATAAAAAAATTGTATTGAATCTGTTTCTATAGAAAAAATGTCTAGAATGTTTCTATAGAAAAAATGTTTAGAATCTGAAATTTTTCAAGATAAACTATCTCTGAATTTTTTATAGGAAATATGTCTTTTTTATGGAAATCGGAGAAATTTTTCATAGAAAAATTGTCTTAAGAACATGAATTTTTGTCAAAAAGCCCAACTAGAAGACACCAAACGAATGATTAATAAATTTGAATTTACAATACGTATACGCATAGATGCACTTCAAACGAAAAAATTTGAATTTGAGCGCTTTTCATTTATTTGTTATTTCTTTCTCGAAAACAAAAAATACATATATTTAAATATTTTTAAACGACTAAAAAATGCTCAGTTTTTTTTATAAACTAAAAAATAATACAATAAAAAATACTGTTGAGTTTTGTATAGCTCTATTTCAATTAAAGGTTATTAAGCTGCTACCATCTTATAAACAACATTTTGAAATTCCCATAGACGAAAGGCCTTATTATTACTTCTTCAATTGAGGACATTGAATTACCATTAAATAATGTGGGGTCGGTCTTTAGCAAGGCAGACAAAAAACTTTTCTACGTAAAAAATAAAAACATACAACAATTGTTACAAGAGAAACTCGTAATTTGTTTTCAATTTAAAGCTTTTACGCCCTAAGAGCTTTTTTACAGTAAAAATAAAATATAAATGAGAATAAAATCCTTTTTGGGGCTATTTCTCTCTCTCTCTCTTCCTCTCTGTGTAAAGCAATTTGTGTGGTAATACATATATTAACTCTTTTAAGTCTAATTTAAATCAGTTTTATATGTGTTTTTGTCTACATATTTGCTTTCTCTTTATGTATATTTTTTCTGTTCCTACCTGATAAATATTTGATTTAAATATTAAAACAATCCCCAATGTGATTTTCTTTCTGTTGAGGTTTTCTATTTATTTTTTTTTCCTATTGAAACTCCTCCACACACATAATTTTTTGAAATAACGTTAATTTCGTGACTAAAACAACGATACAGGATTATAGAATACGTAGTACATAAATAGTTTGTAATGCCAGGCATGGTAACGTTTAACGTTTCCTAGGTTATAGTTGTATAAGATATACAAGTTAAATCACACTGGGTTTTTTATAGTTGTTATTGTTATATAAACACGTGTCTGGGGAGTTGGAGATGTACATGTCCGTCTGTCAGCCTGTCTGCTTGGTTTGTTTTAAAACAAAAAATAAAGGTGAATCCTTAAACTAACATCAATAATGACAATTGACTATTTTTTATACCCTAAAAAGTAAACAACGGTGGTACAGGACTTAAAATATACACTCAAAAAAAATTTATAAAATTAGCAAAAAAAAACTTTTAAATTAGCAAAAAAGCTTATTGTTGCAAAAAAAAATATAGTAATATTACCAAAAAAAAAAAAGAATAAGCAAAAAAATAGTAATTTTACAAAACTCCTATTTTTGAGTAGGTTTATTCTAGCTTGAGGTAATTTTTCCTTTAAGCTGAATTCACAATGACAGAGTACTCTGTGCCAGAGAGTGGATTTTGTTCCTTTCTCTTTCGTACTTACACATTTTTAGTATAATGTCGTCTCTATTTTTAGAGATGGTACTCTGTAGTACAGAGTACTCCGACATTGTGTCGGAGCCTTTACTTTTTATCTAAAAAATTGTAGTTCTCAATAAATCGATAACAAAGCCATTTTCAAAAGAAAATTGTAGTTATCTATATATCGATAACAATGCAATTCTCTATAAAATTGCATTGTTATCGATAACACAAAATGGTCTATAGAAAACTCTGTAGTTATCGATAACATCACTTTTTTATATAAAATTGTATAATTAACAAAATATTTATAACAATGCAATTTTCTATCGAAAGTTGTATAGTTATAGAAACTTGTATAGTTATCGGTGTATCAATAACAATGCCATTTTCAATAGAAAATGTATAGTTATCGATAACAACACTATTTTCTACAGAAAATTGTAAAGTTATCCACAAAACGATAACTTTCCATTTTCTGAAGAAAATTGTATAGCTAACGATAACAGCGCCATTTTCTATAATCAATAGTATAATTATCGATATATCGATAGCAAAGCCATATTATAAAGAAAATAGCATACACTCAAAAAATTGTGTTAGCAAAATCAACTGAAAATATCAGTTAAAATAACTACTTTGTAAGTTGTTTTGGGGTCAACTACTTTTTCAGTTAAATCAACTAACAATGTTAGTTATTTTAACTGACAAAAAACAACTGACTTATGTAGTAAAAATTACTAACATTTGTAGTCAAAACAACTAATGTGTAGTAAAAATAAAATAAACAATATATATTTTTTTTCCAAAAAAATTTTCAGAAAAAAAAGTTAAAGACAAAATTTTTTCCAAGTTTTTTTTTTTTTTTTTTAAAGTTGTGAAAAATAAAAAAAAAAACGAAATTTTTTTTTTTTGGAAAAAACTTTGTAAACCTTTCAGAGATAAAAAAAATAAAATTAACTACTTTAAATAACTGTTGCTACATTACAGTACTTATTTGTTAGTTATTAAAAAAAACGACTTAAAATAACTAACAGAAATAGTTGTGTGATATTTTTCATACAAAAATAACTGACTTTGTAGTTGAATACAACTATCTACTGTAAAATATACAAACAACTAGCATGTACTAACTTACATAATTTTCTGAGTGTGATAGATAATTACAGGATAGCTAATACCAAATTCGCATTCATTTAAACATGTTTAAATACTTAAACATGTTTATGTACCTTAACGAGTTAAAATTTAAACATGTTTAAGTGGTTAAACATGTTTAAAAAAATGAATGCGAATTTAGTATGTATAAGAGACGGTTAAAATGAACTGGATCAATAATTACTAATGACTAGGGATAAGATTTCCATGCAAATGCATGTTTTTTGTCGACAGTCTAAAAACAACATCGACCAATTATCTTTCCGAATCAAGAAATTTGTGTTAAAATGGCATAGATTTGTTTTTGCATATTTTTTGCATATTATGATGAAAATGCATATTTTTGCATATTTTGGTTTTAAATGCATATTTTGTGCATATTTCCAACTTTTAAGTGAATATTTTTGCATATTTAAGCATAAATTAGCAAAAACACAAATTGAGATTTATTTGTTTTAAAAACTATTTTAAATTTTAAAAATTTATTTTGAAAATAAGAAAAATATTTTTTTTCTTTTAAATTTTTTTAATAGATATTTTTAATTTCCAAAAAACGCTTGCTTAAATGTTACTATTTAAATACAGCGTTATTTTTTGTATTTTAAAAAGTTTTTCCTATGAAAACTAGATTTTTATTGAACACATTTTATTTTTTAGTGCATATTTTTAAGTTTTTTAGTGCATATTTTGAATTTTTTAGCGCATATTTTAAGCGCATATTTTCGATTTTTTAGTGCATGAAAATCTCATCCCTACTAATGACTTTACCAGTTATTTTAAATTTATTTCAAATTAACTGGGAATTTTTGTAACTATCCAACTGGAGAATTTGTTTCACTGTATAGATCGATAAATTAAATTATACAGTTTTTAAAAATGTTTTTCTGAAACCCTGTCTATAAAATTTCAATTAATTCAATTAGGAAAGTTTTCTACTCAAAAATTTTTAATTAAAAAAATTTTTAAGAAAAATTGTATTTTTTTATAAAAAACATTTTAACAAATTTTTTAAGATCGTATTCTCTCTCCAGCATGATTGAGCTATTATCTTTACCACGCCGATCAAATAAAAATGTGTTGCATGCACCTTATCAAAATTTAAATTCTGGTTTACCAATTAACAGTCTACCCGGTTGGGAGCATATTCCACTCAATTCAAAATTACCAATGTTAAAATGTCCTGGGAATCAAGTAATATTTTCGAAAAATAAAATTGGTTTATCGGTGAGAGATAATCGGTAAGATATAATATTTTTGCAAAAAATTCAAAATTCGGCTTTTGCTTACCGTTTTAGTTTAGACATTTAAAACATGAATTCGATGCATCAGGACGTGAGAGTTTACCTGAATATAATCCATTGCATGATTCCAATTTAAAAACATTCTATGAAAATGAACGTAATTTAAAGAGATTACGGGAAAATGGAGAAATAACGGAGAGCAATGATGTTATATGTAATCTGAAAGATTTCAATGAGTATCGTCAGCAATTGCATAAATCACAATTGTATTATATTTTAGAGGAATTTAAACGATTGGTAAGTTTGTTCTGACTTGAAAGTCATTTTTCATACAGAAAAAGTCTCCCAAGAAATTTTTTGGAAAGAAAAAGTGTGAGACATTTCTCGTATAGAAAAAATCTCACAATTAGAGACGTTTTTCGTAAAAAAAGTTTAAGATTCTAAGATATTTTTCGTATAGAAAAAGCTCAGTTTCTAAGACATTTTTCGTATAGAAAAAGTTTCAGATTCTGAGACATTCGTATAGAAAAAGTGTCAGATTCTGAGACATTTTTCGTATAGAAAAAGTCTCAGGTTCTGAGAAAAATTCCTAGATTCTGAGACATTTTCCGTATAGAAAAAGTTTTAGAACTGAAACATATTTCGTATAGAAAAAGGCTCAGATTCTGTGATATTTTTTGTATAAAAAAGTCTCAGACTTTTTCGTATAGAAAATTCTTACATTTTTCGAATAGAAAAAGTCTCAGATTTTGAGACATTTTTCGTATTGAAAAAGTATCTTATTCTGAGACATTTTTCTTACAGAAAGTCGCAGATTCTAAAACATTTTTCGTTTAGAAAAAGTCTCAGATTCTGAGAAATTTTTCGTATCGACAAAGTCTCAGATTCTGCAACATTTTTCTGAGAAAAATTCTTAGACTCTGAGATATTTTTCGTATAGAAAAAGTTTCAGATTCTGAGACATTTTTCAGAATCTAAGACCTCTCAGAGTCTGAGACATTTTTTGTTTTAAAAAGTCTCAGATAAACATCTCAAAAAAATGTCTCAGTATCTGAAACATTTTTCGTAAAGAAAAAGTCTCAAGTTCTGAGAAATTTTTCGTGTAGAAAAAGTTTCAAGTTCTGAGACAATTTTTCGTATAAAAAAGTCTCAGATTCATTTTAGAGACATAAAAAGTCTCAAATCCCGAGATCTTTATAGAAAAATTCTCATATTCTGTTAATCTGAGACCAAAAAAGTACAGATTTATAAAATAAAATTTCCGAAAACTGTTTTCAAGAATTTTGATCATTAATTTTCCATATATAGGATTCAGAACAACATGATCGTCTTTTAATAGCTAATGCAGAAAATATAACCAAACATGATCATCATAACTTAACGGCTCGTAAACATTCCTATTCTGAAATATTAAAGCGAAAATTATATTTGGATCAACAAAAAGCAGATCATTATCGAAAGCTATATGAAAAAACCTTAGAAAAATTCTCCTATATTCAAATGCAGCAAATCATTAATCTGACCTCTATAGAACATAAAAAAGCTTTGCATCAATTAAAAATGCAAAAAAATTTGGATGTTCGCAATGATCTTAAGCGCAAGCACTTGATTAAACTTAAAAAATTCTATCAATTTAAAAAAGATCGTTTACGAATAAATATGAAAAAGTTACGAGAGAGTCGCACAGAAGAGGAACAAGAGAAACAAATAGCTTCTTGGAATAAACGTTTAGAAGAGAGAATAGCAAATGAAGAGAAAATTAAAATTTTACTAAAGCAAGTTGAGGAGCAAAAGAAAATATTTATACAAAATCATAAACAAAAATATCAAGAGAAATGGATGAAAACACAAGAATATATTAAAAAGAGATCTTTAAGGAATCAAATAAAACAGAAATTCTCGTTAGGAGATCAAGGAAAACAAAGTGACAAGAAGCCATTAGATGGAGTACCATCAGCTGATACAAGATCTTTGTGTGCCGAGTTTCAAGGTAGTTTTGAAAAACTTTTGGATAATGAGGTGTGCGAAGCATTAAATGCTGCATTGGATATGGAGGATCAAGTTAAAGTACCATTTGAACCAGATGATCCCATCTATAAAGCTGCTCAATTTATAATGCATCATATTCTTAAGAAATTCCATAAGGATTTATCAGCCGATTTAGTGGCTTTTAAAAGTCTTTATGCTCGTATTGAGGCGTTTTTTGAAGAGGCTAAGAAATTTGTTATATTTGTGAGTTAGGGGTTTAATACAAGGATCTACACCATTTACAGGTGTAATTTGAAAAAGATTAATTGTAATTCGAAGATTCTACTTGTAATTCGAAGGTTCCATTTGTAATTCGAAGATTCTTCTTGTTATTATATTCTTGTTATTATATTAAAGTTTAATTTGAAATTCATTTGATATTTTCAAATTACAATTGGAATCTTCGAATTACAATTGTTCTTTTTCGAATTATAATTGAATGATGGTAAATACGGGTTATTCAACACAAAGAGGAGTAATTCCCGTATTTAGTTTGTTCAAAAGTTTAATTTAAATGGCTAATTTTAATCTGACACACATTAAGTGTGTGGCAATCGAAGGAGTGCTGATGATGGAAGGGTGGCATCTTCCGAAAGCTGTCGACATCTCCACTTAGCCTGTGTTGTCAATTGATTTTTTTTCAGATTTTCTCATTGTACAACAATTATTATTTCTCAGAAATAATTAATATGGACTCAAACCGAACTAAATAAACATTCAGTTATAATTGATATTTTCCGAATTACAATTGATCATTTTCAAATTACAATTGATCATTTTCGAATTACAATTGATCTTTTACGAATTACAGTTAATCTTTTTCGAATTGCAATTGTTGTTTTCGAATTACAATTGATCTACTTCAAATAAAAATTGATCTTTTTCGAATTACAATTTCTCTTTTTCAAATTACAATTTATCTTTTTCGAACTACAATCGATCTTTTTCGAATTATAGTTGATTTTTTTCGAATTACAGTTGACCTTTTTGAATTACAATTGATCTTTTCCGAATTACAATTCTTCTACTTCGAATTACAATTGATCTTTTTTGAATTACAGTTGATCATTTTTGAATCACAATTGATCTATTTCGAATTCCAATTGAGCTTTTTCGACTTACAATTGAGCTTTTTCGACTTACAATTGATAATTGCTCTTTTTCGAAGTACAATTGATCTTTTTCGAATTAAAATTCTTCTACTTTAAATTACAATTGATCTTTTTCAAATAACAATTGATCATTT
Organism: Pegoplata infirma; assembly: GCA_963921195.1. Lineage (NCBI taxonomy): Eukaryota > Metazoa > Arthropoda > Insecta > Diptera > Anthomyiidae > Pegoplata > Pegoplata infirma. Next base: position 16,228,558 of record OY992537.1, on the reverse strand, counting down.
TGGAATTACAATTGATCTTTTTCGAATAACACTTGATCTATTTCGAATTCAAATTGAGCATTTTTTGATTACAATTGATTTTTTTCGACTCATTTGATCATTTTCGAATTCTAATTGATCTTTTTCGAATTACAATTGATCCTTTTCAAATTACAATTGGTCTATTTCGAACTACAAATTATCTTTTTCGAATTACTAATGGAATTTTTGAATTACAAATGGAATCTTCGAATTACAAGTGGATTCTTCGATTCACAATTGATCTTTTTCTAATTACATCTGTAAATGATGAAGTGTGTATTCTATTATTTTATTTTTTTAGAGATCTACTCAGATTATATCCTCATTTCAAGGATCTATGAAGCATAAAGTTACTGGTAAACGATCTTCGGTTGGAAGAGTATCCTTTAGTAGGCTATCTAGTACAATTGGTATGTCCAGTTATAAATTGAATCCGTTTATTGAAATAAGAGAAGTTGGAGATAGAAAACCAACACCATCTGTAAGTATTAAGACGAATTTTAAGAAAAAGTTAAGATTAAATTTTGTTTTAAACTATTCTTTAGTTCATTTTCGAACTATTCTTTTTGAACTACTCTTTAGTTTATTTTGTACTAACATTAATTTCCCAGTTGGAAAATGTGTCACTGAGGAAATTTCCACAGTGATTCCTTGAGGAAATGTCATCAGGTTCTGACAAATCATAGGCAATCCTTGATGACATGTCCTAACACTGTCAGCACTGAATGTTTGCTTTAAGAGTGTGGACAATTCCTCTAAGACATCTAAAAGGAAATGTCTTCAGAATAGCAGTATATTAAATTAGAATTTTAAATCTGGGCAACTCTTTAATTTCTAAGAAAAAGATGGCAATATTATCGACTTAATTAAAATAAAATCAAAATCTAACAAGTAGAATAAAAGTAATAAATAGACAAACAATTTTAAAAATAAAGTTTGGAACAAGTGGTTAGGTGTGGGACTAATAAACTGGAGGTTCCATTTTCGAATCCAGTTGGGACTAAAAAAGGCGAAAAGTTTTTTCTAAATATGAGAAAGATAATTTATAAAGGAAAATGGATAAAAGTAAAAACTAAAGGAAATACGAAAATTTTTTGAATTTTCGCATGACCTATGTCAGACATTTCCCCAAAGAAGTCTTAGGTGACATGTCCCCAGAAGGTCAGCCCTGACCACTGCTGACTTTGAGTGAGGACATTTTGAAAATTTGTATGAAACTGTCCTCAACCCAGTACATAGAGATGTCTTGTGGATGTCAGGTGTGACTCTGACATGTCATCGCTCCGTCACTGAGGATGGCTCGAGGACGTTGCCAACTGGGTTTGAACTAACACGGTTATTTTCTTAGAGCATATTAACCCTCTAACTGTCATTTTATGGGGTCATTTAGGTAATTTTTCCAAAATTAAGACGTTTCATACCGTAGTCTACTTAAATTTATTTTTTTTTTTCTAATTAAATATACAAATTCATGTTGCACAGTGTTATAAACTACAATTTCTTTTCTCAGGGTTCCTTGGCTTCCTTAGTAGTAGACTCTACTACCAGTTTGGCACAAAAAACTCAATCTAGCTCGCTATGTCGCAACGAATTAGTGTTCATAGAACACTATGTAACAAAATTCAAAAGAGAATTAATTGTCGGTATTGGTCGTCGAGTATTTGCCGCCATACAATGTCATTTTGAACATAAGATTATGGATGTTAGACAAGAATTATTAGGTAAGTTTATAAACGTTAACTTGACTTGTATTAAATTTCTTACATAATTTCTAATTTTCTTCAAAATAGATATTGATCGTAAATTTTTGATTAACCAAGTTACAAAATCTATTCTCAGTTATTCGATAAATCCTTTAAATTTTGAATCAAATTTAAAATTATGTATCAGTGCTCTTTCGAGTGATATTATATGGCAATTGCAAAAACAGTTATTAAAACCATTGCGAGATCCTCGACGTATTGCCAAGCCTACTATTAAGTGTTGCTGTCAACAGGATAGCACGAAATTATGTTTATTTTGTGAGGGTAATGAGTAAATATAAATTAGAAGGATGGAAAAAAATTGTTTGTGGGTTTGTGAAGTGTGAATTTTGTTTAATTTTAAATTTGTAAAATAAATAAACTAAAATTTTATACTTTTAGAAATTTTCCTCCTATTTTAAAACTGTCATCTATTGCTTTTTGTCAGAATCGGTATACAATTCTTTTCACATATTTTCACCAGCAGCCGAATAAAAGCATTGTTTTTTTTTAGGTTATGTTGAATATATCAAAATTTTTAGAGATGTTCTTACATTTTCGTTCACACCTTTTGAACTACTAAACTGATATCTCTAAAAGGTGATACCGGAATTCTCGGGCCAATGCCCAAAACGTTAAATCTTCTTGCCAAAGCAAAGTTTTTTAGAAAAAACAATGTTATATTCATTGCCAATCCATGTAAAACGAATTAAAATATCGGTCGACGACTTCATTAAGTTTTTATATTACTGATCCATTTCTAAGACACTCTAGCTATATACATTCGTCCATCTGTCCGTAAAAAGCAAGATGTAGTCCCAACCAAAAGAGCTGTAAATTTGGTAAATGAGTATTTTTACATTTTGGAGAGTATAAAAGATTCGACACAGAAGAATTTATCACTCTCACTTGTTTTTTGTACATTTCTTAAAGAAATGAAACATTTTTATGTCAAAAAATTAGATTTGGTGAAAAAGTAGTTTTAGGCCTTTGTTCAGTCTTTCACAACTTTTGAATTCACATGAAAATTTTCGAATCACATGGAATCAAGTTTAGTGTTTTGTTGATAACGTTTTCATACGAAGTTAAAATCGAATAATCAAAATTTAAGAAATTATAAGGAAAAAAGTGCTTTCGTTTTACTTTCACCAAATTTGTGACAAATGTGAAACAAAATGAAAAAGAAATTCGGATGTGAAATAAAGAACACCAAAAAAATTCGGAAATTTTAATTTTCACATTTTTTATGTGAATTACTTTTTTATGTGAATTACTTTTTTACGTGAATTACTTTTTTTTTGGAACAGTGGCCTTAGTAAAAATACATGAGAAAAAAGGAAAAAAATGTTGATGAAAAAAAGTTTTTGATGAAAAAAAAATTTTTTTGATAAAAAAAAAAATTATAAAAAATTTTTTTTGATGATAAAAATATGAAAAAATATTTGATGCAAAAAAAATTTTTGAATGAAAAATAAAGTATTTGAAAAACAAAATGTTGATGATAAAAAAAATTTTTGGTTGAAAAAAAAAATTTTTTTGATGAAAAAAAAAAATTTGATGAAAAAAAAAAAAATATGAAAAAAATTTGATGAAAATAATTATGTTACGTTTTATCATCAGCTGGTGAAAAAATGTTTTTTTTTACCAGCAGGTGAATTATCCAAATTACAAATCGAAGAAACCTTATTGGTTTTAAGACAATGAAAACAGTAGCTTATATAGTCAAACGGTAGCTTATATACACACAAAAAAAAATCGAGGTAATATTACCTAAAATTATAATATAAAACAAGTAAGAAAATTATAGTCGGTCAAGACCGACCATAAAATACCCTACACCAGAGTTTCCCGGAAAATGGGTCCCAAGTTCAAACATGGACTGATTAGATCTATATTTTGTCAAATCTTTAATAAGTGTAAAAAGCACTCACTAATCAAATTTGAGTGGAATAGGCTTCTTTTTGTTGACAATAAATCACTTCAACTGAATATCGGGCGAAATTTCCACATGGGACCTAAGTCCAAAAATGGTCCGATGATAATCAGATTTGATAAGGTTATTAAAGTACGCGTTTAACATACACAAACAGAATTTTAATTAAATATTTTCTATTTTCATGAAATTTGAGAGATTTATGTGAAAATCGGGAAGGTGGTTTGTATGGGGGCTACAATAAGAACTGGTTCGATTTCTTTAAAATTTGGAATGGTGATTTGTGTTGATAAAACATGATTACCTGCCAAATTTCGAATAGATACCTGTTAAAATGCGTCTATTAGAGTCATTTGAGCCAAAACTAAAGAGGACCTTTGTATGGGGGCTAGGTCTAAATATGGACCGATTTTTTCCAATTTCAATAGGCTTCGTCCTTGGGCCAAAAGAGGCTTAAGTTTAAAATTTCAAGTCAATTGATTAAGAATTGCGACCTGTATCGTGTTTACACCGTTTACATGGACAGACAGACGGACGGACGGACGGACGGGCGGACGGACATCGCTAAATCGACTCAAAAAGTGATTCTAAGCCGATCGGTATACTTAAAAGTGGGTCTAGGACCAATATTTCGGGTAGTTACAAACATCAGCACAAACTCATTATACCCTGTACCACAGTGTGGTGTAGGGTATAAATACCTTAGCGCCAGGCAAACCGGGCATTTGCCAGACATGGGCGTTAATGATTACGTTGTGTAATTGATTACAGTTTCAATTACAATTACATGAAAGGTCGGTCATACATTTGGCTCCCCTAGGGGCACTTTAGGGTAAGTTACAGACATGGGCGTTAATGATTACATTATGTAATTGATTACAGTTTCAATTACAATTAGATGTAATTAGTAATTGAAAATTTTCAATTTTACTTGTAATTGTAATTGTAATTGAAAAAACTCAATTACTAATTACATGTAATTGTAATTGAAACTGTAATCAATTACACAATTGTAATCATAAACGCCCATGTCTGGCATTTGCTAAGTTAAAAGGTAATGTTACTTAAAAACTAAAGTAATTCCTATGTTCGAAAATTTATTATGGTTGACAGAAATATACCTTAGCTTTTTAGGTAAAATACAATTGATAAATAGGTGATATTACGTAAATAATTTGGTAGTATTACCTTGTATTAGTAATGGCTTCTTTACACCATTTCCTTTCAAAATTTAAATAAAAACTACGAAAAGTTTATTATTTCTAATGAATTTAATTTTTTGAATGTTTACAAATTTTAAAGAAAAGTTGATAATGAGAAAAAGGTCTCAGAATCTTAAAAAGGACTCAAAATCTGAAAATTTGTCTGTAATTAAACATTTTTTCAATAGAAATACTCTCGGATTCTAAAACTTTTCTACAGAAAATACTCAGTTTCTGCATATTTATTCTTTTAAAAAATCTGAAATCTCAGAATCTGAAAATTTTTCTATTGAAAAATGTCTTACAATTCAAAATATGAGATTTTTTTCTATTGAAAAATGTGTCAGAATCTGAAAATTTTTCTATAGAAAAAATGTCTCAGAATCTGATAATTTTTCTATAGAAAAGTGTCTCAGGATCTGGGAATTTTTATATAGAAAAAATGTCTCAGAATCTAAGAATTTTTCTATAGAAAAAATGTTTCAGGATCTAAGAATTTTACTAAAGAAAAAATGTCTCAGAATCTAAGAATTTTTCTATAGAAAAATGTCTCAGAATCTGTGACATTTTCTATAGAAAAAATGTCTCAGAGTTTGAGAAATTTTCTATAGAACAAATTTTTCAGAATCTAAGACTTAGAATCTGACAATTTTTCTCAGATTCTGAGACATTTTTCTATAGAAAAAATCTTAGATTCTGAGACATTTTTCTATAGAAAAAATCTCAGATTTTGAGACATTTTTTATAGAAAAAATCTGAGATTCTGAGACAATTTTGTATAGAAAAAATCCAAGATTCTGAGACATTTTTGTATAGAAAAAATCTTATATTCTGAGACATTTTTGTATAGAAAAGCTATCAGATTCGAAGACATTTTGCTATAGAAAAATATCAGATACTGAGACATTTTTGTATAGAAAAATCTCAGATTCAGAGACATTTTTTTATAGAAAAAATCTGAGGTTCTGAGACATTTTTGAATAGAAAAAATCTAAGATTCTGAGACATTTTTGTATAGAAAAACTCTCTGATTCTAAGATATTTTTCTATAGAAAAACCGCACATTCTGAGATATTTTTGTATAGAAAAAATCTCAGATTCTGATAAATTTTTGTATAGAAAAACTCTCAGATTCTGAGAGATTTTTCTATAGAAAAAATTTCAGATTCTGAGACCATTTTCTATAGAAAAAAATCTCATATTCTGAGACATTTTTCTATAGAAATAATCTCAGATTCTGAGATAATTTCTATAGAAATATCTCAGATTCTAATACATTTTGGTCCTATAGAAAATCAGGCATACTCTCAAGGAGCCTAAAGTAGATTTCATTTAATTTATTTTCAACTAAACTCCACTTGTCCCTTGGAATACTACAATCCCCATTTTGCCTGTTTATCACAGCCCTACCGAAGTTACCTTTCACCACCTTACTAAAAGACTGAGTCCAGACGTTGCTGGTCACCTTAGATCTCTTAGGTAAAGATTTCTCGTCGGGCGAGCGCAACCTTTTACCAGACTTCGATGACGAGGCCGAAACAGCGCTCTGTTTATCAGATGCGCGCATTGCCAAAGTTTGTCCTGTTCTTCAATGACTCCTTTCGCCCATGATAGCGACGCCCTCTCACGTTCGGAGAGCTTCGTTCTATCGAGTTGGCTTAGTTTGTTAATTATTTTCAAACAAAGTCTTCTCTGGTTGTGCCTGACCTTTGATGGCTTAAGTTTCTTTTTCTTTTTACCACCAATATTAGGCTGAACACCCTTACCAGAATCAAGGCCGGACTTCAAGGTCGCAGCCCTAAGACCAGTGCTAGGACCAGCACCAGTCGGTGAGGCAGAGCCTCGAATTAAATCGGTATCATTTGTGTCCATATTTTCATTTTCCTTGATGTGGTAATGAAATTATCACAAAAATACCTATTACGAACAAACCTATTACGAACAATTTCAGTAATTCAATTAATAGCACGGAGTTAAATTAAAACACGTCCACACTTGTCAACAGTTGAACGATTGTACATGATAGAAAAATTAAATTGAAAACCAAATATTCAAATCAGGAGTTCAAATTTTATCTAGGTTATATATTTTTTTTTCGAAGAGTGCAAATTTTTCTAAATTTATAGAACAGCTAACATGATAGGCTTCAAAAACTGAAAAACATTTTTTTTTAGTTTTTATTTCTTTATTTCTTTGATTTCCCAACCTCTTGCCTTCTAAAATAGTATCGAAAATTTGAATTATAATTAGAATTTATTTAGAAAATTGCTTTGGTTTTTCCTTATTTCTTTTTTTATCTCTTGTAGTTTTTCTTAGGAGTAGTAAAATGTGCTAAATATATATTTTTTTTATTTTCAATTTTTTTTAATTTTATTGGTAAAATATGTTTTGCTCTACTTTTCTTATTATGAAATTTTACATAAACAAAATTCACATTGCAATTAGTTTAAATTAATTTAATTATGGTGTATAAGAAAGTATTTTTGTATTTTAAATTAATCTGTTATTTTTTTTCTTAATAATACTTCAAACGTCAGACAAGTTTATTTTATTTTTTGTACCTCCATAAATTTTAGTACAATAAAACCTAAATGCATTTTCCACCATCTTCTCTATTTTTTTTTAATTATCATAATATCAATATTTGTTTCAAAATATATTTATTTTTAATTTAAAGGCTCTGCTTAAGATTATCCCATAGTTAAGAGTTGGTATATTTTATATTTACTTTTTAAATTACTTTTGTTTTTTTTTTTTTTTAATTTACTTTATTTACTTAAGAGCCATAATCAACAAAAAAATTTTGATTATGTGGATTTTAAATTAAAATTAAAGCTAATTAAATTTTCAAATTTTATAATATCAAAAAAAATAATTGAAAATCTGTTAAAGAATATAATCACTGATGAACGAACAAAAAATTTAACATAAAAAAACATAATATACATAAATTACAATATGTATGGTGTAAAGATGGAATTATAAATTGATTTAAGTGAGTTAAGATTTTGAAAGGAACAATAAAATAAATTTTTTAACTTCCATGGTTTCGGAATTATAAGTCATATTTCAAATTTAAAGAAACCCGTTTAAGTGTTAAAATATAATCAGATATCGTCGCTGCGCCTCAAAATGGAGTCATGTGTAGTTTTTTAAATTTTTTTTTATTTTATCTTTATGATCCCCTATTGGTCATACGTTTACTCACTAAAACCGTTTTTTGATATCTTGATTGGTTCAAAAGTTAGTAAAAGTAGCTATGTGTTCGTCATACTAAAAAAAGGTCTGAAAAGGAGTTATGTGTTAAGCTACACATAACTTTTTTTGATAAAAAAGTAACAGAACGTGACAAAATGGACCACTTTTTTAGTAATATGAGGTTCACACATAGCATCCAAGTATTTTGAATGAATTTGTCAAGATTTTTTGGAAAATATTTGCAAATTTTCATCCTGTTATCTAAATCCTAAATGGCGGGTAGTAAAGCCTTGTGAAAGCAATTAAATCATTGACGGCGGAAAGTTTTCGCAGATGTCAATTTATGTCAAAGCTCTTAAATATTTACAAGAAAAAACAAAAAATCAGCACCAGTTTTGCGAAAAATCTGTTGTTCGCTGTTTAGTGAAGAGCTTTTAAATATCAAAATTTTAAGGACCTTGTCTAACTAATGTCGCTTTAAACCGCCAACAAACTATAATTAGTCTTTGTCCCTCTCGAAAAGAAATTAACAATAAGAATGGTTTCATAAGCAAAAGGAGTTATGTGTAAAAAATATTTCCATTTATTTAAATTTTGTTCCAAAATGTACTTAAAAAAGGAGTTATGTGTATGTTTTTTGAAAATTTCTGCACCACTGGAAAACCGCTAAATGTTTCATAATTTTTTTGCAGTATGTGGATAGCATATCGATACAAGAATTTTTTGTAGAACAAACTTTTAAAAAATATCGCGAAGGGACGAAAATAAACAGTTTTTTTGCTCTCCTGAAAACACATGACTCCATTTTTAGGCGCAGCGACGATATATCTTGAAAATTAATTGAGCTATATTACTCTTTGATAGCTTAATTAAAAGCCAATACTATCACCTTCAAAATGATGTGTTGCAAAACTTTTTATTTCAAGGGCATTTTTTTTTTTTGCAAAATTCGTGATTCGCGAAAATATAGCTCAAAAAGTTATTTTTTAAAAAGTCTTTAAAAAAAATATTTGCTATATTCAGACTGGGAAATATTTTTTCTTAAAACGGTTTACTACATCTGAAAGTACTATCTTTTCTCTTTGAAATACTTTTGGAATCTTTCTTATACCTGTATTCTTCTTTAAGATATCATGTGTAGAAATTATTGGTTTTTGACAAAAACTTTAGTTTAGATTGGTCCATGGTCTCTCACTTAAATCAATTATAATTCTATCTTAAATTACACCGCTCAACACTCATTTTCCGGTTTGAATTCTGATAAACAATTTTAGTAAACTTTGGTCCCCTGATTCCAAATCTGTTCTCCAAATTTTCCCATCACGTCCAGATTTTTGGTTATTCACGGTTGAAAATGCGAAAAATTACGATTTTTGCATTATTTGAAAGCTTGCACAGCAGCCATTCAGTGGAATACAAAATCTGGTATAAAGCGCGAAAGTATAATTTGTCCATGGTCTCCAACATAGAACACATTTTTTTCAAATTATTATGTTTGGTTGGGTTTTATACCCAATTCACACCTGAGGTGAAATCTCGTTCGAACGAGATTTCGACCATATGGTTGTGTATAAAATGATAGAGACCATATGATCGAAATCTCGTTCAAACGAGATTTCACCTCAGGTGTGAATAGGCCTTTACTTGCGTTTTAAAATTATACTGTTTCTAATAACCATTTTTGGTAAGGTAGATAGATACCTTAGTTTTTTTTTTTTTGATATTTTTCAAAGAAAAACTAAAAAAAAATAATTATTTTACAAATTTAAGTTTTCTGTGTTATTTTTCGAATAAACCGGAAGATATCATTAATGGGTTAAAAAGTCTATAAGAAAGAATGAACTTTTGCCTAAATTTTGAGCTCATCACAGCAAAGATTGATCATCTGGTTTTTGTTTTAGAGCCTTTTAAAAATTATGCTTTTTCTAATTTTTTTCACAGTGTTTTTTTAAATTGCATGTTTGGCCAATTAAAGTGCAACAACTTCAAATTTTTTTGATCATATATTTGAGATCATAGTTCAATTCTACTCTAACGCTTTATAGCAGATTTTTATTTCACGCAGTGGCTGCTGTGCAGGCTTTCAAAAAAGGCAAAAATCGCGTTTTTTCGCATTTTCAACCGCGAATAATTAAAATTCTAGACGTGATGGAAAAATTTGGAGCACAGATTTGGAATCAGCGACTCAATATATATAATAAAATTATATATGAAACTTTAATAAGTTTCAAACACCTTAGATTTGTTGAGCGGTGTTATTAATACAAAAATAAATATTATTTGGAGTATCATTTTTATCAAATAAATACAACACATTGCAACGCGCTAAACACAGTCATTTTTGTTTTCTTTTGGAAAATATCTATGATAGTTTAAAAACAAACAAAAAAAAAATATTAAATAATAATAAAAAAAATAAGAAAATTGCTGTTTAACTTAAACTTAAACATCATGACTCAGTAGTGGCGTATCATAATAACGCAATGTTGAGGAGGACGATGAAAAACTCGTACATGGTAAAAGCCAACACGCGGGATGACCTCTACCGAAGACATCAGCCAATAGATAAAATTTACGTCTATTTGGTCTATATGCACCCTTTTGTTGAGCCTGTTCTACCGCTGTTTCATCATGTAATATGGCATGCATTTGATCAACCATTATTGCCAAAACAAATAAACCAAACAAAGCTGATTCCAATAATAAAATTACGCTGTGTAGTCTGGAAAATTTAATAAATAATTTAATGATGTTCAAGGAATTTTATAAAATATAACATGAAAAAATATGGTGTAAAAGAATTAAGAGATCTAAAAAATTTTTCTTGGTTCTGAGATAAAAATTTCTAAGATTCTCAGAAACTTTTTTCTGTAGAAAAAATTTTAAGCTTCTGAGATATTTTCCTATAGAAAAAACTCTCACAAGGGAAGTATCTCAACCCTTATGAACCGATTTGCCTGAAACTTGAAATATATATAAAAGAGACGATTTTAAGGTTGGGGTGTCTCGGCTTATCGGCCATATCAGTGTTTCAAAAGTTCCCCTTATGAAACAATATGAACCTCCGCGGAAATTTCGATAACTCCCGAACTAACCAGAATATCCTCTAGCGCAATAGTTCCCAACCTTTGATTCTCGCCCCACTGGGGGCAAATTGAAGGTTCCAGGGGGGCAACGAGCAAAATTTCAAAAAAAAAATTTTAGTCATATTAACTACAAAAACTATTTTTTTTTAGCAAAATTTACTACAAAAATTTTGTTAATTGCTTAAAATGTTTACTAAAAACTAAGTTTAAATGCTTATTTTACAAAAGCTTTGCTGAACCTGTAGTAATTTTTCATTAGAAACAAAAATTGGAAAAATTAACAAATGCAATTAACAAAATTGGAAAAATTAACAAATGGACAATGCAATTTTTTTAACTTAAAAGTGGGGCGAGGCGTAAAAAAGGTTGGGAACCATTGCTCTAGCGCAAAAATACGTGTCGACTTAAATTTAATAGAGATTATTTCGTATTCATATGGACATCGTTGGTCTATGTCTTCATATAAATACCCCCCAAAATTTACACAGTTTCGTGGAAAAAGTATTTAACGAAGCCAAACTTTTACAAGGTTATGACCATGTTGGATAGGCATTAAAAAAAACCTTTCTTCTCATATATAAATATCATATATTTTCTAAAAAAGAAATGGCTGAAAAATCCAAAAAACGATTTTTTCGCCATTTTTTTACCCATGTTTTAAACCCATAAATCCCCGATATGGCCGATAAGCTGAGACACCCCAACCTTAGAATTTTCTCCTTTATATATATTTTACGTTTCATCCAAATCGGTTCATAAGGGTTGAGATACTTCCCTTGTCAGATTCTGAAATATTTTTCCTGCAGAAAAATTCTCAGATTCTGAGATATTCTTTTTTCTATAGATAAATTCGCAGATTTTGAGATATTTTTCCTAAAGAAAAATTCTTAGATTCTGAGTAAATTTTTCCTATAGAAAAATTCTCAGATTCTGAGATATTTTTTCTAAAGAAAAAATTTCAGATTCCAAGATATTTTTCCTATAGAAAAATTATCAGATTCTAAGATATTTTTCCTATAAGTATTTGAAAAGAAAAAATTTCAGATTCTGATATATTTTTCCTATAGACAAATTTTAAGATTCTGAGATATTTCTCATATAGAAAAATTCTCAGATTCTAAGATATTTTTCCGAAAGAGAAATTCTCAGATACTGACATATTTTTCCTATAGAAAAATTCTCAGATTCTAATATTTTTCCTATATAAAAATTCTCAGATTCTGAGATATATTTCTCATAGAGAAATTCTCAGATTTTGAGATATTTTTCCTATACAAAAATTTTCAGATTTCGAGATATTTTTCCTATCGAAAACTTCTCAGATTCGGAGATATTTTACCTATAAAAAAATTCTCAGATTCTGAAATATTTTTCATATAGAAAAATTCTAAGATTTTGAGATGTTATTCCTACAGAAAAATTAGTTATTTTTCGTATAGAAAAATTCTCATTTTCTGAGATATTTTTTCTACATAAAAATTCTAAGATTCTGAGATATTTTTCTTATAGAAAAATTTTCAAATTCTGAGATATTTTTCCTATTGAAAAATTCTTAGATTCTGAAATATTATTCCTATAGCAAAACTCAGATTCTGAGAATTTTTCCTGTATAGAAAAATTCTCAGATTCTGAGTAATTTTTCATGCAGAAAAATTCTCAGATTCTGAAATATTTTTCCTATAGAAAAATTCTCAGATTCAGAGATATTTTTTGCCACAGAAAAATTTTAAGATTCTGAGACATTTTACCTTTATAGAAAAATTTTCAGATTTTGAGAGTTTTTTTCTGTATAGAAAAATTAAAAAACAATTAGAAAAACTTAAACATTTTTCCAATGCAGAAAAAATCGAAAATTCTGTGACATTTTTCTATAGACAAATTTTCAGATTCTATAACAGATTCAGATTGTAGAGAAATTTTTAGACATTTTTTCTTCTTTCAAGCAAAAGCAATAGAATCTTTTTAAAAAATTAATATAAAATTGTATCTTACAATCTTGTTTGTGATTCCAATGTATCCGATCCACAATTCTCACATGGATAAATCCATGAACCCACTACCAATGCTATGGAATACAAGGACAACATGCCAACATATACCAAAAATTGTAAAAAAAACTTTTGATTACGTTCGCCCACACAATTATTAATCCAAGGACAATGATGATCCATACGTCTGATGCATCGTTTACAAATGCGACAGTGATGTGCCCTAGGCGGACGATATGTTTCACAGCGCGTACACACTGTCCATTCATTGTGACCATTACCAGTGCCATTATTTTTACCCACTGTATGTAAATCAGAGAAATCCAATCGGTTAGCTGGAAGTGGCACAGTACCGGGATCGGAAAAAACTGCCTTGAGATGTGACAAGCCTATTAGGAAAACTACGGTATTGAAGAGCACTACATGCAATGGAGCCCAAATGCTGGAAAGCAAATATTAAATCAATTTCATCATAATTTCCCACTCTAGGAATGAATATTCATTCGTCATACCTGTCTTGCATAGTCTGCAATATAATCCATCGCATAACAACATAATCTGCATAAATAACCATTAAATATGTGATTACTAGACAGGCTACCCCACAAGGATCTTTAACGAATCTCATTTTGAGTCACCAATTTTCCTAAATTTCAGCTTTTTGTAATTTAATTTTAGTGTGAACTTTTCTTCCTTCTGTGGCAGCCACCACTTCAGTCTATACAGACTTGTTTTCGTTATCAGTGCTTTTTGGGCTTTTCACTATTCCACTTCAATAATTATCATAATTTTCATTGATTATTAGTTTACAAAATGTGTATGTTATTGTGATTTGTATGGTAAATATTGGAAAATGTATTCTTTGTTTTCTTGTTTTATTTAATAATTCGTTTTTCTATTTTCTATACAGTGATTTTTTTTTTTTTTTACTACTACTTTTTTTCATCAATACAATAAGAAATGACGTTTGTTGTCATTTTTAAAAGTGGGGTTTTTATGTTTTCTCTCATGGGAATATGGGAGAAACATAATAAGAGACAGTGATGCCATTTAAAGAATTTTAGTGCTAGAAATAGCACTTTTTTTAATTAGCATCAATGGCACTAAAATATTTCTCACGTTCACGAAATAATCGCGATTAAGGCCCATTTAGATTAACAGACTTTTTGAAAAGATTATCAAGATGAAAAAGTCTTTTCATTTTAAACCGCTTGTCAAAAAGTATAAAAAAACTCTCTTGAATGTCTTTTGTGTGTTTAGACCAGCGGTGCCCAAAAAGAGAAACGATAATATTTTTTTTTGTTTTTTACTCTCTCTGTTGTTAGTTTTGTTGTTGTTCGGATTGTGTACGTGTATTTTTGTTGATCTTTAACAAGTGTTTGGGCACCATTGGTTTAGACGTATACGCGTAAATTAAATTGTAGAAAAAAAAACAGCTGTTCATTACAAACAAACACCCAAACAACATTTTGCAATTGTAAAATTTACAAATCAACCATAGAATTGTGGTAAAATATTTTCTTCAATTTGCGTTCCTTAACCAAAAGATGCATAAATCTAAATCTCCACTGATTCCGACATCTCTGATTCCAACATCTCCACCGACTCCATATTCCTTGTTTGGCAGGAAGTTTGTTAAGTCTAGTTGGCAGACATTTCTCTGATCCAAAAAAAAAAAAATATCACAGGTAGAACTTTTAGTGCTGTGTCCAAAAAAGAAAACAAAATTGTCGGTGGCCCATGGTTTTCGAGTTATGGGCCTCCAAAGTTCGGATATCGAATTTGATATATCTTCTTCAAAATTGGTCCGATCAGACCAAGATTGGTTTCATTCGAAAGCTTAATCAAATACCTTTATTTTGAAATTTAAAAAAAATTTGGTTCCATTAACCCATTGTGGCACAAAACCAAATTTTAGATTTTTAAGTCAACGTTTTTAGAGAAAATGCGTTTTATTTCAAAATTGTGTGTTATTAAGGCATGTATTTATATGACGAGATTTAAAGCTTAGATATCACTGTGCAACAAATTTTGGGTCATCGCATTGAGCCTCAATGCCTTCAACGCCATATGAAAGTAGACCATCAAGTGGACAAAATCACCAAAGGGTTTTGCAAAGTCAGTTCGGATTTCTTTTTTATAGCCCACTGAAATTTTCATTTTTTTGTCAAAGGCGTTTGGAAAACGCCAAAAATACTACAATAAAAACACATCTGAGCTTCAAAATATGATTTGATGTCTTCAGTGAAATTTTATGGCGGTTCTTTTCTTAGAACATTTTAACCCTCTAACTGTCATTTTAAGTGGTCATTTTAGTCCTTTTTCAAAACCTAAACACAGAAGTCTAATAAAACGTCCATTTAGAGAGTTAAAATGTTCTACAAATATTTTCCTCATAAAATTTCACTAGGGGGTGTCAAATGCTCAAAGTTTGTGCGACGTGCTCAAAGTGCTTAAAATGGGTCAAGTAGAAATAATCAATGTTTGTTATATTTTATACCAAAGCAGTGTTTAAAAATATCGACAAAAAACAGTGCATATATACTTTTGAGCTAAAAATGATGTTTTGATGTGTTTTATAAAATTTTATGATGATTCTTTTCTTTGACCAAATTAACCCTCTAGCTCCCGTTTTAAAGGGTCATTTTTGTCCTTTTTTAAAAGAAATACAAAAAAGTCTATGAAAAAAGGCAGTTAGAGGGTTAAAATGTTTTACAAATATTTTCTGCATCAAATTTTACTTGGGCACGTCTAAGACAGAAAGTTAGTCCAGCATATAGAAAATGCTTTAACATTTTAAAGTATTCAAATTTTTTTTTTATATTTTTTTGGGGCCGAAATATAAAAAAAACAAATAAAAAAGTTAAATTCGACTTTGTCGAATGTATTGATACCCACAATGTAAAAAAGTTTATTTGCAAAAAAAAAAAAAAAAAATTTAAAAAAAAAATCCGCAAAAAAAAATTTTTGGTAAAAAAAACTTCAACGAAATTTTTTTTTTTTAAATATGTTTGTACTTGTTTAAATACCATTCGGTGATCAATTCTGTTCACATGTGTCAACCAGCAACCGAATTAAAGCATTTTGTGTTTTTAGGTTAAGTCGGGCCCTTTTTTGACTCAAAAGAAAGCTTAGGTCTTTTCCCCACCTAATTCTTCTTCGTCCTTAAATATATTTTTGTTCCACCAAAAAATTTCCGCTAGAACGGCATCACGCGACTTTTTCCCAAGATATCTGAAATGGTGATCACGACCAAAGTATTAAACAGATAAAACAGATATATAAGACTTAGCATATTTACTTGTTGTTGCCCTAAGTAGTTTGGTATTGCATTTGAGCGAAATCTTGTTGTTGCCCTCAGTAGTTTGGTATTGCATTTGAGCGAAATCGGTTCAAAAGTTATGAACGAAAATGTAAGAACACCTCGAAAATTGTAGTACATTCAACATAACCTAAAACACAAAATGCTAAAATTTGGCTGCTGGTTGACATATGTGAACAGAATTGATCACCGAATGGAATTTAGATAAGTACATACATATTTTTTTACAAAAAAAAACATTTGCGTCAATTTTTTTTTTACCAAAAAATTTTTTCGCGGATTTTTTTTTCTTAAATTTTTTTTTTTTTGTTTTGCAAATAAACTTTTTTACATTGTGGAGGGTATCAGTACATTCGACAAAGTCGAATTTAACTTTTTTATTTGTTTTTTTATATTTCGGCCCAAAAAAAATATAAAAAAAAAAATTTGAATACTTTAAAATGTTAAAGCATTTTCAAATAAAATATTTGAGCTCGAGGCCTGGATTGTTCTTGAATTAAAATTCTTTTTTATTAATTTCCAATATTTCGCTGCTCTTCGGGTAGCATCCTCAGAGAGTATAATGGATTTTAAATAAAAACACAAAATTCTAAAAAAATTAACGTTGCTTATAACTCGTCATCATTGCTTATAACTCGTCATCAGTATTTATGATGACGAGTTATAAGCAACGTTAATTTTTTTAGAATTTTGTGTTTTTATTTAAAATCCATTATACTCCCTGAGGATGCTACTCGAAGAGTAGCGAAATATTGGAAATTAATAAAAAAGAATTTTAATTAAAGAACAATCCAGGCCTCGAGCTCAAATATTTTATTTTTATAATTAAATTGGAAAGGTCGAATAAAAAACAACTTTAATATGTTAAAGCATTTTCTATATGCTGAACTAACTTTCTGTCTTAGACGTGCCCAAGTAAAATTTGATGCAGAAAATATTTGTAAAACATTTTAACCCTCTAACTGCCTTTTTTTCATAGACTTTTTTGTATTTCTTTTAAAAAAGGACTAAAATGACCCTTTAAAACGGGAGCTAGAGGGTTAATTTGGTCAAAGAAAAGAATCATCATAAAATTTTATAAAACACATCAGAACATCATTTTTAGCTTAAAAGTATATTTGCACAGTTTTTTGTCGATATTTTTTTACACTGCTTTGGTAAAAAAAAATAACAGACATTGATTATTTATAATTGACCCTTTTTAAGCATTTTGCGCATGTCGCACAAACTTTGAACATTTGACAACCCCTAGTGAAATTTTATGAGGAAAATATTTGTAGAACATTTGAACCCTCTAAATGGACGTTTTATTAGACTTCTGTATTTAGTTTTTGAAAAAGGACTAAAATGACCCCTTAAAATGGCAGCTAGAGGGTTAAAATGTTCTAAGAAAAGAACCGCCATAAAATTTCACTGAAGAAATCAAATCATATTTTAAAGCTCAGATGTGTTCTTATTATAGTATTTTTGACGTTTTCCAAACGCCGTTGATAAAAATATAAAAACTTCAGTGGGCTATAAAAAAGAAATCCGAACTGACTTTGCAAAACCCTTTGGTGATTTTGTTCACTTGATGGTCTACTTTCATATGGCGTTGAAGCCATTGAGGCTCATTTTTCTTGTTGCACAGTGTATTAAGCTTTCATTTGAGCTTTTAATGGACCTTTTAACCCTTATAGAACCGGAGTTATTGACTCATAACCATTGACCCCGCTTATATATTAATAAAAAAAAAAACTTTATTTAGCGAAGCCGCTTAATTAATATATGGAAATTGAAATCCCTAAGCCCGTCCGAAGGCCGAAAACCCAGAAAACCTTTAAAGGCAAAAAAAAAATAAACTACACAGAGGTCTGGTATATATATTCAAATATAGTTTCTAATGTTTAAACGTAAATAACTCCGGTTCTGTAAGGGTTAAAAGGTCAAATGAAAGCTAAAATCAAAGCTTAATATCTAAGCTATAAGCCTAGTTATAAAAATAAATACCTTAATAGTGCATAATTTTAAAATTTTACCCCATTTCTTCAAAAACTTGAGGCGAAAAATCAAAAATTTAGAGTTGTTTCACAATGGGTTAATGAATCCAAATTTTTTAAAATGTCAAATTAAAGGTATTTGAATAAGCTTTCGAATGAAACCAATCTTGGTCTGATCGGAAAATTATTGAAGAAGATATATTAAATTCGATATCCGAACTTTGGAGGCCCATAACTCGGGAACCACGGGCCGCCGACAATTTTGTTTCTTTGTTGAACTTACCTAAATCATCCCTATTTCAAAAAATAGAAAAAAATAAATCGGACCAATGTCTGCCAATTAGACTTTGTTCCGAAAATTTAGCCCATATAAAATTTTATTTATTTTTACCACCACTTCACAACAGCTGTTGTTATTATTTGTATTTTTGTTTACATAAAAAACATCCCTGATCTAATGAAAATAGTAATTTTTTGAAATTTTTCAAAACACAAAAATTACATCCGTATCTCAACATTTTCCTCTCCGTATTGACAAAAAGTCTGTCCGTATTTGTATGTTGAGTGTTTAGACGATGAAAAAAATTCTCTCCGCATGAATTTTTGACAGGTCGTTTTACAAGTCTTCCAATCTAAACGGCCCTTTACGAATATTCACGAAATTAATACCCTATTCACACGTACACTTTTAACCCGTTTTTAGCAACAATATTTTTAGCACTTTCTTTATATTTATTTCTTTATACTATTAGAGTATATTGACAGAAAAAGCTTATTTTTAGCAAAACAATCACGCAAACTTACGAAAAACAAACTACTCACGCACGCTCACATTACTTACTCACGTTCAAATCTAGCACTTTTTTTCATTTAGAATTTTTTTCAAAATAACGTGTCTTGGCAACACTGATGAGAGAGAATATTAGATAATTCCAAAAAACTACTATTTTTGAAAAAAACAGGGTTGCTTAGCAAACGTAGCAGAAATGGTATTAAACAGTGGGCCTCGAGTAAAAGTAAATAATGATTTAATTTTTTAAAACGTAGCACGCGGCGTTTTAAAAGTTTCAATATTGTTGTAACGAAAACAATTTACGCAGAAATTTTGACAACGCGGTGCGTTGCGTATTATACCCTGTTCTCACGTACAGCTTGAAACCGTTTTAAGCAACATTTTCTGTCCATATACACGCAAAAAAATCTGTGTCGGAGTGAGCAAAAATCTGGCATAATTTAACCAAAAATATGCTAAAACTTCAACCGACGAAGTAGTTTTCGTAATTTAGCCAAAATGCTTATGTAAAAAATTTTGAAGAAAGTGCTTATGCTATTTAAGCAAAAACTTGGTAAAAAAATACAAAAAGAAATATGGTGAAATATACCAAAATTATTAGAAAAGGTGACTAAAAATAATGCTGAAAATTACCACATTTATGCTAAAATAATTTTTTTATTAAATTTTTGTAAAAATTTGTATATATCGTGGAACTATATTCAATTTGAGCTATCTGCGCGGTTGACGAAGGGTGGATTTTTTTGCTAACGTTTATAAATTATCCCATACAAATTTGACATAAATTTGCCGTATATGGTTAAAAAACGTCAAATTTGTATGCGATAATTTATACACGTTAGCAAAAAAATCCAGCTGAAAATGAGTTTTTGATGGCAAAATGTTCGTTGGCGTAAGTGTCATCTATGGTATTAATTTCAGAACAAAAAAATTATTTTAAGACTATTTTATTGCAAAAATAGCATGAGCTATGTGAAACCATGTTTTTTTATAAATAAAAATTTGAGCTATCTACAGTATAGTTTACTAGAGAAAACTTTTAAATTTAAATTTTTTGATATTATCACTTTTTAGAAGGGGTTTCCATCAATATTAATAACGGCATAGTTTTTTTTTGGAAAATTTCAACTCCTTTCCGCGGTTAAAAACGCGGTTTTTGACCCTTATTTCGATGCGGAGCAAAAAAGGTTAAACTTTTTGCATATTTTATTTGCCCATTCGATTGTACAGCAAACACAAGTGATATGACATTTTTCGCAAGCTTCATGAAGGTTCCAAATAATGGCGATAAAGCGCGAAAAAATCGATGATTTAAAAAAAAACTTAAAATGATTTTTTTTAACACCTGTACTGGAAGGGCTTAAAAAACTGAGAAATATGGTACCAAAATCATATTTTTATCATAATCCGTTAAAAAGTTATAAAGCTTTAAAGTCTATATTTAATTTAATCTGCTTAGGTTGATTAATTTCAAATAAAAAAGGTTGAGCTATCTGCTGTAACTCAGCGAATAATACGGATTTTTACAAACAAGGCACATGTAAAATTTAGTAGTAATTATTAATTAATATTGTAAAAGATCGAATGACAAAACATTTAAAAATACGCGAATGCGACGGTTTTTTTGCTCTCCTGAAAAGTTTTGTTTTAGTTAGCTCAAATTGAATATAGTTTAACGATATGTTGAATTTAAAATGTTCACACAATAAATCCATATTAATATAATAAATGTTTTGTAGGATTTAATTTACCACCGACCAACTGACCCTTTTTGTACAATTTTCTCCAGTGACTGCTGCCTTCGCTTTTTCTTGTAGTGAAACATCCGCTATAGCTTCACGAATTTATTTAAAGGCACCCTGTAAAAATTATTACAAAACACAAACCCTTATAACAAATATAATTAGAGCCCGTGCTCGATCTGTACTTACAGAAAAAATCAAATAAAATTACTGACAAAATATGTCGCCATTAGGCACGTCTCCGAAACAGAAAATGCAAATTCCTTCATTTGTGTCTGTAATTCCAGATCATGTTGGTAACCCTTGCGAAATAACGTAATAGCACATTCAGACTGACCTTGAAACCTCGTTGAAAATACGTATTTTCATTTTGAAAACTTAACCGTTCACACCCGAACAATTTGACACTTACACGTTTTCGAAATTTACCGAACAAAATTCGCGATTATATTGGCTTTAAAAACACACAATTAATTAATTTTTACTATATTTTAAAATAATTTATCAACATTTTTTGTTAATAGTTGTTTTTTATGTAAATATTCAAATATTTTTAATTTTTTTTATTTTTGACACTTTCTTTAATTTATTTTCTTCTATTATAACAGTTGTAAAAAACAGTTGAACTATGGAATTTAAAAGGTTTCAATTGTACATTCGTTGAAACCTCAATACAAAAAGGTTTCAATTTGTGTGGGAAAATACGTATTTTCAAATGAGGTTTGGCTCGAAACCTCGTTGAACGGGGTTTCGACGCCAATGTGAATGCACTATAATACCCTATTCACACTTACAGTTTTAAACCGTTTTTAGCAATTATTTTTAGCATTTTCTGTCAATATACTGTAATAGTACGTTCAGATTGGGCTCGAAACCCCGTTTATCGAGGTTTCGTGCCAAACCTCATTTGAAAATACGTATTTTCCCTCACAAATTGAAACCTTTTTGTAGTGAGGTTTCAACGAAAGTACGATCGAAACCTCATAAATTTCAAAATTTTACATATTTTTACCACTGTGCGACAATGAAAAATAGAGAAAATGGGAAAATGCCAAAAATAAAAAATAAATTAATTTTTTTATTTATCAAATTTCTTCAAATTATTTGTTTATTTAGAATAAAAAAAATATAAAACCGAATAAAAAATAGTAGTAGTTGTTGGATCATTTAATTAATTTTTAAAGACATTTATTTTTTGTTCTAGTTTCCGAAAACTAGATATTTGTCAAAATGTCGTGTGTGAACAGTCGTGTTTTAAAATTGAAAACACGAGGTTTCAACGGGATTTCGAGGTAAGTGTGAATGTACTATAATAGCATAAAGAAGGTGCTAAAAATATTGCTGCTAAAAACGATTTAAAACTGTAATAGTGCATTTACACTGGTCCTCTAAGCTAGCTTAAAGTAGATTGTGCCTCCAATCCAGTTTCAATCTATTAGATTGCCCATACAAATTTATTTTTTTCAATCTAGTAGTTTAGACTCTAATCGGCAAACGCAATCTGGTAAAGTTAGATACAACTCTGTATTTCTAATATTTGCATTTTTCAACACTGAAAAACACGGACACAAAGCCTGACGTTTTGATGACGCCGCCAAGTATGTTTATGCCGCCGTCATTGTTATTTGTAAACGCCGTCAGTGTCCTTGTTAATCATACGACGACTAATAACCGTCGCAGTCTTTTGACGCAGTCACACACATTTATTACCAACTTGTTGTTAGAAATGCCAATCTTAATCTTCTCAAATGTAAAAAAATGCCAATGTAAACGGTACAGATTGCAAAGTAGATTAAAATAGCAATTTACTAGATTAGAAATCCAATGTAAACGCACTATAAGTGTGAATAGGGTATAAGAGACAAAAAAGTTGAAAGAAAGTATGAAGTGAGGTTGAGATTGCTAGAAATAGAATTGTAGTGTTGGAAACTGTCAAAATTTATTCTGTAGAAACTATAAATATTCACATATATAAAAAACAGTTTTCATTAACAAGACAAACCGACATTTAAAATCCTACTGATGATGACACTAACTGGAGTGTTTGAAACCGGTATAGGAAATACCAGAAATGTCTATAATTTTTAGAAATTCAATTTTTCTTCTGAATTTTTTCAACTTGAACCCTTATAACAAATATAATTAGAGCCCGTGCTCGATCTGTACTTACAGAAAAAATCAAACACAAATTTTTAATTTAAAAAACTAGTAAGCTCCATTGGTCTCTTGGTATGGAGGAACACTTACTTTGTCATTCAATTTGTAACTCATCAAATCAGGTCTGTACTCCATTGGCTTTGCTATATAAATGAGTTTTTAGGTTTTAATTTTATAACTAAAGGCAGGACTGGTGCCCACGCTCTTTATTGTAGTGAAGGATT
The DNA here is from genome assembly GCA_963921195.1 of Pegoplata infirma. Taxonomy (NCBI): domain Eukaryota; kingdom Metazoa; phylum Arthropoda; class Insecta; order Diptera; family Anthomyiidae; genus Pegoplata; species Pegoplata infirma. The sequence continues at coordinate 16,205,171 of OY992537.1, read as the reverse complement.
CGCCTTAGCTTCAAAAATGTATTTACCAGTACCCTGTAAAAATAGAAAATTATTACCAAACACAAAGGGTGTCTAAGAGCTTCCAGCCTCCAAAAAAAGGAATTCACTAATTTGCAGCGAGTTCCCGTGGAGAAATATTTGTCTATTTTCTCTTCTCCTAGTCCGCAAAAATTTTTTTAGAAGTGTGTATTGGTAAATTCTGATTCAATTTGAGAATGTATTAGCGGATTTTGACAAATTCTGATTGAATTTTCTAATTGAATTCAAAATGTTTTTCTCCACTACGAATGAAAAACTAAAGAAGAATTCATCCAAATCTCTACGCGGGAGTATTATTCCAGAGGGTTCATCCACTTTCCACCGTAATACGTCTTCTTTAATTGTCTTTGACCAAACACTAATTTTTAACTATTTTTTTTGTGCAAGTAATTTGTGTTATTGTGCATGTTACTTGGTTATTTTACATAAAAAATTAATTATGTTACTTTAACATCGACAAGCATAATTTAAGCAAAAATTTGGTGAGCAAATTTTTTTGGTATAAAAAAATTTTACCAAGTAGGATTGAGATCTGACAGGTATTTTTTGCGTCTAGTTTAAAAATATGAATGTGAATTTGGCATAATAAAACCAATTTGGGGCAAAATTGCAGTTTATGGGGCACACTGAAATCGAAAAAACTAAAAACGCCATCCGCTTTAGAATTAAAAAAGAAAAAAGCCAAAATTATTGATTAGTGGCGCCGGGAACTTTTTTGGGGTCCTCTTTAATAGGGACATCCAGTTAAGGGACATCTTAAAATTTTTTTTTTTTGTTTTAAAAATTTTTTCTGCCATAAATTAGTTTAGCGGCATCGCTAAATAAAGTTTTGTTTTGTGTATCAAGCCTTTTGGCCGGTTAAAATCAGTGCTAAATTCGCTACTTTATGGGGGGGCTTAGAGGTGCTTCCCGAGTCCGGCGCCACTAATCATTAATTTCGGTTTTTTTTTTAAATTATTGATCGGGTGGCGTTTTTAGTTTTTTTAATTTCCGTGTGCCCGATAAACTGCAATTCAGCCCAATTTGGAATACCCCAGAAAATATATTTTAAATCTCCATTCCCTCGCTTGAAATCCCTAATTTTGGGGTAAATCTATTACTTATTCTGGCAGCCATGCCAACACTGACACAGCGAAATTTTGTTGTTCGTTTTCACTCACTTCATGCCCACTGTAACATAAATATTTTGACATTTCGCATTCCAATGCCAAAAAGAAAAATATATAAATGCATATTGGAAATTTTTGACTGGAATAATGACAATTATTCCAAACGACTTCGTATCTTTTTTTGTTAGTCATTTTCATTGCAGATTTTAAAGAAAAATTTAGACTACTGAAGAAAAAAAAAATAAATTAATTAAAAAATATAAGAAAATAAGTTAATTAAACGAAGTTATATTGAAAATAAACAACGAAGAATATAAAAACAGGAAGAAATCCAACCAACAAAACGTCAAATAGTTCAAGTGAAAAAAGTATTAAAAAAACAATTACAGAAAAAAACAATCAATTACAACATCTTTTCCGATCTTTTCAACAAATTTATTAAAAAAAGAAACAATTTTCCTTTAGCCGCATAATATTCTAGAAGAAAAATGGGTATCTTTGGACAATCTACTGGTTTTGATGCTGATGTGGGTAAGAAAAAATTATTGAAAACTTGAGAAGGCATGGGAATGGGAGGGCAAGATTTTGGTACGAATATTGAAACTACGACTGACTACGACACAAAGAAATTCATCAATAACAGATATAAATTAAAATGTTATCAGCTGAAATTTAATAATGTTTGTAGTTGTTTGTCTTCCCTTCAAGGTCTTTTTGTTTTCTTTGGGGAGGAAACAAAGCCGTTTATGTACCTTCCGTTTTGCCTCATTTCACTTTGTAACATCCTTTGTCTTACGCACTTATGTGGGATCCATCTAAGGACTTTAAAATATCAGAGACAACAAAGAATTTTAGGGATTTCTATTGTTACGAACAAAAACACAAAATAATCTTTTAGGTCATTAAACTTTTACTGTTTTTAACAGTATAAATTTATTTTGAGGTTGTGTGGTGGTAGAAAGTGAGTTGGTGCGTACTTTTACTTAATTGCTGGGGAGGTTATTTTTTTTAGGAGAATGTTGTATTAAATTAATAAATATTGTCATATGCTAAAAAATATGTGATGCAATTGATATTTAATTTTTTTTAGCACCTAACCAAATAGTATTGAGACAGTGTGGTCTTTTTATACCCTTCACTTATTGTTAGTGGAAGAGGAATGACAATTCCGTTTGTAACTGATCGAAATATTGGTCTGCGACCCCATAAAGTATATATATATTCATGATCAGTGATCGATTCTAAGACATTTTAGCAATTTCCGTCGGTCTGTTGAAATGGCGATCACGGCCAAACTATTACACAGATATGACTGAAAATTAAGGTATTTACTTGCTGTCCCGAGTAGTTTGGTATTGCATTTTAGTGAAATCAGTTTAGCGGTTTAAAAGTTATGAACAAAAATGTAAGGACACCTCGAAAATTTTGATACATTCTACATAACTTAAAAATACAAAATGCTTTAATTCGGCTGCCGGTTTACATATTTTTGACAAAAAAAATTTTGGATTTTTTCACCAAAAACTTTTTTCGTGGAAATTTTTTTTCAAGTTTCTTTTTTATACCCTCCACTCTAGTGATAGAGGGTATATATAAGTTTGTCATTCCGTTTGTAACACATCGAAATATCGGTCTGGGACCCCATAAAGTATATATAATTGATCAGTGATCGATTTTAAGACATTCTAGCGATGTCTGTCTGTCCGTCTGTCTGTGGAAATGGTGATCACGGCCAAAGTATTACACGGACACGACTGAAACGTAACGTATTTATTGGAAGTTCTCCCGAGAAGTTTGGTATTGCATTTGAGCGATATCGGTTCAGCGGTTCAAAAGTTATGAACGAAAATGTAAGGACACCTCAAAAATGTTAGTGCATTCAACATAACCTAAAAATACAAAATGCTTTAATTCGGCTGCGGGTTGACATATGTGAACAGAATTGAACACCGAGTGGTATTTGAACAAGTGCGAACATAGTTTTTGAAAAAAAAAAAAAAAATTGCGGAATTTTTTTTCCAAATTTTTTTTTTTGCGGAATTTTTTTTTCAAAAATTTTTTTTCCAAAAGTAATTTCCTTTTAAATAAAGTTATTTGCAATATTTTTTTTAAATTGTGGAGGGTATCAATACATTCGGCAAGGCCGAATTTAACTTTTTTACTTGTTTTGTAAATAATTTGGTTTACTTTGTGGAAGGTATCAAAACATTCGGCAATGATGAATTTAGCTTCTTTACTCGTTTATATTCTAATAGTGTGAAGCGAATTTTCAACAAAAAAATCTTAAAGATGAAAAATTCTTTCCAATGATAATATCTAATAAATATCTATAGATAGTATACTATCACTTACGAGTAGGGAATGTCCAGCTCTGACTGGGATAATAACTGGTAATTGTCTTATCGGCATCCATGCCAAGAATATAAGACTTATTTCAGACGCTTGTTGTAAAAGATGCGCTTCACCAGGAGTAGATGAAAAGATGGATCACATACAAGGAGTCGCCGATCCATTAACGGTCAAATAAGTTTAGGTACTTTGGATGATATAACGCGAATTGATCTTACAAGGGAAGTCTCCCTAGTGTCACCCGCGGATCTTTATGGAATTGGTTTTATTTTGTAGAGCAGAAAAAATAAAGGGGCACGTATTTTTTTTAGCGGCCCAAATTCATATTTAGGGGGTAAAAAGGAGGGGGGACAAGGCCATTTTTAATTTTTTTTCGTTTATCGGAAACAGTTTTGTGGTATCGCTATGGACCAAGAGGTATGCGAGGTGTCAATCGAACACCTCCAACCTAATGTCTTGGAATATGTGATTTCCTAAATTTTTTTCAGTGAAAATCTGATAATATTGAATATTTCTAAAAAAATTTTCAGAAACTGATGAAAAATATCTCAGAATCTGAGAATTTTTCTATTTAGAAAGAATCTGAGCATTATTTTATCTGAAAACTATTTCAGAATCTTTTAGTTTTTCCATCTGAAAAATGTTTCAGAATCTTACAACTCTATGTCCAGGGTGAACAAACCGTGTCTAAAACTTCATTTTGAATACGGCTGTTAGACTCTGACGGCCGTATTCAAAATGAAATTCTAGACAAGGTCTAGATACTGTCTAAGGATTTCTTATTCAAAATACATTTTTTTAAACTCTGAACATATGCTGAATATCTCTTGCCTTACTGGCGCCATATTCATTTTGTGAAATGTTAAAAACCAATTAAATGCCAAAGATTTTAAACTATTTAAGAACTTTCGTTTTTCTCAAAACAATTTCTACAACTTGCTTTCTTAACTAAAATAGTTTTTAGTAAAAAAATTAAGGCATCTTTTCTGTCTTTCACAACTTTTCAATTCACATGAAATCACGTTTTCATTCGAAGTTGAAATTAAATAATTAAAATTTAGAAAATTATAAGGAAAAAAGTGCATTTGTTTTACTTTAACCAAATTTTATTTTTGTGTAACAAAACGAAAAAAATTTCGGATGTGAAATCTAGAACACCAAAAAAAAACGGAAATTTTCATCTTCACATTTTTTATGTGAATTACTATTTTTGGAACAGTGCACTGTTATTTTTAAACTCTTTTTTCAATTCAATTTTTAAAAACTTTCAAATCACGTGATTTAAATGAAAATCACTCACGCTCACGCGTGAATCACGTTGTGTTTTTGAGTCACGCAAATCACGGGACCAGAGACCATCTCCAATTCAAATACATAAACAAAAGACAAGTGTCTCTTCATTTGTTTCATCTATAACATCTGTAAATTTTATTATAAATTAAGTGTCCACCCTGAAACAGTTTCCTTGTAGGTCCGATTCCAAAAAGTTTCAAGTCACTTATTTATTACCCTAATATACCCAGTCAGAAAAATACAAACGGGCCAACGTTGGATTGAAGTTGGCGGCGACGGTACCAACGTTGGCGAATCATACCCGTTTCTAAGTCTACGACGTCATTCCGACGTTGAAATGATAACAGTGGCCAACGATCGCTCGACTTTTGTTTTAACGTTGGGATAACATTGATTTTACAAATTTACGACATTGGATTTAACTTTTGCTTAGGGATGTATTGAAAATCTCGATGTCGTGCTTTTTAGTTACCATTTTGTACAAATTGGTTGAAAAAGCAACTACTTAAGTGTTCACTTAGATTAAAGAGTTGAGGTCTATGTAAATCGAAAACTTTTTAAAAAAATAAAAATGTTAAACTTATAAATAATAATCTATAGTGTAGTGTTTTATGTAAACACAAAGTTGTGCCAACACAATATTTTTAGTAAAACTGTTTTACATTATACAATGTTGTATTTTTGGCTAGCCCGATATTGTACCAACACAAAATTTTTGGTACGGTTGGCAATTTCTGACTGGGTAGGCTTATATTCTGAATTTCAACAAAATCGATTAACATTTACGACCTGTAGAGACTTTTGGCCAAAAAACCTACCATCTCGGCCCAGTGTGCAGTGGCCTAGGACATTTTTCGTTGTTTTTTAATACATTTTTTGTTTTTTTCTTATGTGGTATACGAAAACAAGGACGGTCAACTTTTTGTTAAGCAGACTAAACTAAAATCATTTTGAATAGACTCTTGAACAAACAGTGAACAAGCCTTAAACAAATTTTAGATACAAACTAGAAGTTCAGAGTGAACAAAACCGTGTCTAAAATTTCATTTTGAATATGGCTGTTAGAATCTATAATTTTTTATAAAAAAAATTATAGATAAAAAAATGGGAATCTGAGAGGCTGTAAAATAATAGACACAAAACAATAAAATTTGTATATGGACCATTAGATCCCATATACAAATCCGAACAAATTTGTATTATCCTAGACCTAAAACTTAAGTGGTACTAATTTAAGGCCAATCGGAATAAATTAACCCGTGGCACCGAATATTTTTTTTGAATCGGTCGAACGGTTTTCAAGTTATCGCTTTTTAAAGTTTTTAAAAAAATCTCTTGACCCTTTCCTCGAGCTTGAAACGAACTTTCATTTAGAATTGGAGTCAAATTTGATTATTTTAACCGTGGCGCCCTGCAATAAACATTTTGAATTTTTGAAAAAACTTTTGGTAAATTCAATTTCGATCGAAAGGCTGCACAAGTTAAAATGAACTGATTTGGCTTAAATTAAATTTTAACGAGATTTTGTCTCAAACTCTACAAAAGGTTGATAAAAAAAAATTTTTGAGTTTTAAAAAATTTCTTGAACGTAGGAAAAATCGCCCTTTTTGATTTTTTTTGACAAATAGCGATATCTCGAAAACCGTTTGACGGATTTGAAAATTAATATTCAGGATACCAAAATTAATAAAAATAATGTATGGACAAATATATATTTGCTTTTTTTAATTATTCAAAAATTTTTGGTGGAAATTTTTCAAAAATTTAAAACTTTGATCGAAGTGCTCCACGGGTTAAAATTATCGAATTCGGCTCCAATTTAGTATAATGAAAGGCCGTCTCAACCTTTATGAAAGGGTCTCGGGGAAGAAATTTTCAGATTTTGTTTTTTAAAAATTTCTTAAATGTAGAAAAAAAAACCGCAATTTTTTGCAAATTTCAAATAGCGATATCTTTAAAACCGTTCAACCGATTTAAAATTTTTATTTTTATATTTATGTCAGCGCATCAAAAATAGTAAACATGATGTATCTCAAGACATCATTTTTTTTAAAAATTTGAAAAAATCCCAAACTTTGATCGCTACGTAAGTTTAAGGCCTAGGAGAATAAAAATTTTAAGTTCAAAATCGGTCTAACGCCTATGGCCCGCGTTTATTTATTAATCATTATTTACTTATCTTTAAAATTTTTGTTTTTTTTATGATTCATGTTTTGAAGTCAAAGATAAATAATTAAATTATTTGTTATTGATATATCTACCTATAACTATCAACTATACAAACAAAACTACCCAGTCAGAAATTGCCAAAAACACAACATTGTATAATGTAAAACAGTTTTACTAAAAAAATAGTGTTGTCACAACTTTGTGTTTACATAAAACACTACACTATGGATTATAATTGAAAAGTTTTAACATTTTTATTTTTTTAAAAAGTTTTTGATTTACATAGACCTCAACTCTTTAATCTAAGTGAACACTTAGCCAATTTGCACAAAACCAATTTGCACAAAATGGTAACTAAAAAGCACTACATCGAGATTTTCAATATATCCCTAAGCCAAAGATAAATCCAATATCGTAAATTTGTAAAATCAATGTTAACCCAACGTCAAAACAAAAGTCGAGCGATCGTTGGCCACTGTTATCATTTCAACTTCGAAATGACGTCGTAGACTTAGAAACGGGTATGATATGCCAACGTTGGTACCGTCGCCGCCAACTTCATTCCAACGTTGGCCCGTTTGTATTTTTCTGACTGGGTAGGTAGACATGTTGTGCCAAAGATCCCCAGTCAGAAATTGCCAACCGTACCAAAAATTTTGTGTTGGTACAATATCGGGCTAGCCAAAAATACAACATTGTATAATGTAAAACAGTTTTACTAAAAATATTGTGTCGGCACAACTTTGTGTTTACATAAAACACTACACTATAGATTATAATTTAAAAGTTTAACATTTTTATTTTTTTTTTTAAGTTTTCGATTTACATAGAACTCAACTCTTTAATCTAAGTGAACATTTAAGTTGTTGCTTTTTCAACCAATTTGTACAAAATGGTAGCTTAAAAGCACGACATCGAGATTTTCAATACATCCCGAAGCAAAAGTTAAATCCAATGTCGTAAATTTGTAAAATCAATGTTAACCCAACGTTAAAAAAAAAGTCGAGCGATAGTTGGCCACTGTTATCATTTCAACCTCGGAATGACGTCGTAGACTTAGAAACGGGTATGATTCGCCAACGTTGGTACCGTCGCCGCCAACTTCATTCCAACGTTGGCCCGTTTGTATTTTTCTGACTGGGTCTTTACTGTTATATACACAAGTCCTACAATACGGAAGATCGAATAGATCGATATAAACTTTTATAAATATATCAGCAAACTTTTTTAATTGATTTTTGTAACAACCTGGTTATAATTTTACTCTGCTAAACCTACACCATTTACAGATGTAATTCGTAAAATATCAATTGCAGTTCGAAGGTTCCATTTGTAATTTCAAATGGAATCTTCGAATCACAAATAGAATCTTTGAATTACAAATAGAATCTTCGAATTACAAAAAGAAACTTTGAATTACAAATGGAATTTTCGAATTACAAATGAAATCTTTGAGTTACAAGTAGAATCTTCGAGTTGCAAGTAGAATCTTCGAATTACAATTGATTTTTGACGAATTACATCAGTAAATGGAGTAGTTGTTTTGGGTTAACTGGTGACACTCAATCCTTTCAAAATCAGGTTCTCAATTGTCGAAAATTGCGATAAGGAAGTAATGAGAAAAGAATAGCAATTCCCTTAAACATAAAATAAACGTGTATAAAATTTTAGCACTTTTTGTTTAGTAAAAAGAAATGAATTAAAAAACATACAGCCCCGCTTAACTGCTTTATCTTATCTTAATCGCCAAGTCAATATTCAGACTAATTTATAAGTTGAAAAGTCAATATACTACGTCAAATTAGTGTTGTTTTTGTTATAAACCTCTTTATTAAATATATTTTTTTTTAATTAAAGATATGAGTCATAAAGTAATATGATCTTATGTTTGTTTTTTTTGTAAAAATATATAAAGACGCTAAATTTGAATTCTTTTTATCTTTAATGTTTACAAAACAAAAATTTGCTTAGATTTGCAAAATACCTACACCATATCTCTACTCCCTACGGGGGATTTCATACAAAATAATATTTTTTTTTGGAAAATTTACTCTCACCACTTTAAAAAAAAAAAATTTTTTTTTGATTTTTTTTTTAAATCCAAATTTGTTTTGATTTTTTTGTCAAAATGTTTTGACTCAAAAGAAAGCGTTGGTCTTTTCCTTTAAGAGCTATGGGGTCGCTTAGAGGGAATCGAATGGGATATCTATCATATGGCCCCCTAATCAGGGTCAAAGTTAGCCGTAAAGGTGTTAAAATTCACATAAACTCCACAACTGCTCTAGAAACGCCCCTGGAGGGGTGCAATAAGAGACCGACCTCCAATAATTTTCCGTCCCAAACATTTACCTAACCTTTATCTCCAATTCCTAAGGGGGCTCCCACACAAAACATTTTTAAAAAATTGTGCCTACCGTTCTAACCCTCCCTAAACTGCCCCTAGTGGAGTCGAAATGTATGAGCGACCTCCATTATTTTATCAATTCCAAAATTTTTTTCAAACATACCTACCTTGTATCTTTAACCCATAAGGTGGTCCCCATACAATTTTTTTACCGCTCCTACGATGCCTCCTGGAGAGGTAAAAATTACGACCGACCCTCATTATTTTTCAATCCCCATTATTTTGTCGGAACATAATAACACCCTATCTCCACTCCCTAAGGAGGCTTCCATACATTATAAAAACATGTATTTTAAAAAACTAATAAAAAAAATAAAAAAATTGTATGGGGACCACCTTAATAGTTGAAAATAGAGGGTAGGTATATTCTGAGAAAATCTTGGAATTGAAAAAATATTGGTTATATATTTTAATCCTCTAGGGGCATCCTATGGACAGTTAGAGCTATAGAACCAAATTTTATAAAAATTACATTTTGTATGGGAGCTCCCTTAGGAAGTGGAGACAGGGGCTGGATGTGTTCAGAAAAAATGTTGGGGTCGGCTAGGTTAGGTTAGGTTAGGTTGAGAGGTTGACATAGTGTCCACAAGACCAGATCCTGATCCATAGTGATACCTCATGAAAAGGGGTGTGTTGAAGTGGGCGGGGAGGGGGGATTGTGGTGGGGTGTTGGGCTTCTCTATACATTAATTCACGTTCTTCTGTCTTCCTGTCCCATAGCATGACTATTTAAGTCCACACATGCGTCTCATTAAATTTACTCAGCTTAATATATTTTAACATCTTCCACGGGCTGATCCCTCTTAGTTCCATTCTGAAATAAATAAGAGCCAAAACAATTAAATCGAGTGCGAGATAGTGCAGGGCACTGACAAAGATAATGGAGTGAATCTTCCACTGTCTCTTCGTCCCCGCACCATCTGCACAAGTCATCCATAATTAATCTTAACTTTTTCAAATAACATTTCAAGCCGGTGTGGCCTGTTATTATACCTACATACTTCCTTAGATCTGCCTTTTCCATATGTAAAAGCGTTTTTTGAACACGATTTTCGCCGCGAGTCCATAGAGCCTTTGTTTGGATACAGTCATGTCTGCATTCCCATCTTAATTCTTCTTGGCGTTCAAAATTTTTCCTGATCTCCATGTAAATAGCATCCAGGCCCAGATGTACATCGGTCCTAATTGCGTTGGATGGTAGAATGGCGCCCATACGAGCTAGCTCGTCCGCTTTTTCATTCCCTGGAATATTTTTATGACCTGGAACCCAGCACAGTCTTAAAGAGTGTTGTTCGATAAGAGCCTGAAGCTCTTGGCGACAACGGCTGACTACCCTAGATCGTATATTCCTATTTACTAATGCCCTTAAAGCCGCTTGACTATCAATGTATATAATGATCTCACTAGAGTAGATCGGTCTCATTGAAATGAATGGGGTCGGCTAAATTAATGGATATTTTTTGTGGATTTTTACCTCATTACTCCCAACTTTGAACCCGATGAGGGGCCATATGGCCCCACTATACCTCCCTCATTTTTTGGTTCATTTTTTTTTTTTTTTGAAACCAACAAATTTAGAAGGGGTAGCGGATTAAAATCAAAAACTGGTGCATATGCTAAAAACTGAAAAACCGTTTTTTTTTGAATTACAAAGTAATAAAAAAGGTCTCTTTTGACAAAAAAGTCGAAAAAAATTTGGATAAAAAAAAAAAAAATTTTTTTTTTTGAAAGACTGAAGAACTTACACACTTTAGAGAAATTTTGCTAAGAATAAGTGACATGGGTGCGAAAAACCACCTGTTTGGCCAAAATGTCAAATTTCGACCTCCCTATAACTCAAAGAGTCCTTGACTGATCTCGTTGAAAAGTTATGTCTAAACTACTATCCAATAGGACTAACCTTGGTGCAAATTTAATCCCGATCGGAAGACATTGGTTTCAAAAATTGTGTCACTTGAGACGAAAACCCCCATATTTGTATTTGCTAAAATATCGTTCGGTTAGATATGTCCATTAGCATTAGAATTAAAGCATTTTGTATTTTAGGTTATGTAGAATGTACTAAAATTGTCGACGTGTTCTTACATTTTCGTTCCGATATCACCCAAATGCAATACCAAACTTCCAAACTTAATACGTTAAGTTTCAGTCATATCTGTGTAATATTTTGGCTGTGATCGTCATATCAACAAACGGACAAATGGACATCGCAAAAATGTTTAAGAATCGATCACTTAAGTTGATCACATAATAAAGGTTTTAAGTTTGTGGTAGGTCATTTGGATTCATGTGATATCTCGCGTGAACTATCAAGGACCGTTCACTTTTTTTGCAGGGATAAGCCAAAATCTATAAAATTTAAACTTTAATATTTTGAATTCTTAACAAAGCACTTCGAGTCGATGTTCTTATTTAAATCACTATTTTTTAAATTTTCTTTCTCCCTAGAAAAAGCCACCAGTGAATCAAATACCAATGAAAATTGGGCTTTAATTTTGGATGTTTGTGATAAAGTCTCATCAAATCCACGCAATGCCAAAGAATGTTTAAAATCCATCATGAAACGCATGGGACATAATGATCCGCATGTAGTAATCCAAGCCATCGTTTTATTAGATGCATGTGTAAACAATTGTGGTAAATCGTTTCATTTAGAAATTGCCTCCAGAGAATTTCAAACTGAATTTTTACGTTTATTGACCAAAGCTCAGCCTAAAGTATCAATGGTAAGAGTTTCTAATGATATGTAACTAAATTTATTAAATTTTTAATTTTTTTTTGTTTAGAAAATGTGCCAAGTATTAAAGGGTTGGGCTGAGGGAGATTTCAAAACTGATCCTGAATTAAATTTGATACCTTCTTTGTATATGAAATTACGTCAAGAAAATTATGATTTTACTACTAATGATAAACTACCAAAATCTGCAGCTAAATTAGCAGCAGCTAAAGATCCTAATGTGGTTAGCAGTCAACAGGAGGAAGATGATTTAGCTAAGGCTATAGAATTGTCATTAAAAGAGACCAAGAATAGTCCGAAGCAGGGAGCTTCTGCTACAACTGCATCAGCTACTTATGTAAGCAAAAAGAAAACATATTTTCGAAATAATTAAAAAAATTTAAATAAAATGTTCTTTATTTCAGCCCTCTTTGTATCCATCTGTTTCAACTGCAGTTTCTGGCGCTGCTGCCGCTGCTCCATCGTCAACTCAAACTACCCAACTAACGGAGCCACGTAAAGTACGTGCCTTATACGATTTCGAGGCTGCCGAAGATAATGAACTCACCTTTGTGGCTGGTGAAATTTTGCATGTCACTGATGACTCTGATCCAAATTGGTGGAAGGGATACAATCATCGTGGCGAAGGACTATTTCCGTCCAATTTTGTTTCCGCCGATTTGTCTGTGGACCCAGAACGTTTAGAAATCAATCAACAACATAAAGTAAAGAAAAATACACAATTCGAAGAAGATTCCAAAGAACTACAACAAAAAACCGAAGCGGCTGCTGCTGCAGCTGCTACACAAAGTGTAGATATTGATGAACAAAAAATAGATCGTTTATTGCATTTGTTAAATGAAGCAAATCCTGAAGATCCTTCTCAGGATACCGAAGAAATGTTAAGATTAGAGCAAGAGGTACATCAAATGGGACCATTGATTGATGCCGAATTAGAAAGAGTTGATCGTAAGCATGCTCAGTTGTCACAATTGTCTAGTGACTTGGTAGATGCCATTAATTTATATCATTCTCTAATGAGAGATGATCGTAATGCTTTGGGTTCACCCTATAATATGCCTGGAGCTATGCCTGGAGCTATGGCTGGTGGTATGCCTGGTTATCCACCACATCCTAGTATGATGTATGGTGGTGCGTCAAATTTAAACTATCCTGGTAGCTTTGGTCCTCATTCATTACCAGCTGGTATGAATTCTTTACCTTATTCACCAACAGCTGTTAATTTTCAACAACAACAACAACCACATATGCCATCTATACCAATGCAATATCAAAATGGACATGTAAATACTCAACAAGCTCCTACACAGCAAACCCATGCGTTGCAAGGACTACCACCACACATGAATCCACAAATGATGACTCCACCACAACATCAGCAAAATCATACCCAACAGCAACAACCAATGTATGGAGCACAACAACATATGGCTCCCAATAATTTAAATCTAGGAGGAGATTCTCAACAGCAACATCAAACTCCTCAACATCATTTCAATCCACAAATGTTGCCACCACAGCATCAACAGCAACAACAACATTTTATACCACAACAACCACCAACTGTGACTACTACCGCAGCGATGCCTACAAATCAAATGGCTCCACCTCATTCTACACAACAGACACATTTACCCCATCAACAACAGCAGCAACAACAACCTCCCCCACAATTTATATCACCACAACACCATGTCCAACAACAACAGCAGCAACAATCCTTTATGAATAGCCCTTCTACACAACCCTCTAGCAATCCTCATTTATATAATCCATCTTCTATGGCAGGTCAGCCACAGCCACCACAAAATTTATCATCTCATCCTCCTCCTCCACATCAAACTGGAACACTTGATCAATTTGGTCAATTGCAACAACAAATGGCTAATATGTCAATGGCTGGCCAACATCAACCCTATCAGACAAATCTTCAACAAAACATTCCAATTTATCAACAACAGCGGTAAAAATTTTCGTCAAAAAAACAAAAGAATTCCATTTAATCAATCAAATACTTTTTATATCAATGTGTTAATTGATCAGAAGTCTTAAAACGTCTTGAGACGTGGAAAATAATTAATTTTAAAATATATATATGTTTGTATTCGTTTTAAAATGTTACTTTTTAATCATTCACTATAGAGCTTTTAAAGATTTCATTATTTTTTCAGTCAATTTTCGATTATTTTTGTTTAAATTAAATTTTATTTTTTAAATTAATACACTTTTCATAAAAAAAAATTAAAACATGGAATCATTTGCATACAGTTTAAAAAATATAACTAGGACTTTTCATTTTTACATACACATTAAAGTGATAAATATAGCAAACAAGAATTTCATATAAAATAGCACTTGTTTTTGAAAATGGCGCAGTCCACAGTATTTTAGGAATTACTAATAGTAACAATACTTTTGAGTTAATTTTGAAAATGGCTTCTTTTTAGAACAGAAAAAAAATAATATAAATCTTTTTGTACTAAAGAATGAATTTAGAAAAATTTATTTTACAGCAGATCTAAAAATGCTAAAAATTAAAGTTTTTCAAATGAATATCAAAAAATTCTAAAATAACTGTTTTTAAAATGTGTATTGAATAGGTGATATTTTAAATACTTTCCAAAAACTTTTTCTATTTGACGTACAAGTTTTCAGAAAATTTGGGTTTTTAGTACAGTTTTTTAAAAAATTCCTTTTGGACAAGTTTTCAAACAATGCTACTTTTAGTACAACTTTTCAGATAATGCTACTTTTAGTACAACTTTTTAGAAAATTATAACAATTTTCCTAAAAATTCTGCATTTAGCACAATTTTCAAGAGAATGCTTCTTTAGGTGCGATTTTACAAAAAGTGCTATTCCTAGTACAATTTTACAGAAAATGCTACTTTTAATACAACTTTTCAGAAAGTGCCACTTTTAGTACAGTTTTTCAAAAAATTATACGTTTAGCACATTTTTCAAAAAGAAGCAATAGAAAGCTAAGAATATTAATTTTCTGAAAATAAAACAAATTTAATATAGAGTTTCTAAAAGGTTTATAGAAAATGTGATATTTTTAGCACACTGTTCCAAAACTTTTGCTTCTTTAATACAATTATCCATAAAATGCTACTTTTAGCAATATTTTTTTTATTGAAAGAAAGTTTTTTAGCCAATTTTTGATAAATTGTCGATTTTGTATTTTTAATAGTATTTCACCGTGAAGGATTCGCAGTGAAATAGAAAACTTTACCTAAAATACTACATTTAGGCCGCTGTTCCAAAAAAGTAATTCGCATAAAAAATGTGAAAGTGAAAATTTTCGATTTTTTTTGGTGTTCTAGATTTCACATCCGAATTTCTTTTTCGTTTTATTTCACATAAATAAAATTTGGTGAAAGTAAAACGAATGCACTTTTTTCCTTTACATTTTTTAAATTTTAATTATTCGATTTCAACTTCGAATGAAAACGTGACAACAAAACACTAAACTTGATTTCATGTGATTCGGAAATTTTCATGTGGATTGAAAAGTTGTGAAAGACAGAACAGAGGCCTTAGTATAATTTTCCTGAAAATGCTACTTTTGGTACAATTTTCTAAAAAGCGCTACTCTTAGTACTATTTTACAGAAAATTATACTTTTTGGACATCTCTCCAGAAAATGTTACTTAGGCCGCTGTTCCAAAAAAAGTAATTCACATAAAAAATGTAAAAATTAAAATTTCTGATTTTTTTGTGTGTTCTAGATTTCACATCTGAATTTCTTTTTCGATTTGTTTCACATAAATAAAATTTGGTGAAAGTAAAACGAATGCAATTTTTTCCATATAATTTTTTAAATTTAAATTATTCGATTTCAACTTCGGATGAAAGCGTGATCAACAAAACACTAAACGTGATTTCATGTGATTCGGAAATTTTCATGTGAATTAAAAAGTTGTGAAAGACAGAACAGAGGCCTTATAGGAACTTTCTAGAAAATTATACGTTAAGTACACAGCAATAGACAACTAAAAATAACTGCTTTCTTAAAATACATCGAATCTTGTACAATTTCCTGATATTGGTTCTTTTAGTATAATTTTTTAGAAAGTGCGATTTTTAATGAGCATTTATCTCAAGGGAAAGTAAAAATATGTGCTAAAAATATCAAATTTAAAAAATTTCGAGACATAATACAAAAGTTTCTAGACAAATACATAATTTAGTACATAATGTAAGAAATTTTCGAATCTTGTACAATTTCCTGATAATGCTTCTTTTAGTACAATTTTTTAGAAAGTGTGATTTTTAATGAGCATTTATCTCAAGGGAAAGTAAAAATATGTGCTAAAAATATCAAATTTAAAAAATTTCGAGACATAATACAAAAGTTTCTAGACAAATACATAATTTAGTACATAATGTTAGAAATTTTGGTTTGTTTTCAGTACAATTTTCTTAAAATTGATATTTAAAAAAAATCAGAAAAGTATATTTTTAGTACATTTTAAAATACAAAAAAACAACTTTCTAGAAAGATGTGGTATAAACAGCAAGTTTAAAATAATTTGTTATGTTTTACAAAAATTATAAAAATTTAAGCAAATTCACTATAAAATGCAAACTTGTAGATTTTACTGTTTATGTAATGTTCTTTTGAACAAATTGCGCTTGTTTTAGCAAACTTTAACAATATAAGGTAAAATTTTTATATATTTTTGGTTAAAATTTTTCGAATCGGAATGGTATGACATTTTCCATAACAAAACACTCTACACTCTTTTTTGGTTTAGTGCTAATTTTTTTTTACACGCATTTGAAGTTGGTGATTTTAAAGCAAAATAATAATTAGAAACTAACCACTGTGCACCGTTGCGTATGATTGTTATTTAAAGGCAATTTAAAAATTAAGTATACGCCTCTTATACAGTTTTAAAGTAGTTATAATTATAAGAATAGTTCACCAACTTCAAACTACTAAACTAAAAAGCTTTGAGGGCTTTGTTATCGAAAATTTTTGACTATTATTTGCTTTTGGTTTCGTCCCATTTCGATTTTGGTTGTTACACTGTGATATTGATTATTTCAGTTAATTTTCATAGAAAGCACTCGATTTAAAAAAAATAATAGTTAAATAATTGCAATGTTTTATGATTGTGTACTAAATAATATAAAAAAATTACTATTAATAGTAGTTTTTTTTAGAAAAGTTAAAAATATTTTTAAATGTACTATTATTACTATTAAAGACGTACTAAAATTTGCATTTTCTTTAAATGTGTACTAAAAATGTCGTGTTTTCAATTCAAACTAATTAAATTAGCAAAAAATTATAATTGTAAAATTTTAGCACTGTCCAAAAAAGTGTGCTAAAATTAATAGAAAAGTAAAAAAAACATTATAAATGTACTATGATTACTATAAATATGCACTAAAATTGGTCTTTTTAAAAATGCGTACTAAAATAGCAACATTTCAAGAAAAACTATAAATATGTACTAAAACTGACTTTTTTAAAAATGTGTACCAAAAAATCAAAGCAAAACTAATAAAAATAGCAAAAACTAATGATTGTAAAATTAAAGCACTTTCCAAAAAATGTACTAAAATTCATATAATTTTTAGTAAAGTTTTCTCTGGTTTTGAAATGCTCTTAAATTAATATCAAACACATTTCGAAAATGAAGTATCAGTTATATTTTTAAAATATTAAAGAAATTTATTTTCCACTTCCACAATATTCATTTAAAAGCTCTAAAACATTGCGTTAACTTTTTTATTTCACTTTCGTTTTTAATCTTTTTAAAATATATATATTTTTATAATTAATTTATCTCACCATCACCTACTTTGTAAACTTTTGTTTCCTAAATAACTATGATTCTGTTATTATCAGTCAAAAGAAACAACTCTAACATTGTTTTTTTGGTAATCTTAATTCCAATTTTTAAGCTGTTTGATTGAAAAAATATCGAAAGAAAAAAACATGAAATGTATTTCTAAACGAAGAATATTTAATAATTTTTATCGTAATCCTTAATATCTAAAACCTAATCTTATAATATTTGAAAAAAAAAAAAAACAAAATACAATATATTCATACATAAAACCACACATTATTTACTATTATTCTTATGGTATGATATGAAAAAGAAAGAAAAATAAAAAATAAATTATTAAAATAAAAATTAATTGTTTTTAATTTAAAGCAGATATATTATAATCAACTTTTGCTCCAGGCATTTGTGTATGCGTTCATGTTTCGAACAGTTATGCGCATTATTAATTTTATTAATCATACGCTTTGTAGTTCTTATTTGGTTGTTTTTATTTTTCTCGTTTCGAATACATAGGCGTATACTTAATGTTATTAATCATACTTTTAATAGTTTTATTTAAAAAAAAATATATAAAAATATAAAAAATAAATTACACTGTGTGACGGTGAAAAAGTAACCTGGGTTTTGACCATCAATTTTACATAATTCGGGCATGCTGATTCCAATGGTCCAAGCCATTTTGAAATCTAAGGTACAGTTTTTTCGCAAAACGTCTTTAAAGTTTTTCACGTCCCCGTGAAGTTTTTTGAATAAAAAATATTTTGTGTGCGAAAAATTCAGTCGTTTATAGTTGAAATTAAAGGATTATATCTGTAACTACATTTTAACTACAAATTCCGCTACTAAAAGTTTAAAACTTTAACAGTGTTTCGCGTTTTATCCCATTTTTTCTCATTTTTTAGCATTTTCGCGATTTTAAATGCCTAAATAAATTCCGACCTAAACAACCGTTTCAGCTTAGTATATTTGCACCAAAGGAAATATATTCCCATTAAAATATTTTTCATTTATCAATCGCATAGCACTAAAATTGCGCAATTTGTCAAAATTTCTCTATGACAGCATCACTTTCCAACAGGACCACAAGGTCCAGATTTTGATATATTGTGTAAAAACCTCAAAAAAGTATTAGTGCCAAATTTCAAACAAAAATGTTTTCATCTTAAAAAGTCTTAATAAAAAAACATTTATTTCGCCCTACTAAATTATATTAAACAAGTGTTTTATTTAAATTAGTAGTATTTAGTACAATGTTTTCCTTTTGTTTTTGTAATTAAAATTTAATAATTTAATTTAGTAAGGTGAAATAAAAGTGTTTCTACAATAACTTTTAAAGTTGAAAACATTTTTGTTTGAAATTTGACACAATTACTTTTTTGAGGATTGAACATAATATGTCAAAAGCTAGACCTTGTGGTCATCTTGGAAAGTGATGCAGTCATAGAGAGATTTTGACTAATCGCTCATTTTTGGAGTGATGCGCTTGATAGTTGAAACGTATTTTCATAGAAATATATCCCATTTGGTGCATTTAAACTAATCTGAAGCGGTTGTTTAGGTCGGTATTTACTTAAGCATTTAAAATCGCGAAAATTCAAAAAAATTGGAAAAACGGGATAAAACGCGAAATATCACTTGAATTTCAAACATTTGATAGCGGATATGGTACTTAAAATTTAGCTACAGTTACAGTCCTTCAATTTCAATTGCAAAAGAGGGACTTTTTTGCATACAAAAACTTTTTTATTTCAAAAAGTTCACGGGGACGTGAAAATCTTTGAAGACATTTCGCGAAAAAACTGTACCTTAGATTTAAAAATGGTTTGCACCATTGGATTCAGCATGTCCGAAATATATAAAATTGATGGTCAAATGTCAGGTTACTTTTAACATCCAAGATTTTGTCACGCTGTGTTATTTAAATAAAACTCCATATGTAAATTGCTTTTAATTTAAAACAGCAATTTGATAGCACCGTCCGACAGCCAATATTAAACATGAACAGGATGATACACGTCTGAAATTAGAGATCAAATGGAGTAAAACTGCATTTGCAGTTTTTCATATAAATGGAATTTTATGGCCGCTGTTCCAAAAAAAGTAATTTACATAAAAAATGTGTAAATGAAAATTTTCGAATTTTTTTTGTGTTCTAGATTTTACATCCGGATTTCTTTTTTGTTTCACATAAATAAAATTTTATGAAAGTAAAACGAATGCACTTTTTTCCTTATAATTTTTTAAATTTTAATTATTCGATTTTAACTTCGAATGAAAACGTGATCAACAAAACACTAAACTTGATTTCATGTGATTCGGAAGTTTTTATGTGAATTGAAAAGTTGCGAAAGACAGAACAGAGGCCTATGAATTATAATTGGAAATTTTTGAATTATATTTAGAAATTTTTGAATTATAATTAGAAATTTTTGAAATATAAATGGAAATTTCTAAAATATAATTGGAAATTTTTGAAATATAATTTTTATATTTTCTGAATTAAATTTGGAAATGGTTTAGACGTATGATTAACAAAAACGAAATACCTACTATTAAATAAAGTATACGCACCATTGCCACAGGGCCAGCATGATCCAATTCCGGCCAAAAGTCTTTATCGTTGTTGGATCCGTCTGAAAATGTGCTTCTAGAGGAATTCGAGGTCGCTGATTTCAAAATTTAGCTAAAATCCAAAAAAAATATAAATGGCGGATCCAATATGGCGGACAAATTTTTTTAATAATTGTCCGATTTAACTCAAATTTTGTTTTATGTGGGCCTTGGAGTTACTGAATAAGAATTGTTACTCGGAATTTTGAAAAACAAAATGGCGGACTAAATATGCTTCTTAAAGTTTAAAGAATGATCCAACTCCGGCCAAAAGTCTTTATCGTTGTTGGATCCGGCTGAAAATGTGCTTCTAGAGTATTTCGGGGTCGCTGATTTCAAAATTTAACTAAAAACTAAAAAAATCAAAATGGCAAATCCAATATGGCGGACAAATTTTTTTAATAATTGTCCGATTTAACTCAAATTTTGTTTTAAGGGGGTCATAGAGTAACTGAATCAGAATTACTGGCGTGAATTTTGAAAAACAAAATGGCGGACTAAATATGCTTAGTAAAGTTTGTTACAAGTAATTAAAAAACAGTTATATTCCTTTCTTTGTTGAAGTTAGCTGAAAGTGTGACGTAGTAAATTTCTGGGTCTGTTATCTAAAAATCGAACTGATAAAATTCAATATGGCGGCTAGATTTTTTAACTTTGTCTGATCTAACTAAAAATTAGTTTTAAGAGTATTAAGAGTGTCTGCAGTTAAATCTACTCACATAATTTTTATATAATTTTTTTTTATATAAATATGAAAATGGTGTAAATGCCTTACTTAGTTTCAAAAAGCTTTTGGAAATGGTGACGACAAATTATTCACTTTTTTCATTTATTTTGGAAATTCAATAAAAAATCTTTGAATTTAATTGGAAATGGTATAACTGATATTTTCCATAATTCTACAAAAAAACAAGTAAGAAAATTATAGTCGGTCAAGACCGACCATATAATACCCTACACCAGAGTTTCCCGGAAAATGGGTCCCAAGTTCAAACATGGACCGATGAGATATATATTTTGTCAAATCTTTAATAAGTGTAAAAAACACAATAGGCTTCGATTTGCTGCCAATAAACCGATTTAAGTGAATATCGGGCGAAATTTTTACATGGGGCCTAAGTCCAAAAATGGTCCGATGGTAATCAGATTTCAAAAGGTTATTGAATTACGCGTAAAACATACACAAACAAAATTTTAATTAAATATTTTCTTTTTTTCATGAAATTTTAGAGATTTATGTGAAAATCGGGAAGGTGGTTTGTATGGGGGCTACAAGAAGAACTAGTCCGATTCCTTCAAAATTCGGAATGGTGGTTTGTGGAGACAAAACACGCTTACCTGCCAAATTTTGATAAGATACCTATCATAATATGGTTATAAGAGTCATTTAAGCCAAAACTAAAGAGGACCTTTGTATGGGGGCTAGGTCAAAATATGGACCGATTTTTTCCAATTTCAATAGGCTTCGTCCTTGGGCCAAAAGAGTCTTAAGTTTCAAATTTCAAGTTAATTGATTAAAAATTACGACCTGTATCGTGTTTACACCGTTTACATGGACAGACAGACGGACGGACGGACGGACAGACGGACGGACGGACATCGCTAAATCGACTCAAAAAGTGATTCTGAGTCGATTGGTATACATAAAAGTGGGTCTAGGACCAATATTTCGGGTTGTTACAAACATCAGCACAAACTCATTATACCCTGTACCACAGTGTGGTGTAGGGTATAATTAGAAATGTAGATAATTTTTTTTCCTACACTTAAGGCACTCTCTGTCGATAAAAAAAAAACTAATCAAGCCGTAAAACATTATTTTGGGTTAAATTATTTTTTTTTTAAAACAAATCTCGGACCACTGCATATATAGCTGTAATTTCGCCATTTATCATTTCTAGCAAGTTTGGGCAACTTTTTTCGAAAGATATGGATCCATTCTATATCAAAAAAAATATAGAGCGATTGTATCGAACTGAGGATCGCTGAGGATTTTTTCGGCGCGAGGTAAATATCTAAAAAATTATAACTTTTTTCACATAAAACGCGAATCGCTGCCAGGCAAATGAGTTATATTTGTCCATGTTATTTTCGTTACAAAGGCTAATATATAAGTTTGAACCACGCAAACAAAAAGTTAAACATTAGCAATAGAAGTCTGGAAAAAAATTAAAAAAGTATCTCAACTTTTAAACATTTTTTACCAACTTTTTTAACTTTGAAGACCTGTCAAAGGAAAGGGTGTAATCGGATCATAAAGATAAGTTCAGAAAACCTGCTTCTATATATGCCCAACAAACTGGTAAACATTTTTTTGAGAATTTACAAATAAGGACTTTTGGCCGGAAATCGATCTGTCTTGAGACCTAAGCATTGAGGCATTAGTTTTTTTCATGTAAAATGCCAATGAAACAGCAGGCATTGGCATTATTTTTCATACAAAAGTAATGCCAGGTCCCAAGTATGCTCCAAACAAATAACTACATACTCCATTTTCAGATGTAATTTAAAGAAATTATACATATTTAAAAATTGATAAATTTTAAAAATTGAAGATAAAAGAAAAACTTTTAACATTGAAAAATGCTATGTAAATTTTAAAAGTACATTTATACGGACATAACAAGATTTCGACCAAAACCCTTCAATACCTATTTTCTCCTTGAAAAAATGATAAAATTAGTGATTTTAACAACACTAATGAGGCATTCCACACCAAATGTCCCGTTACAGAAAAACATGTGCCCCGTAAATTTCTGAATAGGTGTTTGGATAGCCCTATATGACACTTAGAAAATTGCGTATTTGGTTTTTCAAATTTTCAAAAACTGGGCTTAGGAGGCGTGGTCAAATATTGGAAAAATGCTAACATTTGCTGCGAGTTGCCTTGATTAAATATTTATCACATTAAAACGGAATGCACCATAATCTCAAAAACTAACATTCTTACACTCAAAATAATTATTCTGTTAAATACTCTGTAAAATGACTGTAATCCCAATTCGACAGATATTTGACAAAGTTATCTGTCGAAATACAGATTTTTAAAAAAATGCTTTGTATTTTCTTGTGACCGAAAAACAAAATTTTTTAAAATTGGAGTTACTCGTTAAAAACTCGTAATTTTCACAAAAATAAAAAAGTAAATTTACAATTTGGAAGCATTAAAGCGGGCAAATTTAACAAAATTTTAAGTTTAATTAATTAATTTTTTTTTTTAATTTTAATTAATGTTTTAAAGCAGAGAAGTTTTACTCATAAAATGGATTTAACTAAAACATTGTAAATTTACAGAGTTTTTTTTTGTAAAATTTTGAACTCATAAAAAGCATTTAACTAAAACTTTGTAAATTTACATAGTTTTTTTGGTAAAATTCTTTTCGGTTTTATTAATATTTTACAGATAATTCTGTAAATTTACAGTTTTTTTTTGATCGAAATCATTTTACAGAGTTTTCTTCGTAAAATAACAGAAAATCTTGCTGGTTGGAAATCTATGGTATTTTCTGCTGGCTCAGCAGAGTATCTCTGTAATTTAACAGAGTGATTATTTTGAGTGTATATAGTTTTGTATGGGCTATCGATTAACATTTTTTTTTTAATTTTCAGATCCAGTTCTGAAATTTTCCATTTTTTAAAAAAGTAAATTTATCAAAAATTTGGTCACTTTTTTTTTTTTTTATTTTTTTTTAAAGTTTAGAGGTTTGTCCATCCACAGAAAAAAATTCAGAAACACGTTCGTCGTTTTTTTTCGAGAAAATCGCATTTGAAATTTAAATTTCATAACAATTTTGTAATTTGCTTGTATTTTCTTGTTTTAAAGTTGCGAATGAGTATTATCAATTGCATAAATATTACTCATACGATCTGTTGAAATAAGAAAATACAAGCAAATTACAAAATTTTTATGAAATTTTAAATTCAAATGCGATTTTCTCGAAAAAAACGAAAAATGTTTTTCTGATTTTTTTTGTGTGTATGGACAAACATCTAAACTTAAAAAAAAAGAAAAAAAAAGTGGCCGGATTTTTGATAAATTGACTTTTTTAAAAAATGGAAAATTTCAGAACGGGTTCTAAAAATTTTGCAAAGAAAAAATTTTTTATCGATAGCCCAAACAAAACTATATAAGAATATAAATTTTTGAGATTGTGGTGCATTCCGTTTTAATGTGATAAATATTTAAACAAGGCAACTCGCCACAAATTTGACCATTTTTCCAATATTTGACAACGCCTTCTTAGCCCAGTTTTTGAAAATTAGAAAAACCAAAAACGCAATTTTCTTAGTTCCATATAGGGCTATCTAAACAACATATTCAGAAATTTACGAGACAAATGTTTTTCTGTAGCGGGACATTTGGTGTGGAATGCCTCATATATATTATCAATAAGTAATCGATTCTAATGCCCTGTTTTCACTTACAGCTAAAAATTATTTTTAGCAACAATATTTTTAGCACTTTCTTTATTCTATTACAGTATATTAACAAAATATGAAGGATTTCACACCAAAAGTCCAGCGAAGTAAAACCTTGTGTACCGTAAATTTCTGAATAGGTTGCATGTATAGCCCTATATGGAACTAAGAAAATTGCGTTTTTGGTTTTTAAATTTTTCAAAAACTAGGCTTAAGAGGCGTGGTCAAATTTTGCAAAAATGTTCAAATTTGTATCAAGTTGCCTTGATTAAATATTTATCAAATTGAAACGAAATCCACCAAAAATTAAAAATTCACATTCTTGTATAGTTTGTATGGTCTATCGATAATTTTTTTTTTGAAAATTTTTAGAACCCAATCTGAAATTTTAAATTTTTTTAAAAAAGTCAATTTATCAAAAAGCCGGCCACTTTTTTTTTTCTTTTTTAATTTTTTAGTTTAGATGTTGTTTGTCCATCCACACAAAAAAATTCAGAAACACGTTCTTCGTTTTTTTCGAGAAAATCGCATTTGAACTTTAAATTTCATAACAATTTTGTGATTTGCTTGTATTTCTTTGTTTTATCGTTGCGAATGAGTATTATTAATTGCATAAATATTCCTCATACGCTTTGTTGGAACAAGAAAATACAAGCAAATTACTAAATTGTTATGAAATTTAAAATTCAAATGCGATTTTCTCGAAAAAAACGAATAATGTGTTTCTGATCTTTTTCGTGTGGATGGACAAACACCTAAACTTAAAAAAAAAAATTAAAAAAAAGTGGCCGGATTTTTGATAAATTGACTTTTTTTAAAAATGGAAATTTTCGGAACGGGTTCTGAAAATTTTCCAAAAAAAAAAAAAAAATTTGTCGATAGCCCATACAAAACTATATAAGAATGTAAATTTTTGAGATTGTGGTGCATTCCGTTTTAATGTGATAAATATTTAATCAAGGCAATTCGCCACAAATTTTACCATTTTTCCAATATTTGACCATGCCTCCTAAGCCCAGTTTTTGAAAAATTTAAAAACCAAAAACGCAATTTTCTAAGTTCCATATAGGGCTATCCATACAACCTTTTCAGAAGTTTACGGTACACATGTTTTTTTCGCAGGACATTTGGTGTGGAATGCCTCTAATAAATATTATCGATAAGTAATCGATTCTAATGCCCTGTTTTCACTTACAGCTAAAAATAATTTTTAGCAACAATATTTTTAGCACTTTCTTTATTCTATTACAGTATATTAACAAAATATGAGGGATTTCACACCAAATGTCCAGCGAAAAAAACCTTGTGTACCGTAAATTTCTGAATAGGTTGTACGTATAGTAGTGCGTCCCGAATTAACATTTTTTTAGCTTGCCCCCTCAAACGATGGGGATTAAGGACCCTTTTACAGGAAAAATAACAAAAACATTTTTGGACAAAAAACCAGTTTGCTACCACCAGCTAAAGATTGCAATCTTAGTGCATTTTGAAAATAAAAAAATTTTTTGTTGTCCAAAAATTTGACGCCAAAATTTGCGCCCTACACTGATAGAAAAACGCTTCATATCACTAATGAATGGAAATCAATAATGTTGTTTCATTACAACATTGAAATATTTCATATGCTGAATGAAATTTCATACATATTTATTTATTTATTTTATTTATTTCATATTGTGCAATATTTTCATTACCCGGCTAAAAATGTTGTATATTATCATATATGATATCATATATGAGACCATATACAGTATCATATATAGTATCAAATATGGTCTCATATATGACCATATTCCAAAATTGGCGCTTATATAAGACACGATCATATATGATCCAATATATGTGATCATATATTAGATCATATATTGAATCATATATTGGATAAAATATTGAATCATATATGGGATCATATATGATGTTGTTTTCAATTTGTTTTACATTCTTTTTCATATTTTTTATTTTTTTTTTTCATTCTTAACTATATGTAATATATTATTATGTATATATTCACCAGAATTGCAGACGGTGTAGATAAGTATAATTTAAAATTAAAAATATTTTTTTTTATTAATTTTGGTGTTTTCATATATTTTAATGAAACCCTTTAGTTTGATGATTTTAATTTTTTAGTTACTATCGCTTGCATTTTTGGTGACCATATAAAAATAAATAATTTAACTTATAGATATGAGAATACATTTTGATAGTCAACAAAATAAATTGAACATAAAAGATCTTATATATCAAGTTTTTCAATTGATATCAATTACGAAAGATGCGAACAAAGGGCTTATTAAAGGAACATTGATTTCCTTTGTGTTTGCTTGTTTTAGTGTTAACTCCGACTTTCTTCAGACTTAGCGTTTTTGTAATGGTATAAGCCTCGTTTTTACAATATTTATAGTCAAAATCTAAAAAAAGGAAATAATATAATATTAGTAGTAATATTTAAGATATTTCTAGAATTTTTATTCTATTAAAGTATTACCAACGATAGCATTTGGTGCTAATAGGTTAATGATAACACGGATGTAATTTAACGAAGCAACCATATACCTTTAAAGATTGGCTAAATTCTGCTAGTTCCATACATACATGTTGGAGTGTATTTTGTTAAGACCATGGGATGCTTAAGCCCATTGGATGCTAAAGACTATAGAATGCTTTTTAAGGAAAGATATATTGTCTTTCAGAAATCCATCTGAAAAAATATTAAAAATTATTACACATTTCTTTTTTTATTCCAGCAAAAAAGAACTTGCTACTACTTAATGCATGCATCAAATTCAAAGCAAGAAATTATTTACTTAAGACTTCGATTAAAAGCAATATATTTAGTAGTATGTATTTTATCTTGCTGGGTTTTGTTTGTAAGAATATTTGAAGGATAGGGATAAAAACTATTTCTACTTACATCATGTTTGTAAGGATATTTGAAGGACAGGGATATTAACTATTTCTACTTACATCATGGTGACAATGTGCCAGGTTGTCACTTTCGCTTATAGACAGCTTTCTTGTAATTGTATAAAAACGTTGTCCTTCCCAAATCGTTACTCAACCTTAAAACTGATACGTTCTTTTTATTTCGATTTGCTATGGCGATAGTAAGCGATTTCAAAATAGTATGTAGTGTTGGAACCGTAGTGATAACGTTATGGTCGTGCATATGCCCTCTGCTCTAAGTTAAGCGAGCTTAACGTACCTCCGCATGGTTGAATTTTCTAGTAACCCGGCCTTCAAACTTCTAATGCGTTCTTTCCATTTCCAATTTGCTACAGAAAGGGATTTCAAAATAATTTATAGTGTTGGAATCGTAGTGATAACATTTCTGGTGGTGCATATGTCCTCTTCTCCAAGTTGAGTGAGCTTAACGTTACTCGGCCTTAAATCTGCTTATACGATCTATCATTTCCAATTTGTTATGGCGACATTAAGGGATTTTAAAATAGTTTGCAGTATTGCAATCGCAGTGAAAACATAATGGTGGTACATATGACCTCTCCACGAAGTTGCACGAGATTAACGAAGCTGCGTAGTTTAATTTTCTTCAACATCAAAGCACTCTTTATTATTGTATTTGCGACATACATATGTACATTTACTCATTTTGAATATGGTCTTGTTTTGGAATAAAACGTCCACGCTCATACTTGTTATGACGATGAACTGGAAAAAAATAATACATATGATTTTAAAATTCTAAATTCATTTAAAATTCGAATAAAAACTTACCTTTTCCATTTTCTTTATGTAAAAGTAACTTTTTTAATCAGAATATTTTGCAACTACGAAACAATATTTGTTAAATTATTGATACGAATCGGTATTAAGGTATAAATATGGTAATAAAATATAATTTCAATCGTAAAAAACTTTTATTTTGTAATTCCGGTTGACATTTTATTACACATGCACTAAAATTTAACATTTTATGATAGCATATATGTTTCCATATATGATATCATATATGGCACATATTTTATATGCGGCCACATATATGGGATCGTTTCCTGCATATATGGTCACATATATGTTTCCATATGTGTCATATATGATCATATAAAGATCTATATATAAGCATATATGAACATACACATTGATTTTTAGCCGGGTAATTTTGATTCATTAGATTTCGTAGTTTCATTAAAAAATGTCATTAAGTTTTGTTTACAAAACTTGCTGTTTTTTTTGACACCTGTCGTGTCGCGCTGTTTAGTCTGTTAGTTTACGCGCGCAAAAAACAGCTGATCAGAGCGTGATTTTTTTTTTTGAATTTTTATACGAAATTTAAAATGAAATGTTGCTGATACATTTTTAGTATTTATTAAACTCACGTTGTTTTATATTATTTCGTGGTTTTACTTATATATTAAAAGTAAATGTTATAGTAAAATTTTGTGTGGGAAAACTGAGTGAAATCTATAGATAAAATAAAAAATATGTGAAAGTGTTTTTTAACTTGGTTATTTTGTGATTTTTTTAGCCTTTTTTGTAAAATTTTAAATAAAAAGTAAATTATTAATTTTATATTTACTAAATTCGTACTGTTTTATATTGTTCGTGGTTTTAATTATGTATTACAACTTAAGTTTGGTGTAAAATTTTTTGCGAGGAAAACCATTTTTTATTATTTTTAATTCTATAAAAAGATCTTTACAATTTCTTACATATATTTAATTTTAAAAATAAAAGTAGCATTAATTCAATGAAAGTATTTCATTTCAAAAATAAAAAGTAGGATTTCTTCAATGTAAATATTTCATAAGAATTAAATACTTGTTTCATTAAAGTAATGAAAAATTTTCATAAAATACAATATATATTTTGTATGAACAATTTTCATTAATTTAATGAAACTTGTTCTTGCAATTAAATTTTATGATACCTATTTCATTAATTCAATGAAACCCTACATAGGTTCCTTTTTAACGTAATTTTTCATATCATTAATGTAGATTTTCATTATTGTCGGGTACAAATTTCTATCAGTGTATAGAGTACATTTGAGGAAAAATATTAATAAAATTTCCATGGAGTAATTTTGGTACAGCGTTCCATCTCAAAGATCAAAAGGCGTACTTAATTTTTACTTTTTCTTTCTTTTAAGCTAAATTAGTCTCAAAATCTGCTTTGATACCGTGTTATCGAATTTGATCTTTTTTGCGTAGGTTTTGAGACCAATTTAGCTTTAAAGAAAAAATAAAAAAAAATTAAGTCACACTTTTCATCTTTAGATGCAACGCTGCACCAAAATTACTCCATGAAAATTTTATTAATATTTTTCCAGGAATGTACTCTATATTGCGCAACTTTTAGCATACATTTAAAAAAAAAAAAAACAAAAAAAAAAACATTTTTTTAAAATGCACTAAGATTGCAATCTTTAGCCGCTGGTAGTCAACTGTTTTTTGTCCAAAACTTTTTTTGTTATTTTTCCCGTAAAAGAGGCATAAATCCCCATCTTTTGAGGGGGCAAGCATTTTCAAATTCGAAAAAAGCCAAATTCAGGACGCGCTAATGTATAGCCCTAGGTGACATGACATAATCTCCACGGACATATCCCCATTTCCGTTATGGGGATTATGACCAAATTCATTTCGGTCATAATCCCCATAATGGTAGTGGGGACTATGACCGAAAATAATTTGGACATAATCCCAATAAAAAACGGACATAATTCACAGATTTATGGGGATAATGACCACATAACAAATGGCCATAATCCCCATTACAGGGATTATGTCCACTATTCTAGTTGGTCATAATCCCAAAAATTTGAATTTTTTTGGTCTTAAAAGTTTTTCTGCGTAACGGGCCTTCGGCCGGTCTTAGGGATTACAAACTCCATGCGTTAAACCCACCCTCTCCGCAAAAAACTGGGATTATGACCGAAATTTCTTTGGACTTAGTCCCCACAATATGAATGGGGGCTATGACCGAAAAATTTTCGGACGTAATCCCAACAGGGAACGGACATAATCCCCATTGGGATTATGATCGTTTTAGAAACGGTAATAGTCCCCACAACTGTTATGGGGGTTTGTCCGTGATGAATTCGGTCATAATCCCCATTTCCGTTATGGGGGTAATGTCCGTGGGGATTATTTTTTAACTTTTTTTTTTGGTTAGTTAACCGACTTTACCTCCCCGTTTTAAGAAGGATATTTGACAGTACATTCTTAAAACAACATCCAACAAATTCTCCAAGTTCCTAGTTTCCAAAACTGTACCAAACTTTTAAATATGTCTATCCGTTCAAGAGTTATAATTAAAAAACTTCAATGCACGCCTTTTCCATACAAAGGTTGTAGCACTGTGTAGCGTATGAGTAACATTTATGCAAATATTTTTGTAATACTCATCCGCAATGTTGAACCAAAAAAATACAAGCAAATTACTAAATTGCTATGAAATTTAATATTCAAATGGGAGTTTCTCGAAAAAAAAACGAAAAACGTGTGTCTGAATTTTTTTGTGGGGATAGAAAAACATCTAAACTTAAAAAAAAGTGGATTTTTGATAAATTGACTTTTTCAAAAAATAAGAAATTTCAGAACGGGTTCTGAAAATTTTTCAAAATAAAATTTTTTAATTAATAGCCCATAAAAAAGTATACTAGGGCCTCTGTTCTGTCTTTCACAACTTTTCAATTCACATGAAAATTTCCGAATCACATGAAATCAAGTTTAGTGTTTTGTTGATCACGTTTTCATTCGAAGTTGAAATCGAATAATTTTAATTTAAAAAATTATAAGGAAAAAAGTGCATTCCTTTTACTTTCACAAAATTTTATTTACGTGAAAGAAAACGAAAAAGAAATTCGGATGTGAAATCTAGAACACCAAAAAAATTCGGAAATTTTCACTTTCACATTTTTTATGTGAATTACTTTTTTCAGAACAGCGGCCTAGAATGCAAATTTTTGAGATAATGGTGCATTCCGTTTTACTTTGATAAATATTTAATCACGGCAACTCGATAAAAATATGACATTTTTTTCAAGGACAAAATTCATTGCCCATATAGGGCTAGGTTTTTTTCGCTAGACATTTGGAATGGAATGCCTTATATGTATGTGTATCCCAATGTTTACGTAGGTGAAAGGACAAACACTCACATACTATCTATCAGTCAAGCAGCATTGAAGGCTTTATTAGCCTACGATGTAACTTCAAAACTTGTCATGGATTATATTCATTCTCTGAACGAACTGGGCCGTCAGTTGGATCCAGTGCCTATAAGGCTCTTGGACGACGAACGGGCAAACTGTCTAGCCAATCGTGGTGCAAAACGTCCTGTTATCGGCTCAGACCCCTTCTGTGGATAATCAATTGGGCATATCAAGGAAAGATAACGATCATGGAGGGAATCTGAATATGTCAACCACTGGAACCACTGCTCTTGACAGCGGCCAGCAAAGAGTTATTACTCTACCCCCTGGGGAACGATTACTTTCTCTCGACAAAAAGAATCTAGGGATTCTAACTGGTTACCTCACCGGACATCATAATCTTGAAAACTGTATAAAATACTTTATAAGAGGTGTATACTTAATTTTGTAATTGCCTTTAAAAAAACAATCATACGCAACGGTTCACAGTGGTATAGTTTTAATTATTCGGCCATTCAGTAAGTACTGCACCGATTGCAGAGAAATTGGTACCGGTTATACACTCAGAAAATTATGTAAGTTACTACATGTTAGTTGTTTGTATATTTTACAGTAGTAAGTTGTTTTTAACTACAAAGTCAGTTATTTTTGTATGCAAAATATCAAACAACTATTTCTGTTAGTTATTTTGAGTCGTTTTTTTGAATAACTAACAAAAAAGTACTGTAATGTAGTAACAGTTATTTAAAGTAGTTAATTTTATTTTTTTATCTCTGAAAAATTTTCAAAGTTTTTTCCAAAAAAAATAAATAAATTTTCTTTTTTTTTTATTTTTCACAACTTTTTTTAAAAAAAAAAAAAAACTTTGAAAAAATTTGGTCTTCAATTTTTTTTCTGAAAAATTTTTTGAAAAAAAAAAAAATTATATATTGTTTATTTTATTTTTACTTCATATTAGTTGTTTTGACTACAAATGTTAGTAATTTTTACTACATAAGTCAGTTGTTTTTTGTCAGTTAAAATAACTAACATAGTTGATTTAACTGAAAAAGTAGTTGACCCCAAAACAACTTACAAAGTAGTTATTTTAACTGACATTTTCAGTTGATTTTACTAACATAATTGTTTGAGTGTAGCAAACGTATCTTCGAGCTTAAGTTTGGACGCTAGAACCCCACATGTCCAATATGGGCACTACCATGGGCCCCTAAAGTAGGACATATTTAGTATACAAGAACTTCAAATGCCTTAAAATCACTAACTTCATATGCGTGTAAAAAAAATCTAGCACTGAACTTAAAAAGGCCATGGGGTTTCATTTGCTTTCGGTTTCATCAAACTCGTATTCGAAAAGTTCGATTTTGTAACTCTAAGGCTGGATTACTCAATGCTCCGTTATAAAATAACTCTCCGTTAAATTTAACTTTTTCATACAAATTTTGACATATGGCTCCGTTAAATCGGCAGTTAGCAGCTAACTTTTCATTGAGTAATCCGCCCTAAATAATAAATCCTGAAATAATCATAACTAAGGAGTGAGATCATAAAAATGTTAACACACATTTTTGCCTACAACTTTGGTGTAAAGCTTCCAAATTTTTTTTTTTTTCGGCAGTTTACATTTTAAAAATATGTCAGTTAATAAATTAATTTACATCATGAGTTTTAATTTGCAATTTTTTACACAATGGACGATGAAAGAAAAGTGCGTTCAAAAATAATTAAATATTTTCAACAAAACCAAACATGGACATACAAAAAAATTGCCAAAGAAACTAATGTATGCCGCCAAACAGTTTCAAAAGTGGTAAAAAGGTATCTGGAACACCTAACAATTGAAAGGAAGCCGGGAACAGGAACAACGACTGGTTATCGTAACATTGGTAAGGCATATAAAGTTAAAAGCATCCTTAAGAGAGCTCCTAACACATCTGGCAGAAAAACAGCTCGGTTAGCCCAATGCTCAGACTTTTTTGTACGTAAAGTGAAACGTAAGGCGGGACTAAAGTCCTACAAAGTTCAAAAAGTTCCCGATAGAAACGCTTTTAAAAATTTGGAGGCCAAAACCAGAGCTAGAAAATTGAAATCAAATTTTATAAAAAAATACAACTGTTGTGTAATGGACGACGAAACTTATGTCCTGGCTGATTTTGCGCAGCTCCCTGGTCAAGAATTTTATGTTTCCGATGTTCGAGGAAATGTTGCGGAAAAATTTCGGTCAAAAAAGCAAACGAAATTCCCCAAAAAATTCCTAGTATGGCAAGCCATATGTAGCTGCGGCCAAAGAAGCCAGTCATTTGTGACATCTGGCTCTATAAACAGCGAAATTTATATCAAGGAGTGTTTGCAGAAGAGACTTCTTCCGTTCTTGAGTCAGCACAATGTATCCACTTACTTTTGGCCCGATTTAGCATCTTGTCACTACAGCAAGAAAGCGCTGGAGTGGTATAATGATAATAATGTGGTTTTTGTACCAAGAGAGGCAAATCCACCAAACTGCCCGGAGCTCAGGCCAGTGGAGAGATATTGGGCTCTTGTTAAAAAAGAATTAAAGGGCACAAAAAAGGTCTCCCAGGACATGCAAGATTTCAAACGTAGATGGACCACCTGCTCTAAAAAGGTGACAGAAACTACCATAAAAGCCTTAATGGTAGGGTTTCCGGAAAAAGTGGATAACTTTGTTCGTAGTGGTTAGAGTTCCATGCGGTTTTTTTGTTATGATTTTGTATTAAATTTTATTTAATAAAAATTTGGTTTGAAGTCTTAAAATTCAGTAGTCTGTTTTTTATTTAACTTTATGTGTGTTAACATTTTTATGATCTCACTCCTTAATGGGTTAATAACAAAGCTTGATTCATCTCTATTTCTCAGCTCTCTTGAATTTTACTCAACGAAATGTTAAATTGCAATCAAGAGAGGGTTGGGATATAGAGTACCTTTTTTAAGTATGGTTTTACTACCAAAAGTACCATATCATCTTCATAATAATGGCTTAAACGTTAACCCGGAAAAACGGAAATGGTACTTTTTACGAACAGGTACAAAATAGAGACACAGACTAATACAGACTCGACATAAGTGACAGGTGTCAAAAAAGTATTCTTTAACCATATGGTTAATATTTTCAAATTATTCTACGAATTAGGTTAGAAAGAGAAAACTGATATAACGCGCCATAAGAAAAATGGATGCCAGATCGGTTTTTGTTGTTTCACTCACTCCTAAGTCGTAGAAAGTGTTGCCATGTTAGCGTAAAACGATTTAAAAACCGCTGTGTTTTCTCCTAAAATCGCTTAGTTTTTCACCATTTTTTCTTATAAAACTCTACTGTCGAGTCTGTATTTAGTCTGTGATAGAGACGTTTAAGGTCGAGATAAATGGAGTTAGAATTCTGCTATCAAACCAAGCGAAATTTTTAGGAATCATTTTAGACAGTAAACTGTCATGGAAACAAAACACCGAAGAAAGGGTCAAGAAGGCATACAACGCCTTTTACGCATGCAAGAAAATGTTTGGCGCAACTTGGGGACTGGAACCAAGGATCACTTACTGGATTTATACTTCTGTAGTAAGACCAATCTTACTGTATGGTGTTATGGTCTGGTATAACGCACTGGAGCGTAATGCGACGCACTTAAAATTTCAGAGAATTCAACGTCTCATGGGTTTGTGCATCACAGGCGCTTTGAGAACAACATCAGCTGAATCTATTGACACGCTACTGCACCTGATACCAATTGACATCTTTGCTAAGGGGGAGGCTTATAAGTCCTGCCTTCGTCTCAAAGAGTCAAATTTATTCAGGCAACGCAATTTTGGACACAGTAACATGGACAATTTAAATGATATTGCCACCGATTACAGAGTGCCCAAACTTATTTTCGACCGGAAATACGACGTAGAATTTCCGACTCGAGAATTTTGGTCAAACTGGCAAAACCCCCCAATGAACGCTATTAACATATTCACAGACGGCTCCAAACAATCCATGGGAGTCGGTGCAGGTTTTTCAACGAGTTTGCGAGATTTAGAGAATACTTTTATCCTTCCATTGGACTCTAGCATTTTCCAGGCCGAAATAGTTGCCATAAGCAGGGCGGCTTTACAGTTCGGTGATGAGACAAACAGAGAATTTAACATTTACGTTGACAGCCAAGCTGCTTTAAAAGCTCTCAAAAGCTTTTACATCAAGTCGAAAGTAGTTTTCGAATGCTTCGAGAACTTACAAAGTTTAGGGAGTACGAATAAGGTGAAACTAATATGGGTACCAGGTCACATAGGTATTCAAGGTAACGAGAGAGCGGACGAGCTTGCGAAACAAGGTGCTGATGGTATTAGTATTTCTGTACATATTGATCCACCAATCCAGCACTTTAGATTGCTACGCGACATTCAAAACACTGCAATGGCTAATAGAAAGTGGAGAGAGCTAACGACAAGTGCGATCAGTAGACGATTGTGGACATGCTACAATCTAAGAAAAACTGAATACTTACTCTCACTCACTAGATGGAACTGCCGTGTACTTACTGGAGTAATCACCGGGCACTGCCTAATAGGTTATCATAGAAAGAAGATGGGACTTATTTCTGATGCAAGCTGTAGAAGGTGTGATGAACCTAACACTGAAGAAACGGTCGAACATATTCTTTGCCAATGTCCTGCTTTGGCCAGATCCCGACTGCACATTTTAGGCAGACATGACTTCGAGAGCTTGGAAACCGTTTCGAATGTTGACCTAAGGCAAATAGTACAATTCGCGATGAGGACAAACGCGTTCTATCAGCGTCGCTGAGGAATTATTGTGGTTTTGCTATGGACCATCCGGTCTATGTGAGGAGTCTTTGACTCCGCCACCTCTAACCTAACCTGGGTGCGTATGAGTATTCGCTAGATATTAACTTTTAGTGATCTTTTCGGGGCAGACTTTCAATTGTGGTATCATTGAAAAGTAAAATATTTATTGGTACCAATTTTTTTTTGGTACTTTTTGCAGGTATGTACTTTGCTAAAAATATAAATAAACGAATTTGTCACCCCTGAATCAAATCTAGTATGATGCAGCGCATAGCGCACACAATCGACAAACATGTGCGCGTTTTGTTGCTGTTTTTTTTTTGTTTTTTTGGTATTCTTTCCTGATTAAGCTCTTCAATATATAACAAAATTCTCCAGTCAGTGTGCGGTTGGATATCAACTGAAATGGTTGCAATTGTCGTCGTCGTTGATGGGAACAGAGGCTATTTTGTATTAAAGTCGCAGAGCAGCAGCACGAATACTAGAAATAGTAGTATATGTAGTATAAAAATAGTATAATAAATTGTATAGTAGTAAATGTGGTTTGCAAAAAAAGAATTTTTTTAAAAGAAATATTAAATCGCAAATTAAGGAACAAACGTTTAATTAAAATCGCGAATTAAAAAACAAAGTATATTACTTACAAAAAAAAAAGAAACGAGTAATTTGGAGTGTCTATTTCGAAAAAGTATAAAACAAAATATAAAAAAAAGTAAGTGCAAATATTGAAAAAAAAAAATAATTATTTTTTTTTTGCATAAAATACATACAAATAAACTTGCATACAATGTACAAAAAAGTCTATCTGTATGTATAGGTATTGTAAGAAAATGGAAAAGGAAAAATGAAAATTGCAATGAATTGTATACAAAAAAAATTGAATTGTATACTGAAAAAAAGAAGTGTATAGTTTAAAAGTATTGAACAAAAAAAGAAAAAAAAATCAACCAACCCAACCATATAGAAAGACGTCAAACGGAGAGTCAACCTAACGTAGAGTAGACATGATTAAGTTAGTACAAAAGTACATACACTTTTAGTACATTTTCGAAGAAAAGTCACCGTGAGTACACTAAATTGATAACGCATTTAATCAGCGACGAATCTAATAATTTGTTTTTTGAAAAACAAACAAGTAAAAAAATTTAAATTCGGCTTTTTCAAATATATTAATACTCTTTAAAATGTAAAAACGATTATTACAAAACACTATTTAAAAAATAAATTTGGTGACAGAAAAAATTTTCTTAAAAACAAGTACTAAAGTTAAATTCGACTTGGCCGAATCTATTAATACCCTCAAAATGCCCTTTTTAAGTGATAGAACAATTTTCTAACGTTAAAAAATAAACAATTTTGATTAGAAAAACTTTATTTTGAGTGAAATTTTTTTTTAGTAATTTTTGTAAAAAAAAACATTTTTTTGAGTGTAAAAATTTTTTTGAGTGTAAAATTTTTTCGAGTGTTTTTTTTTAATGTAAAAATATTTTTCAGCTACAAAACTAAACAGAAATATTTTTGTGACTTACTAATGTTTTTAAAACTTGTTTAACGGATTTAAGGTGAAACCAATCTGAAATTCACAATTATGCTTATAACTTTTGAACCACTGCACTGTGGGCTAGCATCCCTGAATTTTGGCCATAAATAGACCGCTTAACCTTTATGTCAAAAAAGTATGACGTATGTGTGTTAAAGGATCGCTGATCACGATTCTGGAAAAAAAAATTGAAAATTCAAAATGGCGGATCCAAAATGGCGGATCCAAAATGGCGGACATGATTTTTTAATTCTTTGCTTATTGTATTTACTATAATCATTGTCGATGTATTTAAGGTCGTTAATAACGAATATGAGCTCAGAAATCTGATTTCGGAATCAAATATTCAAAATAGGATCCAATATGGCGGACAAAATATTTAAATTATTGATTAATATCGCTAGGAAATGATTGCGTAACACGAATACGAACATACACTTTTTGAAATCAAAATGGCAGATCCAAAATGTAGGACATAGTAAAAAAATGTACAATGTATACATTCCTAAGTTTTTATAAATCCCTCTTTTTGCTTTTATCAGAAAATTTTAATAAAATATTTCTCTATTAAATGCGTCAAAAAGTTAATATATGTATCCAGTGGGACATTTAAGAGAGAACTCTTTTATTTCCAGTTAGTATTTGCCATCCTAAATGTACAAATAATACTACTAGCTTACAATTTCACAAAGAATATTTAAAATGCTATCGCCAAAATATGCCCGCTTAAATGCGTTCCCTTTTATAATGTTTAGCACTAGGGATGGACGCTGGTCAAGTGACTCAAATTTTTTGTTGAGTGATAAGTGAGTGAGACATTTTTTGTGTGAGTGATTCGTAGTGAGTGCCATTTTTTTGCATGAGTCAAAATTATTTAATTGTATTGATATATGCCCTCTTAAATGCGTTCCCAGTTTCAATGTTTAGCACTAGAGATGGACGCTGGTCAGGCGAATCATGCGTGATCGAAAGTGCTCAAATTTTTTTCGTCAGTGGCAAGTGAGTGAGACATTTTTTGCGTGAGTGATTCGTATTGAGTGCCATTTTTTTGCGTGAGTCAAAATTATATAAGTGTATTAATTTAGTTTTACAATTTTTTCGTGTTTAAATTGTTTAGCGTGAGTTACGCGTGAGCGTGAGTCACAAGTGAGTGGTGTTTTGAGTAAGTGTGAGAAGAAAACGATTGAGTAAATTATGTTTTTTTTGCGTGATCGTGAGTGAACGTGACTCAAAACTCATTCACGCGCTCATCTCCAGTTATCACGCCAATGTTGTCAAACTGGGAAATTTTTTATTAGAAATCAATAGAAACAAAAATATAAAAAAAAATTTTGAAGTTCCATTTTAGGGCATTTCTAAACGCCATATTTTGGTTTATTGCCTCTATGTCAAAAGATTATGAACGGTCGCACAGGGTCGCAAAAATGTGAATAGAATACACTGTTAGAAACAGATTGTAATTCAAGGTTTGTCAATATCGTTTGGACTTTTTTGGACTTTGGTGTTGAAAAAAGGCGGATTTCAACAAAAGTATGAATTTCCATAATTTATTAAAAAAAATATATGCTTTTAGCTTACTTTTTGGCAGTTTATCTCATGTGTTGGACTAACAGGTATGTCTTTAGGAGAACTTCGCAAAAAATTTGAAAAAATATTGTGTTGAAGTACAAAAAAAAAATATTTGTTTCATGAATAAAAAAAATATTAAAAAAATCTCAAACTTTAACCTCATGCAAAAAAAAAAAACTTTAAGCTGCAATAGAAAGATATTTAAGATGCACAAAATTCAAGATGTCGACATTCTGAAAAAATATTTTTAAATATGTGTTACCTTACAGACCTTATTGGCCAAAAAATGGAAATCCTGGCCCAGAGTGCACTGGACCGATTTTACTAAAATTCATTAAAAAAAAAAAAACAGATAAGGGAAACGACAAATATACATATATGCCTAGCTTCGGCAGCGTCAGGATTGTGTTTCAAGAGTTAGCTGGTTTTTTATCTCGTAAATTCGCGTAAAACCCTTAAAGAAATTCACTCTGTTGCTTATAACCAAGGAGAGGACTTTCATGCAAATGCATGTTTTTCCCTTTTGATCATAGAACAGCATAAACAAAATATCTTTGCAAATCAAAGAATTTGCTTTAAAATGGCATCGATTCGTTAGTGCATATTTTTGCATATTTTGCTTAAAATGCATATTTTTGCATATTTCGCTATTATTTCGCTATAAATGCATATTTTTAGGTCATATTTTGTACAAATTTTAGTTTTTTTAGCTATTTTTAGCAATTTTTGAAAATTTTTTTATGATATTTTTTTTTTTTGCAATAAAGCAATTATTAAATTTTTTAAGAAAAAATTTTTTTTTAATAACATTTTATACACACTATGAATATCTAAGCTTACAATGCCAGACTGAATTCAAATCTTATGTTTTTTTTTTTAATAAAAGTAAAAAAACAAGTGGATGTTTAAGATTTTTAGTGCATATTTTAAGATTTTTAGTGCATATTTCAAGACTTTTTAGTACATATTTTAGGCGCCTAAAACATAGTTTTTTAGTGCATGAAGGTCCTGTCCCTGCTTATAACTTTTGAACCACTGGACTGATTTTGCTGAATTGCAATACTAACCTGACCAGGTAACATCATATATGCCAAACTTCAGCAGCCTCAGTAAAGTCTTTCAAAAGTTTGCGCGTTTTCAACAGACAGACGGACGAACATCGCTAGGTCGTTTTGAAATCGATCAAGGATCATGAATACATATACCTACTTTATGGGGTCCTTGACCGATATTTCGAGGTGTTACAAACCGTATGACAGACTTTGTAGTTTATTTAAAAAGTTTTACGTTTTGTCGTTTTTAAAAGAAAACCCATTTGTTTAATGTTAAGTTTTTTCAAATGACTATTTCTGTTCTTTGTTTCAAAAATAACAACATAAAATATAAAGACTTTAATTAGCATTCAATTTTTAACGTTATTTTTTTCTTTTCTGTAAGTAAAAATAAGTGATTCTTCTTTAATTTTGATGGGTAAAGTGTCTGGCCAGAATGTGGTTGAGTGCGGGCTCAATTCCCCAAAATTTTATTAAACATTTTTTCAAAAATAATTCAATAGAAAAATTGTTAAAAATAACCTACAAAATCATTAATTTTTAATGTTTTCGTAGGTTATTTTTTTATGAATTCGTTGGTAAACATAACTTAAAAATCATTAATTTTTAATGTCTTCGTAGGTTATTTTTATCGAAATTGTTGGAAAAAAAAATAAAAGTGACGTTATTTTTTATTGTTCAATGCTATTTATTTATAAAGTTTTATGAACAGTAAAAACTTAATGTTGATGTTTGTTAAAACAAATGAATAATTACTGGGATGGGTTTCAATTGGTATCACTTGTTTTAAATGTATTTTTAATTTGTTTTTGCCTACAAAATATTTCGAGTGCAGGAAAATTTTTGGTAACCTATTGCGATATATTATAAAATATATTTTACTGTAATCACAACAAAAATTTCATTTTAAAATAATAAAAAAAAACTACTTGCTCTTAAAAAACGAAAGTACCAAAAAGGGCACATTGATTAAATGTGCCATTTTAAATCCGTAATAGTAATGAATTTTTGTGGTAATTTTTGAAAGCTTAATAAGTGTCAAAAATTTTTAGTGTGAATTAATGTTAAAGTTTTTTAAATATAAAGCACGAGATTTCAACTGTCTTTCGAGGTCAGTGGGAATGAACTATAAAAATGCAATGGAAAAAGCATAACTTCTAAAAAGTACCAAACTACAGTACATTTTTAAAATTTTGTTTTCCCATCGCTGACGTGGACATAGTAATTTTATTTTTCGTTTATTTTTCCAACAAATACTGTATACAACTGAGTGTGAGATCAGCTGAATTGTGCAAACGAGTAAAACTACTGTCGCTGCTATTGCTGCAGCTTTTTGCCAGCGTCGCTGCTACTGCTGTTGCTGCAGCCACAATATACAAATAGTATTTTTTTGTAGTAAAAACTTGCATGCGTTTTGCAGTTTTTTTTAGAGAAATTAAAAGAGATTTAAAGAGACTAAAGTATAATTAAACTAATAAAAAATAAACTAAAGAGACATGGCAAATAAACGTTGCCACTTTGATGTATTGAATAGGGTACCTACTTAATGTAGGGTACTTGCGCTGGTACTGTGACAGGAATTTTATAGTCGTACTTTCCAGCCCTGGTACACAGAACAAAATACAGGAAAACAAATTTTGAATTAACATTAAATGTTCAAATTAATTTGTGTATACCCTCCAACCACAGTATTGGCGTATACTCACTTTGTCATTCCGTGTGTAGCGCATTGATATATTGGTAAAGCTTGATTTACATGTTAACTACCCTTGACCGCCCTTATCTTCTATTTCCCAGTATTGGAGAATCACAATTCTTAAATTCAAATAATTTTTCATACAAAATTATTTATTATTATTTATTATTCATACAAAATTATTTATCCCCCAATACTGGGAAATAGGAGATAAGGGTGGTCAAGGGTAGTTAACGTGTAAACTGCCCTTAAAGGGCTTTAAGCTTGATTTACACGTTAACACGTCGTCAAGGGTAGTTAACGTGTAAATCAAGCTTAAAGCCCTTTAAGGGCAGTTTACACGTTAACTACCCTTGACCACCCTTATCATCTATTTCCCAGTATTAGTGATACGATTTGCCGGGTTTAAATAATTTTGTATGAAAAATTATTTGAATTTGACAATTGTTATCCCCCAATACTGGGAAATAGTAGATAAGGGTGGTCAAGGGTAGTTAACGTGTAAATCAAGCTTTAAGGGCAGTTAATACTGGGAAATAGGAGATAAGGGTGGTCAAGGGTAGTTAACGTGTAAACTGCCCTTAAAGGGCTTTAAGCTTGATTTACACGTTAACTACCCTTGACGACCCTCATCTACTATTTTCTAGTATTGGAGGATAACAATTGTCAAATTCAAATAATTTTTCATACACAATTATTTAAACCCGGCAAACCGTATCACCAATACTGGGAAATAGTAGATAAGGTTGGTCAAGGGTAGTTAACGTGTAAACTGCCCTTAACTTGGACCCCATAAAGCATATGGGGCATTCCATCCCAAATCGGACACTTACATTTTTTTTAGATTATACATACAACATTATATTTAATAAAATTTGCTCCCACTGTAATTTGTATGGGATACTATGTTCAGATTGGCCTCGAAACCCCGTTGAAACCTCGTATTTTCAATTTAAAAACTCACCTGTTCATACACAACTATTTTGACACTTACGGAGGTTTTGGAAACTATCACAAAAAATATATTGTTTTTAAACTAATTTATTATGTGGAAAATATTATTTTACATGTTTTAATTTTATTTTTATTTAAAATAAACAAATATTTCAAAGAAATTTTGTAAATAAATTTATTTATTTTTTTATTTTTGGCATTTTCCCATTTTCCCTTTTTCTCATTGTCGCACAGTGGTAAAAATATGAAATTTATAAGGTTTCGATCGTACATTCGTTGAAACCTCACTACAAAAAGGTTTAATTTTGTGAGGGAAAATACGTATTTTCAAATGAGGTTTGGCACGAAACCTCGTTTAACGGGGTTTCGATGCCAATCTGAACGTACTAGGAGCCCTCTTAAGCAGTGTTGCCAGTTTAGGGGTTTTGTCCCCAAACTGGGGTTTTGGGAAATTGGGGATGAAAAATTAGATTTGGGCATCTGGGGATTTCATGGGGATGACACTGATTTTTTCGGGGATTTTTTGGGGATGAAATATTTTAGATAAACAAGTGTTTTTTTAAATACATCAATCAAAAAATAATGCTAAAATCGGTAAAATGAACTCAACTTTATTTTTGATCAATCGTGGACATTAAAACATAAAAAAAACGTAAAAATAGGAATTATGTGAGGTTTATAAAGAAAAATCTAAAATTTTTTATGGTGTCTGTCAAACATGGATCGTAGTGGTACCATGTTATCATGATTTTCTTTGTCTTTAAACCAAATTGTAGATTTTCATACATTTTCCATAATACATATATCCTTTAAATCTATTATGGAAATTATCCAATTTGGACCAATAAAATACTCTATCGGTGGTATGTAAATTAAAAATTCCTGAGTTATCCATCCCTGATAAAACATTTCCGTTGGTTTTTGAATTTTATCATAATACTTATCGAACCATTGGCGGTTTCAAATGATGTAC
Organism: Pegoplata infirma; assembly: GCA_963921195.1. Lineage (NCBI taxonomy): Eukaryota > Metazoa > Arthropoda > Insecta > Diptera > Anthomyiidae > Pegoplata > Pegoplata infirma. The sequence goes on along the minus strand of OY992537.1, from coordinate 16,160,541 downwards.
TATTAGTACAGTACTAATCACTCAACATGCAAAATACTCTTACACTTTTTTGCCAAATTTCTGTGTAAAATACAAACCACCAAGTGTTTGTACGTAAGTTAACCAAGTTTTCGTTGTAAAAAATTGGCTAAATTACTCAAAAGCACTTGATGGGTTGCAAGTGTTTTTTGCGAGTAGGAAATTTTGAGAAATTTTTTTTGGGGATGAGAAACTTTAATTTGGGGATGGCATCTAAAAAAAAACTGGCGACCCTGGTAAAAATTTGCATGCGTTTTGCAGTTTTTGTTTTAGAGAAATTGAAAGAGATTTAAAGAGAGTAAAGTATAATTAAACTAATAAAAAATAAACTAAAGAGATATGGCAAATAAATGTTGCCACTTTGATGTATTGAATGGGGTACCTACTTAATGTAGGGTACTTGCGCTGGTACTGTGACAGGAATTTTGTAGTCGTACTTTCCAGCCCTGGTACACAGAACAAAATACTGGAAAACAAATTTTGAATTAACATTAAATGTTCAAATTAATTTTTACCCTCCAACCACAGTATTGGCGTATACTCACTTTGTCATTCCGTGTGTAGCGCATTGATATATTGGTAATGCTTGGTTTACATGTTAACTACCCTTGCCCAAGCTTATCTACTATTTCCCAGTATTGGGAGATCACAATTTTCAAATTCAAATAATTTTTCATACAAAATTATTTAAACCCGTCAATTCGTATCAGTAATACTGGGAAATAGGAGATAAGGGTGGTCAAGGGTAGTTAACGTGTAAACTGCCCTTTAAGGGCAGTTAATACTGGAAAATAGGAGATAAGGGTGGTCAAGGGTAGTTAACGTGTAAACTGCCCTTAAAGGGCTTTAAGCTTGATTTACACGTTAACTACCCTTGACGACCCTCATCTACTATTTTCTAGTATTGGAGGATAACAATTGTCAAATTCAAATAATTTTTCATACAAAATTATTTAAACCCGGCAAACGGTATCACCAATACTGGGAAATAGTAGATAAGGTTGGTCAAGGGTAGTTAACGTGTAAACTGCCCTTAACTTGGACCCCATAAAGCATATGAGGCATTCAATCCCAAATCGGACACTTACATTTGTTTTAGATTATACATACAAAATTATATTTTATAAAATTTGCTCCACTGTAATTTGTATGGGAGCCCTCTTAAGGAGTGAAGTTAGTGTGCAGGTAGGCCTTAAAAAAATGTTTTGGGGGTAAAAATGAATCGAGGTCGGCTTCAGCATTAACCCCTTTATGACGCATAATTGGACCGGTATAAGCTGATTAAATAAATAAAATTTATAAAAAACAAAAAAAAAAATATGGGGACTGTCTGTTTTGAGAAAATGTTTGGATCGAAAAAACTCTCAGTCATACATGTGACGCCTCTAGGGGCGGTGAGAGCAAATTTTAAGAAATGTCATTTTGTATGGGTAGGCTGACCATTCGTACTGATTTGATCAGTACATGTACTGATTTTTGATCGCGTGTACTGATAAAAAAAAAACGTTGTACTGATTTGTACTGATTTTTTGAAATACGTACTGATTTTACTGATTTTTAAACATTTCAACATAAAAAATAATTTTATTCGAAAATTCTATACAAAAACTTGAGTTTCCATAAAATAAGTCTTCAAGGTAGTTTTTAATGACTTAATTCTGACAATAAGATAATTTGTAATGAATTCTAAAGGGCTTAGAATTCGAAAATGAAGAGGTTTTTTAACGCAAAAATGTATCTGAGCGTGTGGTTATTTTCATCTTCATAAATTTATATGAAAAGGTCTATTTAAAAAAGACTTGCTTATTATCTGGAAAGTTTTCTAAAAGGAAGAGTTATTAAAAGTCCTCAGAATCTGTGGACATTTCACAAAACCTGTGGGTTTTTGTTATATTTTCTGCACCAAAACGATTAAAACATTCAAATGAAGTTGTTTGTGGTCAACAAAATTTTCCTCAAAAATCGTCAGTGTTTTCCCACAGAAAACAGTTTTCAGAGATAATTTCTAGATAAAAATTCCAAGAAAAAAAAAACAAAAACTTGTGCGTACTAATTTGAGTTCAGAAAAAAATGGTCACTTTATGTATGGGATCCCCCTTAGAAATTGGAAATTGAGTATAAGTATATTCGGACAAAAATTTTAGGGTTAAAAATTAATGGGGGTCGGCCTTGGTATTGACCCCTCTAGAACGCACCATTGGAGCAGAGGATCTGATATAAAGATTGGAAAACTTCAATAAAATTTTTAAAAAAATCGAAAAAATTTTAATTGTAGAATCGATAAAAGTTTTCCACAAAAAATTCTAATTTCAAAAATGAGATTTAAATTTAAAAGCTTAAAAATCGCATAATAGAATACTTTTAAAAAAGTGTTTTTTTGGGGGGGTTTGGTAGTGGAAACGGGGGGGGGGGGGGGCAAATTTCCTCTCGAATAAAAACAAGTAAGAAAGTTATAGTCGGTCAAGGCCGACCATATGATACCCTACAGCAGTGTTTTCCGGAAAATGGGTCCCAAGTTCAAAACTGGACCGATTGGATCTGTCTTTTGTTAGATCTTTATTTAGTGTAGAAAACACAGACAGATCAAATTTTAGTGGAATTGGTTTATTTTTTGGTCAATAGACCGATTAACCTGAATATCGTTGAAATTTTTATAAGGGGACTAAGTCCAAAAGTGGTCCAATTATATTCCGACTTGATTAGGTTACTAAAGTACACGTTTAACGCCTAAAAATAACATTTTTATCAAATATTTCCATTTTTATGAATTTTGAGGGAATTATGTGAATATCGGGAAGGTGGTTTGTATGGGGACTACCAGAAGGACTAACCCGATTCCTTTGAAATTTGGAATAGTAATTCGTGCATACAAAGTTTTCAAAGCGATATCTTTTATAATACGGTTATCAGAGTCATTTAAGCCGAATCCAAAGGGGGCGTTTGTATGGGGGCTAAGTCTTAACATGGTCCGATTTTCTCCAATTTCAATAGGCTTCGTCCTTGGCCCAAATGTTGCTTAAGTTTCAAATTTCAAGTCAATTGATTGAAAATTGCGGCCTGTATCGTGCTTTAACCGATAGAGGGACAGACGGACGGACGGACAGACGGACGGACGGACGGACGGACGGACGGACATCGCTAAATCGACTCAAAAAGTAATTCTGAGTCGATCGGTATACTTGAAGGTATGTCTAGGACCAATATTTCGGGTAGTTACAAACATCAGCACAAACTCATTATACCCTGTACCACAGAGTGGGGTAGGGTATAAAAATTGTATTCCACTCTCTTCTTGTAGCATAAAAATGTTGCATTTGTTAAACAAAAAATCATGTTAAAAAAATGGTATTTTTCAGATGTTGGTTTAGGTTCAAGGGTGAACTTTTTTCCCCCTGGTCTGATTTTGCTTATTTACGAACTTAACTTACGAATGAACCTGCCTAGGATTATAAGACATATTCGTGCCAAATGTCGGGAGTCTAGCTCTTTTATTTTGAACTGCATCGTGTTAACTACAGACAGACGGATGGACATCGCCAAAATGTCTTAGAATCGATCACTGATCATAAAAATACATAATTTATGGGAACCTAGACCGATATTTTGATGCGTCACACACGGAATGACAAAGTGAGTATACCCCCATACTGTAGTTGGAGGGTATAACAAGTAGAAAAGTTAAATTCGACTTGGCCGAATCTATTAATACCCTCCACAATGTCCTTTTTAAAGGATAGTAAATTTTCTAACGTGAAAAATTAACAATTTTGAATAGAAATATTTGATTTTAAGTAAAAAAAACTTCGAGTGTAAAATATTTTTCGAGTGTAATTGTTTTTTTCGTGTAAAAATATTTTTGAGTGACAAAAATTTTTTGTAAAATAATTTTGTGGTTTACCATTGTTTTTAAATCTTGTTTTTTAAAGCTCGGTTTTTTCAACACGTGAATTTAAGGTGAACATAATCTGAAATTCACGGTTTTGCTAATAACTTTTGAACCACTAGACCAATTTGGCTGAAATTGAATACGAACCAGACCAGGGGAACTGCAGTTAAATATGCCAAGCTTCAGTATCCTCAGAGTTGTGTTGCGAAAGTTAGCGTGTTTTTTATCTCGTAAATTCGCAAAAAACCCTTGCTTAAATTCCCTCTTTTGATTATAAGTTTTGAACCACTGGACCGATTTCGCTGAGCTGCAATACCGACCTGACCAGGTAAATGGCCAACATATATGCCAAACTTCAGGAGCCTCCGTAAAGTCTTTCAAAATTTAGCTTGTTTTCAACAGACAGACAGACGGACGTACATCGCTAGATCGTCTTAAAATCGATCCAGGGTCATGAATATATATACTCTATGGGGTCCTAGACCAATATTTCGAGGTGTTACAAACGGAAGGACAAACTTATATATACCCTCTATCACTGGAGTGGAGGGTATAAAAAGGAAAGAGACAAATTGAAGTATGTATAATAACTATAACTCGTTAAGATTTTGCTAGAAATACGAATTGTTCAAGTTGTACTATGATATGAGCAGTTAAAAAAAAAACACTGAGAAAAATATGTATAATATTTGACAGACTAAAAAAATTTTTGGACAAAACTAAAAATGCCTTTAGCATATAATATAGACTATGTGAAAATTTATATATTCTATAGAAAATTTTATTATATGTATGTTTATCAATCATAACATGTAAACTCATTCATTATCATCACCCATTTTTTGTTTTCGATTGTGTGTGGAAAAAACTAACCATTTCTCTTTTATTCTGTCCATACTTCCATCTATCCATTTATTTTTTCATTCGTTTTATATTTCCCAACAGAACTCCCACCGCCTACTCCACCCCACACAACAGGGTTGCAAAAGTTGGTACAACTGTACCATTTTTGGTACAATTCGAAGCTCAAAAGTACAATGGTACACCAATGACTCATTTGGTACAATTTTAAATCCTTCTCAGATTATGGTTTTTTCATGGAATTTACCCAGTTTATAGTTTTGATTGATTTACTGTGTCGACTGGATCCATGTTTGGCCAGATCTGAAATTGGTGTAAAAATACGTACAAACCAAATTTGAGTGAATTATTGTACCAATAGGCAGATTTAAATTAATATCAGGAGGACGGTTAAACGACGGACTGGAAAACATCGCAATATCGACTCAAAAATTGATTCTGCGTCGAATGGTATATAAAGATAGCTGCCAGTCAATGTGCCAAAAGAGTACTTCTTTCAAAAAATACATGGGGGTATTCAGAAACCTACTTGCCAGCCCTGTTACTGGTGGTAAAAGAGTTAATTTTCTTTCTTGAAAAATACATTTATTTTTTGAAAAAAGGTAATATTTTGCTACATTGCCAGGGCTGACAGTAAGATTCTGAAGACCTCTCATGTATTCTGAAATGTATTTTCAAAAATTGATCATTTTCCACCAGCACTAGGACTCTGAATACCACCTGATACACTTTTAAAGCACAAATAAAGTACAAATGTAAATTTTATAAAAAATTGTTTTTAATCAATGTTTTTTCGTTCCTTTTTTAAATTAAAATAACCCGAGTAAAAATTTTTGTATGGAGCAATATATGTTCTTATATTATTCCAGATCTGTTGATAGATCCGAGATTTGAAAGATCAGCACTGATCCGAAAAATGGATCGCTAAGATTAGATCAGTTTTAACCGGACGGATACAATTTGATCCGAAAAGTGGGTTTATCTAATTAGATCAGTTTTAATCGGTGGGATACAATTTCATCCGAAAAATGGTTGGATCTTATTGGACCAAGACAAAAAAAACCCGAGTAAAAAAAAATTGTATGGTAAAACATGTTATCTTATAAAATTATATATAATTAATTGGATCTGATTTTGCCAAATTTCATCCGAAAATTGGCCGCGCCAAAGTTATCTCATAACATCATATAATATATACAGTTACAGTTTAATATTTGATTGTATGTGATTTCATCCGGAAATTGGCCGCGCCAAAGTTATCCCAAATTATCTATTATCATGATTTTGTATTAAATATGATATAACATGATGTAATTTCATCCGGAAATTGGCCGCGCCAAAGTTATCTTAAAATATCCAATATCATGATTTTATATTAAATTGGATATTATATAATGTAATTTCATCCGAAATTTGGCCGCGCCAAAGTTATCTTATAATATCTGATATCTTGATTTTATAAAAAAATTATTGGATACATTTTTATCCAAAAAATTTTTCTGTTTTTAGATTTATTTTTAGATATAATAATGTCAAACTGAAAATAAATAAAAAAAAAAAACTTCGAACGGACGGGGATTAGAACCACAAGTCTTCCGTTTTGTAATCGCAATCTCTACCCTCTAGACCAGCGGACGTTGTTAGCAAATAACAACTTTAAAAGACTTAGTTTTAAATAAATTGATCGTATCTAATTATATCAAATTGATCTTACATATAGTAATATATGATTATATCCAATTAAATATGTTATTCACTTGTACACAATTTTCAAAAAGACTTAGAAAATTTTTGATAAAATTTGCAAAAAAAAAAAAAAAATGGAATGACGTACAGCGCTATTAGGGGCTTCCATGGTAAGCTTAAACAATAATTTTAATGTAGCGGTATGCCTTATTTCCAAGTCATAGGCTTCCAAAGTGAAATAAGACTGGCTTATAAATTTCAAATTTTTCATGGAATCAGGAAATCAGAATTAGATTTTAGATCGGGTTCCAAAAATCATTGATAATTTTATAATTTAAACCAAATATAGCTATTATTAACTATTTAAATGCAATATAAATTTTTAAAAATGATTGCAAAAATTCAAAACCCGAGTAAAAATGAATACATATAATTTTACATTATTTGATGTATGTATAAATAGCCATATGAAATAATGTGTTTTCATATCAAACAAAGTATATAATTATATCTCGCGTTGAGTTTTTCCAAATTTTTTAAATGGAGTTATATAAAATTACATCTAATGATAACCATATTAATATATAAATACATGTGGGAGACATAATCATATGTGACACATATAGCTTAATCTGATTGCATACATATTTATATGTGACTTAATATCAAATAACGTATACGAGCATATTTAAAAAAAATCCAATATCATTATATATATAATTATATATGACTTACAAGAAACCATTTAAAACTATATATGGTTCCATCTTAAAAAACGAAAAATATTTTTTTCAAATATAATTATATATGGTCGCACATATAACTCTATATACAGTTATATAAAACTATACATGGCATCATACATTTATTTTTTTAATATTATCAAAGATATAATTATAAATGGCTTATGAGATACCGTATATAGTTTTGTGAGGTACCATATAAATACAATTTTTTTTTTAACTCTATATATAATTTTAAATGGTGGCACATGTAACGCCATATAAAATGTTATACAATTGTATAAGGTAAAAAATATTTTTTTCTTTCACAATATTTTATATATAATTATGCATACTTTTATATGACAGTATTTCAATATTTTTTTTTTAATGTTGCATCATATATATTTTTATTTAAGTATACAAGAGAGCTTGTATAATTATATATGATTCTCAAAGCACCTAAAATCAGTCAAAAAAAATATATATAAATTCTATAAATTTTTAAATAGAAAAAAAATCTGTTTAATCCATTGTATTTTAAAACTTAAAAAAATTCATATTGGATTTTAAAAGTTAAATTTTTAAAAAAATGCATGTTACTTAAATAGTTGTGTGTAACTTTATATAAGATCATATAAGATAATATATGATGCTTGGGGACCCCGAGTTCGATTCCCGGCTCAACCCAGAAAAAAACTATTTTTTTTTTAATTTTTTAAAAAAGAAAATATGTTTTTAAAGCTTCTTGTTTTTTCTAAACTTAAAAATATTGAATAATTAAATTTTTATGGTAAAATCTAAAAATAAATATTATTTATTTATAATTATATAATTTTATATATTACATCATATAAGTTAATATATGGTTCCTAGGGACCCTGGGTTCGATCCCCGGTTAAGCTAAGAAAAAAAGTTGTTTTTTTTAATTTTTTTTTAAAGAAAATATGTTTTAGAAGCTTTAATTTTTTACTAAACTTAAAAATATTGATTAATTTATTTTTTATGATAATATTTAGAAATAAATATTATTTATATAAAGTAATATAACTTTCTATATTGCATCATATATGATAATATATAATTCTTGAGGACCCTGAGTTCGATTCCCGACTAAGTCAAGAAAAAAATTATTTTTTTTTTAATTTTTTTTTAATCTAAATGATTTTTTAATGCGTTTTCGTTTTTCAAATTTAAAAAAAAATAAAATCCCTGAATTTTAACAAAAATATTTCAAAAATAATTATATTTTGATATAATTATATATTATTTAATCCGAAGAAAAAAATATTTTAAAACTTTAATGTTTAACCATCAATATCTCTGGTTTTAAGAGAGCTAAAGTCCTCAGATCAAGCTCAAATCAAAGCTTTATTTGTTGCCAATAATTAAAAGTGTATTTGGTTCGAACTTATGTTAGCAATATTTTCAGATAAAATTATTTTTGTCTGAAAAAACTTCCGAAAAAAACTTAAAACTCATTATTTGGCCGTTTGTGAGTAAAAAAGTTTATACATGTTTTATACCATTTTAATGGTATTTTTATTAAATATACAACGGCAGAAAGAAAATTTGGATCCGATGAAAAATGTGAAGCTCATAAGCCAAAAACCGTTTTTCTTTAAAGCTTTATAACTTGGAAAGTTAAGAGCATTGGAAGATGAAAATCATGTTGTTGAACTCAGTATTAAACCCCCTATTAGCTCAGCAAATAAACTAAAAAAAAAAAAAAATCACAAATTTTAGCAAAAATTTTCAAAGTCTTTTTTAAAATTTTGTTCAAATTCAAATCAAATATAATTTGATGCAATCATATACACAATAAGATAAACTGGATTTAATTATATATAAGTTAAACTTGATATAATTATATATGATAAACTATTTTCAAAAATTTTCTAAGTTTTTTTAAAACATAGTCTTTTAAAGTTGTCATTTATTAACAACGTCCGCTGGGTCAGAGGGTAGAGATTGCGATTACAAAACAGTTGGTAGCTGTTCGATTCCCCCGCCGCTCGAAGTTTTTTTTTTTTTTTTTAAATAAATTTTAATTATATATATTTATATCTTAATATTGAAAAAAATTGTTTGGATAAAACTTTATCAGTTCTAAAAATAGATTTTATTGTTCGGATTAAATTATATATAGTTCTAAAAATAGATTTTTTTTTTTCGGATAAAATTTTATCTAAAGTTTTTTGTAATATTTTTTTTTTCTTTCGTATGAAATTTTATATTTTTTTATCCAGCTAAAAAAAATTTTTTTTTTTGTCTTGGTCCAATAAGATCCAACCATTTTTCGGATGAAATTGTATCCCACCGATTAAAACTGATCTAATTAGATAAACCCACTTTTCGGATCAAATTGTATCCGTCCGGTTAAAACTGATCTAATCTTAGCGATCCATTTTTCGGATCAGTGCTGATCTTTCAAATCTCGGATCTATCAACAGATCTGGAATAATATAAGAACATATATTGCTCCATACAAAAATTTTTACTCGGGAAAGTAAAATTTTTTAAGTTCTAAAAAAACAAATGCAATAAAAAAGTGTTTTCCATTTAAAAAAAAAAAATTAAAAAAATATATTTTTTTCTGGAATCGAACTCGGGTTCCCAAAAATGATGGATAATTTTATAATAAATTAAATATAGTTATATATAACTATATAACAGCAATATAATTTTTTAAAAATGATTGCAAAAATTCAAAAAAAGAAAAATTTTTAGTTCTAAAAAAATAAATGCAATAAAAAAGTGTTTTCTATTTAAAAAAAAAATAAAAAAAATATATTTTATTTCTGGAATCGAACTCGGGTTCCCAAAAATTATAGATAATTTTATAATAAATCAAATATAGTTATTAGACTGCCCAGAAAAAAAGCGAAGTTTTTATTTTCTTGGGGGATACCTGCAAATTTTGTTCCTTTTTGTGCAAAAAAATTTCGGTTTTTTTTTTGGATTTTTAAAATAATATCTAGAGGTCGCGATCTCGCGTTTTATAACGATTTATTTTTTTTGAGTTTTTTATTATTTTAAATTGTTAAATATGATTAATATGATAAAATATTAATAATTTCAGACAAAAAAAAAATTAAATTAAAAATTAAATATCGCTCATTCCATGAGATGTCTCCCAGCATCTAATCAAATGTTCCTTAATTTATTTGAAATTTTGCACACATGAACACTATGAAGCCATTAAAATAAATCAGTTGTTAGTTCCGAGAAAATCCGTGAATTCGCGAATATATTCGCGTTCGCGAATTCGTGGATTTTCGCGAAACTAAAAACGAATTTATTTTAATTGCTCCATAGTGTACCTGTGTGCGAAATTTCAAATAAATTAAAGAACATTTGATTAGATGCTGGGAGACATCTCATGGAATGAGCGATATTTAATTTTTAATTTAATTTTTTTTTTGTCTGAAATTATTAATATTTTATCATATTAATCATATTTAACAATTTAAAATAATAAAAAACTCAAAAAAAATAAATCGTTATAAAACGCGAGATCGCGACCTCTAGATATTATTTTAAAAATCCCAAAAAAAAACCGAAATTTTTTTGCACTAAAAGGAACAAAATTCGCAGGTATCCCCCAAGAAAATAACAACTTGGTTTTTTTCTGGGCAGTCTAATAGTTATATATAACTGTATAAAAGAAAAATATTTCTTTTAAAATGATTGCAAAAATTCCAAAAATGAAAATTTTTTAGTTCTAAAAAAATTAAACGCAATAAAAAAGTGTTTTCTATTTAAAAAAAATAAAAAAAAACTTTTTTTTTCTCGACTGGGCCGGGAATCGAACTCGGGTTTCCAAAAATCATATGTAATCTTATATGATCCAATAAAAAGTTTTGTATAACCATATATGTTGACACACAAAAAAAAATTTTGAAATACTAGCATATATAATTATATATGGCTAGTTGTTTGGTCAAAAAAATATTTTTTATAAACATGATTATATCAGAATATATATTCCATTACATATGCGACCATTTATAAATATATATTGAGTTTAGACGAAATTTGCGTATATATAGTAGCATACAAACACAGATATGTTATCGTTTAAGACACATATAATTATATCTATTATTTTTGTTGGAAATTTTTTTAGTATGGAACCATATATAGTTTTAAATGGTATTATATTAGTCATATATAATTATACATAAATTGATACTGAATTTTTTGTTTAGTAAAGTCCTATACATAATTAGATATAAAGTCACGTATAATAATGTATGAAATCGGATTAAGTTTTATGTGCAACGTATGATTACATCTACCATTTATATTTATATATTATGAACAATATAATTAGATATGATTTTATATGACATCATTTAAAAAAATTGGAAAATTTCAAAGTGAGATATAATTTTATACTTTGACTCATATAGTTGTATATGGTTTTATGAAAACATATAAAATAATATACATTTATATAAATTCCTTTTTACTCGGGATATATAATTATTTCAAGTTTAACTTATATATAATTAAATCCAGTTTATCTTATCGGGTATATGATTGCATCAAATTATATTCGACTTGAATTTGAACAAAATTTTAAAAAAGACTTAGAAAATTTTTGCTAAAATTTGTGATTTTTTTTTTTTTAGTTTATTTGCTGAGCTAATAGGGGGTTTAATACTGAGTTCAACAACATGATTTTCATCTTCCAATGCTATTAATTTTCCAAGTTATAAAGCTTTAAAGTAAAAACGGTTTTTGGCTAATGAGCTTCACATTTTTCATCGGATCCAAATTTTCTTTCTACCGTTGTATATTTAATAAAAATACCTTTAAAATGGTATAAAACATGTATAAACTTTTTTACTCACCAACGGCCAAATAATGAGTTTTAAGTTTTTTTCGGAAGTTTTTTCAGACAAAAATAATTTTATCTGAAAATATTGCTAACATAAGTTCGAACCAAATACACTTTTAATTATTGGCAACAAATAAAGCTTTGATTTGAGCTTGATCTGAGGACTTTAGCTCTCTTAAAACCAGAGATATTGATGGTTAAACATTAAAGTTTTAAAATATTTTTTTCTTCGGATTAAATAATATATAATTATATCAAAATAAATTTATTTTTGAAATATTTTTGTTAAAATTCAGGGATTTTATTTTTTTTTAAATTTGAAAAACGAAAACGCATTAAAAAATCATTTAGATTAAAAAAAAATTTAAAAAAAAATATTTTTTTTTCTTGACTTAGTCGGGAATCGAACTCAGGGTCCTCAAGAATTATATATTATCATATATGATGCAATATAGAAAGTTATATTACTATATATAAATAATATTTATTTCTAAATATTATCATAAAAAATAAATTAATCAATATTTTTAAGTTTAGTAAAAAATTAAAGCTTCTAAAACATATTTTCTTTAAAAAAAAAATTAAAAAAAACAACTTTTTTTCTTAGCTCAGCCGGGGATCGAACCCAGGGTCCCTAGGAACCATATATTAACTTATATGATGTAATAAATAAAATTATATAACTATAAATAAATAATATTTATTTTTAGATTTTGTCATAAAAATTTAATTATTCAATATTTTTAAGTTTAGAAAAAACAAAAAGCTTTAAAAACATATTTTCTTTTTTAAAAAATTAAAAAAAAAATAGTTTTTTTCTGGGTTGAGCCGGGAATCGAACTCGGGGTCCCCAAGCATCATATATTATCTTATATGATCTTATATAAAGTTACACACAACTATTTAAGTAATATGCATTTTTTAAACATTTAACTTTTAAAATCCAATATGCATTTTTTTAAGTTTTAAAATACAATGGATTAAACAGATTTTTTTTCTATTTAAAAATTTATAGAATTTATATATATTTTTTTTTGACTGATTTTAGGTGCTTTAAGAATCATATATAATTATACAAGCTCTCTTGTATACTTAAATAAAAATATATATGATGCAACATTAAAAAAAATATTGAAATACTGTCATATAAAAGTATGCATAATTATATATAAAATATTGAGAAAGAAAAAAATATTTTTTACCTTATACAATTGTATAACATTTTATATGGCGTTACATGTGCCACCATTTAAAATTATATATAGAGTTTAAAAAAAAATTGTATTTATATGGTACCTTACAAAACTATATACGGTATCTCATAAGCCATTTATAATTATATCTTTGATAATATTAAAAAAATAAATGTTTGATGCCATGTATAGTTTTATATAACTGTATATAGAGTTATATGTGCGACCATATATAATTATATTTGAAAAATTTTTTTTTTGTTTTTTAAGATGGAACCATATATAGTTTTAAATGGTTTCTTGTAAGTCATATATAATTTTAAATGGTTTCTTGTAAGTCATATATAATTATATATATAATGATATTGGATTTTTTTTAAATATGCTCGTTTACGTTATTTGATATTAAGTCACATATAAATATGTATGCAATCAGATTAAGTTATATGTGTCACATATGATTATGTCTCCCACATGTATTTATATATTAATATGGTTATCATTAGATGTAATTTTATATAACTCCATTTAAAAAATTTGGAAAAACTCAATGCGAGATATAATTATGTACTTTGTTTGATATGAAAACATATTATTTCATATGGCTATATATACATACATCAAATAATGTAAAATTATATGTATTCATTTTTACTCGGGAAAAAAAATAAAACAAAAAAAAAAACTAAACAAAAAAATGTTGGTACAATTGGGGTCGAAAAAGTACAATTTTGTGAGCTCGTTGGTACAATTTTGGTGTACTCATTTTGCAACCCTGCCACACAATGTAAAAAAAAAACTAATTGGATGATTATTCTCTCCTTTCTCGTTTATTTTATATCAATCTCTCTCTATGAGTTAGAGATGGTATAGTACAGTGCTGGAAAAAAGTACTATTTTGGAAACCAAAAAGTACTAACGCTTATTTATGATATAATGGCAACCCCAATGAAACATACAATTTTTCCAGCACTTAGTCCAAAACTACCCAAAGTGATTTAAAATATTTGGTCCCCAGGGGAAACATTCCCAAAAACACGATTGATAAATTAAAAACTTATCAAGTTGTTTACTCAAGATTTGCGGAATAGACAACTTTTCGATTCATTCTAGACTAGGAATCGTCAAAACTCAGATACCAGTGTAAAATTCTAATGTTTCGTTACCTTGTAAAGGTAATTTTCGATTGACATCATCCATTAGGGATTTGATAGCAACTTGGTTGTCGAAAGTGAATTTCGATACTCACAAGACATCTAACTTAGACATTCAACTTGAAGCGGTCCATGAATATCTTAAATGACTCTAAAGGTATGTCCATCTGACCACTCCGATCTATCCGAAATGCTTGTCTAACACACGAATACAAGCAAAATTTTTGAAAATGTTAACTACACCTTGGTGCTAAAGAGTTCTTGTCATTCGGTTTATATTCCGCGCAATCCTAATTTCTTCGGATTTCTTCATTAGTGTTATTATAAACCGACCGAAAATGAAATATAACTCCCATATATGGGCAGAGGCAACTGAAATTATTTTGAAGCTCCAGGGCCGCATTTACAAGAGCCTGCGGCGCTCATCAATGACAACCTCACTGATTTATTGGAGCATCTTAGAAATGTGGGTTACACTTTTCGATCGATCCATGGGAGGTGTTCTGCAGAGATAAGTGAGTTATAATAACCTGAGAAACTGTAGGCTACCTACCCATGGGTTCGGAGATCCGCGTGTTTGGACCGTAAACACCAGCTTTCACTCCAGAGGTCATATTTGATTCGTCAGTATACCAGTTTAGGCTTTTAGTGCCCACAAATGTGTCACCTTTATGCCAATCTTCGGTATCATGTTCTCAAATTTCAGCCAAAAGCGAATCTTAGAGTTTATCCTATCCGATGGCCTATCCAAGGTTACCTTAATTTCAATGCGTAGCCATAGTTGTTGCAAATCTGATAAACATCAAGAGGTGTGAGACCTTGAATGGCTTCTTGGGCCAATGTAGGGCAGGTTTTCATAGAACCCGTGATAAGAGTACAAGCCAGATGCTGTACCTTGCCTAGTCTTGCCGTAGCATCCCTCAGCATACATCATTTTTTTTTTTATCCATATGACCATTTTGGGGCGTTTTTTTGGATATGAGTTAAGTTTAAACTTAGTTTAAACTGATACTTGGATGCTGCTGGCAAAATGTGTTTTTTGTATTATTTCAATAAAAACTAATATTTTAAGCAAAATTAGCGGTTCCGCAAAAATTTTCTTTACAAACTTCGTAATTGTTAACAAAATTCGCAATTTTAGCACAAATCTGATTTTTTTTTAAACTGTGATCCCCTATTTGTTTAAAATTTAAAATAACTTATCAGTATTGGAATTAGAATACTTTTCTAGATTACAATTGTGGAGCTCATGATTTCAACACATTCCAATTTGGACCAGTTGAACATTTAAAAAACTAATTTCTGAACCATAGCGACCTCTAAATAATGCAAAGAATCAAATTGGTCGGGAAAATAAGGTATGAAAATGAGAAAAATGGGAGTATCTTTTCGTGGGATTTAACTTAAAAACTTCTTAGTGACACGAGTGCTCCTTACCACATTTGAATAAACTCCTTAGAAATATCTAAAGCAAACACTTCGGAGTCTATCGAAATAGGTTGAGTTGAGCCTGGCTCGAAGATTTCCAGATCATTGCAGTGTTTACCAGGCAGAGATGCTGGCAATAAAGAAAGTGGCTGACTGGTTGAGCTGCAATGTTTTGTTAATAACAGCAGTCAAAATATATACAGTCAAACCGCGGTCAAGTCCCTGGAGTCAAAGTTTCTGAGAACTAGAGCTGCCCTTAACTGCCGCATGTCTTTAAATGAGATGGCCAAGTAGTTTGACATATTACTCAAGTGGGTCCCAGGGCACAGAGATATGGGAATTGCAAAACCAATGAGCTTGCAAGACTGGGAACTACCTTATAGGTTCCAACGGAAATAAAATGTTTGTATGCCTCTAGAAACTTCCAAGATAATCTATGGCTTAGTTTCGCGACGGAGACTAATCATAGATGGACACATTGGTGGTGAATACACGACAAATTTGGCATTCCTTTAATCATAAGCGCACATGTTAGCTGATATTAGAGTTGAGTTATTCACGAACGAACAAGTTCAACTGAACTATTCACTTAACTAAGCGGTTTGTCTATTTCTTTCATTTCAGCTCTGTTAGGTCTTTTCGTTCGTTCAGCTCAATTGGTCATTATTTCATTTGGATCTTTCAATGCAGTCGTTTAATTTCTTTTTGCTAATTTTGTCACTAGGCGTTAGTTTTCTCTCCTCTTTTAGCACGCTCATGTAGTTATCCTAACGTTTTTATCAACATTTTTGTATTTTTGAACGCAAGCCAAAACAACAGATATGATCAAAATGATTCGTTTACGAACTGTTGAACAAAAACAAAAATTTACCGATTTAAGCTAGATAAACGAACAACAGACATGATAAAATGAATCGAACTTTTGAACGAACCGATTGAACTAGAAGAACTAACTAGGTGTTTAATCTGAAATGAACGGAAATGAGTGCTCACTCAATTGAACGATTAAGCACAAGTCTAGCTAATGTCGCTTCCAAGAGGAAAGATTTATAGTTACCGGCCCTCTGCTAAATGTGCCGTCAAAATACTTTTCTGGAGTTGCATGGATGAGGAGAAGTTTAAAACTATCGAACACTTTATCTGCCATTGCCGGGCACTTTCTGGTTCACGAACTGTTGAACGAAAACAATAAATGGCCGATTGAACTAGAAGAACGAACTAGGTCTTTTACCCGAAATGAACGGAAATGAGTGCTCACTCAATTGAACGATTAAGCACAGGTCTAGCTAATATCGCTTCCAAGAGGAGAGATTTATAGTTACCGGACCTGCCTTATAGGAAAGCACGCAGAGCGGCTAAATGTGACATCAAAATACTTTGCTGTAGTTCCATGGATGAGGAGAAGTTTAAAACTATCGAACACTTTATCTACCATTGCCCGGCACTTTCTGGTCAGAGACCTGCTTTACAGGAATTCTGATTTGTCGCATATCAAAATTCAATATTTTAGAAGTTTCATAAGGAGCTCAAATTAGTTAAGGACAGGGACTAGTAGGGGAACCCCATTACCGTCCCGTGATATCACAATGGACTTACATAACCACTTTCCTTTTACCAAATTGGTGAAAGAACAAATTTGGTTTAAAAACCCAAAAATGTTAAGTTGTAATTCCAAATGCACCAAAGTAAAAAAAGTACTTTTAAATAACAATTGTGTAATTCCTTCTCAGAGTCTCTCTTTTCTATTTTAAAATTGTTCCGCAATTTTGTTGTCTCTATATTTTACAAGTTTTTATTCAGTATAAATATTTATGTATGCAATTGAGAATATCGACAATAAAAAGTTCTCATGCTGCTCATTCATCTTTACAACATTCGCCATCCACACATCAACATTTCGTCTGTTAGGTTGTGTTTTTTCAGTTTTTTTGGTACATTCACAATGTCTCTGTCTCCGTTTATAGTACATAGTCTCGTGTAAATAGATTTTGTATATGACGCGCTGATTCCAAGAGCGGTGTGAGCGTTCGTTCGTTCATTGTGCAGTCACCATTATTATACATATATTGTGTATTTTATTTTTTGTATTTTAACATCAGCTTCTTACTTATTACACCAAAAATAAAAAAAGGAAAAAGAAAATCCATTATTCTGATATGATTCAAAAAAATAAGTAAAAGTTTATGATTATTCTGCTTTGAAATCTAAAAACGAAAAAAAAAAATCAAATAAATCCGTATTGAAATCATCCTGGATGAAAATCTAAGATTTTGCCGTTCAGTTTAGTTATATAAAGTGTGAAAAGCTCAATACACACGGGTTGGAAAAATTACGTGAGTTACTTTAGTATTGAGTGAGTGTGAGTGTGTGTAAAAACCGTATAACACACACATAATACACGTGAGTGAAAGAAGTAAAAAAAAAAAACTATAAATGTGTGAATTAAAGTGAATCGATATGTTACGATCCGACGAATTTAAAGAATATCTAAATATAACGTTAAAGTAACTGAAAGCGGAAATAAAAGACAATAACGTAAGTAATATTCTATAAGAATGAAATAAAATGATGCCTATGAAGGACAGACGGACTACAACAGACAGGAGGATAGACAATAGGATAGAGTGAGTGTGGTGATGAGATTTAAAAAACCCATTTCTTTTTTATTCATGAAGAAAAAGTTAAAGTGATGAAATTAAAAGCAACTGTAAATACAGTAATTTTAACCCTGCCAGCCTGGTAAAAAGGGAAAAGTTAATTTTTCTACTTTTGAAGTACATTGATCAACCAAAGGTCTTCCCGTACAACGGAATAGGCATTGATTTTTTGTAACGTTTTTTCGTTGTCTCTACTAAAGGTAGAGAACATAAACTCGGACTCTTGGGATATGTTCACTTACCTCATCAAAACATTTTCCATGGTAATATTGATAATATTGATAGAACAGAGTCACACAACCCATATTCCGTAGATGCTTCAATAAGTCAACAGTGCTGATACCATGTTGTCATTGATATCTTTTGTCACATTTCAAGAGGCCCAGAATATACTTAGAAGCCTCTGCCCATATATGGGAGTTGTGTTTGATCTTCGGTCTGATATAATTGGAATAAACAATAAGGTGATCAAAGGTGTTGAAGTATTTTTTAAAACGGTTTCAAAACTAAAACACTTGAGACAATTGAAAAAGCTTGCTTAGGTTGTAAGTGGCTACTGACGGTTTACGACAGCACACGTCTCTGAGGTCCATTGTGATACCACGGAACTGTAGTAATTTTCCCTACTGGTCCCTGCCGTTAAACCAATATGAGCTTCTTATGAAACTCCTCAGATATTGAATTTTGACAAGTTTGACAAAATTTCTAACAAATCAGAAACTCCCTAGATCCCAGTGAAGCAAGTCTCTTACCAGGAAGTTCCGCGCAATGGCAGATGAAGTGTTCGATAGTTTCCAACTCCTCTTCATTCATACAACTCCGGCAAAAGTCATTTTAGGGCACATTTAACCGCTCTGCGTGCTTCCCTATATTACAGTGTTCGGTAATTACACACTTAAAAAATTATGTTAGTAAAATCAACTGAAAATGTCAGTTAAAATAACTACTTTGTAAGTTGTTTTGGGGTCAACTACTTTTTCAGTTAAATCAACTAACAATGTTAGTTATTTTAACTGACAAAAAACAACTGACTTATGTAGTAAAAACTACTTACATTTGTAGTCAAAACAACTAAAATGTAGTAAAAATAAAAAAATCAATATATAATTTTTTTTTTTTTTCAAAATATTTAAAAATTGAAGACCAAATTTTTTCCAAGTTTTTTTTTTTTTTAAAAAAGTTGTGAAAAATAAAAATAACGAATTTTTTTTTTTTTTTTGGAAAAAAACTTTAAAACTTTTCAGAGATAAAATAAATAAAATTAACTACTTTAAATAACTGTTACTACATCACAGTACTTTTTTGTTAGTTGTTCAAAAAAAAAACGACTTAAAATAACTAACAGAAATAGTTGTTTGATATTTTTCATACAAAAACAACTGACTTTGTAGTTGAAAACAACTAACTACTGTAAAATATACAAATAACTAACATGTAGTAACTTACATAATTTTCTGAGTGCAGCAACCACTGTCGAAATCTAGCCTCTTGGAAGCGATATCAGCTCACTTGTGCGTCTCTGATTAAGAGAAGACCAAAACTGTCGTCTTGTCTCACACGGCAATCCATTTTCCCATCTCCGATGAGAAGCCGCAGATTTTGCTTGAAAGTTTCTAGAGGCATACCAACACCTTCCAATTCTGTTGGAACCTGTAAGGTAGTTCCCAGTTTTGCAAGCTCATCGGCTTTGCAATTCCCTGGAATGTCTCTGTGCCCTGGAACCCATATTAGTCGTATATCAAACTGCTTGACCATCTTATTTAAAGACGTGCGGCAGTTAAGGGCTGATCTTGTTTTCAGAAAAATGGAGTCCAGTGTTTTGACCGCGGCTTGACTGTTAGAATATATATTGACTGCGGTTGTAAACATTGCAACTCAACCAGTCAGCCAATTCCTTTATTGCCAGCATCTCTGCCTGATAAACACTTGAATAATCTGGCAATCTTCAAGCCAGGCTCAATCCAAGCTCTTCCGAATAGCCTCAAAAGCCCACTTACTTGTGCAGCCTCCATCCATCTGTGTAAAAATTTATGGTGGCTCCACTAGCCGGAATGCCACTCATCAAAGACTCCCTGGATGGTATCAAAGTGGTAAAGTGGCGTTCAAAAATGCTCATAGAGAGAGCACAGTCCACATTTGTGGTATTTTTATCTTCTTCAAGATTGCGCTATGGCCACAATCGGTGCTCCTCCATTGCAGTGTGCTATTAAGTCGAATTTCCGACGTAGCCGCATACTGCCTACCCAATATGTCCAATGGTATCAGGCGAAGGAGGATTTCTAATGCAGCCGTAGGTGTAGTTCGAAGAGCTCCAGTGATGCTCATCGACGCCATTCTCTGTACCTTCGTGATAAAGACACAGTTCGCTTTTGTTTCTAATGCAGGACACCAGACAATGATTTCATACAGCAGAATTGGACGCACCACTGCTGTATAGATCCAATGAACGACTTTAGGGCTAAAACCCCATCGTTTTCCAATTGCCCATTTACAGGAATAAAAAACTTGCTTATTCCAACGGACGACACACGCAGTTTTTTTGTCTAGAACATTAAGAGTGTTTGTATGTATAGATGACGCTGTTCTATCCACACTCCCGTGGTTCAACATACAACATTGGGTCTTGCTTGAATTGAGCTTGACCCTATTCGATAAACCCCACTCGGAGATAGTCAACAGATTTTGATTAAGTATGTCATTCATAATCTGCCTTCTGTCCTTACACTTAACCCGGCATGACCTACGGTTAAGTAAGGTTGTAAGTGGCTGCTGACGCTTTACGGTAAAGTCCGTTGTTAAACCACGAGACGGTAATGAGGGATACCAGAATCTTTTTTATTATGAAGGTTTGTAAAAATTCCGACACAGCTCCGAAGGAAAACTACTTTTCATGAGCTCGTTAGTACAATCGAGATATAGCTTTTGTTAAAGGAGCAGACTTAGTAAGGTCAACCCAGACTCGATAATTGTGGCATTGAAACGTGGAATCGTTTTAATGGTGGAAAATCTACTTGCCTATAGACGTATAACGTCTGAATTGACATATCTCGATTTGGCACATCACACGGAGGTTTTCTTTCGTGGTTGTCATGTTGTCGCATATGCTTAAGATGTCGCGATAGCGGTAAAGGGAAAGCACCTCCCAACACTAGGGGACATTCTTCAGTGTTCTCTGAAAGATCTGTCTAAAAGGGCAAGAGACTGTGGTCTGGAAGTTAATTCAAGTAAAATACAGCTTGTTTACAAGGAAAAATGAGATTCCTGCTTCTGATTTTATTTCTCTGGAAGGTACTGAAAGGCCTTCTCAGATGGAGCTAAATTTCTTGGAGTATTTCTAGATAGGAAGTTGAATTTCAGGCGTAATATTGAGGATGAGAAAAGCAACAGGGGCGTATCCAGGATTTTACTTCGGTGGGGGCCCAACATTTTTTTTTTTTCATTTTTTTTACATAAAATTTACATAAGAGCACATGTTTTAGAATTTTTCTCGATCTTTTCCTTGAACTGAATGTAACACAATCAGATGCTTCATTTTTGCGTAAGTTTAAAACTGTTGTTGGAAAAAAATTAAAATTTGTTATGTTTTAAAATTGTTTGAGAGACTTAAGCCATTTTTTAATGTGTGAATTGAATTAGATGCTGATATATTTTTACAAAGAAGATTATCAGAATCTGATTTTTTTTTTTCAAAGAAGTCTAAGATTCTATGACAATTTCCAGTAAAGACAGTTTTTGTTATAGAAAAAGTCAAAGACTCTAAATCATATTTCCAATAGAAAACGTTTCTCGGGAAAAAGGCACTTTAGAAAATGATTCTATAAACATATTCATAAAATACTTTTCCAAAAGAAAAGACTCCGATTGTAAGACATTTTCCCAGAATCTGAGATATTTCAAGTCTAGCACATTTTCTCAGATTTTGAAACATTCTACACAAAAAGTTTTAGATTCTGAGAAAATCTTCGCTTTTTCTATAAGAAAAATAATTCAGATTCTGAGACCTTTTTAAAAAGAAAACAGTAAAAAAAAGTCTTAGATGGTAAATTATTTTTCCTTAAGAAAAGCTTTTGGATTCTGAGAAAATTTTAGTATAGAAAAGTCTAAGATTCTTAGACATTTTTCCTATAGAGAAAGTTTATAATTCTGAGACATTTTTCCTATAGAAAGTCTCAGATTCTTATAGAAAATGTCTCGACCTTTTTCCTTCAGAAAAAGTCTTAGATTCTTCGACATTTTTCCTATAGAAAATGTCTCAGATTCTCAGACATTTTTTCTACAGAAAATTTCTAAGATTCTGAAACATTTTTCCTATCGAAAAAGTATCAGATGCTTAAACACTTTTCCTATAGAAAAAGTCTGAGATTCTGCGACATTTGGCCTATAGGAAATTTCAGATTCTGAAACATATTTCATATAGAAAAAGCCTCAGATATTTTTCCTAAAGAAAAATTATCAGATTTTGAAAGATGTTTCCCATAGAAAAATACTCAGATTCTGAGACATTATTCTTATAGAAAAAGATATTTTTACAATAGAAGAAGTCTCAGATTTTGAGCATATTTCTATACAAAAAGTCTCAGCTTGTGTCTCTGAGACATTTTTCCTATACACAATTTTGAGATAATTTTCCTTAAAAAAATGAGTTGATTCTAAGACATTTTTCGTTAAAAAATTTATAAGATTCTGAGAAATTTTCCTAGATTGTAAGAAACATTCTCAGATTCAGAGACATTATTCCTATAGAAAGTTTTCAGATTCTGCAACATTTTTCATATAGAAAAGCTTCAGATTCTAAGAATTTTTTTTATAGAAAAAATCTCGGATTTTGAGACAGATTCTGAAACATTTTTCATATAGAAAAGCCTCAGATTCTATAGAAAAAGTTTTAGATTCTAAGAAAAAGGCCAATATTTTAAGACATTATTTCTATAGAAAAAGTCTAAGATTCTCAGACATTTTTCTTTTAGAAAGTTTTAGATTCTGAGATATTTCTTTTTAAGTGTAAGATTCTGAGACACTTTTTTTAAGAAATAGTCTCGTTCTAAGATATTTTTTTAAAAGACAAATTTGCATTTAAAGATTTGACTACCATTTACTTACAATTAGGTCCATTTTTTGTGTACATAAAACTTCAGGTTCTAAGATATTTATTATTAGAATCTTAAGTTGAAAAGTTTCAAATTCTGAGAAAAAATTTTCAGATTTTGAGATTTTTTTAACAGAAAAATTTACAGTTTCAAAACATTTTTCTTCAAAAAATTTTAGATTCTTAATGTTTTTCGATTTTTTTAAGTTTTTTAACATTTTATTTGTTTTTTGATACCAAATCCTGAAATTTGTGAACTCATTTCGGGGGGGGGCCCGGGCCCCCGGGCCCCCCCCCTGTATACGCCACTGAAAAGCAATGACTACTTTCCTGTGAAACAGCCATTGGAAAACGATGGGGCTTTAGAACTAAAGTCGTTCGTTGGATTTATACAGCAGCGGTGCGTCCAATTCTGCTATATGGAATAATTGGTTGGTGGCCTGCTTTAGAGACAAAGGGGAACTATGTCTTTATCACGAAGGTACAGGAAATGTCGTCGATCTGCATCACGCGGCTGCATTAGAAATCCTCCTTCACCTGCTACCATTGGACATATTGAGTTGGCAGTATTCGGCTACGTCGGAAATTCGAATGAATATCACTCTGCAATCAAAGAGCAGCGGTTGTGCCCATAGCGCGATCTTAAAGAAGATGACATTACAACACAATGTGAACTGTGCTCCCTCTATGACCTTTTTTGAGCGTCTCCTTACCACTACGATACCATCCACGGAGTCTTTTATAAGAAGCATTCCGGGTAGTGGAGCCTCCATACATTTTTATACAGTGTTTAGCAGACAGAAATGCTGGCAATAAAGGAAGTTGCTGACTAATTGAGTTAAAATTTCTTGTCTACAACCGCAGTCCACACCTATTCTGACAGTTAAGCTGCGGTCAAGTCCCTTTACTCAATGTTTCCGAGAACAATATCTGCCCTTAACTGCCGCACGTCTGTAAATGAGATGACCAAACAATTTGACATACGATCCATATGGGTCTCAGGGCTCCGAGACATTCAAGGGAATTGCAAAGACGATGAGACAGGGAACTACCTTGCAGGTTCCAGTTGAATTGAGAACTACCTTAGAGGTTCCAATAGAATTGGAATTTGGTGGTATGTCTCTAGAAACTTGCAAGAAAAATCTACGGCTTTGTTGTTTGCTGGAGTTGCATGGATGAGGAGGAGTTCGAAACTATCGAACACATTATCTGCCATAGCTTTGCAAACATTTGGTAAAAGTCTACCACCGAAAATTTTTTTTGTCCATTAAGAACGGTTTTCAAAGTTTTAGTAAGAGCTTAAACCTCGTATTTTGGAATTGAAATGCTCGGAAAATATAATAGAGTTTAACACACAACTGTTTCCTGGAATTGTTAAACTTTGAAACTCACAATTGTATATTAGACTTTGGAGCTCGAAAACTACTGTTTGTTGGAATTGTTAGAGCTTGAAACTCACAATTGTAAATTAGACTTCGGAGACTTTAGTTAACCACATCTGAGTTATGGAACATCAACTTCGATAAAGGACCACTTTGAGATTATTAACAGGCCCCAATCTCAACAAGACCTATGATTAAGTTTAAACGAATAGAAACTGTTGCCGCGTTCCGCAAAATGGTATATAGGATTAAAAAAACTTTATTCAGGAGGTTTATAAAATATAAGAAAACGAGGAAGAGAAAGAACGAAATCATGTGGTAACACGGAATTAAAGTCATGTGTTACAGTGATCTCTGAGGAAAGTCCAAAAAAATAATATTCAACACCGACACCAAACTTCATAGTTCGAAAAGTAAAAAAGGTGTGCGGAAATCTGTTCCTTATACGTATAGTTCGGTTGACGAAATAATGTTATGCCGATACAACTAACCTCCGGAATAAGGTTACTTTTGTGGAAATATCGATAGAAAAAACATCCATTATTCTAACGATACTCAAGAATTAATGGAACTAGAAACATCATCATCCTCTGTCAGTATCAGCGCTCTCCTTTGTATGTGGTTAAGTAACTTCAATGAAGATGATGAAGAAGTACCTGTTCATTAGACCACCCAAATTTGCAAAAGTATTTTTTTGTTCGCTCCACCGGCAGTTTCTGATAAATTGGCCATAAAAAATAATATCTGTGCAAGAACTGGAACTCTCGGTTGCATACAGGCCAGTCGATTTGACCTTTTGACCCTAAAAGTGACCTAAAAACACTACAAAGCTTTAAAGTGCCTTAACTCTTAAAATATGCGTTTTTCCAAAAAATGCTATATAAGTTTTATTTTGCAGAATAAGAAAGCAAACATTTCCTTCATACAAGTTCTTGGTCTAAGTCTAAGACATCGTGGTGTTTTTGGCGGTTAAAGTAAAAATTTATGTGAAGACTTAATTTAAAACGACCCTCGTTAAAATTTGGACGGAGACTTAAATAGTCGGTGCCCATTATTTTGTAGAGTAAGATATGTAGTTTTCATAAACCAATTACATTTGGAATTTATATGGGTAATTTCATTACAAAAGAGCCCAAAGCTGACTTTGAAGTTTCAATTTTCCAAAGGCTGTATACAAATTTGTGAAATTACTTTGTTTTAAACGACCCCTGTTAAAATTTGAATGGAGACAATTGGTTTCCATGATTTTGAAGAGTTAGATGTGTACTTTTTGGAAAATATTTGGGGAATTCCAGGCCAAATCACTCTTTTTTAGACCCGACCCCCTTCGATTAATTTTTTGGATATGTTTTAGTACGTATTAAATGCAACTTGCATTCAAATTTTTAGGTTTTCATACCTAGTTGGCGGTGAGTAATCAATTTTTTAAAATGGTGTTTTTTTTTCAAAAAATTCAAAAATGGAAATTTTCAATTAATTTTGACCAGTAAAAAATATAGATATCTTAGGCTGGATAACTCAATGCTCCGTTATAAAATAACTCTCCGTTAAATTTAACTTTTTCATACAAATTTTGACATAAGGCTCCGTTGAATCGGCAGTTAGCAGCTAACTTTTAATTGAGTAATCCGCCCTTAAAAAAAGTTGGACGACGTTTTGTTGGTATTTAAATGTAGTTTTAGAAAAAAAATATGAAAAAATTATTCGAAGTAATTATCGCTTATTTTTTAACGTTTAAAAATAAAATTAAATTTTTGAAAAAGTCCGAAACCTTAGATTTTTTTTTAAGTCTAAAAATTCTACTCTAAATTACACAATTTTTAAGTCATAATTCGAGATATGAGCACAATTCGTTCTATTTTTTCAAATTTTGAAATTGCATTTTTTTTAGACTCTGGTATATTTTATATGGTGCCCTAAAATAATTAAATTGGTAGATACTGGCCCTAACTTACCATAGATACATTCATTTTTGGGTTAAAATATATCTCATAAAAATTTAGGTTGATCGGACATGGGTAATGCGTGCCGCATCTGCCTTGAATTTTAAAACACGGATTACAAGAAAAAATTAGATTTTTTCCTGTTTTCTAAATTTTTTTGGTATTTCAAGTTAACTTTGAGTTCAGTTGGTTACAGAATTTTGATTTGCCTCTCTAATAAGGTACTAAAAACTAAAATCCGTTGAAAATCAGCCAAGTTATTAAAACTTCCCCAGGCATCTAACGTGTGACAGACCACTTGAATAAGGAATGCAATCCGATTCATGAAATTCATTGAAATTTTCTACTGTAATATCATTTTTTTATTCTTCAAGTTCAAATGTAATTAGATGAAAGGTATTTTTCATATTGTATTTTGCTAACCTGTTTTAAATTAATGCTAAAAATGCCTGTAAATTTCAACACTCGTTTGAAATCTCCATTTTTTAACTCTTCAAAATCATGGAAACCGATTGAATCCATTAAAATTTTAACGAGGGTCGTTTAAAATAAAGTATTTTCACAAATTTGTATACAGCATTTGGAAAATCGAAACTTCAAAGTCAGCTTTGGGGTCTTCTGTAATGAAATTACCCATGTAAATTCCAAATGTAATTGGTTTATGAAAACTACATATCTTACTCTACAAAATAATGGACACCGACTATTTAAGTCTCCGTCCAAATTTTAACGAGGGTCGTTTTAAATTAAGTCTTCACATAAATTTTTACTTTAACCGCCAAAAACACCACGATGTCTTAGACTTAGACTAAAAATTTGTATGAAGGAAATGTTTGCTTTCTTATTCTGCAAAATAAAACTTATATAGAATTTTTTGGAAAAACGCATATTTTAAGAGTTATGGCACTTTAAAGCTTTGTAGTGTTTTTAGGTCACTTTTAGGGTCAAAAGGTCAAATCGACTGGCCTGTATGCAACCGAGAGATCCAGTTCTTGCACAGATATTATTTTTTATGGCCAATCTATCAGAAACTGCCGGTGGAGCGAACAAAAAAATACTTTTGCAAATCCCATACATTTTTTGGGTGGTCTACTGTTCATACACGGGTAAGAAAGCGATTACACTTTGGACCGTGTTTGGTACCTTTTGTTTTTACAGTTAAGAAAACCAAATATAGGATAGAAAGTATCTGAATAAGGACGACAAGCTTACCATGAATGTACCCCAGAAGGACCTTACAAATGCTTTAACACATACTATAATTTAAATTTACGATCCCTTTAAAATTTGAAATCCTAGATAAAAAAATTTAATTTAATCCCTTTCCTCATTATCTATAACTAATGGACAACTTTTGTAATGATGTTAAAAAGTTTCATAATATTAATCCCCTACGTTGTTAAATCGATAAGTCTCCAAAAATAAAAAAATAAAAAAAAAAACAACATTTTCCATATATTGGTTGTTTTTTCCAAAGTCGTATAATGTTGCACGTAGTATGTATGAAAATACTACGATGTATAGTAATATTACTACTACGAGTTGTACGTTTGTATGTATGTTTGTTTGTATATTTGTGTGTACAATGTTATTGTAAAGCATGTTGAGTGGCCAATTTCGTTTTTATAAACACAATAAAGACTTGGCTGAATTGGCATGTACA
Organism: Pegoplata infirma; assembly: GCA_963921195.1. NCBI lineage: Eukaryota > Metazoa > Arthropoda > Insecta > Diptera > Anthomyiidae > Pegoplata > Pegoplata infirma. The sequence continues at coordinate 16,132,016 of OY992537.1, read as the reverse complement.
ATCAAATTCAGCGTCAATAACTAAACTAGATATGCTAGCATAACTGGATACAAAAATAGCACCCATTGATTTAACATTGTCGTGTAACGACAACAACAACAACATACAAATTTACTTATATTTAAGTATATATACAAACATATATATTAATATACATACATCCATACTTGAAATCACACATAGTGTTACCAGATTATGAAATGTAAAAGCTACAATGGAATTGTGTTGGAATTAATAAGAAGTCCCAAAAACGTCAAAAAAGACATTTCGTTGGCGGGTTGGAACGAAGACGCAGGCAATAAGTTCCCACACACACACTCATATTTGTAACCAAATAAAAAAAAAAATAATCTCAAGATTTTCGTATTTAGAATTGCTTAGAATCCAAAAAAAAAATTGGAGAATTTACTTTAAAAGAACTTGGACATAAAAAATTTAATATTTTTTTGGAGAACCTCTTTGGGAGGTTCCATAATCTATAAATTGTTGTAATTGGAATACTGTGATTTGTTTGAAACCCTTATTTAGGAATTTGTTTCCATTTGAAGATCACTTTAAACTTTGGATGTAGAGGACTTTGAAAACCCGATTTGATGATGATATTGAAAACTTTTTTTTTTGATTTTTCTGAAGTTTTATTAACCCTTTGACGACCATACATTTTCTGCCGAAGGGATTTTGATTTTTGGTTCATTCTCGTGATCTGCTACCTTATAATAGTTAGGTTAGGTTAAAGACTCCTCACATAGACATAGCGAAATCCCAATAATTTTTAAGTGACGCTGATAGAACGCGTTTGTCCTTATCGGGAATTGTACTATTTGCCTTAGGTCGACATTAGAAACCGTTTCCAAGCTCTCGAAGTCATATCTGCCCAATATGTGCAGTCGGGTTCTGGCCAAAGCAGGACATCGGCAAAGAATATGTTCGACCGTTTCCTCAGTGTTAGGTTCATTGCACCTTCTACAGCTGGCATCGGAATAAGTCCCATTTTCTTTCTATGATAACCTATATATCAGTGCCGGTGATCACTCCAGTTAGTATACGGCAGTTCCATCTGGTAAGTGAGAGTAAATAGTTAGTTTTCTTCAGATTGTAGCATGCCCACAATCTTCTACTGATCGTACTTGTTGTTGTTCTCCCCACTTTCTGCAGTGTTTTGAATGTCGTCTTTCGCGAGCTCTTCCGCTCTCTCGTTCCCTTGAATACCTATGTGACCTGGTACCCATATTAGTTTCACCTTGTTCATATTCCTAAACTTTGAAAATCCTGCACCGACTCCCATGGATTGTTTGGAACCGTCTGTGAATATGTTAATAGCGTTTATTGGGGGATTTTTGCCAGTTTCACCAAAATTCTCGAGTGGGAAATTCTACGTCGTATTTCCGGTTTAAAATAAGTTTGGGCACTCAATAATTGGTGACAATATCATTTAAATTTTCCATGTTACTGTGTCCAAAATTGCGTTGCCTGGATAAATTTGACTCTTTGACATGGACGTATACAGGGGGTGGGCACAGGGGCACGTGCCCCCCCTTTTCAATTGTTTGCGATGGCAAACAATTTTGGGAGTTGTGCCCCCCCCCCCCCCCTTTTCAAATACCTGGATACATCGCTGCTCTTTGAGACAAAGGCAGGACTTAAGGCCTCTCACTTTGTAAAGATGTCAATTGGTATCAGTTGCAGTAGTATGTCAATAGCTTCTGCTGATGTTGTTCTCAGAGCGCCTGTAATGCATAAACCCGTGAGACGTTGAATTCTCTGAAATTTTAAATGCTTCACATTACGCTTTAGTGCGTTATACAAGACCATAAGTAAGATTGGTCTTACTACAGAAGTATAAATCCAGTAGGTGATCCTTGGTTCCAGTCCCCAAGTTGCGCCAAATATTTTCTTGCATGCGTAGAAGACTTTGATTCTTTCAACCATGTTTGTTTCCATGATAGTTTACTGTCTAAAAAACTTGTGAAAAAAATTGGTCCCCTAGCCCCTCTCCTTCTCCCTTATTTTTCTTAGTGAACAAAATTGCCCTTTGGCGATTACACAGTAATGTCCTAAGCTATTTGCTAAACGTTATGATTTTTAAGATCTGCATCTCAAAAACAGCTATTATTAAAGAATTTGGACCTGTAAGCCCCCTATTTGGCCCTAATTTTGCTTGACAAGAAAAGGTCCTTTTGTCCCAAAAATAGAGATTATTATTTTAATTTTTGCCAGTTTCACCAAAATTCTCGAGTGGGAAATTCTACGTCGTATTTCCGGTTTAAAATAAGTTTGGGCACTCAATAATTGGTGACAATATCATTTAAATTTTCCATGTTACTGTGTCCAAAATTGCGTTGCCTGGATAAATTTGACTCTTTGACATGGACGTATACAGGGGGTGGGCACAGGGGCACGTGCCCCCCCTTTTCAATTGTTTGCGATGGCAAACAATTTTGGGAGTTGTGCCCCCCCCCCCTTTTCAAATACCTGGATACATCGCTGCTCTTTGAGACAAAGGCAGGACTTAAGGCCTCTCACTTTGTAAAGATGTCAATTGGTATCAGTTGCAGTAGTATGTCAATAGCTTCTGCTGATGTTGTTCTCAGAGCGCCTGTAATGCATAAACCCGTGAGACGTTGAATTCTCTGAAATTTTAAATGCTTCACATTACGCTTTAGTGCGTTATACAAGACCATAAGTAAGATTGGTCTTACTACAGAAGTATAAATCCAGTAGGTGATCCTTGGTTCCAGTCCCCAAGTTGCGCCAAATATTTTCTTGCATGCGTAGAAGACTTTGATTCTTTCAACCATGTTTGTTTCCATGATAGTTTACTGTCTAAAAAACTTGTGAAAAAAATTGGTCCCCTAGCCCCTCTCCTTCTCCCTTATTTTTCTTAGTGAACAAAATTGCCCTTTGGCGATTACACAGTAATGTCCTAAGCTATTTGCTAAACGTTATGATTTTTAAGATCTGCATCTCAAAAACAGCTATTATTAAAGAATTTGGACCTGTAAGCCCCCTATTTGGCCCTAATTTTGCTTGACAAGAAAAGGTCCTTTTGTCCCAAAAATAGAGATTATTATTTTACAAATTTTGAGGGCTCATGGTAAGGAAGTAAATGAAATAAGAGACCTACAGTAAACTTGACATTGTTGCCCTAACACTGCTGTACAGTTCATGCTTTTGTACATTTATCCTACCTTTTACCTGAACAAAAATATTCGCCAAAACCGCTTTGGCAAGTATACTTTCCTGTGGACATTAAATGGTTAAGAAACCATAGATTGTAAGTCTTCGGGTTTAGAAACAAAAGCGAACTGTGTCTTTGTCACGATGGTACAGAGAATGGCGTCGATGTGCATTAGACCGGGTCGAAAAAAAAAGTTCCCATTGTGCGGGCTTTATTTTAAAGCTTACCTCGAAAAAGTTCCATAGCCAAAATATTAGATTTTTAGGTCGCGATTTGGTACCGCCGAAATCGTTTTTTGTTCATAGCTTTGTCATTTGATGTCCGATCGTTGTTAAAAAAAATTTGTTAGAAAGTCCTCAGCGAGTACTAAATTTGACCCATATCTGGTTTTGACCTCTGAGGTCATCTTCGTGTTATAAGTGTTAGTTTCTCAGCTTTCTACCCACCTAAATGATCTTTATTTTTCCATTAAATTATAGCATTAAATAATTCATGAAATTCTTCCCTTGGAAGTACCCTCTTAAATTAATTAACAAAAAAGTTACATTCAATTTTAAATTTCCATAGAAAAAGATTTAAAAAAATTAAATATACCCGAGTAGAAAAAATTGATATAGGGAAATATATAATTATATATAGGGCCATATATAATTATATATAGGGCTATATCTAATTATATATAGTTATATATAAAAAATGGTGGATATAAGTATATATAATTATATATAAATATATCCAATCAGATATAATTAGATATAATTATATCCAAAAAATGGGTATATCTAACTATATATAATTATATAAGTTTATATATAATTAGATAAAAATATCCGCTATAAAATTTGGCCTATATTTTTATATTTTTTTAAATTTTCCGAATCTAAACATTTGTATAAAGTTAAAATACAACCATTTTTGTCATTTTTAGAAATTTTTTAAAGAAATATATTTAAACATTTAACAAATTTAAATTTGCATTGTTTACCTACACCCAAAAAATAACATAGTTGATGATTACTATTTTTTCAACTATGTCATAGGTGAAATAGCCCCAACTATGTCATAGTTGATGTGACATAGTTGTTGCTGACTATGAGTCATTCAAATCTACAAATTAACTATGAGAAAAGTTAATGACAACGATGTGTTTGATAAACATAGGTAAACAACTAGGTCCATAGTTAAATTTTTTATAAAATTTAAACATAGTAAATATTTACTATGTAATTTAATAAATAGTTAATTATACCCTATAATTTGTATACAAAAAAAAAAATAAATTTTGAGTTTTTTTATTCATAAACATTATTTTATTAAAATTGCATATAAACTGCATACACCAATATTGTAGGATCCAAAGCCAACCTGCAAATATGAAAAAAACGTATTATTTTGTAATCTTTTTTTATTTTTTTTTATAGAAAACACGTCGAAAATTCTGACATTTTTGTAAAAATAATGTCTCAATTTTTGACATTTTTTCTGTCGAAAAATCTTAAATTTTTAAACATTTTTTCCATAGAAAAATCTCAGAAATTGAGATATTTTTTCTATAGAAAATATCGTGAATACTGAGACATTTTTTCTACAGAAAAATTTCATATTGTGAGACATTTTTTTTTACAGAAACAATTTCAGATTTTGAGACATTTTTTGTCTATAAAAAAAAAATCAGATTCTGAATAAAAAATCCCAACAAAATATCAGACTGAGACATTTTTTTTATAGAAAAATTATCAGAATCTGAGACTTTTTCTATAGAAAAAGTCTCAGATTCTGATATATTTTTTCTATAGAAAAAGTCTCAGATTCTGAGACATTTTTTCTTTAGAAAAAGTCTCAGATTCTGAGACATTTTTTCTATAGAAAAAGTCTCAGATTCTGAGACATTTTTTTTATAGAAAAAGTCTCAGATTCTGAGACATTTTTTCTATAGAAAAAGTCTCAGATTCTGCGACATTTTTTCTATAGAAAAAGTCTCAGATTCTGCGACATTTTTTCTATAGAAAAAGTCTCAGATTCTGCGATATTTTTTCTATAGAAAAAGTCTCAGATTCTGCGACATTTTTTCTATAGAAAAAGTCTCAGATTCTGCGACATTTTTTCTATAGAAAAAGTCTCAGATTCTGCGACATTTTTTCTATAGAAAATGTCTCAGATTCTGCGACATTTTTTCTATAGAAAAAGTCTCAGATTCTGCGACATTTTTTTTCTATAGAAAAAGTCTCAGATTCTGCGACATTTTTTTCTATAGAAAAAGTCTCAGATTCTGCGACATTTTTTCTATAGAAAAAGTCTCAGATTCTGCGACATTTTTTCTATAGAAAAAGTCTCAGATTCTGCGACATTTTTTCTATAGAAAAAGACTCAGATTCTGCGACATTTTTTCTATAGAAAAAGTCTCAGATTCTGCGACATTTTTTCTATAGAAAAAGTCTCAGATTCTGAAAAATTTTTTCTATGGAAAAAGCCTCAGATTCTAAGACATTTTTTCTATAGGAAAAGTCTCAGATTCTGAGACATTTTTTCTATAAAAAAAGTCGCAGATTCTGAGTCTCAGATTCTGAGACAATTTTTCTATAAAAAAAGTCTCAGATTCTGAAACATTTTTTCTATAGAAAAAGTCTCAGATTCTGAAACATTTTTTCTATAAAAAAGTCTCAGATTCTGAGACATTTATTCCATAGAAAAAGTCTCAGATTCTTAGACATTTTCTCTATAGAAAAAGTCTCAAACTCTGCGACATTTTTTCTATAGAAAGTCTCAGATTCTGAGACATTTTTTCTATAGAAAAAGTCTCAGATTCTGAGACATTTTATCTATAGAAAAGTCTCAGATTCTCAAACATTTTTTCTATAGAAAAAGACTTAGATTATGAAACATTTTTTCTATAAAAAAGTCTCAGATTCTGAGATATTTTTTCTATAAAAAAAAGTCTCAGATACTGAGAAACCATATTAGATTCCGATACATATTTTCTATAGAAAAAATCTTATATTCCAAGACATTTTTTCTGTAAAAAAATATAAGATTCTGAGAAATTTGTTCTATAGAAAAAAAGTCAGAGACAATTTTTTATAAAACATAAATCATTTTCTGAGATATTTTTCTTTAGAAACGCTCGGTGTACAGATAGATTAATTTTTTATAAAAATATTTCTTACCAAATCCTTCCATCTCTGTTCATATTTTTCGTGGTCCTCCTTTTTCATCTTTTGTGCTGGTTTATTTTGGGAAAAAAAATGTTTTGCACGTTTGATGCAAATTTATATTCATTTAATTTGATTTTAATTTGTTCATTTTTATTTCTGACACTTGTATTTTTTTTATTTTGCTTTTTCAAATATAAAAAAATCGTTGTTATCAACTTTGTCCGTAGTTGTTATTGATTATAAATAGTTGATTTAAAAATGATTTGAAATAACTATGGATTTTGTTAACTATGCTACTATGTAATTTTTTGGGTGTAATAATATAAGACATTTTACAAAAGCAATAGAGTTTTACAGTCTCGGGATTTTTAGTGTGGTAATTTGCAAAATTGCCATTCAACCAAACGTAAAATATTTGCCACCATATTTATTGGTACATATCATGAGCGTCTTTAGTGGAAAAAAAGTGCACAACAAATATAACTTTCCGCACTTGAAATTTTAAAATACACACAAATAATGACGTTTGGAATTACCAATTACCTTACTAAAAACCCCGAAATCGTTAAAAACCCAAATATCACAATCTGAGAAAATAAATTCATAATATAACTTAAAAACTAAGACGTCCTGGAGCACAGTTTCGACTCCGGATTTATGTTTTGCTTAAAATGGATCACGGTTTGTTTAAATACTCCCATGAATCGTGGGACGATTTTGAACATTTTACATTTTGACCTGTAATTACCAATCTGGATTTTTATTTGATTTAAAGTTGTCCATCATCATTCTGCCATATTTAAATAAACGGATATCGAGGGCATACCAAAAAAAAAATCTGCAAACAAAAGACAAATATATTTGTAAATGTATATTTTTTACTTTAAAGACTTTTACTTATGAAAATACTTACCAGTTTATTTATCCAAACATGTACTCGTATTCCGTGGATAATTTAATAAACTAAATTCGCAAAATTGATCGTTTTGGGAATAAAAACAAAATATTTAGCAGAAAAATGATTTCCCATTTTTTTATTTAATTGTTTTTTTTTTTTGAAGTTTTGTTAAAATAAAATTTGATCAAAAAACTAAAAACAAAACAACGCAAAGTAAAGAAAACGAAAAAGACAAAAAAGGATTTTAACAGTATACTTATGTATGTATTAGGATTCTAACTTTTCGCATTTTTTGTAAATACCAAATCCGGAAAAATATTACGATATGATAAATTCCTATTTCGCGATCGTTAAAAATGTTCTTTTAAGTATAAGAAAATAAAATTTATTTGCATTCAAACATTTGTATGTTATATCATTTCATTTATATAAAAAAGTATCAATATTTGGATGAAGAGAGCGAAAAAATCGCGATATTATGACTCTTTTTCGCGTTTTTTTTAATGAAGTCAATTTTAGTGTCAAGTAAGATGCTATGAAAACGTAATTGTTTTTTAAAAATAAGAAAAGTGAAATCGCGGTATTTTGGCGGTATTTCGCAATTGTTACAAATAAATAAAATGTTGGTACCTAGTGACAGGTAGTTAGGAGAAAGTGATAATTTTCATTAAATTTCGTTTATGTGGGCGTAATGTGAACAAATTTTGGGGGAATTTAAGAAATTGCATTCGGTGCGTGAACTTTTTTTCAAAATTACAGACAAAGTTATTTTTATTATGAATACAACATTGCCCATAGAATATTTCGATGAAGCAAGTATGTCAAAAAAAGTTAAAACCATAATGTGTATGCATTTATGTTGCAAAACAACACTAGAAACTGCAAAAAGGATACTAATAATTAAGAAATTAGCATGTTAATCTATTTGAAGAATGCCCTATATATAAACATATATGATTATATATAGGGCTATATATAATTATATATAGCACAATATAAGAAATTCTTTTGAAACACATTTTATATATAATTATATATAGCCATATATATAATTATATATAATTATATATAATTATATATAATTATATATAATCTTTTTTACTCGGGTAGTTTAAAGGCATAATAACAAGTGTTTTTTCTAATTTTCTTTATATTGTATATGAAAATCTTAAATCAAATGTAACTTTTTTGTTAATTAATTTAACTGGATACTTCCAAGGGAAGGATTTTATGATTTTCTTAGTGCTATAATTTAATGGAAAAATAAAAATCATTTAAGGGGGTAGAAAGCTGAGAAACTAACACTTATAACACGAAGATGACCTCAGAGGTCAAAACTAGATATGGGTCAAATTTAGTACTCGCTGAGGACTTTCTAACAAATTTTTTTTTACAACGATCGGACATCAAATGACAAAGCTATGAACAAAAAACGATTTCGGCGGTACCAAATCGCGACCTAAAAATCTAATATTTTGGCTATGGAACTTTTTCGAATTAAGCTTTAAAATAAAGCCCGCACAATGGGAACTTTTTTTTTCTCCTTTATGGTCGACCCAGTCTAATGTGCATCACTGGTGCTCTTCGTAATACACCTACGGCTTCGTAATACACCTACGGCTGCATTAGAAATCCTCCTTCACCTGATACGATTGGACATATTGGGTAGGCAGCATGCGGCTGCATCGGAAATTCGACTTAATAGCACGCTGCAATGGGGGGCAGCGATTGTGGCCATAGCGCGATCTTGAAGAAGATAACAATACCACAAAATGTGGACTGTGCTCCCTCTTTGAGCCTCTTTGAGCGCCCTTTTACCACTATGATACCATCCAGGGAGTCTTGGATGGGGGACATTCCGGGTAGTGGATCCACCATAAATTTTTCACAGATGGATCGAGGCTGCACGAACAAGTGGGCTTTGGAGTCTATTCGGAAGAGTTTGGATTAAGCCTAGCTCGAAGATTGCCAGATCATTGCAGTGTTTACCAGGCAGAGATGCTGTCAATAAAGGAAGTAGCTGACTGGTTGAGCTGCAATGTTTTGTCTACAACCGCAGTCAACATCTATACTGATAGTCAAGCCGCGGTCAAGTCCCTGGATTCAATGTTTCTGAAAACAAGATCTGCCCTTAACTGCCGCACGTCTTTAAATGAGATGGCCAAGCAGTTTAGCATACGACTCATATGGGTCCCAGGGCACAGAGACATTCTACGGAATTGCAAAGCCGATGAGCTTGCAAGACTAGGAACTACCTTACAGGTTCCAACAGAATTGGAATGTGTTGGTATGCATCTAGAAACTTGCAAGCAAAACCTACGGCTTTGTTTTGCGACGGAGACTAATCAAAGATGGGCAAATGGATGGACGTGTGAGACAACACGACTGATTTGGCCTTCTCTTAATCAGGGGCGCACAAATGAGCTGATATCGCTTCCAAGAGGAGAGATTTCGACGGTGGTTTCTATAATTACCGGACGCTGTCTTATAGGGAAGCACGCAGAGCGGTTAAATGTGCCGTCGAATGACTTTTGCTGAAGTTGCATGGATGAAGAGGAGTTGGAAACTATCGAACACTTTATTTGCCATTGCCCTGCACTTTCTGGTCAGAGACTTGCTTCACTGGGATCTAGGGAGCTGTACGATCTTTCTGATTTGTCGGATGTCAAAATTCAACATCTAAGGAGTTTCATAAGAAGCTCAAACTGGTTTAATGACAGGGACTAGTAGGAAAACCTATTACGGTCTCGTGGTATCACAATGGACCTCAGAGTCTACGTGTGTTGACGTAAAACGTCAGCAGCCACATACAACCTAACCTAACCTAAGGGCCTAATTTTGTAAATCACTCGCGTTGAACGCATCACCAACGTTAACGTGAACGCGAGGCTTAAAAAGTGCAATTTTGTAAATCACTACGTTATTGCGTTCAATTTTTACGTAATCACTTGAAATGTCAATAATATTTGAATCAGTGTTGCCAGACATTCTAAAATTATTAAAATTTGCCACCCATTTTGTAGGGGATACACACCCATTATCGTGGGGAAACACATATATATGATAAGGCAACACCTGCAAAGAGAATATTTGAGAAAAAAGAGAACAAAAAAAAGTAACATAAATTAGTTGAAAAAAGCAATAAAAATCACAACGAGACGCTTTGCTATTTTCGATGTTTTTCTTCTGCCGGAGAAGTTTTTTTATACATTTATTACTTTTTTGTTGTATATTTACATATTCCAACATTATTTTTTTATTTTTTGCTATTTATAAGCATATTTGTTACATCAACGCCCCAAAATTTCAAGTGATCATTTTGACACTTCAAGTGATGAAAAACCACTCTCTCGCGTTTTACAAAATTCCATTTTCCATACAATTTGTTCTACAAACACGTAAGTCAACGCGAAAACAACAGCTGTTCAGTGCTCGCGTTTTACAAAATAGAAAATTGTCCAACGCGAGATAAAAAGGCGCGTTGCGTTTTACAAAATTAGGCCCTAAGTCTTCGGGTCTTAATTAAAACTGTTCTACAAATTCAGAGAAATTGAAGCTCTCTAAAAATCGCCACTTTTTTCAACGTTTGGCAATGTTACCACTTTAGTTAGCAATACTACCAGATCTTCTTAAATGTCATTGCTTTAGGTCTGTTTGTTTACCCAAATTTCTTACTATTTTTACTACAACTGGAAAGTTTGGTTTACTTTTTGTATTGAAATTTTCCAGCTGTGGTAAAAGAAGTGAAAATGAGTAGAATTTTATGTTTTCAATTTTAACAAAAGGCCTATTGGCACCTGAGGTGAAATCTCGTTCCAACGGGATTTGACCTAACGTGTGAATTGGGTATTAGGTAATTTATAACCATAAATCTCATACATCTGGCTACAAGCAAAGGGTGTCTAAGAGCTTCCAGCCTCCAAAAAAGGAATTCACTAATTTGCAAGCGAGTTCCCGTGGAGAGTATTTGTCTATTTTCTTTTCTCCTTGTCCGCAAAAAAATATTTTTAGAAAAAATTCAAATTCTGATTGAATTTTCTATTTGGATTCAAAATATTTTTATCCACTACAAATGAACAACTAAAGAAGAATTCATCCAAATCTCTACGCGGGAGTATTTTTCCCGAGGGTTCATCCACTTTCCAGCGTAATACGTCTTCTTATCCAGCGTAATACGTCTTCTTTGGCTACAAGTACGTAAATCTGGCATCTCTCTTTATCATATTTACTATATACATACAATAACTGTAGTTGCAATTTCAAAGCTTGTCTAGGTAAAAACCTTTACAGCTTGCAATGAAGAGAATGAAACAAACAAACAACAACAAAAAAAAACACAAACAATATATGTTTGTGTATATGAGCGTACGTACGACCATACACACATGCATACTCTCATCGTACAAACGTACTTACATTTTACGTATATACACGAAACTTAAGAAGTTATGTTGTGACACCCACGTATAATAGAGCTCGCGGCTGTATAAGCTGGTGACAGTAATTATTTAAAAGTTACAAACATTCATAGAGGTTTATTTTATACAGACAGACATACAAACATATTTATACAGACTTTTATAGAACAAACATTCATACAAACATACATATTTACAGATGATGTACGTTCATACATATTTATTCATGTATGTACATGTTTGTATGATGTGTGCAACCTAGTCTGTGTGTATGCAACATAAGTAAAACTCAAACAAAAGCTAACGTAGATTGTCCTCAGCAGGAATAGGAGTTAATATGAATGTGTATACTACACACACACGTATATTATCTAATGTGTTACATACGTTCAGACATATAGAAAATATCATACGATGAATATCTTCTACATGTTTAAGTTGTTGCAGACCCTTTTTATTGCTAAAAAAAGAAGGAAAAATAACAGTTACGACTACAAAAAGTGATTATAAAAAGAACTTCTTCTTGTTTCTATGGTGTAGTTTATGGGAACAACCAATGTGATCCTTAATTTTGGTTTCATTTCCCTATCTATCTATATATATAATTTCCCAATTTGTGTGTTCCTCTTTTTTTGTCTATCCAGAGCTTTTTGAAGCCCACTGATGAGCTACAAAGCTGAAAATTGGCATGCTTATAGTAAAACACCTGGGGCAGATCCTAACGTAGCCGGATTTTCGATTTTTTGCCTGTGGGCGGAGAAATAAGCTGGAAAGTGGGCGTGGCAAAATGCAATTTTTTGACGTTTTTGCTTAATTTAAAGCCCCCAAATGACTTAGGAATCTGAAAATTTCCTAGAATATAGTCCTAACGATGCCGCATATCCCCAAGTAGTCGGATTTAAAATTTTCGCAATGTGGGCGGAGAATTGAGGGGAAAAGTGGAGTAGCAAAATTTAGATTTTTGTAACATTTTTACTTCTTTTGAAGCCCCCAAATGACTTAGGAATCTGAAAATTTCCTAGAATATAGTCCTAACGATGGCGCATATCCCCAAGTAGTCAGATTCAAAATTTTCGCAATGTGGGCGGAGAATTGAGGGAAAAGTGGCGTGGCAAAATTGGGATTTTTTTAAATTTTAACATCTTTTGAAGCCCCCAAATGACTTAGGAAGCGGAAAATTGCATAGCATTTAGTTCTAACAATTAGGCATATCCTGAAGTAATCGGATTTAAATTTTTTAAACTTTGGAAGGAGAATTAAGAGAAAAATGGGGCGTGGCAAAATTGTGTTTTTTAATATTTAATTTGAAGACCCCCAATGATCTATGAAGATGAAAATTGGCATTTTTGCTTATTTTAAAGTCCTCTAATGACTTAGGAAGCTGAAAATTTTCTAGCATATAGTCCTATTGATAAAGCATATCCTGAAGTAGTAAAATTTTAAATTTTTGGACTGTGGGCGGAGAATTGAAAGGAAAATGAGGAGTGACAAAATTGAGATTTTTAATATTTTAACTTCTTGGGGGCTTCACCAAAGGAAGCGGAAAATGCACAGAATTGGCATGTATATAGAAGGTTTCATGTGGAAGATCAACACGAGCCTGGATTTTTGATATCCAGTGTATGGGTGGAGAATAAGAAAGGCAAAGGGCGTGGTAAATTTATTTCCATCTATTTTCTGAATATATATTTTATTTTTTTGTGTTTCTCTTATTTTTTGTGTATCCAGCGCCTTTTGAATCTCATTGATGGACTTAAAAGCTTAAAATTGGCATGTATATAATAAAACACCAGGGACAGATTCTTACGAAGTCGGATTTTTTGTCTGTGGGCGGCGAATTACGAAGAAAAGGGGACTTGGCAAAATTTGTTTTTTTTAACATTTAAGAGTATTTTTAAGCTCAGCCCCAATAAATACAGAAGCTGAAAATCCCTAACATGTAGTCCTTACTATGAAGTATATTCTAAAGTAGTCCGATTTAACATTTTTGGAATGTAGATGGAGAGTTGAGAGGAAAAGGGGCAAGGCAATATTGTGTTTTATTTTTTTTATTTGACTAACTTTAAAGCCCTAATGACCTACGCAGCCGAAAATTGCAAGCATATTGTCCTGACACTGGAGCATATCCTTAAGTAGTCAGACTTAAAATTTTTGGACTGTGGACGGAGAATTGAGAGGGAAAAGGGGCGTGGATACGAGTATAGTACTAACGATGGAGCTTATCATAAAGTAGTCAGATTTAAAAATTTTGGAATACACAGAAAAAACAGTTTATTTGTGCCAGCCGAATTAAGAACCATGGTTTAATTACAAGAACTGAAATTTTCGGCTGCGATTACCGAAATTTATTTGGACCAACAGAAGTTAAATTTTCAAAACAAATTTTGGTTATGGCAACCGAAAATTTCGATTGTTGTTATTAAACTATGCAGTTGGCTCTAAATTCGGCTGGCACAACTAAACTGTTCTCTCTGTGTAGGGACGGAGAATTAAGAGAAGAAATGGGCGTGGAAAAATTATGTTTTTACATCTTACCTTATTTTGAAGACACCTTATGACCTTGAAAGATGAAAATTAGAATACATATGGTACGGACTATGGCAAAGATCAACTCTGACCTGGTTATCCAGTGAAAGGGCGGATATACAAAAAAAAATCCGTTGTGAATTTTGTTCAGTTTATATACATAATCTGTAACGTAGCCGAATTTTCGTCCTTTAAGACAGGGGGAGTGGCGGAAGACGGCGGAATTTAGTTTTTAAACATTTAAACTATTTCTGAAACCCCTAATGACTAAGGAAGCTGAAAATTGTAAAGAATAAAGTATTGACAATGGATCATATCCATATGAAGTCAAATTTAATATTTAAACTGTGTACAGAAAATTATAAGGAAAAATTTAAGTGAAAAAATTGTGTTTTTTTAAATTTTATCTAATTTTAAAACCCTTCATGATAAAAAGAAAGATAAAAATTGCCATGTATATAAGTAGGAGTGACCATGGGACAGATCCACATGATGGATTTTTGATATCCGGTTTATGGACGGAGAGACGAAATGGGCGTGCTAAATTTAGTTCTAAAATTTTATCAATAAAACCTTTTATACTCATTAAATTTTTTTCCAGTTTGGGAAATACATATATTGATGTAACTCAATCTAGCAATATTAAATTTTTGAACTACAAACATAATTTTTTATAAAGTTTGGTAAAATATTAGAACTATTGAGAAAAGTGATTTGGTGTTCCGCCTGGCAGGGACAGGCTATTCAACTAGTTTATAGATATTTTTTAAGTTTTCCGCGACTACTACTTCCGCGACTACTACTACCGCGACTACTACTTCCGCGACTACTACTATCTCGATAGTATTGTGTGTTTCACCAACAACCAAGCAGCTCCCAGGCGGGTGTGACACCACATCTAGAATTGTCCAAGAATGCCGGGCGTCTCTTAATAAGATGGCGAGACATTAAAATATGGCTCTCACCTGGGAGCGAAGGAGGGAGACATCGGTTTTACTGATCGCCAACAACAAGTGGCGAAGTGAACCCACTTGCTCTTACACGAGAATGATGTGGCTCTCATATGATCGTAGGCGTACTGATAAGATCATTCGACGGCACCGGAACCAGCTAAGCAACCTTGTTACAGCCGTTATGTGGGACAGAGTACGCTTCGACGCAAATGCCAGCAGAATTTGAATTCCCCACAACGATTAATGTGGGGAATGGCATAACGTGGAGGAGAAACATACACCATCGCACTTCCTGTGCTAATATCCAGTGCAAAGGATAGCGGTGAAGCTTATAATTGACAATAGCGTCTCTAA
Organism: Pegoplata infirma; assembly: GCA_963921195.1. Classification (NCBI taxonomy): domain Eukaryota; kingdom Metazoa; phylum Arthropoda; class Insecta; order Diptera; family Anthomyiidae; genus Pegoplata; species Pegoplata infirma. The sequence goes on along the minus strand of OY992537.1, from coordinate 16,116,537 downwards.
CTCTATTGATTCATTAGAGCATCGTCGGAATGTGGGTTGTGCGACACTGTTCTATCGATATTACCATGGGGAATGTTCTGCTGAGATAAGTGAACTCATACCCCGAGCCCGTGTTTTTGTTCGTAACACCCGCTTATCAAGTAGAGCTAATCCGTTTGTAATCGACTGCCCAGTCTTTCGCACAACGCATTACAGAGAGAATTCGTTTCTCAGCCGATCTATTCGTATGTGGAATGATCTCCCCGCAGAAGTCTTTCCTGACACATTTAATCTAGAAAGGTTCAAGCCAAATATTCATAAACACTACTCTCTCTTTCCTCCCTCCTATACCTATTTTTCCTGATATCAAGACAATGCACTGTATTTGTTGGGACATCGCCTGAGTGTTGGTATAATACAAAAATAATGCGCCCACCGATGGGCCGAACATTTTTGCTTTATTTATAACACAACGGGACCACGTTCGTCGAAGGACGCATTAAAGCTGTAGAAAAGGCTGTCTGCTTACCTACTTTCATGGTTTAATATATATTTACATCACAGTAACTTAAGGAGACCATGACCTTTTGGAGACTACATATCTAGAGAATGTCGAGTTTGAGATTTGATACTTTTTGACGACCATGACATCAGCAAGTGTACTAAATAACCTTAAAGAAATGTCGAGATTCTAGGACAGTGATACCTTTAGAAAACCTCGTTTGAATGTTGACTTTGAAAACTTTACAGTACCAAGATTCTATGCTGTAGAACTAATTTAGCTTCTTACAGTTACAAATTTATAACGATACGTTTATCACCCTCAGTCCGACGTCATTCTCGTTAGAGTCCCTCGCCCTTTCTTAGGGAAGTCCTAATATTCTATGTTTAGAGATTTCTTCTAGGTAAAAAAGCGTGAGGTCTTCTAAAAACTTCGATGTGAAGCGTCAGAGTGCAGGTTAGTTGAAAAAAATGTGCTCCACCGTCTGTTTGTCCCTAGGTACAGCGCATACTCTACAATTGTAATTACACTTCCCTGCTCAATGGGTCAACAATTACCCTTTTTAACTTTTTTAAAAAAGTCGACAATCATTCCGAATAAGTGTTAGTAAAAGTTAGGTCGCATAAGAATTGCCAATAAACGGAAGCTCCAACACCCACGTTAAGTTCTATGTGCGATATAAGTCCTCCAAACTTGACCCCTTCCACCAGAGTGATTCGTGGTTTTCTGTTAAATTTTAGTTTTTGAGTAAGAAATGTAATCACTGAAACATACGCTGCTACGGTCAGTACTCAATTTTTCACTGATAGAATGCTTAAATAGGAAATTTTTAAAATATTCGAAGGAACACGAAATGTTAAACTATTTATATGATTTCAAAACCTTTTCATGTAAGAATTGGGAGTTGTGTCATTTAACCGATGATCCAATAACACAAACAAATTAACCGGAAGATAAGATAAGTTAAGGTTAATGCTAACCGAAGTTTATCTATGTATGTATGTATGAAGTTTATAGATTGATTACCCTACTGCCATTGATAAGCTCTGTAGCCCTACCTCCAAGAGTTTCAAAATAGATTGTGAAGCCCCTGCTCGTATGTTAGAGTTATAATTCATTTTCGGTCCAATGTAGGTTGTATAAATAGTGAGATCGGATGAAGTTAAATAATTCATACACCGATTCAGAAATTCGAGACTCTTAAATGCATTTTTCGACACCTGAAAAACGTGTTTATGCCTAGAACTTCAAGAGAATTTGAAAATTCAGTATAGATACCACCCAAACATACAGCTGACAATGCTGTTGCCACATCTCGTCTGTGTGACTCGTACAACTCTATTCGCTTGACTCCAATCCGATATTACTAAAAGGTTCTCATTAAGTGAGCCTTTTATCATCAGCCTTTTGCTCCCAAATTGGACGTTTTACTGAGAAGATCAACAAATAAAGTAATAGGCACAAATCCCATTCGTTTGTGACAAATGGGTTGTCTCATTTTGTGCAGTATGGCTTTCGTAAATGTCGTTCTACGGGAGATTTGTAAGAGTTTCTTTCGGAACGTTTGAGTCGTTCTATTCACCAATTTGGTGAAAGCGGTTGCTGTAAATATTTCAAAGGCACTTAATCGTGTGTGACACGTTGCACTCGTTTCGAAGCTTATTGCGTTTGGTGTCGGTAGTGATTTCTCTCAATTTATATCGAGCATTCTCAGAGACCGCTCTATACGTGTTGTTGTTATTTCTTATCGGATGAGTTTCAGTTGAATTCAGGGGTACAGCAAGGCTCTATCCTTTTTCTTACTTTCAATCCTATCTATTCTTTTGCAGATGGCAACAACATTTGTCAATCATTTTCCTTTAATCATAAATCAAGGATTATTGAGGTTGACGCTATGAGGCCTTAATGACACACGCAATCATGACTTTACGATAATATTTGAGTAGTATCTTGCAAATATGGTCGATTTTAATGCTCGTAAGACTCAATGTTGTATGTTGACCCACAAACGACTTGTGGAATCAGCATCATCTGTATTCATGAGTGGTATAGCTATTGAGGAATTAGACACTCTTGATGTTCGTTGAAACCAACATGTTTTTTAAGTGTCGAAAGAAGTATTCAAATATCTTGGTTTCTTAAGACGGTGCAAAAATTATTTCACTCCGTCTGATCTTCTCTCCATTTATACCGACTATATCCGACCGAAAATGGAATGCAGCTGGGCAGGTGCTTCAAGGTATATCTTGAAACTTCCTTATCGGGTTTAAAGGAGTGCGCTCAAACTCATCAATGACAGTAGGTTATCCAGCTATATTGACTCATTGGGAACTTTGTCGGAATGTGGGTTGTGCTTCATTATTTTATTAATTTTAAAACGGTAGTATTTAGCTAAGATGGGCAAACTCATCCCTGAAACGCGGGTGTTTGCCCGCTGTACTAGACTTGCCAGCAGATTACAGCCGTTCGTTGTCGACTGTCCAATGTATCACACAACATATTACAGAGACAATTCGTTTCTCGGTCAAAATAGCCATGTGTGGAAGGAACTTCCTGCAGAAGTATTCCCAGTCAGCTACAATTTAGAAAAATTCAAATTTGCTCTCTAATTTTGCAAAACGCAAAGTGCCACGTTTTCAAAATTTTTATAAAATTAGGGCATAAATGTCCATAAACACTATTTGTTTACTTCTTTTTATAACCTATTTTCCTAATTCCAACACAATGCACTGCATTAGGTTAGGTTGGATGGGCGTCCGCAAATTTGGCTAGAGATGTCAATGGGACACTGTTTTGGCAATCCAGGTCATCAAAAAATCGTTGCCCCAAGTACTTAATACGGCGTTTCATCAGACCCGCATATTTACACAACAAGTGCTTTACTGATTCCTCCATTGCATTAGTAGGGAACATCCCCTAAGTGTTGGCTCAAAAATAAGAAAAGCTATTTCCCGAGCATTCACTTGCGAGCATTCCCATCTTCCTTTTAAAAGAAAATAGCGAGTTCTCCTGAGTTTGTAAGGATGCCAGATCTTTCAGGTATTTCTCCTCCATTTGTTGATCTGATCCACTTCTTTCTGGTATTCTGCTCCACATATTTCTGGTATTTCTACTCCACTTCTATATCTGTAAAATCGAACATTAAAACCGTAAGTATGTACCCCTGCACCCAATTTTGTAAGATCGTCTGCTTTCTCGTTCCCGTGTCCTTTCTTATTTCTGGTTACAATATTAGAGAGATGCCTTTTTCCGTATAGTTTTATAAGATTTTTGTTCTATTTACTTAAGCGAAAAATATATCCATAATTGAAATACTGTGGTGTTTTGCGAAAATGTTTACTTTTTTGTTAAGAGTAAAAAGTATTTGAAAACTAAGAAAAAACACGATTGTTTGTTAGAATCAAAACAGTTTCGTTACCGGTTCTCGGTATTCCCGGTTCTGGTACCGGTTTCCCGGTTCTAGATATATTCCCGAGAATACCGGTATTCCCGGTTCTGATCCTAGTACCGGTTCTCAAAAAAAAAAATAGTTTAAATTACGCCAGTATTTCATTTAAATTACGCCAGTATTTAAAAAATAATTAGTTGTGTTTGTAAAATTATTTAAAAATCGTGTAGTTGAGTTGAGTTGAGGGTGGGTTGTACAAGCCTAAAATAAGTAAATTTTTGGGCAAGTCTATGGGGCTCAGACTTAAAATAGTCCATTGTACCGTACCCTGAAAAGAAAGATTAAGTAAGGGTGATAAAAGGTTGAGAAGAAAAGGAAAGTGCTTGTTCAGAATTTCTCAGTTGCTTTCACAAACTTGAGAAAATCAGACAAGGGAAGTCCATGGACCGTATCCATAGACAGAATATCAGAACCCAATATCCGCAGTCTAGCCCTTGAGAACGCTGGACAACAACAGACGTAATGTTCTGTTGTGTCATCATCCTCAAGACAAGCCACGCATAATGGATCTGATAAGACAATAATCTCGTCATATGACGAGCACAGGCATTGTGTCCCGTAATTAAGCCAGTAAGTCTGCGACAGTCTATTCTACTTAGGCAAAACGTTTGGTATTCTTGCATGCCAACTCATTTGACCATCTTTCCATGAAAGTTGCTTTCATATGAGAGTTGATCCAACGCATCAGCCATGTCAAGCCAATACCAATTTGAGGTTCCGGATTGTAAGGAATTGTATCAGAGCCAAGATTTGCCAAAGAGTCGGCAATCTCGTTTCTCCGTATTCCCCGATGACCCGGAACCCACAGAAGACTGACGCTATTCCCAGATGAGACCTCATTGAGTCTGCGTCTACATTCCTGGACAATTTATTTATTTATTTTTGACTGGAGATTCAAGTGCAATGAGCGCAGCCTGGCTGTCACTGCAAATACTGATTCTCCTATTACTCCATCTGTTCCTAATTATCCAGGTCGCTACGTCCAAAAAAACAAATATTTCAGTCTGAAATACAGTAGCCATTTTTCCCATAGCAATATAGATTTTGGTCTCATCATCCAAATACCAGCCAGACCCAGAGACATTTAAGGTACTGGATTCATCCGTGTAATTTTCCAGTAGGTCTGCTGGATTTCCCCAGTCTTCCCCACTCGGAAATATAAACTTCCTACCAAACTCGATGCAAGAGGTTGTACTGTCCAAAGGCATAGAAAACATCGGACAAAGTTCCGATAGCCTATTGAACAGACGACCATGTCCCACATTGTACTCCCCATGCCATGTTCCGCTTTTGCGGAGCCTGCACAAAGATTTCATGGCTTCTCCTTGAATATGTAAGTCCAAGGGAAGCATATATAACATAGCGTCCAGAGCTGCGCCTGGGGTGGTGCTCATGGCACCAGTAAAAGTAAAGTAAAAAAGCCGTGTAACTTTTGTTTCTTAAATTAATAATAACAAAATGGAAATGGTGTATTTTAAATTTTTTGTATTTTTTGGTAAAAGCGGAGAAAAAATTTTAATTGTACAAAATTCTACAAAATATACATACCGGTAGTCCTAGGAATACCGGTAATACCGTCAGAACCGGGAATAATTCAAGAACCACGAAACCGGTACTATTTCCCGGTAATACCGAGAACAGGGAATACCGGTATTCCCGGTACTACGGTACTGACCGTAGGCACTATTTGGAACCTTAACTATTAAATAACTTCCTCCTGTTCTACACATTCTTAAACCATCGTTCTTAAAAAAAATTCCCCTCGTCAAATTTAAAGACAAAGTACAAAATATAAAAAAACATAGGAAATAAAAGCAAGACAGCAACCAACCAAAAATTATTTATAGAGTGCGCCTGCTTTTAAAACAAACAATAAAAAACGAAAAGAGGACTAGAAATAAATAAAAAATCATAAACATCGAAGCTTAACTTAGCTTACTCACAGTCTCAATCCGTATATCGTCGTTTAACATTATTTACTAGATAACAACACGCGACATAATACCTTTAAATATTTACTATAACCATGCACACTTACACACTTGCAAATGTACTTTACTGACACACTCAAACGTACACATATTCAAACAAACACTAATACAGCACCAAAACGACAAAAAAATAAACATTTTAGCTAAAGGGAAATCTATCCAACCAATTTATCCTTCATCTGTGTGTGATTTCTCCCCAACTCTTTCCCTTCTTCAGTCACTTCCACTTAAAAATTGCAAAAAAAAAAATCTAACAGAAGTCTGTCCATGCATTTACCAATGCACACCCACGCTTGCACGTTTGTATCCTTGTTATGTTTAACGTAAACTTTAAAGCGCATGTTTCTAAAAGAGAGCTTACTTAAGTTTTTGAGAGCTTACCTTTAGAGTACTCAGCATTTGAGAGCTTATAACGAAGATTTATAATAGAAGAGAGAGTGTGTAAGATAAATGACGTATTTTGTTTTATTTCCAAAAAATAATTGCAATAGTTAATCGGTTATTTCTCTAAGGTGTGTGAGTATTAATAGTGCACGGTTCGATTTTTGATTGTGAATTTTTTTTGCAAAAGATGCTTTTGTCATTTTCCATAATGCAATTTGTTTGAAAATGTTATTTTAATTGTGCAAAAATGTGTTATACCTATTTTAAGAATAAGTTAATTTATTTTGTTTGTATAAAATCATCTTGTGTCTGAAAATTATAAAAAGATCTGGCAACACAAAAGGTATTTGACAAGCAGACACTTCACATAGTCAGCGTTGATATCTTAAAATTTATTTTGCAATGTATTTATAATGCATAATTATCTCTACATAAAATCTAAGAAGATTTAAATACACAATGTTTACGATTAAGAGTGAGTTTTTAATTAAGGGACACCCGGTTTAGAATTCCTGCTTTTATGTTCTACGTTTTTGTTAGAAAAATAAAAAAAAAAGTGTAAAAAAATATAAACAATTGTGCCGTTTTAAAGTCGCAGTTGCAAATTTTTAATCCGTAAATGTTTAAAAATGTATTTAGTGTCAAAAATTTTTGGTGCGAACTGCAAAGTTTTAAAATAAAAATTCTTTTTTGAGGTTAGTATGAATTTACTATATCTGACATTTAATTGTACCTGATATGTAAATTCCAATTGGACTTCAATTAACCTTTCTGAATTTCAATAAAGCTTTTTTGAGTTTAAAAGATATTAATTCTAATAATTCAATATTAAAGTTTTTTTATTCGACCTTTCCAATTTAATTATAAAAATAAAATATTTGAGCTCGAGGCCTGTTGACGTTGTTGTTTTTCTAAAATTTATCGTAAACCATTTTGATGTTATTACGGCGTGCTCTCCGTTTTAGTATATTAAAGTTGTTTTTTATTCGACCTTTCCAATTTAATTTAAAAATAAAATATTTGAGCTCGAGGCCTGACAACAATATAGAACATGATATGACCAATAATTCTGCATCATTAACTAAAAAATCAACACTCAAAATAATCACTCTGTTAAATTACAGAGATACTCTGCTGAGCCAGCAGAAAATACCATAGATTTCCAACCAGCAATATTTTTTGTTATTTTACGAAGAAAACTCTGTAAAATGATTTCGATAAAAAAAACTGTAAGCTTACTGAATTATCTGTAAAATATTAATTAAACAGAAAAGAATTTTACCAAAAATACTCTGTAAACTTACAAAGTTTTAGTTATATGCATTTTAAAAGTTCAAAGTTTTACAAAAAAAAACTCTGTAAATTTACAAAGTTTTAGTTAAATCCATTTTATAAGTAAAACTTCTCTGCTTCAAAAACATTAATTAAAATAAAAAAAAAATAATTTATTAAAATTAAAATTTTGTTAAATTTACCTGCTTCAAAATTGTAAATTTACTTTTTTGTTTTTGTGAAAATCACAAGTTTTTAACAAGTAACTCCAATTTTACAAAGTTTTGTTTTTCGGTCACAAGAAAATGCAAAGTATTTTTTTAAAATCTGTATTTCGACAGATAACTTTGTCAAATATCTGTCGAATTGAGATTACAGTCATTTTACAGAGCATTTAACAGATTAATTATTTTGAGTGAAGTTTTTATACCCTCCAACTACAGTATTTGTCATTCCGTGTGTAACGCATCAAAATATCGGTCTAGGACCCCATAAAGAGCATATATAATTATGATCAGTGATCCATTCTAAGGCATTCTAGCGATGTTCGTCCGTGTGTCCGTCCGTCTGTCTGTAGTTAACACGATGCAGTCCAAAATAAAAGAGCTAGACTCCCGACATTTGGCACGAATATGTCTTTTGTTCCTAGGCAGGTTAAGTTCGTAAATAAGCAAAATCGGACTAGGGGGAAAAAAGTTCCCCCTTGAAGAGCTAAACCAACCTCTGAAAAATACCATTTGGTTACATGACTTTTTTGTGTTTTTGTTTAATAAATGCAACATTTTTATACTACAAGTAGTTCAAAGTCCTTCATTTGGATCCAAAGAATTAGAAAATATCGTTTTTTTCGGTCCGCCCCCCTTTTATGGGCGTGGAATACATTTTTTTTTAAATATTGATAAACTTGTATTTCTTTAGCGCAAAAAGCATAATAATGAATTTTTTAACACATATTCGAGAGGAAATTACCACTCCCGACCCCCCCCCCCAAAAAAAAAAAAAGAATACGCCCCTGCAATTTTTTATTTTTTTTTTTGACTTAACCAACACTCAGAGGATGTCCCCTATAAATGCAGTGCATTGTGTTGGTAATTAGGAAAATAGGTTATGGGAAGGAGGAAAGAGGGAGTAGTGTTTGTGGATATTTGATTTGAATTTTTCTAGATTGTAGTTAACAGGGAAGACCTTTGCAGGAAGTTTATTCCACATACGGATTGTTCGACTTATAAATGAATTTTCTCTGTAATGCGTTGTGCGGTACACTGGGCAATCGACAACAAATGGATGAGCCCTACTAGACAAGCGAGTACTCCGAACAAAAACCCATGCTCGCGGAATCAATTCGCTTATCTCAGCAGAACACTTACCGTGGCAATATCGATAAAACAGTGTTACACAACCCACATTCCGACGATGCTCCAAAGAGTCAATAAAGTTGGATACCCTACTGTCATTGATTAACTTTGACGCCCTCCTTTGAACACGGTCCAGAAACTTCAAAATGGACTCTGAAGCCCCTGCCCATTTATGGGAGTTGAAAATAATTTGTCAGTGATCGATTCTAAGACATTTTAGAGAGATCCGTCTGTCTGTCATTACACAGATATGACTGAAACTTAACAAATTTACTTCGTGTTGCCCCCAGAAGTTTGGTATCGCATTTGAGCGATATCAGTTCAGCGGTTTAAAGGTTATGATTGAAAATGTAAAAACAGTTCGAACATTTTGGTATCCCGTGTAAAAAAATAATTATATCAAAACATATCTCCTTTGATAAAAACATATATGGATCATATCAAAATGGATGTAATTAGATCTAGTCCATATATACTCATATCTGCTTCAGATATGTTTTGATCCGTAAATTGAGTCTATCTGACAATTTTACATAAATGAACATATCTGAAAATGTCTGATCATATATGCCATATATGCCAGATAGACTCAATTTACGGATCAAAACATATCTAAAGCAGATATGAGTATATATGGACTAGATCTAATTACATCCATTTTGATATGATCCATATATGTTTTTATCAAAGGAGATATGTTTTGATATAATTATTTTTTTACACGGGATATTCCACATAACTTAAAACTACAAAATACTTTAATTCTGCTGCTGATTGACATATGAGGCATTCCACACCAAATGTCCCTCTACAGAAAAACATGTGTACCGTGAATTTCTGAATAGGTTGTATGTAACTAAGAAAATTGCGTTTTTGTTTTTTAAATTTTTCAAAAACTGGGCTTAGGAGGCATGGTCAAATATTGGAAATATGGTAAAATTTGTGTCGAGTTACCTTGTTTAAATATTTATCAAATTAAAACGGAATGCACCACAATCTCAAAAATTCTGACCAAATACATATTCAAAGACTCGGTTGATAAAATCAACCTTTTTGCTGGAATGTTTGTAAGAAACTCATTCTTGCCGGAAAGCAATCAACCACTGCCCAAACTCGAGAGAGTATCCTTTACTATGTCCAAGATATTTTTTTTTTGTAACACGTGCAGTTATGAGGGTTCTTGAATATCTCAACGTTAATAAGTCCCCGGTATTTGGGAATTTGTTTCGAAACATTGCGCTTCGCCGTTGTCTATCCCTTGGAAAACTAAGGGACGAGACTTGTACCGGAGTTTTCCCCTCATGCTGGAAGGTGACAAACATTCAGCCAACACACTTTTGTGCGATCGGCAATATAGCTTTCGTAGAAGTCGTTCTACGGGAGACCTAATGGTCTCGTAGAACGTTAGAGTGGATCCATCTATCAATTTTTTGAAAGCAAAGTGGTTGCTCTGTTTTGCTTTTTGTTTGGTGTCGATATTGAGTTCTCTTGATTTGTATCAAGCTTTCTCTGTAATAGCACTATATTTATTGACTCATTGGAGCATTGTAGCTGTGTGTCATTGTTATGTCGATATTACTACGGTAGTGTTCAGTTGAGATAGGTGGGCTCTTTCCTGAGACGCGGATGCATGCTCGTAGTACTCGGCTATCCAGTTGTTCACATCTGTTCGTAGTCAAATGTCCGATGTATCGCACTACGCATTAGAATGAAAATTCGTTTCTTATTCAAACTAGCCGTATGTGGAACAAACTCCCCGTAGTAGTCTTCCCAGTAAGGAAATTCAAATAAATATCCACAAATACTACTTCCTCTTTTCTCCTCATAAACTTATTTCCTCATACCAACACAATGCATTAGCTGGGGGCATCCCCTGAGTGATGGCTAATAGTAAAAAAAAAAAAAATCCTTTTTGCAACCAAATTTTTAAAATTATTTTTTTGCAATAATCTTTTTTACATTGTGGAATTTAACTTTTTATCTCAGTCATTAAAGCACGAGTATAGAAATGGTTTCAAAATATTTTTCTATTTTGCCAAAATTGATAAAGCACAATAGAAATTTGCATAAATTAGTATAAGTGGACATTATAGATTTAATAAAATGTTTCATTAAAAACCTGTGCTGATTCAAATCAAACAAAAATCCTTCTTGGGTGAGGAGATTTCAATCCTCATTCCTGGACAAAGTTTTCAAACATCTAAGGTGGAGTTATTGAGAACTTTAAGGGCTTTTACATTCCTTCATCTTTTAAAATAATATCTTCTACCAGTAGCCATCTGATCAAACAAAACTCCTCACTATCAGTATTTTTGCCTTATTATTGGACTACCTTTGCTGTCGTCTGATAGAGTGGTCTTATCGTTGGGTTTGATTCTAATTCTTAATCCGGTCAAAGTTCTTCAAGGTCTTGGGTAAAGCTAAGACCTTTTTGCACTTGAAGCCTTCGAAGTCAGTGAATGATTTATCCTCTCGAAAGCATCAACTAGGGTACTCAGTGTCCTTTTCTATACCAGTAGCCATCTATCCTAAGACATCCGACCTTTAAGGTGTCAATTATTCCTACTTTCGGCTCATGTGATGACGTCCAGCTAATAGTTCCAGCGTATCGCTGGATCACTTAAGCTTTCCAACAGATTTGGAATCAGTATGCTACGTCTAATCTCTTGGTCTTACTGACTCAAGAGGTTAGAGACTAATTCCTCAACATTCTTTGGTGCCCTGCTGTGGTGCGAAGAGGAGCATGACTTTTTGGTGGTCCTGTTCGCTGCGATAATTTTCTCTAAGATAATTTATCATTGTACCTTTTTTTTATACCAAACTTAAAAAGAAAAAACACAAATTTTTGGGAATTCCAACAGTCAGTATTGCAGATGTCAGTAGAACTTGTAATTTCTTTTAATCCGAAGATAGGGTATTTGAGCTATCAAACTTGGATTTTTTAACAGACAAATAGGTTCGAAAAGGTCGATTCGTGATGTAAAAAAGTATTAGCAAATAAAGACCCAAAATTCGATAGCGCTTCACTACATTTACAACCTCTTCTTTTTCTTTTAACTTCGTCATTCCTATTTATTATCCTAAAATAACCAAAAAAAAACTCCTGCCACACATGCGCTTCTTGATAATTAGTACAATTACCATTACACGAAATTAACAATTTCAAACTTATTTTGGAGATTACTGGTAATGAAGGTCGTTTTTTAGTTAAAATATTTTTTGCAAGTTTTTAACCTTGTTTTCAAATTGAAAACACTCATTCAAGGCACCCAAAAATTTAAAAATTCATTGAGTATCCAGACTTTGCAAATTGGCCTTTTACGTATATACAATTTATATAAAACGTTATACATACATGTGATACAATGGACGAGAGTAATGTGTGTTTTTTTTTGGCGCTTATACGCTCTCGTTACGTGTGCCGACATTATTGAGGAGTGTGCGCGTTACTTGAGAGTAAGAACAGGACATTCAATAACCCACACCAATTGTATTTACATTGTGTATTATAACGATGGTATACGGATATTTTCAAATAGGATACAACATTAAAGGGTATAGCAATTAAGGTGAAGAAGTGTTTTAAGCAATTTAATGATGAATAAAATTTGGAGAAGAAATATCCGTTAGAAGGAACCTTTTTACAAACACTTCTCAACAACAATCGGTTTAAGAACAGGATCTCTTGAGACCTCTTTTATAAATTAAATAACTAGTTCTTTTTACAGCACTTGAGCTACCAAATTAAATCGAAAACGGTTTTAAAGTTTACGAGAATTTAAAACAACTTTGCTTAAATAATGAAGTTACCTTATTATGGGTACCAGGACACGAAGGAATAGAAGGAAACGAGAAAGCAGATGAACTCGCGAAACCTGGAGCAGATGGCATAGATACCACCATAATGCTTTCACCACCACTCCAGCATTACAAACTAAAACGAAATACCCTTACTGTCGCCAAGGCAAATCAAAGATGGAAGGAACTTGGGACAAGTCGTATAAGCAGAATTCTATGGACACGCTATGATTTAGGAAGAACTAAATTCTTACTTACACTTACGAGAATAGAATGTCGTATGTTGACAGGTTTAATAACGGGACACTGTCTTGTCGGAAAACATGCCAAGAACATGAATCTTATTACGGACGCAAGCTGTAAAAGGTGCGAGACACCAGACGTCGAGGAGACCATTAAACACATCCTATGTCACTGCCCGGCTTTGGCACGAACTCGACTATCAATTATAGGAAGTTCACAGTTCGAGACTTTGGAGGAAATTACGAGGATAGACCTGAAAAGTTTAAAACAATTCGCAATGAAGGTCAATGTATTTAGTTTACATCGATAAGCGGAAAAGTTTTGTGGTATCGCTATGGACCAATTGGTCTATGCGGGCAATTCATACAAGTGTCTGTTTTAAGGTAACCAAACAGTTAGCTTAGCAGAGTTTTAAAAGGATTTCAAAATAGATTTTTTTCTTTAATAATTTCAAAGTCTGTCACACAAACATCTATTGTTGAAATATGCTGAAGCCAATCTTGTAGTTTCGATCCATCCGAAATTACTTAGAAAGCGAGTTTTCTACCCTCTCATAGCAAGTCCAAATAACTCCAATTATATCCCTGTAAGGAACGGGGTTAATTGATGTCACAGAACTAGTCTCAAAAAACTTGTCACAGATTTCACCTTAAGGAACATGTCACCAAACTAGGACTATTGGACATGTCACAAAACTAACCCACTATAGTTAACACGTCACGGGATCAGTTCTTTCTTATTAATTGACCCTTTTTCACTTACAGGATATGTGTCCTTGTGCCAGATTGGGGACCAATCCTATTTTAACTAGTCACATAATAGGCACTTTTAGATCAATTGGTTCATCTTTACTCATAGGGATATTAAACAAATTAGGGTGTTATACTCTCCAAAATTTAAAATGGAGACATTGGGGGATACTTTTTCCCACGCGATAGATTTGGACAAATTGATTTATTATGATTTTTGAACTTAATTAATACAATTTTAACATTATTTTAATTAATTTCTTTTATCCACGCCCACAAAAGGGGGTTAGGAGAAAATTACATATATTAATCAACTGGGTGTGATTAATATAAGTGAAGGATTATTTTTGAAATTAAAAATGTTTCATGTGTTTGACAAAAGTACAACAAATTTGAAAAAAATTACACTTTTTAGAAGTTAGATTAGTTTTTTCTCCCTGGTCCGAACTTAAGCAACCTAGGAACACAATACTTGGGTTAGGTTACGTTTTAAGTGGCTGCTTGCGCTTTACGTAAGAACTAAGGAAAGTGTCTTATTATGAGTGATCGTGCATCTCCCTAGATTCTAGTGAAACATTCTCTGACCAGAAAGTGCCGGGCAATGATGAAACGTTCTCCATAGTTTCCAAATCTTCCTAATCCATTAAATCCATCAAAAGTCATTTGACGACACCTTTAATCATTCAGAGTGCGTACCAAATAGTTAGTGTCCGGTAATTACAGCAATCTCACCTCTTGGAAGCGATATCAGTTAAGAGAAAGCCAAACTTTTCGCGTAATTTCACACGTCCATCCAACTGCCCGTCTTACATTATCCTCCCTTGCGGAACAAAGCCTTATATTTTGCTAGCAGGTTTCTAGAAGAAATTCCGTAGGAACCTGCAAGGTAGCTCCTGGTCTTGCAAGCTCATCGGCTTTGCAGTTCCTTGAAGTGTCCCACATGAGTCATATGTTAAACTGCTTGGCCATTTCATTGAAAGACAAATCCTGTTCTTAGGAACATTGACTCCAGGGACTTGAATGCGGGTTGACTGTTAGAATAGATGTTGACTGCGGCTGTAGACAAGACATTGCATCTCAACTAGTCAGCCACTTTCTTTATTGTCAGTAAATTTGCCTACTAAACACTGCCATGGTTTGGAAATCTTCGTTCCCGGCTCAACTCAAGCTCTCCTGAATATATTCCGATGGTTGCCCGTTTGTGAAGCTTCAATCCGTCCGTGTAAAAATGTATTGTAATTGTAAAAAGGTTCATAGAAGGAGTACAGTTAACATTTGGCGTTATAATCCCATTTAAGATCACGCCATGGTCAAAATCGCTGCCCTTCGATTAATAATAAGCCGCACACTGCCATTCAATATATAAAATGAAGGAGGAAATCTAATGCAGCAACTAAATGATGTACAAAGAGCTGCAGTGATGCGCATCGATGCCATTCTCTGCACTTTTATTCCTTTTCATCTTTAAGGAAAGCCACCATACAGTAGAATTGGACGCACCATCGCTGTATAAAACCAGTGAACGATTTTAGGGCTAAAACCCCATCGTTTTTTAAACGGCTTTTTTGCCGAATATACGTTTTTCACCTGTCACTCGATATTTTGTTTGAAATCTAACTTGGCTCCATCAGAGAAATCGATTTTAATGCTGTTTAGAGTAATTGGATCAAAAGCTGAAATCTAATCTTTCTTTGTAAAATAAGATTCCGTTCAGACTGCTAGTTCAGAGCGCCCTGTCGAATGTTCTTAGTGTTGACAGGTGCTTTCTCTTAACCGCTATTGCGACGTAGTCATCATATATGACAACATTGCAGCCAATTGCCTCTAGAAAGCGGTTTTGAATTTAATGCTAGATTCCAAAAAAGCCGCAAAGGAACCGAGATTTGTCGAATGCTCACAATTCAGACGTTATACGTCTATTGGAAAGTAACTTTTCTACCATCAACACGACCCCATACTTCACTCCAAGAACAGACAATGTGACAGAACCAACACTCAGGGAAGCCACTACTAATGCAGTGCAATGTGTTATATATATATATATTCCCGTCGTTCCTATAAGGAGCATAGGGCCTCAACAAATGTTCTCCATTCGGATCTATCCATCGCAATAGTTTTTACTTCATTCCACGTTCTTTGCATTTTTCTGGCTTCGTTTTGGATTTGCCTCCGCCATGTGTGAGCTGGTCGACCCTGTCTGCGGCTTCCCTGCGGGTTCCATTCAATAGCATTTCTAGCGATATTTGATGGTTCTTTGCGGATGGTGTGTCCAATCCAATTCCACTTTCTTCTCCGAATTTCTGTAGATATTAGTGTTTGGTGTGTTTCGTTCCACAGGTTTTGATTTGAAATGGTCTGTGGCCAAAAAATTCTTAGAATTCTGTGAAGACACCTATTTACGAACACTTGAAGTGATTGGATGTCCTTAACACTTGCATTCCAGGACTCACAGCCATACAGCAGTGTAGATTTAACGTTGGAATTGAAAATATTTATTTTAACACGGCGGGAAATCGCAGACGATTTCCATACTCTGCTGAGCTGTCCAAATGATTGGGTAGCTTTTTTTTATTCGGCTAGAGATGTCTGCACTGGAGCCGCCGGTATTGGTTAAGTAGGCGCCAAGATAGCAGAGTGAATCTACCTCCTCCAGAACTTCATTATTTATCAGAATGGGATTTGTGTTTTCAGAACGAATTCTCATAACCTTTGTTTTATTGATGTTTATTTTTAGTCCGGCTTTCGCTGATATTTCTGATAACTTTTGTAACTTAATAGACATGTCGGTGTAACTGTGGGATAGAAGGCATATGTCATCTGCATACTCGAGGTCCTCCAATCGTCCTTGGAGTCCCCATAAAATTCCGCGATTTTCCACCATGGCGTGACTCATGACAATATCTAGCATGATATTAAAGAGTAATGGTGACATAACGCACCCTTGGCGGACTCCTGTACCAATCTCGATTTTTCGGGAGAGTGTACCATCATGTAAAATGCGGCAGCTTGACCCCGCGTATAGAGTCTTTATTAGCTGAATCAATTTCTCTGGTACTCCTTTACATTCAAGTGCCTTCCATATAACGTTATGAGCAAGAGTGTCGAATGCCTTCTCAAAGTCAATTAACACTAGATACAGAGGAGACCTAAATTCAACAGATTGTTCCACGATTATCCTTAGTGCATTGTGTTGATATCAGGAAAATAGGTTATGAGAAGGAGAGGAGGAAAGAGGTAGAGTAGTGTTTAAGGACACTTGACTTAAATTTATCTACATTAAAAAAGACTGGGAAGACTGGAAGTTGTATTCCATCTTCGGTCGGATTCAGATGGTATAAACAGTAAGGAGATCAGAGGGGGTGAAGTACCTCTAACACAGGCTTAAAAAACCGAGACCCATGATTGCTTCTTTCGACACCTTAGGTTAGGTTAGGTTGTAAGTGGCTGCTGACGTTTTACGTCAACACACGTAGACTCTGAGGGCCACTGAGCTTCTTATGAAACTCCTTAGATATTGAATTTTGACATCCGACAAATCAGAAAGATCGTACAGCTCCCTAGATCCCAGTGAAGCAAGTCCCTGAACAGAAAGTGCCGGGCAATGGCAAATAAAGTGTTTGATAGTTTCCAACTCCTCTTCATCCATGCAACTTCAGCAAAAGTCATTCGACGGCACATTTAACCGCTCTGCGTGCTTCCCTATAAGACAGTGTCCGGAAATTATAGAAACCACCGTCGAAATCTCTCATCTTGGAAGCGATATCAGCTCACTTGTGCGCCCCTGATTAAGAGAAGGCCAAATCAGTCGTATTGTCTCACACGTCCATCCATTTGCCCATCTTTGATTAGTTTCCGTCGCAGAACAAAGCCGTAGATTTTGCTTGCTAGTTTCTAGAGGCATACCAACACATTCCAATTCTGTTTGAACCTGTAAGGTAGTTCCTAGTCTTGCAAGCTCATCGGCTTCGCAATTCCCTGGAATGTCTCTGTGCCCTGGGACCCATATGAGTCGTAAGTTAAACTCCTTGGCCATCTCATTTAAAGACGTGCGGCAGTTAAGGGCAGATCTTGTTTTCAGAAACATTGAATCCAGGGACTTGACCGCGGCTTGACTGTCAGTATAGATGTTGACTGCGGTTGTAGACAAGACATTGCACCTCAACCACTCAGCAACTTCCTTTATTGCCAGCATCTCTGCCTGGTAAACACTGCAATGATCTGGCAATCTTCGAGCCAGGATCAATACAAGCTCTTCCGAATAGACTATAAAGCCCACTTGTTCGTGCAGCCTCGATCCATCTGTGTAAAAATTTATGGTGGCTCCACTACCCGGAATGTCCCCCATCCAAGACTCCCTGGATGGTATCATAGTGGTAAAGTGGCGCTCAAAGAGGCTCATTGAGTGAGCACAGTCCACATTTTGTGGTATTGTTATCTTCTTTAAGATCGCGCTATGGCCACAATCCCTGCTCCTCCATCGACACCTTAAAATCGTGCTTATTTCAATTGACATCACACTGAATTTTCATGCCCAGAACATCAAGAGTATTCGTTTCGTAAGACCCCACTCGGAGATTGTCAACAATCCGTGATTAAGTCGGTCATTCATGATCTGCTTTCTTCCCTCAACCTCAAAAAAGCTTGTTTCACGGTCAATGGAAAATGAATGACAAATGTTTGACGTAGAAGGTCGTTAAGAAACATATGAAAAAGGGTAGGAAAAAGTACAGAACCTTGCAGTGTTCATGCTATGGCTCCAATCATGTTATCATAACTATGGTTGTTGAGATCATGTAATAGTGGACATGATCATGTTGTAACCACCGTTTTTTCTGCGAGACATAATG
This sequence comes from Pegoplata infirma, assembly GCA_963921195.1. Classification (NCBI taxonomy): domain Eukaryota; kingdom Metazoa; phylum Arthropoda; class Insecta; order Diptera; family Anthomyiidae; genus Pegoplata; species Pegoplata infirma. The sequence continues at coordinate 16,097,969 of OY992537.1, read as the reverse complement.
TTTTTATTATTACCCTTCTTTTTGGACCACCCTTTAGATTACCGCTTATTTTTAATACATATTCTCAATCCTTACTGTTTTAATTTAATCGTCCTCGTCGTAGTTAGTCGTCGTCGTTGTTGTTGTCATCATCATCAACAACACAACAAAATATAGAGATGTTCGTGCAGGATACTTTTCAGAGAGCGCCATTAGTTTGTGTGTAACTTTTGCCGGTGACAGGCGAATTATTGTAGTATTTTTTTCGAGTATTTTAAAAAAGAAAAACCTGTGAAAAAAAATTAAAAATGAAAATTTTACCAAAAAACCAATTAAAGAAATTTGTGTTTTTATATTTAAAGAAAATTCAAGTGAAAAACTTTAAATGAAAATGATAAATAATTAAAAAAATTTTAATTATTTTACAAAGAAAACTAAAAAAACTATAAAATTTTTTTTTGAAAACTGTCTCATATAAAGTGTTTTTTTTTACAATTTGACTGCCAAGTAAGAAAATCGATAATTCAGTACTGTATCTTACGGCAAAGGTGATCTGAGGCTGCATACACCAGAGGACGGGGACTACAACAACAATAACAGGAACAAGAAGAAGCAGAACCAGAAGAATTAAAAAAAAACTACAACGACGACTACGACAAAAACGATGTAGTTGTAGTATCTCGTATTCGTTTCTGGTTTTTCGTAAGCCGCCCCGGTTTTTAGTAGCTGTGCTTGTTTGTGTTGTTGATTCGGTTGTTCGTTTGCAATTTTACAGATTTTTTTTATGCTAAACTAAGTGTTGGTGTGTGTGTGTGTGTTGCAGGCTGCCTAACAAATTTGTTTTCTATTTGTTGGAGTCTTTCAGCCTAACTGCCAACACTCCGCAGCGGTTAAAACTGATAGCCAGCCGGCCTGACGAACTGACTGACGGTGTTGATTCGCTTATTTTTATTCAACTTGTTCTCCTAAATATGAAGCGTAGTAGTGATAAAAATAAAACACTGTGATGTTGTTGTTAAAGTTTAAATTAAACGTATGAGTTTTCGTTGTCGCATCTACTACTATTTTGCTACTCGTTTATATTGCATCGCTGCTATTACTCCGGCTGGTGTATAATTTTGTCCGTATCCGTGAATTCCCTCGTACGGTACAATCATCATCACTCACACACATTTACGTTTTTACTCATACTTACGTATGAAATTCGTCACTCACTCATAAATACAAACAAACCAACCGACAGACAGACACAGAAAAATATCATAGACAGAAGAAAAAGTGTCTGGACTTTTTCTATGATGTATATAAGAAAATTTTTTTGAAAAAAAAGTAAAAAAAAAAACGAAAGAAAAGGTAAAAAAAGGATTAAAAAGGATAACAATTAAAGAACGGAGAAGTTGTTGAAGGATTTTTTTTGTAATATATCGTTTTTGGTTAAATAATGATAAAGTTTGTTAAACTGAAGCATCATAATCACCACCACCAACAACAACAACAGCTTACTTCGTTGCAGCAACAACAAGAGTCTACTTACAAATCGGCTAAACAATTTTTTAAGAAAAAGGTTGATATTGAATATAAATTAAATTTTTAGATTTAATATTAAAATCAATATTTGAAATTTAATTTTTTTTTCTTTTCTTTTTAGGGCGAATCAAATGACTCTGGTACTGAATCTGATGGCGACATCTTAGATGTGGATAATAAACATCATCGTTATTTAGAGTTGGATATGGAAACTAGTAAGTTTTTTTTTATTAAAAAAAATAGATTAAATTTAGTGAAAATCCACCCTTACCGGCGAGTCGGTTTGTCAAATATGTAGTATACATTTATGTGTATACTTAGGAAGTGAATGTGCTAAAAAAATATCAAAATTTTCTGCATATTAAACGAAAGAAACCGTTTAAATGATGGGTTCTGCAAAAAAAAAGATACCAATTTTAAGTCCCACAAATATATACCGGCCAGAACTTCGGTACCGGTTATAGTACACAGTGGCGGGTACAGCTTTTGGGTTTGGGGGGGGAAATTTTTTTTACTTCGGAAATAAAAATCATAAATTCACCTTTGCTGACGAGTAAAAAAGGGATACGTTTTTTTTTTTTGAAAAAAAAGTGATGGAAAAGCTATAAAATCTTCAAATTTATTAGTTTTTGCAGAAGGTGGTTTGTTTTTCATGATCATATTTCGTTTGGATCAGTTTGTTTTTATTTGTTTTAAAAGAAAATTGTATATTTTTCGTATACATAAGAAGAGAATTTTTTAATAGAGAATTTCTTCCTATATAGAAAATATCAGATGTTGAGACATTTTTCGTAAAAAAAATATTTTTATAGGGAAAATGTCTAAGAATGTAAGACTTTTCTTTATAGAAAAATTTTCAGATTTTTAAAAGAAATTTAAAAGAAAATTGTATATTTTTCGTATACATAAGAGGAGACTAAATCTGAGAATTTTTTAATAGAAGAAATTCTTCCTACATAGAAAATATCAGATTTTTTAACATTTTTCGTAAAAAAATTTTTTATAGGCAAAATGTCTTAGAATATAAGACTTGTTCTTTGCGAAAAATGTCTTAGAATCTGAGACTTTTTTCGTATAGAAAAATATTCAGATTCTAAAAATTTTTTTCCACAGAAAAAGTCTCAGATTCTTAGACATTTTGCTATAGAAAAAGCCTCATATTTTTAAGCATTATTGAGACATTTTTTCTATAAAGAGGTCTCTGATTATTAGATTTGTTTCGTACTGAAAAAAATTTAAATTCTGAGACCTTTTTTCTATAGAAAAAGTCTTAGATTCTTCGAGCTTTTTCCAATAGAAAAAGTCTCAGATTCTAATACCTTTTTCCTAAAGAAAAAGTTTAAAATTCTGAGATCTTATTCCTAAAGAAAAAGCCCTAGATTCTCAGAACTTTTTCCTTAAGAAAAGTCTCAGATTCTGAGAGCATTTTCTTATATAGAAAAAGTTTAAAATTCTGGCACTTTTTCTCTAAAGAAGAAGTGACAGATTCTGAGACCTTTTTCTGATTCTGAAATCTTTTCCTAGTCTAAGAAACTTTTCTTATAGAAAAAGTTGGAGATTCTGTGACCCTTTCCTAAAGAAAAAGTTCCAGACTCGGAAATGTTTTTCCTATAGAAAACGTCTCAGCCTTTAAGACCTTTTTTTTATAGAAAGGTCATAGATTCTGAGACCTGTTTCCTATAGAAAAAGTCTGAGATTCTAAAACATTTTTCTGAGATTCTGAGACCTTATTCCTATAAAACAGTCTTAGATTCTAAGACCTTTTTCCCGTAGTAAGAGTCTCAGATTCTGCGACCTTCTACCAATTCAGTAAGTTTCAACTTCTGAGACTATTTTTCAACAATAAAAAGTCTCAGACTTTGAGACCTTTTTTTTTTAAAAAAATACTCAGATTTTGAGACCTTTTTCCTTAAAATAAGTCTCAAATTCAGAAATTCTGAGACTTTTTTTCCCCTAGAAAAATTATTTTGCTACCTTTTTCCTATAAATAAGTTTTGAGGCATTTTTCATACAAAAAAAGTCTCAGATTGTGAGAATTTTTTCTTTACAAAAAGTTTATTCTTTAGAAAAAACAAGTGAGAGTGTTAAATTCGGCTGTGCCGAATCTTTTATACCCTCCAAAATGTAAAAAAAAAAATTAAAACAAAAATTTGTCAGGGGCGTATTTTTTTTTTTTTTTGGGGGGGGTGGTTGATCAGGTCAGTGGGGGACGTTGAGAGCACATTCCCATCGCGATAAATATACCAAATTTTTCATTTACTTAACAAAAATACAAAAAAAACATGTAAAAAAGTGTATTTTTTTAGAGGTTGGTTTAGTTCTTCAAGGGGGAACTTTTTTCCCCCTGGTCCGATTTGGCCAATTTCCGAACTTAACCTGCCTAGGAACACAAGACATATTTGTATCAAACTTGAGGGATCTAGCTCTTTTATTTTGGACTGCATCGTGTTAACTACAGACGGACGGACGGACGGACAGACAGACGGACGGACGGACGGACGGACGGACGGACATCGCTAGAATGTCTTAGAATCGATCACTGATCAATAATATATATACTTTATGGGGTCCCCGACCGATATTTCGATGCGTTACATACGGAATGACAAAGTGAGTATACCCCCATACTGTAGTTGGAGGGTATAAAAATTAAAGTAGTTTTACATATGTACGTTCGACTATCAACATTTTTAAGATTTTAAGATATTTTTCCTATTGCTATGTAGAAGACAAACATTTTTTATATAAACCAAATTAAGATCCTGTAACATTTTTCTATACAAAAAAAGCAAATTTTAAGTTATTTGTTTATGCCAAATTCATAATAAGATTGACATATATTTTTCAGAGAAAATTTTTAGATTAATTTGCTTTTTCCTTAAAAAATTTAAAAATTTTCCCTATTAAAATTTTCTGATTTTTTTTCTATGAAAAATTTTTGGACTTCGAGATTTCTTTCCTTCGGAAATTTTTTTAGAAAATTTCCTTCTTTCTTTTCTTTCCTTTCCTTTTCTTTCTTTTTTCTTTTTTTTCTTCTTTTTTCTTTTTTTTCCTCTCTTTTTTCTTTTCAAAATTTGGTCTGGGGGGGGAAATTTCCCCTTTTCCCCCCCCTTGTACCCGCGCATGTAGTACATGACGCTTAATAAAAGGATCAAGTTTTGAGTCACCACTTCTGAAATTCTCCCCTACAAAATCTTTGTTGGCGATTTGACGAATTCAATCTGAGGCCATAAGACCCATTGTGATTCCCGTAATTATCATTGCCCTATTCCCTCTTTGGTTCAAAGATCTAATTTTAAAACCGCCCTAATTTCCTTATATATTCTGCTAGAGAAGTCAATGAGACATCATTTAGGTATTCCACAGTGGGACACTCCAAATTTGATACGCTTGAAGCCAAAAAAAATCTGAAAGTTATAGTACGTTCAGATTGGCCTCGAAACCCCGTTTAACGAGGTTTCGTACCAAACCTCATTTGAAAATACGTATTTTCCCTCACAAATTTAAACCTTTTTGTAGTGAGGTTTCAACGAAAGTACGATGAAACCTTTTAATTTTCCCATTTTTATGTATTTTTACCACTGTGCGACAATGAGAAATAGAGAAAATGGGAAAATGTCAAATATAAAAATATAAAGAAATCAATTTATTTACAAAATTTCTGTGAAATATTTATTTGTTTGAAATAAAAATAAAATTAAACAGTGTTAAAAAATAATTTCAGCATAATTAAATTAGTTAAAAATTAGTTATCCAAAATATTTTTTATGTGATGGTTTCCGAAACCTACATAAATGTCAAAATTGTTGTGTGTGAACAGGTGAGTTTTTAAAATGAAAATACGGGGTTTCAACGGGGTTTCAAGGCCAATCTGAACATAGTATTACTGATGAGAGAAGAAAAACCTTGCTGGGTTTGGTCTGATTGACTAAGTTTTTTTATATCCTACACCACACTGTGGTACAGGGTATAAACATTCAAGTATACCCATCGACTCAGAATCACTTTTTGAGTCAATTTAGCGATGTCCGTCCGTCTGTTCATGTAAACGGTGTAAACACGATACAGGCCGTAATTTTTAACCAATTGACTTGAAATTTGAAACTTAAGCCTCTTTTGCACCAAGGACGAAGCCTATTGAAATTGGAAAAAATCGGTTTATATTTAGACCTAGCCCCCATACAAAGGTCCTCTTTAGTTTTGGATCAAATGGCTCTAATAACTGTACTATAAAAGGTTTCGTTTCGAAATTTAAAACGTAAACGTGTTTTGTCCTCACAAATCACCATTCCGAATTTGAAGGAATCGGATCAGTTCTTCTTGTAGCCCCCATACAAACCACCTTCCAGATTTTCACATAAATCTCTCAAATTACATGAAAATAGAAAATATTTTATTAAAATTTTGTTTGTGTATGTTAAACGCGTACTTTAACATCCTTATCAAATCTGATTACCATCGGACCATTTTTGGACTTGTGAAAATTTCGCCCGATATTCACTAAAGCTGTTTATTGGCAACAAATCGAAACCTATTTCACTCAAATTTGATTTGTGAGTGTTTTTTACACTTAAATATTTGACAAAATATAGATCTAATCGGCCCATTTTTGAACTTGGGACCCATTTTTTTGGGAAACTCTGGTGTAGGGTATTATATGGTCGGTCTTCACCGACTATAATTTTCTTACTTGTTTTTTAATTGATGTTTGAAGTTTTAGGCTTAGAAATAAATTTTTGATAACAGATCGCTTTCTGTAAAGCCTACATCTCGAAAACTGTTCAAGATTTTTCTTGAGTGTCTTTGGCAAAGTTGTAGCTCGTAAACTGTCCAACAAAAAACTTTCAAACGTTTATTCAAAAAAGTTCCACCTTCATGATCAATAACTTAAAAATGTACAAAATAAAATGGTATTTTTTAAATTTATAAGTTTTTGAACATGATGGTGGAATTTTTTTAAATAAACGTTTGAGAATTTTTTGTAGGGCAGTTCAAGAGCTACAATATTGCCGAAGACACTCGAGCAAATTGTGAATAGTTTTCGAGATATAGGTATTTCAAAAAGTGTCCTCTTATCTAAAATTAAACTCTTAAGTCTAAAACTTCAAACGCCAATTTAAAAAAAACCTTAGTCAATCAGAACAAACCCAGCTAGGGGTTTTCTCCTGTTATCAGTACCTTTCAGTTTTTTTTTGGTCTCAAGCGTATCAAAATATATGCAAAATGATGCATAATGTTCCAGGTCATCGAATAATCTTTGCCCTAAATGCTCTAGGTGGCGCTTCATCAGACTTGGTCACCCACATAACAAGGCTTTACTGAATCCTCCTTTTCTTCTCCATCACACCTACAATAGTCCCTGTCAAAGATTGCCATATGTAAGTCCATTTCGAAGATTATACAATGGAAGATTATACAATGTACACCCGCCAATAACCGTCAATTTACCTAAAGTCAGAAGATTTTCTGTCCTCGTAAGACATCCTTCATCTTATTCTCTGATGTATTGTCAAATTCGTTCATCAATTTTACTATGGGAACCGAGATGTAAGATTCAACCTGTTTCTCCACCGACACAAAGCCTTTCCACGCACAGTCATTAGCCAATTCAATCCCAGCATTAGCTTGACTATGTGCTCACGGATTTGACGAAGGGATTGTATACAGTTCCTTCTTAAGCATTAAAACTGACAAGGGAAGTATCTAAACCTTTACGAAACGATTTGCCTGAAACTTAAAATATATATACATAAATAAGACTATTTTAAGGTTGTACTGTCTCGGTTTATCGGTCATATTAATGTTTAAAAATTTCGTTGTCCCCTTATGAAACAATGTGGAAAACTCCCGATAACTCCCGAGCTAACAGAAATAACGTATAGAGCAAAACTACTGAAATTTAATAAAGATTACTTCGTATTTATATCGTAGGTCTATGTTTTCACATAAATACCCCCAAAAATTTACAAATTTTCATGAAAAAAAATATTTAACGAAGCCGAATTTTTACAAAGGTTACACTCAAAATAATACATTAGTAGATTTACTATTTTTTTTTGCTAATGCTAGTTTTTAGTTGAGATTAGCAAATTTTTAGTTGAGATTTAGCGCATTAGCAATTTTAAACAAAATTTGAACTATTTTTTTTTGCTAACTTTGAAATTGAGTTGACCAAATTTTTAGAAGCTTTTTTGCTAATATTAGCAAAAATTAATTGTTTTTTTTATTATTTTTATATTTTTTTTTTTTAAGAAAACTTAAAATGGCGCTGTCTCGGAAACTAAGCCAGATAGAGCAAAATGGAGGCCATTTTTGGTTCATGTGTGGACACTAATGGGTCCGTACTTTGGATCCAAAAAAGTTAGCATTCCCGAAAATTTTAAAATGCTTATATCTCGGTAAATATTGCCGACACAACAAAAAGTCCAAAAGCACTTTTGTAGCCCTCAATTCGTAGAACATAACCAAAAGCTCTCCGAGTAATATTTTTGAAGTTATCGAGTTTTTGAATTCTTAAAACCCCAGTGGTCCCTTAAAATCACGTATCTCAAAAACTAAGCAGGGTAGAACGAAACGGACACAAATTTTTGATCAAAAACTTACTTTTTAAGGAACCCAACTAGGTCTAGGCCCATCGTGGTCTGGACTTAACGGGTCCGAACCCAATGGGGTCCTCAAAGGTGTATGAACTAAGTTGAAATAAAACAAGTGAGGGTGTTACATTCGGCTGTTCCGAATCTTTTATACCCTCCAAAATGTAAAAAAAAAATATAAAAAAAATCCAGGGGCGTCTTTTTTTGGGGTGGGGGGGGGGTTAGTGGGAGACGTTAGAGGCACCTTCCCCTTGCGATTTTGAACTTCTTCTGAGATAAGAATGTTGCATTTGCTTACCAAAAGTACAAAAAACTCTGCAAAAAATGCGGTTTTTCTTGGGTTGGTTTTGTTCTCTAAGGGGGAACTTTTTTCCCCTTGGTCCGATTTTGCCCATTTCCGAACTTAACCTGCCTAGGAATATAAGACATATTCGTGCCAAACTTCGGAAGTCTAGCTCTTTTATTTTGGACTGTATCGTGTCCTCTACAGACGGACAGACGGACGGACGGACGGACGGACGGACGGACGGACGGACGGACGGACGGACGGACATCGCTAGAATGTCTTAGAATCGATCACTGATCAATAAAATATATACTTTATGGGGTCCTAGACCGATATTTCGATGCGTTACACACGGAATGACAAAGTGAGTATACCCCCATACTGTGGTTGGAGGGTATAAAAAAATTTAGCTAACTAATTTTTAGCAAAACATTTTGGCTAACTTTACCAAAAAAATTGTGGGCTCAAAATTAACAAATTTTCTTGTAGGTTTACAAGCTTTTTTTGCTAACATTACAGTTTTTTTTTTTTAACATGATAATGTTTTTAGGCTGGTGTCTAATTTCAAAAAAAAAATTGCAGGACGCCACCTCAGTTTGACTATATAAGCTAACAATTAACGAAAAAGAAAACAAGAATTACTTTTTTCATTTTCTTCAAACCAAAAATTTTAATAACTTGGGTTTGTAACTTGGATAATAATTCAACTCGTGGTGAATGAAACCGTTTTTCACCAGCTGGTGAATAAAAAGTAACATAATTATTTTTCAACAAACAAAATTTTTTTTTTTCATCAAATTTTTTATTTCATCAAATTTTTTTATTTTCATCAAAAAAAAATTTTTTTATTTTCATCAATTTTTTTTTCTATCAAATTTTTTTTTTTCATCAATTTTTTTTTTTTTTATCAATTTTTATTTTTTTCATCAAACTTTTTTGTTTCATCAATTCTTTTTTTTTTTCATCAAACTTTTTTTTTCATAATTTTTTTTATCATTTTTTTTTTTTTTTGTATCAATTTTTTTTTTTTCATCAATTTTTTTTAATCAATTTTTTTTTTCATTTATTTTTTATTTTATCAAATTTTTTTTTTCATCAAAATTTTTTTTTATCATAATTTTTTTGATCATATTTTTTTCATAAATTTTTTTCATCAAATTTTTATAAAAATTTTTATTATTAATTTTTTTCTCACCAAAATTTTTTTTATTTTTTTTTCTTCAATTTTTTTTACATTAAAAAATTTTTTTCATCGAAATTTATTTTCATCAAAAATTTTGGGTTCATTAATTTTTTTTTAACATAATTTTGTTTTTCGTAAAAAAAAACTATTTTTTTTATCAAAACTACTTTTTCACCAAGTCTAAGCTTTTCGAATAAAAATTTTCCATTTGTTTATCAAATGTACATAAAACAAGTGAGAGTGTTATATCAAAGACTCTCAATGATAAAGATATATGAAGTCACTCGACTGTTAACGCCGCTCTGGCTAACTATGCTATTGCAGAGGACGAATGA